>JAUMJL010000104.1:0-2400000 GCA_033558185.1 Dromococcyx pavoninus | reverse complement strand
GACTTCCACTCTCCCAGCACTCTTGTTCTCTACTGGAACTGCCTGCCTGACGCTCAGTAGACACCTAACTACTTAAGAAATGCAAAACTGGAAAACAACTTACACAACAGGACCTCCAGGCTTGATTTCAGACCAAACACAGCTGTCCCACTTCTAGCATTGCTATGTCAGCTCTCTCCTGAATCTGACTGGGACAGATCATCAAGTGAAGCAGCTTTCTCATAAATGGAGAGAGCACATGACTACCAGTTTCAAGTGCCCACTCCAGTCTGAAGGAAAGGAACTTGAATCAAGATTCACCTATTCAGCTCAGCCAATAAACACAAAATAAAGATGCAGCACTACCAAGTTGCTTTTAACCATTTTTTTCCTCTTAAGTCCCCTATCCCGAATGTATCTTCCAGTCTGCAAAGTCAAAAGACCACAACCATTGTCTTCAGACAGCTGCTCACTCCCTGTATCTTAAACACACAAGACATTATTTAGACTTATTCTCCTGGTCAAGAGCAGATAAAGGATCAGAATCATGTAGGAAGTTATGTATCTGGAGAACTAGAGACTGGAGGAATAAATAGTAAACCTAAGATGGTTTTGAACATGTAACATGGATGAGACTGGCCAAAACTGCTGACTGTCCATCCTAGGAGCACACACTCACATTGCTTAAGCATACTAAACTGATACTTCTAGTTAGTCTTGGGGTACCAAGTACTGAAGACAAGTTTTGTATTTAGCTTGTCCAGAGTTGTGTGCTGTGAGCTATTAATCATTTGTACATTAAATAATGGTGGGATGCCGCTTGAGCTTCACTGTTTTCAGTCTGTAAAATCTGTGTTGCTTTGGTTGTCATCTCCTTCCTGCCATCAAAGATTCGTTACATGCAGACATTCTCCTGGCCTGTAGTTGGAGTTTCATGAAAGCTGGACAAGAATCATTAGAAACTGCAGGCAGAGCTGAACTCACATCTTGTGACTTGAATGAATCCATTCATTACCCAGGGCATTTCTGTGATTTGGATGCTGAGCATGGCAGGAATTGTCCCAGGAAAAGATTAAATCTTCTTATTCCTTTTCCTCTCGCAACGAGTTATCTCTCTTGATTCTGAGTCACCAAGAGGCCTGTAATCCAAAATTCTGCATTGTTCACACCAGGAACAGGGAAAAAGTTAGACTAAGTCTTGTCCATGCTGGTTGCCTATGGTTGGTAAGGAGCTTTAGAACTGTGAGACAGACTGGGACACAGGCTGCCATGGAGATTAGGAAAAAGCTGTAGGGGAAAAATATAGGGCAAGAAAACATCCTTACTCACAAGAGGCACCATTGTGCTTAAGAAGGTCTTGTACCAACACAGAATGTGTTAATATTGGCTAACTGCTTGCCCTTTAGCGTGTATACGTGTGATTACCTGTGACTACATAGCCACTAGGCTAATACAGTGGACAGCCATTTTCCCTGGGTAACATACTTCTCATCATTATCTCAACTAGCTAGTCTGTGACAGGTTTGAGAAGAGACAAGGCAAACAGGCACTTTGCAATATTGCTGGACTCCAGACCCTTCTCTATGGCGTATGGTGCAACTCAGAAGATGGAAGAAAAAAGCAGAAAATTAACTGGATTGATAGCCAATATAGCCAGCAACTTGCATCCTTAAGAATGACTGAACATCTAGGTGAGCCTACAGAGAGATGCAACAGCTTGGGACGTAGGCCTGAGCATCTAGAGGGTATGAAGTTGTACACATACAAAAATTAATCCTATAATTAAGAGCAATTTTGCCTCAACTAAATTCAGATTCATAGTTTGAGAGTGGTATCTAATGTTTTTGCATGCAGGAAGATGAATCCCAACCTTCATGAGCAATCATGGATGAAACTCTATGTGCTTAGACACAGTCACAGCATTCCACTTTATCTAAATACTATTTATGCCCGCTGGACACAGTAATTAGAGGATTACTGATATTTGAATAAGAGTATAAAGAAACAGACATTCTTTCTGCATGAACCATGCAGAAAACGTCCTCCTCTGCTACTGAAACAGCAGGCTGAAATTGACTGCATTTAACCTCATTGTAGAGAGGAATGTAGAATTTAACTTTCACTTACAGGTGAGGCCACAGTTTCTTAATAGCTCATTATTCTTAAACAAGACCAGGGTTGGAAGTTTCTTCTTTCTTCAGGTTCTTTATTTCAGTTATTCAATTGTGTCCAAATTGTCTCCAATGCTTATACACAAAGCTGTAATTACCTTTGGCATGTCAATAACAAGAAAAAAGAGAAAATGCACCCCATTCTGTTACAAAACAGCAGATTTTACAATCTTACACAGAATGGAGGGCTCTCCTGTTGATCCTTTTTCATTTCAGGAATAGAGAACAAACTATTATATTATTAAATCTAGTTTATTCTAATAACAAAAATGTGGTGATTTTTTTTTTAATTTTACTTTAATTGGTGACTCCTCTGTTCACCAGTTCTTTAAATATTTACCTGACTCATGATGTATCTTACAGTTATGTGAAAGGGATGTTTTCCTTCCGCAGCGTACAAGGTGTTGATAAGGCTCTTTCTGTGACTCCTGAGAAGAAAAATGAGACCGTCTGGAATAGATACAAGATAACACGCTATGGAGACATGCTATGGAGAACAGTTCTGTGGTGACCTTTTATAGCTTCCAGAGTAAGGCTAGAGGCAGGATAAAGAGTTCTCTGATTACGTATTCACTCCCAGGTGATACTTCTCTGTCAGCAATGTTGGTTGGCTCTGTTGATTGCCTGTGTTAGCCCTTATATCCAAGCCCAAACCCTCCATTTCTTTCCCAGAAATATTCACTTCCATTTAAATCATTAAGATTTTACTGGCTTTATTCCCACAAGCAATTCTTAGGATGAAAGTTATTTTTTCTCCTTTACTACAGAATTGCAGGAAAATAGGCAAAGCTTCTATTAATTTTCAGATGCACTGCAAATCAATGTAAAGTGAAACGATGTAAATCATATTTATTAGTATTAGGAAATGGGAACCACAGTAACTCAAACAAAGGAGCTTCCCCATCTATTCCAGATTTTAAAAAAGTATTTATTACCTAAAAATTTCCTTTATTTCTTCTGGCAACACTGTTCTTAGTGTCTAATCAATACATCTTTTTAAAGATGGATGCAGAATGAAAATGGTTTCAAGTACCATTTACTATGTAGCATCAATGCTTACTGCACATAAGCAGAGAATTACTTCAACTTTAAACAGTTAACCAATTGGAAAATGGTTAGAACCACATGAATTCCTGATTCACAGATAATTATTTCTTTAGCTATCTTCCACACAAAAATTATCTACATTAGTAGTTCTAGCGAGGCCACAGCCAATGTTACTCTATACCAGGGTAAACCTAGAAAATTCAGATGTAGCAGTAATCTTTCAAAACAGAAATACCATCAGTAATACCTGCTTTTCACAACAAAATATGAAACTTCTGTACTTCCGTATTACATCATAAAGTATTGTACTATATTGTACTAAACTAGCTAAAACCCTAGAGTTATACACTGATTATGCACATTAACACTACTCTTCATTAGTAGTTGCTGAGAAAAGCTTTCTGACCAAAATGGGTAGTTTTCTTGAAGCAATGCTTAGTTTTCCCAGAAACTTAAATTTTACAGTAAAAGTTCCTCAGAATTTATATTATGCTTCAGATTTTCAAAAACCACCCAAAGTATGAGAATGCAATAACTACTAAAATTCTGGGTCCTAGATGATGATATGCAGTTAAATTTAATGCAGTATAATTAGATTGAATCGTTAGTTAACACATTCTCTAATGCAAGTGAGATTCTTATTTTATTTACCTTGACACATGTCAGTAATATCAGCTCCATTAATATCAATACAGTTAATTATGCCTTTGCCTAACTGAAGCAGCAACATTACTGGAAAATTCTGTAGATAAGAGAACAATAGCCTGAATATGAAAATCTGGCAGATCATTGCACTGATGTTCTTTGCTTTAAGGATGAAGAGCCATTATTGCCTTTGATTTGATTTGTGTGCACTCAGCACATTCTCCACATCCCTTTGGAACAGATAACTTTAAATAAAAACCGCAAATACAAACAAAAAAATGACAAATAGATTAAACCCCAGTTCTAGCCTTGGCAATCTAAGTGGCTCCCATTCACTTTAGAATATAACAGTATATGCCATATATGCCATATAAGTGGCAGACTTTGGTCTTTTCATTAACTTGATTTTAAGATGTCTGGAGCAGGAAGCTAAACAGCATTATTTTTCACAAAGGAGGGTAATACAAAATCACTGTATACATACCACAGCAATACAGGCCTGAAAATAGCAATCATATGATGATTTAAGAGAAATACTTTAGCTTACGTATCACATAGCTAATCAATCTCATACAAGAATATCCCTTTCCATCAGAGTAAGCAAAGAGAATTTAAAGTATTTTTAGTCTACTTTTCATTTGTTTTTATTATACTTCTGTGGCCTTAAAATATGAAAAACGTGCCTTTTCATTCTCTCTCTCCTTAAATACTGAAGATTGAAATCACTGCAAAGAATACATATCTTTTTTCTTAACATAACAATTAATTTATTATGTTGCTTCATTATCGGTACAGAAGTGTTTTTTGATCTTTCTGACATTTCTATCCATAAAACATAAGTTAGGATCCAAATTCACCTGAAAAAGACAGACTCTCAGTTGTGTCTCCTGTCCTCTCCCCTAGCCCAGTCTCTTCTTCCAAACACAGCAATACAAACACTTCACAGAACCAAAAGGAGTGAGAAGTGATGCATACAGACTTCACAGGGGATAAACATCCCAGCAGCTCTCTCCAGAAGTACAGATAGATAGATAGCCATTCTGAGGACAAGCAAACAGGGAGCTGTGTCAGAAATTACACTCGATTTGTCATTACAAAGTCAACCTGCACTTCCACATTTCTCACATGCAGTGTATACAAAAACTGCAGTGAAATTGTGGAAGCAGCTCTGTTGCTACTTTGTGGCCTAGAGAAAAAAAGGATTTCATTTGCCAGGCACCCCAAAAAAATCTCCTGCACATAGCAGCCCACCTCCTTTGCACACAATCAGAACACTCTGAAGAAGCTACAAACATATTTAGGTATCACTGAGGAAAACTAGTGATGGAAGGGACAGAAGCACGCACATAACTGCTGCCAGTTGCAATCCTAACCTTCATGCTCCCTGCCATTTCTGCTCCAGGATGGCAAAGAGATGTCTATATTACAGTCTTCTGCAGTGCACATCTTCAGTAGATCAGAACCTTGAACAGGGTTTTCACAAGCTCTCCTTGTAATCTTCTTTTGTTTCTCCCGACACAAATAGCCCTTCAAGAGGTGAATATACCACATGCTAAGGTAACACCCTGACCTCCTTATAGACAATGGCAAAATTCCTCATAGGTAAGTAAAATCCTTGACCTTTTAATATCAGTGTCCTCCTCAGCAAATTGTTTAGAAGATGACCATTCCTAGCACCTTTTTTTTTAAATCTACATTTTCTTTATAATCTGAATGAGTATCAATCACATGCATTAGCACAAGGAAAAAGAATGGCTGATCAGCTCTTAAAAGTCCTAAAAGAAGGCTCATCACATTAATAGGCTAGTACTGCTCCAGTCACAAGTATCTCACTGAAATGCAGTAAAAACCTAGAGTAATACACCCATTAATCACATTAATCCTGTATCTCTTTCACCAGTTTCTGATGAAAGCTTCTTGATCAAAAAAAACCCACTTACTAACTTAATTTTCCAACCACAGGGAATCTTTAAACTCTGTTTAACAATATTCAATAACACAAAAATATATCACCAAATGGAGTAGGAGACAAGGTGTATTTGACAGTATACAATAAATATAGATTCATTGTGTTCTTCCAAGAGACTTTGTGTAAAAAAACAGGATTTATTGACAGCAGTTGAATATTCCATTTGATGCTTACTTCATTCACAGATCTTTGTAAGAGATTAGCACGTTCAAAATAGGAGAACGAGCAACTCCACAAGGTTTTACTCAGCTTTTCTTTGTTACGTAAAGTTCAACAGTGCTCTGTGTTCAGTGCAAATTGTTCAAGCAAGGAATGTAAAAATGCGAAGAGGAATGGATTGCTAAGCAGCTACTATATAATGTATCCATAAATTAAACCTAGATTTATCACCTATAAATGAACGTACCACTCTCTGACTCATGTCTTGGTTTGGATTCCACTCCAGACTATTCACTCGTGTTAGCTCTGTGGTCCTGATTGCCACAGGAACGTATCTTGACCACGTGCCCTGGTTTTGGCTGGGACAGAGTTAATTTTATTCCTAGTATCTAGTATAGTATTGTGGTTTGGATTTAAGATGAGAATAATGCTGATAACACACGTTTTAGTTGTTGCTGAGCAGTGCTTACATCAAGTCAAGGAGTTTTCAGCTTCTAACACCACCACATCAGAGAGGGAAGCTGGGGATGGACAAGAAGTTGGGAAGGGACACAGATGGCCAAAAGCATATTCCATACCGTATGATGTCATTCTAAACATAAAACTGGGGTGAGCTACCTAGGGGTGTGTGACTGCTGCTCAGGGACAGGCAGGGCATTGGTCAGTGGGTGGCGAACAACTGCGCTGCGCAGCATTTGCGTTGTATGTTCTTTATCATTACTGTTGCTATTATTTTTTCCTTTCCTCTTCTGTCCTATTAAACTGTCTTTATCTCAAACCAAGTTTTCCCTTTTTTTTTTCAATTTTGTCCCACATTCCACTGTAGGACGGAGAGTGAGCAAAAGCCTTTGTGCTGTTTAGCTGCCTGCTTGGTTAAACCAAAACACCACATCTTCACTCTGTTGCTGTTGGGGAGATTAAACCTCAGTTCACCTCTGCTCCCTACTTACTCTGATTTTTTTGGAAGGAAAACTGAGTACACAGAGGCCAAAAAGGATCCCGTAGCAACTTCCAGCTAGACCCCAGGTGTGGATGATAGGGGTCGTCAGGGCAGACCCAGCCCACATTAGAAGACTCTTTATGATGTGTTTTAGCAATTGAAGATTATTTTCCATTTCAACTCATTCATCTTTCCACTTATATGTTTTGGGGAAATATATAGAGTAACTATTTATAGCTCAATATAGCTTCATCTTCAATGTGAAATATCAAAATTTCACTTAATTAATAGTATGGCTTATTAATCAATGTTGATTATATTTCCTATCGAAAGAGGAAACATAAAAGATTCAAGTCGGAACTGAATCTATTGTATATTGTCAGCACATTCCTCTAATTTTACGCTATATATGAACAACTGAATAGCTCTATCTAAGAATCAGGTAAAATGCCAATAATTTACACATTTTACATACTAAACACAGTTACTGTGTGCATGCTGCTTAGTTTCCCCTTGGAATTTAGTGTTTCAATTTTTTTTCCTCATAAATCTTACATTCACACCTGCAGCTCACCCACCTCTTGTCAAAGCAAGTTTTCAGTTCAATAGGCACCCTGGAGACTTAATGATAACTGTCAAAAACTTGAATAATTAGAGTTTTGTATAATTAAAAGCCTAGATATACAGAATGTCTGTGTCACGTCATTTTTTTCATATGCTTCTACAAAGGAGATATTTTAATGCATGTAAAGTGTTTCAAAATAAAATTCCAATGTCATGTTACTGCCCTACTCCAAAATAATATGATCCAAAAACTTTCCTGATAAGAACTGTTGAATAAACCGTGTCTCTATGTAAGCTGCAATAACAAATTCTTAAAAACACATAATAGCTTGTATTAATTTTATGGTCTTATGACAGTAATGTTCAATGTCTTATATGTGGATTTTCAGAATCTTGTGCTATTTACTATTTGGTATATTTACCAATATGAGGACTCCCTTTTACTCAAGCACTAGACCTCATCTGGAATACTGCATCTAGTTTTGGTGCTCTCAATACCCGAAAGATGCCTCCTCCTGAGTCCGTCAGAAGCCACCAAACAGTCAGGTGCTGGAGCATTTGCCCTATGAGGCGAAGCTGGGAGAGCTGAGCTTGTTCAGCCTGGAGATGAGATGGCTTTAGGGGGGACCAAATATCAGCCTATCAGTGCCTATGCAGGGGTTATCAACAAGACAGAGGCAGGGTCACAAGAACAAGAGACAATAGTCATGAACTGAAACTGGAAGGTTATGAACAACATGAAGAAGAAAAATTGCTATGAGGATAATTAAGTATTGGGTCTCACTGTTGTGGAATCTCTTTCCTTGGAGGTTTTCCAGACAGAATTCAACAAATCCCTAAGCAACACGGTCTGAATTGTGTTGATTCTGCTCTGACCAAGAGGTTGGACTAGAGACCTCCTAAAGTCCTTTCCAACTTGCATGACTCTGTGATTTAGTGTAATAATGATCGTCACAAGAAATAACAGGAAATGAAACTTCCAATTTGACCTGAACAGATCCTTGAACACACCAGTGAAGCTTTTCAAACACAAGATAGAGTACAACCACCTTTGGACAACGTAGTAATGAGATTTTGAAAGGACACAAACTATGATTCTGGTCACATTTGCTGAAGAAATACAGATTCAGGCAGAAAAGGATACAGAGAAGGTCATAAAGATTCCGGAGGAAAAAATATATTCTTACATGAAAATAAACCATAAGGGTAAATTCAGGGTGACTAAATGAAGGCTCAGAGGATGTATGATTTCTGTTTGACCAGAAAGCAAAAACAGGAAAGTTATCAGATAATTTGTATTTAAACAGGTATAAATTGACCATATACCAGTCTATTAGCACATTTATCTAGGGTACTCATTACAAGTCTGTGAGCATCTTCACATCCCTTCCTGATTTACTTGCAGAGTTTATAGCCAATGACATGCATCAACTCCAGTAATAAAAGTTTATTTTGGGGGAGGGGAGGAAGGGCGGGAGATAAAAAGAGAAAAACATAGGAAAAGGTCACTGGAAAAGCAAACGGAGGAAATGAAAAGGGGAAAGGCATGAAAAGGATGGTGAAAAAGAGTGATTCCTATGGCTGCATCAATCACTTCCCATGGGAAAGCTGACATAACAGCAGTATCATGGTGTGCCATGAAAGCAACAATCCAAGACCAAAACCATGAGGCCAGCAAGGGAAACACTGCCCCAGCAGCTCTGATGAAAGGTTACAGAGTTGCAAGGGAAAGGCAGAGTGTGGAACTTCAGATGGCAGATCCTTGGCATTGCAAAAGGCTGAGGTACCAAAGGTATCGTGCAGCGCACCACCTCCTTTAGGAATAAGTTCAGGCTCAAGTCTTCTCTTAACCTGCATGCACACAAGACTGACTTATACTTCAAGGCTTCCAGTTGATATAGTGGACCAGGTACCATTTTTTCAAGGCCCTCGTTACACAAGGCCGCCTTCTCTCTCTCCCAGGTTAAAACAGAATGGTCACAAGCAGCTGGACTCAGTGAATGTGATGGCAGAGACTGGCACATTCTCAGCCTGAGCCAGATACAAGACTCAAGTCTGAATAAAGTTCCAAGAGTGACAGTCATCCATTCTCGAGGAACTGCACTCTGTATCTTGAACAGAAATTAACTTAAAACAAAGACTGAGAGTCTCAGAGTAAAAATCAAATGAACAGATACAGAATCCAGCACCTTCTACTTGAAGACTGAAGAACTACGGACAAATAAAAAGCATATTTTAAATAGTCATCTTACAAGTACTTCTGAGCTACCTTTGCTAAAAACAATTTCATTTCCATTTATACAATAGCTTTAAACCCAAGCTATCCTGATAGTTGTTAGACATTTGTGAGTGGCGTAAACATTCATATTGAAAACCACCATTAACATGAAGTTACTGGGAAATAGGAACAAATATTTGCTCCCTATTACCCTTCCAGTTCCTACTCTACATAATACATTGAATTAATGCTAAAGACAAGTAAACATCTGATCTTGAAGGTTGTATAACAAAAGTTTTCAATCACTTATTCCCAAAAAGGAATTTCTAAACTGAATAATTCCACCTTGCCAATCTTGACTGTGTAAGAACATATGAACAGCAAAACCTAATCAAACTAAAAATCTGTTTAGTCCAATATCTTGTCCTCAGATGCCCAAAAGTATTTTTAAGCAGCAAATTTTAAGATGGCTTCAAAGTACTGAAAGATTATTTTTTACAATAAAGGACTGTTTTGCTGCAATTTTGCATCCTTGAAGATGAAGATATGAATTATCATGTACAAGTAAATTTCATAATATTATAGAAGTTTATCAATACCAGAACATTGTTACCTATTATGCACTGACATTCACAATAATAATGCACTCATTCCAAGTATGTTACATTGCTTAAGAAACAAACTCTTTGGTCACATATGATCATTCTTATCTAAGAACTCAAACCCAAAAGGAGCAAATGAAAGGTGATTCACGTATCATTCTCAGTAAATAATCTAACCTTAGTGATTCACCAATGCAACTTTCATTAAAAAAAAACTTCCTGCTCTGGAAAGCATTACTGAAACCCTGAAGTATGACAAATATATTTTATCGTGGAAAAGTGCAATGTCCTTACATGAGTTATCTTTTTTTTTTTCATTTAACTCATGAAATATATTGTATACCTTCTTAAACACCCTTAAACAGACTGGAAAACTCTGATAAATACCCATTATTTTAACTTGAAATCCTATGGAAAGATAATTACACGTAAACATTATGCATACAGGACATAGCACGTAATCCTCAGCAAATCTGGGCCAAACCTCTTCTGTAAAAGGGAAAAAAACCTCTACACTTGAGATAATACTAAGCTCTTACAGCTACAAGATTCAGCTACGACTACACTGTAAACTAGAAATACTTTCTATTGCAGTCTGAATACACAAACCCAAGGTACCTTTGAACTAGCCAGTCTGAATACTGACACATACAAAACGACAATAATCCATGAAGTCTGGTAAATATGCACTTAATTTACCATTTTGGAGATGACTAGGCTATATTCCAACTGTTTTGTTATTTTTCATATCTTATAGTTGTTCATATACAACAGGATTTGACTATTTTCCAAACTACATTCTTCCTACTAAGCCTTAGGTGAATACTATGAATTTAACTACTGAAACTACATTTAGTGACCCTCAGTATTCACAGTAATTCATACCAGGATTTCATATAATTTTCATGATGGATAAACTGAATTTGATCAATATTTTCAGTATACAAATTACATTTTTAGCAGCAACTTCTGGTTGGTCAGTGAACAAGAAGGGGCAGGAGGTGCTCCAGTCACTAGAGCAGAGATTCCCCTGCACACTATGGTGAAGAACATGGTGAGGCAGGCTCTTCCTCTGCTGCCCATGATGTCCATGGTGGAGCATATCCACCTGCAGCCCAAGGAGGACTCCATGACAGAGCAGGAGGATGCCTGAAGGAGGCACCTTGTGGAAAGCCTGCACTGAAGTTGGCTCCTGGCAGGACCTGTGGACCCGTGGACAGAGAGCCCACACTGGTGCAGGGTCCCTGACAGGACCTGTCATCCCATGTGGGACCCACACTGGAGCAGTCTGTTCCTGAAGGACTGCAAACTGTGGAAGGGACCCAAGCTGGATCAGTTCTCAGAACCGCAACCAACCCATGGGAAGGACTGATGCTAGAAAAGTTTGTGGAGGATTGTCTCCCATGTGAAGGACCCCACTGTGGAGCAGGGGAACAGGGTGAGGAGTCCTACCCCTGAGGAAGAAGAAGCAGCAGAAACAATGTGTGATGAACCGACCACAATAACCATTCCTTGTCCCCCTTCAACACTTAGGGAAAAGGAGGCAGAGAATTTGGGAAAGTAAAGAGTAAAAAGAGGAAATAGAGAGAAGCGTGGGGAAAGGTGTTCTTAAAAATTCAGTTTTATTTCCCATTATCCCACTCTGATTTTGACTGGCAATAAATTAAACTAATTTCCCCAAGCTGAATCTGGTTTGCCTGTGACATTAATTGCCAAGTGATCTCTCCCTGTCCTTATCTCAACCCATAAGCCTTTCATTATATTTTCTCTCCCCGTCTGTCTGAAGAAGGGAGTGACAGAATGGCTTTGGTGGGCAGCTGGCATCCAGTCTGGGTCTATCCTCCACATTACTGTTATCTTCCATTATGAAATTAGAAAACATTTTTGCCACTGAACTACAATATTATCTCTTTTTTTTCCCTCCCCAAAAAAATTCTAATAGGAACAACTGCATCAAATTAAGCATGTATTGGGATCTTCAGTAGTGAGGACACTATTTCACTTTTGATTTTAACTGCTCTACGCACACTAAGACAGTGGTAAACAGAAGATACACAACAGCTCAAAAGTTATTCCTATGTCATCCTGTACTGCTCCTCATTGTGAAAAAGCAGGTTAACAGAAAACCAAACCCTACTGTTTTCAAAACCGGCATTTTAATGTCAGGTTGAAAATATCTGGGTGTATTACACATTCACATAGTCTTTTATACCAAAATACAAAGGAATCTTGACACCAAAACCAATATTTTGGGTCGGCTTAACTAATTATGGTACCATCAACTTGGCCACCAAGAAGTTAACGAGTATTTTGCTCTCTTTTTTTGAATTCTGAACTGACAGCACTTCCATACAAAAGAGAGCTTGTTCAATATTTATATGAAGAAGCTGGCACCAGCAGCAGGTAAATATAACTTTCTCTGGGGCCATGATATGGGTTTTTCCCAATGTTTTGGATAACATCTCCTCCATCGTAACGAGAAAGAGCTGTTAAAATACTGTATTATTTGCATCATTGACAGTGGAGAGTTATGTATAGTTGAGACCTGTCTATTCTATACAAATAACGATGCAACTTAAGTCTATGAAGGGATGGAACTGCCTTCCGAGACTGCTCTGGTATTATGATAGAGAACAACCCTGTATTTCTCTCTGGGTATTCTGGGTCCAAAACATATATGGACCGAGACCACTGATGCAGAATGCATTGGATGTGAGCGAAAAATCAGAAATATTCAATAATTTAAAACAGTTTCGTAATACCTTCAATAGATCCGGGGAAGCTGTTGAGGGGGAGGGGGAGAGGGCAGAGGGGAGATAGGAGAAGGCATTTGAAAACTCTTAACATGAAATACCTTCCTTTTTTGTTCATTAATTCTCAGCAGAGCTTACAGGCCTTTGTGAGCTTGTAAATTAAATCCTGAGTAGCTGTCACAAAACTATTCTTCTGTCACAGAAAACAAAATGTCAAGGAACTAAAGCTGACAATGTTGAAAGAGAAATGTGTTTAAAATTCCTGAGTTTCTGTGTCAGTGCTTGCTCTGTGCTGCTTGTGACAGAGATTCTCTTAACAGCTTTTGCATCAGAAAAAAATATCCATGCGCTTTCATATGTCAAAAGGTCTCCACAATTCACTTTGGTACTTCTTTCTCAACATTCAGCTTGCTTAAAATGTTTCTCCCCTCTTAAATTCTCACTCAGCTCAGCAGTGGGGTTAGACCTCTTCAGAGCACCTCAAGACATAAACTGACAGGGCTCAGAGTAAATCAGAGCATGCATTTTGTGCATTACAAGCAATACCTGCTTGTTTTCTGTAACAGTGACAAAGGCAAATGATTAGAGATCGCTACTATATTCCATTTCAGAGCAAAATTCAGACATTTTAGGTAAGTCAAAACAACCGTACCCTTCACCGGGGACGACCCGCCCGAAGCCCAGCGTTTGCCCCGCCGGGATACAAACACCGCTTTGCCATCGAGAACTCAATTTCACACAACTCTGGCTACGGCCCTGGGACAGCACGCATCCGCCCCTGCCCTCGGCCACCGCCAGCCCCAGGCGGCTCCGACACCGGCCGCTGCCTGCGGGCAGCTCCCCGCTCCCACTTGGCCGGCCCCCAGGGGCAGTTCCCCCCACCGTCCTCCGCAGCCCCACGGGGAGGTCGCCTCGGCCCCACCACCGGCCCCTGGCACCCCGCGACACGGGAGGAAGGGGCTGCAAAGGGACCGCGCGCTCAGTAACGCGTACACAGCCGGGCAGGAGCACAGGAACCACAGCATCATAGAGTGGTTTGGGCTGGAAGGGACCTTGGAAGCCCATCCAGTTCCAATCCTCTTGCCATAGGCAGGGACACCTCCCACCAGACCAGGCTGCTCGAGACCCCATTCAACCTGTCCTTGAACACTTCCACGGAGAGGGCATTCACAGCTTCCGTGGGCAACCTGTGCCAGTGTCTCACCACCCTCATCGTGAAGAATTTCTTCCTAATGTTTAATCTACATCTTCCCCCTTCCAGTTTAAAGCCACTCTCCCGTCCTATCACTACAGGCCCTTGTAAAAAGTTCCTCCCCAGCTTTCATGTAGCCCCTTCAGGTACTGTGAGGCTGCTGTAAGGTCTCCTCTGAGCCCTCTTCTCCAGGCTGAACAACCCCAGCTCTCTCAGCATGTCCTCATAGCAGAGGTGCTCCAGCCCCCTGATCCCCACCCCCTCCCCCCAGCCTCCTCTGGACCCGCTCCAACAGTTCCATATCCTTTTAGTGCTAGGGATTCCAGAACTGGGCACAGGACTCCAGGTGGGGGGTCTCACGAAAGAGGAGCAGAGGGCAGAGAATCACCTCCTCGGACCTGCTTCGAAACTCTTCTTCCCACTCCCGCGAAACAAAATCTACTGCCCCCCTGCCACGCATCCTCCCATCCCCTTCACACGGCCCAACTTCCCGAAACCTTCCCAGAGCTCCCAAAAATGACCCCACCCCGGCGGGACGGGCGGAGCTGCGCGGAAGCTCCCCGGTGCCACTCACCTTCGCGCGCCTCCGCCTTATCTCTTCGCTCGCGGACTGCAATGTCCAGTCCTTCCCCCAGCTGCCATCTTCTACCCGGGTGCTGGGGCGGGAGGGACCGGGGACGGGAGGAGAGGAAAAGTTGCGGCGGAGTGCGGTGGGGTTTAAGTGGCCATAGCGCCGGCGGGGCGAGCCTGTGCGTGCTGAGCCGAGCTGAGCTGTGCGCGGAGGGCGCGCAGGCGAGAGGGCGGCGGGGCGACCCTGTGCCGTGCCGTGCCGGGCTATGCTGTGCCAGGCGGGCGGGACGGCGGCGGCTGCAGCTGGCGCGGGGCTGCGCGCTGCGATCACAGCCCGTGGCGACGCGAGGAGGATTTACTAAAAATAGCGGCGCGGCGGGGGGGGGGAACGGCGCGGGGGAAGGCAGCCGGGATGCGCCGCGCTCCTCGCCGCCGCCGCTGGGGGCACAGCGCCGGGGCGGGGGGGGGCTCCTCGGGAGGCGTTTGGGACGCGGAACCCAGGAGACTCCGGGTGCGCGGATCGGGCGGGGTCGGGCAGCGCTGCGGGCGGAAGGTGCGGCGGTTCCGGGACCTCCACCTGGCCCGCGCCGCCCCGGAGTGCCTGCGGAGGAGCCGCTGGGTTATCGTAGAATCATAGAATGGTTTGGGTTGGAAAGGACCTTAAAAATCATCCAGTTCCACCCGCCCTGCCGTGGGCAGGGACACCTCCTACCAGACCGGGCTGCTCAAGGTCCCATCCAACCTGGCCTTGAACGCTTCCAGTGATGGGGCTACCACTGCTTCTCTGGGTAGCCTGTGCGGGTGCCTCACCACCCTCGCAGTTAAAAATTTCCTCCTAATTAACATTGCTGTATATGAAGAACATCACTTAAGGTTATTTGACATCACACATAACAGTGTCTTTCATATAAATTACCAAATATTCAATTTAAATGGACGACAAAATGGCAATCTGATATTTCACCTAAACTACCAGGTGTTTGACAGAGATTCACAGGGCAATCAGATGCGTGCAGGCAGAGGTCACTCCATGCAAATGCATTTGAAAAGCAAATATAAATAATATCGGTCACGGATACGATCCCAAGACAAAGGAAATGGTGAGCCTGGGTGGATAGGTATGGATTAGGCAAACAAACCGCTATCCCCGAGTGCCACCAAGCCAATCCCACCCACCCAGCCCAGTGGTGGAGACTGGTAGAGGGCAGTACTGCTGGTGTGTGGGAGCCTGCGGGATGGAGGCCCCACCTTCTGCAGCTTAGCATAGAATCATAGAAAGGTTTAGATTGGAAGGAACATTAAAGATCATCTAGTTCCACCTGCCCAGCCATGGGCAGGGCCACCTACCACCAGACCAGGCTTGAGGCCCTGTCCAATCTAGCCTTGAACGCTTCCAGAGAGGGGGCATTCACAGCTTCCCTGGGCAACCTGTGCCAGCGCTTCACCACCCCCATCATGAAGAATTTCTTCCTAATGTCTAATCTAAATCTTCACCCTTCCATTTTAAAGCCATTCCCCCTTGTCCTATCACTACTTGCCGTTGTAAAAAGTCCCTCCCCAGCTTTCCTGTAGCCCCATGAAGGTACTGATGTTTGTCTCACAGCCCTTGTCACCCTTCCCACTGAAACCTCTCTCAGGTGAAAGGAGGAACGTGCCTTTCATCCAGCTCCACTCTCTGCAAAGGGAGAAGTGCTGGGCCCAGCTGTGCCTGAGGAGAGGGCAGCGATGCCCAGCTGGCAAAGGGAGGACCCACACTGGGCGTGGTGGCACATTTTTCCAGCACTGTTTTCCCTTCATGGTCTTTTCTCAGTTTTGGTATTTCTTAGTATCTTCAGCTAGAGGATGTCTGTCTTACTGAGCCCATGTTAGGTCTCTATGGTAATCATTAACAGTCTCCTGACTAGTAGTTTTATATATATATATATAAATATATATAAATATATATATATATAAATATAGCATATAAAGCACTTCAGTGTCTTGGCCAGAATTATTCCTAATCTACATTTATGATAGACTTCTTCATTACTTGTGAGGGGATGTCTGCTTTCATTTGTCCCCTTCCAGGTAAAGGTTAGCCTCAAAACAGTTTAGTTCTTGGAAATCTAAGGAATCAAAAACATCATTAACTATCTTCCACCTAAAGGCTTTGAAATTTGCAACTAGATGATTTTCAAGGTCCCTTCTAACCCAAATCATTCTATGATTCTATATATATTCCACTTAGTACCATAGAAGTTTCATGCTGTGTTTTGCTCTTTTTTTTTTAACATTCGTTGTACTTATTCTTTCCACTGTATTGTTTTCAAATGTTCGCTTCTCTGAAACAAGTGTTTAAAACTGTTGTTTCCAAGACTGCTGAAGAACTAGTTACAACTGAAAGGTAAAGCTGGTGGCTGCAGAAAAACTTGGAATTTGGGCCTGAATGTCATTGATTGCTGAAGGGATACAACAGATAAAAACTCAACTGTGGCAAGCAAAATAAAACAAATCTTACTTCTTAAAATTAGAAATAAAACTGTATCTGCGTGTGTTTCAGCTTCAAGAGAAATCTTATTAGTTTTGGTTTATGTTTTAGTTTGGGAATCAGTTTCAGTAGTATTGCTAGTTGTTGAGTGCCATGTGACAGATCCAAGTCCAATTTAACTAATGAAATCACACAGCACTGTTTCTTTGACAGATAGATATGTTTCAAACTGATACATACTTTTGTTTCATTATGCACTTTTTTCTTCTCACTACTCAAAGGAATCATGGGCACTATAATTCTATTCTAAAAGACTAGTCACGGTTCTATGCTATGTTGGGAACTCCTGAGCTTATGCTGGAAAATAACAGGTATCTCTGAGACACCTCCATGTTTTGGTTGCTGCTGTGCTGGCCCTACTCATTTCCACTCAGTGTTAGTAAGAATAATGAACTGGTGCATGGTGGGAATATTCAGGCAACCTTTATTTTGCTTTTGCTAGATGTACTAGGGCTATTCCATTGTGACACTATCTTCTCCTAATCTTCCTCACCAAAAATGATTTATAGTCATGACTGATTTGTGGGAGTGAATATGTGTAGCTCTTCTTTCAAATGTAGCATTCTCCATTTCATCACTGTCTTTCTGAGTTATTACAAACATTTACTGAAAGTCGTGGGGGTGAGAAAAGGATGTGGTATGCCTGCATTATAATTTATAAGTTTAATTTATAGGACCTCAGATGAGGTGCTGAAATCCTGAAGATATTTTTATCCCTAAAAAGATTCTTGCATCATCCTTGCAGCTTCATCTCTGCCACATTGGGAACTGGTGACTGCTGACTATTAGGGCTATGATGCCTCTCACGTACACTCTGATTTACAGTAACTGGATTTTTGAATGGAAAAAGCTGGCATATTTATCACACAGAAGATCAGTAAGATCATTTTTCGGAGGGTCACAAAGGTTTTGGAAGCCACACTGGAACAGAAAAATTGTCTTCCCCAAGGTTCCTCACTTAAGGTACTGCCTCATGAAGGTGCTAGGAGAAAAACATAAACATTTTTTCCTTTTTTTTCCCCACTCAAATATAAACACTGCAAATATTGAAAACATTGAAAAAAATAATACATACAAAACTGTAGCATTCGGTAAACCTTTTCTCATGTTGACACATATCTTAGTATCATTAATACTGGGGAAAAATAGCTTGTGGAAATTCCATGCCCTCCCTGGAAACTGGTATTAAAAAGGCATTGAGGTATAGTATCTCATTGAACAGTTCTTAAAACTCATTGAGCAGTGAGCAATTCCCTTACTCTGATACCAAAAGGAAATGCATAGGACGTTCTGTACTGTCTGACCATTATAATTAAGATCATACATAGCTATCTCACTTTCCAGTCCAGTTCATAAACCATTTCACAAAAAGTGAAGCCTATAAAGATGAACAGAAAAAAATCGTTAACATTTTATAAGACCAAGCTGTACTCGCAGCATACATGTGCTTGTTGACTTGTGGATATGAATAAGATAGAAGTAACTCTTGTCTATGAACCATTGAAGAAAGAACAAAACCTAAGTCTGCTCTGTTAGTTGATGATATATGTCAGCTCTTTGCTGAAACAATCAGTCCTTTCGGACACATTTCTGTCCCTCAACTGCCAGAGAGCAGTTGAGGTCAAGAGGTTTCAATTATTCTTCTCAGGTGTAATCTTGCAACACACCCATGCTTTTAGTCACATCCAGAGCAGACTGACAAGATGTACTTTACAGAGATGATTCTTAAATTCATCTTGAAGTTCAAGGAGGCAGCCACCTACTTGCTGAGTAAGATGAATAAACACCCCAAAATGTTAGCTGGTGTCTGTTCCTTAAGTTTCTGTTCAGTTTTCAGTGAAACTCATGGCTCTGCTTTTTATCTTCTAAGTTCAGAGAAGTTCAAGCCATGCTGTACTCCTCCCTAGAAATCAATTCCAGCTGCCTCTCATGTGTTACCTAATAAGGATAGATCCCTCTGATGCTTCAGATGACTTTTTTGTTTTTTATGGAATTGATAGACCAATACCTAACATGTTGCACAGATCATCCATGCATCATGTACTTAAAAAAATGCAGCCCTTCTAGCCAGTGGAGTACAATTCTCTGCCTATGCTTCATATATGTATCAATATATGAAAGAGCATCTGCTGTTGCAACTGTTTGCATTTTGCTAAGAGTGTATTAAGGCCTTCTCTAAGATTTTAAGATTTGTCTTCTCTAAGAAAAACATAAAAATTTGGTGGCGGGAAGGTATGTAACTTATTTATGATGTCTGTTAGTTTGACTGAGGATTAATTAAAAGGTCTTCTTTTGGATGAGACTGCCAGCCTTTTGATAAGTGGTACTAAGTATCTTGCTTAGTGGCTCATAAACATTAATAGTTTACATGTTGCAGATTGAGTATAATTGTTGATTTTGTTTACAGAAATTGTTCACTTTTTTCCTGAAAAAAGATCAGTGGTTTAGCTGATCAGTTTTACGCAATTTGTAAATAACCACTTAACTGCTACAGAATCTAAATAAATAAACACAGATGCCAACATTTAAAAGATAATAGGGATTTTTGTGCTAACATTAACAGAAGAATAGTTTTATGTATACTTAATTGTCTTATGAAAATGTATTTCCTGCACACTGGAGACAATTTACTGTGTGATTAGCTCTTTCACTGCCTGAGCTTTCAGAAATGTGTACACATACCTACATTCGATGGGACTGTTCAGGTGGTTAAAATTAAACATGGTGTTACCCTTTTTTTTAGTACCAGTGGGTAGCCAATAATTTGAAATTTGTGGGCTATTTCTCGGAAACATGATAGAGTCAAGTGTTTTTTGATCCCAGCCTATCTGTATGCAGAGAATATTAACAAATATTGGTTCCTTGAACAGAGTAAGTTGTGAAATGAGTGACTGGACTGGGCTGCTTGTTCTTAATGCCAAACCAGCACACAACTGTCCTGCAGCACTACTGTTCCCCCAAAGTGTTTTTTCTGCTCACACAAAGCAAAGGTTTTTAAGTGCCCCCTAATGCTGTGGTGAACTGTGCAAAACTTGCAATCATTCATATCAAAAGGAGATCTAAGCACAAGGCTTGGATGTCCATTGGAAGGTTTCCCATTAGATTTGGACTAACTGGAGCTGAAGCTGAGGCCTGTCCTTGCTTTCCTGTACTGTCCTTCACTCTTCATCCTGAATCCTCTTCTGTCCTGATTCTAAACACCTCAGACTGTTGTGGTCTTTCCTACTTTTTGTCTGGGTCCTTTCCTCACTTTTTTTCTACTGCTGAGGTGCCAAATTTTCTAAATTTTGTGTTGATGACACTGGTATGTCCCATTATACTGGTGCAAGTGGACCTCCAGGTGTCGTAACCATGCTCTAATCTCTGACTCTGTCCCTTGCTCATTCTGAAAGAGCTGTCTTTCCCAAAATCATCTGATGATAGAGTCCAGCAACTGTCATACCTGGAGGCTTGTTAAGGCCAAGCAGCTCTGTGCCCTGTTTACATATTCCTGGTGTTCTCTTGCTGTCTCCTTGATTTTCTGATGTCCTTGTTTCTTCCTGGCATACGATGTACATTTCCACCATAGAAGTGCATTTGTATTCACATCTCATTGTACACATCTCAACTTACAGGACTGAGCACCTTTTTCAGCCTTGTCAAGCTGATCCACAACTTAGAAGGTAGTTTCTATTCTTTGCCGTTACTAAGTGAGCAGGCATTAAAGTATTCCTTCACTTACCCAGAATAGAAAGTGGATTATATCCAAACAAGGAGAGATCGTATAACTCTATCAAGAACTGCCCACAAGTCATAAATATACCTAGCTTTCAAAATGCCAGATGCATTAGTCTTCATAAAAGTGCTTAATAATTACAAAAATAAAATGCCTGGCCTTTGCACTTAGTGTATTGTTTGTTGCTCATAATCATTGTTAGAAGGTAAAGAGTGTCATAGGTGAATTTTAGCTCCTAACTGAACTACTCTTTCAAAAATAAGCCAAGAAGAGCAACTCTCTGAGGAAATTCTCATTAAACCTGACCAGATTGTGCTTGTTTGGGTGGACAGTTGCATCTGGTATTGTCATGTGCTTAGTACAATTAACTGCATTAGCAGATAATAAGAGATTATGCTTGGGCATGATGATTCATTGATGATCAACTGCAACAAATAGCTCCATGCAAGTATCTGAGCAAGTAATTTTCTGGGGGACAAACTGATTTGGTGACATTCCTTCCTGTAATTTCTTATTCTCGTTTTGGAATGTCTATATCCAGTAGATTTTCTTGCCCAAGATGCCATAGCTTAGTACCAGGGGAGTATGAACAATGATGTGCATGGAAAGAGAGCTTTTTCTGCACGGTTTTAGCTGTGAGAAAAGGTTATCATTGACTTTGTCTTGGCTTTTCCAGCTGGGGTAGATGAGCTGTGCTGTAGGTGTTTCTATTGTCTTGGCTGACTTAGAGTCCCTTGTCATGACCGCTCCACCGTTAAACAGATAATCACTCAGACATAAGAAAGTTTTGTTTGACATTAACATTAAAATATGTATTTCTTATTATTGCTTGACTTCTGTGACTATGGAAGGCTACTGGTGAAATAAAAATGGTCATATAACTCCTAGACAGGTGTGGTGATGGAAGAGAGGGGCTTAGTCCTCCTTGTCTTTTATGAACTTTCTCAAATGCACTATGTACTCCCTGCTCACCAGGTGTTACTGTCAGGTTGCTCATCTCAATTTAAGGTAGGGATACAGATGCCCTGCTATTATCAGTTTCTACTTGGCAATAACCTTGTCAGCTTGCTTTGGAAATTCACGTATTATCAACCAAATAACACTAGTTTCTGAAAATGACCAGTTCCATTTACATTTCATAATCTGTTGAAAGGAAAAACGTTTGTGACTAAGAGAAGGAAGGAGCTGTCAACCCTGTTTTGTGATTACTGCCCACAATGTTCTCACATTTTGCTTTAAAAAAGTGTTCTGACAAAAATATTAGCACTAATAGAACAGTATGCATATGTTCTCACAGTATAAATAGTGTAACTTCATCTCATGCGATATCTCGGGGTTCTGTCCAATGACTTTAATGATGTTTGGGGTAGCTCAGCACCTCATTGTAGGCACTCAGCAAGCAGAAGGAAGATGACATGAAAAACGTGTGCTCACATGAGACACAAAGCACCATCAGTACTTGTCCAAGCCAACGGGAGCCACAGAGCCTCAGTGCCTGCAGCATCAGACCTTTCCTTCTTCAATGAATGTCAGAAAATGTTTCTTTCTCTACCACACTGTATTAGTATCCTTCAAAAGACACATCCTACGAACAGCAATCTGTATTGGCATCCTTCTTTCATGCAAGAAGTTAAACTCAGTTGCCCTAGATTAAGTGACTGCCTTACCCTTGGCTCCCTGCTCAGGCAATTGAAATACCCCCAGAGAAGAATACTTTATTCAAATGCAGGTGCCAAAAATTACATGGGATGGATCCCATCCAAGGTGTCTGCTGTCTTTTATTCACTCTTTACAAGGTTTCTTTTCTTTACATGGAGTCTTATGGGGAGTTTTTTATCAGTCAACAGAAAAAAAACAATCTTATTTACAGACCACTAAGGAGACACATGTCTACTCTTACGTAAATTCTGCATTTGTAAAGTTAATATTAATTCACAAATGCATCTGTCATCAAGGCGATGTATTATGTTCAAGATGATCAAATGGATACTCTTTCTAAAATTGCAGTACTTTGCAATTTTTACACTACAGGATGAAGTAGACACTGAAAATACCAATTCATTCAATTTAGAGACATTGATAGGCTTCTGACAAATCCTGGCCAAAGTGATCTCAGGGGAAAGTCAGAAATAGAAATTAACTAGGGGTGTCTTCCACTGTATTAGTATCCAGCCTATTTTAAATATTCCACTACATTTTTTTCTGTCCTCTGTTGTGTTTCATTCTTTTCTTTTTTGGTTGTTTGCCACAATTATTATCTCTCAGCTGAAGAAATTCAGGAAATATTGCTGACAAGAGGCCCACATTTAACTTTTATCAGCCTACCATTTATTTTGCACATAACTGAATAATTCTATAGAGGTCACAGATACTCACTGTACTGCATGAATGCCCAGTTTCTGAAAGCTTTCATGCAATGTGTTGTACCATGAAGAGAAAAAATGTACTTCTCTCTGAATACCACCTAGTCCATAGGAGTAAAATATTGTGGGGTTTGGAGGCTTATGGATTTTTTGTGCTAATGATTATTAAAGAATTATGCAATACAACATAAAATCTTGCATATGTAAGATTTACAATATAGATCATATATATGCAGGCACATGTATGATGTATGATGTGTTGCATAAATATATCATATCATATCATAGATATGATCTCTATCACGTAGATATATCATATATATGTGTAT
The DNA here is from genome assembly GCA_033558185.1 of Dromococcyx pavoninus. Taxonomy (NCBI): domain Eukaryota; kingdom Metazoa; phylum Chordata; class Aves; order Cuculiformes; family Neomorphidae; genus Dromococcyx; species Dromococcyx pavoninus. Next base: position 2,376,257 of record JAUMJL010000104.1, on the reverse strand, counting down.
ATAGATCATATTTATACATAAAGTATATGTATTCTTAATATTTAAGCATGCGCATACAGATATATTCTGGGTCATAGCTGAGAGCTGGAAAGAAAGTCTCTATCTCTGCACCAAATGAGAAATTTTATCTCAACTTCATGCAGTCTTTTTCTTCAAAAACGAGCATTTGGGAATATAACACAATTCACCTGTACATAACCTTTGAAAGTCTTCCTATTCCACAGAGTCACAGCACTAGAATTACATAAAAAGAAAAATTGACAAAGCCTGTTCTTTTTATACTTGTAAGACAGAGGAAATATGATCTCTGCTTTAAATCTTTTCTGCATACAATAGAGTTACTAGAGAATATTCAGGTCTTTTAAAATGTATAACTAATAAAATAACAGTAGCATCCTTTGTTACAGAATCCATTTAATAAAAGTATTTGTGTAAGCCTGTTCAAATGAAACAAATGTTATGTATTTTTTTCTTCAGGAGTATGACCATGCAACTTAAGCAATCACTCTAACAAAACCTCCAGAAAATCTTAAACTTACCTGTGACACTTCATATTAAGCAAGAATTTATTTATAGGAAAGTTTATGTTTACTGCTGTTTGTAAAAAAAACAATGTACACATTTTTCTATGCGAGTGTTCACCCTGTATATTACACAAACTGTCAAAGCTATCACAGAATCAAAGAATGACCTGAGTTGAAAGGGACCCACAAGGATCATTGAGTCCAACTCCTAAACCTGCATAAGATAACCCCAACATTCACACCATGTGTCTGAGGGCATTTTCCAAATGCTTCTTGAATATTGTCAGGCTTAGTATTGTGACTGCTTCCCTGGGGAGATGTTCCAGTGATCCACCACCCTCTGGGTGAAGAACTTTTTCCAAGTATCCAACCGAAACCTCCCCTAGCACATCTTCCTGCCATTTCCTCCATTTAGCTGTAGCTAAATACAGTAATTATTACGTTATTTAATTGCCAGTGACATATATATAGGAGAAAATCAAAGTATACCAGTCTTCATTTTATCCCTCCACACCTTCTCAAAGAAGTCTGGATTTGTACAGTTTCTTGACGAGGATACATAGAAGGGCAACTGTTCATTCTCTAGCAAGCCACATTCTGGTCAGTTGTCAAAGCCTTACAAAGGTATTTGCACATTCGTTTTATACTTGTTTTATTTTTGTGTTCTGATAGTATGATACCATTCAAATTTCAGAGTACAGACAGTTCTTGTCATAAAAGAATCTATGAAGAAACTACTTCATGATGATGACTCAAATCCATTTTAAATTCAAAGGTAGTGCTGTGGATTGTTTTACTGGTCAATGATGCGTGAACATATGGTAATCCTGACTGAAAAGTTTTTTCAGTAGAGTATCCTTTAAAAATTGTCATGCTCTTATATTTCTGTGCATGTTTCTGTACCCATGGCTGCTGTCTGGCAGGCTCTAATACAAAGCTAAACATTGTCACCACTGCTGAAACAGAATGATGAAGCATTGTTCACCGTTGGATGAAAAAATAATGGGTAATCCTTATTATGAGTCTATGGAAAAGTAATTTCCTTTAGAACCCCAGTGCCAATAAAATTGTTTGAATGAGGATTATTTTGGTCCATGCACTGGGATTCTGAAAGCAGAAAAGTACTTTTTTCAGCAGAAGTTGAGGACTGGTATCAAGTTTAACATCTCAGTGCTTCTCCCTATGATTGGCTGATGACTACCTCTCACTAATGCAGAAGTGATCAATAACAGCCCCTGTAAAAATATCCAGAATACGTCAGGTCTGCTTGTGACTCCTCAGACAACAACTCTTTACCTTCTCACTGAGATCACCTAGCATCATGTTAAGTTTAAGTTGTCAACCTGTCCCAGTACACTGCTCAGATAAAGAATGACTGGCTTCTTTTCACCCAGATCTTGGAAAAAACAAACAAGCAACTCATCAAGATTTAGTCGCATACTGCGCATGAATATCTTACAACCATCCTGTAGATTTTTGGGTTTGGGCTTTGGCCAGTGATGTAGAAGCAGATTATCATCAGTTTCAGGTAGTTTTTAACGGTAGTCTGAGAAGCCGAAACACAAGGCAACCCCCAGATCACAGCTGAAGGCTGGAGAGTTACACAGTCATTTCTTTGGTATGGAGCACTAGTCTTGTGGTTTACACCAAATCCTTTCAAACACAGACACCTAGAATTAAGCACCCATGTCTTCAGTTATGTGTTCTTCTGTCTGATTTCAATGCAATACGGTGACTTTAGATGAGATCATTTTTGCTGTGGTTTCACAATGCAATTCATGTAGAGCTTGCCAAAGAACAGATGTGATCGCCAAGGATGTAATTCCTCATGCGTGCTGGTTCTTCCCCTTTCAGACTTCTTTGCTTAAGTTCTTCACCTTTCTGATACATGGGCCAGGCCTGCAGGGACACCATGGGGAGGCTGTTAGTGCAGGGCTGTAGCAGCACTGCATCCTTCCACCTTGCTGGGGGAAGGACTGACAGCCCCAGGGGCTGAAATGGGGTTCTGGTCCAGCTGGGGTGAGGCCCAGGGGAGAGCAGGCAGGGTGAGTAAGGTTTGATAGTGCCCCAGCGCCCTTGACCATTTAACAGGGCTTCCAGGTTGCCTATCTGTGCCTACACTTACTTTAGCACTAACTTCAAGGAACTTACACCGACATGGGTTGAAGTTCTCTTTCCCATTGAATAATACTGTTTTGAGCCAGTTGGCCTCTGTCACCGCTGCACCACTAAGAGCAGAACTAGTGACAGAGGAGCATGATAGCCTTTCCCCTCCCCAGCATCAAAGGCAGTGCCGTTACATGGCACATGCAGGTCTCCCTAATGAAAGAATGTGGAGGTGGGGATTTTGAACAGGTAGGGTTTGGAAATACCCATATCCCTGGGCACTGAAAGACCTGTTTGCCCTGAAGGAAAGCCATTTGTTAAAAGCCTTAAAGTGCTCCCATCTAAACATGGATGTTTTGCTATTGTATTTCAGTTTTTCTCAAGTTTGGTTGATGGCTCCCTTACAAATAGTATCTGAGAATGTTATTTATTTTGTTCTTAGGTAGAATGTCTTTCCTTTTTTTCCCCTGTAATTAGAAATATGTGAATACAAGTAAGAGAAAAAGCCTGACAAAACCTCAAAAAATTATAATCCTAAAGATTACTTTTCTGACACTAAAAAGAGCTGATAATCTTAATGCTTCTAATTTTCTGATAGTTTACATCACAAACAGATTAAGCCTGCGCCTAGGTGGTGTAGTTCCATAACAAACAAACAATGTGAAGATTACTTCTGAAGCAGCCAATTCTTTTTCTATTTTGAATGCACATACGTAAATATAACTTAAACCCCAAAATACTTCTCAAATAGACAAATGTTTTGTAATATTTTATTACTAACAAGGTTTCTTTGGTTAAATGATTGACAAGGAGAAACAGTGCCAGGTAGAACTTATTCACACATAGTAAATCAATGTCTAAAGTCAAGAATGTATATAAATAATAAAGAAATTGTCAATATGTTATATATTAGTATTTTATGGATAAAGTAATTATGGATGCCTGAGAGATTCTGTAATCTTTTACTCCTTAAGATTTTGTCAAGTGAATAGAAGGGGAGATGCCTGGCAATGTATAGCTCTGCTCATTATGAGCTCCAAGATGCAAGAAACCGGTCCCTGTTCTCAAAACAGTATTTGAATAGAGTATAAATGAACCAAATAAGTCTGTTATTTTCCCAAATGAGGCAATAAATGGTGATATCTTGGAGCATAGAAACAGTACATTTATTTTGCCATTTGTGAAATAGCAAGCATTTATTTGGATACATGTCATTAGGGCTAAGTGAATGGTCTGTAACCACATAGAAACAGGAGAGTTATCCATTCAGAATTCAAGGGCTTAAGCTGTATTACTCAAGATACAATTTCACAAATATTGCTCAATATTTTATGATCTTTAGGAATGAAGGCAAGTTCATCTATCTGCTAGTTATATAACATTGTCATTCTTACGAAAATAGAAAGTACAAAAACTGCAGCTCTGTGAAAGGTATAGCTGCCCACAGTGTTCCAGTTTATGGGTTCAGTTCTCCAACGCAATGAGCACTTTGGTCCCCGTCCAGCTAACTACTCAAATTTCTTCTTAACAGTATGCACATGAATAACTCAGTTATGCTAAACTGCTACTAGAGCTAAATAGAAGAATCACAAGGTCTTGATATCAATTATAGATGACATATCTTCTTTACTATCTGTCTGAAATGTTAGCATTACTCTTACCTAATTCACTAGGGTTTTATACACCACCATTCATAAAAGTTAGTGTATAACCCACCATATTCAAATGTGAGAGGACTAAAAAATGGATAAACATTTTTTTTTCTCTTCCCAGTTTCTTCCAGGAGGAGATGCTTCCAGGAGCTTGAAGGGATTATTAGAATTTAGAGCAGGGGCTAAAAGAGCTATAGGCTACACTATCTGTATGTAATGCAATGTATGCTGCACGACACTTAACTGTGAGGTACTGCCTCTCCCTTTCCCACCACTTTATTGTCCTTTGCAGAAGGCGTGAATGCAAAACTTGTCACTATCCATGCCCATTAGCAGAGTGGGGCTATTGCAGTCAAAAAAGGCTTATGGTGCACTCAAAATGTGCTATTGAGGTTGCTCCAATATGCTCACCCTCAGAGCTTCCAAAAAACTTCTGTCTGACCCAGCCAGGACTGTTGCCCAGGGCAGTATGGTTCCTCTTCTCTCTCTTCTACCCATGCCATTTGACCTCATAACAGCATGAATTTCAAACTGTTTCTGATAAGTTTGGTCTTTACTGACACCCAAGTAGTTTATCATCACATGAATTGTGCTTTCTGATGCACATTATTATTACTAATACTTCATCAACATTTTGAGTGTCTCACATGATGAGTGTGGGCTATTGCGTTATCCCATTTTGTGTGCATCATGAAGCTACTCACTTCAATCACTGTTGTTGCACTCCCTGTTATTTGCTTTCTTGCTATCCATGTATAATATGACACATTTCCTGCTCTACTTTCAGTATGAAAACACAAGAGCATTAAAAATTTCGTTCGTCTCCAGATCATCGTAGGTTGCTTTTTATCTAAAGCAATGTTCAGATGGCTGTCACAAAGAAAGTTAAAGTGAAATGTCAAAAGCTGTAAGGATGAAAAGCTGCATCTTGGTAGATACAAGATTCGGTGCATGGTAACTCCCTCCTAATAAACAAGCAAAGCTCTATTGAAAGGAAAATTTCCCTGCATTTGAAATTTAACTGCCAAGCATCCACATCCTACACATAACTGTCAGAAAGGATGTCTAAATCTGTCCTCACTTATAACATGTGTTGTGACAAGATTTGACAGTCTCTGAAAGAGCTATAATTGCCACCTAAACATCCAGCATTTTGTCAACTGCGATCATGTTTAGGGAAAGCATTTATTTCACTTTAAAAAAACCTAGCATTTTTTCTTTCTTCTGAATGAGATGACAGATTTTTTTTTTCACTTTTCTGATTAGGGGTTGCAAGTCAGATTTAAGGATTTTTTTTTTGTTCCTTTTTTTTCCTTTCAGTATTTTTCCAGTGACAGAATTTGGAACTTTTCAGTTTAAAAGAAGAATGCTTATCTTGAGGAAACCAATAGCATTTTAACAGACATACCATAAGGACATCTACCAAGATACAGACTCTGCTGAAAATTTCTGAATGTTGAGGTGGTTTTTATAAGCCCTCTGCTAAATATCGCAATAGGAACCAATATGAAAAAAGGAAGATTATCCTGATAATTGCCACTTTCTGACTCTGAATAAATTTTATGTGGTTTTAGTCCACTGGATGTAGTCATCCTATTGCAACCATAAAATTTGTTGCAGGATGGAGGTAGGAGATGGTGGTGGTATATTGCCATCCCATGATAGAAGCTATTGGTGTGAGAGCAGAAAGAATGTTTTGGATGAGGGAAATGAGACCTGTCTCTTAGACATTAACAATCTATATAGTTGGGACTGCAACTAATACATAACTGATAACTCTTTTGATGGTTCTGAAGTACTCAAACTCTTACCAGGCCTAAGAGTTTGTGTCTGAATTGCTTTCTTAAAGTACTGAGCACTAAAAGTCACCACTACTATAGCAAACACTCCTCAGCAGTATTGCTTTAATTCACTCTGGCACTGTTCATGGTTCTTCTGCGTTTGTTTAGCAAAAAATAAAAAAATCCAGCAATCAAATTTTATTCACAGGATTGTTCACAAAATTAAATAACAATCTGTGCTTTGGAGAGTTTTAGTACTTGAACTGCTATTTTTTCATATGTAATGGATGCAACAGGGACAGGGAGGTATAACTGCATGCAAAGAACAGGTGCCCCCAGATCCAGATCTAATTATGCTTGCCTGAACTGCCCTTACCAGGTGCACTGTTGGTGAGAGGTGTCTGCCACCTGGTATGTCTGTACTGTGCTGCTACAGGGCTTTTGAGGAAAAACAGGGTAAACTTCCTCCATTGGCGAGAAGGGTCAGTAATTGCACCAAATCTGTCCTCCTGGCTGGAGTTTGACTGGGAAATGAACTGGAAAACAAAAAAAAAAAATTGCTTTACAAGTGAGAACACAGATTTGTGTTAAGTAGCTTTCTCTGCTTGTTCAGCCCTAATTGCATGACTCCTATACATTATATTCTTTATTCAGCTGCCAGCTAAGGCTTTCTTACGCTCAAATCACAATCATTGATTCCTTCTCACACGCAATTGTCCATAATGGGTGTCCCCAGTGATGCCAAACTATAAACCTGGATGTCAGATAGGATGGCCATACTGTAGTCAGTCCAAAGCACAGTTTCAGTCCAAGCAATAAGTCATAAAATAATAGTCTGACACCCACCAAATAGCCACAGTTTAGAAACAAAAGAGTCTCACAAACTAATAATCATGATTAGTCTAATATATTTCCTTAAATATTACTGCAAAGGACAGTCCAACACCCATGAATGTTGCATGGCATTCAATAAAACACCAGAAGATTTTTATAGATAGAATTCATATATCTATCAGCTGTTATATATTTACTCTGAAATACTGGCAATCAGAACATTGTTAAGAGCATCCTTAAACAATGGAAAACTTATTTCACAAAGTAGGTAAATAAATGGATCATAGACCTGAAGTAGTTATCTAGGCGTAAGAAATTACTGTTACTCATCCGTTTACATTTGTTTAAAGTTAATTGCTGCCCACAAATCAGACTTACTTAGTTGGACCAACTCGTATCTTCATCACTGACAGAGAGCAGGATTCAGTGCAGGTTTGCAGACAATACCAGGCTGAGTAGTGCAGTTGACATGCCTGAGGGATGGGGTGCCATCCAGGTGACCTGGACAAGCTTGAGAAGTGAGCCCATGTGAAACTCGTGTTATTCAACCAGGCCAAGTGCAAGGTGCTGCACGTGGGTCAGAGCAGCCTCCAGTATCAACACAGGCTGGAGGATGAAGGGATTGAGAACAGCCCTGCTGAGAAAGACTTGAGAGTACTGGTGGATGAAAAACTGGACATGACTTGGCAATGTGCACTTGCAGCCCAGAAGGCCAATCATATCCAGGGTTGCATCAAAAGAAGCATGACCAACAGGTGAAGGGAGACAATTCTGCTCCTCTGCTCTGGTGAGAACCCACTTTGAGTGCTGTGTCCAGCTCTGGAGTCCTCAGCACAGGAAAGATGGGGACTTGTTGGAGTGAGTCCAGAGAAGGGACACAAAAATGACCAGAGGCATGGAACACCTCTCCTATGAGAGACTGAGACAGTTGAGTTGTTCAGGTTGCATAAGAGAGGGCTCTGGGGAGACCTCACTGTGGCCTTTCAGTACTTAAGAGGAGTGTACGAGAAAGATGGGGATAGACTTTTTAGCAGGACCTGTTAGCAATAGGACAAGGGTCAATGGCATTAAACTAAAAAAGGGTAGATTTAGACTAGATATAAGGAATAAATTTTTTACCGTGATGGTGGTGAGACGCTGGAATAGGTTGTCCAGAAAGGCTGTAGATCCCCCATGCCTGGAAACATTCAAGTGCTATGACCTGATGTATTTGAAGATGTCCTTGCTCATTGCAAGGGGGGGTCAGAGTAGATGATATTTAAAGGTCCCTTTCGACCCAAACTATTCCATGATTCTGTAGTAACAGGGGGGTTGAGTGGGCTTTTGGTTTGTTTTTTTTTTTTCTCATTTGTCTCAGTTTATATAGCCCTTCTTTATTAAGAACTTTCCAACATTCTTATGATTCAATTATGCTGCTTGCTTAGCAAAGCCCATCTCTTACTTATGTGCTCTTATTTCTCTGCTATACATAATCACAGAATGGTAGGGGTTGGAAGGGACCTCTGGAGATCTTCTAGTCCAACCCCCTTGCTAAAGCAGTTTCACCTACAGCAGTTTGCACAGGAACATGTCCAGGCAGGTTTTAAATATCACGAGAGAAGACAACTTCATAACCTTTCTGGGAAGCTCATTCCAGTATTCTCTCAACCACACAGTGAAGAGGTTTTTCCTCACATTGAGGTGGAACTGTGCTCCAGTTTGTATCCATTGCTCCTTGTTCTGTCATTGGGCACTGTCGAGAAGAGTCTGTCCCCATCCTCTTGACACCTGCCCCTTAGATATTCATCAGCATTGATATGGTTCCCTCTCAGTCTTCTCTTCTCCAGGCTAAACAGACTGAGCTCACGCAATCTTTTGTAAGAGAGATGCTCCAGCCTCCTCATCATTTTCAACGCCATCTGCTGGACTCTGTCCAGTAGTTCCTTGTCTTTCTTGAACTAGAGAGCCCAGAACTGGACACAGTGCTCCAGACTGGGCCTCACTAGGGCAGAGAGCAAGAATAACCTCCCTCGACCTGCTGGCCACACGAAGAGCAGAATACCATTGGTCTTCTTGGCTACGAGGGCACATTACTGGCTCATTATCAACTTCTTGTCCACCAGGACTCCCACATCCTTCTCTGCAGTGCTGCTTTCCGGCTGGTCAACCCCTAACCTGAAATGCTGCAGGAGGTTATTCCTCCCAAGGTGCAGAACCCTACACTTGCCTTTTCTGAACTTCATGAAGTTCCTCTCCACCCAATTTTCCAGCCTATCCAGGTCTCACTGTGTTAGCTGCTCCTGCCAGTTTTGTATCATCAGCAAACTTGCTGAGGGTACACTCTGTCCCCTCATCCAGGTCTTTGATTAATACAAGAGAACTTTTGAATTCTACCCCTAAGTAGATCTCAGTAACTACTGGCATCAATGGAAGTTGGAAGAGAAAATATTAGAGATGTAGGACAAATTCAGATTCTAACGTTGTGGTGAGATATACAAAAGCTTCAAATGCCTTTGTAACTGAAGATAGATGGATGCCTCATATTTTGCCAGCTAATAACACCTTCCAGAAAAACAAGTTTCATCATCTATTGCTCTGCACTATGCGTTTTTTAAACACAGCATCCTGAATAGCCTAAAAAAGTATAACGATAGAGAGAAGTTGGAAAAGAAATGCTAGCACAAGAGGAGGGAATGGAAGTACTTTCTGTGAGAGTGAGAGTAAGACAGAACCACCTAGAACACATGCAGAAACCTTGACAAAGGAAGATAAAGGGATACTGAACTTGCAGTCCAGGAGAAATGGCAGTGAGTTCTTGACAGAGTGGTCAACAGGAGGAGACAGGAGATTTCAAGAAGTCTTTAAGACAGATTGGAATGCAAAATGGCACGAGGCTGAGACCTCAAGAACTCTCTAATAAATACAATGCTCAGAACCTTCAGGAACTGCAAAGAGAGTGACAACACCCCTTCAATGTTCAGATTCAAAAATTCCACTAGTATCTAAAAGGAATATTCATAGAGAAAAAGACATTTTACGAATTCTCAATATGTTGCTTTCCTTTTCAATGGAAGAAAAGAATAGTTTTGCACGTCACTGATAAAACATGAATAATTTAAAAATTTTACTTAAACTTTACCCTTCTAATCAACTGTAACACCTGTGTAATAAAGTCATTAAAGAAAACATTGTCTCTTTCCCTGTGCATTTTAATTTTTATGATTTCCTGTGTGTATCTACTAATTCAGACAGAATCTCATCCTGCAATAGGAGTAAATCCAGGAGATAACAGCAAGCAGAATGAGTATTTGCAAGGTTTCTTCTGAGAACGTTCCCCCACATGACTCTGTTAAGGTACACAATTAATGTTAAACTGTAGATCATACTTTTAAGCCTTTCTAGATGCTAATTAGGCATTCTCCCTAGCACACCTATGTCTGTTTAGTTAAGTAGGGAGAAAAATAAACTCTGTGGTGTGGGAACCTATGTAGCTAGGCCAAGGAGCACAATTAGAAGAGATACTGCCTATCCTAAAATACAGTCCTAACTACAGGTAAATAAAGGGGTTTGAACTTGAATGGGAGATTCCATTAAAATTTTAAATATGTAGATATGAAAAAAAGAAAAAATACAGGGAATTTCCATTCCCTGCTCCAGGAGAGTTTTAATGGTTACAGTCATTAATGGCAGAGGGTAGCTGTGCTAATGTTTGTATGCTTGTTACGCTAATGTCAGAGACTTTAGTAAACAGTATTTGCCTTTAGCTTTTGAGATCACAATCATATTGTGCCATTTCTTCTGATTGCACCTTTTTCCTTATACTGAACAGCAAGCATTTGGTTGTAAAAACAAGACTAAAATAGCTGGTTTGATGCTTAAATGGATGGAGTTGTGCAGCTCTGAATGCTGATCAGCTGCAGGTAAAAAAAAACCTGTTTCCTCTTGGGGGAGTTTGCTAGATGAGTTAGCTCAAGCTAAAAATAAGTATCTGACCTGCCCTCATCACAATAACATTGTGGAGCTTGTTTCTCCTTGTGTGATTGACAAGCAGGTGATAGAGTCACACATTTTAGGACAGAAAAAGGTCATTTTTCTAATCTAGAAACTGGCTTAATGCCAGAACACCATTATTTACTTATCTGATGTGGGAAGTCTGCTGTGAATTTGCACAAAAAGATCAAACATAGGAGTCAATTCAGGAATCCTCCAGTTGTTCTTTGTAAGAAAACACTGCTGTATTGTCCATGCTTAGAATTCTCTTGTGTTGCTATGATACAAGATGCTAACTTTAAGTGAAATGGTGCAGGCAGGCTAATGGCCTTTGGAGAAGTGCAGAGAGCCTGGCATTAGCTATCTGCTAGGAGTTCTATGGGAAGGTCTGTTATGGTTCTTGTCACAGGCCTCAGCTAAATGTCCTTTGTAAGAAAGCTCCTCCAGGAAAGATAAAAAGCTCATCTTGATGGAAAGAGTGAGAAACAGACTCACTCTCTAATCCTCAGAGAGATGCTGCAGAAGAGCAAAAGAAATCGGAAATACATAAAAAGGACATCAATAGGATTTTCAGAATCAGAATGAGCCAATAATGGATTAACAAGTAAAAAATTGCCTTTAAACTAGAACAAGTTTATCTGAAACGTCTTATGTTTCTCAAATGTTTGCCCCACATTAATTCCTTCATTACAGGATGACTTAGATGTTGTTTGAAAAAAACTTTAACCTTCTGTTTATCTCTCCAACTGCAGGGAGTGCAGCTGTGATTATTTATTGTTCTTAAATACAGTGCTGACAGTATTCTGTGACTATAAAAAGATGACTATACAAATACACTGGCAACAAATTTGTTTTGAATTCTGTTCTGCAGTTGTTCTAAGGTGGAACTATTTCATTTGCAAAATAGTTTATTGGATACAAAAGTCCAGATCAGTTTTATCACATGCTCAAGTTTTTATGTGAAGTATGATAAACTGGAAGCAAACATTTTGACACCATGTGTCAACAATATTAAGCATAAAGCAATTCCTTTTCGGCAAAGTACTAGGGGTGCTGGATTTTTGAAAAGAAAGTATCTATCACAGAAAAATAGATCAGCTGTGCCTTGTCATACTTGAGAGTTTTGCTTTACTGTTGCTCTCAGAAACCTCTAAGGACAATTACACAACTTCCCATGAGAACTTAGTAATCCTTACCCCAAGAACAGACTTGTCTAATTTAAACTTTCTCTGCTGTTGCTTTGCAGATGGGACGAGGCAGTTTGATGACTCATTGTCACCTTCAAGAGGGACACTTCCCTATGCCTAGCCAAAAAAACTTCTGACGACATAGCCTCCATGGTGAGCTTCTGAGAATTCTCAGTGAATGCTGGGCAGACCCTCAGTTTACAAAGCACAACCCTTACAGCTTAGTTGCTTCCAGGTTGCTGCACCCCATTTATAGACTAATTCTCTATCTGACAACATAACCAATTCACCCACCCACTATTTTAACTGAAAAGAGACAAAGCTTTTTGCAAAATAGTGTAAAAAACAATTACATACCTTTTGTTTTTAAGAAATGGAGAGACTCAGTTTGAAGGACTGGAAAATGAAAAATCATATGTAACATAAAGAGAACATCACCTAAAATCATTGCAGACTCTTTCTTTGGAAAGCTGCATATGGCTATTTCATTGCATTCATCAAGTAACTTCTTCATCCTCTATATCCTGTCTTTCTCTCTGTTGCTCCATATATTCACATATAGAATGGAAGATACCAGTTCCCACTTTGCCTAATGTTTTGGATTCACTTGGGCTCCCATATCAATGCCCTAACACATTCTCTTTGAGGTATTTAATATTCCACGTATTAAATGTTATAAAAATATTAATATAGGTACATCTAATTAAGCCTGTCCTCTCCAGTGTATTCTTTGCTGGAGAACAAACATATCCTGTTTGGATCCTGTGATGCAGGTTATGAGAAAGATAGGCTTTGTCTTTTCCAGGAACTATTTGAAGAGAAGCTCCTCTTTCCCGTCCTCTGGGTATGTACGTGTTCATGTGAGCACCCTCTCACAGTTTAACCTCCAGACTTCTTGTACAATCTCCAGTTGTGCATGGGTAATAATATTTTTCCTTTTTACAATAGTCTTCTACGTGTTTGTCCAGTTGTTAAGCGTCAATGTATGAGCTTGTAGACCATGATTTCTGAACTTTTTCTGCTTCTGTGTGGGTTTTCATAACTTTGATATTTTCCCCATAAGACACTCTAAGCCATTCAATTTAATTAAGAATCATATTCCCTAAAATCAGCTATCTTGTGCAGAGTAATTGTGAAGCCTTCAAATACAAATCCCATGTAAACATGTCTTCCTTTGTCTTTTCTAGACTTTTACTTGCTTTACATAAAAATCTAACTACAACTTTGATTAAATACAACATTCTTTGGATTGAAATTTGTTTTTCCAATAGTGTTTCTGCAGTCTATTTAATCCCTGTCTTCAAAAGAAACTCACTGGCATTTTCATTTTTAAACTTAAAAATTCAAATGACAATCCTGACCCCTCAGTGGTTGTTCCCTATACTCTTTGATTCATTCAGACTCAATAGCAATTGTCTGTTGCCAAAATTATTCGAGATTTATCAGAAGCAATTTAATATATACATTTGTTCAAGTGTGAACTCTAAGAAATAATGTAATTCTCAGACTCAAACAGGACCTTCTTGCAAACATGGCAAAATGAAAAGGATTGAATAGAAGAAAGTAAAAGATCGGAGATTTTTGCAGCTCAAAATGTAGTTTCTTGAAAGTGAAGGCCTCCCTTTCCACAGTCAACTAAGATAGTGTTTCACATATAGCACACAGCTTAACAGGCTTCAATTTATTTATATGAACAAAAACATTTTTTAAGAGCTGTAAACAAGTAACCTGATAATTAGTCATGCAGTACAGCATTGCACTTCCATGGTTTATTTTCATCAGCCATATTAATCACTGCAGAGCAGATGTATTAAGGTTGACCAAAGGTTAAAGCAAAGGATGCAAAATAACAAACTAGAGCAGTACCTGATAATCTGGAGAACTTCTTAATTTATAATTCTGAGAGTGTCTGTAAGGGCTTCAGTGTCAACTTCATGCAAGTCTATTTCCCTTTTAATCAGTCAGTCCCTGATCATGGTGGTGTTTACTTTGCATTAATTTTATCTGCCTTTGGAGGTAATGTAACGGTGATAAGAGCCAATTAGTTTTGCATCATCAAGAAGGACAATGAATTGTGACTTGGCAAAACAAAGATAAAATTAACCATTTGCCTAAATGGTGCTATTCATTGTTGTTTGCTCATAAGGCAGCTTCTGTGATGTTCAGCTCCATGAACAAAATAGCTCAGGATATGCAAGTTTACCTAAAGTAAAACATGTTCTGAAGTGAGCACTACACTAGTGTAGCAATACTGCCCAGTAATTCAATGCTCATTTTCCACAAGCCATTAGATATGTTTAAAGATTGTGTTTCACACACATGAATAAGTGATGCAGTCAGAAATAAGCTAGCAGTTCAGTTCTTATGGCTAAGGTGTTTTAAGTAAGTAGTAAATTGAGTTGGGTGGGGAATGCTCTTTTTGATACACATACAACAGCACTATCTTTTAAAAAATATTATTCTAAGTCTTTTGCTCAGAAGTCAAATTGCACACTGGAGCAAAACAAAATCAAATCACTGAACAGAAAATTGACAAACATTTTTTTATGATGGTAACACATGTGGAATCTAACATGCAAGTAGCTTCACAGAAATAACTGTTGCTGTAATTCAAGTAACCTTTTATTCATATTCACAAGGAAGAACTAGGCATTTTAGAGGTTATTTCAGTGTAGTGTCATAGACCCAGAGATCTGGTTGATAAAATCATGATGTCCTAAGGAAAGCTAAGAGAAAATGTTCGATGTCCAGAAAAAAACTAATACAACAAAACAAACCTGAACTTAAAAGAACAGGTATTTTCTCAGGTAGACAATACTAAATACAAATATAAGAAAGGTAGAAAATGGAATCTAGGTTAATTTGTCATTATCCAAATAAAAGAGCAGAGATACGCAAATAAAGAGAAACCAAAGTTAAAAAGAAATAATTTTATAAGCAATATTGAGATGATGACTGAGTATTGGTCCAATACAACAAAGAAGGTCAACAGGTTTTGTCTTTACTAAGAAGACCCACTAATAGCAAAATCCTATAAAATTTATACCAGTAACAGAGTAAGTTTTCTGTGTTTAAATATGGAAAAAAATAGTTAAGGAAGTACTTAGTTTTTGGATTAGCTCAATCTGATGAGCTTCCTCATACACATGAAGACATAATCGACACAATTACAAGACCATTAACAAATGTATTTAGAAACTCCTGAAGGATAGAGTACTTTCTAGAAGACTCAAAAAAAAGCACGCATAACTTTATGTTTAAAACAATAATAAAGTAAGGATTAATAGACTCTAGAGCTTCTAATTTATCTTTGATAGTCAGATTATGAAATAAACCAATGACCCAATTTTAAGACCCAGAACAGTGTATTTTTTTAAAGTAAATACATGCAGACAAGGAAATTTTTATTTTTTTTTTAACAAAGAAATTAGATTTTAGAACCAGGGGAAACATGGTCCATATAAACCTGACAAAAGCTGGTGGAAACCATTTGGTTATAATACCTAAAAACATATTTGTCCCTAGTTCACCAGCAAAACAAAGGGAGAGTAGACGTAAATGTGGCCTGTCTCACGCTCTAGTCTGTCTTTCCTAGCACGGATGGTAGAATAGGAAGTACACTCATTATATTTGAGGAGAAGACAGACCTAGAAGGCATCATAAGTATGCTGAGAGAGAAGATCAAAACTCAATTATATTAAGTGATTAGCAGGGAAACATGAAAAAAAGACGAAATAAAATTACAGAAGTAAAAATACTATGCTTGGGCATGATTAGTGTAAAAATGTGTAATATTCAGATAAAGTTACTTTGAAACAAGAGCAAAGAAGTACAACTGATTAGAGGGTGAACGTGAGTTAGCAGTGAATAAGCCAAATATCACACTGGAATCAGTTAACAGTAATAGGCACTACAGGAGACCTGGCACAGAATTCCTGCTCTGCTCAGAGTGACTGAATCACCCACAAGATTGCCTCTATTCATCTTTATAATACTGCTCGGTGCAGTGATATAATATTTGCTTTATTTCAGCAAAACTATATCCCTTTGAATGATTGAGATGCTGGTGTAAGGCTGAAGTTTTCAGAACAGCCTAAATACCCAACTACTACAAAATTCAAAAAGGTTTGGGTACCAATGATTACTGAGCAGTTCCCAGGATGCTTGAGAACCTGGTGGGTGCATAATTTCAGAAAAAAATTAGTCACTTCAAAAAGCAAGTCAGAATGTTTTAATATCCAATACTTGAATTAGCTTAGATATATTTTTTTCTAAGTTGCCTCTATTTGTGATACATTCCTGTAGCCCAGTTCATAATTCAGACCTTTCTCTTTTGGGAATCCACTCTTGCTTTTCTGTAAAGATAACAGCTATATTTTGATCAGATTTTTCTTTCCCTGAAGTCTGTATTTCTCCGATAACTCCTTCTGCTTCAGAAAGACATTCCCTGCTCCCTTTATCTAAAATGAGTTTGGAAATGCCCAAGTCCATCTTCACTGAAACAGCTGATGTCTCTGGTTTTTAGAGCAAGTAATTATATTTTTGTTCAAAATTTTTTTAATTTAATCTATTTTTCAAAAACTGTTCAGATTTGTGTATTAGAAACTTTAGTAGTCACATCCATAGCAATTATTAAAAACAAGTCATTAATTCATATTAGAAAGGTGGCAAAAAAATGGAGAATCAATCCAGAAAACTATGACAGGCTTTATTTTAATGTAATATTTTCACCTAATAGGCCAATAAAGTCTATTACAGCTTCTTATTTTCATAATAGAGAACACAAGATTACATGCAATGGATAGCCTTGTGCTAAGAGCAGTGATCTGGACAGAAGATAACATAGGATAGTGTTTCTATACTGACATTTAAAGAAGAGAAGAGAAAACTGTCTCATGTTATAAGCACTTGTTCTTTTGGGATATACACTTTTTTTTTCTAAATTTCATTCAGAGCCATACAAAATAAATCCATTTGAAGAATAAGTCTTCTTTTTAGCACGTCTGGAAATCTATTTGAGGATGTGCACCTCTGGGGGAATTTTGCAGCACAGGAAAAGGTACAGTGATAGCTATAGTAAATATGTTAAGCACAGAGGGAGAAAGAGGGGGACTAGTTCTGTTGCTTTGAGCTGAGTTTACCTTTCTGACTATTTATTTCTGGGTATCAATGACAATTCCTATCATGCTTATAATAGCAGTGTGAAGTCAGGGAGATCCCATGTTAAGATACTACATGAAGTAGGGAAAAAGCAAGACAGTTTAAAATGTAGAAGAGTATAAAAATAACTACCAAGTTACTTTTAAAACAATTAGCTTTTCAATAGACATTTGTGCCTTTGCTAGCTACACTTAATTTTCACTGCTCTTCACATAGTAATGGAAATACTGCAATTTCAGCACTTGAATCAGTAGGATTTTACATTGTTTTGACAAGTCATAGTAATGACAAAACAATCATTGTAACTAATATTAACGCTTTGAGTGGTTGTGACCTCTAAGTGCTTTAAAATGAGCATGCATTAAAAAATACAGCTCTGGGCCCCTTAACTTCTCTATGAAGATAATTGCAGGGAAATTAAGTCCATGTTAAATCAAGCTTTACCATCATGCTTTCTGATACAAGGATGCTTCCAGCACATTCTCATGTAGACACATATCTGCCAAAAAGTACCACCTAAAGCTTGCACTCAAAAGCCTAAACTTGCCCATAGCCTTTAGAATTTAGTTGTCAAACCTTTAGTCTTTTTCAGAACATGTCTTTTTGAGTAAAAAATTAGGTTACAGCTGTTTACTCACATAAGAGGGCATTCATCCAAAGGAGTTAACTGTATTCCTGAATCTGGAAAAAGAGATGGAAGAAACCCTGGTGATGAAGTCCTTTTGAGCCAGAAGCCCGAGTTCAGGATCTTTATATTTTCACAACAAAAAAAAGGAAAACAAAAATAGTTGCAGTCAATCAACCTCAGGAGAGCACTATACCATACAGAAAGCTTTTAAAAGCATTGGAACCAAACTGCCAACCTTTTTTATTGATGCCATTATGAGAATCCATGGTGCTTTCAGTGCTTAGTAGGCATAAGAGCAGGCCTCCATGGCCACACTTACCTTTTTAATATCTGATATTTCAGTTGGTTGTAATAAAAGAGAATGGAGATTTTGAAAAGATAGAAAACTAATGATTGCACATAAGGAGTTAATAATTAAAGCATGTTGTATATCTTGCCTTAACTTAAATTGTCTTGAGTGGTAAGCTTTGTAAGCTTGTTTTAGGCTTCTTAGAACTCGTTTTAAGCAGAATTGGTGAAAGAACCGCACCTCTTGCCTTATGTTTTTCCACTTAATTGTCTTGTTTGAGACAAAGTCGTTACATACATTCTTAAGAATGAATACGTGCTTATAAAGAATACGGAAAGACTTTTAAGAATTAAGAGCTATAATTTAAAGATTGAAATATTTTTCTTAGTAAATGGCTGTGAAAACAGATCTCACTGCTACTTCAAATGTCTGTTACAGCCTTGTGTCTCGACACTCTGCCCTCCCAGTGAAAGCATCAGAGTGCAGAATACCCACGTGGGTTTCAGTTGCCTCTGTATAAAGCCCATTAATGTAGCTTAAACCATCAGCAGTGTCACATCAGGTAGCCAAGCACGTTCCTGTCTGCTGTGGAAGGGGGAACCTTTGGAGAAAGAAGCTAATAAACAGGAATATTCTGTAAACATCTGAATTGATTCTCAGATATGTTTGGGAGAATAAAGCACATATTGCAGAACCATCAAAATTTAGTCATCAAGCCTCTGGACCATCTAGATTATGTACAGTCTAATATGCCTTCAAATAGAGTAATATTTAAAATGAAAACACATATTACCGTACAAACTTATTTAATAGAAAATTTATTTATTTAAAGCACTTAGATTGTGTGCAAGGATTTCAATAGTCATCCACAAAGAGTCTAACTCAAAATTAAAAACTGGTATGGAAGTTGCTGCAAAAGAATATGGAAAATAGTCCCAATAATCTATTATATTCCTTCATCATCGCACTCATCTCAATTAAACAAGGGTTAGAAGTTAGATATCTATGCATACACAACATTGCATTTTGAAGTGATATAGCTTCTCTGAAACTTACATGATCTTCATAGAGGTATTTAAATTAAAAATTAGAAACCGTCAGTCTTACCAACAAAACCCATGTTATGTAACAGGATAGTATCAGCTGCACTGCAGACAGGGGCACCGTTCCTTAGACTCTCCAGTAACCGCTAAAACAGGGGTGTCAAACTCATGGCTTGCGGGCTTAATCCAGCCCTCCACCTTCTTTTATCTGGCCTGGCACCATCTTTCTACCTGGTGGCAGCGCTGAGCTCCTTGCCCCTGCGCTCCTGCCAGTGCTGGTCACATGTGCAGTGACGCACATTATGCTGCGGGAGCAGGAGAACAGCAGGAGCTGTGAGTTTTACACTGCTGCCCTAAATGTTTGGTGGCTTTTGAAAGCAACAGTTAGCTTTTGAATATTTAGCTAATATTAGCAATACTGAACACCATCCAAAGTATATGAGATCTTACTTACTGTCCAACAAGTTTATGACAAATATTTCAGTCTAAGCTTTTCCCAATCAACTCCAAATCAAACAGGTGGCATATAATACACCCTGCATATGGAGAAGGTAGAATATACACACATTCATTCCAACCCTGGTTAAAGGTAGAGAAACTAATCCGGCCACAGTTGATGTTGCTAGATGTCTTATCACTGGCATAATTTACAGCAGGCTGAGTTTGTTTGCTATTGAATCAGTTAAAAACAAAATTTAAAAACTTTACACAGTTTCCTTCTTGACCTCTTAATCCCTTCAAAGTATACCAAGTTACTACTACTTATTCTCAAACAATTTCTTTTAATTCTACTTCTTGCCTTCTTATTCTTTCTTCTTTCTAAGCTCAATACTATGCATTTATTATTCCTCCAGTATCATATTTAGATTATTTCCTTTGGTGAACCCTATCATACCAGGATTTTGACTACTTGTGTTGTGATTTCTGTGAAAGCAGTGTTTAATCATCTATAGCTTCACACACACAAAAATTTGATCAGGCTGATCTATATCTTTCCCAGTTACTGAATACTTAGTTCTTGTTAACATATCACAGTGTGTACTGACTTCCCTCCCACAATGAGCAGATGAAATTTGAAGCTTTCACTGATGTACATTTTTTTAACCAAAAGGGGACATTAGATCATCTGGTCTGATCTTAGCTGTATGTCACAAAATAATCTTTCTGTGACCATGTAGCCTCTTAGCCTAAATTTTGGTTTAGTTCATGTTTTAAATATCTAGCTTGGTAGATAGGCTACAATTTGATCCAGAAGCAATAACTGCTGGGGTTTTGTTTATGACAGGTTGTGCCCTTCCTGGGTACCTGACTGTCTTTATATTTTTTATTGATGTTTCCCAGTTTAGATGGTTTTGCAAAGAAGCTCTGTAGTGACATTGCCAGGTCATTTGGTTTAAATTTTTTGTTTTCCAACTGCAAATAACAGTTCTTGTTAATTGCTGCATTACAAATGTATATACCTGAAATGTCACTGTACATCATTTGAGACTTATTAAAATTCCTCATACAGTTTGGGTGTGTGTAGGAGGAAATGGAATCTCTGTTAGGAGGGAAACTTTTCCTTGTAAGTAACACCTAGTAATATCCACTGACTCAATTATGAGTTGTATTGTCAGTCTCAGAAACTACTTCCTGTTAAGGCAAAGGATGCGCATTCCTCTTCTTCGGCTTTCTTTGCATATTAACCCAACATCAGAGTCAGTCTGCAAAATGATCCACTCAGCAGAGAGTAGAGTAATCTGGCCTGACCCTCAACTGGCCCTGCTTTGAGCAGGAAGTAGGACTAGAACCCTCAGGGGCTTTTCCCTTACAGCTTGAATTATTTTATGGACCTGTGATTATTTTCTTCACATGAAGAAGTCCTTTTTACAACCATCAATCCACTGGTGCTTGTATTTTTTTTCATCTTATCAGACCCATCTGAAACTACTTTGGTGACACACCTCTATGGGAATGAGCTGAGCATAGCAATCTGTGTGAACGGTCAGAGATCAGTAGGGAATATACTTCGCTTGGGAAAAGCCTGAGTTCAATTACATAGCCCAAACCAATTGCCTCCCCAAATATATAACTGCATTTAGTGGTATTTGCAGTAAACCTGACCTCTGGAAGAAACTGGAGTACAGCTTTAATCTACTATGTCACTGTAGTAGTATTGCTTATGTAATATCATCATCAAGGTGGATGTATATGGGCTGTGAGGACTCTGCCTGTTACATGACAAATGTTCACCACTGCAACAGGCAAAGAGCAAAATTGAAAGAGCCAAAATGGTGCTGAAACTTCATATTCTTTTGCAATTCTCACTCTAGATAAATCTGCCAACAACTTTTCAATATAGTGCCTATACATTGGCCCACTCTTAGCTGCTCCAATCTTTATTTTGCTTCAAGATGTCAGGGACCTGATCAGAGTCCCTCCAAAACTGCACTGTCTGGATATGGGAAAAATGTAGTGTTATTATGCCACCAGTTAGCAATTTTTCCGTTCCCTCTAAATTAATTGTTTATAATTCCTCTTTTTAAAAAGGAAACAATTTTACGAAGGGTTCAGCAAACACAACAAGACAAAACAGTTTGCTGTGAACCCACAGTGTTGGTGCAAGTGACTTGCAGAAAGCCAGAATGAAAGGTCACATCACAACAGTAAGTGACCCAGCAAGGGGCTGCAAGCAGAAGCGCAGGCTGCTCAGGTGCAGCAACCAACATCAAATACTTGAAGTAGCAATAAAAAGAAGAGACAATTTATTTGGTAGCTACTGACTGGTCTTACCCCAAACTTAGTGAAAGAACTGGCAGAGGATTTGGGGAGTCAGGATCAGGCCATTTTCCCAGTCATCTCAGATTTACAGAAAAGATTAATCTTCAGGAAAGTAAAATTTGAGTTCTACCTTCTAAAACCAATTTGCTCACTGACCTGGCTATAGGAAGAAATATATTTTAAAAAGTCAAAATAGCCATTTACACAGCTTGATTTGTTTTCTCTTTCAGCTTTTATAATGTTTCATTCACAAAAGCTTTCTGAGCAACATGCTGCTGCTAAGCCTGCATTTTTAAAAAGTGATGGAATAAACTGCCACCTAGAGCTAAATCCCTGATGTTAATACTGGTTGTATTTATATTCAAGATTGACATATTCAGTGTTACAATAATAAAGACCCAAGTATCTCCAGTGAGCATAGTCTTAGAGCACTGGTAAAGTGAGTACACATTTGCCATAGATTACAAATTGAATCTGATGATGTGCTTAATTTCTTGATAGCTATCAATCTATTTAAAAATCACTAAGGAACTAGAGATCATTACTAGCATATGTTATTCTCACTATTAGTGGTGATTATAGACTGAACAAGTATTATTGGAAACAAGGTGCCTTTTTTTTCTTGACAGTCACTTCCAGTCCATTTGGACTGCACATCTATTAGCAAGTCTCCACAAATTCAGTAGCTGGCTTATTTCATCACAGATGCATTTTAATGCAAATAAATATCTACTGCCTTCTATACCTGCTCTAAGAAGTCTGAATTTTGTTTTCACAACAAAGCTTATCTAAAATATTATTAATTATATTATGCAAGTGTGGTGAGTCGATCTTGGCTGGCTGCCAGGTGCTCACCAAGCTACTCTTACCTCCCTTCCTCAGCATGACAGGGGGAGAAAAGATTAAAAACTCACGGATTGAGACAAAGACACTGTATTGAAAGAAGCAAAAGCTGTATGGGGAAGCAAAGCAAATATTGAGAAGACATTCTCTGCTTCTCATCACCAGGCATTGTCCACCAGCTTCCTGGGAAACAGGGCTTCAGTATGCCTAGCTGTTGCTTCAGAAGGCAAACACATTAATAAAAAGTGCCCCACTTCCACCTTCTCTCCCCACAGCTTTTATTGGTGATCATGATGTCATACAGTATGGAATATCCCTTTGGTCAGTTTAGGACAGCTGTCTGAGCCTCCCAACCCGATGCTCCCTTCCCAGCCTGTTGGCCTTTTGGCAGGGTTGGGTTGCAGAGGCAGCTCAGCAATAGCTAAAACACTGCTGTGTTATCAACACTACTCTAGCTACAAACACAAAGCATAACATCACAGGGGCTGTGAGGAAAGTTAGTTCCATCCCAGCCAGACCCAGTATAAGTACCTTGAAAGCGCTGATAACTCCTGTGTTGCTCTGTAGAAAATTATCTCTGCATTAAGGCAGTTTTAACAGCTGAGGACAGCACTGAATCCTGCAGGTGACCATTGCTCAGAGTCCTGTGAATGCCCAGGTTCTCCAGATACTGATGGTTTCTGAAATTGGACTTTCTATAGCAATTTACACAGAATTTATATAAAAATTCTTTCCCTATTAAAGATACAACAACAAATATATTACAGATGCAAACAAGTCAATGGCAGAAAGGCCAATAGAATTTAGACCACTTTGATACCTTTCCTTTAACAACAATCTCTCCTTTGATGTAGGACAGGCTTATTACATTTTCAGCTACTTTGCTGAAACAATGAGGCTGACCAAATCATGCAGCACATTCAGAAGTCTGGAACCCTGTCCCCAATAAAATTTTAATGCATTGGCCCCTGCAAACCAAACCTGAAAGATTTCAACTCCTACAAGCTTTGAGAAAATTGCTGATTGAGTAGAGGGGATAAACTAAAAATAATAGCCACTTGTAAATGAAAGTCAAACAAAATTAAGACATTTCAGCTCCCCACACCCTCTTTGTAGCCAACCAATCAGCTTGTGCTTAACTCCGCATTAGAAAATCCACATCCTATCTTCTGTGATTTGCCACATGGAGGGTAAGGCTCAAAGGAATATCAGAGATAATTGGGACAATTGCAGTGGAGGGAGGCATTAGGAATAAAAGGCAAATCTATAACAAACTAGAGATCGTTACTTCTGCCCTCAATAGAAATTTGTTTGCTAATTGTTTTCTAATCCTTGCCTTACTTTCAGTTAAGAGATTGTGACCAGTCAAGTGACCTGTTAAAATTAAATCCAATTAAGAAAACTCAGCTGTAAGTTATAACATTTTATGCACTTTGAAAAATCCAGTGCGGACAATGTTTTTTCAAATGAATAAACATGCAATAAAAATATTTATAAGAAATTCACTCCAACAGAGAAGAATCCAGAAGATTTGTACCAGAAACAGTAAGTTTCAATTAACAGAGTGTGAAGAGCTCTTGACAGTAAGCATGTAATCAAAGGCTAAAAAGATGGCAAAGATTGTACTGATCCAGAGATCTCCTGTGAGAGCTCATTCCTGACAAATAAAAGTGGGTACACCCCCAGATTTAGCACACACATTTAACTGCAATTATTTAATTGTTGGGTCAACAACTGGTCATGCAGCTGATGTTGATGATCGGGATTCAGCTCTCATGAGGAGAGCCTCTACAATGGGTAGAAAGAGATTGGATTCACCTGACCAGGTGGGGAAGAAAAAGCATCTTTATCAATAGTTACCCAGCCTGGTGAGGAGAGACTTAAATTGGGGAAATGACAACCAACAATCAAGTAATTAAGTGGTGGACTAGGTTTGGTAAGCAGGTTAGTTACATCTATTCTTGCAGTTGAAGTACTGAGTTCTCACAATACAGGGAAACTCTGCAGTTCGGTTTAAGTCAAATAATTGTTTATCAAGCTGTAGTAATAGAGTAATAAATGACTGCTTTTCCACTTTGTATGTCTGCTCTACTTTTAAGCTCTTCCTCCCTCCATCATGCACACCAATTCCTTTCTTTCCCCTTCTCTTAATTTTGCATAAGTTCAGTGACTTTGAAAAGAAGATTTGGACACATAGTAATGGGAAATAATCCATTTCACACATTTGGAAATGTTTGCTTAGTTTCATTATCACTAGCATTCTTTAAATATAGATGTGTAAATTTTATAAGGAGTATTTCTTGTCTGCAGTAATTAAAAGAGAGACTGTTCTTCTAGTATTATTTGAAAGGGGCATGGTCTGTTGTATTTTCCAAAAAGTTAAATACATACCCTTTAGTAAAATTACTTTTATCTTTGTACATGATACACAGCAAAAGGAACAAGCCAATACCTTATATATTGACAAGAGTGACATTTATTATAGCAGGCCAAGTTTTGAAGGCCTCTGATACATAGGACAAGAAGCGTGAATAAACCTGAACTACCCCTAACGATTCTTCCCTAGAAGCTTGTCATAAAGTTCTCAGATGCAGAATTGCTTCCATCTACAGTGTTTACAGACAAGTTTCTTCAAAAACTCATGCACTTCTATGCTCAAGTTCAATAATGGAAAACTGTCAAATTACCAAAAAGCATTATAGAAAGGCATGCTTTTTTTCCTTCAGACAACTGAATTCCTTCAAAATCTAGGTTTCCAGGTGATTACGCTTTTAATTTTTTTAAAATCTATGCAGAGGCGGGGTTCTAACTCCATTAGTAGCCCAGGCAGCCCTTGTTCAATAAACAGCCTGAATACTTGCAAGATAAGAAATAGGAAGTATAAAAATAAACTGTAATGACCCAATTTTAATGCAAACAAACACGACCCATGACCTCCGGTAGCTGGAACTTTGATCCTCAGTCCCACCTCAGAAGACAAGAAAAGGGGCGAAATATCCCTATCTACCTGCCAAACACTACCTGCTTTCCTGCAGCTGATTTGATGCACAAATCATATTTTGCCACCTTCATTTGGGGCCACTGAATTCACAAAACTGACACTGGGGGTAGTGCTGCACCAAAGAGCGACTCTGCTTCACTCTGAATATGTCTCTGGCTGCAGAAACCTTCTGTATTGCAATTTGGAAGTCAAATTGCAGAGCTTAGCTAAAAGCAGCTAAGACATAAAGACAAGTATACAATGAAGAACACAGAGTACCCAGACACACACTAAGTATTTCCTACAATCCAACAGAAATGCTGATACTTTTCAGGCATACACCAAGTACTGACAGAGGTGTCCCTGCCCATGACAGGGGAATTGTCACTAGATGATCTTTAAGGTCTCTTCCAACCCAAACCATTCTGTGATTCTATAATAGTAAAGGCTTTAAGATTCATGTAAGAGATGAGACAAGGGTACACCAAGTTTTTCTTCAACGTGATACTCTTACAAACTGAACATTTCTTGTTTCTGACATACAGATAGTAGGTCATGCACTCCTCCACAACAAAGCATTTTCTAGTTGGTTTAATATATGGTAATAAGCTTGAAAGAGAACCACTCTGTGTATTAAGCTAACACTTAAGTAGACAGATGACTAATAGTTACAGCCAGGAAAGAAAAGTAATCAGCTAAGCTTGTAAAGACTTCTGTACGTATCAGCAACTTTTCAGATTAGCAGAGATCTTCCAGTAATCTTCCAAAACAGGACCATGCCCCCCCTTCCCATTTTTAATTGGTAAATTGAAATCTAAGATGAAGACTCACCACATTCTCCTTTTATGGAAGGACTTTGTATTTGAAGAAATGAAAGAAAATCCAAGCCAGAAAGTTAAGATATCCAGCAAACCAAGTGAGATATTGTTAAGAAGCTGCACAAGCAGGGCTGCTCCATGAGGGGAGGGGAGCTGAAGATGAGCACAGCACAGACAGGCCCTCACCAATAGGGCACAGTCTGACTACACTACACCAGGTCAAGTGGAGTTGGGGCACTGACAGCAACAGGTCCCACCAATTATCCAGCCATTATCAGGCAAAGGCAAGGTAACAAACCCCAGTCTAACTCACAAAATCTAAACAAAACTACATCCCAGCAAACAGAACTGAAAAAAAGTACCCTTATAATAAAGCTCAAACAGAGATTGACAGTCTGGGACAGAGCTTAAATGGAAATTTTGGGTCAGTGGCAGCAGCTGTGTGGGTGAAGGTCCCAGGTGAGGCCTCTCACAGCACTTGCAGCCTCTGCGCACTGGGGGGCCATGACATGAACCATCTGTCTTCATTCACTAGGAGAATTCCTCTAATTACAGAATTACAGTTACCCTGTGCAAAAAAAAACACTCAAGTATATTGCCTTGAATGGCTCAATTGATGTAATCAAACAACCATATAGCCACTGACATCAGAATTATCCTAAAAAGATAACTGGACATAGGTATATATTTATAAACATTAGCAAAATCAGCTGGGACAGACTGTGAAAAAAATACTTATTTCCCCTTAGTTACAACCTGCACTGCAGCAAAGAATGCATTTTTTAGTCTTCCAAAGATTTGCTACCAAGCAATTGTGGCAATCAATAAAAGTTAGTAATTCTTGAAAACATTTTGTCACAAATTTGAAAATGAGAGTGCTTTTTAGCATTATCATCTGACAGATGGTAACTTTATTAGATAAGCTTTCTGACTTTTAAATAATTTTGTGAATTTATGCGCCTATTAGTATCTACCTTGTTTTATTATGAAGGTTTTTATTTTTAATTTTTAGTCAATTCTTCAACTAAGCACAAGGGTAGAGCCATTATTGTGAAAGATGTCATCCTGGGGCTTATATAGCAAAAAGAAAGAAGATAATGTGATTAAAAGGAAATTCAGACAGATTGTTATAAAGTTGGCAAAATAAAATATCTTACGGTATTCCTGCACTAATGTTAGAAGCTTGAGAGAGCATCAGAAACTACTACAGATTTTCATGAATAAACATAATTATAATTGGATTGACAGAGACAACGTAGGACGAGCTTTACAACTGAAATACTCATCAGTGACAAAATCAGGGATGGCAAACTATGTGAGAATGGCAGGCCTAGTATACTATACGCTTGGAGCCATGCATTAAAAGGTCATCCCTGAATACATATCCAGGGATTATGATCTGACTTCACATGAAATATTGATTCAGAAGCTCACTCGTAATTCAGCATTTGTTGGTCTTGCACTTTTGTAGTAACTCAAAATTATATAATTAACCCAACATCACTTTAGGAGCATTGTGTTGAAATGTATGGGCTTCAAAAAGAACATGCTCAGAATTACTTGTATATATTAATTGCTCATAGGTTTTATATTAAAATCACTATGAAAAATGTGGAAGGGAGTCAGAGGGCAATGTGACTTTTTAAAACTTGAATTTGGCTCTTTTTTTTGTGTGCTTTCATCAGCAAATGAGGATTATGAAATGGTTCTGCGTCTGCAAGTTCCCCTTCTGGTAACTTAAAACCTAGTAGCATCAGCAACAGCAAAAGCACTGAAGTTTCACAGTTGGTACATGTACTCAAATTCAGTGGAAAAAATGGCACCTAGGGAAAGAAAAGACATGCTACTAATGTTTATTAAAAGAAAGAGACGAAAAATGCAGGAATTTTACATCCTATTTAACAGAAGTGCTTGGTTGATCAACACACACTGGCCAGCTGGCCAGCACAGGCAAAACTTAGCTATTCATACCATGTGCTTTGTTTTGTACAGCCAGCCAAGTAAAATAACACAGATTCAGGATATGCTTGGTGCTGGTACATTTGGATTATTTTTTAAAATCGTGGTGGAAATTGGAGCTATTTCTAGGAAACAGGTCAGCAAAGGTCTTGGAGAAGACCAGACTTCTGCAGTGGATGAGCTACACAGACATGGGGAAACACAGGATTATTGCAGGAGTATACGCAGCACTACGTCATATATCCACATGGAACTCAACTCTAATAATAATTTCCTGTTTGTAAAACAGCTTATTTTGCTCTTTAACATCTATAACTAGGGTTTGAAAGTATTTTTATGCATTAAAATTATCAACAATGTTAAGCTTTGTAATTCTAGGTCTTGCAGAAAGACATTACAGGAGCCTCAACAATTTTATTTTGAAATCCTATACCTTAACTTAAATGGCAGAAGCTGTGTCTTTAATAAAACAAATTTTCGCCATTGTACATTTTAGCCTTTGGATTTAATTATATATATATAGTTATAAAACAGCTTGGCTATAAATACATTTGTATGATTGAACTATGGAGTGCATTCACGTCCTTGATGTTTTTAATTAGACTCTGGTTTTACATATCATCAGTGGTCTTCCATATGAGTTTCTACCATAAAATATTTTAGAAATATCAACATTCCCAAAAAGCTACATAAAAAAATCATAAATTCCATAAAAGCTTCTAAATTCTTACTATATATGTACACCATTACCTAAATACTCTACATAATCCACTTATTTTTGACTGCTGTTTGCCTTTAAAGCAATAGTTTCATGCAAGGATGATAATCATTTCCTAAAATGTCCTCCATAATTAACTTAAAAGGAGTAAGTCGTTGTCCTTATATTTTCTTAGCCTTTTAGAACCTGGAAATTCTATTGACAAATCAAATACCTGTCAATTAAAATAAGAGCAACAATAAACCAGTCTCTTCTCCTCCCAGTTTATACATTAAATGCAATTTCACAGAGAAGAAAACTTTAGTCCTTCTTCAAATATTTTGAATATATTTGCATACAGAACAACCACAAAAGACCGAATTACAACTTACAACAGATTTTTATAGTAGAGTTATATCCTATGCCAAATGGAGAGTGCCTTTTTGAAGCTACAGCAAACAAAAATATCTAAAAGTAGAATGTAACTGTGGTACTGCTGTTGCTATGGGTGTTCTTCATGTCCCCTTTGACTTCTTGTCCAGTTAAGATACGCTATTAATATAAACGGACAATACAAGGACATTCAAAATCATGAGTCAAAATCATGAGACTGGTATACAAACAATCTGAGATTATTTTTATAAGTGCAGGGTTGTGGGTTTTTCTGTTTCTTTTGATTTGCTTTTTCATAATTACATCACCACTTAAAGTTTTCTCTTCAACCACAAAACTAAGAAACTTATGTTTTGTGTGTGTGTTGGCTTTTTTTTAAAGAAAATCAAGATCACTTAAGAATAAGTTTAAAAGCCTTGACAAAAGTACCTGAGACATATGTGAGAAATAATAAAATTTATACTGCCATATAGTATTTTACTTGGAACTACCAGACAAATGAAAAAAAAAAAAAGAACCAAAAAGCATAGCTGTAAAGTATCAAGTGGGACACATCCTGCAAATTGGAATGCACTTTCAGTCTCCTTTAACAGTGATCCACTGTTCTGGAGACCTTTGAAAGTGGCTGGCAGCACTTAGTCTCTGCTAGTCCATAAAGACTGGCCTATGACTTCACAGGTGAAAATGAAGTGATAAGCTTTTGCAAATCTATTTTTAGACATTACAGTTAGTTATTTGAATGCAGAGTATTTCCACAAACCACAGGGGGATCTCAGAGGGCTGGATGTATGTTTCTGTAGCAGGTTATGCCTGCTTGGCAACAAACATCTACACAAGCTGGATAGAGGCAATGCATATCCTTTAAAACTCTTCAAGTAGTTTCATGAGGCCAGGCGTTCTAAAGGACTTACATCTGTAACATCGAAGTCTACATATAATGGATGACTTGGAAACACTACCAAGGTTGGTAGAGAAGGAAGACATAAAACCAGATAGCTATGCAGGTTGAGTGTATTGTAACGTGTACCATCAAGTTTAGGCATAGGCCAAGAAAGTACCTCTCTTCCACATCTGCGATATTTATACAGGGTGTCCTCAAGGTAGATTCTGTACTGTCTATTAATGCAGGCACTTACGCAACAACTTTTCCTTTAATCTGAACTCTGATAAGATTTCCTAATTTTACTTGGCCATTTTCCAAACCTTGTAGGAATATATTTATTTTTAGAACTCTGGTCTTAAGTTAATTTGGTTGGAATTAGCCAAAGGGCTCAAAGGTATTAATAGAAAACAGGCAGACAGATAAACTTGCATGTGTGCATGCATGCACACTCACACACATGCATATCCGCCCACATATTCAACTTTGTTTTCTCGTAATAAACAATCTGAAAATACAATTTAAAACAAACCCTCCAGCAGTAATCTGCATGCCATACAATATCAAATACGTAAAGATCAGCTGCCTATTTATTTGGTTTGGAAAATTTCCCTATCACTCATGAAAAACAAAATTGAAATATAGCATTAAGCTTATATAAGGAAAAAGATTTTTTTTATAGTCCTAGCAAGGTACTTCATCTATAGGCAAATCCTAGCGTAACAAAAGATTCCATATTCATCAAATAACAGCATGGTGGTCTGTAATAAGTGCTAGTATGATATAGCCTGTCAGAGATCAAAGTCTCAGTCCTAAAAGACACAGAATAACTCATGAAATCACAATTGCTGTTTTGATCTAATCCAGGCAGTTTGTTTAAATAGTTTTTTTAAAAACATGCAAACATTTCAAAGTAAACATTTCTCTGAAAGCAAAACAGGAAATAACCTGATTCCCTGTCCTTCCTCTTTTTACTTTGTGGCACACCTATTTTTCATATTATATAAAAAGCACAGAGCCAACCTACTAATTCCCGCATCACAGTTTTCCTTCAGTACTACTGTCAGCTGTATCATAAGAAGGGGAATAGTTTTCTTTTCCATAGGTCTCCTGCTTAGTATCATATAAGCTATGAGATGATTAAAATATGCTATCTTTTAAGATGCAAAACTCAACCTTACGGTTTTACAAAATCAGGTCATGATTATATAGTCAGTCTAATGTGATTAAATCCTGCTGATTAAAAGCTGCTGCCAAATGGGTGGCATGCACTCCTTAACTTGCCTGACTGCTTTAAGTCTCAGTGCTTGTACCAGCATAAGAATGATGATGGGAGCGATTAACTTGGTGCATGGGGAGACAATTTGTGTCAGGTTATCATGAACATGTTAGCCATTGCTGCAGGCCTCTTATTTGCAAGTTATGAGTAGAGATGTAGTTTTACTTATTTCTACAAAGCATTTCATACAGTTGAGGTGCTTTAAAAAAACATATTTTCATTCTAGATATCGCCATTTTATTACTTTTTTAAATTACAAATTTTTATTATGAAGAAAGTATATTTTATTAATTTGACCATTGAATTTTAATGCAAAAACTGTCAAATCAATGATAATGCCTACAGACCTTAAAAATGATCTTAGGACGGTTTATGATCTGCATAACAAGCTGTGTTTCTCCCTCTTCTTCTTGAAGAGAAAGGCCTACCCCAAAGACTTTTGGCTTCCATAAAGCTCTAAAACTTACAGCTTTCTTAATAATCTAGAAATACATAAAAACTGAAACTAAAAGTAAATTTTGGGTTGTGTCACTCATAACAATATGTATAGACATACATTAAAAGTAAGACTATTTTAAAAGATATAGGGAAACGTGTGGCCTACTCTGTGCCTAAAATCCTGAAAATTAGTCAGTAATCACAGTATATGCACCTGAACACACAAAATGTTATCTTAAAACAGCTCAACTCTTAAAATTAAATGTCATCCCTAATTGGAAAACAAATCACAAAGTGCCACTCAAACAATTTGATTCTGTATGTTTAAAAAGATCTTTTTCACATCCCTTTTGCAATCTTTTAATCACCAGCCGTGTACTTTACATACATGATGAGAGTGTTAACTGCAAAGGAAAAAAAAGAGAAAATGCTCTCTGGAAATAGATGTCTTATAACTTTGCTTTTTCTAGCTCCACTTCTAGATTAATTTCAGTTCATTGTAATTCATTCCACAACTGATCTTTCTCTAGACATAATATAAAGATTTAAGGAGTTTACAAAGCTATGACAGCTTATATATAACTAGCTCAGTATTAGCTATGTGCATCCTAATGAATTAATGCAATTCTACTCACAACTTTTACTTAAGAAAAGTATTTTTTCTTATTATCCCATAAATAAATGTCCTTGGGGAACAAAGTTCTGTCCCTTTATAGTTATTTTTGGCTCTAGAATGCTAAATTGATAAAGAGGTCTTCTGAGTTCTGATAATCTCCAGACTTCAGAGAAGAATACTGATGATGTCCTTTGGAATATTAATCTGCTTGTGGAGCACTGTTTGGAATAGAGCTACCCAATCCAATCAGCAGAGAAGTGTCAGAGATGTCTAATGTGTTTTGGTCACAATCCTACACTGAAACATGTTTGCTTTAGTTCTGTGCATTGAGTGATTATAAAAGTTATTCCAGTAGAAATTTAACAGATGCAAAAGTTTTTGAAGGCTCAAAGCATTAGGAGTAACAAAAATGGAGGGGTTTAAATCGAGGAGTATCTGTATCACAAAACAGAAATGCATCTTCTGTACTTCCCTGGTTTTCTAAGGCTTCACATACGTAAGCAATTCTGTGTCCAGAGGAAGGACAAAATCTTGCTTGCATAGAGCAGAATCTTTCATCATCACATAGGTCAAACACATGACCCCACAGACGGGAGCTTTAGGTGAAACAACAAAACCGATGACAGGACCTGCTATAATGTTGAACTGTAACTGTATTCAATATGTCTGTTTAAAGCTATTTCATGTTTATTGAAAAGCTATATGGTTTAAAGTTACAGAGCAGACATTTCCTTCTCCCATTACTGAGAATGACTGATCTATTAGATCCAGAAGTGCTTTGGTAGCTACCATCAGGGCGAGAAACAATTAAAAAATAGCACCAGGTGAGCTGAGAGAGTACAGATGGATGAAGGTGAATAACTAGGAGACTCTGCAGGCATATGTTTATTTTCCACAGCTGAATGTAGATGGAATGGTGATTTTTTTTTTAAATAGTACAATTACACAGTAACTGTATTATTCTAACATGGTTTTGTTTCTTTCCCCTGATGTATTTTCTAACTGTGTGTTCATTGAAATGTTCCAGGAAGGTGCAAGAAAACCTCTAGTGCAGCTGATTTATGTTTTGTAACTGGAAAATTTCTGTTTCAGCCTTGCTCTTGTCATTTTTGTCAGATAATTTGGAGCTTAAATTAGACAACTAGCTACTGTCTGGATTTTAAGTTTGAAAACATTTGAATATATTAAATAAGTTTTCAATTGCATCTTGAATTGAGGAGAACTTGAGGTAGCTAATAGTGTTCTTAAATGGCAAGTTTTTAACTGAATAGATGAATATAAATTCAAAACAACAATGTTAAAAGCAGTCATGTATCAGAGCTGGACAGAATACATCTCTTTTTTTTCCTTTCCTTTTTTACCTGCAAAGCATTGGTGAATTTGCAATAAATTAGGCTTTTTCTGGCAGTTATTTCATATCTCAAAGTGAAATGGTGATCCTTTGGGGAATCTAACAAGAACAGGTTTATAAAAGGCTGTTAATCAATATGTGCATATCTGAAATAATTTATCAGTATGATGACTAAGCAGATCTGAATTTCAACTCAAAACTGCATTGCAGACTCCTGTGCATAGCTGTTTAAGAGAATTTAGCTTAGTCTGTTACTTTGCAATCTCAGCTTTGACTCCAGAGTAGTCTGGGTCAAGTGATGGTTGTATTCAGTATTCTCAAATAAAATGTCTGTGATCATGTTGTTGGTTTCATGTGAGTATATAACTGGACTACAGCATCTGTACTGCTTGTAAGATGAGGTATAAATAAGCCTGAAGTAATGTATGCTCAGCCTGAAAAAAAGTTTGTTAACACGCTGACATCAAGGAAGAAAGGAAATATGAAATATGCATTTTAGGCTTACAAGTAATTTTTCAGGTCACCATTTCCAGAGGAATTAATTTAAGAGAGAACAGGAAGAATGAGGAAATTATGGGATTTTATATGGAGTATTTCACCATCCTACTGTAGGATATACCTTTGCTGCGAGGATTAATACTCAGGTGTGCAAGTCACTCTGCAAAAGCCTGTCTAAGATTATGCCTTCACTGATCCTTCATGACCTTAGGTGTATTGCTGCTGTCCTCATATCAGCAGTTGTAGAATGCTTTGTTCCAATTCTTTCACAATAAACAGTGAAGAGACCTGTCTATCTTTCTGGGAACTGGATGTAAATGATAAGAATGGACAAGTGGCAATTATTCCTCTTGGTAAAGTGAAGAAAGAACCCACACAGGAAAGCCGGGCTCCAACTCACACCTCCCCGTCTATCTGGGTCAGATTGATAGATGAGACGCTCTTATGTGTTAAGGGAAAGGGGAGTAGGGGTTGAAGTTATGAATGAAATGATCCTCAATTTAATCCTAAATGACTTGCAGTGGTCTTGCAGAAGGTCTCCTACCTTGTAGATGCAGTGCTATAATCAGAAAGAATATTTTTTTCAAAAAGTAACATCGAAGAAAAGCTTGTGAAAAACTTGAGGAGGAAAACAGAATCTCAAAGATAAACAGAACAAACCAGACAAACAGTCAGAGGTGTGAAAACTTTAGTCAAGGACACATTTCATGTATAAAATCCATGTAGTTAAAGACTCTTCATAATGGCCTCTCTGACTATTCGTCTAACTATGAAGAAGAGGAGTGTCTGAGGAACAGGTTTTTCTAGTGGTAGTCTTTGTAACACATGAAAAACAATTTGGAGTTGATGCAGGACCAGTTTTCAACCCTCCTTCCGGGGAGCAGCAACTGACTTATGTTGTAAAGTAAATAAGGGAGAGTATTCTGGATCTGTTTTTTAACAAAAACAGGGGAAAGGTCATCATTCAAATAAGCAATGACTGTTGTACTCCCCTGTATTGTCGTATTCCTAATGCATTACAAGAGCATTTCATTTTAGGAGTTTGGATTTCCTGTAGCTCTTTCGATGATTAAGTTAAATATCTATGTTTTGTAGAGGTTTTTTTTCACCAGTCTTTGTTATGAACAAACTGCTGTAAGTGAGCAGCAAAAACAACCAACCAGAAGAATGATGGCAATTTGCAAAGTGACCTCGAAGCACTAAGCATTGAGATCTTCAGCACTGAGAGCATATACAATACTAATAAACTCCTTCACCTGAAGAGAAGACACAAACATCAGTGATGCACAATGGGAGAAAAGTATAAAACCCCTCCAGTAGTCTCACAGTTTTTTTTGCTGTCCTACAAATTTATTATAACTTACAATATGTAACTTATTTCTTAAACTTTGCGGAGCCTCTTCAAAAAGAGTTGTAGCCCTTATGATTGCAAAGCAAATCCTGAAAATATGACTTGACTGATTCTTAGAGGTCAGGACGCAGAGAAAATGTAAATAGCTTTCATTTCCAATGTCATGATCCTTACAGCTTGGCTTATGGCTCTGAACACCTGGTGTTGCTGATACTGCAGACAGAATATTTATTTTACTCTCAGCTATTCCATTCTTCTAATTTTCTCCCCCTCTCCATGCCTCCCATAAGTAGATCAACTGTCTTGGAAAATTTGTTGATTATGGTTTAGGCATTTAGGACTCAGTGGAAAACATCACTAAAAGAGAAAAAAAAAACCTTTTAGAATCACTTCTAATTCCCCGCTGAAGAACTTTTGGGTTTAAAATATATTTTTATATTTCCTATTGTGTTAACTGCAGTACGGTTAGGATTTATCAGACTTCTCGGGATGTTATCTCTATCTGGGTTTATGTAGAGGACACCATTGATACCAGTTTTGCAGAATACAAATATGGTAAATGAAGCTAAACTTTTTTAATGCACAGTGAATAGTTTTGCTTCTTACTTGCCTTTCTTTTGCTAGCTGTCAGTCTTATTGAATGCGTATTTTCTATATAACCAATTTTTGTGTTCCACATGCCATTGAATGCTATCATTTTGGTCTTAAGTCACTGCCAAAGTTCAGTATCACCATAACAATTTACACAGTATCAGTATCACTAGAATCATTATTAAAGCTGTATGTAACCTGGAAGTTCAGGCCCAGACTTCATCTGCTTGTGACATACACATAATGTCTGGAAGAATAACTATGATATAATGTCACAAACAAATTCTTCTTACCAGAAAGGTGAACTGAGTCCACTGGGTCTCCATCACCAAACAAAACTCAAACGCGCATGCGCAAGTTATTTGCAATATGTTCCATGTGTCTGCTTGAGAAGATACCAAAAGGAAGTGCTTTTCAGCCTTATAGGCCCATCGCTTAGGCTGATCTACCTGCCAGACACATTCAGGAGCTCAAATCCCAGAAGGAAAACCACCCACAGCATTTTGCAACAGGCAATTACTGTTATCAGGTCCAGCATGGGTAACAGCGAATACTCTGAAGTGCAACAGAAATATCTTCAAACCACAGATAGGTTCTCATGACTCCTGACTCCCTCGAAAGAACGGAATGGGATCATTTACCGTACTGTAGAATAAAAATTCAAGTTAACAGTTTTATCTTTGAAGTAGTGCATAATTCAGATAAAGAATTGCATTAGTTGCTTCCAAAGGAATTTTAAGAATTAAGGTGACTTTTCTAAACAGTTTTGTATCTTATCTTGCTCCCCTCTTTAGCAGCAGCGTGCAAATAGGATAGGAAGCCTTCTGTTTGTGTGCGTTATTTTCACAGAAAATCTACAGCCATAAGCTAAGCAGCTGATGACTAACATCGACGTTACAATTCCGAGATGACACTAGTCATGTCAGTATAGACTTCTGAAAAAGACACCATTATAATTTTGAGAGAATTTCCTTTGTATTACAAAATATAGTTTATCTTTATTCTAATACTTGCTTCAACAACTAGGATTAAGCTGCTAAAGAAAACAGTGTCTCTCCTAGGTTGAGACAGCTGTTTATATAGCAGAAAGTTCACTACAGTGAAGACATGTAAGCTGGCAAATTCTTTAAAAGACATTTTAGCTTCCAATAAACAATTTTGAGAACATGAACACTGGACAGATATTGCATCTTTATTGCAAAGGATAAAGCAGGAATTACACCTGATGCTTCTTCAGTAATTATTTATCTAATGGCCAACATTCATATCATATTGTCTCGAGTGGCCCTTTCATGTACACCCTTACATTTTTCCATCTGTGCTGCATCTCAGGTGAATGCTGAGAAAGTGAATGACATCTATATAGTTGTGATCCTGTTTTGCTTCTGATCAGGCAGCTCAGACCAAAAAGCTTAGAATAGGCAACATCCTGAAATAACAGAATATTCAAATTTCACACATAAAAGACATTCTGAGTTCCTCTTTCAATCATGCTGCTATGTAGACTCTTGAGGTCATCTGAGCTTACTTGAAAAGTAATGGAATGAAACCATAAGGATTGCTTTTAAACAGTAAGACTTTATACTTGAAACATTTAATGACTACAAATTCTTCAGATCTCCCCAACCTCACTTTTTCCCCCATCCCAAAATGAATTCCAGACTAAACCTTAAGCAACCTCCAATGATACTGCCAGCCTGAGCCACAAATAACTTAAACAAGGAGAGAACAGAAGACAAACTTTGGTTTAATTTGGTTGGTTATGGACAGTCAGAGCTAATTTATAGTATACAGAAATAATTCTGTAAATGATCTTTTCTAGACTGTAGAGAAAGATACAAAAGTTCAGGCTTGCTGATCAAGTTAGAAATAGTCTTGTAGCCATTCTAATGAAACTGCTTAGTAAAGCAAAATCAGACTGACCGTTCAGCTCGTCCCTCCCCCAACCCTGCCTGTAGTTTCCTCTTTCCTTAGTCTTCACTTAAATTCTTGTATATGCCAAAAGAATGTATCCTTTTGCTCTCCAAATGCAGGTTACTTCTGTTTCAGAGGTTATCTCAATGGCAATTAGGTCATCGACTTAATTTTTTATAAGCTGGTGAGCTAATAGTTATTTAGGTTGTGGGACTGCCCTCCTTTCCGGGCTGGAAAATAACCTGCACTCTTTTGTGTTTCACTGCAAGTTGGCACAGTTGCTCTTTTATTGCTAAATCTTGCCTGTGCCCCCTCTTCTGTGTGTGCTGTGTTCGCCCCCTCACAACCATATTTTTGTCTCTGAGCCTGCCTTTTAACTTGGTGCACTCAATACTGCTTTACAAAAATCTTTGTAAACTTCTAGATGGAGAGTCCGACGGTGCTATCCCTATCTCCTCATGCTCCATTTCAGATTTTTATGCTGCATTTATCCATAAATGCATTTACCCAGTTTCCATTGCCTGCAGTGGGATTTCAAAATATGGATCTAGACCATCAGACAATTTTCTTTTCACATAGTCAGTGGAAACTGTAATAAATGCAAAGAACGCTAAGATGCCTGTGAACAGGAAAGAGCTGTCTTATAAATATGAAGGTATTTGCAGCCATCAGCATTAAGGTACTCGTAGCTGAATCAAGCATTTGTCTAGGCCTGTAAGAAAATTCTCAGAGTATTTTAAGGACTGGGTGCAAAATCTTTCTGCTAGGTTTGCACTAGAGTACATATGCATGTACTTGCTCTAACACAGTTTTTCACAGAGTGCTTGTGGGTCCATAGCAGTGAAATGAAAATGAGTGCGCTGCTCTGCCTGGATGAACACAGTGCTAATGTGGCTGCACTGCTTCCGTTCAGTATGCCAGCTCATTGCACTGCCAGTCCCAAGCTGCATGTGTAGCAAATGCAAAACGATAAAATGTAAGGAATATGACCCTCCTATGGATGACTCATCAAGTCTAATAACACTCTTGTCACTTCAAGATGGGCTCAGGGAAACAAGTAAGTGTTCAAGTGCTTTTGGCCTACCACTGATAATCCTTTCAATCACAGTTGAAGACTTGTTTCCAGACCTGTTCATACTAATTCAGAAACACCCTCCTCCCAGAAAAAAAAAAGAAAGAAAACAGAATTTGTACCAATTTTTTTTCCAGTTTATTTCAAGAACAGGAAAAGGCAACATAACTGCTTAACTCCTTAGTGATGGGAATCTTTCTTTTCTCTTCCTCCTTTGTGCTACTCCCAGCAGACAAGTTTTTCAAGAAGTCCCTCATATCATCCTCTTTTGAAGCTGCTGCCTCTTCTCACCTCTGCTTTACAATGCTGCCTCCTCTTCTGCCTTGAGTTAGATTTTGTGTGGTTCAGTCCTTCCTCACAGCCTCATTCTTGCTGTTGCAATTATATTACCTTTTCCTTTTGAAGTTGAGATGGTACTAACAAAAAATGAGGTCAACGGATTATAACATTAAAAACTATTTTGCAACAATATTAAGACTATGCAGACAGGTGTAAAATCAGAGAACAGTTTTAAGCAGCAGTATTGGTAGGTTTATTCCAGCAGAAGAAGAATGGAAGGTGCTTCCCTGACTAGTATGCTGTTGACCTGTCAAATCCCAAGCAGAAATGGGGGAAAACCAAAATTGAAGTACAAAGTAGTAATTGTGACTTCATCTTGTTGTGAGGTTTGCATAAGATTTGCTCTTCTTTACATCTACCACACGTAGGATATGTAGAGTTTTGCACTCAGTTTTCAAAGGTAATTTCTTCTCTTGAAAATCTTACCGGTTGTGTCTAAACATCCATAAGATGAAGAAATTCGGTGCCAAGAGACAGTTTATTGTGCTTCAACTACTATAATTTGTATGCATTCATAAATATCATGAGACTTTTACCTCCTGTTTACCCCTCACATTATGTAAGCTGGGTAATTTATCTTATCAGCGCATGATACTGTGCCTTGCCCAGTATTTACGACTAAGTGACATGGCAAACAGTAGGTGTTTCAAGTATTTTGATTCTATTTCCTACCTATTGATATTTGATATCTATTTCCTACAACAAGCATGTGTTGATGTTTTTTGCATAATCATACAGCTGAGGATTTACTGGGCACTCTGCTATATTATGGGTCCCTTCGGGGCTTCCTCTACCACAGACCTGAGCACAGGGCATTATTTGGCTGAACTGAACTGTGAGGCATGCCATGAATAGAGAACCACACTTGTATATGTATATATGTACATGACTGTCTTCCAAATAAGTATCTACATAATGCTGTAAATAAACGTCAGGGGATCAAAGCAATACAATAGAATTGATATTTCACAACTCCCATTGCTCAATGTTTTTGAAAATTTTTTAATTCAATCGACATGGTGAAATACCATGTGAAAGACCACTGCATGGTTCTGTTATTGTTAAACCTATTGTTTAAAATAAGAGTTCTGTGTGCTATGAGATTTAGATTTTCTCTGAGGGATCAGCTTGGAGGAAAGAATAATGAAACATTTGAAAATACAGAGTCAGAAGTACAAATCTCACTAGATACTTTAAAAAGTTAATTTTTTGGATAATTTAGAAAAGGCAAACAGTTATAAAGATCGAGGGTCTGCTTTTTTGAAAGGATGATCCATGTGACTAAAAGCTAGGTCTCTGACAGGGGAAAACCAGTTGTATGAGTAAAATTGAAACTCAGGAATACTCACAAATAAAACTAAGAAGTGGGCAACCTGAAGTACTAAGTATTTAACAATCCCTGGGAAAATTAGAGAACTTCTACAAAACCCACCAGCCGTAAGTGCCACTTAATGCCTTTTGCACCTACAAGAAAAGGAGCTTTGCTTTTACTCAGGAAGAAAATACACTGTAATTGAAGAAGGTTGGTTTTCTTCACATTATAACAGCAGTGTTGCTTTCCTTCTATCTTCACTGTTAACCATCACTTTTTCTTTCATGTGTATTTTCTTTATTGGCAATGCAAGGAAAAATCTCATCTTGTTTCTACTCTCCTAAAGTTTAACTGTTTAACTTTAATGTCTAGTTAAAATGCAAGTAAGCAAGCAAACAAACCCTCACAAAAAGGTGGGGAAAAGCAAGGAAAAACAACAAATTACAGTCAGTAAACTTTCCATGGGTTCAAATATAGAGCTGTGGGGTACATTGCCTTGTGAGCAGGGCTTGCTGGTCTAGTGCAGACACAGCTCATGGTTTGAGGAGAGGTGTCTCAGTTCCACAGTTTATGCCACAACACTGTAGGTAACAGACTTACAGATGTCTCTTGCTTAACATCTAGAGCAGGGAAAGACAAGCTATTCTTCACTGGTACATGAATGGCATGCCACTTGGTCAGAAATTTAAAATTATCATAGAATCATAGAATGGTCGGGGTTGGAAGGGACCTTAAAGATCATCCAGTTCCAATCCCCCTGTCATGGGCAGGGACACCTCCCACCAGACCAGGCTGCTCAAGACCCCATCCACCCTGGCCTTGAACAATTCTAGGGAAGAGACATCCACAGCTTCCCTGGGCAACATCTGTCAGTGACTCACTACCCTTGTTGTGAAGAATTTCTTCTTAATAGCTAATCTAAATCCTCCCCGTTCCACTTTACAGCTGTTCCCCTTTGTCCTGTCACTACTTGCCCTTGTAAAAATCCCTTTCCAGCTTTCCTATAGCCCCTTCAGGTACTGGAAGGCCACTATTAGGTCTCCCCCAAGCCTTCTCTTCTCCAGGATGAACAACCCCAACTCTCCTGCTACAAGAAGTAGTTGCTATTACAAAAAGTGGAATATTTTTGATCTAAGCTAAAGTAGAGTCGAGTTTCATCTAAGTAACTGTATTTTTTGAAAGTTAGACAGAATGTCACTGACAGCATGTTTTCTTTATAGCATATTTTCTTCAAGCAGTGTTTTTCCAGACACTGTTCAGAGAGAAATGATAACATCTTGTGTTAAGACACGTGCTGGACAGATGTATCTTCTTCTATAATCATAACCTCTGTTTGCAGCCTTTCCCTGTCTAAACTGCAAGGTCAGACAGAGAGCTGTCTCCAAAGCTCCCAATAGCACGAGATTTGGCTGTTCTTAAGTTCATAATAACATTAATTAATTAATAACATTAATAACATTAATAACATTTGGACCAGACAATCCTTGAGATCCCTTCCAACATGGCATTCTATGATTAAAATTAGTCCTTGGAAAGTAATAGAATATGCATAAGATTTTTGAGTAAATTTATACATATGTATGTGAGTAGGAAATATATTCTGTATGCAGCTCTTGCCTCGTTATGCACGACTGATGGAAATAATTCCCTCGTGTGTCCAGCCATGAAATAAAGGATGCTGCTTCCTAAGACTCCAAAAGGAGCCTTAAGAGAGTTTATTTGACATCTGGCATTTTCGGTATCACTCTCAGCCGGTCCTCATAGCAGAGGTGCTCCAGCCCTGTGATCATCTCCCTAGCCATGCTCCGGGCCCGTTCCAGCACTTCCATAGCCTTCTCCTGTTGGTCTTCGCGTCCCCGGCACAGGTGGGCACAGCGGCCGGCGGGGCGGGGCCTGGCGGGGCGGAGCGGGGCGGGCTGCCACCGGGCCCGGCAGGGGCGGCTCCACGCCCCGCAGTCCCAATGGGCGGGCGCGACGGGCGGCGCACGTAGCTCTCCCCAAGATGGCGCCCGCTCAGCACCGGGCTGCGAGGGCGGCTGCGGGGCTGGGGGCGACGGGCGGACACTGAGGGAGAAAGGCGGCGGTTGGTAGGGGCTGCCGGCGCTCGCCTCGCCGCGCCTCGCGGTGAGCGGGGACCTTTCCGCGCTACCGCGAGGCTTCGCCATGCTGCGGGGCTAGAGGCGCCGCAGCGCAGCGGGGGAATGATGTTAGCAGAGGTAAGAACCCCGCGGAGGGGCCGCAGCGGCTTTTCCATCCCGCGGAGAGAGGGCTGTGCTCTCCGCAGGGGCCTCCGACCCGCCTGGAGTGCGGGCGGCCTCGCCTTGGCCGGGAGGGCAGAGGCCCCGGGCCCCTTATCAGCCTTCCCTCCGCCCCTGCCAGGGGCCGCCGGGGCGGGACGGGAGGGGACGCTCCAAGCGGGGCGGCAGAGCCCGCTCCGTGCGGCAGCAGCCATACTGCTTTATGCTTCTTCGTGTGTGTTTTGGCTTAAGGTAAGGCTGTCAAGTATTTAAAGCAAATATTTCTCAATTGCACTGAACAGGCTGCCCAGAAAAGTCATGGGTGCCTAATCTCTGGAAGCGTTCAAAGCCAGGTTGGATGAGGCTTTTGAGCCACCTGATCCAGTGGCAGGGACTTGGAACTCGATTGTCTTTTAAGGTTCCTCCCAGCCCAAACCATTTCATGATTCAACATGTTTGAGTGGAAGGTGTCCCTGCCTATGGCAGGGGGCTTAGAAGTGGATGGGCATTAAGGGCCCTTCCAGCCAAACCCATTCCATGATTCAACGTGTTTGAGCTTTTTGAATTACCTTCTTTAGCTGAGTATTCTTGTTTTTAAGCTTGAATTCCTATGAGAAATGAAACACTAAACTTGTGGTATTTCCAGTAAGAGAGTGGAAACTCAGCTGGACTTTCCCGCCCAGCTTTGTGGGGAGTGCACACCTGGTGAGGCGGGGGGGACACCTCCCCGGAAGGATGAGCCTCGGCCGAGCCCGGTTTCAGCCCCTTTGGCCTCTGTGTTGGATCCGTCAGAGTCTCCCTGTTTGCTTGCTGCATAAATGGCTTAAATTGAACAGTTCTGCTGGTGCAGGAGTTTGTGGTGGTGGGTTAGGAGAAGTTTGCTGCCTCGGTTTGCCTCTCCCTGGCCCCCCTGCCAGAAAGCTCCTTTTCTGTTCCACGGCAGCAGGACAGCTGAGCGGTGAGGCAAGCCAATATTTGAGGATCAGTGTGGGTTAGAAAGGGCCACTATGTCCAAACGTGCCCTGCTTCGGGATTCTGATGT
Organism: Dromococcyx pavoninus; assembly: GCA_033558185.1. NCBI lineage: Eukaryota > Metazoa > Chordata > Aves > Cuculiformes > Neomorphidae > Dromococcyx > Dromococcyx pavoninus. The sequence continues at coordinate 2,331,714 of JAUMJL010000104.1, read as the reverse complement.
TGACTAGTTGCTGGAAATGAGTCTTTCCTCCATACACAGTTTTCTCTACAAAGACTGATTGATTTTTCTATTTTTAATATGTCAGTAAGGTGTCTGGCATACAGACACTTCTGTAGCATGATGGTTGCGTTACCTGTGGTAAGTGTTGATATTTTATCCTGTGGTGAAGGTTATTTGTCCGTAACTGAATTCTCTTAAATCTTGAAGGGTAAAGGCTTGCTTTCTGACACCTGAAAAATTTAGCTTTGCTTTCCCAAATGACAGCTGGAAAAGGATACTGAAGTTTTCAGTTTGCATCAGTTCAAAGTTTCAGAGCATTAGGAAAGTGGTTCTGTAGTGCCGTGAGCTCTCAGGTTTCCCCGAGAGGGTAAAATTTGCCAAGGGAGTTAAACCTGTAAAAATACATGACCTGTTTTTGCATGAAGAATATTATGTGGGTGGTCAGGGTTAATAGTCTACATTAAATAGTGTTGGTGATGTGTAAGCATTAGCCATCGTAATTCAGATTATTTTAAGGGTTGCATAGAACGTTCTGGGTCGGTGCCTCATACTGGACTGTTTGTTCTGTTTGGTGATAGCTGTGTGTGCCCATCCAAGACACTTTACTGTCTTTGAATTGAGATTTTTTTCTAAAGACACTGGTGTAGCAGCGTGGATGACACCTGCTCTGTTGGCTTTTTGATTTAAAACCTAGTGCTTACATGTGCAATGACCAGTTATGATACTTAGCCTTGGTGTCTGAAGGGCTGTGTTCTGATGTCCTCTACTTCTACTTCATTTATATAAAATACTTGTAGACAAGATGCTTCACACTGAAGTATTCCAGGGTTGGTCTCTGCGGAGAAGGTGATTTTAAATTTTGAGGAGGTTTAGCAAAGTTGCAGGCTTTGCTTGCAGTTGTGGGGAGTTCTTCAGATAAACAGACAGCTCTTGGCTGTCAGAGGACCCACCTGACGTTTGAACTGGAAGGAGTCCTTTCCAGCATACTTTTTTTGGGTGTTCAGTAGTGACTTGGTAGCTAAAACACCTTGTGAAAACTATGCACACATGGACCCTTTCCACGCTTTGCAGGAAGATGCAGATTGCTTCAAGCCTGCTGATATACATATAGTATTCTATTAGGACTTAAATCTCTCTCCTTTTTATTTTTTTAGTTGCTTTATATGTGAAAATTGAGGTGAACTCATACAAGAGTAGGGTAGTAGTGAAAACTACACACCTGTAAGCTGCCTAAGTTTATCCTAGTAACTTTGATGGAACACTGGAGAGCCAGTAAGACTTTTGTATTTACCTCTATCAATGTAACTATTGTATATAAGAACATAGAGCAAAATGAGCAAAAAAATTGCTGGATGTTTGTGGACTTGTGTAGTTTCTACTGTCTAGATCACGGACATTTTTTTTGAGCCATTAAAAATTTAGAAACATTCCCTCTACTGTAATTGTTAGGTTAATAATTTAACAATGTCGACAATATTATTCTTAAATAATTTTAAGCAATGAAGGAAAGACAGAATCTGGTTCTACATGTGTTGTTATCATACAGTTAAAACAGAGTTTGTCAAGGTCAGTTTCCTATACCCTTTGACTGTATCCATATATGCAGACCCCAGCAAGATTCAGTCTGGTTTTGTGTGGATGTGGTTAGGATTAGGACCTTTGTAATCAGTAGTTTCAGGGGAAGATCTCACTTCCTCTCAGGAAAAAATACCAAGAGCTTTTTTTATTTGGCCCTTGCTGAAAATCCTCTTACATCAGAAATCATGTTGTTGGATGCCAAGTGCGTATCCTTGTCCACCTGCTTAGCAAAGGCTATTCCCCAGTTTTTCACCTTCTCAGCCATTGGGTATTATTTCTGCAGTCACGTTGAATACCTTCTGTCTGCTTGCATTCAGAGTCCTGCTACAGTGATCATGGGTTGGCATTTCTGTGTCTTTTCACTTGTTCCTCTTTTCTTGTTCATCAGATGTCTCCTTTGCTTTTCAAAACCCGATGCAGCCTTTTTCTATGCGACTTGCTGTTTCTGCACTTTCCTCTCTGATGAGGCCATGATGGACACAAGTTGCAATGGTCTGTCTCTTGTGTTTTCAGAGAACTGTATTCACTGTTCTTGACTCCTGTGCAGTAGCCACTGTACTGCCCTGACCACAGCAAAGCAGCTAGTGTTTCTCAGCTCTGGCTCTCACTGGTCAATAGTGTTTAAATTCTGATGGGCACAAACATTAAATAGGATTTCAATGGGGCTTAGTGTACAAGAAGCTTTAGAATGTCTATCAAATGGTGACCTGTGTGTCTACATTTGCAGTTTGTGTTGCCTCAGAAGAATGCACTTTAGAAAAAGTGATTTTTTCTCTATTTTTTCCATTCATTTCCTCATTAATCTGGCTTTGAGATGTTTAGTGAGGACTTAATTTCTGAGTTTAGCAGCAGCGAAGGTTTCAACAGCTTAATTCTTAACTTAGAATACTTTACACTGCTAGTGACAGTTGAGAAGGTCTTGATATTTGATGAAGTAGGAAAACTTTATTTTTTCTTGTCCACAATTAAAAATGAGAGATGCAAACTGAGCTTTGATGTGTTGGTATTTTTTTTGCAACCAGTCAAGATATTTTATTAAATAGATGTAGCATTGCTTTTCTAATTTCTGTTTATAATAGATGTTTAACAAACTTCTTTTTTGTTAAAATTTGATAGCTACTTAGAATTGAGATTAGTTTTTAAAGAAAACCAAACGAATTAGCCTCATTTATCAGAGTAAAGGTTGACTCAGCAGCTTATTTTAATTTGCTTTAGAGAGATAATGGCTTAACTTTACTGAAACAGCAGCACAGTGTAATGTCTGTGTTAGTCCAACTCTCAAACATGCAGAATACAGTTAACTGCTTGATATACTGTGGCATTATTAATTTTTTGTTCTTTGATAAATGGCTGTGGAAGATTCTCTGATGCTTCACGTGACTGAACTGTTTTGCTGGTAGAGACTGCTTCAGTTAGCTGCAGACAGCAGGGTGTGGAAAGAAGTTTTCTGTCCTTTTGTGAAACTTGTGTGTTGAGCCGTTGTCTTGTGTTTTGCCAGATAAGATTCAGATGGAGCATAAGTTGCAAGTGTTTAGAAAAAGCCTCTTTCTCCTTCAATGTAAGCTGTGAATGAAGTCTACCTTATTGCTGGTCTGCTTTGTGTCCCTTGTTGCTATGACAGCTCTTTTAATAACTCTGTATTCTGTGGACTGTCAGTTAAAATTGCACAAGGAATGGTAAAACTAGGAAAAAGAACATTTTATGAAGAATGGATGTCATGTTCCTGATATTTGTATTTTGTCATATGTTCCTGACATTTGTTTAGTAAAAGATAGTGTCTAAACACTCAGGACTGTTCCTAGAGTGTGCAGTGGGGCCTAAACTGCTGACACTGAACACAGAGTTCTGCAACAACTAAAATGTCAGTCTGGACCATTCCTCAAAACAGCATGGAAGAAGAAAAGTGTGAAGTTCCGTATTTCAGTAAAAATAGTAATAGCTTGTCTTGTTAGATAGCTGAAGGAGCTCTAAGTGTTGATTTCCTCTGGTTGCACTCTAGGGCATTATCTCTGGTTTAAATATGTTTGTCCCTTTTTTCCCCGTGCTTACAAAGATGACAAAGCATGTTTTCCTCTAAACTAGCATTAGGAGAGTTGCAATTATTAGAAACAAGAAACCATTGGTGTTGAATGTTAAGTTTTTGGCAACGCTTTAAGAATTAGCATTTTGGAGTCCCATTAGAACTTTTCACCATTGCTTGGCTGAGAGTACCAAGGCTAGAGTAATAGGAAAAAATCAATTGCACTTGGCACTTGCTGTTACATGAGAGAGAAACTTCAAGAAGTACCAAGCATTGTGATCTTGCCATTAATTGCTTTTTCTCTCCCTCCTTTCCCCAATATGCAATATCTGATTTTTTTAATTGAAAAATGAGACATTATTTTGTGGTGTAAACATATTGAAATGTTTAACAAGATCACTGTAACCTTATTTATGTAATTTCTATAGTATTCCATCTTAAAATGATGGGAAAGTAACTGTGGTTATAAGTATGAGGTGAAATGGGCATTTATTTTTAATGGGAGTAAGCGCAGATGACAGGTATATTCAGCTAGAGGGCTCCTTTTGTAACTGCCATTTGTTTTGGAAGAGAGGTCAGTTCCTACCCTCTCATAGTCTGGGAATACCTGTTAAAGATTTTATTCTTGCTCTGAAGCAGATGTAGCTGTGAAATCCTCAGAGAGGGGAGATGGATTTTTGAAGTTATGGTGTCAGTCGGCTTTCTGCTTTTTCCGTGGAAGGGAGTGTGATCTCAGCATTGGGGGTAAAACATCTGTTCTTGTATTTTAACATTGGCAGTTTACAAAAAATTAAAAAAATCATAGACTCATAGAATTGGTTGGAAAAGACTTTTGAGATCATAGAGTCCAACCATACCTGCCCTCTACTAAACCATATCCCTGTCTACCTTTCTTTAAAATACTTCCAGGGATCATGAATCACCCACTACCCTGGGCAGCCTGTTCCAGTGCCTGATAACCTTTTTGGTGAAGAGAGAAACCCACAAAATTTTAACTAGTTTAGTTCAAGTGGGATCTGCTGAAAATACAGGGATTTCCCAGGACAAAATACAAAAGTTTGACCAGTGGTTAGTTCAGTAGTTTATTTTGGAGCTGTTTCACCAGTGGACTTCAAAGTTCTTCAGTCCTTGCTACTTTACTTATTTTCTTGGACAGTAAGACAAAACCAATTTGATTTGAACTTCACCAGTTAGTCCACAGTTACCAGCAGGAGAAGGGGAGTAACCTCTGCTTGCTTACTTTCCATTAAGCCTGCATCAAATGGCCTGTATGAAGTCATTCCTATGCCTTAAGTTGGTTGGGAGAATTTTCGATAGTTGGAAATCTTAAATATCAAGAATTGTTTTTCATTTCTAGTGAAAGTAGCATGATCTTTATTCAAGTGAGGAATATTATGACCTAATTAAAAGTTCACAGGTACCTGTTGTTTGCAACACTGATATCTAAACCACTTAATTCAGTATCCCGTTGCGGTTGGAGTTTTGGGTAGGGAGTCAAACACCACACGTGTTCTTTTGAGGAACGTTCATTAATTTGGGGGCTTGCTTCAAAGAGTATTAGCTGCTTAAATGCAGCTGTGCTTTTATTACAGTGTAATTTTATTTTTTGATTGTCTGTTCCTCTGCCTTTCTTCCCTTAACCCCATACTCCTGGGAGGAACAAGGTGATCCCATTTCTGTTTTAATCAATTCTGTTTATGTCAGAATGCTACTGTTGCATAAATATCACTATTTTAAGATCACATATTCCTGCTGTTCAGTGTATTTTTGCCATTCTAAGAAATAACTTTACTCAACAGCTCTGCTGGTGCCTCTGAGACAGTGTACATTGTGGTACAAGGCAATGAACTTGAGCAGGAAGTTTGAATTGCTGTGTGTATCCTGTAGAATGCTCTGCATTTCCACTCTTCCTGTCAGTGCTGTCCAACAAGGCTAAGTAGAAAATTCTCTAGAAGTTAATTGCAAAATTCTTGCCGCAGCTGACCAGGTGGTTATGAAACAGTACCTTAGACTTGAGTTAATTTCTGTTATAGCTCTTAATTGGTGCCACAAGCAATGGGAAAGAACATACTTGAAGTTCCCAGTCATCCTGTATTCAGCATTTGGCATTCCAGGCTATGCAGATGAATTAAATCTTATGGTGTAGATGCTTCAAGAAATAAGTATCCAACCCGTGTAACTTTGAAAGAGTTGCTTTGAAGTTTTCCTGATCTTCAAAATGATCTTGGAACTGTTTGGCTTAGAGCCTTACTGGTTGCTCTGCTGCTATTCCAACAACTGCTGCTGCAGACTGAGGAGAGATGTCTCTCAGTCTCAGATCCTTTCTTCTGTGCAAGGACTGGCACCTTTTCACTGATAAAGACATGGAATCCAAAGCTTTAATAACGCAAAACTTTGTCTATTTTCAGTTTTCAAAAATGTTGTAGTATTTTGTAACATGATATCATCTTACTTTTCTGCAGCGTATGTAATGATTTTTGTGATATCTTGACAACAATAGGATCAGTAATAATGACTTGTATTCCTTACCCAGTGAAGGAACTGTTTGTACGTGAAATTGCATCTGTATTTTGGTGTATCATTTTAGAAAAAAAAAAGGCTATGCCGAGTGGGCTTTTTTAGTCTATCTTGGCATGTTTGTTACTGATAGATATTTTAATTTTTAATGAAATCTGGTTTTGATTGAGGTAGCTAACTAACATTACTTAAACTATAAAAAAGCATTCTTCTTTTATGTACCCAAATTATTATTTCTGATCACAATGCTAATAAACTTTGTAAAGAAAAATCATACACTATGGAAATCTTAAATCTTGTGGTTTAAGGTGTCTATTACATTTTTAATGTGATGGTACATATAATGAAATGGGAATTACTTATTTTTGGTTTTGTTAGCTTATATAATCTTGAAATTCTTGTGGAAAACATTGTTTTTTATTAATATGATTTTCATTGTTTCAATAAAAAGGTATTTCTTTACAATGCTAGGCTAGGATATTAAGGTTTTATTTTAAATTTTAAGTCTTACAGCAGTTTTCCTTTTCACAGTCAACATTTTATTTTCTAAATTGAGTACTCCGCGGTAGTTGTTAAAAGTAATTTGTTCTCGCTGTGTGTATATAGGCATTTAGTACTAGCACCTTGCTTTACGGTCTTGCCAGTATATATGCACTGCATTCTCTCCTTCGTGCATTAATTTGACTTGCACACGTGACATACTTTGAAGTAAATTTTATTTATTTTTTATGTTGATTTTAAGGTCTGGGCTTTGAATAGTATTGGTCTTATGTCTTTCAGTTGGCAGTTGCCCTACTACAGCTACTTAAAGAATTCTTGAGAAGATCACAAGTTAGCACTAGTGAGGCCAAAGGCAGACTTCATGTTTCTAAACTCTTCCATTACTTACTGGGTATTTGCCTTCATTGAATTCTCCCATTACTGGTCTGCTGTTGCCAATCACTGCTTCTTTTAGTTGTGCTTTATTTAACTGAGACTCTTTTCTTTTGTTTTCTGTATGAAATTATTTTTCTGTTTTAATAATCTCAATATAAGGTTATGCCTGCACTCTTCTTAATTTTTGTTTTTCTAGTGATTTGCCTATAAATGTTATTTTTTATTTTCTATTTTTAATCCATTGTGCAAATCATTTTTTTTGTTTCCCAGTGATCAAAGTTACAGTGTTGCTGCTGTGAAATAGTATACCTAGGTTAGTCTATGAGTGCTGCCACCTTGCTATTTGAATGGTTCTTGTTTGTTATTTGTTGCTCTTGTGTGTTTCCTTCTTCTTTCTTTTTCTTCCTTATATATTTATCCTTGTGTTCCTTCTGCTACCATTGGCTTGGCCATATATTTTTCTTTAGATACCCTACATGCATAAAGAAGTTTAAGACACGAAGAGTACCGTTTCATGTTCAGCTTAACTGAATCTAGTTTGGGCTGCTACTAAATAGGTTTTCTTCCTCCCACCAGATACAAACTGGTGTGATGCTGCTTCTTGTATCAGGTCTAGCAGCTGAGCAGCAACTGCATGAGAATTTGTTTTGTCTTGGTGAAGCAGCCTTCTGGAAAGGTATGAGAGTGAGAATGCAGGAGAAGTTGCCAAATCAACAGCTGCGTGGTCCAGTGCGAGGAAGGTGCCTAAGTGCATAGTGGTTTCTTGCATGTCTTTCTGTTTAGAGCTGAAATGAATCAACATCTAAAATAATTCCTATACTTTTGAAAACAAGGAATGTCATTGATCCTTCTGTGACTTCCGAATGCATCTCTGCCTCCAGAAAAAAAACGTTATGAATTAGGTTGCTCTTTTGTTCTTAATTTGGAGACACTGAACTAATCTCTTTATCTTGCTTTATTTTATGCAACTGCATAACATTCAGTCCAGAAAAACAGTTGCAAAGTACTGGAAGTTTTGAGGCTTACTCTAATTTTGTAAAGGCTTTCATCATTTTGTATAGCATCTGTTTTCATGATTATTTTGTCTTCATCCAGTAAGCATGCTTCATAGGAAATTTAGAGTTCTAGGAGTTCAGATGTATTCTCAGAGACTACTGGGAATTTGCAGTGAAACAGTGTTTGTTTTGTAACTGCACTTAAAGATCTGCAACATGTTTAAACTTAAGAAGGAAACAACGGAGGAAAATCACAATCTTCAGAGGAAGATGCTAGTATTCTATCAGTTAACTCTAAGTTTCTTCTTAAAAATACACTATATTTGAAAGTTGGGATCTGTTTGTTGTTTGGATAGTGAAAACTGCTTCTTTGTGGTGCATACTCTGATCTTTGAGGTTCCTCTGGTTTTATATCCATTTCATTTTGTAGTTAGTTATGATGTTGGTTAAAAGGCAGTACATAATTTAAAATCTTGGAAGTGTCAGTAAATTTTTGAGAAGATAAATTAGATATAGTTAAGGGGTGATCACTGCAAACAGGAGGCAGGCCAAGCTGAATCTAGATTTACGGAGCTGGCACTGATCGAGGTCTTGAAATTAAAAGAACAAAGCAACTCCTTAAAGTATTAAAATCAATAAATATAATGTTGATAGCTGTTTATTCAGATTCTAGTGTTTTGACAGGAGATGCCCTTTATTATACTTGTGGTAGGTGTGTAGGAGACTACTGCTCTTGATTGGTTTTGAAGATAAAGCACCAAGGATGAAGAAGGGGATGTAACAATTACAAAAGCGTTGCTAGGGGATGACATTTAGAATAATAATTTGAAACACTAATAAATGTTTTCAAACTACCATTCCCTTGGTGGCCAATGTAGCCAGTATGTGGCTTGGGCTTGTTCAGCCTGGAAAAGAGGAGGCTCAGGGGAGACCACATAGTGGTCTTCCAGTACCCAAAAGGGGCCTACAAGAAAACTGGGACTGGACTTTTTACGAGTATGAGTAGTGTAAGACGACCAGGAGTGGCTTTAAATTGGAAGGGGGGGAGATTTAGATTAGACATTAGGAAGAAATTCTTCACAATAAGGGTGGTGAGGCACTGGCACAGGTTGCCCGGGGAAGCTGTGGATGCCCCCTCCCTGGAAGTTTTCGAGGCCTGGTTGGATGGGGTCTTGAGCAGTCTGGTCTGGTGGGAAGTGTCACTGCCCATGGCAGGGGGTTGGGACTGGATGATCTTTAAGGTCCCTTCCAACCCAAACCATTCTCTGATTTTATGATATGGAAGTATTTTTTTGGCACAAAATGCCTTGTGGTGGAATTGAATATTGCGCATTTGTTTCTAGATGGATTTGTTTTGTAATGGGGAGACCAAAACTGGACACAGAGTGGTCTTGTGTCCAAATAGAGAAGGAGGATCCCTTTGCTGGACCTACTGGTGATACTTTTGCTGATAGAGGTTAGGATGCTGTTGGCTGCCTTTGCTACAAGGGCATACTACTGGCTCACGTTCATCTTGCTGCCCCACCAGGACCCCTAGGTCTCTTTGTATACAGCTGCTTCCTAGACGGTTTGCTCCCAGACAGTTTTGTGGCCCAGGGTTATTCTGCCCCAGATGGAAGCTTGTACTTGTTTTTGTTGAACTTCATGAGATTCCTGTCAACCCATTTCTCCAGCCTGCCAGCATCCTTCTGAACAGTAGCTCTGCTCTCCAACGTCTTGAGCACTCACCCCAGTTTGGTATTCTCTGCAGACTTAGCGAGGGTGCACTCTGTCGTATCACCCAGGTTGTTAATGAAGGCGTTAAACAGCATCAATACCTGTAGTGATCCTTGAAGGTTCCCACCTAGTTATTGGCTGCCCACTGAACTTTGCACCACTGATCATGTGTCTCTGTGTCCAGCAATCCAGTCAGTTTTTTCTCTTACCTTATCTACTTATCCAGCCCATACCTCATCAGTTTTGTGATAAGGAGACTGTGGGATATTATGTCAAAGGGCTTGCTAAAGGAAAGGTACACAGCCTCTAAGCCTCGTTCCTTGTCTTTAAAATCAGTCACCTCAGCATAGAAGGCAATTGGGTTGGTCAGACACGATTTGCAATTGGTAAATCCATTTTGATTGTTCACAACTGTCTTTCGGACTGAAGTGAGGCTGACTGGCTTGTTTCTTGCTGGACTGGGTTTTCATTCTTGTAGATCCTCTTGTGCTGCCAGTATAATTTGAGAAATCATTTGTGTTGGCTTTCTGTTGAGCTTTGGCTTTTTGGCAATTGAATTTGCAGTACTGGCTGTAGTCAAGGTGCCATTTGATATTACAGCTGAGTAACTCAATGTGCTTTTCCTTTCTGAGCCCTACATCATTGTTAATGGTTATTCTTTTCCTTTTTAATAAAGAAAAAGAAAAAGACTTTTTTCAGGACTGGAGAGGAATGGGGATGTTTTAAATACATTATTTCATTTACCAGAATAACTCCACAAGATAACTGACACGACAGTAGTTAGAGACAACAGCCTTTATCACTAGAGACAGTGTGGAAATTAATTTTTAGTCTTGTTGAGCCTCTCTGTTACTGAAGGACTCCTTCTGGCAATGATGATAGATAACACGAACTAGCCTCTTCCACTTATATTCCTTCACATTTGTGAGCTGACCTAATATGGCAGTTAGAGTCTCTCTTTATATATAGTCCAGTCTCAGATAAAAATATTCTGAAGTTTTGTTGTTACCTTAGTATTTATAAAGTAACTTTTTCATCTGGATGAGTAGTGTTGCTTATTTGGAAACTTGTAGAATGTGATTTGTACTTTTAAAATAATGAAAACACATAATACAATATTATACTACTTCCGAAGCATTTTCATCTTGAAGTTGATTGGGTAATGTTGAGCTTTAGAGGACTCTGAAAATTGTGCTGCAAGTAGCAAATAGCAGATATTATATTACCAGTGGATTAAAGAAATAAAACTATCAGGTGACAAATTTTATAGCCTGAGGAAGCAAAAGTACTAAAAAATTAGTCAGAAGTTAGTGAATATATCTTTCTACAATAAAGTACTGGATTTTGTGCATGTGTCTATATATGATTGATTTATATATGAATATATATAAACACATATAATAGGTTCAATTCTTAGTAAAAAATGACAGTGCAGATGTCATTGAGATGTATGGTTTACCACTTTAGGAGAAACTACTGGTTTTAAGGAGTGTGGTTGAGAATAGTTATTTGCTTATAGATGCTTCTAGGCAAGTCAGCAAGTGGTAGAAACAAATTTTTAATAAAAAAAAATTGAAGGAGTATTGTCTGCTGTTTCACACATGATGAGTCATTTAGGAAAAAGAAAAAATCTCAATAACTGCTGCTGCAGTGTGCAGTTCCAAAATGTTCATAATTTTATGGAATTTATTTTATACATTCATGCCTTTGACAGATCTGCATTTGGAAAAAACTGAGCGCTTTCACTTAATTTCACTTTCTGTTTTTGTGGGGCTGTTACTGTATTGTTGTGACTTTTTTTTTTTCTTTTTAAGCTAACTATTTTTTTCTTTTTAAGCTAAACTATCTTGCATATAGCAACTGCTCTGAAATTGTGTGATATCTCCATAGAAGAAATAATGGATTTATTTTTAAGATAAGTAATCATTGTTCATCAGGCTTCTTATAACCCATCTTTATCTATTTTCTTCTCCCACCAAAACTCATGGACAAGAATGGCTTCCCTTTGAACAGAAGGCTGTGTTCCAAACCTTTTATATATAAATAATCTTTACATATATTTGCCTAGTAAGTATGAGCTGATATAGGTAAGCGCATAAATTGGGCAGTGTAGTGGAGATCTGAATTCAAGGAGTAGGCAGCTGCTGGTTGTTTCGCAGAAAGGGTGCTCAGTTGAAGTTACCACTAATATGGAACATGAGCTTAAAGCTAAAGAAACTTCTTTTCTACCTTCAGAAAGCATAAATGTTAAGGTATGAGGAAACCTTTTTAAAAGGTGTCTTGTGTAACTGTTTCTGCAGTAGCTCTGAGATTAGCCTATGAGTTTTTAATTTAATAGAACATAAATGTTTGACTTTTATGGAGTGAGTGATCTAATGTATTTCTGTCAAGATATTGGGGAATCTTAAGTGCTAGAAATTGTTCTAGAAGCAAAGCTGATGATTCTTTAGATTTGTTTAGTGGTATCAAGTTTCTTTAGCAATGAAAGAAACTTTTAAATAACTCCTTGCTGCAGTTTTAGGCAATAAAGTAAAAAGTTTGAAATGCTACTGAAATGGTAATCACAAATAAGATATATAGTAACAGTTTCTTAGTCAGGAACATGAGATTTCACTTTTTTTTAGCCATTTAGGAGAAGAGACTCTTTTTGACTTGCTAAAGATTCTAGGGGCTTCCCCCCTCTGCTCTGCTAGTTTTCTGCACCAGCAAAACTTGAAATAGATGTAATCTGTTTATCCAGAGGCTGAACCCAGGGCAATCTAGATTATCTCATTCACTTGAATTCAAGCTAGAGCTAGAGGAATCATTTTAGGTGATCTTGTCAAGCAATAAGCGTGGTCCTGTTTGCATAACCTGATCCAAATGCTTTAGCCATGTGGACAGAAAACTGCCAAAAAGGTCAAACTAACTTAGATATAAGTCAGCATGGATTGTTAGAAAGGAAAAGATCACTTTCTTTGAAATTATATTAAAAACTGAGTTGAGTATGTTGTTTCTGTATTTAAGAAAGTGGCTGAAAGTAGGCTTGCATCTCCTATTTCTCATCATTATCCAAGATGCTCAAGTGCTTCTTTTAAACTTCACCAAAACTCTGTATGCTTTTAATCTAGAATACAATTCAGAGTGCATTTTAATGAAAGCGTGTGATCAGAAAGTGTGTGTGTCTGTGAAGGTGATCTCTTTCTTTTCATAGTAAGATAATGTGTTGGGTTTGCCTGGCAAGGGTTTTGGTCACAGGGGGTTACAGGGGCAGCTTCTGCTGGAGGCTGCTAGGAAGCCAGGGCCAGCTGGCTCCAAGACAGACTTGCCACTGGCTGAGGCTGAGCCAGGCAGCGATGATGGGAATGCCTCTGGGCATATTTAAGAAGGGGAGGGAGTTGAAACAGTGAGGGGGAAGCCGTGGAGAGAAAGGGGGAGGCGTGGGTCTGCCCCCCCCACCCTCCGCCTGTGGCTGGGCTGTCAGGGCTTGGTGGACCGGTCGTGTTGGTCTGGCCTGGTGGCAAAGAGAAGTCAGATTTGGGAGAAACATCCCTGCAGACACCAGATGTAAGAGAAATAACTATGCAGACATCAGAAAGGAGCAAAATAGCACAGTAGAGAACACCAGGGGCAGTGAAGAAGGAGGAGGGGGAGCTACTCCAGATGCCTGAGCAGAGATTCGCTCACCTGCAGCCAGTGGAGGAGACTACAATAAAGGAGACCATCCCCTTGTAGCCCATGAAGATAGCTGGTGAATATCCACCGGCAGCCGATGGAGGTTAGTGGTAACTGCAGACTATGGAGTTTAGTGGTGGAGCAGATAATCACCTGCAGCCCATGTAGCTCCTGGCAATAGAGCAGGTGGAGGAGCCTGAAGGAGGCTGTGACCCCATGGAAACTCATGCTGGAATGGGCTGTGAAGGACTGTAGTCTGCAGGAAGCACCCCTGCCACAGAAATTTGTGAAGGACTGTCACCTGTGGGAGGGACACACTGGAGCAGGGAAAGAGAGTGAGCGGTCTTCCTCCCAAGGAGAAAGGAGCAGCAGAAACATGCGATGAACCAACCACAACCCCCATTTCCCATGCACGTGTGCTGCTTTGGGGCAAGGAGGCAGAGAATATCAGGAGTAAAGTCAAGCCTAGGAAGAAGGGGCTGAAGGAAAGTGTGGGCTTTGGAATTTTGTTTTGTTTCTCAGTATCTTGCTCTTAATTTGGTAGTAAATGAGACTGATGGGTTTTTTTCCTCCAAGTTGAGTCTGTTTTGCCTGTTATGGTAAGTGGTGAATGATCCCCCCCTGTTCTTGTCTTGACCCACAAGTTTTTCCTTTGTTCTTTTGGTTGTTTCTTCTCAGAAGGGGGAGGAGTGAGTGATTACATAGTTCTTGGTTCCCCACTGGGGCTAGTGGCTATGTGACTCTTTGTTGGCAGCTGAGGGCTCAAAACCACAACAGATAAATACTTATTCCACTTTCAAACTAAGGTTTCATGAAATAAGGCTTTCTGTCTCTTGCTGATAGTTCTGCAGTATAATAAAATAGCTGTTAGCAAAGAAGATAAGTGTTAGTAAAATGAAGCTGTTTTAAAAATAAAAAAATACCCTTCCTAATTTTGTGTTGTGATCAGTAATGCTGGCAGAGCAGGTGTGAGAGGGATCAAAAATAATTTTGACTTTTGAATACAGGCTGAATTTTACTCTTTACAAGTGGGGAAAAAAATAGGTTTGAAGTTGAAAATATTTACCATTTCTGATAGAACAATGATCAGTGTTAATCAGTAGACTGTTCTTTTTCTTCAGCAGCTTTACTGTAAAAATTAATTGTATCAAAGTAAGGAACATAATTTTTCTATTTTCATTTTAATAATAATATTATGACTATAGCAAGTGGGCAGGTTTGATTTGAGCAGTGGAATTTGCAGTCTAAAATTGAAGTAATGTACATAATAGCTTTTAAGCTTTTTAATTACATGCGGTAATGTTACATACTTCAAGAAAATGTTAACATATATTTTCATTTAAAGGTTTGTACTTGTAAAAATGAACATCATGAATCATCAAAATAGTGCAGTAATTGTGGTTTTAGAATATAAATGAAAAATTACCGAGTATCCATAAGAGCTGTGCTAGACCACCTTGTGTAACTCTGGGGGAAGATAAAGGAAGATGATCCCCAAGCTTTTCCATCTCACGCAATGTAAGAAGCAACAGGAAAGTCCAAGCTAAATACAGTAAGATGTGATTGTATTTGAATTAATCCAGCTGTTAACCAGTTAAGCCATTTCATAGACAGAGTGTGCATTGAGTGGAAGAGGAGGAGGTTAGATAGAGACAAGACAGATGGACGTTTCCTTAGCAGAGTGGAGTTTCCAACTTCTTTAACCATGAGGGATCAGCAGGAATACTGCACGTATACAGGAGAAACTTCATTGACCTGACTTCTTAAAACTTAACATTAATTGTATACTTTTTTTTATTTAACTGTGTTTAGTCTGTATATTAGTCTTATATGGTTTAATATTATAGGCTTGCTTTGGAAAAAGAATCTAAACTTAGAAGAGTAAGAAAAATGGAATATATAAAATTCCTTAAAAAATAATAATTCCCCAGAGTTTTCTTGTGAGTACTGCAGTAATTTTTTGTGTAGGTTCACTTTGATTATTTTTATGTAATCTGAAGTAGGATTGGATCTTAGGGTTTCTCTTTTGCCATGCTTTTTTGAGCTAACGAAGGAAAATGGCAGAAGGATAAGAAACGAGATTAAAGAGAGACCTTTAGTGATTTTGGGAAGAGAAGATATACAGAACTCTTTACAAAGGCCCGCTTGACTTGTCTTTCGCTTGATTGCTGTAATTTTGATAGATAGAATGTAACTACAAAGAGGTTAATGGTTTATTTCACAATTGTTACATTATTAGGAGAAATATTTAACATAACGATTTCACTACAGGTGAATTTGGCACTCCAGTTGACACAGCTTTCCAATTTGGCTTGTCATGCTAGTGAAGAGACAGTAATTTGAATCCTAAAATGTTTTTAATCACTTGACAAAATGACACTCAATTATAGAAAGGTTTATACATGAACACATTTCATTTACACTCAAAATGGAAGTAAAATTAAAAGACAGATGTGTAGAACTAACAAAATTAAACTTGGCATGTACTATATATGCAATCCCTGACTTTTTTTTCGATGTGAGTCCAGAGGTGGCATTAAATACATTTTGGAAAATATAATATTTTTAAAAATAAAATGTTTATCCAAATAGTGAAGAAGGGTTTGCTTATCAGTGCCTATTTAGTCATGAGTTGGCTACTGCCACATAGAAATATTAGTGGACAAGTGTAATTAAATATACACAGTAAAAGAGTTGTGGGCAAAAAAAATATGGGTTTGTTTATAAATGACCCTGTTACTTTAATGTTCAGATTATTCTGTTGTAACCTTGCATTTGAAAATATAAATGGCAATCCTCTGAAGTGGTATGGATAACTTGGATGCTACAGCTGTAAGACTTGACTATTCTGCAGAAGCTTTAAGACTGACAAGTGGATGCTTCCAGAGCTCAGCCTTCCTTTACGGGTATTCTTTGTTTTCCTTTGTGCCCTGTCTCCAAACTTGAGTTACTCTGAGCTTGTGGGGAAAACATGTAGAGGGCTGAGTACCTGGAACAGGAGCTCCTGACTGGAGTGGAAGGACGGTGGCATCCAGAGAGAGCCTTGTGGGAATGAATGCTTGTGTGTGCTGTTTGGTGGCAGAGAAGACGACAGGAAGAAAAGGACTACTTGTTGACTGGATTTCTGGCATAACAGTGTTTCTGCACTGAACTAGAAACACATGTATTTTAGTGCCAGTTGTGATATAAACTTGACAGCACCAGTTTAAATGCAAACAGCAAACCTTTACTTACCTCAGTGAGTCATTTTAGTGAAAGCTGTATCAAGACTGAGGATTTTACTTAAAGATGGGATAGGAGCAAGGATCTGGAAGCTTGTCAGCTGATTTAAGCACACACGAAACCTGTTGACGCTACTTTAGAGTATATTAAGACATAGTTATCTTTGTTACTGAAGTAACTCGTTGTAGTCGGTACATTAAATCCTTGCCACACTCTTGTTGATATGGCTGCAAAATACTCTGCCAATTCATAACTAGTAAGTTATGTTACGCATAACTGCATGCATACTAAATTATAGTGGGATTTTTTCTTCTTTTAAACTGTTGATTAAAGACTGCCTGTGTGACCTTAGTGCACAGTTTATAAGCAGCTAATCTTGTGGATTTACATAAGCTCCTGTGTGAATGGTCATATGAAGTTGCATAGTCAATCTTGGCTCAGCACTGCTAGGCATAACAGTATGCATCAGGGGTCATCAAAATACTGCATTACTTAAAAAGCCAAAGAAAGGAAAAGACTTCTATAAGAAAGTGAGTTCTTGATGCACTACTTCTAGTAGTTGGCTGTATACATGCAGTATACAGGGGAAAATGGACAAAGCCTAGCCAAAAAAAAAGATATCTGTGAGAGATGATAGCCTTGTTATCTGTAACAGCTGAATCACGCTCATCTGAGTATTCACCTTGGCGTGTCTCTGCTACCCTGTTTGGGCATACAGGCAGCCTTTTACTTGCTAAAGCAAGTAAAAACTACTGTGTGTGAGTATGATGCTATATTAACCCTTTGTGCATATGACCTTCCTAATAAGCTGCAGAAGTCTTTTGGTAAGAGTTCAGACATGAAAGGTAAGGAATGGTGATGGTGGGGCTAACATATGGCATCAGTAGTGATGGCAAGCAAAAGAGGCTAAAACTGATGAGGTGGAACGGTTGTTGATCTGGAAGACAGATGCTTTATCCTTGTGCACATATACATACAGCGTGATAGTTCAGCTTGGAAGTTTGCCTTCCCAGCATAGGACATGTCAGCTTCTTTTAAAGGGTCTGGCTAGCTGCTACCGAAATGCCAGCATTATACCATCTCTTCAGGAGACTGGCTTGTTCTTTCTGTCAGGAGTGACAGGCATTCAGTCTGCAGTTAATTTCAGTAAAGTGAGGCAGAGCTTCAATAAATCTGTGAATCTTCTAAAAAATGAAATTGTAATTAAAACTTATTTGGAATTAAGTTTTAAGCTGTGGGCTTTGAATTTAAATACCTGAGCCTAGTTCCTTACTGACCAGCTGCATACTTTTAATTGTTGATTTTGATGTGTTAAAGGAATTTTAAATAAAGTTTTCTTTTTTTCTGGGAGTTACGATGCTAAAGTCCCTTTAAGAAGCGTGAATTTAGGGGAAGTTTTATTTACAGTCAGTCTGAAAGTAACCATGATGATAATTAGATCTCTTTGAATGTCTTGATCTGTAACACTGTAAATCACTCATCTAAAGTGTACAAGAATTGGGCCAGTATCTGTTGTACTTACTACAGTGTACCAAGTTGCGTGAGTTTTAAGAAATCCTATTAAAATACCAAATGAGATTTGAATCTCTGTAGCCATATGCTAAATTGCAAAACTAGAGCGCAGGACAAAAGGTCACTGTTTTATCTATTAGAGTTATAGAACTTTCTTTGTTAATTATGCATTCATCCAACTCTGAATATGCATCCTGCTATCTAGTTTAATTAAGTTTTGTTAGGTCATTTGGAGTGCTTATCCCATATTTAGAACTTAAACTTTTTGAATAATGCCATTAAGCATGCTGATTTTTTTGGCAAAAAAAGACCGTGAATAAATGTTATCTTCGGTATGCGTATATTTCTGTTGCTTGTTAGTGCTCTGCAGAAGTTTTTCTGTGTGTTTCTGAGGGTAGGAATACAAGGAGTCTTCTTTGTGTATTGAAATATAGATTTATAATGAGAGCTTATGTCTTTAATTGTTGCATTTGCCAGAATTTTTAGATTGGTGTCCTTGTCTTTCTCATCCGTACCCCAACGCAGTTTATCTATTGCATTTACTTATGATGAGTCAGCAAATCTTAGCTGGGGCTAAGATTTTTTTGATAATAATTTTGGCACAGTTCTTCAGCGTTTTAGCTGTGTGTTTTGTATGGTTAGTATCACGTAATAAAGCACTCTTTCAGGTTAAAGAGAATTGAATCACTTGCAGTCCTGTTCTTGAATTGTAGCGCTTCTAATTAAACACACAAATATGTAGACAAGTGTGATTTTTTTTTTCCAGATTCAAACATCAAGAAAAAAGCCAGTATAGCTTCTCCATCTCTTGCTAAGACACTTCACCAAGGAAGAGAATAGAATTTCTTCTCAACTTTCCTTTAAACTTATAATAAAATAGGAAGAATTAAATGAGTCTGATGATGACAATGTATATCTATGAAACATTCTCTCCTCGAAGATTTACTTTTGGGCAGCCTGATGTCTTGCTCTCGGGAAACGGGAAAGAATTGAAGCTGCTTTGTGTAGGAACCTTATTTTATATTAATTTTCATTGTTCATAGGATTTTTAAAACTTTTTTGGTTTTTTTTTTGTATCCCATGCCTAAGATGGAAGGATGAAAGCTGAGTAGTCCCTCTAGAGAAATAAGAACTGGAGGAAAGCTTCCCCTGTCCTCCATATTAAAAGCTAAAAAAGGAGTCTGCAAATCTGGTGTTCCATCTCCGCTTGTTTTCTAAATGTCAAACTGCAAGACAGGTTTATTTAAATACTTCCTTAGTGTTACTTGTTGACATAGCAGTTGTCTGAGTTCCCATCAGGGTGTCATTTGTTCACTGGTAGGAAAGGCGTAAATTAGACAACAAAAAAAAAAGGTTGAGAACCTTAGTGCTGGAACAGTTTTGGTGGCCTATAAATCCTTGTCATCATAGGTTTCACACTCTTGGGACTTGGCTGTAACATGCTTTCCATTTTGAACTAGACTAGATTGAATTAAATTTATATAATCTTTCTTCACTGCATTGCAGAGTTGTAAAGGGACAGAACTACTGTAGTTCTATTCAGTCATGTTTTCACTTCCATGCTTATTAGATTACCTTGCATATATGTATTTACATATACATACACACATCTGATCAAACGTGTATGTGTGTATATGAATGCATTTACACTATATCGGCCCAATAACCTGAATCTTGCTGCTTTTTAGTACTCCCGGTGAATCTACCAGTGCAGGTGAAGTTTTGCCTGCTGCACTGTGTAAGCTATCTGCCCCCAATACTGCCAGCTCCACAGATGCTCTTGGTGCTGACTTCAGCTGCACCGGGCTTTTCCAAACAGTTTCGTTGCCACTGCTGAAGTATCAGTCCTGCCTGATGAGCCATAGTTCTTGTAGGAACATCGTAATGCCTGCCTGGAGAAACATGTTAATCTGGGATATCCCTTTCTTTTTTAAGATTCATTAAATTGCTTTATTTTAAAACAGAATTGTATTTAGATATTTCAAAGAATTGTTTGAATGCCCTTGATTTCTATGGTAAAAATTGTTAGAGGTAGTAATCAGTTTGTTTTCGTCCTTTATTTAAAAGGAAGAATAAAAGTAAACTTGCACCAAGTATTTGTGGCATATGTTGACACATTTGACAAAAAATTAAAAAATGTTTTTGACTGGAGAAAGAGACAATTTTGGTTTTGCAGCTGCTTTGATCTGAGGAAGAAATAGTGTTGGTTGGTTGTGAAAAGTGGCATGTTCAGTTTTGTAAGAGGAGGTTGTATTCATCTCTTCCTCTTCTATTACAGAGCCTGCATTTTTCTTGGAAGCAATGGAGAATTGCATGGGGGAGGGAAGGGAACTCGAGAAACCAAAGTGCACAAAATGAGAATAGAGATGAAAGATATGACACTTTAAAGGGTGCTGGTTGCATCTAAAGTAAGAGATGAGTGACAATATTTGAAAGAAAAATGCTCTACTGTTGGCTGAGCTGGACTCCTAGCCCACAACATAACTTTATAGCAGTATGCTTTTAAAAAATAAAAATCATGTTTATTTCATCAAGCAAAATTCATTCCATATCTAGTTTAAATGTACCAAGCTTTGTAGAAGCTACAAATATTTCTTTGGAGATTTAAAGTTGCATGAATATTATCTTATTTATTCCTTTTCCATGTGTTCTTGTTTACAGACCAGTCTTTCCATATGGGGATGGGGAAGTCTTGGCCTTGTGCTTTTTCTAGTAACTTTTGGACCCTTCGCTATATTTTACTTCGCATTTTATATCATCTGCTTTGTGGGTGGGTAAGTATACTGTTTAATGTTTTGTGTAATTTACTATGAATGTACAATTTTAATGTGTATATTACCAAAGAATTTGCTCTGAAAATATGAGGTGACTTCTATGTAATTAGTATTTCCACTTATACACTTCATGAGCAAAATTTTTCTCTTGAAATCTCAGTTTTATCAGCTGTAATTTTTTTTCTGAGTGATGCTTTTAGTACCTTGAGGGGGGGAGGGGGAAGAATTCCTGGTTTAAGACAAACAAAAAAAGTATCTATTTACAACGGGTGTTAGAGGATAAATACTCGTGAAAAACCAATGTTAATTTTAGTTAATATTTTCTATTACTGTGTCAGTTCTTTTCCCAGGTACTTACCAAGTAACTCTGTCCCCTTTCCTTAGCACAGTCCTATTTTCCTACCTAAGATGCTTCATTCATGAAGAAAGGGAGTGGGTGTTTTGCTGGATGCTTGGAAATTATGCTACATTGTGCCACATATTAAGCAAGTAGATGAGTGCAGCACCTGTAGCCATTTCATACTTTATCTATACAGACAGGAAAGAGAGCAAACAGGCAATGTTTTTAGTCTTAGCACCGTTATTATATTGCATATTATAACGTCTGCCTTGTAACCATTAAAACTTTTGTTTTAATGCCAAGTCTAAATGCATAAGTGGGATATTCCTCTTTCCTCTCACTCATAAGACTAATCTGCAGTACAGTAACATTTCCAGGCTCTCAAAGACTTGTTTGACTTCTAATGGGGTGTTTGAGCTATCTTTAATATTTTTTCCTTGCTTTGAAGCGTCTTTTTAACCTTTTTATACAATACAGTGCAGACCATATGTATATTCCCGTATGTCTCAAAAAATAGAGTTTAGTGGCTAGAATTGGAGCTTCTATGCTTCGGTTTCAACTGTATTAAACTTGGAATTGCATCTCTGAGAAATCAGAGAGGTCAGCCTAATAGAATGAGGATTTACTTAAAGTAAAACTATCTTTTAAGTAAATGCTTTTGTCTTCTTAAGTCTTGATACATGTATGATTGGCATATTTTGCTGGCTGTTTGTCCAGGGCAAAAAGACAAAGAGTTCATCCAAAGGGCAAAGATTTTGTCTACTTGCTGTTTTGTATTACCACTTCCTTAGTATTTGCAGTATAAAAAATAATGTGGGATATAATAATTTCTTAAAAGCTTATCTTTCCTTCTTGCTCAATTTCACTTGCTTGGGTTTTCAAAGGTAACAGTCAAAGCAGGCTCTTACGGAGTACATCTGACGTCAGCTGCAGCTTGTCACTGTGAGACAGCCTCTAGAGCCTGAACTTGCTGATTCACAAGTCAACTCTAGTATCTCTTTGCTGTGATTCTTTTGCTGCTTTGGTTCATTTTGTAACTGGTCAGTGAATATTGATCATCTTAAGGATAAATTAATTTTGTGTTAGTGTATCTGTTAAACAGAATTTATCTTTCTCCCTGTTATGTGTTTACACATAATTCCAATAGAGTGTCATTACTTTGACATACACATGTTCTTGGCTGAGACTTTTCTCCGGCCTTTGCAGTGTTAATCTTTTTCAAAGCAACACACCTACTTTTAAGTTTTATACAATGACCATACAAAACTGTGAGTGCTGATGAAGTAGAATAGGTTTATGTCTTAATTATTCCTGCCTGCTTTTTCTTTTTGCATTATTTCTCATAAAGTTATACTTTCTCGTGTTTCTCTTAGAAACCAACAGAAATTGTTATGAAGTGACTTTTTTCCTTATGATTAGTAATTATATGGCATAACATTATTTATATAAATTTAAAAAAATATGGTTCGTAGTTATAGTAGTGTCTTTAATACTTACTCTACTCCTGTATGGAGCAAAATAACCATTTTGGGCATATATTTTAATGGTAGAATTTTATGTTGAAACTTGGAGTTCTTATCCAATTTATAACACCTGGTTTCTAACTCTTTATACTTGCTCAAAAACTGTGGTTTGTATCAAGGTTTCTTACCTCCACTAGCTGTCCCATTTTGCAGTTCAAACAAAATAAAAAAGTTGATTTGTAGCTGGTTACATTCTTAGCGCTGGCCTAAGCATTTAAATTGTACACCAATGAGTTGCAAAGGAAAACTATGGTGATGCTATAGCTGTATCAGCATAGTCAGTCTGTTTCACCCCCGTTGTGTGCTGTCTGATTATTTCTTTTTGATTTACTCTTAATGTGTTTGCACGGACTACCTTGTAGTAAGGGTACTGTTGTTTGTGTGTGTGTAAGGATACTGAAACCATTTGTGTATATGAATAAAAGCTCTAAATCAAAAGTTCTCCTTGTTTCATTTTGTTTTGTTTCAAGATTGATTTATGAAATGTCAACTTTATTTGGTTTTTTTGTATATCCCTTTTCAATTCAGGATCTGGTATCTTATTGTTTAGGGAACTGAGCTCTTTCCACCAAAAGCAGGACGCCAAAAACAGATAATGCTTCTTTCACTGTGTGGCCAAGACTATTACAAAGTGTTAATCTTCAGAAAACATTATTTGCATTTACTTCAAGTATTGGTGGAAACCCTTTAACTAGAATGCTTGGCCTGTCTTTAAACATCTGCATTTTCTTTGTACTGTGGATATTTCTTTCTGTACTCTCTCTCTCATTCCCTTTTTCGATCCTGAGAAAGTAAGGAAAAAGTTATGTGGCTCTGCCTTAAGCTTCTGATGTTGTGAGAATTTAAATTTCTTAGACCATCAATTTATTTGCTATGTAAAGGCTCTGTAGTCAAAGAAACATAATTATTGATAGTTAATCATAGCCATATATATGTGAGTAGCTGCCTACATTGACGAATCTAACCAACTGCTGACTAAATTGGGAATGGTTCTGAAGCTGCTTTTTGGCTTTCACAAAACATTCAGCTAAGGCTGTTACTTTTCAGATGTGAGGGGAAAATAATAATAATGTAGTCTTCATTTTCTGTCTTTCACCTTTGTACTGTTGTTAATCTGTCCCTATGGAAAGCTGCCCTTCCAGTAACTTTTGGAAAAACTTGAAAGCAAAAATTTAAGTAAAATACAGGGTCTTTCTTCTTCTGTTCTATTCATTTAGAGGAAAGAATAAAACGTTTTTTCATTTACTGTATCGAATATGCTCTTGATGAATTAGGTAAGCTTTTACACTAGAACTTTCTGGTTAGCTAATAGATACACTGGATCATCAGGCTGTGTATCCTTCTCTAATGCACACAAGATTTTAATGTAGAGAATAAAATGTATTTTTGCTCTACAGGCAGAACCTCCAGGATTTTCTGCCTTAAAAATGAAAATACTTGAAGGCATGTAAGATGATGAGCATATATTTAAACTGTATTGGTAGCATATTAGGATTTTTGAATGAATCATTAACTTTAAAAGTGTCATAACTTTTTTGAGAAAACAAATGTATAATCTAAATCAATAGCTAGTTATTTCCAAGGCTTCAATCTGGTTGAATTAAAGAAGAGAAGCACCTCTGCTCTCTTGCCTTCTCCCACACAGCGTGTTGAGGTATGCTGTTTTTTTAAAAACTGATGTTTCTAATAGAAAACAGGGTTTAATTTTGTCCCGGAGTTCTTGAGGTATAAATTCCCATCTCTCTGCTTTGAATTACTGAGGTTCTGGAATACTTAATTCCCAAGCTGGGAACTATTCTTTTTAAAACCTTCAAATTTTACGTATTTTACTTTGCTTAAGAGTTTTATTCTAATCATATGTGTGTTGTGTCAACAGCAATCTGTGTTGAAAGACTATTATTTTAGAACGTTTTAAGCCTGAAATAACTTCTGAGTTCCCGTGGTCACAAGTGTTGGTCAGTTGGTCTTTAAATTGAGTGCTTTGAAATTTGTGTAAAAGGCTGTGCATGTTTAGCTATTTCAAGGTTATTTTGAACAGCAGCAACTTAATATTCTATCTTTTTCTTTTATGCTTGACTTTTCAAAGGGTTCATACTTTGGTTATAATATAATTGGCACAGCGTTTAGGTTTTCATCTTTTTAGTTTAGGTTTTGTGCCTTAATGTCGTAAGCTGTAAATAAATAATTGCTGTTGTAGCAAGACTGAACTTTTTGTAATGGTCGCTTTTTCCTTTTATGCCTTCATTATATCATAAAGAAAACAATAATAAAATTAACTGGTGCCCTGCTTAACTATAAGTCATAATTTAAGTTTAATCATTGTAGAATTGTGAGGGAAGACAATTTCTCATCTAACGTTCATCTGAAATAAATGGTCCAGGAGTGGGCTTTTTATCTAAATTTTATATACTGAATTGATTAAAAATGAAACAGCAGCAGCAGCAACAGAAAAAAAACTAAAACCCAACACACCCAGAACCCCAGCACCTTGTGTTTGACTTATTTTCTAGATTTTTTTCCCTGACTGTTCTGATGCAGCCTGGCAGGACTACTGGTTTGTGGTGTTTGTTTTTGTTTTTTCTTTGCAGCTTAAAGTAAGTCCCTAGCTGAATATTTTCTTGCTTCTTGTTTTAACATATGCCGTCAGTAGCTACTTACTACGCTTACTTTCTTCATGGTCTTTGCTTTTGTGGCTTATGCCACAATGCAGTGGTGTAAATGCATCTCTTAAGAGATAATGTTGAAGTAAAAGAATGTTAGTATAAATACAACCAGAGCAGCTTATGTACGTGTTATACCCCTCTTTCATGTACTAATATTTGTGATCATATATAACATGCCATCACAGGTTTTTCTCATGCAGCAGGCGGTGTGGTATAAATGTGCTATATAGATCTGCTATGTGATAAGAATACATCAAGGCTGATTGTACAAGACTGGGGAACTTTGTACTTAGGCTGTTTCTTGTACTTACGCTATATTTGTACTTAGGCTTGTACCTGTCGGCTATTTCAAGTGGCACACCATATGGGGAGAGTAAACAGTGAGATTGTCATATATTGTCATTATGTAACTTGTTGTGAAGTATTTTCAGGAGGGAGGGGAGAAGATGACTTGTTCTAGTTGTTCTTTCTTTTTCCATTTTAGGGGGTTTGTGGTTACTCTTTTATTTGGAAAAAGCAACTCGGAAAAATACCTTGAACAGTGTGAGCATTCGTTTCTTCCTTGTACATCAGTTGGGATCCCTAAGGTAAGGAGAGTTTACTGGTCTTAATTTCTAGATCAGTTTTTATAACTTGAAAATCCAAGTTGCACTATTAATCAGGTTTGATCTAATAATTGTACTCATTTCCCAAGATAAAGGAGCCCGTCTCTATATTTTGAATCAGCTGCAATGTACAAGTGAAATGCAAGATTTTGACTTTTTGAAATACAGGCTTTTTAAGCATCTATGGAAAAATTGTTTTAAGTATTGTTTCTGGCTTCATTATGAGAAATGAGCAGGATGTAATTGGTTAATACTATCTGTGAGGGAATTACCAAACAATTCCTTTCTATATTCTGCTTGTGTGTGTTGGGGTTTTTTGGCAGGAGTGGTAACTGCTGCTTGTCTTGTTTTTCAGGATGGTAATGACTGCGTAGGTAAATATGGAGCAACAATAGGATTCTCTTTTCAGCTCTTTTTTTTTCTGAATTCTTGAGACATAATGTTTTGGTTGATGGACCTAAAGTCAGGGTTCCTAGTTGGATAAAACTGAATCCATTTAGTACAGAATAAATTTTTAATAGCCAAGAGGTAGGATTTCTAGGAATTCCTGTTTTATGAATCAATACATCTTGGCAGCTCAGAAGATTAGATATATCTTGGCTTAATCCATTTGCACTCATAATGGAGAAAGCACTTTAACCCAAAGATTGCTTGTTACGTTACCTTTAATCTCACAGCTTTTTTTGACTGAAGTGTTCTGCCTCTTCTTGGCTGGCAGCTCACTGCACTTAATGTTGTCTATGAAAGAGGCAGGGGTGTCCAACTTATCAGTAGTACATAGAAATTCATTTTGTGATTTAGCAGTATGCTTTCTAGTCACAGCATTTTTTTTGTGGTTAGTTCATAGCTCAGCTGGTAAGTGGCCTTTTCACATAAGGCTTTGAATCTGTTGAGGTAAACCTGGAACTTAAGTATATTCTAAACTGTAAGCTAATGTCACTGGTCCAAATGGAAAATACAAAGTTTAAGGCTGAAAAGGGGCAAGTCAGCAATCAAGTAATGATTCTGTTCTATTAACAAAACCTCATCGTAGGAGAATAAGGTTCTTGGTGCTATATAGACTTCAGTGCCTATATGTACGGTGCAGTGTTCATAGAGTCATAGAATGCCAGGTTGGAAGGGACCTCAAGGATAATCTGGTCCAGCTTTTTATAGTTTAGAAGAAATGGCCTAGCATCCCGTCAAGCTGAGCATTAATTGTCCAGTGTGGAGGAATCTACCACTTCCCTGGGGAGACTATTCTAATGTTTAACTGTTGTTAACAGTGAAAAAATTTTCTTCTGAAAAATTCTTTTCTTCTGTTGCTTATGTCTCATGTTTTGAAAACAGATTTACAAGAAGGTTTTCTGTCCTTTAGATTTCTGCTACAGTGGTGTAGATTGTAATATTACTTTTTTGAGCTCAATACATTTGCATGCTCTCATTGCTTTATAAAAAAACAAAATACTTGGGGCTTTTTTTTGTGTAATCCTTGCAAATTCAATAATTTGACTTCTAATTTGAGTGTGGATTATTGACCCATCACTTTCTCAACTGACCTGTCTTGAATAATCTCTGGATTTAGGTTTTGTAGTGTGAAAGTATTTCTTTTTCATTGGCTTATCAAATGCTCTTTGAAGTTTGTCACCAACTAAAACCCATTTGTCTTCTATAGTAGTTGTACATATATTTTTTTCTCCACTGTATTAAAATAGTATTAGCTACCTTAGCTGAGCTTTTTAAGTAGCAGTGCAAGAAGAGATGAGTCCTAATCAATTGGAAATGTGTAGTTTTCTTGGGATTCCTATTTACTATTTCTATATTGAATTTCTGCTGGCTTTATTGGAAAGTAACATTTTTAACTTCAAATTGTCTTCATGTTTAAAACTATTGTGGCCCTAAGTAGTCTCAAACAAGGAATGCTCTTTCAAGCAGCTAGTATACGAGTTATGCTTCTGTGAACCAAGTACAAACCGAATCGACCCCAATATGAAGTTAATTTGGGATACTGTGTTTCGAGAAGTAATCTGATGATACAGGTTCTTTATAAGTAGCTCTCTTCCCCAAAGGCAGTCAGAGTTTTTGGGTTGAGGGTTTTTTTGTGTTTTGGAGGTTTTTTGGGGCTACGATGAATGTTCCAAGTGCTTGATTTTAAAGAAATCAGTTATAAGTCAAAACACCAGAATTGTGCATGGTGATAATGTGTGGAACATACCAGCACGTAATTTGATGCTGAAAGGTTTCCTTGGTTGCTGCTTCTTATGCTTATCAATGAATATGTAATGAATGCCTCACAATAAGGAGGAATAGTTATTTAAGTTTGATAGAAGATTATATACCATCCTGCTATTTTCTTGTTTGCATGTGTGGGGAGATTTAAAAACTAGGATTAGACTTGCTTTTCCTTCTAGAAGTCTGTTTTTTTAACTTCTACATCAGGAATGTAGTTACAGAGCCAGTACATTATGGCATTGTTAAAATAGGCAGTTGTCTGTAGGTTTGTGTTAAAATAATATTCAATGAAAGGCAAGTTTAGAGCCTTTTGAACTGTTAATTGGAATACCATTTTCAATAAAAATTACATATTCAGGCCATCTTTAGCAGAAGTGTGGAATGTTCAGTTATTATCATAATTGATGTCTCTTATCCTTCACCCAAAAGACAAGGAGTTTGTGTAAGCTGGGTACAGTATTGGAAAATTACTATAAGTTATTACTGTTGAAAGTGCTAGTTGTGTATTTGATCCCTGACTCGTCTCCACATCTCTTTATTTCGAGTCAGTTGTCCGTATGTTACCTTAAGGATTTGATGTAGATGTATCAGTCCCCTGTATCTTGTGCAGTTATGAAAACCTGTGACCACAAGTATGCAATTTGAGAAGTAGCGGCACAGTCCAAATGAGGCATTTTTCGTATTTACCCAGCATAGTATTTTAAGCCCTTTTTGAAACTTACTAGTGCAGCAAAGCAGAAGTCTGAAGTCTGCTCAGTCACTGCAATTATGTGCTTGTGGAGCCTGGGTTTCTTTATTCTGTGCTACATCTCTCATGGAGTGTGTCCCATGTTCCTTCTAAGTGCTTCCTACCTGCTTAAAATGAAGTAAGTAGGTGTCAAATTTAACAATAACAAGAGATATTAATTTTTGCTAATTAAAGATTTAATACTGTTACGAGTATGTCAGGCTAATGTTATGTATGAAGTGACAGTCACAGGATAGTTTTTCTTTGCGTTAAAACAACAATGCTTTCCAAGTGAGAACAATGGTCAGCTGTTAACAGCTACAATGACATAAAAGCAGTTAAAGTAGCATTGAACTGTTGACTTGTTTTGGAAGTTAAATGTGCAAAATTTGCAAAAAATACTTTTGTCTTGTGGTACGTAGTTAGGTAGGAGAAGGAATGTGTTCTGCCCTCATGTGTTTCACTGTCATTCACTGTTAACTGGTTTGAATGAGATGCTTAGTGAGTGTCACAGAGTAAAAACACTGGACATAGTTTGTGGTTTTTTCATGTGTTGTTTTGGCAGTTCTTCTGTTTCTTATACAGTCATAACTTTCTAGATCAAATAATAAAAGAACTTGATATTTTTTAACAATAGTGTAGGTTGTTGGGTTGCTATTTCTGGGAAAACAAAGGGATTTATTGCAGATTTCATCTTAAGTTTGTAGAAAGACACTGTACCAGTCCATTCAGAGAAGCACTGATAAAGGGTGTTCTTTTTCAGTATGCCACTTGCCAAAAGTCAGCTCTGATGAAGTCATTCTTGGAGTTAACTGCTCTGAGTTGCAAGTCCTTCTATAAAATAACTTTTTACCCCCTCATCAATTGCTTTTTAAACACTTGACTGTCAAATAGTCATAGTATAAAAGAGTAGTTTCTCTTCTGATGTATAGAATAAACTGAGATGGATAAAGAAACTGAGAGGAGAAAAACCCCAACTGAACAGTTATCTGTCTGGGGTTTCACAGATTATTCATAATCAAGTATGGAACTTGGATCTTACCCACAAACTAGCTTGTGCTGCTGTTGTATCATGTCTCCCCCTCTCTTTTTATAACTATTTGAGTTTTACTTCCTTCTGATGTAGTATTTTAACAAACTTACTCCTTTACAGTTAGCACGAAGTAGGTTTTCATGTTGGTTCCTCACCATTATTTACTATATACTCAAAACCACAGGTATTGTTGCCAGAGAGGATCAACGTACCTAGATGCCCTGTACCTAGAAACATTCACAGTCAGGTCGGATGAGGCACTGAGCAAGCTGATGCAGTTCAAGACATCCCTGCTCACTGCAGGGGGAGTTGAACTGGGTGACCTAGTCATTGCTGGAAGTATATGTATATTGTAAACAGTAGAGCTGATTTTTAATTATAGCTAAAACCTGGAAAGTGACATTTCCTCATCTCTTTCAAGTGCATAGAAGAAATGAAACGTGAAGCCAGGCCTATTAAGATTGACAGAAGGCTGACAGGTGCGAATATAATTGATGAACCTTTGCAACAGGTGAGTTCCAGACTATTTAACCTATTTTTATTTTTGTAAGTATGGACTAAATAGTTGATACAAAAATTGAAGTTGAGAAATTTTATCATTTTTATCATTTTATCACATTGAAGATGGGCCAGGATATTGGGCAATGTTTGAGTCTATTTTCTGTATATTATAGTTTCTTAGCATAGTGATGATGAATGCATGTAAATCAGTATGGAAAAGAGATTTCAGTGTATAGTTTTTTTTTTCCCTTATAATTTCATAAGGATTCAGGAGTATGGTTCACTATGTTAATGTTTTAGGAAGACCACTGTTGCGTTATTGGCCACAAAAATATTTTGTTGTCTTTTGTTCGTTAATTCATTATTTTTTCCTTTCCAAATTCAGGTAATCCAGTTTTCCCTGAGAGATTATGTACAGTATTGGTATTACACGCTAAGCGATGATGAATCATTTCTTCTGGAAATCAGGCAGGCTCTTCAGTATGCACTTGTTCAGTTTTCTGCCAGGTAAGATAATTTGTATTTACATAAATTCACTGTCTAAGCAAGTGGACAGATATCTCCATGGATTGTATGGTAGTAAATAAATTATTGTTTATCTGTTAACATAGTTCAGTGTATTTTACAGAAAAAAATTTTAAGATTGTAATCTAAGAACTAAAGTCTTTTGCCGATCCTTTAAGGAATGAATGGGGTTGATGTTTGTAGTCATGATCTTTTGCAAAATAGCCTTTTCAAAATTTAGAATAAGATCTAAAATTACCAAATAGCATTTTTTTCTGCAACCTAGGCATTGAGTTACATGAATTACCACCTTTTTTATATGCAGGTCTGTTTCATATAAATAACAGGGCTATCTGAAAGCTTTTAATTCAAATATTTATATCAACTCAGATAACTTTTAAAGGTGGTATTGTTCTTCAGTATGCAAGAACAATGAGTATTTTTAAAGGAATGGTAATCTGGTGAATAAAATGATACGTCACATATGAAACTTTTTACAAAACAGGGTTGGTTCAGAACAAATGAATAATTTAATTGTCTCAGGCTATTTTCTGCTGTTTAATCAATTAGCAGAATGTCAGGGAACTTGTCTGGGAAATGATTGTCTTCATGGCTTTATCCATCTACTTTGTTAAGTAATGATATCAGGTGTTCATCCCACTGTGTCGATTGTTATCAGGTTTCTCTTTGGAAGAGGTTATAGGTCACCTAAATACAATAAACTACTTGCGAGTTTTGGGGTGTTGTTATCCCCTCCCTCTGTTGACATGGAGAATGTAGGTCTGTGTGCCTTTCTGGCAAGAAAGGTCAAAGATGGAGAGCTTAGTTTAATGCTAGTTAAAATTTCTTACAGCCTTGCAAACTTCTGGAGAGAATGAATACAGTGTGGGGTTTTTTTGCCCTAGAGAGCTGCACATTTGAGAAAATGATGTAAGGCTGCCACCTAGTGTGTTTGTGTATGATTTGTTGATTGTACCTTTTCAGTTTGTCTACTAAGGTGTGCCCATCAGAAGAACATCTCTATTTCTTTTTCGTACTACTAAGGAAATAATTTCATGTGAATAAACAGTGGCTACTTTCTGATGCTAACCTATGTGCGTTGTTGGACATTCCCTCTAATTATTCTCTCATAGAAGCTGTTGAATCAATTGTTGGTAATATTGGGTCTCTTGTAGCTTCAAGTGAAAAGTGTGTTTACTCACTCATGATTACCACAAAATCAGAAGAAAATGATTTTGTTTAGTTGCTTTCCAAAATGATAGAAAGTATGGCTGAAAGACTTGAAGAGTATTTTAGTTTTGGTTGTTGACTGTTTATCAATTATCTGTGAAAAATCCTGATGTAATGTCATGAATTGGAACAGTATTCCAGATACTAATTTTGACCTTAAAGTATAATATTGACCTAAAGCATAAATATTAATGTGTGTGAGAGTATGATTTTACGATACTTGATTTGTTTTCGGTGCATAGGCAATTGAGAGACTGACTGATTTCTTTGCTTTTCCATGTTTTCTTATCAGTGTGGTTCTTGGCAGGGAGGAAGGAGAAGTAGAAATTGATTATTGTTCTTTGTGTTCAGGATAAAATAATTCATTTTCATGGATATTGTTTTCAATAGGTCAAAGGAGACAGACTGGCAGCCTTATTTCACTACACGACTTGTTGATGACTTTGGGACTCATCTTCGAGTTTTCAGAAAAGCTCAGCAAAGAATAGCAGAGAAAGGTGATCAGATGAAAGGTATTATAATAATTTAAATTGTTTTTTCGATTTGAGTCTGAGTAGGTAGGTATCTTACTTGTTTGAAATGTAGTTAGCTTTATTTTTTAATTCAGGTTTACTCTCAAGTTTCAAATATTTTCTTTTCTTTTTATAGACCAAGCTGAGGAACTTGTAAATACATTCTTTGAGGTTGAAGTTGAAATGGAAAAAGATATCTGTCGAGATCTAGTCTGCACTTCTCCCAAAGATGAAGAAGGTCTCTCAATATTTTTTCTGAAGTTATTCACACTAAATAACTGACAGTTGTGTTCACAAAATGAAATATATTGAAATCCTATCATGTGACTTTCAAACTGTGATTATCTACTATACATGTATTTTTTCTCTAATTTGTACAAATTAGTGCTATAATTATAATGACGTATGTACATGTGTGACTATTCCTCTTTTCTTTGGAAGAATTTTAAGGTAGTAATATGTTTTCTGGAAGGCAGGAGATAGCTTTGCAGATTCTTACTGCTTTTTGTTAGATCTGTCTCCCTTATCACTACTCCATAGTCTTCAGTTAAAAAATTAGTTTATCTTCTTAGATGGAAGTGTGACGGAGGGGAAAGAACCTCTGTGTAATTTAAATAAGGAAAATAGATTGGAGTTAGATTTTTCATTCTTGGAATTTGGTTTTCTTTTGCCTTGGGTTTGAGACAATAGATCTGTCTCAGGACACATCTGTCAACAGTCCTGGCTGACTGGGGAAGTGCCACTCGACTGGAGACTGGCAAATGTAACTCCCATTTACAAGAAGGGTCGGAGGGAGGATCCAGGGAATTACAGGCCTGTCAGCTTGACCTTGGCACCAGGGAAGGTCATGGAGGAGATCATATTGAGTGCTATCACACAGCGCATGCAGGACAGCCAGGTGATCAGACCCAGTCAACATGGGTTTATGAAAGGCAGGTCCTGCCAGACCAACCTGATCTCCTTCTATGATGAGGTTACCCAGTTAATGGATGAGGGAAAGGCTCTGGATGTGGTATACTTGGACTTCAGTAAAGCCTTTGACACTGTTTCTCACAGCATTCTGATTGAGAAACTGGCTGCCATTGGCCTGGACAGGCATACCCTCTGCTGGGTAAAAATCTGGCTGGATGGCCTGGCCCAAAGAGTGGTGGTAAATGGAGTTAAATCCAGTCAGAGGCTGGTCACGAGTGGTGTTCCCCAGGGCTCAGTGCTGGGTCCAGTCCTGTTCAATATCTTTATCAATGATCTGGATGAAGGGATTGAGTGCACCCTTAGCAAGTTTGCAGATGACACCAAGCTGGGTGCAAGCATGGATCTGCTTGAAGGAAAGGAGGCTCTGCAGAGAGATCTGGACAGGCTGGATTGATGGGCTGAGACCAATGGGATGAGGTTTAATGAGACCAAGTGCTGAGTCCTGCACTTGGGACACAACAACCCCACGCAGCATTACAAGATTACATCAGCACTGCTTATATTCAGTCTGAAAGGTGTTACTGTGATGCTTGAACTGTAAGAATGTATATGACTGCACATTTGTTGTTAATTTTAAGGACTTATTTGTTGATTTTTATGACATCAGTTAAGATGTGAAATAACAATACGAAAATTATGCTAAGGGTTTTTGTTCTCTCTCCTTAGGATTCCTAAGGGATCTGTGTGAGGTTTTACTGTATATATTGCTACCTCCTGGAGACTTCCAGAACAAGATCATGCGATACTTTGTCAGGGTATGTACGGACTCCAAAATCCATCCCAATTCTTTGTTTTAATGCCATAAAAAATTTTAGATCTGAATTACTCGTCTGATTTTATGTTGTAAAATGGATATGATTTAATATTAGTTTATTTTAAATGCAGTACAATCTTCTAAGATTTCATACAGTTTGTATGAAATGTTTTTAAAATTTCTTTTACTTCTAACAGCATTAGAAAAGTGTGATAAAATGGATATTGTTTTTATTGAGATATTAATATCTTATGTTAATTGGAAAGTAAGATGCTAGTGTTTATTGAACATTTTCTTCTAATTACACATTTTTTATTTAACCTCTACATAGTGTTTTTTAATTTGCTCCAGTTGTATTAGCTTTATCAGTAAATGTATAAAATGATTTATTATGTTTTGTTTTTCAGGAAATCCTCTCCCGAGGAATTCTTCTTCCATTAATAAACCAGCTCAGTGATCCTGATTATATTAATCAGTATGTCATATGGATGGTAAGATTTATAATGTTTAAAATGAATTATGTTATATAAAGCTTTACTTGTGTTTCCTGTAATTGTGGGCAGATTGATATCTGGTAGAAAAGTTAGCAATGGATATATTGGAAGTGGTAGTGAGCTTATGGCTACTATGTTATATTTTATATATATACAATATTTATATAGATACACACACATTCACACTCTATATGATGTGTACTCTGTGTTGTGGTCATTTGGCAAAAGCTACCTGACTGAGGACAGCTGCGTGACAAGTGAAGTTTTCTAACTGTTTCACTGAGTTGTTCAGGAAGCGTGGCAGTGACCTTGGAAGTTTTTTCCTTGTCTGTTTTCACAGTGTGTCTTTTAAAGCGTAAGTGGCCTCCAGAATGACAAGTAGTAAGATTGGTGTGGGGTTTTTTTCCTTCTGCTGAGGAATCTCAGGGTAATTATTTTAGGGATATTTGTGGTAACTCTTAATAATTTCACTGAATGGGGAGAAATAAAGTCTTTATTTCAGTAGCTTTCTAATGCATGTACAAAACCACCTCCAGACTTTTTAAAGTAGAACAATACAGTAAAATCAACATAAATAAATTTACACATTAAGTTATGGATATTTTGCAAAGCAAGTTAAAACTTACTCTTATAGTTTATTATTCCTTATAGGTCATGGATCAAGTTGTTTTTTTTCTTTTCTCCAACTTCTTTTTTATTCATGTTTTAGTCTTACAGGGCGCATTCAAGTATTATGCTAAAAACACCCTTGGATTTCAGAGTAAAAGTTCTTATGTATGGGATGAATTGACGTTTGTGTACAATGTTTCCTTTGCTCCAGCCATGTCCATTTCATGTAAAAGTTTGCACACTGCTTTTCTCATGGAACCCAGCTTTAATAAGAAAAAATACTGCTGCTTATATGGACCAAGCTTTTCAGTGTTTGTTTCCTCTTTCCTCCTACTCATGTTCTTTATTTGTAACTTGGCCTCATTCTTTATTTACTGAGCACTGCTGCTGGCTGCGTCCAAATATAGAAATCTGAGGTTTTTATGAAGATTCCTGTTGTGATGGTGATGTCCCAAATATTAATTTTCATAATTACTTTCTGAGATGAGGAAGTAAATGTGCTGGGGGAAAGATAAGGAAGAATAAATGCTTTCAAAAATTTAATACAAGTGTTTTGAAATCAAAGTGTTGAAGAAATTAAGGTCCAGAAACAGAGGTGACTGAAATAAACTGGCTGTTTTTGGAACCTTTGACATAAAATCAGATTTGAGTGAAAAAAATCAGTTTCTGAAAATGAGAAGTTTAATTCCACATTTCCAGACACACTGTAGTTTGGTACTAATTCTCTTGCAAAAAAATATAAAGCTTCAATATAAAACTAGAATTTAATCCCAACATGTCTGTCTTCACTGTGAAATTCATATTTTAATAACATGTTTGGAGTTTGAGTATTGCTTTTATTATTGCTTTTAAAAGCAGATTTCTAGGAAGATTTTCTGTTAACTTTGGTCAAAGTATCCTGTCTTTGTTCTCTCTGATCTGTGCATCTCATGTCAATGCACTACTTCAGTACAGACCAAGTATTACATTTCCATATCAAAGTGAGCATTTATGAAAGAAGTGGATGAACTGACTTTTTTTGGCTTCAGATGGTAAGGACTGTCTTACCACTTAACTGTCTGCACCTGCATGCACATGCTGTAAAGCCTGCCAGCCTTCCCCTGACCTCCATACTGTATTCACAACACAGTTTCCAGTGTTCTCAGCAGCACAGCAGGCTTCCTTCATGTGCACAAATTCATTCAGGTCCCCAGGGCAGGTTCACCTTATGCCAATAGTGGGAAAATAACATGTATTGAAATAGCTTCATAGTATTTACTAGGGTATAGGGTATCTGAATTAGTATTTTGGAGAGAATATTAATTCAGTTCTTTTCTTTTTTTCTTTTTCCCAGTAGGTTATGGTTACATTGTACAATTTTATAATTCTGTTTGTAATTCTGTATCTTAAGAAACCATTATATTGGGAGCCTGTAAGCTTGCAGGGGTCCTTGGTGAAGTTGAAACCTGTTCTGTGGTCTTGCCAGTTTCTGCCTAAGTTAAGGAGATGGGTAATAGCAGAGTGTTGATTTGCTTTGGACAAGATCTTTGTAAAGGAGATTGATGTACTTCCTATTTGTCTTTGTACTTCTTGAAAACAGAAAATGATGGTTTGAAGTAGGTGTTGACTGTGTGCGTGCTTCCTGTTTCAGGGTCCATGTAAAATTGTAGGAATGTTTAGAAGCATTTTCCAAGTGCTGCTTGCAGGGCTGTATCAAAATAATTCATTTAATGAACTTCGGTTTCAGATTCGAGATTCCAACTGTAACTATGAGGCCTTTATGAATATTATTAAATTAAGTGACAATATAGGAGAGTTGGAAGCAGTGAAAGATAAAGCAAGTGAAGAACTGCAATATCTTCGATCTCTAGATACAGCAGGAGATGGTTAGTGCTGTTTTGTTTTACAAAATATGAAATGCATTTACTGGCATTATCTCTGAAGAATATTGCAAAAACTTAGAAAATAAACACTCTGATGCAGCATAATATAAAATATTTTGATGATTAATAAATTATGTGCGAAGTATTAACTTGAATCTGCTTACATGGTTGTTTTTGGTTTTGTTTATGTTTTCTTAATGTAGACTAATTGGGTAGG
Organism: Dromococcyx pavoninus; assembly: GCA_033558185.1. Taxonomy (NCBI): domain Eukaryota; kingdom Metazoa; phylum Chordata; class Aves; order Cuculiformes; family Neomorphidae; genus Dromococcyx; species Dromococcyx pavoninus. The sequence continues at coordinate 2,294,093 of JAUMJL010000104.1, read as the reverse complement.
TACATGTACTTCCACTGAATTGAAACTTGCCTGACTGGTGATTCTGAATTTCAGTAATCCTTTAGGTATTAGTGACTAGACAGTTACTCTGAAAAAGGAAAGAGAAAACTATTTCTTCATTTTCACTTTCATGTGAAAATGTTTAAATTCATGTGTTTAAAATGGAAAAAGTCCTTCTCTTGAAAGCTGATGTTTTGTAAGTCGGGTGTCACTTTCTAAAGCATTTTAGAACAGGAGTTTATTTACTCATCTGCGTTGCTTAATCCTCTTTTGTTTTTGCTTTCAGATATCAACACTATAAAAAATCAAATAAACAGTTTATTGTATGTTATTAAAGTATGTGATTCAAGAATTCAGAGGTTGCAGTCAGGAAAAGTAAGTGATTTAGAATTTTTTTTTAGTTCCAAAAGAGTGAAGTTGCAAATTACTTACTAGTTTGCTCTAGCTTTTTAATTCTTTTGTTTTGAAACACAACTTGAAGTATGCAGTTACAGAAATACACTATACACTTGAAGTCTTGTATGGGCAGATTAAGTACAAAAAAATTGTCTATAGTTTCTTATGTTTAGAGTTTTTTGGATTCTGGTTTTAGCAGTTCAGATGCATCACACCTCTTAAAACTATTCTTACTTTTTCAGTACAAGGATTAAACCAAACCGTTACATACATGCAAAGTATCCTTGTATTTATACACGTAGGTTCAGTTATTTTTTTGCTGACAAATACACTGAATTGTGTCTTACAGGAAATAGATACTGTGAAACTGGCAGCAAACTTTGGAAAACTTTGCACAGTCCCTCTGGACCATATTCTGGTAGACAATGTTGCACTACAATTTTTTATGGGTAAGTGTTAATTTATGTTAGCTTTTTATTTATTAAAATATGCTAATGTTCCGATTAGAATTAAAGTTAGAATTAGAATATTATTAATAACTCACAGGACTGTACACTTGAAAACACTAAATATAGATGTTTACCAAGATGTAAATGTGTATAAGTCCCTTGCCAGAGGGAACCAAAACATTTTTGCAAATCAGTCCATAATTAACTGTTTAGAACATCATACTCATTATTTCCAAAAGCTTGCATCAAGTTTGTTTTAATACTGGTCGCTCTCCAAGACTGTTCTTGCAATGTTTCTTGGCCTGTCACTTCACAAGTTTCTTCTAGAACAGAATCATTGCAAGAATTCCTTAGAGGTTTATAATTGGAATGACTCTGAAACTTGTCACAATCATTATTTTGCTGGTCTCACTGAAGCTAATCAAACTAATAACTATAATTGTTAGATTCAAGTTTGGTGGATTACCTGACTACTGAAGGTTGTCTGTTTGAGAAGCTAAAATAGAGCAGTAACTTTATGTAGTATTTTACGTAGTATCATATAATCAGGAAATTCATAGATGGATTAAAGATGTATAATTAATTTTTAATACTTTCTAATGTTTGATTCTCTCCTGTGAATTAAAAAGGCTGCTGATGGTCATTACTAAGAAGATCAATCATTTTTGTTGGTGATGATAGTCCTTCTAATGCAGTAGATGCACGTGGTTTGTTAAAATTTTAGTTTGAACTGCCTCTCAAGTTGTATCATGCTGTACAAACCTATTACATCCACAAAGTAATGATGGATTGACACTTGTGCATTTTAGGATTCAGTGCTTAGTTCCTAGATTAGCTCACAATTTTGTTTACTGATATTTATAGTACTACTTATATTTTGACTCTAGATGGCAAGTATTCCAGATGTATAACCAGATCCTGAGTTCCATATGTAGTTCACATCACAGAGAATTCTTATTCTAAGATGCACAACAATAGCTATGGTTGTGTGGTGGTTGTTTCTGTAGATTACATGCAGCAGACTGGTGGCCAAGCACATCTGTTTTTCTGGATGACAGTGGAAGGATACAGGGTTACGGCACAGCAACAGCTGGAGGTACTTCAAAGCCGTCAGAAAGATGGAAAACATCAGACTAATCAAACCAAGGGTCTGTTAAGAGCAGCTGCATTTGGAGTTTATGAGCAATATTTATCAGAAAAGGTAGGAATAAGTTATTTCTGCATTGTATGGAGTTTGTTTGATATTCTTTGTACAGATGCTTCTTTGGTAGTTATGGCTACATTAATATGAAATGGATGTGATGTAGCAGAAGTTGTTTATAACTTGACATTTAAGCTATTACTTGTCTACCTTCTCTCTCCTTAACGCCAAGCAATAAGAAAATGTCTTCCTTTTTTTTTATTTCCCTTCCAGTTAAAAAGGCTCATACTGACACTATCAAATGCACCAGATTTGATCCTTAGTAGTTGACTTTCTGAACTAGAGAGAAATTAGAGAAAATGCGAAGACAATAAGAAATCTGTCCCATTGTGTACTTTTCCCTTTCCCTTCCTATGATCCTGCCCTTCACATTTACTTCCCTCCCACCTGCTGCCCCCCTCACAAAGAAATGTTTTCAAAAAGGTGCAGCCCAATATTTGTACAAACTTGGATTTTCAAATGAAATAACTTCTTGTGCATCTCTACAGCTTTGTCTATAAATTGCTCGAGTATCATCACTGGATATCTTTCAATAAGCTGATCTTGAATGCTTCCAGTAGTCTTGTAATAACGGAGTCTTCTGTGAAAGAAAACACTTGTTAACTTGTATTAACAAAGTATCTTTGTTTTGAATATGTGCATGAATAAAAATCACCTCTCAACTGACTCAAAAGCTTCCCTTAACAAATTATCCTTCAAATCTCTTGTACTGCTTTTCTTTCCACATCATTTCTTTCATCTTAGTGTTTCACCTCAGTAGTCTGTTGACATGGTGATCTTTAGACTGTGTGGAACTTGCTCTGAAGGATTTTTGAGCTGACTGAACACTTACTGGTTTGAAGTCAGAAGTAATCTAACACCAGAGCTATTCCAAAGCTGATAAACTTAGCCTCTCGGAGCGTCTTAGTAGATCAATTGAGCTGTATCTGGTCGATTCAATGTTGGCTCTCTGTCTCTGTTACAGAAAATGGGGAAAGTGTGTGAACTTGTGCCCATTTAGAAGAATGCTTAATGGGCAGTAGTTTGAAATACATTAGACCAGGGGGTGGTTGGGAATCTGATATCTGTTATAGTTAGAATGCTATAGAGTGTAACAGAGTCTGCATAAAAAGCTAATGTTAGTGTCTCCAGAAACTGGCAGCTTTGACAAAGTGTTAGCCTTCCTCACATACTTCAGGACTTCGTCCACCTGCTTTCTTACTGGCTTGCTATTGGTTCCTGAATCTAGATCTTTCCATTCATAAACAAATCTATTTTTAGCTGAGTAAATCTGGTTTAGTTATTACTTTGAATAAAGTGTTTTTGAAGTAATTTTTAGTATTTAATCCGGAAACTTCTGAGTTCTAATACAACCTCTGAAGTTAATTTTGGGGGAAGAAGGATGTCTGATTCCTGTTGTGTGTCCTAGACAGTTCTAGAGCTAGAGATACTCATAAAGAAGAAATTCAGTTTGCTTAGACAACTGTCAAATCATATTAGATTTTATTTGTGAATATAGAAGCTTGCTTATTTTTATACTGCAAAAGTTGATTTAGATCTCCATGACAGGCATCTCCAAGAGTTAATATTGATGACAACTTAGTAGCAAAACTGGCAGAAACACTGAACCACGAGGATCCAACACCTGAAGTCTTTGATGACATTCAGAGAAAGGTATAATATTTTCATCATGTATTTCATAGAAGCTGTTAAGGCTATGAAGTACTATCTATCACTGCAACCAGTGCAAAAAGAGGAAGGAACTCAAATATCTGAAACCTATAACCTGTTTTACTATTTTCCTATTGTGTAAAGATAATTGCCAGCTTCTGTTTAGTTGTACATAGCCCATGGCTTTCAAAGCAATAGACAGCTAAGTGTGTGTCTTGTATATAATTGATTATGAAGCAGAATTTAGAATTATGGGATTATTATTCATGTTTATACACCAATTTCTGAAAACATGCCTGTTCGGAATAATTAAGTGGTACAGTTTTGGTCTGGTTTTACCTCTGTCTTTCAAAGGTAATAAGCACATTACCATATTTAAATCTATATCTTTCCAGAAGTTAATTTTACTGTTATGTTTCTGAAAGCGTGTGCAGTGTAGCACTCAGTACCCGCAAATACTGACTATAAAGCAGTCTTTTTACTACCTGCATATGGAAATTTTGTCACTCAAGTCTAATATATGTGTTAAAAATTATTAATATCATGACAGTAAATTATACCCAGTCTGAGAGGTTCTTATTTTAGGTCAATAACTTAATGATGTCATTCATGCTAAAAATTACTGGTGTGAGATATAGAAGTTAAATTCACTCTATTCTGCTTTAGGCCCACTTATAAGACTAATGAAATCTGTATTGCTCAAAGTAGGTTACAAAAGCCTCACGTGATTTCTGCTGAAGAACATAAGTTTCTCATGTGTTGCAGGTGATAGCACTTGTACGAAGTGTTCCATGAAAAAAATCATTAAAATATTTGAGTTGACATGAATATCCAAACATTGTGAATTAATTCCCCCTAAATATAGATACATATGTATGTATATGTATATATACTCTCTATGTAGAGAATTTTTTGAGGTGGTGTGGTTAAATCTTTGTGAGGTGGGGCTGTGCTGTATTGGCTGAACTGGAAATTTTCAGGAAAGTAGTATGCAGTGTCTTCCCACTATTGCTTTCTCTCTTCTTGCCTCTCCCCCTAAGTGTTTGCAGGTCTTTGTTTATAGTTGTATGAATAAAGGAGGACTCAGAGAGAAGGTTTTCTGAAATGGGTAAAGACTGGAAGTGTTTATGGTGCAACTGAAGGGCTGAGAGAAAGGAAATGTTTACAGTTAACATGTTACTTTGTTTCCTATATGTGTATGTCTCAGTGGTTAGAAAGATGCTTTCTGGGACTGTATTATACTGCTAGCAGAAGCAGTTGTCATAACTGTTCTGTTAAGAAAATGCCTGAATTGAAATTTCAGATCCTCATTAGGGTTTTAAAGGAAACCCAGAAACATATAATAGAATGTACACATACATGTTGGTCAAGTAGAATTTATGGACACTTCTCTGATTAATTATAAAATGTAATAAGTATTTCTAAATCTGGAATTTTTGTTTCAATAAGGTGTATGAATTGATGCTGCGAGATGAAAGATTCTACCCTTCGTTCAAACAGAATGTCTTGTATGTGCGTATGTTAGCTGAGCTAGACATGCTGAAGGATCCCAGTTTTAGAGGATCAGATGATGGTGAAGGAGGTGAGCTCCATATATGTGTAAGGGGGATTTCCTGGGGCCATTCTTTCTTCTACTTAAGAATGAAAATAAGAAAATTATGCACACTGTTTTTGAGAAATCAAAAATTTCCTGTATCTCTGATTTTTAAAGCAGTGTTTCCTCGTTGTGCTTTTTTTTTTTGTAAGTTGTTTTGGGACTCAAATATGGTTTTTTTTTCTATAGGAAATGTATTAATCTCAAGTAAATTTTTGTCAAGTCTCGGTAGCAAGTGTGTCATTAAAATAACTATGCAACTAATTCTCATATTGAAAAATATTTGAGGTGCTTCAACATGATGGACTCTTAATCTGCAATGATGTTCTTAATCTGGAAATAGAAATTGAAATTATATAGGAAATTTTGCTTTTTGAAGCAATTAAAGTCATTCTTCTTCATATATTCATATAATTCATACGAGTTTAATATGTTTAACTATTAAACTGACTTCTTGATGAAGAAATTTCATGTGATGATACAAGCTTAAAAAGGAACGTTCTTTGGACATCTATTTCATATCTTTACCGGTATAAATTTACATACATGTAAATGTTTGTAAAGGTCTTTACTTGAAGTACTTCTATGCTGGGTGCAATATATTGCCTAATTCAAAAGTTGTCCATTTTCGGTAATGTTTTTATCTTTATATTTTTCTCATGTCTGGCCCTGCATTGGAGAAAATCTTTTAACCTACTTTTTCCTTTCCTCTTCCTCACTGCTCCCAGAATCTTTTAATGGGTCTCCTACCGGCAGCATAAATCTAGTAAGTGCTTGGATTTTTTTTAATTATTATTTTTTCTCCCAAACAGTAGTGGAAGTGTTATAAAATAATTTAAACTATGTATATTAGAGGCTTTCTTCATTGCTTTCTTCAAAATGTCTGAACAAGTTCTTGAATCAAATTGAAACACATGAGTTATCAATCTGAAAGATAAAATCGTCCCTTTGGTACTTTCCCTGTGTTTAATAAAATTTTGCATTTTTTCTCACAGAAACAGTAATAATCTGTAGTTAATTCATATAAAGCTTACTTTGGAGTTAGGTGATAATAGGGGAAAACAAATCCTTTGATGTTAAATCTTGAAGGACTAAATTCAAATAGACTCTAAAATGAGGCATTTAATTACATTATTATAGATTGATTCTTTTGGTTGTTTGAATTAGAACTTGATTTGTAAACCTAAAATGATCTGGAGTTGATCTGTTCAAAACATGGTTCTTTGTTTTCTAATCTTGACTAATTTCAAGTTTAATTTTTGTTATTATTTTTTAAGCAATTCATAACTTCGTTATAACCTTTTCTCTGTTACATAAATTTACCTAAATACTTGAAAAACACTTCTATGTGTACTAGTGGTTGTGTATATATGAAGAGAACTGCGTACGTCTTTCAGGCGTTTCCCAAATAATCTTTCCGCACAGAGCTTTCTAGGTTTAAAATGTGTTTAAATGAAATTCAGATCATAGTTACTTAAAAAAGGAAAAATCATAAAAACTTTGCTTTATTTCCTCAGATTCTTCAGAGTATATGTCACTGAGCCACAAAATAGGCAAGGTTGAATTGTGCATATGATGGTATTTTCCCAAATCTTTTCATTTTAGAAAGGTTTGCAATCTGCATGCAATTTCCTGGCTTATGTGATTCACAGGCCATTCTAATTCATTCTTGAAGGATGTTGTATCTCCTTAGGAGTTCCAGTGCATTAGTTAGATCATGATTGCATGCAGGGGAATCGAGTTTGTTTTTGTCAAATACATGTAACATAAATTTTAAGTTATTTCCGTGTGGGAGTTGATTGTTTGTGGGGTTTGTTTTGGTTTAGTTTGTTCGGGGTTTCTTGGTGACTTGCTTTTTTGTGGTTGTTTTTTTTAGCTTGTGTTTTTTCCTATTGTTTTCCTTTTGTTTACATTTTGAAATAGGAAGGAAAGGGGAGGTAGTCAGCTGATTTACACAAACTCCAGTTAGATACCAAAGGAAAACTTAATTTAATTGTATTTTTTTATAAATTTACATAGAATTCTGGTAACATTTCACAGGAGATTTTAATTGACTTAATCCCTTAAAATAATCATAATGTTCGGACATAGTGAAGTCCTATTTTATGGATTGGGGTTTGTCATTGAAATGGCTCTTCTGACTAGTGTTTATCTGCTGCTGGTTTCACATGTCCTTTCCAAATTAAGCTAGAAAGTATTAAAGACTTTATCAAGCACAGTTGCAATAGAAAGAGATATTTACATGGAACACTTCCAAGTCTGGATTTTTATTGTTGTTAAAATACATTTGCAGAATACGAAATTTACTGTTTTAGTGAAGAGTGAAGAGCATTCTAAGAGAAACATGTAATAAAGCTCTGTTTATGCAGAAGAACTTTTGCTTTCTGTAGTCCATATTGTTCAGGGCTGTTCGGGGCTTTCAGTGCTTTTACAGGTGTTTGAATACTGGTAGATTAGTTTTTCCTGGCTCAATTCCATGTCAAAAGTAAATTTCTGTACACATAGTTTAGCTCCCTTGTGTTTGTCAGTTACATGAAGAAAAATAGACCATGGAAAGGTTACTTCAAAGGTCAGGGAATTTTTGTACTTTTAGGTAATGCATTAAATAAGATTGGGTTGTGCTGTGATTCTTTTGCTTTTTAATTAACTTGTTTCTCTGAACGTACCTAATGTCAAATATATGAAATAGAAACTGTCTTACATGTTATCTGTTCAGATGTCGACCATTTCATTTACTTGTTTTACTTGTTTCTCTGTATAGTGCCTTGCCATGGCAGTTGAGTGTTTCCTAAATTTCCAGTTTAAAATACATTGCCTGCAGTATTTTCACTGTAAAAATGAATTTTAAGATTTTTTTGGAAGAGAGGCTGAAAACTGTTTTGAGAAAAAGTTACTTTACAAAAATATCTTCTTAATTTCTGCATTTAATTTGACACATTAATCTACTGTTATACCAGTGTTTTGGGGGTATAAAACCATTGCAAAATATTTATAGATTTGCAGATTTCACCTAAATGCATCTATAATATGAGCTTTACATATTGTTTTTACATTGAGTAACTAGAAGGAATTACACAGTTGTTATGTATCAAAGACCTTTAATGGCAGCAGAAATGGCTGGATTGAACTTCTGACACTGTCTGTTAACTTGAACCCCACTCAGTTATTGAGAAGAAAACTGGACTGTCAGAGTTGACAATGAAGGGACCCAGAAAAACAAGCAGTAATGAGCAGCAGTACCTTAATGTCACTATTTCATAACTAACAAAACATTAGAGCAGTTGGCTGTTACTTGTCTTCTTTAATGATATCCCTTCCATCTTACTGTTAGTCAAACCCTAGACTTCTCAGAATCTCAAGCACTTTTCCAAGTTTCCACAAATTTCAGTCATGAATCTCAGATGGTACTGTTCTTACATTTGGACACTGAGGTATAGAGCAGGGTTATTACTGTCCAGGGGTGACGTACTTAAAGAGTGGACTAGGTCAGAGAAAGTGCCCTATATCCAGCAATATCCTGTATTCTAGCCCTGTAGCCAACACGACCAAAAAAAAATGCCTAATGAAATTTATAGGAACAGTCCACTTACAGTGATACTTTACCAGAATACTCTCCAGCATCCAGTAACCTACAGATTTCAGAATTCTTGAGGTAAAGATATTGTCTGCTTTCAGAATATTTTTGCATGAGTTCATCTGTTCTACTATTGAACAGACATCTGCTTTCGACATTACAGTGTACAGTGGCAAAACAGATATCCCAAATAGGCTATTTTTTCATCTAGGTTTTTTCAATGTAGGACTTTTGGACTTAAGGTCTACAAGCCATATCATAAGATAATTAGGAGACTCCTTACCGCTGTATGTGTTAAAGCATAGTAAGAGAATTCCGACCTTTTTAACAATGCCATTTATTAACTAACTAGACTTTATAACAGAAATGTTATTTCTCTTGCCTTCCATAGTGGATATTTAGGCAGAGACTGATGGAAGTGGTTGCCGTAGAGAAGAGCAGCTCTCTTTAGAGAACTTGGGAAGGAAGGAGTGGAGTATTATGTTGTGATACTGGGGAAATGGTAAGGATTTAGATGAAGAAGGGGCAAGTGCAGGGGTTTTTTACGTTTTCAAGACTAACCTGTCTTTTTGTTGTAATCACTTAAGACTGGCTTATGTTTAAGGAAACAGGAGTTTGAAAAACTTGATTGATGTATATTGAGGTTTTAGTTTGATACAGGTATGGCACTACTACCCAGTAGGTCCTGTTCTAGGTAACTGTCTTGGATAAATTATAGCTGATAGTTACATGCTCATTCTGAATGGGTATCTTTCAAGTATTTTAGAATTTGGGGGTGAAATACATAAAGCTGGGATCCCATTGCCCATGAATTCTACTTAAGTAGCTCCATATTTTTCTTTGACCTGGTAATTTAAGATTAGGATCACATGTGTAGTGACCCATCTTCTTATTTCTTTCAGTTGTGTATACAAGTTTTTAAACCAAGAATCTTACAGAGCTTTGTTATGTTACAAACTCAGCAGTCAGGTGTATTAATTTCAAGTAATAGCAGAGCTTCTCTAGAAGACCTGTTGGCTTTTTTTGATCCCAGTAATTACGGAATTGGGAGATAGGGTGTTAGCCAGTTGAAGGTGTACCTGTTCAGTTTTATGAGGGAAAACATTTCTGAGAGAAGTGTTTGCTGTTTTTTACACATAGAAGAGAAATTATTCAAACTTTACTGCACTGTAACTTCTGTGAAGTGCCTTAAGTCAGTTGAAAGAAAACAGAATGCTATAAAGGTAAAATCAAATAACATGTTACACAACACCTGTATCTCCACAGTTGTTCATTTGTTTGGGATTTTTTTTAATACTCAACAAAAGACTATTTGTAGATGTACTTTTGTTAGCATTGAGATATCGGATAAAAAAGTTGCAAATATGTTAAGAGTGGTTACAAAGCAATGTGAAACTGGTAGGGGAAATCAGAGCCCTACACTCTGTGTAACTTAGTAACAAAGCAATAGACTTATTTGCATTGTGACCGTGTATTAAGATACTCTTAGTGTAGTGAACTGAAAGTTTGAAAATGAAGAATCAAAAAGCATCTTTCAAATACGATGCATTTGTGATCTTATTTGTTCTTGCCCATTTTTTCCTTCTCCTCTCTTTCCCCCATCCTACAGTCGTTAGATGACCTTTCAAATGTCCCTCCTGATGAGACAGTTCAACTCCATGCATACATCTCGGATACTGGTAAGTGAATGTGTTATGATGGCTGCTTGCTTTGTTTTCCACCATTTATTTTGAGTTTTTTTAATATTACAGACCCTTGAAATCCTAATACTTTCTTTTTTTTTCACTTTTTATTCATTTTTATTTTCACTATTTTTTTGTGCTTCCTTACTGAGTGAGGTTAATTTAAGGAAGTGACTTTAGTCTCTACAATGATGGCATTTTTTGTTATCATTTGTAAGAACTTGCCTAGTCATAAATTAAAAATTTTTTACATGTGAGTAAATAATCAAAACTTCTCAGATATTATTTGCAGGTATTCCAGTTAGATGAGAATGTACTGGGTAATTAAATTGTGCATTGATCTTCAGATACTTTTTTTAGTAGATTTTACTATGAAAAATTTTTATTCTGTGGACTTATATAGCATATACGTGATCTGTGAGCAAGAATACAAATACTGGACCTTTTAATTAAAAATTGTTAGTCCAACGCAGTGTGAGAGCATGGTGCAATGCAAGTCTCGTGTAGTCAGTCCTCAGACAAGAGAAAAAAATCATTTAAAAATGAAGAGTCACAGTCTTTTTTATTACAATGACATGTGAGACTTTTTTTTTCTGAATTAAACTTGTGAGTTTCATTGTTTTGGTCTAAGAAAAAAGGTAAACTTAGAACTGCATAGAAGATGTTAAATTTCTAATCTTGATGGCAGCATATCTTGATAACTTAGTTTGGCCATAATGTGAAACCATAATACTCCAGTCAAACCAGGGGATAGGTACAGGTTCTTAATGTAAGATAGGATTAAACTGAGTGTCGTCGTCTTCTTCACCTCATATTTGAACAAGAAACATAAGTCCCTTCTTTTTCTGTGCTACAGGCAGTAGATGCACCTTGCATCTGGATGCAGGCCCCATTCCTCTGCCAATTACTACCCTTTACTGTACCTGTGGGATGTATACAAGGTCTTCTATCCTGTCCTGGGGGTGCTCCCTGGCTACTTAGACCTCAGCATTATTCTTGAGAGCAGTCAAAGGCTGGATGGAAAACAGAGATTGGAATTGATGATTTGTCAGTAAAAGTGTATTTTATGGAGCATGGGTGCATTGAGAAATTCACAGAACTCGATTAAAAAGTATTTTCATCTACCACTGTAAAACTGTGGTTGCTGTATATTGGTACAGTACTTAGAGATGCAGCATGTTACCGAATTAAACAGTGTGCAGTGTAAGCAATATTGGTTCTAGGTTATTCTGAAGTTTATATCCAAGTTTTTGAAACACACAAGGATGTCCAGGAGAACTTAAATGTTCAGTGGATAACAAAGAGACTTTTGCTGTAATTTAAGACAGCTGTCTGTTCTTTATATTCACATTTTATGGTGAAGTCAATCTATAAATATGTTATATATATGAATGAACACATGCGGAGTACATACATACGTGTGTATGTGTAGTTTCTGTTGACTTAAATAATGAGGGGGTATTTTACATCTTACAATTAAAAACAAAGTGCTGATGTTAATGACAAGACCCAGTCCTTACAGCTTGCTAGCACTGTCTTGTATTTACAGATTTTTTTTTTTGATGGACAAACTTTAGCAATGTGATTAGAGTACTTTGGGCTGGAATTTCATTCGGTTTCACAGTTGTCTTTCACCCCTATCTTGAGTTCTTTAGGTTAAAATATTTTTTAACAAATCTAGTCACTATTCATAGAACTTGAAACCTTTTCTATTCTTTCTTTGGTTTGCATGTCAGTGAAACTTGTCTAATTTTAATGCTGTTTGATTTCTCTGTTCATGTTTACATAATAAGCTTTCTGGTGGGTATCACTTATACAGTGTTTGGATAAAGGGATGGCTTATTCTTCTGCTTGCATGTCCATTTTTGTCTCTCAAGTCTGTCATTCCAGACATTTCTTCACTTCACGTTTGTGTCCTTTCGTCTTCCTTCTTTCTGTTTGTTCCTTTTTTATTTTTGTTTCTAAACTACTAGTCTGTGCTGACTATGACCCATATGCTGTGGCAGGAGTGTGTAATGACCATGGCAAGACGTATGCACTGTATGCTATCACAGTCCACCGGCGAAATCAGAACAGCGAAGAGACGTGGAAGACATATCGACGCTATAGTGACTTCCATGACTTTCACATGAGGATCACTGAGCAGGTAATTAATCTCGTAAGAATCTTTTCTTTGGAAGATGCTTTTTCCATGTGATGGTGTGGTGTGAATATCAGTTTTCTCAAAGTGACTTAGGATGATGAGTTACATAACAGTAACATCTTATTGTCCGTTAAAGTATACTTTTTCAATCATTTATATCATACAGTATTTGTACTGAGCAGTTTAGTGGTGCACATTTATATGGTTCAGTACTTGATGGCCATATAAATTGCTCTAACAAAAGGAAATGGACTTTAGAAAGATTTCCCCTCACCGCTGCCTTTGCTTAATTTTGTTTTAAAAGTTTGTTGTATTTGTCCAAGAGATTAAGAAATAAAGACTGAGCTTGGAGAATACGTGTTTAAGTTTTAAGTGAAATGTTAAAGATCGATGAGGTCTCAAAAGGGACAGCCGTTGGCAGTTCAGGGTACTACTGTAAAGTCTGTCTTTTATTGCTTTACTTGTATTGTCAGACTCTTAACCCTCCTAAAATGAAAGGAGGAAAAATAGAGACTTGTAATTCACCAGCTGGTACAAAGCAGAACCTGCTGACATGAAAAAGTGTCAAAAATGCAGTGCTTTTAAAGAGGAGGGTGAAATGCTTTCAGAGAAGTCAGATTTGACTATGTAACATTTGAACTAGTCAGAAGTGTTGAATTGTATCCCTTTACTCTGTTACTAATAGGCATAGAGAACAAATTCTGTGCAGGTGGGTTAGCATTGTAAAGTTGCAATGGTAGTAAAAATGAAAAAGTCTTTATTATAAAAGCAAACATTGTCTTGAATATTTTTATAAATTATAATCCAAGTCTGGCTTTCCTTTGAATTTCTGATTATCTTAGTGTGCTCTCAATGAATTTGAAATACCAATTTTTGTTCTCCTAAACTGATTTTTTTTTCTAAATTAAATTCACTGTTTTCAAGAATCCCTGACCTTTTCAGAAAGGTATGGTTTCCTGGACCTTGTGGTGAGTTAGTGTTCTGCTGGTATGGGGCAGTCATTTAAAACTGACCTACCAGTAAATGACTAGAAAAAAATGGCAGAAGCAAAAAATCTTCAAAGTATGAAACCTCAGAGACTTCTTGTTGTTAAATGAGTTCTTTGAATTTACAGAAAATGGAAATGTCATCCGAGAACATTAAAATTGCAAAAAGTAATCTCTGTGCTTTGTTTTAGCATCAGAACTCGACAATTTGCTTTGTTTTGACAAGAAAATAGACATTCCTACAGAGTTTATGGACACAGGAACACCCTTCTTGTTTGCTTGTCTGACATTTTGTTTTTGTGTTAAGAATGAAGGTTAGAATCTCTTATTTAAAATGAACAGGAAGAGCAGAGATTGTGTTTTTCAGAGAAAGAAGGGCTTGATCCATAATGGAGTTGAAGTTAGCTGTGCATGAGATTTTTTCCTTGAAGTACTGAATGGATTCACACCAGTTTCTTTAGTCAGTAATGTAATAAATACAATTTGAAGTATATATCTATATTTAAAATAGAGGCTGTTCCTTGCTTACATTGCTTCTGTTTAGATATAAGTATCCAAATAAAAACTTAGACCATCTTTTGTTCAAGTTATTTTCCCACATGACCTATTTGCAAGGGAATTGGGTTTGCAAAGTTGGAAATATTTATTCTTTAGGGCTTCCTAAGTGCCATAAATGTTATGTGAGCTTTGTGACCTTCCAGAGTTTAATGATGTCTTTGCAAAAAAGACACCTTGCAGTGACTGAATGGAATCAATTTCTCATTAAATCTTCAATTTTGTCATCTTCTCTAGAGAGAAAAGGACACAACCTTTTTCCAGATTTCTTCTTAAAGCTTAGATACTATAGCTTTCTCACTTTACCGCCTTGGGAATACTATTTGGTACTTAAAGGAAGTCTGAATTCCATACATGGATCCTGATTCTTTGAGTTTTATCCTTATCTTTTTTCTATTTTTGTGCATTGTAGCAAATATGTTCAACCTTCTTAAGTGTTAGGGCTTCTTCTGTGCCTGCTGCTTCCCTGGAAAATCCACTTTTTATGTAAAACTGGAACAGTGGAATGCATGTGAACCCGTGCCAATCAGTGTCATTACCTGGAAAAAAGGCACAGGTGATGGCATATCAGGCACAATAACCTATGTGTAAACTGAGTGCTGCCATCCACTTGAGGGATAAAAACAATGATTTCCTTAGTAGGTTTATGAGACTACATCAAGGGAACTTACAAATCTTTCTAAAAACTTATCCTTTCCTCTTCTGATAAAATCTACTAACTTCTGCCCAAATAATAATTACAAATGTTGAATCTAAACCTTTTTGACCAGATGTGATGACAGGAATAATTTGCACTCTATGCTAGCCTGGATTTTCAAAAGTGAGTGTCACGTGTGTGTGTTCAGAAAATACATTTTGCTCTTGATAGTCTCTGAGAATTTTTGTACATTTATTCTTGATAAGCTTACCTTTTGTTTTGGCTTCTCCGAGGAATCTGAATTCTGGGCTTGAGGCAGAAATTATTTATCAGGTGTTATATGGTAGATGACAGCAGTCATTATATTCATATATTGTTATTTCTGAGCTTATATGGTGATTTGAAACCAGAACAAAGAACCATGTCTTTTTTTTTTCTAGTTTGAAAACCTTGCAAATATACTGAAACTTCCTGGCAAAAAGACATTTAACAATATGGACAGAGAATTTTTAGAAAAGAGGAAAAAAGATTTGAATGCATATTTGCAGGTAAGCTGTTACGTTACTTTGGTTGGGTTCTTGATTGCAGTTCCTTTTTTTGAGGTAGAAAGTTTGCTAGAATGCTTTTTTTTTTTTAAAGAAAAAACCAAGCTGCATTGTAGGTTGTATACAATCCTAAATAGTGAACTGTAAGAACTTATGGTATCTAATAAGTTTGCCTTTTTCTTTGCTGTTTTGGTTTATTCTTGGCCAATTCTCTCCCAGCTCCACTGAGCTGGTGAGGTTCCAGCTTTGTTGGTTTTGAGCTCTGCACCACTGAACTTTCTTCTGTTACACTTATGTTTGTGGTTACTTTCTCTTGTGCTGTTCCATGAGGATTGCTGTGGCACCCACTCTGGTGATGCAGCACAACCAAGCAGCTTCTCCACTTAGATAAGAGCTGTATCAGCCGAACTAAAGGAATTCACTTGTCCTACTTCATAAGGACTTTCTGGTCTTTTAGCACTAACGTGTTGACTCACTCAAAGGACATGTTAACAATAAATAATGAAGATGAACATAACATTGTGAAATCTGATTCTTCTGTTTAGAGTGCTAATATTTTTTCCTTTGAGAGATATGTGTCCATTTTTAATAGTAATATTTTTTCAGTCACAGCTATTTATTTCTTTTCGGAGTTCTAGAAGCAGTTTGAGTGGTTATAAAGGTGTCTGTTTTTCTGTGAGATGCTATAATTAACACACTGGTTAAAATTACGGGAATTATCACGAAGCATGTTGTTTCCATTTTGATAATAGTATAATTTTGGAAAAAAAATTTAGAGAATGGATGAGAAAATACATTGCAATATGTAGTGTATTTGTGCATGGTAAACTTTTACCAAACTGAATGCTATAGCCTTTTTCATTAATTATTAAAAAACACCTTTTAAAAATTATTTTACTCAGCTCTTGTTAAGTCCTGAAATGATGAAGGCTTCTCCAGCTTTAGCCCATTATGTGTATGACTTCCTGGAGAATAAAGCCTACAGCAAAGGGAAGGGGGATTTTGCACGGAAGGTGAGTGTGTTTTTCATTGTCAAGGGAACTTCAGAGTTTTCATTATTGCAATGATTACATTAAACAGAGATGTTGAACTGATGTTAAATAGCTATATAGCACCTTCAAAACATCTTGCAAGTGAGTTGCATTAATACTTTGTGAGTGGCAGAGTATCTGATTACATATGGAACCAAATAGTTACTGGTTTTATTACAGGTAAATTTATTTGTATGACAAGGAAATAAAATTTTGAAATAAGACATTCTATTGTACCAAAAGTACTTCGTTTGTTTCTTGCAAGTTACTTTCTGTCAGACGTCTGTGATTTTTTTTTCCATAGTCTCATTCCTTCTAATTTCTTTTTTCAATACTTTTCTCTGTGTTTGCTGCTCTTACCATGCTCTCCACTCCTCAGTCCAAAAGATTAAATGCATTTCCTTTCAAAAACAGCTGTTATGTATTTGGTCAAGTTCGGAGCTCTGAGCTGTGCAACATTTTTGTTAAGCCACCAAAACTCTCTTCAGACAAGTGATTTTTTTTTTTTTTGTTCAGTTGACCAGATTTTGATGTAAAAATCTGCAAATGTATTGTCACTTCAAGTTGTTGTTCTTTCTATATTCCTTAAAAAATTTAACTGTGAAACAGTTAAATATTTATCAAGTTTTATGTTATGACTGAGTGAAGTTGGTTTCCAGCTTATCAGTTTTTCATAAACTTAAGTTTTTAGGGCATCACACTAGTATTCGTGCCTCTGGCCTGAATTTAAGAGTGTGTAATTAAAGAAAAATGTAACAGTTTCTATGGAACTACTTTGTTTTTAATATATTTGCCATGATATTAAAGCTTGTTACTCCAGTGCTGTTGAAAAGAGGCATATTTCAAAGATCAAGATTTGAAAGCAGAAGTGAATCATCTGGAAGTAGGAAGCTTGGAAGGAAGAAATTGCATTGAATGGAGAAGGAAAAGAAAACATGTTCAAGCTAAGAAAGGCGAAGGGATGGGAAGTGGAAACAACTCAGGGAAAAGATTTTTTGAAAGATGTAATAGTTACAGTAGGGTTTAAGGAATGAGAAATATAAATGAAAGTGAAGTTAAAACTTTATTCTGTAATGAAGTTAACCAATTTCAGTTGTTCTTTATATTATTATTCTTTGGAACAGTGTGATACTTCTCATAGTGTGTTGATATACCGGTGTCCTCATAGATCATACAATTCTGGTTAAACATCTTCCCCTTCAGATGGACACATTTGTAAACCCACTGCGTAACTCTATGAGAAATGTATCAAATGCAGTCAAGTCTCTCCCTGACAGCTTGGCAGAGGGAATGACTAAAATGTCAGACAACATGGGTAAAATGTCAGAGAGACTGGGACAAGACATAAAGCAATCATTTTTCAAGGTAAGAAAATATTTGGAAGTTAACACATGCTAGTGAATTAATAGGAGATTAGCTATTGACTCAAACTTATATTGTATACTGTAATGAAGAGTCAAGTCATTAGACAGGAGAGCAATCTGTTTTATAGCTGTATACTTCTGATATAGTTCAGCAGTCTTTATACTGCAAACATAAAGTTCCCTTGGCTAGCAAGCGACATATTTTAAGATGGCATTCGCAGACTTAATTCAATGCAGCCACTCAAAGAGTACGAGTCACTGATTTTCTTATTTTTTTTACCAACCATTCTCATAAGGCTAGTTTGCTGCATCTGCTGGTTTCATTAGGAAAAAAACATGTATTTTGGAACTTAAAATAAAGGGACAGACTCTTTTCTGCTTATTCCTTGCTAAATTCTGTTTTTAATTAAATTTCCTTTCTGTTTTTCCTGCCATCTTTCCTCATCTCTTATATTCCTAAAGCATAATACCTTAAAGTGGGGAATGGTAGCGTGGTGTGCTGTTTAGAAGTCCTGTGAAAGCAGTGAACTTTCTAACATGGCCATCTTACCTTCTTTTCCCTTGCCCTCCTCTTTCTGTTTGTAGCTGTAAGGTCTGAGATCAGGCATTGTCCCATTTTGCGTTACCAAAACAGTGATGTGTGGCAGATACACTGTGTGTGCTTGCAGCAACCAAGATGAGTTAACCTTAAACTGTGAAAGGGAATAATAAATCTGTAGCACGTGTGGGATTTTTAGGGTTTTTTTTTTGTTTGAGTTTTTTCCTTACTTGAAAATGAAATGACTGCCTCTGGACTTTCTAACTGCTGGTAACTTCTCTTGTCTGTGACTAACAATATATCTGCAGTTATACTCACTGGGAGTGAATAGACAGGACTTAAGATCAAGAGAAAATATCAGAAGAAATATCTATCTTTCTAGGTGTTTTGCAGTTAGAGTATTAGACACTTGAGAAAATGTATGTGAATTGTCTTAAAGGTGTTGATAACTTTGGTAGCTAAAGGAGAATACCTGCAGGCTTCATTTATTGAAAGATGAAATGACTACTGTATATTTATCTGCGGTAGTGTGCATTTGACTTTCAACCAAATGTTTGGCTTTCATTTTCTTAACCAAATTAATTATGAAAATCTGTGATTTATTGGTATTCTAAAGTTTTTTTTCCTTCATAAACATTGCTTTTTTTCATTATAGGTGCCTCCTTTGATCCAGAAAACTTATTCAGATCCTGACCATTGCCGTGTTGCAGCAACAATTGATGACAATGTGAGTCTGACATTTGTCCTTTCAAAGCTGACTCCTCTAAAACCAATTTGATGAGTAATAATCTATATGTTAAAATGTTTTTATTATTTTCTAGTATTATACCAGGGACTCACAAACAGTTCTTAACTCCTTTTTAAAAAGAAACTTATATGCTTCCTTCTAAAATTAACATCTTTGTTAGTTACAAAAAGGTTTGCACAACTGTGGAAGATCTTGGAGTGTTCATGCTACTACTTCTGTGTTTTGTGGGTGGGGGTTTGGCGATGTTTTTTCCCTCCTCCTTCCTATTTCTGTCTGTTCAAAAATAGTATGGTACCAGACTGCTAGCATCATTTCAATTGACATTGTACGAGTTCTGGTTTCTAATGTGACCTTTTATGGGACATTTGTGTAATGGATCAGAAGTAGTGTTTGCTGTGTTTCTGTGGAGGAAATACCTTCAGAATGCATTCATAAATAATAAACTTCTAGTATGTGGATAACTAAAATGTGTGAAGTAGTAGTATTAGTAACTTGAAAGTGAAGTTTAAGCTCTTGGTGTTATCGTAGGCTGTGACATTTTGCTGCTGTTTTGATTGAAACATTGATCATATACATGAAAACAATTGGAAAGAAACTTTTATCTTGAAGTAAGACAGAAAGACCATAAGATTACCAGTGATTATATGCAATTTGCTATGGTCATAAATCTGCACCTGTTCGGTCCTTTATTTCAGGTTTTTTGGTCACATCAAAGCATTCCACTTTGTCTTCCTGTGTATAAGTGCTGAGATGGCTTGATAGATGTATTTTTGCTAGAATAACAGCCTTGAGTTCTTCTCAGGTTTCTTTTTTCCCATTGTTTTTCACTAAATCAGACTCTCTCCGTTATATTTGTAATTGCAAACATAGCTGAGGCTGATACTCCTGAGGCTTCTGTTCTGCACAGGCAAAACAAAACAATGTCATTGAAGTATATGAGCAGCGTCTGCAAATATTTCATTCATCTGTAAAATGAATAGAAGCTACAATTCTTGATAACTTCTAAGTTAACATAACAAAGTGTTTCTGAAAGGCAGATTTGCAGATGTTTTAAAACTTTTCAACTCTCAACTGCTCTTCTAAGATACATTTTTCACAAGTTACAGTCACTAAATCAGACAAAAATATGGCAGTTTGGATGGAATTTTATGTTTTATTATTTCTTCAGTGTGGAGAGGCAGTACAAGTGAGGTGTGGATCTATAGAATCCCAAGATGAATTATGAAGCCACTGTCTCTGTTCCAGTTGTATATGAAGATGTTCTTGTGTGGCCGACCAAAAAATGTCCACGTAGTTGTGAAGTCTTGCTACTTCTTCCAGCGTAGGATTAAAAATATAGTGGAAACTACTACTCTTCCAGGTGTTGGATTTAAAAGACAAAACAAAATTCTGTATGCTATGCTTAGAATGTAAAAATCCTAATTACAAAAGTCCCCAAAGGAAGTACATTTAGTCTTTAAATAAATTTTGCTGCGGATATATTGTAAGATTTTAATTTCAGCTTACTATTATTTAAACTTTTAATAATAAATATAAAGCTTAAATAATGAATTGGTCAGAAATTAAATTGATTTGTTGTATTTGAGACAAATATTTGTGGTCTCTTGTGCAATACAACTGTAACTCCAAATGCTATCTTCTTAAGTAGTAGCTGAACAATATGTAGGCTTGTATTTTGGCATATAAGCAGTCCACAAGGAACTGCTGGTTTTCTGTAAGAGAAACATTAATAACAACTGTGATGAAAATCTTAATACTTTCATACTACATAATTTAATAAACTCTCCCTCAAATTCTAACATTTCAAGAAATGTTCATAGTTACTGCAGTTGAACACTGTACACCTTTGAAAGTTTTTGAATAGTTACTGAATTCTCTGCTTTACGGTTTCTATGAAAGTCAGTTTTTGTAAGCGAATTGTTGTAACATCTTCTATTTAACAGTAAAATGATAACTCTTTTCTAATCTACAAGCATAAAAGAACTTAGTCACCATGCAGATTGGAAAGGTGTCTAAAATAAAAAGCAGTTCATTGCAGTTCAGTGTCATTATTCTTAGAGGTTCTGAAGTTACCACAATCATCCGTAAGAAAAATGTGCCAAAGAAGAGGTCTTTCCAGAGTTTTCATGTTAGGTAGTTGGAAGCACAGCTACCAAAGGAAAAGTCAGGAACAAACTCTCTCTCTTTAGAACATATTTACATATATTAACTTTGTTCAACCTTGGTGAAATAACTGTTTCTTTTTGTCTTATTTTAAAAATTCAAGTGATGTAAGCCTAGGGTTGTTTTATTTTTTAATCTTTCTTTGCTATTGCTGATGTTATAGAATATTTAGGGAAGACTTCATGTTATGAAATACAGAGGAAAGTGTTTCTGTTATTATTCTGCCTACAGTGAACCATTTTGACCTGTGGAGTAGCTACTAAAATGGTAGCTTTCTGGAACTGAAATAGCAATCTATTGATTATACTTTCATTTCCTTTATCAGGTGGATGACAATATTCCACTGAGAGTAATGCTCCTCCTTATGGATGAGGTCTTTGATTTAAAGGAAAGAAATCAGTGGTTAAGAAGAAATATAAAAAATCTGCTTCAGCAACTTATTAGAGCAACATATGGTGACACAATTAATAGGTACTGTTTTTCTTATACAGTCTCACTCACACTATTGCTCTATGTAGACTGTGTTTATAAAAAGTGTGGTGTAGAGTGGAGATAAACACAAAACATTGCTGGAAGACAGACTCTAACTACTCTTATATGCATGCCAGAGAACTTCCAAAAGAACCTTCACGTATCAACAAGAGTTCGCTTGTCAGTGAATGTAACTTAGTATTGATGATGTCTGTGCTTTTTGCCCTGTGTTTTATGCTATTATTTTTGTTATTTATACTATTTGTGTTTACTTCTCATTGATGCTCCAGATTATACACTGGCACTATCAAATTATGTGAACTGTACTCAATTTACTGTTAAGTTTTTGTTCTCACAGTTTAAAAGATGGGGAAAGGGGAAGGAAAAGGACTGTTAGGTTTTTGTTTCTGCCCCCCGCGTTCTCTGTAATTCACATATACCCTTTTTCATGCAAATAAGAAACAAACTAATAGTTCTAAATAAGTAATGTTTCTTGCCCTCAGCTTAGAAGTCTACTGTTTCTGGGCTTTCTTTTCTAATAATTTGTTTCTGAAATGTAAACAAAAATAAAGAACAAAAAAAAATCTAGAAATAAGATTGATACTAAATTGTTGCTTTGGATTGGTGCCATGAATCAAAAGCTTAATTTCTGGCAGGTGAGTAGTAATTTACTATCTTTTTGGGACATTCCTCACTCTGTCATTACTTTTTACTCTTCGTGTATATTTTTGATGTTTTCATCGTCACTGTTAAACACATAGACAGTTCTTGTGGCACTGCTACCATTGCAACCATTTACTAATAATAGGACTGGGTCTTTTTCAAGTAATTCCTCGTGGCCAGGTGGCAATTATTGAAATGTGTGCTTCAGAAAACATGCTGCCCTATTAAACAGCTCTGAATAGTTCTTGCTGTTTTCAGAGTGTAGTATAACTAGCTGAGTTTGTGCACAGGCTTCTGCTTTCATATTGTAGAGGTCTGTGCAGAACCATTTTGCTTATGCATTTGGAGCTATTCTAGGTACTCACAGCTTCCTCTATTTCAGCAGTCATACCTTGTCCTAGCAGATTTTTGGGGTTTAATGGCATTTTGCAGCAAAACTGTGTTTTTCTATTCCTTAGAAGACTAAATTTACGTTACATTTAGGGAAATGGCCCTGAGATTATGGTGATACACACAGATGCGTGTCATTTCTGTAAACATACTAGATTTGGATATTGAGTTGTGCATTTGTGTTGAATAAAGGTCAAGGTTAATGAATAGTCTGTATCTCATGTTAAAGGTTATGTAAGAACTGCATACTCTTACGCGTGATAATTCAGGATTTTAAGTAGGTTCTTTGCTTTCAGAAGCAGAACTTGAAGAGCTCCTCCATAAAGAGGAATGTTCTACAAGCAGAACACTTATCCAGTGCTGATGGAAGATGAAACTTAAGTTTTCCACCCTGCTTAGTCATCAGACATGTACTCAAGAAGAAAAGGTGTTAGCTTTAGGGGTGATCAATGAGCTTAGTTTTATCTTGAGAATCAGTGTTGGCCTTCCCAGTGTGCAGTTGTATAGAACCTACTTAAGAAGTTCAAGAAAGCTGGAATTATGCTTTTTTTGCCCCAGAGAGATTTTTAAAATACTATACATATTTGTTCTCTGTTTTAATACTTAAATGAGAGAGACTTGTTGCTTTGCCTTTTAGAAAAATAGTTGATCATGTTGACTGGATGACATCTCCTGAGCAAGTAGCAGATGCAGTGAAACGCTTCAGGTATGTCTTTTATCATAGATCTTAAATGCAAAATACTTTTCAATTGAGGTCTAATATCTATATCCTTCCTGTTCTTTTTATGTGAAGAGATTATTTATGGCAGGAGAAGGAAGTCGGACTCAGTGATCCATCTGGGTCCCTTCCAAATTCAGATATTCTATGATTATAGAATTCCAGTTGGAGTATACACTGCTTTTTACCTGTGTTAAGTGAGAGAAAGTGATTGTCATATGAAGAATGTGTTTGAGTTTTGTCCTCTTACTTAAGAAGTTCTTTGTTATCTCAGTCAGAAGAGTTAGAGTATGGGTATACTGATGAATTTCATCATCTTACTGCATGAAGCATCTTGTTTACCTTGAGTAAGGCATGTATGTGCCTTGCCCTAAAAGGCAAACAATTATTACTAAGAAAAACCCTGGCTCTAAGCTAATATGTTTTGTTTGTATGTGGACAGATAAACAGAACTGAAGTCTTGATTTTGAAAATATCAAAGGCTCTGTCGTTTCACTTCCTAGAAGTCTTAATGGCTTCTGCAGTATTGTTGAGCAAGAGCTCTCTGCCCCTTGCAGAGAGATAAGCTTGACAGGTATTCTGTTACTCTTTAATAAAACCAAGTAAGAACGTATACATCTTACTTGGAAAAAGATGTCATCTACTGCGGCAAAACAGCTTTTCAGAGGCATGTCTTTAGCATTGGGCACTGTACTGCACTGAAACTATTTCATTGCGGCATTAGCAGGTTGGTAGTTTATCTGCTGTCAGAGGTATAATGAAGCATTATATCTCTGTTAATGGAGGACTGTAGGCCTAAGAGTCTGTTGGTGGCAACAGAGATTGATAAAAACAAATCTTAGGTATATTTTATGTAACTTTATATTTGAAAATTTTTGGTGTGAAATTTTTTCTTAAAAATATCATGAATCTTGATACTTATACTAAAAGTATGTGGTAGCTACTAATAGGCTGAGTATATTGTACTTGCTTTTGATTTCTTTTTCACGCTTCTTCAATATTTGAAGTGTGTGTGTTAAATTGTATGCTCATAACTTTATGTATTTTATGGGGTAGCTTTGAGGGATTCTAAAGAGCCTTTCACTTGATAAAATTTTAATGTATTTTGACAGATTTGCTTTTGTTACAGAGATGCTTTTTGGCCCAATGGCATCTTAGCAGAGACTGTTCCACGGAGGGACAAAGCTATTAGAATGAGAACAAGGGTGGCAGGGAAGACCAAATTACTGGAAGTAATGCCAGGTAGGCGAGTTTTGGATTGAAGACTAATAATCGTTGTCTTATATTGTTACTGGAATTAATGTCCGTATTTTTGATTGTGGAAACGTTGAAGTGAGATATTAACAGATGAACTGAATTTAAATAAAATGATTTTTAATTATTAAAGGACTAAACATTTTGTCATATACAGTGACTTTGTGACTAATTCTGTTAGAACCAGCCTGGTGTTGAGTTTCGCTAGAGGCTTTAATTTCAGTGCATGAAATAACTATATTACAATACAGCAAAACTTCTTGTTAAATAACATGGTTCCATATATATAGTGTAAAAGTGAAGTAATTTTCAGAAATTATTTCTACTCTTAAGAGAACTTTTAGTTTAGTCATGTTATGTGTAAGAGAGGTACTATTATTTCAAATTCTGTGTTACGGAATTTGAAAGACAATAATCAGTTTAAGTTTGTTGTTAACACAGAAGCAGTATTTAGCTTAAACTTCTGTGTAACTTTCATTTTTATAGATGAACTGAAGCACATCATTGGCGCTGAAACAACACGGAAGGGCATTCTTCGCGTCTTCGAAATGTTCCAGCATGCTCAGCTGAATAAGAGAATGGTGTACGTCTTTCTGGAGAGATTCCTAGAAACCTTATTTCCACAAAATAAGTTCCATGAGCTCTTCAACAAACTGCATTCACGGTCAAAGCAGATGCAGAGGTATAAACAGAGACTACATTATACTCAAGCGCCTTCCTTACAGAAAAGGTGACACTTCAAAGCTATTAAGCTGGTGTATGTTTGTCCAGGAGTAATTACTTGGGCAGATTCTCTGGGGCTTCAAACTCACATGCTGGTTTTTTTTTTTGCACCAGTCTTCTAGTGTCACTTATTAGATTATTAATGATGCATCTGTAAGACCTGTGGATCTGCTCATCTTCACTTGTAATTCAACCACTACCAGAAGGGTTTGTGTGTCTTAAATGATTTGGTGCGTCTCCATGCAACATTGAGAAGAGTACTGGCCCAATATATAAAAATGCTGATTCCTTCCATTCCTGTGTCAATGTTTTGCCAGCAGTGAAAAGTGCCAGACTGTAAAGCACAAGTGTGGTCATACAATGGTAGAAAAGGATGTTATGGCACTGGGAGATAGTGCAATGTGTGAGAATCGGGTGGAATTGTTCTACTTTATGACTTTTGAGGCTCTGTAGGCTTTTACCATTCCTGTGGAGGCTGAGCTAACGGGAAAAGCAGTCTGTGGAATAGCAGGTTCATAGGAGAGGGGAGAAATAGTTTTAGCCCCATCATAAAAGTACATTTATTAAAGAAAAGTTGAGCTAATGGGGCTTTTTGCTACTTTTACTTGACCTTTCATGATTTGAAGAATAAACTAACAATAGATCTAATGGGGGTTTTAGTAAAGGCAGAGGTGCAGTAGAAGTAAACTCTTCATTCTGATTATTCTGTAGCTCTAAGGGCCATATTCTGCTCTTACAGCTCCTGGCATACATTTTGGATGTAACTTCAGGGCAGAAGGGGCATCGTACTTAAGTTCAGTTGGCATATTTGAACATATGTCACTTTGCTGTTCGTAGAGGGAGGGGGATACACGTTTCAAAGAGGGTAGACATTGTGTTAGAAGATGAGGAAATTACCCTAAGACACATTTTACACAAAACTGCCATAAAATTTGAAACTCTTTGGGTGTAAATGACTGTCCTACTTAATTGAAAGACTCCTCGCCTCTTAGTGTGTAAGCCTCATATGAAAAAATATTTGAAATAGTTTGTTCCTCACAAGTAAAGGATTTCGTTAGTCATGAGCAAACATTTCGAAGTTCCTGAACGCATCTCAGTGTATATATGAAAATAAAAAGGAGATAAAACTACAATATTTTTTTAAATAATTTTTTATTTTTTTGCATAGTGTAAAATTTTAATAAAATTTGACATCAAGGCCCCGCATCCATCAGTTAAGTTTCATTGAAGAATTTCTGTCCAGTGAAAAATAAAGTAACGACTGAGTAATCCTGTTTGGCCACAGCATATCTCAGTTTGTGTTTTCTTTTTCATGGTCCCATACTGTTAGAACACTTCTATCCAGGTGAATAGAAAGTAATCCTATAGAGTCCGCTTCTTTCTGACCGCTAGGCAGGGTAGGATACAGCTGTTGATTAAGGATCCTTACAGTAATTTGTGTCTTAATGGGAACAAATGATCCTTTTACATAGGGAGGAACATAAACCTTCTATGAAAGCATTCTAAGAGAAGATAGAAGGCTCTCAGAGGACCTAGTTAAATTGATTGAAGCCTCTAGATAGATCATTTTTTCTCATGGACTCTATTAATGCAATGTAGCCTTTTATCAAACTACTTAATGATGTCATATTGTACTGTTAACATTATCATACAGTATGCATGGGCTCAAGTGCACTTGTTTTTTTTTCTTTACTGCAGAACTAAATACTGTAAATGAAATCCCTTTCTTTTATAATCCCTAGGAAGACAAGTTGGTAAATATGTAGGAACCCTTCCACCTTCCTCTCTGCAGGTTCTGTAGAAGCGTGATGATTACGTGCTGTTGAATTTAACAAAATTCTTGAGTTCTGTGTGAAGTGATCAACATAGCCAGCTCCTATTGTTTACATGCCTGTATCTTCCTCTGATGTCAGGGTGCTCAAGCATTCCTGATATCTGACTGATGAAAGATCGTTCAGCAATTGTTCGTGGCGATACAATAAATATACCATTGATCCTACCAAATCTAATTTATGTGTTTTAAGTCACTGAATTTGTTATGCAGTATGAAAGTGGGAAGTTCGAATACCTTTTTGTCAAATCTGTGGAACCTTTTATCTATCTGTAGGTACCATGAAATATTTCAAGAGGATAGTGATAATGTGCAAATTTGAGATTTTTTCCTGAAGTATCTGGTACATTTCTGTACAAAACCAAAATAATATCTCTAGGAATGTGAACTGAACATAATACACCATGTTTATTAGTCATTTTACTTATTGAATTTATTACATATATATACCTATACACACATTCATATACATGTGTGTGCATATGTATAATATGTATTCAAGTTTTGTCTTCTGTATTCAATTACAGAATGTGGATTCCTAATTCAGTAGTGCCTGTTGGCTGGCAAGTATCATCAGAAATGAGTACTTTTTGTTAAAAATAATTTGTATGTGTCTCCCTTTAAATGGTTTTCTTGTTGACGTTTTAAAATTCCTGCCCTGTAAAACATGCAGCCTATTATCCTAGAAAGTCTCCAAAACTGAATGTTGATTTACAGCACTTAAGTGTCTGGGTGTATCTTCTGACCTTCAGGTGCTGTGACTGGCTGCTGAAAATTGTGCCATTGTCAACAAATGCACTTGTTTTAGCCTTAATTATTTTTAAGAGAAAATAAGCAATTGAATTTTTTGTTTGGTTCATCCTCAAGCTTGTGCTGCTGGTGTTTGCTGGAACTAAACATTAAATTTTAAGTGCTACCAGAATGTGTACCAAAATGAGAATATGTGAATTCCACAATCTTAAATTTTAATTTTGTGCAATACTTTCATTTAATGCATGTGTATTTCAGTAACTGTAAAATAAATGGATTTTTAATGTTTTGAAGTCTAGGTTAAAAATGTCTTCTTAGCTGAACAATTTTGCATTCTGTTATTGCGTTAGATTATTTAAGGACTTGTTTTAAAAGTCTTATTTGTTTCTCCATTGTTGATTCCCTTGTTCTTAATGGTCCTTGCTCATCTGAGCAAAGTTCACGTATTACAAGGGAAAACTCTGAAGAGCACATCTCATGAATATAGCTGTTATAAATTACTTGTGCATATCATTGTACAGTAAGTGTCAGCTGTGTGCCTAATTGTTCTATTGATGCTTTTTCCCTCCCTTCCCCCTCCTCTTGTTTCCGTAACAAAGAATGAACATGAAACAGGCTGCCATAGTCACTTCTACTGAATGGCAGAGGACTCTAAATTTTTCTTTTGGAGTTTGCGTTTATGTTCTGTCCAATAGAAAGCTAAAAAAAAATACACTAATAAAGTATTAACAGGATTATTACAAGTCTCTGGTTATTTTTAAATTAATTTTCCTGCTAGCAGGTAGCAGGTACGAATGTTCCTCGAGTCCAGGAAAAAAAATCACTCAAAATATTGCTGTTAAGTGCTGTTTAAATAAAACAATCATTCTTTGATTTTTTTTTGTTAAAACTGTTTGTAAACTGGTTTAGCTTTTAACAAATTAATCTCTACATTCGTCTTCAGCTGATATTTCCAGTGTGTCCTTTATTTTAAAAAAATATATGCAGAAAGAGTGGGGTTTTATAGTGTAGGAGCTTGTTTTTTGCGTTGTTGGGTTCTTTTACTCCTTGGCTTTTCCCCCTGGGTTTATTTTTGCAGCAGCTGGATCTACCATGGGAGCACAATTGTTACCCTTGATATATTTATTCCAGCTGTTTCACATTCATCAAAAAGATATCTTAAGCTACGGAGATGTTAGTTCTTTGACCCTAGGGTAAAGTAGTTAACATTTTCACTAAACTTGCACACTTTTGCCGAAGTATATAGATGTATCTCAGGAATTTCAGTATTTGATTGCAAGTTCTTATTTGTTGAAGCTTTTATCCTAGCATAATTTAAGGGTAAAAAATTCATTCCGTTATGAACTTCTTTTAAAAGTCTTAAAAATATCTGCCATTTGTTAAGTGAAGTTAATATGTGTCTCTGGCTTATTTAACTCTCCAGTCTATCACATGTTGATTTTGATGTCTAGTAAATGTGTCAGAATTGCTAAAGTTAAGTTCGTAACTGGCATCGCTCTGCATTGGTTTAAAAACATGATTTATGTCTTGGAAGAAAATTATAGAATGTAAAAAATGCATTCACTTTTGTTATTTATTTCAAAAGAAATTAAGCTGAAATTTTCATGAAACACTTGAAACGTCTATGCCACTGCAGTTTCCCTCCTGTGCACACAGAAATATGTTTGGATACTTTTTATATTCAAATATGTTAAATATTACCCATGCTGTGTCTCTTCGAATTACTATGGCATGTTGGGATTGGGCTAATCTATATGGGTCAGTTAAATTATTTGGTATCTGCTTCAGAAAGGGCTAACTGGAATCCTTTGAAGTTTTAGAATAAGAATAGTACTTAAATTAATTCTGAGGTTGGGCTTCAGTAGAGTACTGTTGAATTTGTTGACTATCAAGCGCTCGTTGTTGGGAATAAGAAATATAGCTTTCAAAAATGGACTTGCTCTTTCTCACTGTAAGAGTTTTAAAAGCAAGTCCCGAGTAGTCTTCTGAATCTTTGTGTTCTGCAGTTTCTCACCTTGAGTTCTAGAAACATGCTAATTTTGTGTTAAATTGAGATACTCATGGAATTTTCTGTTACCAATTTACAGGAATCCTAGGTAAGAGATTCTGATAAAATTGTTAAAATTAGGAAGGCTGTACTTCCTTTAGAACATGGAAGATAGTTGTGCAAGTTACCTCGTTATTCTATATGCAGAATAGCCAGAAGTTGAAAGAAACTTTTAATTTTTTGTTCTGTTTATGAAAATAGCCAGCCAATAGCATGGTAGGTACAAAACTTTCTTTGCACAAGTTATCTCGTTTTAGCAAGCTACTTTGAAATTGAAGTTAAAATTTGAGTATGAAAAACGATGTTTCCCTTTTGTTTACAAGCACTTCATATGAAACATTTCTTTGGTTTCGCATATTAGCAACTGAATTTTATATTACCTATATCGATTTAAATCACTGACTTGCTACTAATGCCTAACACCATTCTTGGAAACGAAGGTGGAATGCTTGTACCTAATGTAGAAACACAAAAGGCATTCAGGGGAGAAAAGGATGGAGGCTTCATTCAGTATTCTGTCTTGGGTAATTGTAATGGTGCATAGTGCAACTGAGATATCGTGCAACTGGGAATTCACAAATTTTGCTGGCTTCTACAGTGCCATTGAAAGGAAACATGGGCACAAGGTTCTCATACAAATGACATATGTGAAAGAAAACGAAGGTATTTTTCTTGTAAGTAGTTTCTAAGTGGTCCTGAGGCTTCCAGTGAACAGTTGTGCTAAATGTCTTTAAATGTGCTGTAACCTAACTCTTCTCCTAATAAGATAAATACAGCCTACAAAATTGTGGGTTTGATTGACAAGAACTCTAGAACCAAGACATGGTCCCTCACTGGTGAAAGAACTTGGAAGTACCCAAATGGTTGCATGTGATTCTACATGTAAATGTTTGTGCTATGTCACTTGCAATAGGATCTGTCCTATTTTTTTTCAATATGACTGATATTACCAAGAATGTAGTGTTTAGAGAGTGCTTGAGCTGTAAGAAGTGTAGTAATATGCATATATGGCAGTTTATGTAGTTGGATTCTTTTGGCTTGACAGTATTGGGGACAGGAATAAAATTCATTGATGATGCTATAGAGAATATTAAGGAGTATTCTTTCCGAATAAACTGGTACCTTATTGAGGTAAGAATAGATAACCAGAATTACTTAATCTATTAACTTATATTTTTGGTATTATGATACTTTAAATGACAAGATTTTTTATTTTGGCAAAGGCTGCACTCTGATTCAAACACTCAAATCAATCTCATGGTAGAGTAGGTTATCATAACATTATCACCAGCCTGTATGGACCAGAGTGCAGGTGGATGTCAAACTTTCTGACCGGTGGGAAAGAGAAGTTTGCATTTTTATCCAACTCACCAACAGAGAAACCACCCCCACGCGCCCCCCCCAAAAAAAAAAAACCAAAAAAAACCCCAAACAACTGAATTAAAAAGAACTGATTAAAGTACTATATAAAGAGACACCACTGTCAAGAATCTGACTCCTTAAGCTTATATGAAAAGATTTTTTTTTTGTCTCTGTGCTGTTGTTGCCACTGTTGGTTGAGCACTGGTTGAAATGACTTGTTTACGTGCTGAGTAGAAGAGCATGGCATAACTGTTTAGTCTCTAAAATGTAATTCACTACAATTTATAGAATTCATTTATAAAACTGTTCTCAGAAATTATAATTTGGTTTCTGTCATCACGGTAAGGGAAGAATTAGTAGGAATCAATATGAACAGTTAGCCAAGTGCAGTCTTACCTGTGAGGAGTTTGGCTCATTCTTTGCCTCACTAAGATTTGCATAACCTAAAGTCATGTCATCTTCTCTCTGTTCTAAATAGCATAATTAATTGAGAATAGTGGGTAATAGGGACGTTGTAATGCAAATAGAGCCTGTGAAAATTGTAAAATTAGTGCAGTCTGAAAATGTTGGGGAGGAGGAATTGCTTTCTTTTATTTTTTGCCTACTGTAATCTTAGGAAAAGTGGGGTTAATCTTGGAGAGTTCTCAACGAAAATGGCATTAGTATCAGCTGTACTGCATGCATGTTCATTTCTGTCATTTATTGATAATACTAAGGAGGACACATTTGTAATTCACTAGACTATTTCTGGAGAGAAAATAGGAGGATGGCTGAATTCAGCTGACTAAATCATGTCAGCATTAGTTGTAGCTTCTGCTCAAGAGATAGAATAGTGCTCCCTGCGCTGGGATCTGTCCGAAAGGAGACAGAAGAACCAGAGTGACTGGTAAACCCATGTAGCAAAAGATGAAACAGTATCACTGAACACACAGTTCTCATCACATTGTGGCTCTGCCTGTGCATTCCTGTTGGTTCTGGTGATGTGTCTGTGGAAAGAGAAGACCCTTCACTGTAAATGGCATGAAAAAAATGTGATTGGGTTATATTCTATATGCAAGATCATCTACTGAATCCATACTTAATAAAACTGGACTACTGATGTCTAAACAAACAACAGTCACAACTTCAGCTATCCATTTTGAGAAGAAATCTTTCACTTGATTTTTCATCAATGCATATAATAAAAGGATGAATTTTTGTGGCGTTCAGAAGACTTTAAGTATTGTGGACTAGAATTAATCCGAATACCTAGGAAGCCACCTTTTAATTTTTAAAATTATTTAACTGAAAACTGTATTGCTGCTGATTTATTTTATGCCATTGAATCAAGTGATAGTTTATTCAACTGAGATCTGCTGTCTTAATGGGTCCATTAACCAGTTTCTTCAGAAAACAAACAGTAAAGCTTTGTACCCGTTTCATAACAGCGTGTGAAGTACAATATTCTCACTGTTTCCATTAACCTAGACTTAAATAAACTGAAAAGAATGCACTGCAAAATGAAAATTGAGATGGGTCAGAAATAACCCTCAACTTCAGAATTATTTTGGAAGCTTAAACAAAAAACCCCACCAACCTCCCTTCCCACCTCAACACCTGAAGCTTTCATACTGCTTATACGAATTAGACTGTAAATAATTGTACTTTGCAGGTTTCTTTACTGTCTATTAATTTTTTGGGTGCATCCTGTGTGCATGTGTGCTTCTGAGACTTAAACATTTCACATTAAACGTTTTACATCAGAGCAATACTATTTTACAAGAAATACAGTTTGTGGGAAAGGACACAAGAGTATGTTTTACTTCAGATTGAGAGAATTACTCTCCAAATCTGTTGAACTGTCTTTGCAAGCTGCTTTTGTTGAGCACATAAAAAAATTAGTTAAATTGGCCACTGAGCTTAGCTAGAAAATATTTGTCTTTCTGTTTAAAAGACAAAACGGTTGAAATACCACCACTGGGAATTGCCACAGGTAATGTACGCTTGTTCTCTGATTGATTTTTTTTAAATTGGTAAACCCCATTTTCCTTCTTCCAAGGAAACCTAAACCAAGGAAATCTGAAATATACACTCATGTACATATATACGCGTGTTATAAACATCCTTCTGTCCATCTTTTGAGGAACTTTACAATTTTAAAATGGATTATGGAGAAACAATTACAATTTTATTATTTTTATTTCAAAAATATAACAATGTTAACATCTGTTTTGAAGACGTCTTTTTGGTTAATTTCTTGAGGGTTTTTTAAGTCAATCATACCACTTTTACACTTCAGCTCTCACACCAGAACTGGAAAAAAAACGAAACAAAACAAAACAAACAAATGAAAAAATCCCACAAGAAGTCTGACATATATTTGAATGGTTTTTTTCAGTGACATTAAATGTTTTCAGCTACTTGAAATGTTTTCCGTGAAGTTGCTCCACCTCATCTTTATGGTGAGTGGTGCCATGGACTCACACATTGTTCAAAGAGCACTGGACTGACTTAAAGGCAGAGGGATTGTGCCTGCAGAGAAGATGTAGGCGAAGGATGGTATTTTGTGGGAATTATAGATGTTCAGAGCACAGAAATATCTGAGTTGTTAAAGAATGCTTTTCCCAGTATAAATTCAAGTAAGGAGACAAAGTGAAATCTTCGCTAACGGAAGCTGATTACAAAATAGTGATGCAAATTCTGTGTTCATGAGTTACTGTTTTGAGCCGGATTTGACCATGCTTGTGCCTTCTGCATAGTAGCAGTTCCTGAGTAACTTAATTTAAAGATAAATTGCGTTTAAGACTTTTATTTCTGTCTGCCTCGTATGGGCCTCCAATAATTTAGTTTAAATGAATCTTCTCTTTATTATTAACAATTCCACATGCACAGTAAATTTGTTGCTTGATATTAATGGCCTGATGCATCT
The DNA here is from genome assembly GCA_033558185.1 of Dromococcyx pavoninus. Classification (NCBI taxonomy): domain Eukaryota; kingdom Metazoa; phylum Chordata; class Aves; order Cuculiformes; family Neomorphidae; genus Dromococcyx; species Dromococcyx pavoninus. Next base: position 2,259,720 of record JAUMJL010000104.1, on the reverse strand, counting down.
TTTAGGTCATTTCAATTCATAAGATCTAAGAAGGAAATCTTGCAAGATTAACTACCTGAGGTTTTCAAATTTTGCTTAGTATAATAAGTGAAGTTAAAAAAAATCTGCTATTAATATTTTTAATTGTGTTTGAAGTAAAAGAGACATTTCTAGTCTTTTTTTGTGCTTAGTAGGTTTTGCTGCAGCAGCTATTGTTTTTACCACGTAGGAATACGTGAGACTTTTTTGTTAAACTAACTAAACTTCCAGACAATTTTAAACAATTCCAAATACATTTAAAGCAGATAAATCACCATTTAAGTAGTGATCTGTTTCAATTATGTAGTCAATATTTAACTTTTTTCAGTCCTCAGTTTGTTATAAGCATTAGAATTGTATGCTTCTGGAAACACATGTATTTAAAGGACATTGCGTAGTGGATGTGTAGCAGATTGAGTAACACATAAGGTACTCGTGAACAGACAATGGAGTTACAGAAAGCAATTAGGAAGAAGTGGGATAGAGGAGATGAAAATCCAAATCCCTCTTGAACTGGAGAGGTTAAAAAGAAGTCAGGCAGTGAAGTTCTTGGATCTATATCCTATCCTTCCTTCTGTCCATCCTTCCTGCTCCCGGTGGAGTGTGTTGGTTACGGCTTATGGCTTCAAAACTCAAGGAGCCTGTCTCTTGGCTTGATCTGCTGACATTTCACAAGAAGAGTTGGTCATATGAGATGAAAACAAATGCTTTGGAAATATTTATGAATTTTGATCCAAAACTTTATGACAAAAAGTTCCAGATCTCTGTTCTCATTTAATCTAACCCTGAACCGTGTTCCCAGTCTGCATTCCTCTCCCTTTACAAAGCATTTTATGTGCTGTGTTTTTTATCAGTGTGTGATGGCCCAATAGTGCCTAGGAACTGCTTGGTATAAAGAAAGTGATTGTGTATGTCAGAATGAGCAGTGCGTGCGGTAAGGGAGCTGCAGTGCAGGAAAACTGACACACAGCAGGTGTGCAAGAAATAAGCAAAAACATTTTATTATGATAATGATCATGAAACTGAAGGCCAGAGAATGTGAACTATTTCTAAGGCCCCTGACATTGTCATCAAGTAGTCTTACAGTCCACGCTTGCCATCATCTGTTCAGCTGTGGAGAGTTGTGATTCAATGCTGCTGTGTTTAACAGAGCTCCAAAATTTCATGTTATCGTATCGAGTCAGTGAGCTTAACAACGAGCAGAAGGTGCAACTTCCCCAAAACACTTGGGATCTGTGCATCATAGCATGTTTGGGGTTGATTGGGAGTGGTTCATGTTTTGCAATTAGGTTTGGGGAGGCAGGAGTGAGTGTGTTACTGAGCCTCCCAGGACAGGCTGAATACGTCCTGTAGCCAAGCATAATCAGGATGGGTATATCCTTATATAGCTGATGGTAAGCTTCACCCAAATAATTTGTTCTGCTAATTCTGGTGGTTTTGGGAAAAAGAGGAATGTCTGCTCTGTGGCCACAAGCCCTGCTTAACAGAGCTGCAGATCTTTTGTTTCAAAGAAGACTTTTTGGCAATTGCAGGGGCTGGGTTGTAGAAGGAGATTGTCCTGCATTTAGCAGTTAGACCTGGCACATCTTCTACTTAATGTTACCCTTCCAAAGCTTTGTTTGTGTGAGGGACCTTCTTGGCATCTGAATTGGCTCAAGAGAAATAACTGGTTTGTTTGCAGGTTGATTTGCTGAAAATCTGCAGTAGCTTCCCCGCTAGGAGAGAAGCTCAGTTAGGACCTGGTTGTGCAGAGCGTGCACTGAGCCCGGGAAGCCTTGAGAAACCTCCAGTGAGCCCTCCAGCCGAGTGGCCAGGCTCAGTGCTGAGCCCATGGTAGCATCCATGCTTGAGCTAGTAGAGGCTCAAGTTTTGCTTCCTACCATGCAGTATGACCAGCTATAGCGCCAATGGAAGAATGATGTCCAGGTATAGTGGTATCAGGATGATCTCTTGCACCCTCTCAGCTAAATCCTTCTTTCAAGGAACCTCAGATGCAGCTGATACAAAATCGCAGTTCTGCTTTCAGATGCACAAAACTGGCGTGGCAGGTCTCTGTCACAATTTACTTCAGTTCTTCCCAGGAACTTCAATATAGTGCCCACAGTTTTTGGCTTGTTTTCATAAAAACAATTTTTAGGACAGCCTTGGATTAATGCAGATAACTACATTTATTAGTGTGCCAGCCTGATGCTACTTTAAAACTCTATGTTTACTGCAACTTATTGGACTAATTAAAAAAAAGTTAATTCTACTGATTACAGTCACTTAATATATACACATATTTTCACCTTAGTGTGTCACTCTGGCCAATGCAGCTCCACAGTAATTGGGCACTTTTACCCTCTGAAAAAATTTCTAGCTACAGGTGTTTTTCTTTTTCCGTAGGGGAGTTCTGGAAGGTCACAGAAGCATGAAATCTATCCTAATTCAGCTTAGCTGCTAATCACACAGAGAGAAAGGAAAGTGTGACTGAGTATTGAGTAAATGTCAGTTGGCACCTGTTTTCACAATCTCAATTTGTTTTTCTTCTCACAGCATATTACACCTCTTAATTTAATTTGTGACTGGCCTTTTCTCTTCCCAGCTGTCTGGGGCTGCAGTGCACACGTTCCAGCTGGTGTTACCGGGGGCTTTGCTCGGCCTAAGAACTGAGCTGAGCAAATTACCCGAGTCCCACAGCCGCCTGGGTTCTCTGTGAGCTCTCACTGCCTTATCTCACTTACAGGCTAGTAATTTGATTCCCTGGACCTGAAATGGAATATGCATATTTCAAATACCTTTAAAAAGTCTTTCCCATCCTAACTATGTTTTTGGGGGATTAAAATGGTCTTTAGGTAACAGAGTGGCCTATTCAGCAGCTTTGCAATAATGCTAATGTTGATTTAAGTTTGTTTTTTTGAACAGAAAAGTTCCTAATAGTATTTGCAGAAGGATAGGCTGCCTTGCAGTTGTACTGTGAGTGTGTCACGTGTAAGGGCTTCATTCTCCTTCCCTCCCATGTGCAAGCACACAAAAAAAAAGTAGGGCTGGAGAAATCCAACATCCCACTGCTGTGCCCCAGAAAAGTTTAAGGCAGTCCCAAAGTGACGTTCGGAGAAGTAGCAAATTTAATTTCTTGGACCTCAGGCTATGATAGCTTAATCCTTCCTCTCTAGAACAGCAAGCTTCAAAAATAAGATACATGTCTGTCTGGCAAAATTAACAGGCAGACTGAAAGATGATGAATTTCCAAGATACAGAAGCCAGTATTATCTCCAGAGCTTCCCTCGATAGAGGATCTCAGCATTCCAGGTCAAGAAAAAAGAATGTTGCCCAGCCCTGTTCTCCTTGAGCAAACGTTTCTTGTCTTCTGTCAACTCTGAGAATTTATAAAAATTACAGTGTTTGTATGTGGTGGTGCATATTATTAAATCGTCTCTTAATTTGCTCTGCAGAAACTCATGTAAATTACCAGCTCTGATTACTGCTGAAACTTGTTAGCTCAGGATATTTCCATCGTTATAACCTCATTGTCTTACAAAATTCATCACCACTATTACTAGTTTTCTATTTTTATTACAAAAATACAACTTCTTTTACCAAGTTTGCTGTTTTAATTTGGGAAAAGCCCTATATAGTAGTATATTCCCTATGTTAAAATGATACTGATCATTTTCCTCTCTATACGTTGTTCCAGAAATTGAGTATATTAACAGTTTTCTTTGAATGAAAAGTTAGATTGAAAATGAGTCCTAAACCAAGGACTACATGAAGTTTTTCTTTTTTCTTTTTCTTTTTTTTTGTGTGTGTGTGGCTTCATGGGAAAATTTGAAAAACATTTCATTGAGATATAGTTTTGATCAACACAGTCTGTGGTTGCAGATGGTATTTGCAAAAGCAGGCATCAGAGAGACAATCTTTTAGGTGGAAAGGGCAAAAACCTGGATGGAAGCTGCGGCTGAGCTGTCAGCCCTGCCAGCTTGCAGGGACTGTGTAAGGAAGCTCTAGAAACTCTTCCTTATTTTTCCAACCCCAAAACAATTCCCTTGTTTGTATTAAGGATGTGCTGATATTCTACTTAGTTTCAGCAGGTAATTCGCTCTTGCCCTTCTTTGTCAGTTTCTTATCTCCATGTATCTATAAACCACCTGGTGGGCAAGAGAACCAACACCTATTAAAATGTTACCCTTGTTCTGCATGTGTTTCATGGGTGGAGGTTGTATATTTGAGAAGAAAGTCTTTCAGTGTTCAGGTTTTGTTTTTTAGTAAGTCTCTGCTTGCACATGATGACTAAAGAGGAATTTTTGGAAAAGTCACTCTTGTCACAGCCGGTTACTACTTCAAACTTGAAACCTAACTCATGTGAAGGCTATCACCACATCGGTTATTCTAGCCTGCTTTTTGCCCTGGCAAGTGCAATCTCATCTCTCTGGAGTGCAATCACAAAGTCCATATTTTTAACTTAGGCTGTTACCATTTGCTGCTTTCCTACTGTCGCTCTTTTCTGAGTATATGGTCTTTTTAGTCCCCCAGAACCTGTAGAAGCAGAAATTGTACCAGAAAAATTAAGCTGCAAAGAGATTTCATAAGAAAGTATGAAAAGTCCTGTTTGTGAGATTTTGGCATATGGTATTTAAAAAACTTCCACTTACTCATTTTGATTTGCAGTAGACTTTTTCTCTCCCAAAAAGCTGTCTCAGCTACTACTTTATTCTCAAACATAACTTTCTGTGTACAGCAACTATTTCTTCGTACAAATGTGAAGCACAGTTTGGTGCCCAGATGAAGTCCAGCGGCTGCTGCTGTAGCTGGTACGAGACCTGGGCCTGTTTGCAGGAGCTCCTTCCTGATCCCCCCGGAAAAATGAGACACATCTACCCAGTGATAAAGGTTCATTTTGCTGGCATTCATTTTCCATGTAGTCCCTGATATTTGACAATATCATGCCAGTGAAACTGGAGTCTTCTCTATGTTTTTCATCTGTTTTGAATTTACATATATTCTTTTTCCTCTCTCCTAGTTTTGCAGGTATGTCATAATAAAACTGTTAATTTGACTTTTTTGTTGTTTATTTGCCTGTATTTGTTTATGTTTTGTGTTGATTTTGAGTAAAAATTGTGCCGATAGTAAGGTCCTATTTTGACAGATTTCCAGCTAAACTCAAGATGAAAGATTTGTATAAAACATTGGAAGAGATTTCTGACTCGCTGACATTCTTCCTTCTTTCTTGTCTCACCTTTCCATATTTATTTCAACCCTTACGCTGAATCCTACCCCTTCAAAAAGTGTGATAGGGTTGATACTGCAAACAATTTTACTTGTCTGCCTATTACTGATCACAGAAATGACTGGTAAAACTCCATCATATGTGGGTTAATCTGTGGAGGCTGCTGAATCTCTTCCGTTCTCTCTGATGAAGGATACAGCTGCCTAAGATTGTCATACTGAAAGAGAGAGACTGATGAGACTGGGCTGGACTGAACTTCCTAAGATCATTCTGTCTCCAGATGAACTTTTATTTTTCTAAGTGCAGAGAAACTCTGTAATAAAATCCCAAAGATTGAGGCATTTGGCTCACAAGTAAGGTCACTTACAAAAAAGTCTTCTCCCTTTCCTGCAGTAAAAGAGAAGTTACTATCCTGAGTGTTTCAGCCCCAGGACATTTTGAAAAGTCTGTAAGGAGAAGTGGTGCATCATTTTCCTGCAAGGGATTGAGAGGAAGAGAAATCTAGTGGAATGCTTCTCTTGAGAGGAGCCAAATGTTCAGTCAAGAGAAGCCAGAAAGTTTCCAAGCTGAAAGTTCAGCAGGATTTTTTACAGAATTTATTTTATCACTCTGAATATTATAGCCAAATAAATCAATAAAATGAGACTTCTAAAAGAATTGCCTCTCTGTTTCAGAAGTTCCCTACTACGTAGATACTGAAGTGTCTGTGGTTTTTTTTTTTTCTAAGATGAACAGCTCCTGCCCTGTGTTTCTTAATTTGCTCGTACACAGCTCCATTGCCCACCCCAGTGTGGCAGGGGAAGAACACAGTAGACCTTTTACTGTGCAGCAAAAGAAGAACAAGGAGGTTGGCTAAGGGCCTAGAGAAGAAACTTATGAGGATCAGCTGAGGGAACTGGGATGGAGAAAAGGAGGCTGAGGGGAGAGCTTATTGCTTTTTACAACTAAATGACAGGAGGTTGCAGTTAGGTAGGTGTTGTACTCTTTTCCCAAGTAACAACTGTTAGGATGAAAGGAAACAACCTCGAGTTGCACAATGGGAGCTTTAGATTGGATATTAGGAAAAATTTATCAGCAGAAAGAGAGGGTTATCAAGCATTGAAAGAGGCTGCCCGGGGAAGTGGATGTCACCATCCCTGGAGGTATTTAAAAGACGTTTAAATGTGGCATGTGGGGATATGTTTTAGTGGTAGACTTGGCAGTGTTAAGCTCACAGTTGGACTTGATGATCCTAAAGGTCTTTTCCAACCTAAATGATTCTATGATTCTCCAAAAATTGTCTGAAGCCTATGTTGCTGAAGAAGGTGGCCTAGACAGTTCCTGGTTACTCTTGCCCCGCTATCTGCCTTAAAGACAATATGGAGGACCCCAGACATGAAGTGCCCATGTGATTTCACTGCCTTGACTGTCCATACCCACCTGGACCTTTCTGCATGGCTGAGAATGAAAATTAGTGTTTATGATTTTGGTGGCTTTATGTGATAACTGGTAACTGCTGTTTGTTTAAGCTGCTTTTGTTAAATGCACCCTCCTGCTTCTTACTATTCTGGTTTTATATATAAGCATTTTTAGATAAGACACACTTCACTACCAAATCTACTTGTTACAGGAAACTTTGCTGCCTGAGTCTTTTATGGCCGACGACCTTGACCTACACATGCAGATTTCCCTGAAAGAATTTCTTCTCCAGAGCAACCATGGGTATATTTTTGGCTGCTGGCTCCAGCAACAGTATTATGGCATATAACGAAGGTAGAAAATACGTGACTGTAGGTGTTGCCTGTCTTGTACTTGCCCTTGCTATTGGCAAACTCTCAGATAAATGAAATGTTCAGATAAGCACGTTTTTCCCGGTGTTCATTGCCAAATCAGAGAGTTCAAGAAACTGATAATATTTGGGTGCCTTAAGACAGAAACCTGTTCTGTCCTAGTTCAGATAAACATGCTATTAATAACTAAAATAATAAATTAATACTTTATTTAAAGAACTTCTTAAATATGTAATTCTTAAAATAATGGATATCATGCATTTACTGAAAAATGTTTGGGTCTTTTAAGGTGCAACTACATCTAATAAAAGAGCACTAAAATATGATATAACAATACTACTTTTTGTGTTTGAAGTGTGTAGACACTCTATGTATCCCAAACTGAAATCTACTAAAATGCCTTAATGCATATCTCATTTTATACACGAGTTACTTGATTTTGCAAAGATTTGCCTGACTGCCTAACAATGTTTTCTATCTCTTTCACTACACAACATCACCTTTCCTCTTGTGCATTTCCATATTGTGGAGTTAAGGGAACTGAGAAGAAGATGATGGTCACACAAAATTTTGCAAGAAACATATTTTGTCACCATATATTCCAGATCATCTTCCTTCTCACAGTTTTTCATAAGGCTCTGCTGGGGACTGGGTGCGTTACCGGCGCTGCCCCAGCCCGTGCTGTGCGCTGTGTCACAGCAGGTCTCCATTTCACACATACGCTGTAATTGTGGGGTGAGATTGAGCTGCCAAGGGTGGACCTCGGCTTCGAGGTGTCCCTTTCATCCCCTGTACATGGACTGATGGGCAGCACAACTCAGCACATGGCGTGCTTTGAAGACAGAGCAGGGCAGTGGCTTGTTGAGCAAAAGTAAGGAAGGCAGAAATATTTTTTGTGGTCCATTTGAAACTCCTCTCTAGTTTTAGTCATGCTATGTTCGCTTTTGGGGCACACAGAAAACTTACAACAATTTTTATCCATCCCTTCCCTATAGCCTGTGATACTCTTCTAACAGCAAGGAGGGACACACTTTCTGTCATGCATGGATGTGCTGCACCGTTAGTAACATTTTCCCCTTGAGAACTCATTGGTATCTTGTTAGCTGAAATCTAATTTTAATATTTGTTTTAATTGTCTATGTGATGCAATTAAATTGAAATGGAGAAAGCTTAGCATGGTAGTGAAACCCAGCATTTCCCCTCACAGCTGCAGGGCTTTCTGGCTTTGCAGAAAAAAGCAGGCTCCTTTTTTTTTCTTTTCTTTTCTTGTATTTACCAAGAGGGAGGAGTGCTAGCAGCAACTGTAACAAACTTCAGCAGAGGGCATTTCCCAATGATCTGGTGACTGACCGATTTTAATGACCCTCAGCTTTTCTCCAGGCCATTAACTTTCCTAGTAGTTATTAATCCCCAGGAAACATCTTGGGTCTCAATGTTCAGTGCTTAAAGACAAGACAGTCTCTTGTAGATATTTTTCCTACAAAGCATCCAAAATATACATTTGACTAAATCTTTTTAGAGTGTGTGTCCAGATGTTCCAGTGTTTTTCAGTCTCCTGGAGAAATCTGCTCTTATCTTAGTGATTTATTTTGGCCTTATGTTGAGTTGGGCACTTGCTGCTGTTACAAGTCTGCAGGAGATCGAACGTTTCCACAGGCTTTGGTCTCAGGACCTTCACTTTCACTTCATTAAGCTAACTGGAAATATCTGTACACAACAGAATGATTGTTGTGCTTTGGAACATAAAATTTATTGGCCTAATTATTGCTTTCTGTCCTTTAGAGTTACTGTGTTGTACTGATGCCCAGAGCAACAGTTGCTCACTGGGGATGGAGAGATTGATCCCACTTTTGCTGCTGCCTTTGTAGGTGCAGAAGTACATTAATCCACCAAAAACCCCACTCGGCAAGTGTTCAAGGTACAACAACAGGAAACACCGACACCAGGGACATTATGAGAAACCTCAGTTTCTGGTGCTGTTTGTGGATGAAGTCCTCCTTTAATGTTTTGTGTTTTGAAATCTTTCATTTATTACTACCTGATTAGACTCTGTAGAGAACTGTGTCTGAGGTTTACACACAGCTTGCAAGAGGGAGTTCTTTTTCAAGAAGTCCTCAGTTTAGGGTGCAAAATAGCAAATTATGTGAAATATTGCACATGGAAAAAGTTATAATCAAGCCTGCAACAGTGACACCTATATAAGTTCCCAGTAAAACTATTTTCTGTGACACATTTTTGTGTCTTAGCATGCTTCTGTCTGCACTAGGGCCTTGGAAGGGCAGAATGGCCAAACTATCCCAAAATGCACAGAAAAGCCGTGGCAGAAGGTAAACCTGAGGAATGAAAAAGATCTTCCTTTATTCATGTTTCCTCCAGTTAGTTCTATAGGGATAACAGGCTTTGCTGTGGTAAACCTCCCGTTTCCTTCACAGAGTACGGTATTGCAGGTATGATTAGGCCCTGTGTGAGAAGCAAATCCTTCCCCTTTATTCACAGGAAATTATTTCATTTTCTCTGCAATTTGAGGCTGAATTGTTTTGTAGTATCTTCTTTTATTTTTTTTTTTTCAGATAACTGCTTTAATAACTTGTATGTGTATTCAGACATCTATTACTTTTGTATTACTCCAGACCCTTCCAGGAGGAAAAATTTACAGTGCCTTTCTCATACAGACCACTGTTGTGCTCATTTTGTGAGATAGGAAAATCGCACCTCCAGTAAAGAAACAAAAGATTTCCATTGCACGTACTTCCACTTAAAAATGTCTACCTACAAAAACAGGCCTATGGTCCATTTTTTAGTCATAAAAAGTAATTATAAATAAAAGGATAGTTGCAAAATAGTTGTACTTACCAACAGTGACTTTTAAAAATTGTTGTTTTCAATCAAAACACTCCAGTTAATATTTTTAGAGATGAGGGTCAGTTTGTTTGCTTTTCTTTTTCTTTTATTTTGGGCATATAATAAGCCTGTAGCTTCATGTATTCTGCAGGGCGCAGCTCACAGCCCTGCTGCAGGAGTCTAGAAATGGCACAAATGTGAAACAAGATTGCCACCTCCTGGATATGTCTTGGAAATTGAACTGAATGGGACGTGTTACAATTTGGGATTTTATATTTTTTAATATTTTTTAAGATATTTAAAATGATAGTCATTATTAGTGTCTGCTTTTCTGCTTATGTGCTGGCTAACTGTGGGGCTGGTGAAGGGCTGAGTTCCTCCACTGTGGTAAGTCTGTGATATCTCAGAGAGACACACACAGGGAAGCCATTGCAATCACAATCCATCGCCTTTATCAACTTCTCCACCCTCTTGAAAACTCTAGAGTACCAGGGGCATACATAATAACTAATTCAAAGTTATTAAGTAGCTATAGATGTGGAAACTGTAACTGACTAGAGCTGTCTTTGCCCCCTTAATAACTGAAAAACATTTGTAGTACCTTAAATATATTTGTGGGTATTAGAAAGAACAAGTATTTCATACTTGGTCTCTTTAAACTACATCTTGGCAAATCCACTGATGGGAGATATGAATGTTTAATAGTGATGCTTTGTTTTCAGAATTTATTTTTAATTTCTCCATTTAATGCCTGGAAATTAATTTACCAAAGATTTTTTAAGCACTGTGTTAATATCTCTATGTTAAATGTACAGCTGTATGGATAAACATTTGCAGTCCCATTTAGCGTCAAACAAAAGTGGCTTCCTTAAAAAGCAATATTGGAGCTGAATCACTTTGATGATCAGGTAGCCTAGTATTTTTCCAGTAGAGCAAACAAGGCCACATTTATTGTCCTACTGCATTATTCTTTTTAAGACGTATGTAACAGTTGGAGTAAGTCAGTATGAAGAAAGTGAGGCTACAGACCTTATAATGCAGTGTTTCCTAAAAATAAACTATATCCTTAATAACTTTAAAATGAGTATTTTTCAAAGCTGCCTGGCTGGGACCACTCTGGATGGAAAACCCCACTCTGTGTCTTCTGCCTCAGTGGGTGCCCTTACTTTGGCCATGTACATGGGTGACAATGGCCAGTCCTGTCCCCACTTTCTGAATAATGTTGGTGTTGTTTCTTGGCTACTGGTTCTTACTGTGCCTGATCTCTCCATTGGGATGCTAATAACAGAGCTAAATAATAGGTTTGATTCTTTACACTTTTTGCACAATTTGCATAAAAACATAAATTGTCATTCCTGACCTGTTGTATTGAAGAGGTGCATTTGCTATCAGTTGTGTTCTGCCATTCAAATGCCATTTGAAATGGCCCTTATTCTTTACCATTGCCATGTAAAATTATTTATGAAGACTGAAGTGTCTTCTCTGATCTTTTTTTCAACTGTAAGGGAAGAGTAGTCAAGCTGCATGGAAGTTGAGTAGCCTTATATGCACACTAAGGATACTTATCCAACGTGTATGAGAAGTGGCTAAGTGCTACATCATCCAAACAAAACTAGATAAACTCCATTTGCCTTAACTGACCTCTGAATATGTTAGTGAGTTGTATTTTATTTTTACCACACATATTTATTTTGCAGCAGTCCAAATAATTATACATAATTATTTGTAACAATATGTCAGTTGAACTGAACTCATATCTACTGTATACAGCTGAATGAAGTCCTCTTCTGATGTTACCCTGCCATAAGGAAAAGCTGCAGAAGAAAATCTGCTCATGAGAGAAACCTTTTCAGTCTATCCTTTGTTAAGGATGTGCAAAAAACCAGAGGTAAAAATAACTCTGAGAGTGCTAATTTCTTGCTGCTTATTGATGAAACACAGAGAAAATTCCCAGGCTTTTGGAAAGTGAACCGTTCCAGTGCTCAGAGTTGACTGTGGTTTTGCCTAACATTGTTTTTGAAAACTGAGGTAGTCTCCTGCAGCGCACATAATGCAGAAGGTGCTGGGTAATGTGCTGTCTGAAAGCGCCCTCAATGTTGAGGAGATGGGATAAGATACTATAAAATGAGGTTAAACTAACTCAGTACATGTATAAAATAAGTGCTTTAAAAATATTGCTTTGAAAAAGAACCAGTTCATTGCAGGTACTACTTAGAATTATTTTTTTTTTGTAATAAGATTCCCACCTTATGGTTTTGGGTGATTGTTCATTTGGTCAAGGTGATGCAATGAGCCACTGACACAGCATGAAACCACACAAAGTTGCCCAGGTTCCATGTTTAATGAAGTGATACTGCGTTGGAGGTTGTTAAAGCTCTCTAGTGGCTTGTGTGCCCTGGACATTCAGTCTCACTGTGGCTGCAAGTTCGCAGTTGCGGAGTTTACCTCGTGCTTGCTCACTAAGGTACAGCTGGTTGTGTGGAGCTACATCAGGATTCACATACGCTGTTTCCTTCCCAAAGCTGAGTCAAAGAGCTGAAGGGTAGATACATCTGCCATTATTTATCTATTAGGAGTTGAACTGCACTGACTGACTCATTTAGCAGAGATCATTACTAGCATTTTGCAGCTGTCTTATTTACATTACCAAAAAGTAGCCTTTAGACTCTCAACCATGAAGAGCTTGTAAAGTAATGTGTTAACTCCTGTTAGACTCAGTGCTTGTTCTTCCTTTTACAGGATTTGCTTGGTGAAACAGCAGAATGAAATGTATGCCTGGAGATAGACCTATTGCACTAAGCATTACTGCTGAAAATTTGAGGAGACCTGCCAACTAATTAACACATCCAAGCAGCTTAGCTTTCCTGCTGAGTTACAGCTGCAGAGGGACTATTCAGAGAGCTGGTAGTGAGCACAGTGGTGCTCTGTGCCTCTTTCTAAAGTTCTGATATGTGAGCAAGTGACAAAGTGGAAGAAGAAAAACATTCAAATATACACTCTTACAGGATCTCAGGAATGGCTTAGAAGCACTCATTCCTGTGAATGTTAATATATGATTTAAAGAAATGCATGTTCTGCATGGAAATACTAGAAATATATTTAATACAGAAGGGATGGTTTAACAGGGATTTTCATCTCCGATATTTATGATTCTGACACCTTCTTAGAGTCAGGTTTATCCCATCTCCTGTTTCATCATCTGAAGTCCATAACCAAGCTGGTAAGTGCTTTTGAAAACATGATCCTACAGGCGTCTTGATCATTTGGTAACCTGGTGCATGATCTACTCTCTGACCAAGGCTGGAGTTTGCCCTCTGGGAAGCCTGGGACCTTGCTTCTCTGTGACATACCAGATAGACGCGAATTGTGGCCTTCATAAGTACTTGCAAGAGTTCCTGCATCTGCCCTGGCAGCCTGGCCTCTCCTCTTCAGGTCTCACATAGAACAGCCTCCAGCAGTAGCTCTATTTTGTGGCAAAGCCACTTCTTAAAAACTCTTCCTTGTGCATACAGGCCTTTTCTGATATGCAAGTGGAATGGAGCATTACACCAGATCCTGTCTGTGACTTTTATATCCCATTCCCATGGCAGGGGGACGTTGCCTTTCAAGGGCAGCTACAGAACCTTCACTTAGACTGAGCAGTGTCACAGCTCTTTCCTTTTGACTTTCCTCAGTCTTTTTCTTCTCTGTGGGCTGGTGCTTGCTGTGTCCACACCCTGTGGACAAGCTGCAGGCGTCTCCAGGACAAGCAATCCACTAAGTGTGCAGCAGGGGCTCCTGATTTCCTTTGTCATCAAAGAAAGATCAACATATTCTTTCCACATTTTTCTTTCTAATCAACCTCACGAATCATTGACTTACTGATCAAACCAATGTTGGAGTTCAGACTGGGTCTCAGAGTGTTTTAATGCGTGCTCAGTCTTGCTGTAAGCTTTAGTGAGCTGTTAGGATATGGTCCTCAATGGAGGGTTCTGGTGTTGTGTCCTGCATAATTAGCTCTTCAGATTAAGAAAAGTCAGGCTCTGACTTCCGTTCCCCTGATTTTCACAGTGTTTCCTCAATAAAGATCAGCAAACCTGTACTACAGGGGCTATCACTTTAAGTTTTAGTGATCAATAACAAAACGGCTACTGGCAGAATAAGTATTGTGTTACTATTGCAGCTCAGGCTCCACAAATGAATGTTTAGAAATGGATAAAATTTTGTGCTGCCTTAGTATTTTCTTCTTTCTTATTCAGTATTTTCTTCACTGCAAGCTTGTGCATCCTGCTGGCTATTTTTGTTTGTGTGGTTATATTACAATTCAGATCATTAGAAGTATGAAGTGATGTATGTATGTATGTGCTGCATTTTGAAGCTTTCATTTCTACAGCTGTTTTGAAAAACTGCTCTTCTGCTCAATATGACAAAACATACAAAGTTAAAACCCAGAAGAACTCTTAATGAAAGCTTAAAATCTTTTCAGACAGACATCTGTAACAAGTACAGGAGAAAATGCCGAAGAGCTTTAAAGCCATTACCACAGGCCTGATGGACTCACAGTGCCGCCTAGTGAATGAGAAAGAATTAGCGAATTTCTACAATCCTCCAGTAAATCAATTTGCAGCTTCCGCAACTGTATAATGAAGTGTAATGAATTAAATATATTTTACTTAGATCTCAAGCCTGAAGTTCTTGGACTTTAAATATCAGACCATATTTATACTACTGTGAAAAGGCTGATCTATTTAGCAGATTATTGCCACAAGGTGATAAACATCACACCATGAACATTTTTTTTTCAGATAAGTAATTTCTCATAAAGAAAGTGAAAGTTATTTTCGTGATCTCTTTGAAAATTTTCTCATTCTGTGTCTGTATAAACTTGTTTTATGCTCAAATATACATACAGGGGTATCATGTGCATTTAATGCTGTTCCTGAGTGATATTTTCGCTGGCAGGGTTTAAGGATATGACAATAGGAAATCAAGTGCAGATGGACTTTTTTTTGAGGTTTTGTGGGGTTTTTTTTTACATTTTTTTTTCTCCAATGAAAAGGAACTTTCAAATCTCAGGTTTTGATTTGAAATATTAATTCATGTGCTGTATGTGTCACACCGCTTGCTTCCTGCTTTGATATATTTGCTTTTTGCAAGAAGAGAGATTCTTAAAGAAGAAATATTTCTTTGTAGTTTTACTCCATTTGTTTGAATTATATATGAAAAAAATCTTTATTTCTCTCTTCCAGTTTTTATTGATTTTTATAGTAGTTGCTGTCATTGTTCATACATTAGCAGTTGAGTGGAAATAAAAGATTCCTTGTGGCCTGGCACATGCTGACTGGACCCTGTTGTGGGAATGCTCTGATTTAGTAGTATATTGTCATTATTATTTTTTTTGCTTCTTTTCCCTTCCTGCTCTGAATGGATCTCTTTGGTTAGTTTTACTGGGGTGTGATCTGTGATTACTTTGCTTAGCAGATCTTTCTCAGTCAGAAATTGTGGAGCAGACTCTATCCCAAGAGCCTTAAAAAGCACTTCCAGGCTGGGTGAACCCTTTCTTGAACAGGGCAATGGCAAATTGTTGCAGAAAGGAAATACGATTAGGGAAACATCAGCCTGAGCACTTAGATGCAAGTCTTCAGGAAAAGCAGCCAGATCAGATGCACAGTCTATAGCTGACCTCCAAGGTCAAAAACTTGCGCATTTAAGAGAAAAACACTTTGGTAACTAATGGAGTCCTTTAAGTAACATCCTTTCCCAGCCCAGGAGAGTGGCCATTTCAGATTCATCAGAGAGCTATCTCTGAATTGTATCATAGCCCTGATATTAACCTGTTCAAAGTAGAAACAAATTCCAAAGCCTTCAAAAATGTTTCTGATATTTTATCTTTATTCATACTAGGTTGTGCGTAAAAAACCATGAGCACTCTGGGTGTGCTAAGAATAGGGAGAGAGATTCTGTGTTGGTGCTGCAGTAAACATATCGGTGAGTGGTTTTTTCCAAGAGGCTGTTCTGTTTAATGCACTAAATCATACCCCTACTAGCTTAAATTTCAGATATAAATAAAAGAAGTGGGAATTTAGAGTCCAGGTGACTTGTTTTTATCCTATTAGTACTCCCTTGTAAATAATATTCATTTATTTTGATAGCACAATCTTTCACAACACAATCAGATAACACGGAGTAGTCTGACCTACTCATACTCCTTATGGTTGTGATCCACTTTGTCTCTCAGTGTGTGTGTATTTACAGTGTAATAAGAAGACAGTGGGCTAAAAAATCTTTAGATTTATTCAGAGTTCCAAAACAAATGTAGTGTTCTTCTTTGATATTTTAACAATTATTTACTAAAATCTCAGGGTCTTGTCCCTAGAAAATGGTGGGAGAAAAGCAAAGTAGAAACTGATGAGTATCACAGAGTGGGGTGAGGTTTTGACACTCAATGTTTACAGGCACAGCACTGAACAGGCAGCTCCCAGAGAGTGGAGTTATATACCTTTCAAATCTGTTCTTTCTGAGAGCCAGCACAGCCCTTGGCATGGTATCACACAAGTAAGACGCTCAGAAAGGCCACGTTGTTTTGGCTTCATGGTCAGATAAAGGACATTTACTTGCCCATTGGTGAGTCAAACCAATAACTTTCCAGGTGTTCTTGAGTTAACCATCTTTTCCTGGGGCTGAGGTGGCTATCTTTTGGCTCACATCCCTGTCGTAAATGCTTCCTCTGCACTCCTGTCTTGCCTGTAATACTTTCCTAACCTACCAGCCATACAGAAAAGTACTGTTTGTGCAGATTTCCACCATGAGTATGCAAAGAAGACTTCGTTCAGCAAGGACAAGCCCTTTTATGATTCCCCTACACAGAGGGGTGGCTCTTCTTTTTTCCCCTGCTTGGTGGTCTGGGTCCATCCTGAGGGAGAAAGTTCGCTCACCAGGACTTCTTGCAGGCTGGCTTTTAAAACTGCATCTGCAAAATAATACCTCACATCAAAACATGCAAACAAATTAAATTAACTTAATATGTTTGAAATACTCTAGTGTGTTTTGCCAGTTTTGTTAGTTTTGGTGCTATCACCTACTTCAGAGGCACTTTTTGTTTCCGTGCACTCTTTCCATTTTTGTTTGATTAACTGTGGGCAGGCCATATTTTTGGAAGGCAGAAAAGAACATGTTTTCGTAAGGCCATTTGGTTGTTGTCCTTTCCGGTTGAAATAGCTCTCTTTGATCTTAAACAACTGTAGTCAGATGGCAACTAGTGACTGAAGTAATTCTTTGCTGTGGAAAATATACTGAGGGTAATGTATGTTCATCACTGATTTCAGGCTACCGTAGGCAGCTTGCTTCAGAGGGTCAAAAGCAGAAGGCTGTTTTCAAAAGCAATGCAGATGGATATAGATATTGACTCTGCATAGCCACAAATAATCTCCTGTGCTGATGTGACTGCAAGGAAAATTCATCTTGCTTTCTCAACTTTGACTTGTACGCTAGCTACAGCTGACATTTCTACGTCTCTTTTTTTTATATGCAGTCCATGCTTATTTTCTGAGTGAAGGAACAGAATTTTATAGTATTGCATTTACTTGTTTGCTCTGCTGAGGACTGTGTTAAAGGTGACAGCACTTAGAGTTTAGACTGATTTTCCTGAGCTGCTCTTATCAAAGAGTGCATATGCTTTCACATCTAGTAAGTGCTTTCATACATGGCATCCATAAGTCTCAGTGACTCTTGCTGAGAGACTCTCAAGAGATATTCCCACTGCACCAAAATTTGCAGAAAGATGCCAGGAACATCCGCCATTACCTGGCTGGCTGATGCCATGCCCCTGCACACGCCATGTCCGTGCATGCCTGCTCTAGCTGTTGGCTGAAAGAGAACTCCTCTTCCACTGCTAGGTGGCATTGCCTCTTAAGGAAGAAAATGCTGAGTTTCATCAGCACATCTTTTCATTATTTTCTAGCAGCTGTTTTTTTTTCCAACTGGAACATGCATTTTTTGTTTTCTGATTCAAAATACCTATCCAGCTAAGGAAGGATATTATTATAATGCCTCACTGCATGGGGAAACCACATCTCAGATGCTTTATTTATAATCAGTGCTTTCTAAAGGTAATTTGCAGCTTTATGTTTGAAGTTTTGCGGTATAATGATGTGCTAAAGGGTCAAGTTGTATTTTTCAAAAGTTTTCATTCTGTTATAGAACGATTCAAAAAAGATGCCTGTTTGAGAAGTTTACTGGATGAAAAAGAAATACTGGATACAAGAATACGGACCGTTGAAGTGAAGGGATTCATTCACACACCTGGTAAGCTCTTGCAAGCTAATATAAAAATGCGTCTAGCTCCAATCTAAACTTGCTTCTTTGGAGGATGGAAATGCAGAGAGAACGAAGTTACACCAGAAGCAAAGAAGAAAATTTATGCCTTTGACTGACAGAGGCTTGACACAGTAGGCTAACTTCAAAGTGTACTAATACTCTCCAGAGATCAGTAAACATGATTAATATACAGTCTGTGGGATAATTTTTGTGTGTGTGTGTGAAGTTACATAGACTTCTAAAAACAAAAACAACTTTAATGCTTAATACATTCCATCTGTGAAGTATGTATCAATATGTTCCTATTAAGGGCCAGATTAGGGACTAAGTACGCATACTGAGTAGTAGCTTAGTCTGCAAATAGTGCAATAGCACTGTTCTAATGAGGAAATCATCAGCAGATGGGTTTAAATTTCCCATATCAGTATGTTTGCAAAAGCAGCAATATGCTGCACTAGGTTTTCTCTTCTGTGCTATTCCTATTGGCCTCCCTTAGCTGGCAGTCTGGGGAACTACAAAGTTCTGATACTAATTTTTATTCTGTGGTGGATCTGCTCTGTATCAGATTACATGGTTTGTGCTACTCATGCCAGTGTGGCTTTTCTGGAAATTCTTTCCCAGAAGGCACTCTTCCTTCGTGCATCTTAATTTAGCTTAATGGATGATACATCTCATCCGCAGATGCTATGAGTATACAGCAGTGTACTGATGGGTCTTGTGTCTCATTTGATAACCATGCTCTGATTCTGGTATACTGAGTCATCTGCTCACATGCCTTTGCTTTCTTTAAATGTCAAAAATTCTGTGTTTTGTGCATTTGTATTTTGCAGACTTTGAAGAGTCCCCTTTGGATATTTGTAGGACAGTTAAGAAATAGCCCTTGTCCCATCTACTAAAGAGTATAGTCTGTGCTGTTCTGCTGTTGTTGGTATTTCAGCTGGTACAGGAACCTTGTGTTTCTAAATAGCCAAGTCATTTGCCTTTTAAAATACAGGAGAAGGCAATATGTTTAACGTGTTTTCTTCCTTCCTGCATTTCTCTCTGAAATTATTCCTACCAAAGCTATATACTGTTAACTTATAAAGTTTCCTGGTTCTTTCTTCTCTGCAGCTGTTGAACATTTGGAAGCCAGCTGTAGCTTAAAAGGGGAATTTTGAGGGCATTTGGTTTTTTTTTTCTGCTGGCATTGCTGCCAGTTTTGCCTGCAACCATGTTTGGGTTTGCTGGGCTTTGTGCAACATATGCTTGCTCTCTCAGCCCTCTCTATTGTAATTACTTTTTCCTACTGTTGTATAAACTATCTCAGCCAGCTTGTGTCAGAGCTCCTTTCATCCACAGGCAATACCTGGTGTAGTCTATAAGCGAATGCAGTGAATAGTGTCTAATTTTCTTCATTCAACTTATTGCTTCTCTGGAAAGAGCTGATATCAAATGCATGACATACATACATTTGTGAAAACCAAAGAGTGAAATATTGAGGATTTCAACCTAAGTCTACAAAATGCTTGTATGCAGTGCGCAAAGAATTACTTGGTTATGTAGTAGGGATTCTCCCTTTCATCTCAAAAGACAAGAGAAATTTTCATCTTTCTTGATAAGGATGTGGTGAAATTAATGTCCATATCAGTTATAAAGTCAGAATCATCTCCATTCTAGGACTATTATTTAAAACAAAACATTTTGAGGTGTAAACCTACTGCCATGCCTGTGAGTGCCCAAGAGTAACAGAGCAGGTGGCTGTTATGAGGGTGTTAGTCTGTTCCTCATCTGTACACTACACTGTTGGACCAACTGGTCAGGGTGAAAAGACTAGGATGTTGCAGTACCCCTTTATGGCCTCACCTTATCATTGCGGGAGAAGAGGTACCACTCTCTAAACTTCAGTTGTCCACTTAGAAACAGGTCATGGGCATCTTGGAGGTTGGAACTCTTCCATTCTGGCTTTTTTTACCAACGTTGCCAAGAGAAAGCATCCAGGACTGAGTTTCTAGGGACAGACTCCTCATCAGGCTGAACAGTGGGGTTGCTATGGAGCATGACTTTCTCGCAAGATGGAGAGAAATTACTTAGGATGTTTCCA
Organism: Dromococcyx pavoninus; assembly: GCA_033558185.1. Taxonomy (NCBI): domain Eukaryota; kingdom Metazoa; phylum Chordata; class Aves; order Cuculiformes; family Neomorphidae; genus Dromococcyx; species Dromococcyx pavoninus. Next base: position 2,239,511 of record JAUMJL010000104.1, on the reverse strand, counting down.
GTGCCATGGAGTTAGCAGTATTTTTGAGGATTTAACAGATGTTAGTGAGGTATTATGTTGGGATTTTTATTTCTGATTCATGGCATGAAGTCAGAAAAACAACAGCACTAACCACTTGCAAGGATTTGGGTTTGCTACAGTTGATTTAATTTTGAGCCAATCGCTGAAATTTGTAACTACATTTTAAAACCATATTTTTATTGTCCTGTAATTTGACCATGTATCAGAATTATAAAACCCTGTTATACAACACGGTTGACAGCATATTTGCAAAAGAAATATCTTTAAGATCCATCCAGTATCCTGAAACCTTATGGAAGTTGGTTACTTTACCCAATAGCAAAATAAAATTAACTCAGAAACATACATATGCAAACCTCCTAATCTAGCAGCCTTGCTTAGGATTGCACTGCATCAGGCTTTGGCTCAATATATTGTGCGACCTACATGTGCAGAAAGTGAACATATAGAGTTTCCACTGGGAACATTGAGTTCTAGTAAGGAAATATTAATCCTTGCTAAAGGCTTTCATAGTGAATCAAACCAAGGGGATTAAACATACAATATTTGTATGATCAATAGCTTCTTTTTCAATGAAATTCTTCTCTTGAGGATGAAACTAAAAGACTCAGGACACTATTGGATAGGGAGACAGCAGGCAGTGAAGTTCTCCACAACCATGAAGAATATTTCAGATTGAATTCCATTCTCTTTTGCCATCTGCTATATTAAGCTCATTTTAAATGCCTTAAACTGTCCCAGGTTGCAAAGGATTAATTACATATTAAGATGTTTTCACTAAAGGTTTCCCCTCTTTGAATTTCACAGTACTGTATCGAAGAGAAATAACACAATGAATTAAAAATTTTGGAAGATATTTCTCCTCTGGGAGAGAGACATTTGTACAGAAATTCTGGACATGAAAATGTCAAATGTTACTCATCCTTTTTCTGGCTTTTTTTCCTCTTTTTGAAGTATGTTTTCTTTCACTCGGTAGCTGAGAGTGTCACTGCTTGTTATTTGATATGTGGAACTGGGGCACACAAAAGGATGACTAATCCCATTTACTGGAATTTTACAATTTTCATCAAGACCACAGTTTCCATTTCAAGATTTACTGTAAAAGCAAAACACTAGCTGGCAAACTGACTTCTGTTATTGTTGCAGTAAATGAACAGGAATTGCTAAAAGTGTCCATTTTGAAGATTGCTTCTTAAATTGAGTAGAACCTTGCATTTAAATATTTAATGAGACCAAGTTTTTTGTAATTATATATACAGTACAGAAGGCTCTGTGTCCTTTGTCGGGCAATACCAGCCAGCATAATTTGTCCTTTTTCAAATACAGACACTCCTGTGAGGTCCAGTGAGTTATGCCTCCTTCCATCTTACACTCTTACTCTTTCTGTCTCTGTCTCTCTCTCTTTCTTTATATCACTGTGTTTTCAAGACTAGTGGTTTACATCTAGGCTTAAATAAACTTCTTGTTACATCCATATAACAAGTGAAACATCATTGAAAACTGTATGCATTGCCTGTATATTGAATAATTTTTGCTTGAAGTTCGACAGAACTCGAGGGAAAAAGAAAAACTGATAGCCACTGTCTTAACCTGTTCTTTGAGAAAGACAATTTCTTCTTTCAGTTTCTTTAATCTTCTACTGCAGTGGTGTTTCTAGAACCTCAGCAGGGGCAGTTATTGCCAGTCTTTGATAAATGGTCTGAGCTTATTGATGAATCTGATTACCATTTTTTTTAAAAAAAAGAAAATCTATTTGTAAGAAGCCATCTGCTTGCCTTCCAGCTCTAAGCCCCTTCCATTTAAATTATTGTGTTAGCCTTTCCTTACCAGTCTCAGTCATTCCTGCTGCTTCTTCTTTCTCTTCTTGCTCCTGTGAGGTCCAGTGAGTAGTACATGTTATGTCTCCTTCCATCTTACACTCTCTGTAATATATTTATTATACCCAGCCTTGTGTTCTCCCTCATAGTGAGTTGATACAAGAGGGTGAAGCCTTGAGAATAGCAACAGAGATGTAACAAGATTAGATTTATAAAGAAATAAAACCTGCTCTCTGCTTTATTGTAAAGCTTACGGTATCTGGTATTTCTGAAACCCCCAGCTGCTGGGAGTTTGTCTCCTGCAGATTTCACCTTCAGAGTGAGGTGGGAGGACTTAACTAAGTAAATTCTAAGGGATCAAAATCACAAACCCAGAAATTTCATGGGTTTTAGATTGAATCTGTGATCAACCTGTTTATATGATTTTTTTTCCAGGGATTTTTTTCTCTTGTCTTCTGGAAAGTGATGTACAGTTTATTTCTGGGACTGATAGCGTCCTTCTTTGGATTGAATTAGAAAAAAAGAACTATCAAAACACAGAGAGTAATGGAAATTTGTAAATAAATCAATAATTGGGCTGATCGCCATTGGGAAGAATTCTGTTGTGAATTTAGAAGACTCTTGAACTTGAAGTCCTTTTTTTGCTGGCAGCACTGAGATGATTTTCAGTTACCTGAGACTGAATGAAGGTTTTGGCCATGTGCCGGGTCCATATTGGGACCAGACAGACCAATTGTGTAGCCTGAACTGCTTTGCAGATCAGAAATCTGGAATGTCCCCACTGCAGGTACATCTGGGCACAGCCTATCTTCACAGATTGCAGATCAAGCTAGGGTTTGCCACACTGTGGTGCCAACCTGCCTCATCTTTCAGAGGTAAGGGCTTGGCAGTAACAGCACTCAGTGTGTTGTGCTCTGGGCTAAGACAGTGCCGGCCAGCCTGGTGGGTTTGGGCATAAGTTTCAGTCCCCTAATGAGTACAGCTGAGCTCACCTGACTAATGCTTTGTTTTGATAGTTGTAATGGCTCTTTCCCATATAATACCATTTCCTCTCCCACATTATCCTGTGTCCAAACTAAAGGTCAGATCCTCATCTGGTTTAAATCAGTAAGGCTGTGCTTATTTCATGCTTACATATACTGACTAATGAGCTGGAAATTTACAGCTAGCACTGTTATACAAATGGATGGAGACTCATGGCACTGGGGTCATCAGTAAGAAAGTGAGTAAGGATATTAAGACATTTTGGAGATCCTACTTGTGACGTCCGTAGCTGAGAATTCAGAAGAATCACCCTGCCCTACTCTTGGTGGGGGCCTAGGGCTCTGTTTTCAGTTAGATTTCAGCTTTTTGTAATAAACTGTCTCTACTCCTACGCCTTTCCTGCATAAGATATTCTTCAGCGTAGCGTTGCTAATAAACCAAACATAGCCATCCCCAGATCCCAGACCTTACTTGTAAAACTTGTATTTTCTCAAATGGCAATCAACCTCAAAGACCTTCTTGTCTGTAAGTCTAGTGAGACACAATGGAGCCGCTCTTGCAACAGTGCATTGCGAGCAGCCTCAGAAACTACTGTTGATGCTGGCGTAACTCCCTCCTGACTTAAACACTAAGGAAGACGTAGACTAAACTGGGAGCTGTACTACAACAGTGGATTTTCAGTAGCTGAACTGCTGTCTAGAAATGGAAAGTGCTATTCTTCTCTAATGGATTTTGAGGGGTTTTTCTTCCCATTTCACCTATCTAACCAAGATAGAAGTCTGTATTTTCACTACTATTCTCCCTTAAAGACTTTTAGTATTTACACATGTCCCTCTTAAAATATAGCAATATTTTTAGAGAGGATCTGAAACAAACAAAATTTTTATCAAAAAAATATGCATTCTTCTGCTTTTCTTTTTATTTTTTTATCCTCTGTGAAATGCTAAGCATTTCCTACGCTTGAGTGCCATCCTATGTATGAGTACTCTTTTAGGGAAAAAACCAAATATGACCAGATTAATTTCTTAGCAATAGATTAATTCTCTTATAGAGAGCTGAAGCTGTAGAATGGCTGTAACAATACTGCACAGGTATTTTAACATCAGAAGTCTGCCAGGAGTAATGCTCCAAAGCTGATCAGCGATGATTCATGCTCACCCCACATACTTTACTCCACAGACCTGATTTTACCCTCTCCTCAGTTTTTCCAGAAGGTGTCACTGTAAGGCAAAAATGGTCAAAAAGTCTGTAGACTGAAAAATAAATGAGTGAAAAGGACTTCCTGGCTGTTATTTTCTTGCAATGATTATTTAACTCCTAATAAATCAACATTATCAGTTTAAAACTTTAGAACATGAACAAGAAATGGGAGCATCAAAGTTTCTTCAGAATTTAAGTTTACAGTCTGTCTGTGAACACGTCAGAAAATTCAGCTGCTCAGGCCATTAGTTTAATAATTGAGGTGTGAAATTACCAAAATTACTGAGTACTTTTAAAGTCTACTCTTTTAACTCTCATATTCTGTGTATGCACACATGTGCATCTGAGAAGCACAGGTGCACACCAGTGGATGCAATTTCATAATGAAAAGTTGAAAACAAAAATATTTGGTTTACAATGTATTCAGTGAGGTGTAGTTTGTTCACAGACTTCAGCTTCCACTGGGCTGTGGATCTCAGCACAGCACACCAGAGACCATTATGAAATCAGTGGGTGACACAGGTCTAGAAAATGTTGCTGATGTGGGTAAGGACTGGACTGTAGTGCTGTAAGGGTGAATGTATGTGAGAGCTTCACCATCTGTATACATATTACCTACATATTAAAATGAAATGGAAAGGCTCACGCCTAGGAACAGCAAGCCAGAAGTACATCCATAGGCAACAAGAGAAGAGGAGAAAACTCAAGTTATGGTGGTTGCTAATGACCTGCTGATGTGCTCTGTTGTTGAAAAATGTTAAGTATGGCCTAGAAACATATAAAAGAGAGGTTTCCAGCAAAGCCAAAAGAACTTTAGCACCTCTGACCTGAGACTAGCTCAGCACTGACCTGGAAGACTGCACCCAGCTCTGTTCCTTCACCTTGGGAGGTGGTGAGTGTGGGCTGGAAGCGAAAAAAACACTAACATGCTAGGGGAAGCCAACTGTAACATGCCAGAAACATGACCTAGGGTGCAGGACAGTGCCAGCACAGAACTGATAAGGGCTCAGTTAAGCTGGAAAGTGGAGAGACAGAATCTGGGGAGAGATCTCCCTCTATTTACTGTAAAACTAACTACAGACTCTGTCATGTCTTTAACTATAGCATAAGACTGGAGTTAACAGTTCAGGAGATAATCATATGTAAATGCTGGATCATTCATTCCTCTCCCACTTGCACTCCGTGTGGGGTGGGTGCAACCTCAGAAAGGATACTACAGAACATATCCTCTGTCTCATAATATCTTAAGTATAAACAACAAAGTGGTGTTCTTGGGAAAGAGGGAGAGGAGAACAATCTTCTTGCTGCATGCCCTCTGCAGACATTGTCAGGGCATTGGTTTACCAGTGAGGAGATGAGGCTTGAGGTCTTCTGCTAGTCTCCTTCCCCTAATACTTACTTTAAAATTGAATACATAAGATAGGACAGTCAGTTTGCTCTGGTCATGGTAGTCTTCCAGGGAGAGCTCTGTCTTGTGAAAAAACACTGCAGCAGGAGCAGTTTTAGGACAGGAGTGTATGGTGGGCTCCTTTGAGTCCAGTGAGAAGCAGATCCTTGTAAAAAATGCAGTGACCACAACAGTCCGGTTTTGTGTAGTCTTGATTTGTAGGCCCTTTGGAGGGAAAAGCTGACCTGAAAGAGAAGCACAAAGCTGTAATGCTCCTGCAGTTTCTGCTTCCCCGGAACAGCCGTTGTAGTGGAGAGAAGGGAGAACAGGAGGGGACAAGGAGGGAGGCAAGGCAAGCATCTGAGGTATGTCCCTGAAGGACCCTACCAGAGAAGGCTTTCAAGTACTCATTTTTACAGCATATTCTTTAGAAGCAAATTTTCTATTTAATTGATGTGTTGACAAATCAATGCTGATCTGAATTTGTACATTGCTTTGATTCTTCAGGCGAGTCTTGGATATCCAGCCAGATTCTTAAAATAGAAGCAACTAGAAGTAGGTCATTTCCGCCCTTCAACTGCCATTAAAAAGCTTCACTATGCTGTGGAATAAAGGGAAAATTTTCCCCATCTTTTCATCTTCCTAGATTTCTGCTGTGCAAAGCACTCTATAAAAATAAATTGGCACCAAATAAAAATTGTTATTTCCTTTTTCCTTCAATTTTACTCTTCATCAGGACAATTTTAATGAAATCCATCTATTTAGTTTGTGGGATTCTAGTAACGTACCTTCTTATTATTCCATAAATATTGGCGAAGTAACAATCTTATGACTATTACTTTTAAATCAAAGTTATGGGTTTTCTAATGGATTCCATAATACAGATTTCAAAGTTTACAGTAGTTTAACTATAGACAAATATTGCATCCCTTACTTCTTCCTAATTCAGCTGCTCTTTATTTTCTTCTGCAGCTTCATACGGCTTAAACATCTGGGACTTCGGAGCCGTTCCATGCTTGTTCTCCTTATTAGAGTATTTAGTGCTGGAGCCTCCAACCGAATGCCAGAGTCCTTCCCTTTGTGTTCCTCAGTGACGTACACAAGAACTTTGAGGTGGTGTAAGAACAGAGGGATTCGTGGCTAATAAATACTTCATCTAAATGGGTGAGTGTTTGAGCTGGGCTGTTAGCTTAATTCTAACCATAAGGAGCAATAACCGCAGCATACTTTGGGTGGGAGGAGACATAAATCACTGTCACTTTTCAGCAGAGGAAAGCAAGTGGAGAGGGAAGAAGCTGTAGCAGATTTTTTCTTTTGGAAACTGGGATGTAAGCTTTTCATCTAGGCTATTTCTCTCCTAGGTTGTTGGTGTTCCTAACTGCCACTTTACAAATTTTGTTATTAGGTAAAATTGGATTATTAATGTGTTTATTCTGACCAAGACCAGCTACAGATATGTTATTCAACTGTATTGGATCATAGAAGAATCCTCATCCATGTTGGTTTCTGGCTGCTTAGGGAAGTTTTCCACAACAACTCCCTTGATGTACCAGAATTGACATACCTCTGTTGTGCTCTGAAGTTTATTTCAAATTATTCAGCTTAAGAAAAAGTCTTGTGACTACTGTCACAATTTAACATGCTGCCATATCAAGACTCCCATAATTTCAGAAGCTTCTTTGTCATGGTCATTTTAAGCTTCATTTACATCAACATTAGTAGGCAATGAGAAGATTTTATCTTAAATCATGATAGTAGGTTTATCAGGAGAAGTGATTCCTTGTCAAAATTCTTTCTGATACAGAAATGGTTTGCTCTATTTTGTAAGTTTTGCATTCACTGTTTTACATGTTGAGGAGGAACTCCTGGCCCTGCAGATGCCAGGAGAAGTTTTGTCCTTGACTGCAGAAATTCAAGATATCTCCTTCAGTCTTCAATGCAGTCTCTTTCCCCACAACCGTCATTTCCCTGACAATCTCCTGAGCTTTCCTATGTTTATTAAAAAACCTCATTGACATTGTCCCTTCCTATTTGTTTTTTGGACACTATGTGCACCCAGGGAAATCTCATTTGCAGCAGCAGCAGCACTGCTGTCACCGACTCAGGGAGAGGAACAGCTCTGACACCGCATTGCTGTCTGTGCTCATTACCAGCGGAGGAAAGTGATCTCTTAAATGTCTTATTCGTTTAGAGGGGAAGCTTTTTCAGTTGCAAAGCTTCAGTCTCTTAACTATATTCACCACGGATTTTTTTCTTGAAGACATATTCTGCCACTTCGAAGCAGCTGAGTTTTTCTAAATGAAACGCATTTTCATATTTATTCTGGAAAACTGATGCCATTCAGATGAGTTTTTACTTCTCTTAAATCTCTCTCCCTGTCTAACTTGTTCGAGAGCCAACTGACTCATAGAAAAATACATAAATGAGAATGAAATGAGAAAGGCATTTGCTCTGTATCTTCTCCTAACTATTATTTCTCTATCCATGTCAGCTTTAGGTTTACATCAAATTAAATTTTCAGTAGAAGGAAAGCTGACATGATCCATCAGGACCACCTAATCAAGCTTCTTCAATCTGTTGCATTTTCCTCCCCTTTTGTTACAGTTTTCCAAGTACTAGTGTCCTGATCAGGCTGAAGGTACGTTGCTTGTATCCTTTGTAAAAGCCTGGATGACATTCCTGTACTTAAGTGACCGTGAAAATTTTGCCATTCACTTCAATGGAGCTTAGAATTTTATTCTGTATCAACAGGAAAACTGTAATATAATTTGATAGTGCTTTTTACTGACAAAAGAAAAAAAGAAAGGACACCTGGCTTTTAAGGCAATAAAAAGATACAGTTTCATAATGTATTTTTTTCCTCAGAAAAGCATTTTATAAACTGAACTTTTGAATTGTAAAGGGGGCTTTCATTCAGAACCATTTTCTATATGTAGTTGCTCTTTTTTTTTTCTTTTCCAATACTGTTTCTTTGAATCTTCTTCTATATTCAGGTCATTTTGTCTTCTTACTAGTTTCTTTTTTTTATTTCCTTATATATAATTATATGTATGTACACTTTTTTTCTTTTGATCTTTGTATCTCTTCATCATTGGAGGTCTTCATTCCCTTCCCTCCTCTACCACCTCTCCTGTCCTTAGTCATACTGCTGCCCTGTTACTAAGGAGGTGACTGGAACCTCCAAATATACTTAAGAGCAACATTTTACGCCTCGTTTTGAAAGAACTGAGACTCTTAGGACCACCATCTAGCATGCAACTAGAAAAGTTGTCTGGAAGCACTTTTGATATGTCAGTAGACCTGAAGGCTACTTGTTTTGACACATCTCCCGTAAGTGACCAGCCCTCTTCCCATCCAAACTAATTTATTAAAACTATTTGACAGTATAATCGTGACAGCCTTTCAGTACAGTGTCATTAGTTACAGAAGCTCCATCTCCCTTACAATAACAGGGAAATTGATCTTGGCATCCGAATTACTTCTGCCTATTCCACAATGGATCTCTTCAAATGACTACTTCAACTAATTCTCTTATAATTCATGTGAGTTACTACATATCTTTTAATCCTGTTAAGAAGAGAATAGTGATTATTTAGTTAAGGAGCTCGTTGGAAAAATGATCCAAAGTGTGCTTTGAATCATTAAACAAAGCCGATAATTGAATTACGCAACACTTGGAAGAAATTTCTGTGCCTGTTTCAGTGGGCCAGCAATGAATATCAGGTTCAAATGTATTTACCTTTGACTACAAGCACAAAGAAGAATGTTATTCTTTGTCAATGTTTCTTATTTCCTCCATATTTTAAAAATTTGGGACTGAATGGTTTCTAAAAAATATCACCACCCAGTTGTAACTTTTTTGAGCAAACTGAAGCATCTGCCAACTCACTTTGATGACACGGCTTAACCGTTGACCTGCTGATCAGTTGTAGTCCAGCACTTAGTGCATTTGAAAATCAAATTTATAATTATATTTTTCTTTGTAATATGTAAAATTTATTGCTTTTGAATATACAAACTCATATACTACCGTTCTCTCAAATGCCATTCCCCGCAATTCCCTGAAGAGACTGTTATTTCTACTGAAAAGCCAAGCCCGCCTGACTTTTCACCAAGCATTCAATGAAAGTTAAGATAACAGATTCAGTAAAAGTCAAGATACTTGATGAACATTTCAAAAGGATACTGGAAATCTGAAGTGCAGTGGTGAGCATGTCTCTTGGAAAGATCTGACCAGTCCTTCAGGAAGAAAATTCATCTACATATCTGGTAAAAAATTACAAATCAAACCCTGTTAAATTTTGCCCTTCTCATAATAAGATTGTAGCACCAAGTGACAGGACAGATCACAATCACTGGTGATTTAAATGCCTCTTTTCTTTCTGTCTATTTCTTTATTCTGAAATGTTTCTGGAATATTGAACCCTCTTCTGCACTTTACCTTGAAAAGTAAAAGGGAAATACAAACCTAGTGTTAACACTATAGTTAATGCTTAGCTATACATACATGCACAGCTATACTATTTATCTATACATATAGTTATACTTATATACGTAGCTATACATACAGATATACATATGCACATACAGCTATGCTTACAGCATCATTATATTAGGTATATGAAAACAATAAAAAAATTTCACACACTCCCTCTCTTAGTGCTTTGAAAGAATGATTTCACAAAGCTGAAAACAATTAAGAGCTAAATCATTTGGGAGAAAACATTTAAACAGAAAAATGTGAATGATAATAGGGAGCTATTTAGGAATATTTTAGCAAATGCTTCAAAAGCCACAATTGAGAGAGAAGGCTGCGTTGTTTTTTTTTTAAAAAAATACCACCCAAACAAAACAAAGCAAACCAAAACATTGGCTCAAATAGAAAGTGGAAACAGATATGAAACACAGACACACAAAACCAGGAAAAATGCAAATTTATATACAAATGGAAGAAAAGACAGTTTGATAGTGGTACAAGTCAAAAGGCAAGACTCATTCCACACTTGCAAACAAAATAAAAATGAGCACACAAAGAGAGAACCCCAGATAACTTTTAGACTGTAAGTGGCAAGTTTTAAAATATACTGAGAAATCTTACAATTATATTGCTCCATTGATAAAATAAAGTGGTAGAAATGTCTGCAATGACACAAAGGGGCAGAACAGTTCTTTAAGTGGTCATGTTCCGAATGCAGAGAAAGAACGAAGAGCTGTATTAGCACCACTCACCCAGTATTTAGAAGGATATCAAACACTTACCATTTGAACTATGTATTTTAAAATCAGGTGGCTTGATAAATCTCCTTCTATATATTTGTTCTCACCTAGAGCTGAGAAAAATTAATCCTGCACCAATATTTTAAAAGATAAAGAGGGTGATCCCAGTAGCTGAAGCAATGGTGGGAATGTGTTGAAGAACTTTTACGTGAAAAATTAAGAGAGAGTCCTAGTGTCAGCTTCAATTGACATAGATTTACAACAAACAGCTTTTGATACTCTATTTTTTTGAAAACTGAGGTGAGTTTTGTTGATGAGTTAATGACATCATATTGTTTTGACAGTTGGCATTCTGGGCAAGACACTAAAGGGACAATCAGTAATATAGCATAGATTAAAACTTCAGTATGAGTTCTCAAATTGTAAGCATCATAGGGAGGTGCCATTAATAAGAGGATGGGTGGTTCTTGGCCTTAATATTGGTGACATTTTCATACTGATACAAAAGAAAACATGAAAATTATTTCGGAGAGGATTTTCAGAGGACACTGACACTAGGCAGGAATGAAACCATACAAAAAGAAGGGCTCAGAATACTGATGCAAAGAGAAAGATTTTTTTTTTTTCCACATGGGAAGGTCATTTATCCAAGGAAAAAAAGTTACAGTAATGCAACAGAAGAGCTAATGGCTGTGCCAAAGTGGTGCAAATCCTATGAGTGGGCTCAGAGGATGCCTCTACTGAGAAGTTTGGTTTTGACTTTTCCGTCTAGCAACTAAAAAATTATTAGAATGATTGATTAGCAAGTATAGTCATGGGTTGTCTATTCCTGTAATTTAAGGCAAGCTTGTTTCAGGAATTAATTCTGGGCAGTCCTGCAGTCTGTGAGAGGGTCAGGCTAAGTGATCCCTTACAATCTATGAAGCTGTAAGGAAAGAAATGGCCATCCAAACCAGGAAATCCATAGGGGGAGGGGAGGAGATCTACCCAGGTCTGAAAACATTGCTGCAGATGTCACAATTCACGTAACATTTGGACAATTTTATGTTAATGTAATCCATCTCTGCAAAAATGACACATCTGTTTCCACTTTCTGTTTCTTATATTATCTTTGTAACATCACTGTAGACTCCATCTGGAACTAAAATTCTCTTTAATTTTTTTAAAGAAGTGTTCCTGATAAAATCTGGCATTGTAATGATTTGAAGGCAAGGACAAGCCTGGAAAACAGAATATTTTCTGTTTTCTACCCATGTAAATATGGTCTTTCCCCCTCTGCTGGCACACATGGTAATGATATATACAAATATGAATGCTTTTACACTGCATGTATATTGAGAAAAACCCCTACCTATTAGACTAAGAAAATAGATCCTTACTTTGTATTAATAATATGTACTAATACTCAAAACAAATTGAAATTTGCATTTGGAGAAGTATTTTAAATATTAATAGGTGTGATTTTTAACTTCATAGGATTAACAATTGTTTTGCTGTTCCTCATTTTTATTATGTTTTAAAATCTCCCTTAGCTTTGTAGTGAATCCAGGCTGCTGGGACTTGGTCTTGTCTCACTACGGTTTAAAGGAATTTTGCTCTTGACTTCAGTAAGAGCCAGATTTACTTTTACTTTTGCTTTGCATCCTCTTTTAATTTCCTTTACTGTATGCATTAGCCCAGAAGTAATACTCCCAATCCTGTTATGGAAAGATCCTTTTTAAATTTCAGCATTTAACTATTTCAGTGGAAGTGTGAATTAATTTCTTTTGAACTTTGATGATTAATACTGAGGGGCACTATTAAAGTGTATCCTCAAGCTGTTTATGTGTGCTTTTAACAAGGAATAAATATATTCGGAAATCTGAAAAAATTCTTGCTTAATTATGACTGATCTTTGCTGTGTTTTATTGTGCTAGGAAGAATTAATAAATGTGATTACTGGAAAACCTCTTTATTCTCATATTATAGTTCCCTTAGAGGTCCTAGTACAAAGCCTACTGGAGTCAATCAAGGCTTGGAGTGCAAGCATTCTTCCAATGCCTTTGGTTTAGCAATAACAGCAACTTATTACTCTTCAGTTGCTAGAATAGGGTGGCTATCTTTCCAAGAAAAAGCACTAGTATTTTGTTCAGGGCAAAGGAGGAAAAGAGAAGCAATTTTCAAAAAATTATACTTTTTAAAAGGGATCCAACTGATTTATGGTTAAAATGAGAGGGAACTAATCAAGAGGATTTTCTGGTAACTTACCAGACCCTCTGTGTCTTTTTTCTGGCTGGCTAGTCAGGCACTTCAAGCTGGGCAGAAAAAGAAAGAATAACTAACACCAATCATATGAAAAAAGTTTGAACATGGAGCAGAAGAGGGCAAATCCAAGGAGGACTGAAGACCACTTCTTGTTCACTTTCTTAGTTTAGTTTAGTTTACTGTTTTTATGGAGGAAGACAAGGGAAGTAATTGCAGTGTGATGTGGTTATGGTGGAACTGTCTCTGGACTTCTCTTTCTTCTTTTGTTCCACTGCGCTCCTGTTTCCTGCCTTGGATTTGGGAAGGAAATGCACTGCAGCTCCAACACAATGACCTAGTCCTGTACAATGTGCAGGAAAGGTCTGAGAACTTGTTAACAGTGGTGTCCTGGCAATATCCTTTCTCTCCTTATGAGAGTAGGCAAGATATAACTTGTCCTTATGACTTCACTCCTGCTTTTTCCCAGTGACTCACCTGTGTGACGACAACATTCAATGGGCTTTTTGCCTGTTGAAAACCAGCTAACATCTTGAAGCCGTGGTCATTCTTCAACTTTTCCATCAAAGACAGAGAGGGCTTTTAAGTCTTTTTCCTGTGCCCAAACTAAACAAATACTTAGCAAACATTAATGTCACCAATCCCGTCCATCTAAGACTTATGTTTTCACTCTCTCCTTCTCCCCTATCCTGATATCTACTTGTCTAATCAGGATAAGTATTTATCAGTCTAACCTAGATAGATAGATATTAAAATTAAATCGTGATGGGAGAGCTATTTGACCAGCTTTTAAAACATCACAAAGAGCAGTCCATGCTACAATCTATGGGGCTAGTTAGCCCTTAAAAAAATCTATCATTCAGGGAAGCGTAAGCATAGAAGATAAAGTTCCAAATACTTTACAAAGACAAAAAAGAAATCAAAACCAAATCCTTCAAAGAATAAGAATATTTCTGTTGATTTTAGAGGACACTGGATCAGCTTTCTGGCCACATCGTGGTCTTGACTGTCAAATGGTACTGACAAATAGTTGTAATAGTGTTGAAGATTACACAAATGAACCAGAAAAAGTGGGTGCACAAGTGTACATGTAACATCAGTCCTGTACATTAACAACTCCTCAGTAACCAAGAATGTTGTGTGATTCCCTGGTAAGCTACTGGGCGTACATATTTTCCCTTTTAAAATGTTTTATATTACTATTATTACTAATAGGGCAGGTCATCACTGTGAGCCTCCTGTAAGCAAAGCTTCAGCATATGAAAACTATCTTACCAGCACGGGAGTCTAAGCTAAGGAGGAAAAATCTTAAGGCTAGAATTTAGTAATACTTATAGTCTTATAAAGATTTTTAAAATCTCAGTTGGAAAATTGCATACCCAACAGTTCATTTCTTTGTTACTAATGCAAACCAAGCTTAGACTGAAAAAGTCTGCAAGTTACCAACAAGAAATAAAGAAACTCAATCTGCAGTGGTAAAGTAGTTGCAGAGGCGAGCCTATCACAAACCCTGCCCTAATAGCGAGCACAGTTTTCAGTAGAGGCATCTGCTTCTGTTCTCAGGTAGGGAAAATGAATTATCATTTCAGCTCAAAAGGAGTTAGCTCAAGGATTGCCATTTTAACTCCTTTTTGGCCAGATGTGAAATATTAGGAAGTCTGTCAGAACTGGACCGTCAGGCCAATAGAGTCTGGCTGAGTGCACTGAGGTCTATAAGCAACAAAACATTAATTGCCATACTGTTGAAAGATTGTTGCAAGCACATATGGCAATATAGTTTAGGTTTTGATTCACAATTTATGTTATGACTCCTTTGAACCTTCCTAGGAGGGAGATGGGAAATTAAAGCGAAGACAAATAGAAATGAACTGGGTATATCTTACACTATTGCTTTGTTCTGTTCAAGCAGTGCAAAGTGTCATCGCTACAGGTGGTAATCTTATTTTTAATCAGGGCTCATGAGTATGAATCTTCTATACAGCTTCTGGTAATTTCCTTTGTTCAAATTCTAGATATCTTTAAGGAATTTATCAAATTTGCTGGAGGCCATTTCTGATCTATGAAATTAAACAATCTGAAAATATTAATTGATTTTACGGTTTAAGCAAAATTGACCCATGGAAAGAGAGTGTGTTATTACTTTCATACAGTCAGGATGATGTTGAACTGACTTGGGCACTACATTAAATTATCTGCCTTGATTTTTTTCACTACAGAAAAGGAACTGGCAGCTTGATTTAAGATTTTTCCCGTTGGCAGGAAGGACAAAGAAATGATTCATGAATTAGGGGTTTACTTTCACACTTTTGTATGTTAAAATGTATTAGTTTCAAAATGAAGATGCTTTCTGAGCAAAATGCCAAAAAATACTTCCATGTTCGAAATTTTTTTGTCAGGCTAAAAGCAAAGTCTTGATCTTCCTAGAAACTGGATTCTTTCATAAAACTTCTGCAAGTTGTCAAAAAAAATTAATCCATTATTAGTGTTAATTAGCACTGGTATGACCAAACATGAAATTTAGAACACAGAGGATGACTTAATAGTGAAATGTTTGCTTATGTTCATGAACATGCTTCAGTCCCAGTCCTAGTGTGTTAGTTTTCCCTCAGTTTTTCCTCCCAACCCAAGAATACCACACTCTGCTTGAAAGATTGAAGTCGATGAGGCATAAAGACATCTCTTTCAATAGATTTTGGTTTTGTTACTTAATCCTTATTTGGAAATTTTCAGAAGTAATCGGTTATGGAAATGATTGAAAAAAAGAACTGCAGAATTACAGAGAGAGATTTAAAATTAATGAGAACTGCCATTCAAGGATAAATTGCCTTAGTAACATTCACCTCTGAAGGGCTAGGGAACCGTCATGCAGTTTCACAAACATGGCAAGATGGATTTTTACTAAAATGATAATAACAACAGTAAATAACTCTTCTGAAAATAATAATAAAAAATAGATAATGAAACTAATGTTGGTTGAAATACATTATACACTACCAATGATGTCAAATATCAAGATGCTGGCAGCAAGATGGAAAGAAAAGAAAAAAAAAAGACCTAGTCTCATTCCCTGTTCTGATGTTTGATCACAGAAAAATCTTAGCTCCAATAAAATCAGTGGGGTTTTGTACTGGGTTCAGTTGATCCTGGTGTTTTGCTGCTTTTGGGGTTTTTTTTGTTTATTTTTTTTCCCCAGTGTATAATGCACGAAAATCTTAAATCTCTGTCTTTACATGCATTCAGTGAAGAAATAATGACAGCAGCTAACCCCTCGATGTTGATTAGTCAGCTGATTACCTATGTGGAAAAAAAGTTACACTAAAATGAATTAAAAACACTTGACATCTTTAGGAGCTTGTGAAATCAGGAAGTAGAGATTTGGATAGATTTCTTATAATTATCTAGGTCCACATATTCCTAAATATATAAGCATATCAAGTGTTTTAAAAAAAGTATTTGAATATCCATGTATGGGTTGAGGCCAGAGGTTTAGCAGTAATTCCAGGCTTCATTTGTCTATCTATGTACAAGCCAGAACACTAACATTGTTTCCTCAACACTTCTGGATGTTTGACTATATTTTGTACAAAATATAGTTGAACATAGCCTAGCCTCTCTTTTGTTTATATGGCATGTGTCACCAGGATGGGCACAGTAAGAGCTTTACAAGATTTCTTTTTCAAGTTGTCTCCAAAAAACACTGCTTCTCCTGTAGTCTTCTGAAGATAGATGACTTCTATTTCCAGAAGTTTGGGCTTATTACTGTTTGACAGTGGGTAGAACACACTATTGCATATGATCTTTTTCTTCACAGTAGTCCTTCTGAACTCTTCAAAGCGTTTTCTTTGGAGCCTGCTGCTAATTCAGAGGAAGCCAGGCAGCTGACCAAGAGTATCCTTTGACTTCCTTGTGCAACCAAGCATGAGTTGTGCTTGTGCTATTAAAAAATACCACAATAAGATCTGAACATGAAAAGAAACAGAAAGAGAGTATTTATTTTCACCAGCTCTGAACACTGAAGTCCTGTCTGGTGAGAATTTTTCAGTTTTCATTCTTAAGAAACTTCAAAATGCTTGTGAAGGTGATGGATGGGAAAGACCTTCATTGGAGATGTCTTATGTGGTTAAATTATTTACCCTCACACAGGTGGTTTTAGTTGTAATGGAGAGCTTGTGTCATGCTGTAGGTTCTAGGGTATTCTCAGCTGTAGATCTCACAAATCCTGACCAGAAGTTACCCCTTTGATGTGACCCCAGGAGGTGTGATAGGATCTGTCCTTCCAAGGGTCATCGCTGGTAATTCCTTTCCAAGGTCACCATATCTCCTTTCTGCCTCTTATCTGGATGTTGATCTCAACCAATCCACCAGTGAAGCAGAGGAAAAACAGCTGGTGGACGACCTTCAGCATTATCATTCTAGTTTATATCAGGAGTTAAATTCTGAAATGAGTCTCCTGTTATGTCCAGTTTTTGCAGTTTGTTTCCTCCAAGATCACATTACAACGTGGACCAAACTGAAGAACATTCAAACTAGAACATGAAATACAGCCAGGATCTTGCACTTACACCACTTCTGACCTGTGGGGCCAGACCAGAACTAGTCTGCAGTAAAATTCTCTTTAATGAGCAAGGTGGAGGAACTGGGTTCTCAGGAAGAACTTTTTATCTCTGAAGATATCTGATCTTGTTTCAATCCACCAGATACAGGCAGTTTCTTGTTATGGACATAGATATACATCGGTGTTTGTTGGAAACTGGTGACTGAGCAGATTTGCACGATGATATCCTCTACACAAAACTTTCCTCCAGAGCTTAACCCTAGTGTAAGCACCACCTAAGCATGGATGTTTCCCTCCTTGGCTGCTTCTCGTGACTCTAAGTGAAGGCTGTGGTTTCCTTCCTGTGTGACAGCAGACTGACCAGCTGCCACACCTCTTTGCTGATGGATTGAAGTGTTTTCAGGCCTGAAGTTGCATTCCCTTCAGCTGTAACTGATGTACACAATTTTTACTAGGCAAGAATAAAAGGATTTAAGGGAAGAAAGAATAAAAGTGAATTGTCAAAGGAAATCCTGCTATTGGTATCCACTATTTCCTTCTATTGTTGAATGTCACAGATGCTGAAGTAAGTTTCTACTCAGATCGGGATCCTACATTAACTATCGTCATTCACTTTTGGTCATGGCCAGCAGTTAAATCACTGTTCCTTCTTGTTTGAACAGCCGGAGCATATAGTGATATTTCAGACATATTTCTGAGTAAGCATGCATAATATGTTCCATAGATCACTGAAATGGATCAAAAGGATTGAAATAAAAATGTTAAACCTTCAATAAACTCTCTGGCAGCTCCTATGAAATTGCGTAGAGCAAGATGCTTGCCAAAACAAACAACTTACATAGAAATGCCATCACTCTAGGGTTTTTTTCTTTCCCCTCTCCCCCTCCTGCTCCTTTGGTTTTGGGTTAGTGTGTATGGAACATAATTGTCTTCCTCCATGTTACTGTCGATGTTGTCCCTAACGAGTTGTCTAGGAAATTTCTGAGAAATCCTTCCAATCCTGAAGTTCTTCTTAAATCGCTGTGCTCTGAGGGCATAAATTCAGAGTATGGGCAATCTTGGTTTCAAACGTAATGCTTAGAAAATATTTTAAAACTTCGTTGCAAACCAGTTCTAACAGTGCTCTCTGTAATGGGAATCTGCCGTCCTCCTGCACTAATCAGATGTGACATTACCCTCGCAGGCTTGATTATATTTTCTCTGCTTGAACATGAATACCCTTTACTGGGTGGATGTCAGTCCCAAATGTTCACTCTGATTCACCGTTCCAGTTGCAGAAGGCACAAAAATAGTCCCAGTGAGAAATCACCCAAAGAAAGAATCCAAGTAATAGGATTAGTTGTTAATACTTATTAATACACTGCAGATGAAACAAATGGAGAAATAGAAAGACAAGCATCAACCCAACCCATAAGGGGATATAACAGGCAGTATCTTTAATATGTTTTTTACTTAAGAGAGTAACAATCTAAAAACTGTCTAAACATGGCTTGTAGGATTTTCAGAGGACAGTTGCCCATCTGTGGCATATCTGCCAGCCCTCTGCCTCCCACCACTCCCTCCCCAACTACAGGGGGATCAGCTATGACAGGACATACTGTGAACAGCTACAGGCCCCACCTATGCCAGTCTCAGTCCTGTGGCTGGAATTACTCAAGACAGTGGCATTGCTGGAAAGCAAACTTTAGAAGTTTCCAGACCCCACCTTTTCCCTGGCAGCTTGTATCCTCCATGCTAGTGTTTACCATACCCTCAGGTTGCACTTCTGTGACAAATTAAACCAATCTGAGTCAGCACAGCCACGATCTCATATTAATACTTTGCTCTGGCTCCCCCACTACTCCTCTTGTACTACCCCTGACACTGAGAGTGCCAGGAAACCCTACAGAAAACCCTTATAGGTTTCTGCAAAGCCCTTTGAACTAGATCTGAGTCACTGGGAATCATCAGCGCAACCATAAGAGGGGTGGAGATTGCAAGAGAAAGGGAGGAAGGATGATAGCGAAGCTGGTTTAGATTGGTTTAAGCTGTTGAGAAACCTCATCCTCATTGCACAAGAACAGCAGCATGTGGGGCTACTCATTGAGCTGAATTGCTGAAATGATCTACAGTTAAAAAAAGCAACACGTATCAAGGCAAAAGCCCCTTCTCATGAAGGGTTGCATTAGTGTGGCTGAAGGGGCAGCAGACTACTGGTCATTATGGCTCTCAGTCCATCCCATAAATTCCATCCCATAAATTTCCTCCAGTGAATGCAAAATGCAAGATCAGAAAAAAAAAAAGAATGTTAAAATACCTTTTCCAAATCTGAAAGTGGTGGATTCTGATTTGGGTTGGGGGTGCTTAATGAGAATATCCAATTTAAATAGCCTGTTCAAACTTAATGAACATATATGTAGATACTCTGGACCTCAGTTAGGTCAATGACAAATTGTTTTGCCATTCAGAAAAGATAATTAACTCTCCTAAACGTGTTTGCCGGAAATATTGGAATATAAATCACATGGATAGAGTGGTTTGAACAAATTAAAACCAGTCTGTTATAGTGACAGTATGCTTATTTAACACAAGATAGATACACTAATAGGTTCGTTGATGTCATTCTAATTGAACCAGCTTACCCAAATTGTTTTCTACATTTCATTTTACTGTCTTCAATTATGCTTTTTTGTCTCATTGAAATAAAATAATATTTATTTTATATTTTTAGATAATGCACCACCTGTCTTGACACATTTTTAAATAAAATATTTATAATTTTGACAGAATTTTAGACACCCAATCATGATGGTTATTTATTTATGTGAAGGACGGAAGAGATTTTATTCCTTATCAAGCACACAGATAATCTGAGTGCCTGAACAAATGTTTCCTTCATTTTTCCTTTTGGACTTTTCTATGTGAGGATAATATCTTGTGGCAAAAAGCTATGTTTGCTGTTAGATGCATCTTTTAACATGTCCCAGGACAGAAGATATAGCAGGATTGCTCTTGCTAACATGCTGTTTCTTGTCCTTATACTGTTTATTAAAGAAGGACATTAGGACGTAGCACTTGACTTGCTGAGTGCCTGTTTAAGGATGTCAGCCCTCGTTGTTTAAGATCTGTGCATTTCTCCCAGTCTCATTTGTTATTTTATTCCATTACTGCCCACATCACATGATTTACTTTCCACAGCACTAAAGTTAATTTCCAGGAGATAAAACTACTGCATAGTACCTATTCTTTAACTGTGCTGTTTTGGTTAGTTTGTATGTCATTATTTCCGTAGTATAGCCATGCCTTTTTTTTCCTGCATAACAGACCTTAAAGCAGAGTTGCTTTTCTTTCATAGGGCATCTCTACTCCCATTGTGCTGAAAGCAGCACTGTATAATATGTGTATACATCAAAATTCAAATAGCTTCATGCCTTTCACTTGGTTCTTTAGGAAAAATAATAGATGGTCAGCGTAGGTCACTCAAGACATTAGTAGCATCTTTACAAGAAGAAACACCATCTAAAATGAACAGAAGAGTGGTGAACTGGTTCACACATTCTGGGAGGATGTCTTCAGAGCTCTAAAAAGAAATGGTTTTCATCACAGGGCACAGCTATGTCCTATGTCCCAAATCTCTTTCCTCATCTGTTCAAATTACTTCAAAGTAACCAAAGAAATGCAAAAGACAGCCTTGTGGCACAGTGAACTAAAACTGATGCCTTCTACTGAGATTTACATCTGGGAAAAAAAGAAGTCACAGCTACCCTTATGGACAGGCTTTTAATGGGCTGTGGGTGCTGGCTCCAGAATTCCGCTTTCTTTGGTGAGGTAGAAAATAGAAAAAAAGAAACCCTTAGCAGAGATAAGGGAGTGTGTGAGCATTTTCGTGTTTCGTAGTCATAGAATCATAGAATCATATTAGATACTTCTGTTTCATATCAAAACCTCCTGATTTCTGTTCTATTCATAGACTATTTTACAGGAAAACAAACTGTAATAGTTAGCATCTGAGGAATCCATAGGCAAAACAGACTTTAAAGGCTCTCTTGGGCCAACCCCCAAAATACACCATTTATTAAGCTACTTTGAATTAATGCACTTTGACAACAAGATTCAGAATTGCAACAGTTTAAGTGGCTTAAACAAGAATCTTGTTTTCAGAGTTTTTTAACTTCTGCTGTTCCCAGTGAGTTCAGTGAGAGAACAGAGCACCAGACAAGGAAAATTTTTTCTTACACCCATCCCCAGTTCGTACACAGGAGCAAAAAAAATCCTCCATAGATAGCTCACTGTCTATGCTTTAAATTTTAAAACATTGGATGGAAATCACACTGGATAAGCTGAACTACCAAAACTTCAGGAGAAGAGCTTTCCAAGCCACAGGGTAGATTCCATACCAAGGAATATATCTTTCAAGTGTCAGAGCTTGGTAGTTGAGCTCTCCCCCTTTACATTGAGACAAGCTTTTTGACAACAAAGAAGGGGCCCTTCGGGAAGATTGTGCTGTGGAAGGACAGTGCCTGCCTAGAAGATGTGCAGAGTCATTGGTTTACTTTGTCTTTCTTTATTATTACAATATTGAACAGGATATTAATTATCTCTTTAATGTGTATTTTCTGTGGCTAACTATGTCATCTCTAGAGCTAACATAGAGGTGCCAGTTACTACAGTAGTCTTCAAACACATATCCTTCCTGGAAATTATCCTGTTTGACATAAATTTGCTATTTCTAATCTTCTTTCCTAGTATTTGTGTTATTTTAATTATGAATTATTAAGAGCATGCATAATATATTTTTTGAAGTTGCAGCTGCTCTGAAATACTAAAATATTATTCTGATGGAAAGTTATCTTAAGGTACAATAAAAGATACCTCATTTCCTGTTATTTAGTCTTATTTTGCTTTTCAATCCTACTCGCCGGCAGTCCTTGAGACTTATTCTAGCAATTTTTTTATTAGAAACAACCAAGAGAAGACAGCAATGCTCGGTCTCACAATGCAGAAACAAAACTGTGTCAGCCACAGCTGCATGAGCTTTTCCAAATTCAATTTTTAAAATAACCAAGAATAGATAAAGGAGAACATAGTCTCTGAAGTTCAACAAGACAGCCAGTTGCCAGAACCAAAATTCCTTATGCAGATTGTCAAATCAGAGGTTAAGATACTGTTCTCTAATTTGCCAGAAGTGGCAGTAAGAATCTTAAAGTTTCTTAACTAAATTGTCTTTGATTTGACTGAGGTGAAATCTGAAAAAATATTAACAGTAAAGGTGTTTCCAATAAAATAAAATATGCAGCAGGGCCCTTTTAGACTGTGCTGTGGGCCAGTGCACACGGGCATGTAGCTGTGTACGAGCGTGTGCCTGCATGCACTATGAAACTGGGAAATGTTAGGAAACTATTTTCAGATGTAGCATTTTTTTGATATAAAGTGAGACTGACTGTTTTTTATACCTGTGGTTGTAACCCAGCCGTGTTACAAGGGTAACAAAAGACACAAGCAATAGATTTTCCATGGTGTTTCCACCCAGGGACTTCTGTTGTCTGCCTCGGCTTTCATTGATGCTGACTGAACCTCACTGCTAATTCTGATGGATTAGCTTGAATAAAGGAGTCAAAATCTCACCCCTAAAGGCTAGCAGATAAAACTTATAGACTGAACTGTTAGTTTTTAATTGAAATTTAATTGCACTGATAGTTTTCTAAAAAACCCTTGCCAGAGTATACATGTATTAAGAAGTGTGCATACGTGTTTCACATCCTGAATTTTGCTTTCCAAAGTATGGCATACATTTTGCTCCAAAGGAGGAAGAAGGCAGTCGATGACACTTAAATATTTAGAAGACTAGCTACCAAATTATGTTTTTAGTTAAACTACTAATAAAGGAATTCTTTCTAAATTTTGCACTGAAGTGTTTTGGAGTGAGTGCCCAGAGGTACAGTAATGTCTTCTTTTTTTTTTTCCAAAAAATAAACAATCTTCTTTCCTTGAAGTTACAAAGTCTGACAGGTCTTATTAATTTCCTGCAACACCACTGTGTCCAAAAGCTCTGTGTATCCTCTGGTTCCTCTGGTTGGTATTGGTAACAGAAGTAACACGAACAGTTTGGATGTGTGATTTTTGCCAGTAAAAAAATGTAGGGAAGAGTTGGCAAATATTACTAAACAATCAAAGATAATACAAAACAACACTTAACATTCAGTGAAATATTCTTAGCATCAAGAAAACTCTCTTGTCTACATTAGTGCCTGACTACGTGAGGAATTCAGGCAGCAACAATAATCCACTTACAACAAAAATCAGTCACTCAAAAAACAGATATGTGAATTTTATGAATGCTCCTCTCAAAAAAGACACTAAGACATGATGTTTAGAAGTTTCATTTTCAACTGGAAATTGTAATTAGTTTGGTGTCTAAGTCCTGAGTATAACGTTTATCTTTTCAACATAGTATTTTTCACACTTCATTGGACAATCTTCTATTTTTTTACACATGGCCTATTACCGTAACCCTTGTTTCAGGGAGTGGTATCTAGCCATATATATAGCTAGGATTAACTGCATGCCTAAATACTGAAGTGGATCTATTTACATAAAAAGATACCTCTCAGTGGGAATAAAACAGAATTGGGTGTAGAATTATTTGTTTATTACTCATCAGGCAGAATTACTTGACCACCCAAATGAAGTCCCTGAGGCAGTATCTGAAAGCCAGCACTAAGAAAAAAACAGATTATGCTCTTACAAGTGGTTTTTACAGTGGATTTTTTCTTTAGTTTTATTCTGAACAGGTTTTTTATAGTTTATTAATGACAGGGTTAAGAAGAAACCATCTGAACTTAATTAGTGATGTAAGATAATACGAAATATAATTACAGTATGTAGAGAAGATAAATTGTCTTGGTACATACAAGTGGCTGAATTTATTACCACAGTAATTAACCCACATGCAAAAGGACTTTTCAAACCAAATTTTGGAAGCTAGTGACAAATTTGGATAGCTTTCTTAAACTAGAAGAGCCTCAGTGGTGCCATCTGACTTCCTCTGAAGTCAATGGAAATTTTGCCTGCAACTTTAGTGGAAGTAAACCATGAAATACTTTGGAAAACAAAGTAAAAATGCCGCCATTAGTGAGTCATTAAATCTGGAATCAAATTCTAAGGGGGTTGCCACGTCCTTCAGTCTCCATTTAAGTGCATAATGAAGAATTTTTTTGCATCTATTTTTCCAGGAGAATGCTGAAATAGAGAGCAGTGTCTTCAGACATAGTGAGTCCTGATATGTAAACCATTAAGTGAATGTCCATGCTGTTGTGCCCAAAGTTCTGATTCTGCGTTCCAGAATTTTCAGGCTTCATGTATCTCATATATGGCCATAGATATGGGTATTCAAAGCCTAGAATGATGCAGAGGTCTGGTAGAACTAATTTATGTTTGTCTAAATTGTTATCTCTCTTGTATTAGAAGAACTTGGAACAAATTTTTGAGATTTTTTGCAATAAATATATTCTTAAGATTTTTATTCAGCAACCTGAATAAATAAAAACCGTGATTCATAAAATTTTGAGAGTATTCCTTGGAATAAGCATACACACAAACCTCAGGATTAGAGCAATTAAGGGCAACATAATCTTTCAGAATGAGAGAGATATAATGAGAGAGGTATAATGAGAAAACATTCTCCCACACAAGATCTCTTGTTTCTTAAAGAGTGAAAAGTGGTCACATTAGAATAGAAGGCAAGAGAAAACACGACTGGCATGAAGTTAAACCCCCTGTGAAAGTACTAAGGGAAAGGCCACTTGAATAACTGTGCAATTGTGCAAGTAAGGATTTGAACCACTGTTCTGCCATGGTTTCTCAGAATACAACAGCTGTTCAGTTTGAACGTATTGTGCATGTATCTGAGTTCTGCATGCTGGCTGTCAAGGCTCTCTCTTCAGACAAAGCCTTATTATTTATTAAAATGTTTCATAAGTCCTTGTTGTGAGAGCAAAAAACCTCTACTCCTCACCAAAACCAGATCCCATTCAGAGCACAATTTGGAATGCAATTCCTTGTTAATTTAAAGTACAGAATAGCCTCTCTGTGGTCTGTGCTAAAAATGCATCTGAATGCAATGTCTTTCTCCTAGGCTTAAATGGGCAATAGTGTTTTGTGTCAAAATAAAAGCATACACTGACCCTGACCCTCTCCTCTGCCCAAGTCATTGTCTGTCTAATAGTGAAGGAAAATGTAGAAAGGAAGAATATTTTAGCCTATTTCTTAATGTCCCCTTTTTTTTTTTTGCCCATAGCATAGTTAAGAACAACCTTATTCAGGGCTTTGTTAAATTTTGCTTTGCTGTGTCTTCTGTGGAAGATATTGGAGCAGAGAAATATCCCCTCACATTTCGTATCTGCTGTGTGACCGTTGCATGCCTTCTATACTCGGGCTGCAAAGTGGACAACACAGAGATATTTTGCTTCTTCAGGTTTGTCTGGGATTTTTTTCCTTTGCAGCACCAGAAATGCTAGAGGAGCTGTATTATAGTGATTTAAACCTCACATTTTCTAAGTTCTAATCTTTTAAGTAAAAATTTGAAACACTTGGCTTCAAATAGGAATGTTATTTAGTCATAAGTTCTCTCTAATTAGTTAGCAACTAGTCTTAAGACTACTTACATCAGTGTGATTGCTTGAAATCTGTAGTGCCACTTCTGCTTAAGCTATGTAGATATATTAGCTCATGAATATTAAACCTAGAAGCTTGTATCCATTGGTAAATGGAAGCATTTAATGCATAAAATTCTTTCACGGGGAATAAGAAATTATAGAGTGGTTAAGACGTCTTTTATTTATTGTTTCTAAATGAGACCACAAGTCTGTATCGAATCACAGACACTGATTTCCTTGCTACTTACTAAGAGAACTATAATTCCACTCCAGCCCACAGGATAAGCAGGTCCTTATTGGTGAAGAAAGGTAAGTATAGTATCTCAGGTAAATGACATCATAATTTTAAATGTTGCAAACATTATCATGGTATTTAAAATAATTTATTTTTCCCAAGAAAACTGTTATGATCCTTGATTTTGCTGTTTTCTAAAGTTTTCTGAACCAAAATCATTCTGTTGGAGACTGGGGCTGTATTATATTATCCTGGCATTTCCTTCAGATTGGGAATTTTACTCAAGACACTACAAATACCATTTCTTTTTCTTTATTTTTTGGGCGATGAGGTAGGAATGGAAGACAAATAAAAACCCTCAGTGACCCATATTGTGTGCTTTAGACCAAAGATTTTTAAAAAAAGATATAAAACAGCAGGATAAAGTATTGAAAATATAAAAATAAAATGCATCTCGGATAAATAAACAAAACAAATTATTCCATCCTTTCATCTAAAAAAGAGTACTTTAGATGCAAATATAAACCAGGGGTTTTGTTCTGAAAAACATCAAACCCCAATGCAAACACATTCCAAAGTAACCCCTGGTGTGAACAGCCCAACATAAACAACGATGGCCCACAAAAGCATTTTTGGACCACTGAAGAACTTTCCATTTTTCTTCAAACTGACAGCTCAGGAGAGTTTCCAAGTGTGTGGATACATGCTATATACCAGATAAAGCGGAGACAGTGTCTTGTATCCTATCGAAATGAGAATATAGTAACTTAGGCACCCTATAGTCACTGACAGGACTGCATGGAAAACATCCATCATTGAAAACTTACCACATCTCAGCAGAGCTTACTCCCTCTCCAGCAGTGCTGTGTGACCTTCCATTACAGCAAATGTGTGAGTGATGGCTCAATAGTGTGGAAAGACCACACTTTTTGCTCCCTGGTGAATTACCACAAGGACGAAGGAAGATTACCTACTGGGATGTTTTTGTTTGTACGGTTGGGTTTTTTTGTTGATATTGGGAGGTTTTGTGGGTCTTTTTAATTCTTTTTTTTTTATTTCCCAATTTTTTTTTTCTGAAATTTAATGTCACTGTCTACTCTTTTTTTTATGTCCAGAATTGTATGGATTTTGATTGAAGCTAGTGGTTTCCACCAAAACCTTTTGCCTGTGCCTTGCTGAGGGCTATTCATGTCAACCATTTTATTTTGAAGGCTTAAGCATCTGAGTGTTAAACACTTGCCACTTTGCTGAACTGGGATTTGATTGCCTGTCTTTTTTTTTCACCTTTCTTCTAGTAATACTCCAGGACAGAGGTTAGTGTACATGTGTATGAGTAAGTACCTGGGAAAAACTGGGTGAGGGAAGGACCCAGTCTCTCAGTCTGCATTGCAAAATGGTCCTTTCTTTTTTAGTAGCTTTCCTCTTGGAAGCAAATAAATTTCTTGTTTTACTGAGTACCCTTCCTGCTCAGCAAACTATGGCTGGACAACACTCCTCACACCCGTTAGCATCAACTTGAAGGGGTTTTGCCCTTGTTTTGGGCTTTTGAGGCAAATGTCATGTTTCTGCCTTTGTTTAGAGATCCAGCTGTTACTGACACAATTCCTTATTCCACTCCATGTCTGTTTTCCTTCTGACCTTTGCCTGGCCAGAGGAAGAAGGCAAAGGGAGAGAAGAGAGACCTACACACTCATTAACATTTAATAAATCACTTTGCTCTCTGCATTGTGTCCACACAAACACCCACGAAATGAGAATCCGCTCAGCACACATCACCACAGGAATCTCTGGCTCCTGTACAGTACAAACAAATCAACACAGGGGCCTCTTTAAATTGGGTTTCTTTACTTAAAGGATCATTAAGGTTCCATAAATGCACTATTTCACAATCATTTCATATCTATTCTTGTAAAAAGAATTCTTACACAACATGCTTCTTTCTTTTTAAAATTTGATGAACAAAGGAAGATTTCTCTGGACTTACTTTGTTCAAATGTGATTTGAAACTTTTTCGGTGATCATTTTCAAGCAAATTGCAAGTACTTGGGAAAGCTTGCGGAAATAGAGTAAGAAATTGGTATTTACTGATGAGTTTATCAAATGAAATGCATTCAATCAAGTTTCAGCCTAAAATGAATTTGAGATCATTGCAATCTGAGCATTACCTTTAACTCATACTGAAAGAGTCATGTACATGTCCAAAAAACATTGTATAAATCCTCCTCATACTGCCTCTTCTCTTTTCCATTTCCTGATTTATTCCTGATGAATCAGCAGTTAAGATATCACTGCTTTGTCCTGCCAGGTACCAGTAATTCCCCTCCAACACTGCTGATTGTGCCTGTTCAAACAGAGCTCCATGTGCTCCGTTGTAATTAATGATGACAGTTTTTCGAAAAGAAGGAGGGCCTGAAGGGTGAGCTGGTCTACAGCCTTTGACAAGCCTTTTGGCTTATTTACTTAGGACATGTTCTTTTTCCACCTACATATCTATCAGACGAGTGACTCATGCTCACATGCATGTCCATACATTGTTTAGGTAATCCGTCTCATTAAGTTCAGTATGGTGCATATGGAAGTTTTCAGACTAAGGATGTGAGATTGCAAACCTTGGTTATTATGGGACTACCCTTTTCAAGATCAATCTGTGTAGCTTGTACCAGAATAAAGCTCCTGTGCTATCTGGGGCTTTCAAGCATCACTGCAAATAACACCAGTCAGTAAAGAACATGTCTGTCTTCTGCTCTGTCTTAATAAAAGAGAACAACTCACTGCTCTACCTGTTCAGTGCCAATCTCATGTTTCTGGGAAATGAAAATGGTTGAATATGCACTCATCAAGGTCATATACACATACCTTGCTTCTCAGTGTAGCTGTTAAAACACATGACCGTGTTTGACTCTAAGTGCTGAGCAGTTTCTTCAAGGTCAGGAGCATCTATACGAAACGTTGAGGATAATAGTGTTGCCAGATCTCGAGATAATACAGAATCAAGTCAAGACAGCCAGACTGTTTTTCCTTCTAAGTCACTGGGAAAGCATATTGTGATTCAGGTAACAAGGACTAAGCTGGAAGTTTGTCATCTCTCCCTAAACCAGGGAATTTTCCCCTGCTGACACTATGTTAAGCACACTTAACATTTAACTTATCTCAGCAACAGTGTTTCTACATCTTTCTTTGAAACTGAACGTTGCTATGTTTTTTTGTTTGTTGTACAGAACACTCAGAAGGGAGTTGAAGAACATTGCAAATATTTACTATAGGTTTCGCTACAAAGTAAACTTTATAGTAGGCCCTCTTTTCTGAGTGGCATCAGATTATAAAGGGCCTAAAGGTCCATTGTCACACTGCAACGGATGCAGAGCATGGGTATTTCAGCCAAAACTATTTTATGCACATACAGGCTAGGACTTAGATAGAGGTGGTGAAACCAGACAGAGAATCCTCTTTTTTTTTGTCAGGAATGCCATCCTGCATTGCAAAGCCTGCCTTACAGCAAGCCTTTCTACCTCAAGAGTTAAATTCCTATTACAAACATGAAAGCAGAAAGCAAACTCCTCTGCATGCAATGGCTTTCCTAAAACTCTGGCATCCTTATCTACAAGAAATGCAGCACTTCCTCAAGGGCTGGAATCATGCCCATACACCAGAAGAAGAAAACATTATGAAATTTTATATTATGATTAATAATACGATTAGGCAATACTAATGTTAAAGGAATTGTGTTCAAGACTTTTTTTCTTTGTATTTTTATACCTTAGATTTAATAAATGGAGTTATTTTCTATCAAAAGTTGCCTGGACACTAGAAATGTTATAAGGAAAGTGAATGGTTTCTTGAGAGGAAGGAGATTTGCGTTCATCATCCCTGAGAACACAACAGCAGATATCAGTTATGGTGGCTGACGAGGGTGAGCAAGGAAACAAAACCTGGAAGAAATAAGATTATTTCTAGACTCTCTGTGCAAAAGGGGAATGGAAATGGAAAGGCAAAGGAAAATAAATTCTTCTTCACTGGCCCATCATGCGACAAATCTAGGTCCAGCATAGTCCTGGCATCCCTCCTCTCATATCAAGGGCATGGGGATTTGAACAAACTATGACCACACCAGCCAATAACACTGTGTAGCTGTAGAGAAGAACCTATTGCACTCCTTGACTTGAGATACAGTGAGTAAGTGCAGCTGCTGCCCTTCTCTCCTCACTGCTCTTTCACGATGCAATGCCAGTGCCTATTTGTCCACATCTTGCAAGAAAGGCTGGGCATAATCCTACCTATTGGTGACTGAAACCACAAGGCTTTACTCCAAGGAATGTTGTTACAGAAGATGTAATGTTACCATTTACAACTTTCAGAACTTTTAAGCTAAGAGTAGGCAGGATAGCAGAGATTTTGCCCTAGCCGAAAAGGTTTAGTATATGTTTCATGTCATCTGTCAGCTTAATTCTACCCTCTACACCACACAAATATTTTCATTAAGGACAGCTTGCAAATTTACTTTATTTAGAATTATTCTCAGTTATCAGTGACAGAAAACCCAATTTTTTTTGCCTAATGAAATGACAGCTGCTGCCTGGGATGTTAATATGCAGATGGCCTGACTGTTCAGAATTGAACTGCCACATCAGCTGCTGAGAGATCTTATTATACACATTTAAAACAAATTATTTTTAAAAGGAAGTCATGTGGTAACAGAGCAATATAATTTGTAATTTATATTATGATTATTTTTCTTGCAGTCCAAGTTGATAGAATCTTACTCTATGATATATTCCAGAAAAACAGATTTGCACTACTTGGCTTCTTTGTAATGTAAAATATGTAGAAGTGTTATATTTTTGTAATAATAATTTTGGACTAAATAGTGCTACATAACTTCACTGGTCTCAGTCTTCAAATATAGAAACAGCAACACATTATTCTTTAACTTCCTTTGCTTTCATTAATGCAAAGAAGTCATTCAATTACTGGATTATATCTGTGTGAGATACTGGAAGGAGAACATATTGCAGTTCATCATGGTATGTACTGAATGAGGACTGTGTTCATCTGAAGCACTTAAAATTTCCAGTGATACCTGCAACAGAATGAAAAAAAAAAATCTCTCAGAACTCTCTCAGCACTGGTACCTTCTGTTTCCAGGTCCAACAAATTCCTTTATTTTATTCTGCTTTGCATGCTTGTGTAGGAAATCCAAAGAAGGGGCTTTGTGTTGTGGATTAGGATATGCTCTGTTCAACACATAGATGAAGAGAAGATCTTACAGTAGCATTAGCACAACCTGGTCTCAATGGTTGCACATAGTTCTTCCCCCATTACTGCTTCAAAACTGATGCTTTCCATGCTACACACTGCATAGATCTTTCTCTTCTGCTTTTCAAGGCACATATGTTCTTGAACTTATTACTGGTATACAGAAACGTAGAATTTCTTTCTCTGGTTCCAGGAGGACCAGGGAGGTGATTGTGACCCTGTATCTGGCATTGGTAAGGCCACATCTTGAATACTGTGTTCACTTTTGGGCCCTTCACTACAAGAAAGACATTTTACTGCTGGAGCACTTCCAGAGAAGGGCAATGAAGCTGGTGAAGGGGCTCGAGAACAAGTCTTATGAGGAGAAGCTTAAGGAACTGGGGTTGCTTAGCCTAGAGAAGAGGAGGCTGAGGGGAGATCACATCATTGTCTACAGCTACCTGAAAGGAGGTTGTAGCGAGGTGAGTGCTGGTCTCTTCTCACAAGTGACAGGTGATAGGATGAGACAAAATGGCCACGAGCGGTGCCAGGGGAGGTTCAGACTAGACATTAGGAAAATTTTCTTCCCTGAAAGGATAGTCAGGCACTGGAACGGGCTGCCCAGAGAAGTGGTTGAGTCGCCATCCCTGGAAGTGTTTAAAATGTGGGTAAAAGAGTTTCTCAGGGATATGGTTTAGTGGTAGATAGGTACGATTGGACTTGATGATCCCAAACGTCTTTTCTAACCACGCAATTCTATGATTCTATGATATATCTTGATAAGAGAGGCTAATGCTTCAAAATTTTCAACTGCATGTCATACATTTACATTTTGCATAACTTGCATAATCAATGCTTTTGTAGCATCAATGCTCCTGACAGAACAGTCCAACTCCTAAGATCACTCTCTTCAGAAATAATATAGAAGTTCTTTCTACTTACCTGGTCCCATACTGTCCCTATCCCTCCAGCATCTGTTTCTCCTCAGAAAATCTGTCCTCATTTATGTTTACATTCTCTAATATATCCAGTTATAATAATATAACCACATAATACAATAATATCTGGTAATAGTGCTACATCAATTGGAAAGTTTTTTTGTGGGAAAATACAAATTTTTAGAGCAGCAGAGAAATGAAAAACACAAGCTCATTTCAAAGAAATCAACAATTTTTGCTTTGTTAGTTGTGCATATCTACTAGTATATTTAACGACTTATTTCTTAATTTTTATAATCTGGCAGTAAAATGAACTATTTCACAAGCAAGCGTCTAATTGTTCCCGAAGTTACACCAAAGTTAGTTAAAAGAAAACTGAACACTTTATTATTCAATAGAAAATTTAAAAGTACTTAAGAGAAGACATCTTTGCTGGAAAAACAGTCATTTGAATCAGTATCTATTTGCTGCTTACCTTCTCTTTTGTTCTGGATGAGAATAATATACTAACATGCTCAACGAGAAAATCATATAGGTTCGGTAAATTCAAAAGGAAAGATATAAAAATGATTGGGAAAAAAAGAAGTTTAATTTGAATGGATTTTTTTGTGTGTATGAGAAGTTTCAGTCTAAATTTAGCATTTTATTCATAATTATCCTGCTCTTCTATAAACGACTGAGACTGTGTACACACAGGCTTTTCTTAATGTGATGTTTATTTGCAGATGCCAAGATGTCCTTCAGAAAAATATCTAAAGCAATATTATTAAAAGTAGATGTAAAGCTAACTCTTGCTGTCAAGGACAGCCAGCTGGCCCACATGTGTTCAAACCAGAGAGATTCAGGCTAGAGAGAAGCTGATGGGAGCTCCATCCTTCCTGAACTGCAAAGGCTGTGAACACATACAAAATTCCTCTAAGAGCTGTTTTGTTTAGCAATTAAAGAACTTTAGATTTGTGCTTTTGTTTGGGTTTTAGCAGGTCCATGATGTAACTGAGCCCAGAGTGTCAGCACACAGTCAAGGCACTCTATGAAATCCCAATGAAGTTTAAATGGTGTTAAGCACAAAAGCAAGAAGCTGTTTCTTGAGTGGTGACAATGCAGTGAAGGAGATCTGGACACAGCAAACTGAGATAAAGTTTTGATTTGGAGAATTCTCTGTCCAGGCATAAAAATAGGTTTGGTTTTGGGAGAGGGTGAGCACCCACAACTCCAGCTGTAGGAAACAGCCTGCAGCCCTTGAGGAGATCAGACCCATACAGTACTGCAAGCTGTGCCGCTGTGTTTTGTGCCGATAGTAGCAGAAGACTAAAACTACTCATGTCTGAATTTTTCTTCTGGTTTTGGCATTGAAGCTCTCTGCAAACACAATTAATTAAATCTCCATGTATCGCTTTGTGATGTAAAAAAGGGGCACAAATTTTTAAGGAGCAGGGATCCTGGGATTCGTTAGAAATACTAAAATGTATGCCACAGAGCATTTTGTTGAGAGCCTACTGGTACCGGTGTTATCTGTGAAAGTAGAAGGGTGGCAGAAATCATGAGATCTGGGAATTCATTAGCTTCTACTTCATGAAAACTTTCTTCTTGCCAGTTCTAGTTCTCTAGATGTGAGATGACATTTAACAAGACCAAAATGCTTTTTCAAAAAATCAGATACTTTCCCAAAATCTCTTCTCAGTATCACAGCATTTTGTAGTTATTTGTAGTCCTGTTATCACACAAGTATGGATTTTCTGTTAAACATTGCAAAAAACATAGTCTGAAGCAAAGTAACATAAATGTAGCTCTTGTTCTATGTAATTTACGTTATTTTCCTGGTCTGAACTTACTGAATTGAAATATTAATTCTCTATAGTAGGGTGCTCTGCAATTTCACTTGAAATTGGCAAAGGCATTTATTAGAACCCACTGAAAAAAACGAAAAGGTTATGAATTTTCTTAGTTGGATAGCATTATACAGCCTGGCTGCAAAATCTTCTGTCACTGGTAGCAGTGCAGGAGAAGAAATGTCCATCCTTTATGTTTTTTAATACAGCCACTTTTCAGCTGAAGAGACAACCTTGAAGAAAATCTCCCCCTCATCTTGGATTTGGATGTCAGAAATAAGCTCACCTGCTGAATCGAAAAATTTCTTGCTGATGAGCTTTTGCGAGAGACTTTTACGGTATCTGAACCTGTTGATATAAACTCCAAAAAATTCAACAATTCTGTCCACAAATGCATACGAAAACATAGAAATTTATTGTTTTCATCTTCATTCTGTTAAAAGAAAAGAGAAAGAATGGACCTGTGGACACTAGGTAGATAAGGAATTGGCTGGATAGTCAGAGAGTTTTGGTCAACAGTGGAGACCAGTGAGGAGAAACATTCCACAGGGATCGGTGTTGAGACTGGTGCTTTTTAATGTCTTTGACATTAAATGTCTTTGACATGGCCAGTGGGATTGACTGCACCCTCAGCAAGTTTGCCAGTGACACATTGGAGGGAAGGAATTCCATCCAGAGAGACCTTGAAAGGCTCGAGGCACAGGCTTCTGCTAACCTTGTAAAGTTCAACAAGGCCAAGTACAAGGTCCTGCTCCTGGGTCAGGGCAATCCCAAGCATGAATACAGGCTGGGCAGACCATGGATTGAAAGCAGCCCTGAGGAGAAGGACTTGGGATATACTGGTCGATGAAAAGCTCAACATGACCTGACATTGTGTGCTTGCCATTCAGAAGCTTAATTGTGTCCCGGGCTGCACCAAAAGGAACATGACCAGCAGGTTGAGGGAGGTGATTCTCCCCCTCTACTCCACGCTGGTGAGACCCCCACCTGGAGTACTGTTCGGCTCTGTGGCCTCCAACATAAGAAGGACATGGACCTGTCAGATCAAGTCCAGAGAATGGTCATAAAGATGATTAGAGGGCTGAAGATCACGTCCCATGAAGAGATGCTGAAAGAGTTGGGATTGTTCAGCCTGGCGGAAAGAAGGCTCCAGGGAGACCTTATAGTAGCCTTTTGGTACCTAAAGGGGGCCTACAAGAAAGACAGAAAGGATTTTTTTTTACAAGGTCAGGTAGTGACTGGACAAGGGGTCATGCCTTTAAACTGAAAGAGACTAGATTTATACTAGATACAAGGAAGAAATTCTTCACTATGAGGATGTTGAGACACTGGAACAGGTTCAATGCCAGGTTGGATGGGGCTTTGAGCAACGTCTAGTGGAAGCTGCCCCTGCCCATGGCAAGGGAATTGGATGATTTTTAAGGTCCCTTCCAACTCAAATGATTATATGTTTCTATGATTCTGTGTTTGTTTCTGTGTCAAAGCAGCTATTTAATTTTTTTGCTGAAAGTATGCTTGCATTTTGTGCTCCTGATATTTATTATTATATTTTATTTTCTTAATAATAATTATATTAACAAACTTCAACTTTTTACTTTTGTCTTTCCTTTTTGCAACTTTGTATATTTTCAAATCAGTGGCTTTACATAAAAGTGGGTGGACTCACGGGATCAGTCCCTGTCCTAGCTGATCTGATCTTCTCTCCATACCTAACATTTGCTCTAACCTCATTCCTGCTCTATGTAGTTTTCCTTAGGCTGCAGCTCGTCATTCTAATTTTCTGCTACATGCCATCCTCTCACTTTCCCTCTGGCTGAAAAGCCAGGTTTAGAGAGCTTTGTGAGATCTATTTAATTACTAAAAAACTGTGCAGTCCAGCAGTAAATGTAATATGCGTTCCAGAAGATCTACAAACAAGTTTTACTTGGCACTCACAGAAATGAGGTAAGAGAATAAATCGAGTTTGTGGTCTCATAATCAGACCACCAGCAGAGACTTATGAGAAAGCTAGACCCATTTTACTTAGGAAAAATGTAAAAAGCTTACATGAGAGCCATCATTCTGGTCTTCTGTAAACCGCAAGCTGTAATTAGGTAAACTATAATTATGATTTGTCTTAGCTTTA
The DNA here is from genome assembly GCA_033558185.1 of Dromococcyx pavoninus. Taxonomy (NCBI): domain Eukaryota; kingdom Metazoa; phylum Chordata; class Aves; order Cuculiformes; family Neomorphidae; genus Dromococcyx; species Dromococcyx pavoninus. Next base: position 2,203,097 of record JAUMJL010000104.1, on the reverse strand, counting down.
TTCTTGGATTTTAATATCACTGTGGGAAACAAAAAGTCAAATTTGTTGGATAGTGCTCAAAGTATGCTTTTAGTAAAAAACCATGCTTCCTGAAAGACCTGTGGGGGATCTGACTCGATAATCAGTATGAACTCTGTTAACTTAAAAACTGTTCCATGTCATTCTATAAATCTATGTAGTGTCTTTATGTTTTTTAGGCTAATTTCTAAGTAAGTAGAACAGTATGGCTTCAAAACTGAACCCTCTTACTTCTTTAAATAGGGAGTTTAGATCTTTAGAATTTCTTTGGAACATCCAGCTCCTGAGACGTGATTTCTTATTTGATTTTTACAGTGATCTTACACTAGGATGGACTCTTGCTTATGTTGATTGGAAGTGATTTCTTTTGATGCAGGAGCCAAAGGCAATTTTTCAGCCAGGTATTACCAGTGATGGGATCAAACATTTGCTTTGGGGACTTGCTCAAAAGTTGATGAATTTGATAAAAAGAGTCCCAGGTACCATGGTCTCTGGTATTTGATTACATCTGCAAGATTACGCTAATTTAAAATCATTCAATGACATGTTAGAAAGTTGAAAATATCATCAAACAATCTGGTATATTTACACAGCATAATACCACACCTTGCTTGATTAATAGTAGCCAACTTAGAATTCAGTAGAAACATAGATGAATATGCAATAAGCTTGATGATAATTCTATCAGTGCGTGTAACTGCAGAGGAAAAGTCCAACAATGACTGAATCGAATATATCTCTCTAGTTGAAGCTGTTTTATTTTTATTAAATATTAGTTGTCTCAAAAAAGTGACTGTTACAATTGATGTGCAATGTCACGAAACTCAGAGAAAGGGGAAATCTGGATTACATTCTCTCTGTCAAAAATCATTTAGGTAGTTTTACAAGATGGCACAAGTTCAAGAACAGGAACTGAGAAAACCGTGTAAGGAAGACTTCTATTCAGGATGCTACAGTGCTTGCTCAGCAGGTATGCCTTTCTGGCAGAGCAGGGAGAGCAGCGACATGGGTGAGTGATTTACCCCTTTAGCTGTTGGATAAAAGGCTGTTATTATCAAATCCAGCTTCAGTTACATGCTATTTGTGTGCCTGATTGCTGGGCAGCTCAGGATTTCAGAAGAACTGGCAATGGCAGTATACGTTTCTACCAGAAGCGTAGAGGAGAGTTCTGTACTTCAGGAGAATGCTCTGCACTGGTGTTGTAGATCTGTGGCAGAAATGCCAGTTACATGTAAGGCAAAGCCTGATTTAATTCATATATCTAACACTTCCTGGAAGGGTGCAGACCTACCAGGCAAACACATGCCATCCTGCCACATGGTGAGAGCATCTGCTAAAGCTGACCCCACTCCCTCCCCCCAGCACAGACTCCTCCTCTGCTCAGAGCTCATCTTCAGGATCAAACGCAATGGGCAGGAGAGGCGTCACAAAGACCCGGAAAGACTCAGGAAAAGCATACCTGTCAGGGAGCTATAGAGCAAGAATACAGGTGCATGTGGACTCTCAGTGCCTCTCAGGCAAGTCTTTATCTAGACTGAGTTTTGAGTTTCTGAATGTTGGAAATAGGCGTACTCCAGGTCTTTCTACAGGGATTGCTGTTGAAATATGGTACCAATAAATAAATAAATCTCAACACAAACTGTGATGGGAGGTAAAGATTATTTCATTTAAAATTTAAGTTGAAGTAAAGATTATTTTACCCATTCATACTCACACCATCATTACCACTCCAGGATGTGTCTATACAAGAAGTCTGTTCAACACGCGAACGCCAAGATGCATGTATTCAGGTGGTCTGTTTAGGACTCTTTGTAATGGCATGGGATAAAGGATGTCAACTGCTGAGCCCTCTGTATGTCTGTTATTTTCACTTTAGGTTGAAAGCCCAAAGCTATACTCTTTCTGAGCCTCTCCATCGCATCCCAGCTCCGTCATCAGGACTTGCTCATTGTACTTGTTGTTCTGAACTGGCTGTCCTGAAAAGCTGTGAGTAAATCGGTGCAAGGCTCCTGGCGATGTGCTTAGCAAAGATGCCATCAACTATTTATCTGGTAGAAAATAATCAGTATTCCTGAAAATTTGTGGTAATACAATGACTGTCTGTTTCTTCAATGTTTTTCTATTCTTCAGGCCAAAGAGCTGAAGTTTATTTTGAAAACAGACCTTGCTTTCTTGAGTTATCCTTGGAAGACAATCCCTGGAAGAATTAGTGTTTTGCACTGTTAAAGTTTATCTTAAATTTTTGTTTCCTTACTCTTATGTCCTCATATGTGATCTGTGGTTTTACCTCTCTTATTTACATTAGCCAGAGAACAGATTTTATTTTCTGAGTTCATTAATTTATGTATCTTTGGGCAAATTTAACTGTATAGCTTTGCAGACTGATTCTAGGAAACATCATGGAAATGTTTAATCTGAAACGTACAAACTCTGATCTGCTCATTTAAAGATTAGTGAGTAATCCCATCAAAGTCCAAAAGCTAAATGTGGTTGTAAACAATACTTGTAGGAGTAAAATTTGTGGATTCCTTATCTCAATTTTGGAAGGTGGCATTTCCTCTCCCTTTTTCTTTTCTTCTCAGCTGTGTAAACTGAAATCCTTCTATAAGTCAGTTAGACTGATTTAGACCAGCTGAGCAACTGCACCGCCCTTTATGTAAGACTTTGTGGTTACTCTCTGTGCTTCCAGCTGTGCGCTCCTTTGCCAACGGCCTCCAACAGCTCACTATAAGATATTTAATTTTAAGTTTTATTGCTTCGTTCATTTAGAAATCTTTGTGGAAGCGTCATTAACATAATTTAGAAAATTCTGAGACCTCATGTCTAGAAGAAACACTTCTGTGTCAAGTATCAAGCAAAGTGATGTACATTGAATTGTGTTTTCGTCTTATAAACATGGGGTCTAGCAACGATTTTCGTTTCTACCAGACCGTGGTTCTATGGTCAGTAACATTAACTTTTACTTTACTGGATTTCTTCGTAGCAAAAATTCTACATACAAGTGTCAGACAAATTCCAGACTCTCTACTTACCCCTCTGGGAAACTGTGAGATGCCCACTCTGTTGCACCATGGGGTTAATTTGTGATGGCTTGCTGAAGACTTACTTTTATGGTTTTAACTTCAGCCGCTTTCCTGCATGGAGCCCAAAATAAAAGCCTGGAACTTTTATTCTATTGTTGGCAAGATAACATGATCACTGCTTATCAAAATAATAATAATATCAGTGGGATGTTACTTTTAAGGCATATAGGGACATGGGATCTAAGAGCATACAGAAGATGCAATTGCATGTATGCACCACCACGTGATCCCCTACTGAATACAGAAAAAATTCTGACTTTCAGCCTGGCACATAAGCTTCCAAGAAGTGCTTGGTGCAAGACATATATCGAAGTTTTCAGGGCAGGAAGAAGAATTTTCTGGAAATTTGTACAAAACTCAGTGAAGTAAGCAACCTACACAATGTGCATTGTGAAGACTATCTGAGGCTGAAACCCCAAATTTATACCACTCTGTGGACCATCACATGGAGCTAGAAGGTTAACCAGAAAGGCTAACATTTGAAGAGATTATATCTAGTCTTTGGGAAGTGCATTATCCCTTGGGAAATACAGTCGATGACCATGCAGAAAAACACAACAGGCTTTTATTGCATGGTCTTACTACTGATAGGAGAGATAGTTTTCATCTACCTAGGCCTTCCTTGCATCTAGATTAGATGGGATTGGGTATCGTTCTTTAGAATGTAAGTTGTGTTTTATGGCCTCTGGTACGTTAGCTGAAGTTGGTACCAAGGCGGTGTTTTTCCAGCCTGGGTCTGGTAATTGGCAAGCTGAGTCAGTCAAGTCAGTGGCCAATGGTAGGACAGATGAACAGCCAGATGTAGTAACAATTCCAAAGACAAATCTATCACCCCACCCCTTCTCCGAATGCAATAACAGGAGTGATGTGGCACAGGCCTGCACATGTATCTTAGGGCTGCAGTGCCCTACAATGGAGAACCAAACCAGTAGCCTCCTTTGGCTCCCCTGTGGCATTTTCCACAGAAATCCTCATCTTCCTTCTCTTTTGTAGAAGAGAAGAGTCATTCCTGAACCGTTGATTCTCCAGAGATGTCCTGTTGCATTTGGGGAATTCAGTTTTGCCTGGCTAGAAGGGGTGATCACACTCCTCTTAGCAAGAAGAGGATTTCAAGACAGAGTTTTTAAGTGACAAACTGCTTCTGCTAGGGCAGGTTAAAAGAAAACGTCCAAATATTCGTGACAAAGGTGTCAGCGAACTTTTTTAATAATTATGGACAGGTTTATGTGCAATACATACATAGAATATACAAATACATGCCCATATATATATACCAAGGACTATATTATAAAGATATATATTACTGCCTTTGCAAAAGACTTGATTTTTAATTACTCATCCATACATAATAGTGAGAGGGAAACCAGTACCAGAGAATTTTTTGATAGATTTAATTTTGTTGTAATTTAGAAAATGCAGAAAATGCACCTAGCTGGGGGGCTTTCTGTGTAATAATTCAGGAATAGTCGAATTCTGTATTTAATTTTGTCACCTTGCCAACATTCTTATTCCTTGTAGTGTGCTTATGCATTGCTCACCTTCAGAATTTCCCAGCCTTACACAATGTAGCTTCCTGTGTTTGTGGGCCATTCTTCTCTATCAATCCATTTGACAGATGCTTAAGAACAGTAGTAACTGCAAAATTAAACCTCTTTGCCAAGAATTCCTGTAAGAAGAAGATTTGTTGCCTAATCAGTTCAAGATATCCTAGTTGATTCAGAAATATTTTCATAAATACAAGTAATTACTATATTGCCTTGGTTTGGAGTTCTACGATATAACTGCAGTTTGTGACTAATTGGATGGCTGTTAATTGCTCATTACAAACACTATAAAGACTGGAATTTTGGTGAATGTTATCAACAATTCACTAAGTTTTTACGGCACGCTGATGTACAGAGACAAGCTCTGAATCTTTTCACTCAAGGTGATCGGTCCTTCTGTGGGAAAAAATAAAATAGCTTGTTTGCTAGAAACTAGGAATCAGATTGCCATGCTCTGACCAGGTTTCAGAATCATTTAGTTGTGTTTCAAAATTGTAGCCATAATTCTTATCCCAGACTTCATCAAAGTCACAGGCCTTAGAAATAGTACTAGCCCATTATCTGCCGTAAGGTTGAGTAACACTAGTGGAGTCACATGCCCTGTTACATTTTTTAATGTCTGCTAACATGAGGTCTAATACAAAATAAGACAGAGAGACATTTCATGCTTTTTATCTGCATTTTTATATTTAAATTAGGGAACTTTTTCACCTCATTTTGGGCATCCAGAATTTAAGTGTAGCCTGACTGACATGTCCAGGTGTCCTGCCTTGGTACTCATTGGAGAAAACAGGCAGACATTGTTTCTTGAACTAGTGACTTACAACTCCTAGATTCAGTTGAAATTAAGTGTTTTGGGGTAGGGAGCTCTTCATTAATCAGGATAGTGATTCTAGCTAAAAGCTAATTTTTAAATAGTGACAGCTACATGGGATAAATTCTGTTCCGCATGGCAAGCTCTGAAGGCATAAGCTGTACAAGAATTATTTTCTATGAAGCAAATGTTAAGGACACTGTGATCCCAGAGCACCATAGCTTAAATCCGTGCTCTCATGGAGCATTTGAGCTTTTGTGCCTGACCATCACATTGCCTTTGTTAAAGCCTTTTGATTTAAACATCTGGTTTCTGATACGACGATAACAGCGTACATAAAAATAACTTGTGATAATTTCATTTACTGTACTATTCAAGTAATCCTAGACTACTAACGTGACCTTTCATGAGATAGGAATATAGAAGTAAAATAAGGTTGCATAAAACCGTAGCATTTCAAAATACCAAGCGGGAAAAAGAGTCCTATTCTAACATTTACTTCAAACACGTGCAAGTTTAATTATAACATTTAGATGGACTAATTTATAAACATAGTTGAAGGCTGGCTGCATCCTATCATTTCTTGCCAGTCATGCACAGCTCCCTGTCTTCTGTGCTGAGGACAAGCTATGCAGACAGGCGTGGCAAGTCTATTGCACTTTTGACCTGCTGTTTGCCTTTGTTTCCTGTCTACCTGCATTAATATTGGTTCATTTGCACAAGTTTTCATGTACTTTAAAATAAATACAATTCCACATTGTAGCTTCTGCCTGTGATTAGGTGGAATAATTAGCAAAAATTTTTCTTCATTCCTATATGTAGATTTTACATGCAGGAGATGTTGAATAAATATAAAAAAAGAAGAATGCCACTAGTCTCTGTTCTAGGTCATTTGGCTTTCAGAGTCTGAAGCTGGCCTCTCTTGGAAAGGTCTGACACCTTCCAGTGGAAGGCAGGAGGAAATGAAAACAACCCGTGGAAAAAGAAAAGAGGAATATTTTTCCTTCCTTTCTGGATTATATTCCCTTAGGGTTCAGCAGAAGTCTGTACTGCACACTGAAGCTGCAATAGCTGGTTCTGCTATTGCTAATTCTGTGGTAATAACCCAGCATGATAAAAAAGCTAATAGGCTGCCCATGTGTTTAAAATAGTCTCTCAAAAACACATTTTAAAAATAAATGTATTCCAGAAGATGGACTGGAGATATTTTTTACATCCTAATTGGAAAAAAAACCCCACTTTAAAACTAGAAGTGAGTTTCTCTACTGAATTCAGTTAAAGTAGACTTGTAAGAAGCTTTAAAGAACTTTGCAGGGAATGTCTAGCATCTGTGCAGAAGCATGTTTGTGGCAAATGCAGATATCTGTGGAGTATATGATTTTTCTTCACAAGTGTGACAGAACATAATGAACAGCTACTGAATAATGAATGCCTATGTAATTCTGTCAACTTCGTTACATATGAATGTAATAAAAGTTTTGCTAGATTTTCTAGCTAAAATCTTAGTATTGATAGGTCTTTTGCTTCACATCTATCGCAAGAGATATCAGTGGTGCCGTCTTCTCTTCCAATAGTTTCCATCTACTTTTACAATATCAGCTGTTATAGCTTCTTCACCAGTTTTTGCATTCATTCTGTGTTTTGCCTTCCCTACAAACCGTGTGTTTCTTGTAAATGCTTCTGACAAATTTTTCTTGATAAAGATATCAAGAAACGTGGCAGCACACAGGCTATTATTCCCTGTTCTTTTTCACCTTTGGGTAGCATCTCTCTCTAGTTTTCCTTATTTCGAAAGTCCTTCTGCTCCTCTGCCTGCAGACTGTAAAGGTGTTTTCTGTTCCTTTTTTTTCTCTGCAGATCTCACTCTTGAATTTTAATTGAGCACAACATTGTGTACAACAGAAGTTATAATTATGGTTAACTATAAGGAGTGCATGAGGAATTTTTGCTGAAGAGACAGATAGACAAAGCAATGGCTGACATTAAAGCATAAAAGCATTTAAAAGTTATGTGATAGTTATATAGAGCCCCTGCCCACATCAGGGGGGTTGGAACTAGGTGATATTTAAGGTCTCTTCCAAACCAAGCCATTCTATGATTCTATGATTCTATGAATGACATTAAATACCTTGTCTGGACAAATACGTTTTCTGGAAGTCTGTGCAGGCATAATTTTCTTAGAAAGTATTTTAGACTTACTTACATAAACAAAGTGGCAGTCCTCTCCTCATTTTTATTCTGTAGTTAAAGGCCCAGAGTTCTCCAACACAACACCAAAATGAACCTGAAAATACTGTGCACAAATTTGTCAATCAATTGTGAACAATACAAATGGGAACAAAAAGTACTCGGGATCGGAACTGAAGATATTTTTTTCCACAGTTCAGCCCACAGTTTTTTCAGTGTGGCATTGTGAATGGACTAGTGCAAACCAATGCTTTCTAATATATCAAAGCAAATACAGACTTTGTCATTAGGTTAACAGAGAAGTATCGGACCAAAGATGCAGGTGAAAGGGCTGTATAACTTCAACAGCCTATTAAACAACATGACATATTTTCAGAAATATTCACCTGCCTTCAATCAAGATCTCTTAAGAAAAATCTTAAATTACATAATTTTCTAATTTAACAAAATATTTTGATTTTGAACTAGAGATACTTTCAAAGTCATCTTAATAAGTTACTACATAGAAAGCTGAAAAACAAGCATAATGTTAAAAAGCAGAACTTCAGACTTCGTGTTGTGCTCAGGCAAAGTTTTCCTGTGCATTCTGAGAGTCAAATAAGGTATTTCTTTTTACAAGATGACTTGACCATACAAGCAGACAATCCTTTCACATTTAAGCAACAAAACTCTGAGATTATATCATTCTGTGATCAATTTGTCACAATGTTGGAGTGGTTTTAGAATATCCTGAAAGCTGGAAAGTTGTTATGAATGGATATATTTAATATATTTAATATATCTTTACAAATACATCTGTATTTTGTAAATTCATTAGCTGTGTCATTAGTCTGTTATTTACAATCACAGAGCTAGCTTGCTCATTGTCTTCCCAGTTAAACAAATAAGTATAATTTATTTTTAAATTGAACCATTCTCACATTTTATTTTGAATAACATCTTTTTGATCTCTCAATACATTCACAGCATGTTAACAAAAAGAGAACTGTTATTCTACAAAAATGAAAAGTGGTTAGGTTTTCTCATACAAATGCAATAAAGGACACTTCTGGTGGCTTGACATTGCACAGATGAATAGTTTTTGACAGGGAAAATAGCTGTAGTTTAGTCTGAGAATTGGTAGTGCTATAAGTTACTAAGTACTTGAAGTAATCCAATAAGTGAATCTGTTACAAGCAGGTTGCTTCTAAGTATAGTATCTCCATAGTTACAGTCATTTTCATTATATTAGCACTTTTTCTCTTTGGATGTACTGCTTGCCTGTTGATTTTTGTATTGTATCTGGGACTGATTGACAGCCTTCTGGAAGTTTTCTCTTTTCATTGGTTTTCCTTTTTTTTTTTTTCTTTTTTCACAAGTAGGGTAAATTTGTTCTGAAAAATATAACAAAAAGTTTTGGTAAAAATGAAAAAAAATTCAGAGCTGCTATTCAAATCGACCAGATTTAGTCTCACTTGGGTATTTTGAATATTGAGTTTTATTTAGCTCTCTCATTTCCTTATTTTCTAAAAAATCATACTGTATCACACTGTTCATGTTACCTTAGTTATCCTTTGGGCTTCCACTACCACAGCATGAGAGCTCATTAATCTTAATGTACTTCTCTTCTGTTGTAGTTGGCAATTGCTGCCTCTAAGTGCAGATGAGGAAATCAGGACACCTGTGTGAGAGCACATGGTGACAGTGCAGGCACAAGGTGGTACCTGAGGGAGTTACAAAAGGAGAGCTCCGACACAACCACAGGAATGGCTCTAGAGCTGGACGCCAGCACAGCTGTGCTACTTCCAGGATCTCTGGTAACATCTCTGCTGAAAGAGAGCTGTGTGGTGTCCTGCAGATGTATTACATGCTCCAAGTGACTGGCCCAGGCTCAGGCAGGAACTCTCAGTTGGGAAGGGGGCACCAGCTCCACATTGGTAAACCCCGCGTCCTAGTTACCCCCTAGTTACTGCATTCCTTCTGACCTATGAACAACCCATGCTGGAGGTCACTGAAGCACATGGAAAGGAACCCATTGGTTTTGACCAACTTTTGTTGAGGCCTGGTGCAGAGACCTGATTAAGTAAATCTGCTTAAGGAGAGGTCTCAATTGGGTGACCTCTATTGCTGTTCAAGGGTTATTTTCTCAGGGTTTGCAACAAATGCTTTCCCCTTTTGTAGCAGGAAAAGTGAAAACCCATTCTTTGGATTGATTATGTTAATAATTTGAAAAACAAAAAAGGAAAGGATTCACATGATGGGATTATCTAGCCAGAGGAGGAGAAATCTGTGAATGAAGATGAGAAGACTATTGCTGATGTACACAGGTGATGAGTAATGAAGCCTATTAAATGTGAAACGTCCAAATTATAGTGCAAATCTATTTTACCAAGTCCTTCCCAATATGAATATCCTTCCATAAATAAAATTATTATAATTAATGTCTTTTTCTAGTACTGATCAAGTGGCTAAATTCATACGCAGAACAAATTTTTCAATGGACATTCCTCCCTCAGTTAATTCCAGTTATTTTATTCCTGTCAGGCAAAAAATTGATATGAGGTGACATTGAACAAGGAAAAGTTGAGGAACGATCATCTTAGAATACTAGCAGTTTTGTGAGAAGTGGGATACAGACTAGAGGATGATGGAAAAAAATTCCAATATGAGATTATTTTTCAGAAATAATGAAGTTCCATCATTAGGCATTTTTCTCATGAGTCATAGAGTCTGATTTGGTTTATACTACATACAAATATAATCTACAAAAACAGTAATGGATTAAATTTTTAATAAATGGGAGTGTATGCAGTGAAATGACCCATGCTGTCTCTTACTGAAATAAACCGAACTATTGTGAGTCATCTTATAATTGCCAAGGTTTGTATAAGCTCATTCTATATCATGTTACAAAATAATACACAAGTTAAGTCATTCTGGCAGTCACTTATCACAACAGATTTGGGTTTTGAGCTTTATTAGTTTTTAGTATTATCCACATTATTATGAATGTAAAACAGGAATTTTTCAAATATTTCTATGGGATAGATAATTTTAGCCTTTCTGTTCCTTAGAATTATAAAGTGTTCTTTATACAGAGAACTGTTTTGTATAAGTCCAACTCAAGGACTCTTGCTGTCTAAGTGACCATATGATATTATACTAAGTCTTTCGGGACTTTTAAATTTGTTTATTTTTTATCATTCCCATAGTAAAAAGTTATTGTTTTTTCTTGGCATTCAAAAGGGAACAATAATAGCTTTCTAGAGATGAGCCAAAAGAGTCGTTAGTAAGTTTTAATTGTAAACAGTTTGCAAAAATCAAGTGGATATCAAGAGGTGCAGAATCTTTTGTAAATATGCCTACACTTTAAGACCGCTGTTCATGTTTTCTATTATTTTTAACATATATTCACTAGAAAAATATTTTCTAATTTATAAGTCCTTAATGACTTTAATCAAGGAGCTGAACATTACTCACACTACCACAAAAACAAGGCTTGAATATTGCAAAAGAAGGCACCAGTGCGAGCAGCTCTTCTGTCAGGTACCCAGTAGGTGATAAATTGTGGGACTTGTCAGAAGTTGACAGAGCTGAGGTTTATAGCAGTCGTTATCAGGATTGCAGAGTATGATGCAGGAGAGGAAGATGAGCCTTTGTACTGAGCTGTGAGACTGATGCCAAGTTACAAAGGTCAAATACTTAATAGCACCCTTTCATTTTATAGCTTTATTCCACATATGAAGGCAGTCTAAGAATCCAGCTTAGATAAGAAATAAGACAGAAACAAATATTTTGCTGTGCTTTGATTTTGGATCTGTTTTATGTTTCTTAACTATAATACTAGAGCCTCGAGGAATGTTGTGTTCCCAACCTAACAACCTAACACAGAGCTGTGCCTTTAATATTGCAGTGTGCTGTAATGGGAAAAAAGGGGAGAAATCTGTGGTTGTGAATACAGAGCCATTTCTCCATTCTGATTAAAATATTTGCTGAAATCTACAGGAATTTCATTGTTGTGTGGGAAATCCTCCATGCACCCAGTTAATTTCTGGCCATAAAAATGCAGCTGTTCATAAAGCATTGTTTAACTTTTATATCATAGCTAAGTATCTAAAAATGTGTTTAATGTGTTTAAAATCTCCTACTTGTTTCTCCCCAGCAAGGAGAAAACTCATCTAGTAAGAGCTGTCTCAGGCCTAGAGAAAGGAAGTAAATATTTAAATCCTCATCTTACTGGTACTAAAAATAGTACTGTGGCAGGTGGCATTTCTCTGAAGACAGGCTGGAATGTGCAAACGCAGGAAGGAGCTGAAAATGCTTGCAAAGTTCTGTTCTTCTTGAAATTTGTAGCAAATCTCTGTTGCCTCCAGCAGCACCTAAATATCTTCTTGAGGTTTCTTGACAGTAGTTCCATGACCACATGGAAGATGTGTGTGTACCTGAAAATTTGGATGGCCTTACTAGAAAAAACTGAGATGATGTGTAGGCTGTTGTTCTGCATTGTCCTGTAGGAGACCTTAACTCCACAGATAGCGCAGGGAGTCCTGTGGAACTAGCAACAGACTTCAAGACTTCTCTTGATTGTTTGAAATGGAAGTACCATGGAAACTACATGTGATGCAAGCACCCTCCCTTCCCCGGCAAGATAACAATGAACCTACTGTATAAAGATATACGGTCTGACATAAAAAAAAAAACCCAAAACCTAACCTTATAGCTTGGGAACCAAGACTGGGTGGGGAGAGGCAGAAAGATGTTCTGTCTAACATGTTCTAACCTGTCACAGTGAGACAAGGCTAAACTTGATGGCTTCACTCAATATGAGTGGACATGTGTTCAGATATGTGTTTTATTACCCTCGGTTGGAAAATATCAGTGTGTAAGAGTGAACAGCGAGTTAACATGAAGTTTCTTGTGAACCTGAAGAAATCCACAATGGGAACTTTTCAGTTATTGACTGCATCTTATGGTGATGAGATCCAAAAGATCCATTCAGTGCTTAAAAGAACCCATTTTTTTGTCAGTAGAAGGTGTGAAAGGAAAAACAACAGAGATTCTCAACAGCCTTTCAAAAAATAATCTGCAAAATAGTTTTGAATGTTTGCAGCATTGTATGCAGCTGTGTGTTATCTCAAAAAGGAACCATTTTGAAGGTGATAGTAGTTGTTTTTTTTAAATTTCTTAAATAAAAAGACTTACAGGCACAGTCTCATTTTTTGTGTGTGTGTTGGACCTCATAGATCGCATGTTCGTATGTGCTAGAACCAACAGCTCCTTTGTATTTTTTACATTACCTCACTCAGTGAAGATCCATGCAGCTGACTCTTCCAGATTACTGAAATATAAATAATTATTCACAAGTAAAACAACTAGTGTGTTACTCAGAGAAATTAATTCTTGCTCAATCTTACCATAGACAACTATGTTAATGGAGAAAGGTGGGAGAAGAAGAGAAAAGACATGCAGCTGTTTTGGGGGCTCAGGACTCCATTTGCTATTATGGGGCTTGATGTCATTTACTGTTACCTGCTAAAAAGTCTTTGACCTTCTCGCTAGAACATGGTTGTTAATAAAAAGCCATGAAATGCATCCAAAATTGTAATAAAATTAGTGAACAGAAAATGCCTCCATCTTGGGGCGAATAAAACAGTTAGTGAGACTTCTTTTTTTTCTCCTTGATGAACACGGACTGCTGTAGAAAAGCTGACACTGAGAAGTGTTATCATGTGAAATAACTTCATGTTTTAAGAAAAACATGTTCGCTGCCTAAACTTCAGTGTCTTAAGGATTGTCTAGATCTAAGCTCTCTCCAGGTTCTGCTGAAAGAAGTAATTTGTGTTTATGTAAGGAGGAAGGGATTCTTTGCCGAAGTACAGCAGTAACAGCTCTGGCATGCGCTTCGAGGTCTGCAAAACTGGGATCAATGAAATTTCCACAGCTAAGGCCAATGTGCACAATTCAAGTCAATGTTCTGGGGTACCCTCTGAGAGCTAAAGGCCTGAATACACTCAACATACCTCCTTCCACCTGCAGCAGTTGTAGAGACCTGGGGTAATAAATGTCCTCTCTTACATGTCCTCTGAAGTCATATCACTTCTGAACCCATCTTTATGCCCCATTCTCACATAATTATTATTAATAACAATTCTATCTAGTAATATTTTATTGTTCAATAACACAAAAGCAAAATGCAGACTCAGTTCCAGGAAATCAAGGGAAAATTTGCATTATGGCAATTTTTTGCAAAATGGGTGTGGACATTTTTTTGCAGGATTTTGCATTGCATCCCTCGCGTTCAGGACATATGGGGAAAGGAGAGGAAATATAAAACTTCTTTCCCCATTGTATAGCATTAAAAGTCAAAGAATATACCTCCTTTTTTTGGCTTTGTATTAAAGGGTTCAGATTTCACTCTCTATATCGTCCAAAAATCTGTTAAAAATTTCCAGCAGCTACATTTTTCAGTGAAGCCAAGTACAGTATGAGGTTTTCCAAAAGGTGAATGAAACAATCCATTGAAAATATCAGTCAGAAGCCAGAGTATAATTTTATGTATTTTTTGATCCTCGTTCAGAATTCATATGATTAGCATGTGGCAAACAGTAAAACAAAGTGGAACAAAAGGGCCTGAAATAAATTTCACCTTGACCTGGTTTCCACTTGACTGAATTTGTTGTAGTAAACTGGTGACACATAGTGGATAAACAGTAACACATGCCTGCATTTGAAAAGGGAGAACAGATGGTAAACACACTGATATAAGGGCTGTTACACAAGAGCTCTGTGTATAATTCAGAAAGGTCAAATCCCCTGAAAGCCAAAACAGGCTTGATAAGGGAAGGGGATTCATTGACAAGAAGGAGTCAAGTGGGCTCAACTGGAGGAGATAAGGCTTCCCATTCCTTAGTGGGTTTAGCTTGTAAAAGGCATCTGGCCACATCTGTCTCCTTTTATAAAACTACTGTCAGAGGTGTTAGTCACATGGATGCTTGTTCTGAAAGGCACTTCCTCAGAGGTTACCACTGCTGGTCAAATGGTTGACTTTGTGCCACTGTACTAAAAAAACACCTCTTGTGCATCAGTAAAATTCATACTTTTTATGGGTCGGAAAATATTTTGATTATCCTAAGACATTATTTTACTGGAACTTGGCTTCTGCAATGTGGATTATCTGGCTGGTGACTACCAGCTGACTGTGAACATCGTGTTGGATGAAGAAGTCTAAACTGAATTTGGCAAGGCAGCTGCCTTTGAACGTCTTTGCTTTCTGTATGTCCACTGGTGTGCAGAAAGGATTAATGTTCTTATTTCGCATATTGGAACCAAGAAATTTGTCCAGTGGCCGCCTGTCATAGAGTGATGAGCAGAACAGAGGTCTCCCAGGTCCTAAATAAATTCCGTGTGCACTGAACTGTCTTTTGTCAGAAGCGCATTAGAAGGATTTAGTCAAGATGGACTTGAAAAAGAAAGGAGCTACTTAGCCACAAAGATGAAGTTTTCACAGTTAGTAAGAGAAAAGATGAAGAGAAGGGAAAGATAGAAATCCAAATAAGAGGCCATTAACCAATGGTGATGGTGGTGGTGGTAAGCTTCTAACCTGCACTCCAGCAGCAATTCAAGAAATCTAAGTTTAAAAAAGCTATATACATGAAAATACAATGTCCTTTACAAGCACTTACATTTTGTCTTGTAGTATTGCTCCTAAATCTTAAATTTTTCTGCTCATAAATGCACCAAAATGTATCTAATAAAAGAGACAAATGATAAGTCATTTAGCAGAAGATAATTTCTGCACATTATGATGATTTTAGTTCTCAAAACTCTTCAATGAGATTCTTTGAAACTGTAGTTCATGTTATAACAGTTACTCTAAAGTTAGTTTCTGCTGTTAAAAATTTATCTAGAGAGTGTTATTTGTAAACCACATTTTTTCCATCAATTCTTGGCAGAAGTCTATAAATTTAAGATTGAAGTTCCTCTGTTTAAGGGCTCACAGAAAACTGAGATAGAGTGAAAAATTAGGTGCTGAAGTCAGGCATGTTGAATGTTCAGCTTGTATCTGTTTTCAAGAATTAACAATGCCAAAGCCATTTCACTTGTGACTTATTTAACAGCTGTCTGCATTTGGAGATCCAAATTTACTCTCTTATCACATCTTTTACTTCAGGGGCTACTTATTCCCTTAAAACAAAAGTGATCCAAGCCAACAGTTTTTCCCAATAGTGGAAGAATTTCTTTTCAGCTAAAGCAGGGACCTTACTGGTATCCCTGCCAAAAAAAAACCCCATCTTTCTGTCCCTCACCAATGTATCTGAAATTTCTTTAGTGGCTACAGCTCCAAGACTAAACAATTTCTGGCCTTGATACTTCCATTCCTGGACTTTTTTTTGGCATCTTCACATGTTGACTATTACATATGACCTGAGGACCCTAGGGAAGGCCAAGGTGTCCAGAATATGGCACATCTCTGTACTTCCTGGGGATTTTGCAGAGGGAAATTGTGCAGTTCTTGCACTACAGCCAGCTTGTTTCTCTTGTGCACCTGCATCATCTTCTAATTCATCTTCATCAATAACCAGTCCAGCTCATGTACTCTGAACCCAGAACCTGAGCTCTGTGAACCAAAGCACAAAAAAAGTAGGAAAACTGCATGAGTAATTTTAAAAGTGCACTCCTAATCAAAACTGAACTGGATAGACATTAGTTGTAGCTATAGCCAGTTATCCAACTTCAAATAATGAATATCAAAGAGCTCACTGGCAATTTTTTGGCTGAAATACAGTTTTACAGAGAAAGTGCTAAATGGAAAAACAAATCAATACAAATCTGGGTCTGTTTCTGAAGATTTAGGGACACAAGGAGTGCTAACTTACTTGATGTTAGAAATCAATTCACTCTCATTAGCAAAGCAACTGGCGTATCATAAAAATGCAGGTATCTCTTTCGCACTCACCTGTGAGATCCACGTGAATATTTAAACTATTAATGTGTAAATTAAACAGCTTTATTATCAGCTTTAAAACCAACAACTAAAAACTGGACTTCTGACAATAAAATTAACATTTTCATTTCAGGAAGAAAGAAGAAACTAAGTAATATTTAAGTGCTCCAAGATAGAAGCATCCTCTAAGGTAAGTGTATATAGAAGACTCTGCCTCTAAGTTAGAAAATAATAGAGAGTTTCTGGAATTAGATGCATATTTAATAATTGTAATATGGTGTCATATTTCTGCAACAGTATATTAAGCTGAACATAGTGTTACAGTCATAGCTTTATTCTATAAACCTGGAAGTACACTGTGATTTTTTTTCAGCAAATGACATTTAAGAGAAAGGATCACTGAGGTTACCTGAGTGCTGCTCTTTCAGAACTACTTATTGCTTCTGTCTTTAAAGGTCACCAATAAAGGGTAAAGTTCCTGGCTCTCTGCCTTTAAGACTACTTCTTCCCCTTATTTTTACCTAATGGAGAATATTTCAAGTTTCAGTATCTCATGACAGGGATTTTAAAAAGCATGGCAAAGTCCACCATATATATAGAGGGACCAAATTATCAGTGTATCATGTAGATTTTTATCATTTTCTCATAAAGGACATAATATCAAAAGGCTTTTTTTATCCTGTTCAGTTACCAGTGCGTTCCCTCTGTGCATCATATGCGTCTATGGCTAGGTTGAAATAATTATCATTTCAGGCATAAACTTATAGTAGGAAATGTTACAGAATTAATGTGTGGCCACATGAGGACCAGGACCATGTTTAATTTTCAAGTAACTACCTCATCTCTAGCATTTGTTGATTTGTGACAGGAATCCAGTCTGGACAGAGAGAGAAGACAGAGCTGACAAAACATTGCATAGCAGCATACAGCAGGGTCTGTGTGCAAGAATAACAGCCTATTTGAGGAGCATCCCAGGCAAAAGACAGAACAGTGTAAGCTGGTTCCAATGAAGTCTACAAATTTTTAGAAGTCACTAGTGGCATTTGCTATACTATTACTACAGAGACAAGTTTTATTCAATGACTTCATCAATACTCTGGTGGAAATACTAAGCTTTTTTGTGCAGTCAAGTGATGAACTCCATAAGGGCCTTTCAAAATTGAGTGAGCTGCTGAACAGAGCATAGATGTAGATAATCGCAAGGTAGCACTACTAAGGATAGATATACAACGCTGAATTTGGAAGTGGAAGTCACAACTGAGGAAAGAGGGTTTTGAATCACCTCTTAAAATCCTCAGCAGTCTTTCCTCAATTTACAATGGCAGTCAAAAAAGCCAAGAAGGTATAGCTGAGTAATGAAGTGGAACTAAGGAACTAAGACATCTGGGATTCCAACCTTCAGAGCAGAGGTCTCGGGCAAGATATGGTGAACGTTTACGCAACTGTGAAGAGAGTAGATAAACAAAATAGTAACTGTGTTTCACCAAATCTCACAGTGAAAGGGCAAGCCAGAGTAGGAAATCAGTTAAGGGAATAGGATACCAATAGAAGAACAGTCAGAGATATATACTAATGCAACTGTTCTGAATACTGGAGGGAAAATAAAAGGGTATATCAATATGGTACCTGATTCTCCACTCATTATGATTTCTGAGCCTCAACTGGAGTGACTATAATGTTTTGCAGGAATCCAGTTAGGGGAATTCCATGATAACAATATAATGGAATTTATACAATGAAGCTGTGTAGATGGCTCATGAGATTTCTATATTGTATCTCCATTACGTCATGATGTTCCAGGAGAAAACGGAGATGTTTAGGACAACTGCCATCCCAAATTTCTTACATAGTTATCTAGTATGTAACCCTTCCCACCTTCTCTGATAAATTTACTACTACTGAGTGCTGTTATGGAGGTCTTCTACATTATTGACTGCATATTATCTTGTGTAATATTCTTTGGAAAATCTGTAGAAAAAGCTATCAAATTATTATCTGTTAGAACAACAGTAAGCTCCGTGTTGTGACTTCACCTTGATGCCTATGTTAAAAAGAGACTCAAAAAAAGAAAAGGAAGGAAAAAAATTCTATGCCTGAAAGTTATTTGGACAGATTTTTGAAAGATTTATTGCAACACTACATAAAAGCCTAAGAATCATGTCTGCAGGAAATTAGCTATGCATTCCAAGGGACATTTTAAGTGGAAATTCGGAACTAACTCTATGATAATGCAAGACTAGAGAAACTTCCTGTCTTTCATCCAGACCACTTAAATAGAAAAAAAACACTTGACAAAGACCATCTTATTTAATCTTCATATGCGGTAAAAGTTCTTTCAGTGTCTGTCAAAAGTGTAATTAGCAGTCTGATCATATCTTTGAGTCTTCAGGGTAAACTTATAAAGGCATTTCTTAGAGGAGCATGGTGTCTTCTATCAGAGTTCTTTTTTCTGTTTCTGAGGCCAAGTGTGAACTCTAACGGCTCCTGTAATGCTCAGCTGGTGTTGCAGTCTTTGCAATAAAATGCGGAACTGTGTACTTTGTTTGTGTGTCTATAGCGGATGGAATAGGGGCTAAATGAAGTAAGACTAAGTTATGTTTGATGGTATGTTGGTGTTGGGAGTAGCAAAAAATTGAAAAAAATTAAGGTGCTAGTTCTACCATAATTGTTTCACCTGGCTACTCACTGATACCACCTCTCCATCTTACCCAGGTGCTTCACAAGAACTCTAACTTGAGCCTACAGTGCATCATCTCTGTTGTCCCTGGTCCACAGCAATGACAGGGCTCTCTACACACCACTCACACCCTCATTGCCTCCCTTGATGTAGGGCACTGCTTTCCATGACTACTGAAGTGCTGTAGAGAACTAGCTGTCCTCTATGTCTGGGATCACTGGTGTGTCTGGGTCAGAGAAGTGTGTAAGGGGAAGGAAATGCCATAAGGAAGACAATTTTGCAAAGGCACTGTGCAACAGGACTGAACAAAACTACAAATGCAATTAGCAGAAAAGATCATTTGTCCTTCTGAAGTCTTCTGAAGCACCTCTCCTTCTTCTGGAACATCTCTTCTTCTGCTTTCTAAACCATTTTTTCAAAAGATTTTATATTAACGTAAGAGATAATAGTACTGAGATGTGTTTTATAGATCCCAGAGTTGGAGAAGTCTCATATGGCACTGCACATTAATTTTGATTACAGGGTTACTTGGCTCACTGACTACAAAATGAAGTGTTATCTCCAAATCTTTGTTGTAAGGATCAACTGTGGCCCTTACCTTGGGGATACAAGGGCCCACTTCTCACCAATAATTTATAACTTTGTAAAATCTTTCTGGACCTTATTTCTCTCTTCCCCTAAGTGCGGATGGTATGGATACTCACATCAAGTCTGGCTTCTCAACCCATAGAATTGGAAAGCGTATTTCACCTGCATGTCAACTCTACACAGGCTGTTACCTGGCTCACCTTGAAATCACAGGCAAGTGTCAACCTGGGCTGAATGCAGAAAGGGGGATGTAGGGACAGAACCACTTTTTTCCCCCCTGTTTTCTGACACGTAAGAACTAAATATGCTTGTCTTCTACTGTCTTGCTAATGCTTTGCTAGTTACTAATTACTTTACATGATACAGTTCTCTTAAACTCTCATTAGACGGTACACGTGCACACACAGTTTTACTACAACTGTTTTTGAGATCTCTAACAGCTAAAACATCTTTAGGGTGCCACAAGATCATGTCCACTACAAAGTAAAAATATTAACTAGTGGGTTGCATGTTACATTTACCACAATTCAACTTTTCACCTCTTTATTACCATAAACTATTCTCTCGACTTTAATACCTCCCTGTTACCAGTCTCCATTCTGTACATGGCACTGGTATAACTAAGATCAACATCAGTCACGCAGTTTGCAAAATCCAGTTCACATCATTCTTCAGAAACCAGACTCCGTAGGTCTGCGTTGGGAGCAAAAGCAGTCTTTTTAACAAAAAAAAATGGAAAACAGTTGCCACAACTGCACAAATGTAATTTATCATTTTCCATGAGTTGTTAAAGCTCATTTGGGGCAACCTTTGTCTTTTTTTTTTTTTTTTTTGGTTAATACTTGTCTTGTCAAGATATACTGTTAATACGTTGTAGTTATTGTCGGCAGTCTTGAGAGAGGACCACATAGGAATGTAGGCTCTAAAGTAACCTTCGCATGACTTATTTGCCAGGGCCCATATGCCGCAGGTTAAAATCAGAAGGTTTATATTTACTACTGAGCAAACTTACAAGCTAGTTACCACTAATGAAGACCATTCCTGTTAAGGGTCAGATTCCACAGATATGTCCTGAAACAGTCTGGATGACCTGAATGGATCTGCGTAAAATGATAGTCTGGGACTTCCTCTGCAGAGCTGGTTGTTATATGCTTACACCACACATACAGCGGTGATATGTTATGAAGTACTAGCAGAGATGGGGAAAGATTGGATAAGAAGGTTTATGATATAATGCATGATTAAATAGAGCTGGCAATCATCCAGCTTTGTGTGCAACAATCAGTAGCAGGCTAGAATGGCTGAGTAACAGATGGCTGGTACGGATGTTAGAAAGGTTTGTGTTTAGGCACCCCATGCTAAGCCAGCTAATCTACTCCACAAATGTCCATGCTTTTGCAGCTGTTTTCTTTAGATGTCCTTGAAATTTCAAAGTCTGGTCTAGGGCTACTCCTAGTCACACCTGATATGACTTCTATTTCATGTTGCTTTCATAGAGTTATAAATCCAGTATTCAGTGTAAGCACTGTGAAGATGTAGTGTGATGGTTACATTTGGCTAAAACCTGTCACTGGTCCTAGTGTAAGACCAGATTGTCTCAGCAATCGGAGTTATATCTATCACGATATGATGGAGTACTTAGATCATGAAATGGATTATTTTTTCTACAGAACTTTAAAGAAAGTGATATATTTAATCAGACATTGTAAGAATAGCAGATTTGTTGGTTAAGACAACTGCTATCAAATTAAACATTCAATCAGGATATCAGAGTTTTGGGGGGAAACAGAAGTTAAGATAAGATTACAAGAAATATGTCAAAAGTAGCAAACTAAGACAAACTATCAGGTAGTTGTACTTGAGATGTTGAAAAGGGATACTCTTCTTAAGCTTCCTCTAAAATATTTGGGTATTTCTAACTAAAAGATCTTGTTCAAACAAAGGAAAACTATCTACACTCTATGAATCTTACTGGTTCAGCGAGAGCTGTTGGTGCAGGATGGCCAATGCTTGTGTTGCCAAAACCAGTCTGATTCAAGGGAGGAGGGCCCCATATGAAGTGGTATTTTAAGAATTTTTACTCTAACATGTAGCTGTTAAAGTGCTAAGGTATTTTTGAGAAAGGGTATACTGGATATTGGGTGCTACTTATTCATTCAGGCACCAAAAGGCTGTGTAAATGGCATTGTTACTAATGAATGAAATCTGCAAGATATTCTCATGTCAGTTATATTTAAACACAGATCTGAAAACTATGAGGTTGTATGGATCCTGGATTTGCAAGGCTCTGCTTGGATAGTGGAAACACTGACGATAACACTAGTTTTAACTGCCTGTTAAGCATTGTGCTCCTGTCCCCTAGATTGTTTATAGAATATGCCTTTGTGATATGTGAAACATAATCCAGTACTTGCATTTGGGCATATGCTAAAAATTTGAGTGTTATTTTCTTTCTGGAAAACCTTCAGAGAAACAAACCAAAAATTTAAGAAGCTTGTAAGATAGGGTTTCTAGGCTTTTTTTTTTAACCTTTCTTTTTCTCTGCTGAAAATTGGAAATACTACTGCAGAAATTTCCAGTAAAGAAAGAAAACGTATTAAATATTGAATGCTAGAACTAGAAAATTCTACAGAATATTTAATTTCTTCCCAGGGCTACACTAAACATGTACCTTCTTTAGTAACTGAAAGAAAAACCTGTCATGGGGCTAGAAACACACTCAATGAAGTGATTTGGACAAAAATTAAACTATGAAAAGGCAAAACAGTTCCAGAAAAGACTGCATATATATCAGTGCTTTATTTTTCATCATTGATAATCTATTAAATTCTTTATCTTTTTTTTTTTTCCAGATATATGATTTAGGATGTGTCCTTTTTAGATCTATTGAAACAAGAAATAAAGCTAAGCTGGATTTATCTTTCACCAGAACTAATGATTCCAGCCTGCTTTTTAGGTAGCTGATAAAATGACATAAGGCTATCCTTTCACCAATAAAAACCAAAGTACATTGCCAATTCAGATGATCTGTGTGGAAAGATATTACGTAGTCCTGTTTTACTCAACTGTATATGATGAAAAGAAGCTGCTCAGTTGGAGAACAAAGAAGTAGGGAAAGAAGGGAGCCTCAGAAAGTCTTGCAAAAGCCTGCATTTTCTAGAGACCACGGTTTTTGTGGTGGATATGTTGGCTAAATGCTAAGAGTTTGTTTCGTAGTATGTCCAAGAGAAAAATATTTTGTGCATTTTTTGCCGTATACTTCAGACTCAGAACCTGGTAGGAGGCAAGGACTCCTTCTATTGTTCCAACCACGTTAGAGGTGCAACATTTCTACTTCAATTGTGCTTTCTACTTCTAGAATGCAGTAGTATTTTTTTTATTCTGACTGTAGCTTTTTCAAAGACACTGAAAACTAAGACCATTTTTTCTCCTAATTGAAGTGTCCCATCAAAAACAACCACTGGTTTGCCACTCTGGCTAGAAGGCCTGCTGCTGTAGCTTTATAGTAACATTTTTGCATATCATCTTTCACCATGTGCCTAGCAAACCACATGCATCCTTAAAACATTAAGAAAAGGGAGGAATGACTAAGTGTCTTTGAATAACCCAGAACAGCTGAAGAGAGTAAATCATATTAACTCTTTATTGTAAGAATTTTGGATGGTAAAATAAAAGAAATTCTCATTTTCTGAGCCAAGCCAGAAGACAGGCTTTGTATAAAGTAACTATCTGCTGGTCTAGATGAAACCACCCCCCTTAATTTAGAAAGAGACAATCTCGATAATGGAGTCTTAACAACTGGTACATCCCTTCCTTTCATGGGTTTATATTCTGCATGTCACTAAATCTCTGGACAAATCAGTACATGTTTTCTAGTAACCTTCCTTATTGCCATTACGGCCCTGGTGAAGAGAATTTCCTCAGAGACTGCGAGGAGCCATGAGTTTCTTCTGATGACTTAGCTACCAGAAGGTGCAGCATCGCAGATCTGTAAATAAGCCAAGTGAACCAATGATACTTCTTGTCCTGAGAAAAATACATGAAGTTCCCAAAATCAAGAGTGTCAGCCTAAAATATCCCTTGAAAAAGGAAAATATCCCCAAATCAAGCCAGGATAGGACAGATACGAAGGGAGTCCAAGGGAGCAGCCATACTAAATAGTCCTTATCACTGCTTCTTGCAGGGTGGTTTTGATTCTTCCCTGTTTCTGCTAGAGACTGATGATGTAAGTAAGGTTTAAGTCTGCTAACTTTTTCTTTGAAAAGAAAAGAAGTCACTAGTGTGAAGACAAAAGAAATCTTAAATCTCCTTTAACGTTTTGGATACAGGATCCTCATGGTAACCTGTGACAGAGAAAAAGAATGAATCCAGATTTCCTAACTCCTGTCTAAGGACTCTAGCACTGAACCATTCATTTGCTTTCACATTTTTCTTGAAGCTGTGGCCCTGCCAGATAATGCTTAATGTATGAGAATCACAGGCAGCAATGGTATGGCTGTCCTCTAACAGTCTGCGTAAGCAGCCTACACAACAGGGTGGAGTGGGCTTAGTTTAAAAACTTTGGAATTTTAGGGATAGAAAAGAGACAGCACAATTACCGCAGCATTACTGGGAGCTACTAGCATGCTGCGTTGTTATCCTGCCAGGCATAAAATCCACTTTATTGTTGGGAGTTCACAATTCCACAAAATCCCCAACAACCTTCATTTTTAACATCAGAAGGAAGCTTGATGTTTACTGCACAGGTTTTTTCATGATCTACTGAGAAATTAACCCTCACAAGACATGCTACTGGCAGGTATGACCTTTTGGGGAAGCTGGTAGTCTGGTTTAATGCTTTGTTTAAATCTTCTTCAAAGCTAAAACATAAGTAATGGAGAAAGTAGTCTGCCTTCTTTGGTATTAATAAAGATTATTTTGATTATTTGGCATGGACAGTTGATTAATGGCAACTCTCACAGCTTTTGTCTTACCAGCACATATTTTCAAAAAACTAAGGTGTTTTTTGCAGTACCTGAAATATAATAGGAAAACCATGAGGGCATTTACATAGCAATTTTTATTCAGATTAGGTGTGTTGCAGTCAATCTCCTGATTGTCCCTTCTTGCTGTATTTTGATTAGCAATTTTCCTAGGGCTTCTAGAAACTGGATTCTTTTTGGATGAAACTAAATAATTGCATGACCCAGGAGCAAAGCTGATGTGGTCCAGGCATCAGTGGGCATTCAGCTCACTGCACCAGGCTAGCGACAGCCTGAAATAAAAATATCTCAAAATACATAACGTAAGCATCAAGGCCACAGCATCAGATGTGGGGACCAATTACTCAAAAGATCCTCTCCTATCTATCTGTAGTATGTCCTAATGTTGGCATACTCAGTATGTCCCTTACGGGACTATAGTGTTACCTGAACTGATGCAGGAAAAAACAGAAGTTCATAACTTTTACAGAAAGTGTGCCTTCCATTTTAGTTGGCTAAAAGAGTACATTCAGGATGCAGAAGTCTGAATTTTGCTGAATTATTTCACATATTAGAAAGCAGATTTGCATTACGATAAATAATGACTAGCAGTATGTGACAAAACCTGTGCATTAGACAGCTAGGTTATAGCAGAGTAGATGGAAATACGTCTATGAGTAACTATAAGTAGTAGTACTGATACTTCCGTTGCCATTTACTTACTTCAGGAAAGCCATTGCACCTTAAAGTAGGATTGGAAACACAGTATGTAAATCTCAGTTAAAAAACCAAAGTCTCTCTCTTTCTCTGAGACTGTCATTACACTCCTGGATTAGTTTCTCCTGGAATGTGATAGAAAGCCACGCTCTTCTTTCTTTACAACAAAACTGCATGTCTTTTAAGGGATTTTACACACTTCAGACAATATTTAATATTTTATTGAATCCAGTTCAATACACACAATACAGTGATACACTGTTATGAACAATTGTAGAATACAAGTTGAATATCTGCATTATAAAAGATTTTAGATAATCCATATGATTCTTTGGGATCTTAGTACCTATAAAAATGTTTTCTAGTTTTTCACCAAGTATGGAAGTTTCAAAATTTTATGTTCTCTAAGTACTTATCTGAAATTAGAAGGTTAAGATCTGTGAGGAGAAAGTCATACTCACAAAACACACCAAACTGCTCATCCTGTGTTTAGAAAATGGCAGAGATAACTGACATGAACACTAAATATGTAAAGCATTTCTTCAGATATACATGATGAAAAATTAAATGTATTAACATCTAAATATCTCTTCTTCTGTCTTTCAAGTGGTCCTTTATATCAGCCAAGTAAGATGTGCTTTGTGCAAGGACTTTTCTATAGGGTAGTAGTTACTTCTGGAGTTCCAGTAGTTATCAGGATCCCATGATTAAACATTTCTCATATCAGTACTTTCAGTCTAAATAGTTTGGTGAAAAAAAGTCATAGCAGAACAAACAAATCAGTGAGTTGAATGATGAGTGCGCAGGATTACACAGATCTATTGAAGAGCCAGTGAGACTTTTGATAGTATTCTATTAAATTGCATGGCGTACCTGTGAGACTATCAGAGGCATCTCTTTTGAGAGCAGTATGTTTTAAACAAAGAAAGATGGTATAAAATACTATCTTTTTTTTAATTTCAACTCAAGGATAGAGCTTCTAACATGGCAAGCCCCACCTTCTGAAAAAAAAAATCCACCCAAAAAACCCCAATATTGAGCACGCAGCCTCTATTAAGATATTTATGATCAAAGTTCTGACACTCTATGGCAATTGTTGCTTTTCCCCAGATTGCTAAATTTTGATTTGAACCATATGAAAGCTAACAGAATGCAAATAAAAGCATTTAAAGTAATACATTGGGATTTACTTGGAAAACTATTTAATAAACTGTATGCAGTTATCTGCACAGTAGCAGCTGGAAGGAAAACTAACATCTCTGCAGATGCAATAACTTCAATCAACTAAACACAATTTCTGTTCAACACTTGTCTCTCAGACACCTCAGTCCTACGTCCCACTAACATCTACCTTAATTCAATACTCCTTAAACACGAGAGCTGTATTAAATTTTCCTTAGATGTGCCTCCATCCTCCTAGATGTTCTTGTAACATGGCAAGACTGTGCTATTTGTGCACAAAGGTGACTATTGTTCTTCTTATGAAATGAGATTATTTTATTTAAGTTGTATCAATTGTTTCAGATATTCTTTGAGGGTGATCTATTAATTTCATCATCACTCTCATTCTCTTCAACCGATCATGCCGACCTCATCTTCAGGTTATGCATACTGTTTTGTGCCACCAAAAACAAGTTTTCTGCCTCAGAGAACTCATGATGAGACTTGTGTGGTGTTTTTATATGCATGCAGTGGGTGTTTGCACAATTTTCTTCTGGGGGCTCTGATGTAAGTGATCAATCAGTCAAGCCATCAATGACCTACTTATCTACCTACCTACATTTTTGTTAATCATTCCCAATTATTTTGGACACTGATCCTTGACTAGAAATTTAGAGCACAAATATATCATCTCCTTTTTTCTGAGAGGTGATCGTGCAACCAGATCATGTGGAAACACATTATAATCAGGCCCTTCCTTAGAGAAAGATCCCTACACAAATTCCCAGGCAGCCACAGGATTTTGGGCTCAGGTGATAACCAGCCTTTCAAAACAACAAAGAGGCAGGGTTTGGCTGATGATACAGTCTTGGGGCCCCATTTTACTCAGTGAGGATTTCACATCTCCACATGTTTATCCATGGTGACTATTTTTGCTTTCCTGTATTTATGAAAATAGAGCTTAAAGCTACATTTCCAAAGATAGTATCTTCTCAGTTTTTTGACACACATGGGTCATGACATTTGTGTTTATGTGTAATCCAAGCCGAACCATCAATAAGTGAAAAACAAGGAATAAGCCACTAGAGCAGGGAGAATTATTATTAGCAAGCAATTGACTCAGCAAACATGTCTGTTATCTCTTTGTGAGTTACCTGTTGGTCCCCACTGGATTGCTCCCAAACCCACAGAAGTGTTTCCAGTGATGACCACTGCATTCCTCTGATATGAGCATTCCTGTGAGTACATAATCATGACAGCTTCTCATCCCATAAATAACTTTGCAGATAAAATGCAGATAAAATGAATGTAAAGTTTCACAGGAAGTGAACGAAAAACAACTTTCAGTCCAAATGACTCGGTTGTATCCCGTATCCCACCAAATTTCCACAACTATTTATTTGTGATGTTTGCTACCAAGAGAATACTAAAATAATTACCAAGGATTGTGCTGAACTTAGTTACTTCTGCAACGGCGTGAATGTTATGAAGTTGCAAATGCCCATGTCTGCGCACAGTATGAGAAAGTGCATTGGTTAATGTCCTTTTGTACTGAAGTTATGTAATGAAATGGTCTTATTGTGGCTAAATCTTACAAGGTATATTTTTAAAACACATTTCAGGATGGTTCTTTCACTTTTGAAACACAAAATCTTGCATCAATGGCACTGCTTTTATCTTATGAAGTAGCATTGAACACAGTGGGCATACTGCAGTGAAATATTAATGCTTGTTACAGTGGAAAGCTTCTTATTTTTCAGCTGGGCTACATTCCTTACTCCACTCAACTCATATAGCAAAAAACAGTAGATCTGTTTTCAGGGTATCGGGCTAAATCTATGGCACCAGTGAGCCATGATTTCTGCAATATGATATTGTCTATTTATTGTCTGTCTGACTCTCCCCCTTAACTCTCTCTTCCCTCCCTCCTGCCACGGAACCTCTCTCTTATGGGGGAACAAGGATAATATAAATAAATGGTAGCAAATAAAAACAGCTGAACAATCACAAATGTGGTTGATTAGAAAGCTAGAAAAAGAAATAGTGTTCTACTCTCAGGAGTCTTCTATTCTTGGAAAACAGTGGGGAAGCAGGAGACTGTAGTATGTTTGTTATTAATTTTCTCCATATATTACATTAAGATAACTATCCCATTTTTGTTTGTGCCTCAAGACAAACAGATAGTAGAATACAGCAAATGTAACATCCAACATATAAGCCTAGTCAGCCATTAATAGTTCACTTTCAAGTATCTGGATCCTGAATATACAGTTATACAAGTTAAATTAATATTATTCTTTACTCACATTCTTCCGGAACGTTCTCAGTCATAAAACCTTTGCAATAATATTACATCCAGCCAGGCTGGAGTCTGGTGACTGGTTATTCTTATGCAGATTCCTAAGAAAACTCCTCGTTAAAAATATTAAATCACAGTATCATTTCTCTTTACTTGCATCTAAGATGTAAGCAATGTCATTCAAAGTGTATTTAACCTTGGTTTTTTTGTGCCCTTGTTAAGTATACTAAATATGGTAGAAAGGTTGCTAGCAAAGCAATGGTTTGAAGGCACTTTTATATGCCTTCATTTTTTAACTCCATAGACTTTTCTAAATATAGTCTGGATTCAAAAGGTGGATTCTACGTTGAAGGAAAACTGAAGCCTATTCTTCACCTTTTACCTGAATCTTTCAGAAAGTACCACCTTTACAGGTGAAACTCAGTCAAAGCAGCTTTATTTTACAGCCTGAAGACTACAGTTGTAAAGCTTCTACACAAAAATTTTGTTACCGATCCAGCCTTTTTTTTAATTAACTGTCTGTCTTCCCTCCACATTTGAGAGCTTTCTTCAAGGCTATGTAAAAGCTGTTATTTCTTTGGCTCTCCAGCTACCAGTACAATGCCAGTGCAGATATTAGGAAGCTCTTACACTAAAATCCTTCAGAATTCTCCAGACAACCCTATACTCTGAAAGAAGTACTACAATTATTCAAAATTATTCAAAAATTCAGGATCACGTGATTTATTTCCCAGTGGAATTTAAATCTGATATCCATAGGGATCATCTGAAGACCATCTACTTAGAACATCCAAATGTCATACTAGGTCAGTATCACATTATACACTTTGATCTATAAAAGGAGATAAGATGCTTCAATCAGCACTGAATAGCAGCTGTTCTTAATGGCTTTAAAGATAGAATGGACTATTTCAACCATAATATGGTGCCTTCTTTCAGCATCTCAGTATTAAGCAGTAAATATAAGATACATAGTATGGTATGATGTGAAGGTAAAACATTTATCTGAACGCAAAACCAAAACCAGCATCAGGGATAAAGCTTGGATATCCTGAAAATTATTTTTTTCTGAAACAATTCTCATGAAAACATATTTTCCATGTTATTATTTCTCATGAAGCTGCAATATTTGAACAAAAATTACAGAAACTTCAGGGTTCTCCAAATTTTGACCATATGTTCTTGGGAATCAAAACAGTTAGAGAGTTAAATGTCAGTCACCACTTCAAGATTGTAGGCAAGAGAGCAAATATGAGCATGTAGGCAAAGTTTTGGTGGTGTTAGTGTGATTAGGACTGGAGTGCTATAACCTTTGGTTTTATCTATCTTACGAGATAGAGTTCAGAAAAGTGTTTCATTTGAGTTCCACTATCATAGCAATAATGTAGTTTAAAGCAAAGGTTTGCAATTCATGCCATTACACATATCTGTGAAAATCACATTTTACAATATGGGAATCTCCAATACAGTTGATGAAAACTTGTCGAGGTCATATGGCTGCAAGGGGAAGCTTTAGCAATTCAGAGATAAGTTGAAGAATTTTGTTGAAAATATTATTTCACTGGCATGATTTAATTTTTTGTGCAGCCCCAGTAATATTTGAAAATCTTGAAAGAGATATTACACCCTCTGAGTACATTGCAGGCACAATGAGTCTTTGCTATCCTGTTAATCCCCAATTTTATGCGGGATTTCAGATCACTTGGAGTATATTTGGAGTGTGATTTATTTTCACTGGGGACTGGCTTGTGCTGTAGTTAGTGAAAACAGAAATATCAAGCTCTTCCCCTGCTTTGCACTTCAACTTTTGTCCCTAAAAGAGGAAAATATATTTTTTCTCATCACATTTGTTCGCTATCTTTTTAGGTCATTTACAACAAGATTCAAATATTATTTTTTCCCCCACATGTCACATTTTTTGACAGCCTTAGCACTTCTCCCAGTCTTCTCTTTCCTTTTCTCCTGCTTCAGTTCTCTCCTTTTCTCCATGTTTTCCTTTTAAGCTGATGAACCTCCCCCCCAAAACACAAATCTTCTTCCTGCTTTTAGCCACCTTCTTCTGAACAAATATTGCGACTATTCCTTTTTTCCTGAACTATCGCAGCTCTGCACAGTGAAATGCATTTGTTACCTATGCCAATTTCCTGAACAGAGATACACAGCAAGACTGATTTTTTACGATACAAAGCATCATCCTAATGACATTTCTTCCCAGAGTGAGAGAGAGACAGAGGGAAAGAGGGACAATTCCTGCTTCCAGCTTTATCTTCTTTAGGATCAACCATTCAATCCAAGTTTAATGAAGTAATTAGGTCACTGTGAGGAAGTTTCCCAAGAGCAGAGCCTTCTGGAATTTTATGTTCTTTCTTAAATATAGAAATGTTATTCAATACAGCACAGTTCCTACAAAAATATTATATAATGCACATTTGTGTACAACACAGTACCACAGCCAGTATGATTATTTGAATTAAATCTGGTGACATTTAAGTGTCTCTCCCATTTCCCTTTTCCTTCTTATTTTCTCAGGACCCAAAAAGCTGGTTCTTCTTTTAAATATTCTTGTTCTGTATTGCTACCAGTAACCCATGGACATTTTTCTCAGTGATGAGGAGATTGTATACTGCAGCTCAGTTAAGTACTTTTCCATTGTCTAAATGAGGACATTGTGGCAGCAAGTCACTATACTATCTACACAACAATACACACAAAGTTGTAGCTGTACAGTACATGACAAAGAAATCCATGTACAACTCACAGTATTTTCTTATTAATAAATGATACAAATTTCCCTTGACATTCTGTACATTGCATTTCTGTATAACTGTATTATTGCTTAGCTGACATCAGTAACAGTCAAATACACTTTCTGTACAAACTTGAAATGCTAGACTGTAAATGATACTCATACGTCAGTTTAGCTATAAAGATTAATTGCTGGAAAGCCATAAAATACTTCTCTGCTAATCAGTTTAAGTAGCAATAATCTCATTCTGGAACTAGAAATTCATTAATTAATCATCCCAACTGTAAATGCAGTCTAGGCTGAAAAATCAATAAACCCCCCTGACCATTCTTTTAAGGTCAGACACTATCAACCAAAACTCTGTTGCTTTACTTATGCAAGACTGCACATCTAGTTAGAGATAATGCAACCACTACTGAAAAAAGCAGTGCATGTGACGAATTTTCATAAAGACCTGAAAAAATATCTTTTCAGATTTACTAAACTTGCTATTGTCCTCATTCTTCTCACAGCATTACTACCTTATTTTGCATTCCTTGCCCATAACAGAGAAGTAGGATTTTCATTTAGCAGAAGGCAAAAAGTCAGTTTCGTTGAATTTTAGTCTTGTTGAAATTGTAGTCTTAACAGTTATTATTTTACAGCAGGAATAGGAGATTTTCTTAAGAAATGATATAACTTCTAAATGGAGAAAAATGTGTTGACAATATATTATGGAAATCAATGAGCGATCAAGCAATAAATGATTAACAGTTTCTCTTAAGTAAGGATGGGTTGGAGGCCCTCAAAGATAAGACAATATTTGTAAAAACAGCTAAAGGCATTATTTTTCACACACATGCTTATAGCCTGGTACTCAGTAACACAAGATGCACTTGGTACTGAATCCTAAACTGCTGTCAATCAGATTTATCTAAATCAACAACATTTATCCTACAGAAGAACTGTAAAAGAAAAATCCATAAAGGACTATACGCAGCTCAAAGACAGACTGCTGCAGATACATGATACATAGCTTCTTAGAGTTTCCATGCATTGTTTCCCTAAATATCTACTTCCAGCGTTTGACAGACCCCAGACCTTTGGCCTTTAGTCTGTCTTTAACATGAGAATTTCTTATCTTCTGCCCTAGCTTTTGTATTGTACGACTCACTTATCTATATTTCTGTCAGCAGATGGCATTACTCAATATGATCCATGAATGTAAACAGAATGAAAGCAAGTTAATTGTTTCAGAAAAGGAAGTCTTCATCAGAGTATAATAACAAAGTAGCCCAATCTATTTTAATTTTGAAAATTCCACTCTGAAAGGTACCGAAAAAAGAGTGAAAATGGTTCTCAAATATGTCCCTTAAAGCATTACAGAAAACAAAACAAGAATCTAGATTTCTAGCTAAAAATCTAAATTGCAAGTGCAGTGTTCAACTCAGATCTTTTTTGAAGTATAAAATGCAATAAAACTTCCCCAAATTCCATCTCGCAGGGCCATAATTTAAATGAATCTTCATTGCCAAATAAAAGTCTATTACTTTTAAAAAGGTAATATTACAAAATCCAGCTTACCAAAGTAGTGACAGGTTTCACCATTCTCACTCACGTTACATACGTCTTGCTTGAATACATATTTCTCTTGATAACAACACTGGTAGAATATGTTCCTTTAAAATAATAAAAAATTATTCTGATTGTCAGTGGGAAATGACTATGTGAGGTGGGGAGATAATCTTTTGGGGGCTTTTTCAGCAATGATGATAAAGATTTTATGAATATATTAATTCCCCCAAAGCAGACCAAAGCAAAGTCCAGAAACTGAATGTCATCAGAACTGCACTGAAATTAGGGGTAAAACATCATTCCTTACTTCTGCCTACACTTTTGTTTGTTGTGGATTTTTAAAGAGACAAGGAAAACGTGTAACTAACCAAGCCCCTAGTTATGTAGGTTACTTACCAAGTGAAATCATTACTATGTGTGAATCATTCCTCAACATTTTGATCTCTTCAGGAAGGTCAGAAACCTTTCCAGGAAATGTGCAAGTTACCTGGAAATTTACAGGCTTTCATAAACTGCTTTTTGTTGATCTCAATATTCTCGTGAACTTAAATTGGCTTTCAATCTGTGTTTCACCTCATTTAAATTGCATACTTGGCAATACTTACAAATACAGGGAATTTGGTTAATATATGTTGAATTCTGATACCAATTAATCCATTTCAGACATCTAACTGAGGTACCACTTCTCTCCTCTTTTTTTCTCCCCTCTTTTCTTCTCACCAGCCCCTGGAGGCTTTCATCTTTCTCCCTTAGACAATGAGGAAAGGGTGATCCCCTCTTCAGTTTGTTGAAATATACTTAAGCTCCATGTCCCACAAAAAAGATAATATAGATGGTGTAAATACCCATTCTTGTGTGATTCCAGAGCAACCCTGTAAACCCTTCATAAAAATATGCTACTAAGAAATTACACACGTATCTCAAGGTCCACTGAAAGAAAAACCATCTACTATGGATATGTTTCCAAGCAGCATTTTTTTTCTAAAAAAAGATCTGATTGAATATTTAAGAGATTTTTTTTAAAGAATTTACTTAATTTATTCTGTTTATTTTGCCAAAGGTTTTCGGAGAATGTAGATGTTCAACAGCATAATGCCTAGAAAAATAATTTAAAAAATCATAGGAAAAAGATCTATGTGACAAATCATTAATGTATGGCCATGTTTAAAGCAAGACAAACAACTTATTTTTGCTTTGAGCTGGAGTACTGAAGCTAAAGATAAAACGCTATTCAGAATGTAATTTACATCACTTAAAATTCTGTTTTCAAAAGCGAATGTACTTAAGAATGCTGCTGGGCAGAGCGATTTCAGGCTTCATTTGTTTGAGACTGTAAAACTTTTTAACTTGTATTCTTCAGGAATTTATTTTGGAAAGCCTTTTCATTGAATTTATGTCTACCAGTAAGGTATAACTTTTCTTGAATAGTATAATGAAAAACATTGTTGCTGTATTTGTATTTCTGCTTGAAAAAGGGGGAAGTTTATTAAGATGATCATTTTATATATGTTTATGTAATTTTGCTGAAACTGGAAATGCATTGAAAGCTTTTGTTCCTTCTACTTCTGTACATTTTTAGGGAAATAATTTTATAGAAATCTTCCTCAAGAAGAATACTCAAGACAATGAATTCCACTCAAGCGTTTTTATCTATTTCTGATTTGGCAGATCTTGCAAAGGTGATTTTCACAATGTGCTTAGCACCACCCTTAGAAAATATTTGTCTTCCTTAAAACTGGACAAATGTCTTATCACTGCTTTCTAAAATTGTTGTTTATTCCTTTTTACCAGGGAAAGCTAATTATGTGTGACATATGAACGTGCATGAGAACCTATACGTATTCCAATTTAACAAAGAAGCATTTCAACAACAGGTAAGATGAGCAGCAAGTGAGAAAAAGGTGTATGGGGGAGAAGCGCAGATTATAGCTACCCATAGCTAATTGCTGTTTATATGAAACATGTGCATCTGTGTTCAACAATTAGTGTGGAGATCAATAGAAAACATATATATTTAATTAGACATATGGTTCATTTTACTGTAATTGGATCCCCATGTCACTTCTGGCTCTCCATACGCAGTATGCTCCATATTGTTTTCTGGGATATATTTACATCATATGGAAGGTGAAGAGCAGACACCAGCTGAGGCTCAGATCTCATTGTCTTGTGGTGCTGTTAAATGCAGGCATATATGGTGACTTAACCAGACCAGAAAACAATAAAACGTTGATTTTGAAGGTCATTTAACCCTTTCCCTGATGGCTGACCACACTGCTTGCCTTGTAACAATGGCGTCTGTTAACAACACGCGTGTTCGAGCTTACAAACACTTTTAAGAAAACTGTTTCCTGAATCTCTATAAAGTAAATAAATTTTCATTTCAAAACTTCTGAGAAACAGATAATTCCAAATAAGGAGGAATGGTAATGGAATTGTTATTTTACTCACTGAATGTCTCTTAAGTAGTGATTTCAGCTTAAAAAAAAAAAAAAGAAGGGAGAATAGAAGCAGAACAAAAATCTTCCAGCAAAATATGAATGGAAAATCTAAGTCCATTTCCCAAAATTTGTCCATTTACATAACACCTGGTTACTGTTAGGTCAATCTCACATATAGTAAACTGTAAATGAGGAGAAACTTCCTCTGCAACGTCCAAGAACAGACATGAAAAGCAACAGAATTTATAAGGAAATTAGTAAAACTTCTTATTCTCAGTGTCCAAATTGTTTGTATACATGTGATATCAAAATGTGTTTATAAACATTTTAAGTTTAAATCCAGTGTCTAACCTAGACTATTTTACATGCTTATTTAAATATTCCGATATTGTTTACCAGATTTTTTATTATTTTAACGATATAAAGTGATCGAAACAGGAACAATTTAATGGCAAGCACAGCTTTCACATGGTACTTGCTCAGAATACTTCATGTTGTAAACATCTGTCTGCTTCAGGATAGTGGATCTATTTTAAGCAGAACGCTTAATTAATAGTGCAAGAAAGATCTGTTAGAGAGGATAAGGGAAATAGCAGAAGGAAAGTTGCATCCATGATAGTTGACATCTACTTTCATGTTAAAAATGCTGTGCTCAGTCTAATAAAAGATGCAGACACCAAAAAGTAAGGTAGTGAAAGAATTCTTTGACATCTACCTGTTAAATGACCCAGTAGTTAAAGCTTACAAACAGGAACTAAGAGCTGAAGTGAATTAGATCTTCTGTCTGAGTGAAAGACATCAAAACCACATAGCAGAAGAGCAACTTTGCAAACAGATATGGGATATTCTGGGTGACAGAGCTTTCCAGTCCTCTCATTTTATGCTCTGCTAATGTCAGGAAAGGGTTGTTGTTTCATGGGGAGAGAAGAACAGTAAGAACATTAAAGGGTTTTCTTATATATAGCTGCACATACATTTTGCGAGGTGAGATGTCTGGTGTGCATAAACAGTCTTTGTTTCCAAGATTATGTTTCAGGAATGACAACCTTTGAACCAAAAAACCTGGACATAAAACTGAATATTTCCGCCCAATGTTCTGCACAAGAATATTTGATCAAATGCTCTATGACTGTCATTTTCAGTCTAGCACGAGTGTAAAAAAACCTTGGTTTCACTTTATGTTAATATACTGGCCTAAAAGCTTCTGAAGTTGCAGAGCAGCCTTTTTATAAGAGATAAAAGAGACAGATTGGGCTTTCCTCAAGTTGAAGAAAAATTTTTAACCTTTCTTCCCACTTCTTAGGGAAACATTCTTAAGTAGGTGTTATCAACACTGGTTTTTGTGAAGCCTGGTCCTACCAGAGAAGGAGATCTGGGAAATTATTATTCTCAGGACTCTTTTATGGAAAAATTTCTCTCTATAATTAATTTGGGGAGAAATTACACAAAACACTCTTCAAAACAGAACAAGGTTGGATTTCGAGTGCCTGAAGAATTTTAACATTAAAAAGTAAAGTATTTGTGGATTTAGAGGCAAGTTTATCAGAAAGTTTCTATTTTGCCATCTTGGGTATAGGCCCTGAAAATCTATGCATACCTCCTTTAAAAATTTAAGTCCTTT
This sequence comes from Dromococcyx pavoninus, assembly GCA_033558185.1. Lineage (NCBI taxonomy): Eukaryota > Metazoa > Chordata > Aves > Cuculiformes > Neomorphidae > Dromococcyx > Dromococcyx pavoninus. Next base: position 2,165,763 of record JAUMJL010000104.1, on the reverse strand, counting down.
TCTTCTTAGACACATTCCTCTATAGCTGTACAAAGTTTCTTAAGATGGTTTGGGGCTCCCTCTTCTTTGTCTTTGTTCACTCCATATTGGTAGAGGAATCCATTGACCTAAGAAGCCTTTGGTCCTAAGGTAACAGCTGTGTAAAGACACACCTCCAGCAGAGAAGTCAACTGCAATAATTTGCTTTGTCAGAAAGTTGTTATTGTCATAGTTATATAAACTGGCTCAGAAGAGAGTAGTCAGGGAACAACCATTAGAAATATCAGGGAACATCAAATAGTTCCTTTCTATTGCACTTCATAGATCCATTTTGTCCTGCCTAATATTTTATTCCTTCCTGGCACTTTAAGATGCAACTGTTCAGATCAAAAGTATTATTGTTGGATTGATGTCTATGAGTATTGCCAATAATTGCCACAATTAATAGGAACTTTAATTGGATCAATTGCCCTCACTATCTATTTTACAAGAGGAAATTTTTTTTCACTGATATCTGAATTCTCGTTTACCTCATGCTGCAGCCTCAGATATTGTTGCTGGACAGAGGCCTGGGCATGGAGTGCACCAAAGGCCAAAATTTAAAAAAAATATTCCTCTACAAATCTATTGAAAGTGAAATGGTTTGTGTGAAGTTTTGTTTTCTCAGAGCTTACAGAAGGGCAGCTGGTTTGACTAGGGGACAGAGAGGCCTGTGCTGAACTCCTATCTGATGCCTTGTCTGCGACAGGAGGAAGGGGGCAGCTCGCGTGACAGTTTTAGACCACTTTGCAAGAGGCATTAACAGTTGATTTCCTTCTTCCCTACTTTGTTCCAGAATGGTTGTATAATTCAGGATAGCATCAGCCTTTTTGGCTGACAAGGCCAGGGTTATTGCAAGAGCCACTTGAGCTACCTTTGTACAAAGAACATGCCCCCACTCAGGATCTGCTGGACTTTGCGACTACATCTTGGCCTCACAGCAAGATGCAACCCACAGCTGATGGACCTGAGGAAAAAGTGTATTCAGATCAAGATATATGAGATTGAGGTTCCTAGCTCTCACTCAGGACTTGGCTAGCTCATCTGAGTTGATAAAGGCACTAAGTGACATTGGATGTTGTTTCAACAGCAGGACACAAACAAAGGCAACAGAATAATGTCTGTGTGAAGAGCGCTACCAGCGTCTGTCTTCATACTCACCAGGAGCCCTTGCCCTTCAACCAAGACTTAAGGCTCAGATTGATCCCACACCTTCTGTGAACTACCATGCACTTGAATATCATGCCTGAGTTCAGGGTGAAAGCATTAGTGTTTACCCCAACCTCTGCCAGAGAACAGACGTTGGCAAATACTGACTTTTTTGTTTCTCTAGCACTGCTTTTCAGTATCAAAGGGAAAATAAACCGAAATAAAAGATTTTAACTCCATCTTGGGATTTTTTTTGTATTTTAGGTGTGATCTTAACATTTTATGAAGAGAGAAGAGCTTATTGTTTTCTTCTCTTCAAACTGATTTTAAAGCTCTTTGAGCATCAGCATAATAGGTGCAGACCAGGTAAATGTTTATGGACATGGCTGCATTGCCTAGACATCAGAGACCCATACTAGGAAATCCAAAACTGCTGCTGCCAGCCCAGTGAAAAACCCATTGCTTTTAGCCATCTCACTAGCAACTTTTCTAAAGATTTAGTTTCTCTGGGGAAATGGGAAAATGTCATCTCCTCCCAGCCCACAGTTATTTAAATGCACCAGTGTCAACCAGTATTATTCTACTTTTATGTTTTTCTCCATTAGACAGCTGCTGGCTCTGCCATTATAAGAAAGCCACCCTTGAAGTCACTTGACCCCTTGGTGCCTTAGTCAACACAGACGGAACACTGAATAAAACCAGGATGTTGCTAGAAACCATATGACCAGTTTGAACTGGGGAGGGAGGGCATTTTGGGGACTTATTTTTGTTTCTCCTTGAGTAAATAAGAGGTCAACTTATCTAATTATATGCAAAGGTGTGCAGATTCTGTTTTGCAAGAATGTGTTTTCACAGTTCAGCAGTCATCTTTAAAAGGTCACAGTTATATAAGAAAAAAAGTAACATACATTTTTAACCTCTTGCATTCAGCAAACAGGATCACTTCATGGCAAGCACTGGCATATGGATGATATATACTTTATATATCAAGAATTTAATTTAGTTTATAATTTTATTAGTAAGTGGAAGAGAATCTTTGTTACATGTAAAACAATTTAATAAATCGAAAATATGTTTTTTTTTCTCAGAGGCAAAATACCACAACCTATTGTGATAAGTTTTTCAGTATCATGACCTAGCAGCATCCCGAGAGAGCTGCCAGCAGTTGCCTGCAGGTCATGGGCTTGTCCCCTTCCCATTTTTCTGGCTTTCTGACAAAGCAGATTTCTTCAAACATTAAACCGACTCTACTTGGTGCTTCATTATACCAACAATACCTTATCAACCTCCTCTGCCATGGGAAACAGGACTGAAGATACTGTATTGCCTTAGAAGTGGGCTGAGTACAAAAAAATATGGAGCCATGACATCAAGAACCAATTGGCAGCACAGGTGGCAGCAGTAGAGCTTGAAATATCAAACTGGAAAAACACACACGTTATCTAGCACTATATCAAAAAGACACCGTCTACCTATTTTTCTCAGGTCTATTTGATTGATTTCAATTAGATTCTCCATCATAAAGTATTTCAGCTTACTGAAAAGAAGAGGCATTTAAGCATTGAATTGATATGAAGCTGTCAAATGGTGAGCAATTCCAGAAGGCTGACCCTTTCATTTGGATTCTTGTAATGCACACTGAGAAGTTTTGGAGCAGTATGACAGGAATTCTAGTGCAACCTCATCTTTATGTACCTGGACATAGAAGATCCCTGCTTGCAAGCAAAGAACAAAGTTGTTTTGATTGGAATGCAATGTTCTCCCATCATTCACTACTGCAGTGCACTGCTAAACAGTGCTAAACTGTCAGAAGTTTTCCTTTCGTAATCCGACACAAGCACTTTATTTAGCTTTGGTGAAGAGATCACTCACCTCATACCTCCTGATATTTTCATTTAACTTTCACGTTTTATTTCAAGATCAGAAAAGGTTACATTGAAACTATGCAATTGAATCAGTTTCTGATTGAATCAGTTTCACATGACTTTTGAGAGCACCAATACATCGTGGAAAGTTTGTAAGTTTTAGTAGGTCATTTGACAGCCTTGGTCTGCCCTATGTTCTGAACAGGAAAAGATTGAATCAGAATCCTAAATTGCCTCTGGTGCTGTGGCTCTCTTAAAATTCTGACATCCCTTTCCCAGGAGAAATAAACTCTATAATAACGGCAATAGAATAAATGACTACACACAGTATGAGAAAACTGCATATACTGAATGACTTGAAAGTCCACGAAGGCAGCACAGAAGAAACAGATGCATCAGTGAATCAGAAAACAAAGGGCAATGGTTAATTCCAGAGAGGAGGATACATAAGCAGTTTAAAAATATGGCTGAAAGTCCAAATTCTTAGAGAAAGCCTTTGTAGAAAGGGTGACATTAGTTAACAAGGCTATAAACCAGGGGCTGTGTTCAGCCTTGGAGTCCACTGATTTCTACCCAAAGAAGGTGTTGATGGTGCCACTGAGAAGACGTCAGCTCACCAAAACAGATGAAGCACAGCCTTGTGGCTGGTACCTACACCAAGTTCACACCAGTTTCAAGAGTCCTGGGTAATGTTTTTATCTATCCTGACTCCTTCAAGGAAGGTGTGACTCAAGATGGAGCTGTGCCTAAACACCACAATTAATCTCCATGTTAACATGACAGGTACTCTTCAAGTTAAATGTACTTGCAACATAAATTATACGGATAAGGCTGCTTGTTACTTACAATGTACTCCACTGAATCACAGCTTGTCTCAGTTGGTGATGTGTCCTGTTAAATACCCTGTTCATGAGGCAAATAAAGTTATATTGACCATGATCACATGTTTGTTTCATAACCCTGGCTTATTATGAAGCGCTGGTAGATCTGTGTAGTTCAAAGACCTCCCTCTTGACCTACTTCGGTGATAAATGTTTTTTGTTCCATCCTTTGATAAACATTATTTCACATCTGGAAGACAGTCCCACATATTTGAATATCTATAACAGATGTTTTATACATAATTTAAAAATAGTTTTTAAGTGAAAATTTAAAGAGTTGCTGCATATTACTTTTACTGTTGTTCTTACTGAAAACAAATAATTTGTAAGTTTGCTTCCTCCTCCATTACAGCAGTAGAAAAGCTCAATGAACTCCAGTTAAGTATAACAGGTTTGTGCCCAGCAGAATTCACTTAATGAGATTTCATTGAATAGCATTGTCATTAACTATCAATGCAAAATCCTGATGCAGAGATGCTCCCCTCAACCCCATAATAGAAACAATTACCTCCTACAGAATCTCCTTGTATGTTATAAAAAGGATATATATTCCTCACAGGATGTAGGTTTCTAAAAGTTACAGTTTGTCAACAAATTTTGTATGTGGCTTAAAGTCTGATATTAATGCTGTTACTGCAAGGATTATTTTGTATGCAGACGTGTGTTCTCTAGGCATAGAACTTCCAGTAGACTTCACCCTCCATTCTCTTTCATCAATGTTGTCTTCCACTAATTTAAAACTCTCCGTTTTTGTGATTTCCCTTCAGTCCCAAGCGATGCATAACAGAAATGAACGCAGCAGATTATGTCTGTAGGCCTTTATATTTGAAATCTCAAGGACAGGGTAAACATGGGAACAGAGGTATGATCTCAGACCTATTTGGCTCTCCACAAACCAGAGCTGAATCACGAGTCAATGACACTTTTGTGTCTGTTGTGTGCATTTAAAAAAATTTCAGTCCTCGGTGTGATCTAGATGGTACACATTTCAAGTGCATGTGAATTCTTAAGGAAATCCATTCTCACCCAATAGTGTAAAAGGAAAAAATGAAGCCTCACTGTTCAGTAAGTGTCAGAAGTGACTAAACTCTGTTATGTAACCATAAAATAGGTTCCTTCTCTTTACCTGCATCTCTGTTACTATCCACAAGTATGTCTGCAGAAACCACTGGTTGATAAAGTTGCTGACTTGTTCATTGAATCAGTCAAAGGGATTCTGAACTTTATTGCTAATGGGACTGAAATTCACAATCAAAATATTCACTTCCTCAAAAACAGTTAGGAAAAAAAATATTTTGCAACAATAATAGTACTAATACATACTGGAAAGTTTATTACATTATAAAACTCTTACAAAAGAGTTTTCTTTGGAACAGTTATAAAATAAATTGATGAAAGAAGATAAATAGAATGATTCATGTATTCATGTGAACCCTACTAAGCTACTTATGAAGTGAATGAGAATTACTGGTTTGTAAGAAGTCTCTGCTTTCTTAGCCATGAAGTTTTGGTGTTTGACAATAGAGTCTGATTGAAAATAATGACCTCTCTTACTGATTTACAATTGACCATTCTCTTATTAGGGATATAACGAGGCTTTCTGCTAATTAAAGCTTATTTGGGCTCATTATCTAGAGACTGACATTTCCCACAAAATGAGAAGGTATGCTGGAGACATGTATGTCTCTGCTGCAGTCTGGCATACTGCTATCATTTGAGAACTATAATTTTGAAAAATAACTGAAGACCTCATGGGCTGTGAAGAGGAGGAAGCAGACAGTATAAAGGCTGGGCACTGTGCCACTATAAATACAGAAGTGTTTAACATCCATCACATTGCTGGTCTGGGCAATACCCAGAGTTATGCCTCCAGGCCAACCTCAAAATCGGGTTTTGAGGCTCTCAAAAACAATTAACTGAATCTGGTATTTGTTTAACCCTTGATTGCTTATGGAATATATATGATCCATAGATCAACTATGCATAAAGGCTGGCATTCACGTAAACCTGAAGAAATTAAGGCATAGAAAGTATTCAGGTTAAAGTGCAGTAATGCCGAAAAAGATTTTCTTCCTAAATGTGGGATCTTAGAGAATTAAGAAAGCAGTATTTGACTCTCAAACATCACAAAGAACCTTCCAGAATAATTATAAAAAGGATTTTTATTCTGTTTTCTGCTTTCATAGGCTTTTGACAAATTTCCAAATATTTTGCAAACCCAGTGAAGTCAGTGGAGTTTCTTAGGTATAAATGAGATTGAAAATACATCTTTCTAATCTTTGTCTTGCTTCCTCTTTTCACAGTAAATGTAGATACCTGCAATCATGAAAAAATCCTGTCAAGACATTTGTATAAAAATATTTTTGTAATATTCGTAAACAGCTGTGCAGTTTTGAGCTTTACTCCATTCTAATTCTTCAAGGGTGGTGTGTACATAAGGTACAAGTGTATCTCTTGTGGCTTCCTTTTCAGCAAAACAATGATTAAAGATACATTTCTTTTTCTAATTGTGTAGAATATCTTGACAGATTTCCAAGATCTCCAAGTGTTTGTGGGTCTCAGTGGAGGCATGTAGTCTGACAGCACCTTTTAGTATTAATATAAACCTTGCCATAGCAACGTAACGGTTGCCACAAAAAGAACACTCAAGTCAATTATGGGAATAATTCTAATTACTATGGGGAAAATTCCAGATTAAGCCCAGCTACCCAAAATTGTTGTAAGAAAGACATACAATTTTTTCTGACCCAAACTCTGGCTCAGTTTTGTATTCCCCATCCATTTGCAAGGAAACAGGGCTTCATTTTTCATTAGATCTTAATAGCAAGAAGTAAGAATACACAGGACTCCAGCTTTAATAGCCAGTAATTTACAGTACTTATGAGTGATTTATGGAGAACACAGATAATCATCTCCTGCTAACCTGTAAAGTCTGTAGGCCCACACCCTGAATAGATTTCTTCCTCTTAATGGAAATTCTCAGGAAAGTGCCTTTGTAAGGGTAGTAAACCTCCTCCAAGTGCTCAGGACTTCAATGAGGGAACGGAGGAAAGGACTCAGCCCAGAGAGCCGCTTCGGTCAGATGCAGAGACCAACTGGCTGAATCATCTGTAGTTTAGGCTGATCTGTCTGATGCATTGTAGGACACAGAAAAGGAAATTCACAAGAAATGGAAAACAAAATGTGCACTAACAAGTCTAGAAGTGCAGAGCTGAGATCTGGATGAGGCAACAGAGAGATTTTAGAACCTCTGTGTGTACCTGACTTCCTCCTTGCATATAAACAAGGGACTGATATTCTCCTATGTGAGTTTGACCATCATCTTCATTACAAGAACATTAATTATGTTGGCAGAGAAGAGCCCTGGAACATAACAAACAGTTCACATGGTATTTCTCTTAATCTGTGCCTTCACTTTCTTTATGTTCTGTGAATCACCAGGATAATATTTTCCACAGGAAATGTTGAAGTTAACAGGTGAAAACTTTGACCTGAAGAAAACAATGCTGAGACCCTCCAGCCCCTGGTATTAACTCTTACATGACTCTGTGGTTCCTGAGTTCAGAACAGACAACAGACAGAAACAGCATGAGAAAATTTCTCTGGTTAGGCCATGCTGCCACTCCTTCTTCAGACCACACTGTGACTCCACAGTCTACAGTCAATTGCAAGGCAATATTCACTATGCTCTTGTCTTAAGTTTGCCCATGTATTAAAAAAAGGAACAGAGGATACATCAAAAACCATAGGCAAAGGAGGGAGCTCTGGGTGCACTCTGAGCTCAGCTGCACTGAGGAAGCAACTCTTTTCATGCCTTTTTCAGAGAACACTAAAGAAGAAGGAACAGACTTCTGTTTTTAAATGATGCAGTACATCAGTATTTTTCAGTGGCAGAGATGCACCATACAATTTAACTACTCTTTTTGAAGCTTTGTAACCCCAAATATCTTCAGAAAGAGTTTTCAGAAACTGTGGGCTCTTCATAGCAGCTCTGCTTTCGATTGCTGCTTAAAGATGCAAAATCTCTTTGCCTTTGAAGTTCACTCATCATTTGTCAAGGAAAGTACTAAGAAAAATGTATAGAATGTACTTTGGGGAAAAAAATTAAAAGATTTATCAGAAAGAAAAGAAAACATAGAGCTGACTTTTATCATGTGTCAAGGATCACAAAAAATATTTCACAAGAATCAAATAGCTGGAATGGGTATGGCTGATTTGAAGCAGCATGAAAAGACAAGAAAACTCATCTGTGCTGGGATTTTAAACTGCTGTATGGTGAGCACTTTGTATGATGATGAAAACTTTTCGCTGAAGCTGAGGAAAGGCGTTACTAGTGGCAGCTGGGAAATGCTCATATGGAGTCTGTCCCCATTGCTGCGGGCAACACTGCAGAAAAGCCAACCGTGAAAGCATTATTATCCAAGTGAAGATGTGGAGACAACTCTATGTGAGGAACTTTGAAGTTGAAAATTGTCCCAAAGGCATCCTCAAATAGCTAAAAGAAAGTATCATCCTGGACCAGTTATGTCTCAAAGTTTTGTCCCTAAAAACAAGCAAGTTAGAAAATTACTGTGATTAAGCTCTTGAGGCTGCCAACTGAAATGTGCAGAAGAGTAATCTCAATAACCACTACCTTCAGCCCCCAAATAGGGTGTTTAACTGACTAATTTAATTTATTTCAAGACTTGCTGACTTGTTAAGCGTACAGGACAGTGATCAAACAGCTCTGCTGAAGAAGTCCAGGTTTTCCAGTATTCTGTCAGTTAAGACTTGGAGGCACAATGCCAGAGTCCACTGTGTGCTCCCAGCTTCCACTAAGCTGAGAAATACACAGATGGTATCCCACTTAGGTACTACAGTACTGAGGATCAAAGGAAAAAGCAAGGAAAGAAAAAATCAAATCTGTCCTGACTAGGGTTTAAACAGTTTGCAGTAAATACAGATGGCGTACACACACTAAACATACAGAGAAAACAAATTCTTAAATACCTGCATGACTAGGAAAAATCCATCCATGTAGAGTATTGGACAAAGCAAGGGGGATCTGGGATCCTACCTTAATGTATATGCACAAAACAGCTAGAGTAGGGTCACAAAGACAGCCTGTAATCTGCCATTTCTGAACTTCTGAATTATGTGGCTTTTAATATTGCCTTTTTTTTCAAGATACTTCTTGTGTGTATAGTTTTAACACATGGCAGCCAATGAACTCAGATGTGGTGATCCAGCCTTTCTACAAACCTGATAGTCTATCTGGACTTGAGCATGTAGTCTATCTGGACTTGAGCAAAGCCTTTGACACTGTCTCCTACGGCATACTCCAGGAGGGCTCTGCAGAGGGACCTTGATAGGCTGGAGAGATGGGCTGAGTCCAATGGGATGAAGCTCAACAAGGCCAAGTGCCGGGTTCTGCACTTTGGCCACAACAACCCTATGCAGCGCTACAGGCTGGGGGCAGAGTGGCTGGAGAGCAGTCAGGTGGAAAGGGACCTGGGGGTGCTGATTGACAGGAGGCTAAACATGAGCCAGCAGTGTGCCCAGGTGGCCAAGAAGGTCAATGGCATCCTGGCCTGTATCAGGAATAGTGTGGCCAGCAGGACGATGGAAGTGATCCTTCCCCTGTACTCGGCATTGGTGAGGCCACACCTTGAGTATTGTGTTCAGTTCTGGGCCCCTCAGTTCAAGAAACATATTGAGGTGCTGGAGAGGGTCCAGAGAAGAGCAACAAAACTGGTGAAGGGACTTGAGCACAAGTCCTGTGAAGAGAGGCTGAGGGAGCTGGGGTTGTTTAGCCTGGAGAAGAGGAGGCTCAGGGGTGACCTCATCGCTCTCTACAACTGTTTGAAAGGAGGTTGTAGACAGGTGGGGGTCGGACTGTTCTCCCAGGCAACCAGCAACAGAACAAGAGGGCATGAGCTTAGACTCTGCCAGGGAAGGTTTAGACTGGATATCAGAAGAAAGTTCTTCACAGAGTGAGTAATCAGGCATTGGAATGGCCTGCCCAAAGAGGTGGTGAATTCACCATCCCTGGAGGTTTTTAAAATAAGACTGGATGTGGCACTTAGTGCCACTATCTAGTAATCATGATAGTGTTGGATTAAGGGATGGACTTGATGATCTTGGAGGTTTCTTCCAAACCAGACAATTCTATGATTCTATGATGAGAATTTTTCTTTTCCTTGAAAACCTCAAAAGTTCTTGCGAGAGGTTAAATGGATTTTTGTTCCAGTGTAGATTTTTCACTAGAGCAAGCGGCTACAAATCAAGACGTCTTTGTGATGTTAAAAACTCAAGATACTAAAGTTTGGAGGAACTAATTAAACCTACCTTTCTGTCCATTCAACTCATACTCCTTGACCTATCTTTGATGCTTAAACTCTTCAGGACCTAAATTCTTACATGTTTGTCTAAATCCTGACATCACCAAACACGTAAGTGGCTAAGCCCTAGCATGCTACAGAAATATGACCATATATCTTCCCTCTTAACTTCTTTTAGGAGCCTATGTGATATCCTCCAAGGAAAATTGATTGAAGCCCATGTCTTCATCTGTCTTTCATCACTGATAAATCAACGTTGAGAGGGCTTAGGCAGGATGTGGATATCTACATTCAAGTCTTTCCCCTGTCTGATATGTGTGTGAGATTTAAACACAGATCCTCTAACCACTGCAAAGGTAGATATGTTCAGTTTTGATATCCTCTCAGTGTCTCTTGTGCTACTGTGTAATAATAGTTAAATATTCGTTAAACTTGGTCAGAGTGCAAAAATAACTACATTTAGATTCCAAGCTCTGTTCTGTACAGCTACTAGTGTGTGTAAAGTGGATCATTCTCAACAAACAGGTTAAGACTTTCTCAGCTTGTTCTATAGTCTAAGTGTAAGAGAGCTCTCTTGGGAGTAATGCAATTTTATTTCAAAGCCTTCCTCTAAATCTAATATAAGGAAGATTTAAATGTAAAAATTCCGTGCTTTTGTTTCAGCTACAAAGACAGCCTTCCTCTCTTGGCTTTTTTAAATAATGCTTTTGCATCCACTCCTGAAAATTTTTTGTGACTGTGAAGTATACGTTAAATGAATCTTCTGTGCCTCTACTAAAAATTTGCAGAAGAACCACCTTTTAGAAAAGAGCCTGCACTTGCCTGGGAATTCCCTGTTGGCCAATTTAAGTTGGATAACGTGCATCTGGCTGTCTTTTCTAAGCCTCCTGGGTTTCAGATATTTAAATGAATTCTATCAGTTGTCTGGCCTTTTGACGATTGCCCATTTGTGCAACTGCAACTCCATCCTCCCATATGTGCTCAGGCCAGACAGGAAGCAGAATGACGGCTCTAGTGGCTCTGTGGAGGCTGCAGGGACAGCAAGGGTGATGTTGCCTTCTTGGTGGGGTAGAGCGCTCGGAGAGGTGAAGTGAGGGGAGCACAGGAGGTGGCACAACACTTGGGGCAGAACCCAGCCCAACAACATCAGGCAGTTGTGCAAAAGTCAAGTAGAGAACATACAGAGAGAATGAAATCAAGGAACCTTATAAAAAAAACCGAGAACAACCTGAAGCAAAATCTATGGGTACTGTCAGTCTTTTTTTCTGTGCAAATAGAAACCCTTGGCACAGATTTGAGGTATGAGGTGATTGTAAGCAACATCAGATTGATATACTTGCAGTATTTTCATTTTAGATGGCCTGATTTAAAGAAATGGAGTGAACTTCTTACACTTGACAAATACTCATGAGAACAGCTTAAGTTCCTCAAAATTGTTATCTACATTTTTTTCTCCTATTGCTGTCCCTTCACATTCTCATAAGTAAGTGTGGTCTCCTAGGCTGTGTATTAAGCAGAAGCTTCAGCTCACCCCAGGTAAATACTATCAAGCTATTACCTCCCTGCTCCATTTGCTATTGCTCATTCCCTTTATTTGAAGAGAGAGAAGAAAGTGAATTGCCTCAGTGAATCTGCTCATCATAATACAGCAGAAAGCCAGCAGTACACTTATTGAACCAGTGCAGCCAAGCTATTCTCAAAATGCTTTCCTGCATATGTTATGGAAGTATGTCTTTCGTCTTTTATGGTGATCACAAGGAAAACAAGCGCAGACAAAGAGCAGTGTGCGTGATGTTGATGACACAGCTGCAAGCACAGCCACTGCAACTGTCCATGGATGTCTTGTTCTGCATGTGTACCGTAAATATGAGTAAAGAAATTTCTTTCTTTGAATATAACTGTTGGTCACCTTTCAAAATATGCAAACATTTCAGGTTGAAGCAAAGTGTAAGCATGCGATTAATTAAATCATTTTTTTGCAGCTGAACTGCTTACTAGATTTCATCTGTGCTTATATTGCACTGGATTTTTCATTTTACTTCCTGTTCCATGTTTGTTTTAAAATGTGTAAATACATTATAGGAAGGCTATTGTCAAGGGATAAATGAAAATAAGATTTTTTTATTACTATATTAAGAATCAATAGTGGATTACACCTAGTCTTTCTGAAAATCCAACTTGGAACTTTTAAAGTCGATAAGTGTACATCATCAGTGAATAAAAGTTAACTATGATTCATTCTCCTTACATGAATTCTGTTTCTCTTCCACAGGCAAGTTTTAGATTTTTGTTTATATAACCAGAAAAACTAAGGAAAAGTATTTATGCAAAAAAGAGTAGTGCTTGATAAAGTACTACACATAAATTAAACTAATGAACTGATAAAAGAACATATGTTAAAAAAACCCACAGACAAAGACCTAAAAACTATTACAATTGAAATACCTTGTTCAAGCCAAAATATATTTTGGTCTTATTCTGTAATAGGTCAAAATACATAATAGCACCAAAAAGGACATTAAGCTTTCAACTGGTGCGCCTGACACACAGTAAATATGTTTTGCTATTACTTTTATCTTTCTGAACTGGCTATACTACTTCAGGGCTGCTCTCCACACTAATATTGTGGGAAATAAAAGGTCTGTGGCACACTTACTTAATTTTTTTCTTATGCCTGCATTATCAGAGAAGGAATGTACACATTGCAACCTGTCCTGTTTTCTGTTAATGTAGAGTGACTACAGAATTCTTTCTGGATTACTCTGCTGCAATCTGCAAGAACAAGCAGTTACAGTAGGTACAAGGTGTTGCCTATCAAACCCAGTGTACCTATCGTGTAAGCAGCAAGTGCTTACATGGTAGCCATGCTCTGTAGCTCAGTTATCTAAAACCCTGCTAAATGTTTTAAAGATCCTTTCACAAGGTTCCCCATCCATATAAAAAAAAAAATCTGCAGATGATTTGTAGCAGCTGTGTTTTTAGCAGGTCTGGGCACTGAAAGTCACCAAAGATAATGGTTTATGAGACCCAAACTAATTCTTCACTTAAAAGCACAGTGGGCATTCTATTACTCAATACAACTACAATGAAAACTCTTGCTTCAATAACATAATTGAAAACATCAGAAAAAATAAACAAGTTGTTAGTCATCTAAAATGAATGCAAGCCATCTTTGATCTTTGGTTTAACAGTTCCAGGAGTACATTTCATTCTGATCTCAATTACACTGGGACAATATAAATTTTTGCACTGTAGTATTTATTTTATTTAATTAATAATAGACATCAATAATTACTTCTTATGCTGAAAGCTGACTATTTCTTCTTGCTTTATAACCAAATCCTTACCCATGACAGAACTTTACCATTTGTGCTATTGACTCCTTTTTTAATTAATATTACTTTATTACCTTAATAATAAGTGTATTTCTCATAGGACATTTAGTTCTTTACAGGCTGTTCTGTGTTTTCTATCAGCTACTTATTCAGCAATCGTGTTTTCGTACCTAAATTGGAATAATTCTGACAAATTGAGCTTAATTTTCCATGTGTGTAAGATACAAAAGAGTAGTTTAAATACAGTGGACAGATAACAGGTGTGCATGAGGGTTCAGGCTCTTGTAAAATTACTTTTCAGCTCTGCTAGGAGCTGTCAGAGCCTCTTCCACTCATATTTGTAACCCTTCAGAGTCAGGACCAAATTCTATCAGAATCTCTCCATGTAGGGGAGCTTGTGATTCCCCTGCCAGTGGTGTGCAATGAGATCCTCCCAGGTCACCTTTTACCCACAGGATGCCCTGAAACCTCCTTTCTTCTTGTCAACCAGGCAAGAAGACTGGCTTTCCCTTTCCTAACTCCTACAGAAGTGCTCTGGAACTGGCAGAGGTTTGGATACGGGGAGTTCAGACAGAGGTAAAAGGGCTGGGTCAGTTTATCACATTGTCACCAGCTTATGGAGTTCCCTATAAGTAACAGACATATTACTGATATAATGAAAAATATAATTGCAATGGCATACGATGCACGAAACACCTATTCTTAAGTCTCCATTGCAAAATATTTTAAGCTTAACATCTTTCCTGAGATAACATCTGTCCTTATCACCACCATATTCAATCCTCTCTCTGATGTGTTTGTGAATAGCTCTTTTTTTTCTGTGATAGCCCTAACATTACAGGACTCTCACATTAGAATACAAGGATTCTTTTTGTTGAATTGTTAGGACTGAATCTGTCAGTTATATTTTTAATGAAAATTTCTATAGATTCTCTTTGGATGGCATTAAACTTCCATTAAAAAAAACAGTAGATCCTTATTGTTTCCATATACACTGCTGATGGTTGGTTTTTTGAGTTGGTCACAGGAAAAGCTGATGCCAGGTAAAACTTCTGTGAAGGGACTTTTCCAAAAGTTTTTGTTCATTATCACAGAAGTACAATAGAGAAGAAAAATATCTGAAAGAACAGAGAAATTTTTACTAATCCATTTTTTTAATACTGAGGTACAAGGTTTAACTTCCCTGTTACTGGGTGCCCTTACACTCACATGAAAAACCAGTGAGTGTGGTGTTCTCTCTATTCATGGTTAATTTTAGTGCTAGGTTTCAATTTCACCTACAGTCTGTGCCAATCTTTACACATAAGACTTCCTGACACCTACCTATAGCAAGTGTTATGACAGTGTATAGCACTACCATAACTGGCACAAGCCCTATCAAGTTCCTATTCCCTTGAATAACCAGCCTTGGATAAACTAAGGATGAATTATAACAGTAGTCTCAGTTTACCAGTGTCAAGTATGTAGGATCTCAAACACCACGTATCTGGAAAATGTATGAAGGCATTACTGTTTTCCAAACTTTCTGAAGGTGCTGATGTAGCTACATTAAGTAATTTTAATGTTATTAGGTAGGGGTAAGAATTTTCTGTAGTAACTTAGTAATTAGGGTTGGACTCATCTCATAAAACTTCAGGCATGAAAGTAAGAGTCACTGTGTATAAGCTCGTTGCCTAAATTTCTTCTGCAAGCACTAGAAACAGATAAGAACACCTATGGGGCGATTTCTCTCACTTGACTGAAGAATCCCTCAGCAGCCTTTGGACCAACATACGCAACTGTGGCACCTTTGGATGTGAAATTATAGTAGGTTCCTTTAAGAATATACATATATACAAACCATGTTGCCAGAAAGCAAAGGATTTTGTGCTTAGATATACTTGAAAATCCATTCTTCTTATTGGCATCAGTGGGTGGATAGCATGATCCACATTATGAAAGAGTGACATGAATGAAGCAAGAATTGAAAGAAGTTTTAAGCATATCTTCTCTCTAACCTTTAACAGGACTGTGAATAGTACTTTGTGGGCATAAAAAAGCTCCAAAGGAATTTACCATCTAAGGTTATCCGTCAGGGTTTTACATGAAACTTCTAACCTTGGCAGGATCCATATTCTTTTCTAATATTATGAGGGATAAAATAGGCAGTCAGGGATCCCACAGACTGAGTAATGCTAAAAGAAGGTGTTTTATACTGTAAATCTGGCACACTCCACTTCCATATCTTGAAAGTCAAGATGCACCTGGTCTCAAGATGGCCTGGAGTGGAAATAGACTTCATGATTGTGTACAAAGTTCCTCAGTCTCAGCTTTAGAATTTGGCTGCTCCTGAGCCACAGGTGGTCCTCTGCTGGGGACACCAACTCTTGCCAGGAACCCTTAGTCAAGATGGGAAAAAGGAAAGCTCTGAGTTTCTCCTGGTTTTTTGAACTAAATGTCAATGACCATTATTTATTAACTGACAAAGGGGCCTTTTTTTACTCTCTTTTAATTAGAAACTACAACAACTTACTTTTCAAAGCTGAAAATTCTTGAAATGATCCCAAGTAATATTCCAAAACCACTAGCCTAAAGCTGGCTGTTAGAAACCTCATGAAATTTGATCAACTGGCTGAGCCCTCCTTTTCCTACACATAGTCTCACATGCACACACACTCTCCCCTTGCTCCAGCACCACAAAAAAAGACCCCAGACAAGGCGACCGCATTCTTTTTGAACAGCCATCTGCATTTGTTACACAGCGGACAACTTGGGTTCTATCCATAAGAGATTACACATATTCCTTTGAGAAGTAAAGCCTCCTTCCAGAAAACTACCAAAGCAGACTAAGAAAAGCACATTCATTTCACAGGCTACTTTTAATTTCATTCCAGGTTCATCACTGGGCTTTATAATCCTCTTCTGTGGGGAACATCTTCATGGTTTGAACTTAGCAGGGTCAATTCAGCATTTGCTGTGGGAGGGGGAAAAGCTAAATGAAGCTGCACTGAGTTGCAGCAGAAGCTCCATCACAGGCTCTCTCCTTCCCTGTTTAGCGTGATTGCTATTCTAGCGCAAGCCTCTGCAACACAGACACACACACCGGCTCACAAGATGCGAGAGTGTTTTTTTAATAGTGGTTTGACAGACAGCTTGCTCCTGAGGTTCAGTCAGATACAGCTGGTCAAAGCAATGCCGCTTGTTTACATCTGTCTCCCATGCACTGAATCCTGTCAAGTTTTATTTGTCATGTATGGAGTTAATTGTGAAATACTTGATAGTGGGAGAATATGGGAGATACAACATAAACCAAGTATTTGTTCTATGAGAAAAAAGAAAATACTGGCACAAAGTTGGCCTAAAGCTCAAGCAGATTAAAAGGCTGTGTACACCCCAAGTTTTTTTGTGCTCCATGATTATTTAGTCCTTCCTTCTCCTAGGAAGTTTCTCTGCCATAGCTGCCCATGGAAACAGCTTTTGAGCCTGTTCTCGCTTTGTGGCATCACAAGAGATGTTTGAAGATTGTTGATAAGTACAGATACAGATAACTACAGATACAGATTACACAGATAAGGAAGACTATGCCACAGCGGCATAAACAACAATAAAGTTAGAGCTGGTGTGTAGCTGAAAGTGTTTGAGAAAGGGGGACTTGATGGGATGGGCAGTGGACAGAAATTAGGGAGGTTAGAGATACATCAGTCACGAGACAGTATAGAAAAATACTTTCTAAATGCAAAGTAGGGACTGACTTGTTGAATTTTGCTTAAGGCACGGTCCGTCACCTCAAGCCTGTTCAGTATGGATGACCGATGTTCCTTTTGCACAGCAACGCCTGTCTGCAATGTGCTTCCTTAAACTGAGGTCAGATCATCTGTACGTCATCCAGTTGTTCCTCTTCAGCAAGAGCAGGATCACTGTTAGCTGATCACAGAATCTTCATGCTATATTTGCCAGCAAGTATAAAATACTTTTTTCCAACTATGCTGTGGTGCCCATAAGTCTCCACAAGGAAGATATTTGATCTCTCTGAAAGCATGGAAAAAAAAATCTTCTCTATAGACCTTCAGTCACTGACTGCCTCTAGGAAATAATGGTTTGTAGAAAAATATAGAATTGGCACATGGCAGTTCTCACACAGTATAAACACCTTTTCCAAAAGTACACTGTTTATCATTTCCATTTGCACAGAGCTTTATCACATGTTTTTATATCTATGCTTTATTGTATACTATGTTTGAAATCTATGTCCGTGAAAGAGAATCTCAAATGAAAAACTTTCAAGGATATTCACACACTGTATGTCTGAAGTATACTTTTTCTTATGCTAGCCTTTCCATAGGCTCAGACCCATTAAGTTTGCAAAATATTCAAAAACCATCACACCACACAATGAATATGCCAAGATATAGACTTAAAACCTATTGTTTTAAGTTAGATTTCAGCATTGTGAGTTAAACACACACTTAAGTTTTTGCAAAATTTTGCCTTAAATACCTGTTGAAGCCTACCTTTTTTGTACCAAAGGGCCTTCATAATCTGGAAGTAGTGATGTCACTTCTGAGTTCTTTGAGTTGCGTAGCAACTTCCTCCTTGTTGTCTGCTGCACATCTGCTTATCTCCTCACCCCAGTTGCACACCAGGAGAGCTTGTGGTCTCTCTGAAGTCCTACCCATTTAGGTGGCATGTAGCAGAAATTCAGTACTGACCCATCAGAAAGGCTAAAAACAGTGACACTCTTGAGTAGGAAATGAGAAACTGTACCAGATGTGAAGAGGAAAAAATCACAGCTAATTGGAGAAAAACAGCTGCTGGCAATCCACACAAAGATACAGAGCTCAAACAGGAAATCCCACAAACTTCAGGAAAAGAAAAAATTCCTCCAGCCCAATCGTGTCTTTAGTCTTTCTCTAAATCCAACCTCTGTTCCTTCAATGTCAAGTTAAAATTTGCTTCTTCTGTGTGTATAATTCTTTGCCACTTTTTTCACAATCGCTTTCCTATCCTCCTCCTTACCTCCAAAAATATAGGAATAAATAAATAAGCAATGACTGTGACCTCTCTCTGACTTTGTTCTGCTTTCAATAGAAACATGGTGTAGGTTGATGTTTGAGCAAAATTCATGATAATTTTAATCCTTTTGAAACAAATGTTTTCCTGTTTTTGTCACCTGGAGCCTTAGGATAAACTTAGGACCAAGAGTATGCTGTCTATATTTGTTTGCATTATTTTCAAGCTACTTAGGTTTATTTGGTTTTATTGTATACAGTGTGTTGTCTACTACCAAAAGAGAAGGTGGAGTCTCTTTGGAGATTTAGCTGCGGTAAATCATTAATTTTTCTGTGCTTTGGATATTTGAAATTCTCTTCCATGTTCAGGGAGTCAAACCCTTTCGGTAGATTAGCTTCACCATCTTTCTGAACAGAAAAGGCAATATTATTTGAAAAGTCATCATACTAAGCATGTAGAAACCATATATTTTTTCTTAATTTCACCATACTTTATGTCAGTAAATCCTTTCTGTTCTTATCATTTCTCTTACCTCAGCAGCTCCAAAATAAGAAAATCTGCCCAGTCTGCAAAAGATATGGGAAATTCTGCTGCATCCATAGAAGGCCAGCTTTTTTCACGTTGATAAACAACATGAAAGGTGGTTGTCATTTATACCCTCACCAGTGTGTGACTGAGCACAGGGCTACAAATATTTCTATTCCACAGCATTCAGGACTCCATTCTAAATGCAGTAGGTAACTAGTTTGAGACATTTAGCCAGGCATTTTCCAAGTAATTAATGGATTTGCCTGGAAGAAGTGAAGTGGATTGCCAGAATACGTAAATTACGGCTTTCTGAAATCCTATGTTAGGTTTCACATTTTAAGCATGTGCTCAAAGGTTCCACTGTAAGATAATGGAAGGACAGGTCTCAGCTTGTCCAGTTGGCAAATGTCAATATTTACCCTTCCTTGCTTACATTAGAAATCCATAGTACGTCATTTTAAAGCATGTTAACATAGGTGTCTGATGGGTACCAGTTTCTTTGGGCTCGTAAATACAATTTCTTATTTTTGAGAAATCAGAAGGATTACTAAATAAATAAAAAAGTATAAGTGTACTTTGAATTTTCCTATGCTTTAATAGCTGAAGAAAGAGCTTTAAATCTGTAGTTATTTCTAGGACTTGCAATACCAAGTCTGAGATCAGGCTATTTAAAAGAACATAAAACTTATTGCAGTCATGTTTATCTTGTTCTTAAAACCCAACATTTTTGCCTATAAACTCAGAGTGCTTTCATGGGAAATTAATGCCTACTGCTAGTAGCTGCATTCAATTGCTAAGAAATTATACCATCAGCAATCTTCTGATAAATAGTTAGAGATCACTAATGAATTTATCACATGGGCCAGATTCAAATTTGGTCAGTTTCCCTAGTGTCTTCATTTGTATTGGCGAGAGCTAATTCTGAATTGAGGGGCTTAGTTTGTTGCAAATTTTTGAAGGACAGAGATGATGTTGGTTATCACATGAATAAAGCCTAGGAATTTTGAATACCCTAATGCTTATTATAGTAAGACTAAAAGATATTTTATTACCGTTACCCCTTTCTAGAAATGTCATGCTAACTATTAGTGAAGTTTTGACCAGAGACCTCTGTTTTAGGCGGGAAAATGAAAAGTGCATGACCTGTACATAGCAGTGACTTCTGGCATCTCCAGCCACAACCCATTAACAAAAATCTAGGCATGGCAGTATGAAGTATTAAGGTGTCCCAGGGAAAAGCTCATTGTTTCACATCATGCTGTCTAAGTAGATCATGTATATGAGCAGAAGAGGTACAGCTAAGAAGATGCAAACTCAAGGTAGTGGCTGGTGGATGTACGTGTCAGCTTCTACCAGCCCAGTAATGGTGTTACAGTGTTATGGTCTCAGCTATTACAAATTGTTACTGATGGTCTTCTCACCCACCAAGAACTGCCTCAACAAAACCTCAGGAAAAGGTGGGAATAAAAAAACCAGTAGTTTAAACATGAGGGAGAATTTCATAGAAATGCCTTCAATTTTCCTCTTTCATATGATGTGCACCTGCTGAATCCTCAAGCTTCAAAGTGTTGCTTTCAGTTGAAAACATGCCTCTGTGCCACCCTGTATTTTGGGCACAGAAAAAAGTTATTTGTAAATGCCGCTCTAACTACTTTTTGAAAATCAAGCTGTACTGTTTCTACCTTCCATGTTACTGTCTGAAACTGAGTTCTGCGTGCCCATTTGTGGCACCATTCACAGCTCACTGTTCTCCTCAGCTGTGCTGGCTGAGGCACTGGGAGCTGCAAGGTCAATTAATGTCACTGTTTGAACTTGGTCATTGCTAGCAGTGTCCATGAATGAACAACATTAAAAGTACTAAGTAGCAATGTCAGTCGCTCTCCTGAATCCTGGGTAGCCAAGAAGAGCAGCTGCTTGGTGAAGTTCAAGGTCAGGCAAAATTTCAGTCAAATATGGTGATCTACAGTAAAGGGGGAAAATGTCTTCAATGGAGTAATAAATTTGGTGATGGGAGGCAGGCATGTGAGCTGAATCTTCCCACTGACATGTAGTACAACTATAATTTTTGAGGTGGACAAGCTGTGCAACGCATTGCTTAGTGCATTAATTTTCTTATTAAAGTTTAATAAGATGTCATATTTATGCTTATGGGATTACTTAGCTCACACTCTGCCATGAAAAGCGAACTTTTTTAGCTGTAACTAATAATCGTAGAACAATAGATTGGAGTTCTGGTCCAAATCATGAAGAAATTATTAATATAACACTCATCAGATGAGGGTAAGATGAGTGCCTGTCTCCACTCAGTCACAGGTGATAGTCAGAAGTCCTCAGACACATCAGTGTGGTTATGTCCGAGGTGCAAATGTAGAACTGGTAATAAATGCCACAGTCAAGTTGATTCTGGTTTCTTTATGTGTGTCAGCTAGGCCAGGCTGCTGTGCCAGCCATCACAGCGTGTTTTCCCTCTACTCGGGTCTCTAAGCAGTAGCATCTTCTGAACTGGTATGTTCTGGTTACTGATCAAAAGAACAAATAGGCACCAGCAATGCTTTAGACACATTTTTATATCACACTTAGCAAAAACCAAAATGATTAACATACACACTCTCACTTCAGATTACGTTCCAAATTGAACTGACACCTCTCTCTTTCCATTTACTTTAAAATCAAGTAATAAAACATTCACATGCCTCAAATGAGCAGCTGGCTAGCCCTATAATTTTTCTCGAGATGAAAAAAGCCACAAAACAAAACCTAGCAGCCAAACCCGAACTAGTTTAGTTGCAGTAAAATAGACTAAGTTTTGGCTGCAAAAACTACTTGTGGTGTACTGTAGTGTTAGTAATTCTTTTACCCTGTGAATAAGGCAAAAATGAATATGGTGTTCCAAAACATATATACACAAAGAAAAGCCCCAAACCTTATTCATTTGGGATGTGTTTGTGCTTATCTAACCATAATGCCTAAAACTATTTTGGCAGTGTAACGGTGCATTATATAGTTTATTGCTTTTTGTTTTGGAAAATGAAAGCTGCTAAGATATTGTGGTTTGGAAGCTGTCTGCAGAGCATGTACAGTGTTTCTCACAGGCATACACTTTTACTGTGCTTTGCTTTGTCAATGGATTACAGACATCTCATATAGTTAGACTCATATATACCTTTTTATAGTCCCTTAAGAGGTGTAGGTAGGCTCTCAAATGGTTTAATTTGAGTCACTCCTATGATATCAGGAGAGTTATGCATTATACCATAAATAAAGTATAGTAACGTGTTATACCACCACAGGAGCTGTCATTTTTATGTATTGTTCTTACATTTTTTTGATTCCTTAATAAATAACTAAATCTGTACTCTTCTTACTTTTCCTTGAAAAAGGTTTCCTAACTATGAAAAGATTTTCCATTCTGATATTTATTTAACAAATAAAAGAAACTGAAATTCCACAATATTTTTTATTGTGTATAGTGCCCTATGCCAAGACACATCCAGAAGCAGAAAATTGAGAAAGAGGTGGATAGAGCAAAGGAATCGAAGGGAATGTGACATTAGGGGGTGATACAGGGACTAACAGTGTTGGAATTGAAAAGCAACAACAAAGCCAGTTTCTATGCTGAGGAAGGGTCAAAATGTGTATGGTATGTGGCTTAGGTTATTTTTTCAAGACATTGAATATATAGACAGATATGATGAGGAGTAGTGTCAGGATGTAGCTCGAGCCTATCACTTACTTAGGGCTGGGAAGGCTGTTGAGTAACTTTACATATATGGACACTTGGGCCATTAGGGCTATACCAGAGTCCTGCTTTGCCTGGAGACCTAGAAGTTGGCCTGGGATTACCAATGGAGTGTTGATGAATTGTATACATTATTTTCGCTGGTACTTTAAGCTCTTACAGTTGTGTTCTAGTTATCTCTTGTCTTTAAAACAGGATTTATCTTGCTCTCAGTGTGCTTGGTGGTGATGGGGAGACTCCCTGTCCATTTTGCTCAAAATGAATCCAAGTGTCATAAGATTCCAAAAAAATCATTAGGGGAAAAAGAAGATGTTTCTATTGAAAAGTTATAGGGAAGGTGTGAACACAGTCAGGCCTGCATGGACCAGAAGTCTTAATTTCCCAGTATGATCCCAGTGGCAATCCTGATCTTCGGACATATAAATCTGGTTTGAGATTTATAATGTTTCACATATTTCTACACTTCCTCTTCTCTAAAAATCAAATGGCAAGCTGACATTTAAGCCTATCTCAGTGCATTTTTCATCCTCTTTTCCTACCACTTGTTTATCCCCATCAGTGGAATAGTAGCTTAATCATTAAATAACTGACAGCTTTTAAAAGGGATAAAAAAGTCCTTTGTTCACTTTTATCTCATGACAGAAAGACTGGTGAAAGTACAAGGAAATAAATGACTAACTTATTAAAGAGCTTGTCAAAGAGACTGGGCTCCATTCTGCATAGTCCAATATGTGTGGGTCAATCTGACATAGGGAAATATTTTTCTAGTGGAAAAATACTATCTCAAAGATACTCATAAGAGTGAGCAGAGTCTGAGTGGTGGTACCCAGGCGCCAACCCCCTCTTGCCACAGCTATGTCTTGCAGGTAGCTTGCCTGGCTTGTGTCTGGCTGCATGGTCAGCGCCAAGCATGCTTGGGCAGGCACCCCAGATTATGGGCTCCAAGTATGCCTAGGGTCACACCTGCAGGCATACAGTACATAGAGAGGAGTCAAGTCAGGAAGAAAGCCTGGTAGAAGGGCTGTGGAAACATTTCTAGAAATTCAGAGTTCTAGGTATCACCATTCTGAGTGAGGATATAGGTTTTAAAGACCATAACCCATGAGGAATGCAGACTGCATTTTATATGTGGTTAAGTAAAGAATGTACTTAAAAACATAATCAAGTAGCTACCACAATGCCTATACGCACAGTGATTGTTGTAACACTGTTCCTTTGTTTTTGCCTTCTCTTACTGTAGCCATGCATTGACACATGATAAAGATCCGTGGCCAAAATAAATATTAGGGTGTTTCCATCTATGGTATGCAACTGAGGGGAGTAAAATCAATAAAGAAGAGATAAAAAAGGAAATGAGTCTTAGAGGGTGAAGCTGTAAATCAACATAGTGTAACGTGCCAGTCAGGTTTATTTGGTTCTTTTACCGCAAAAATAAATAGCAATAAGTATTGACTTGCATGGGACATAATAGCAAGTAGGGCTCAAAACTGCACCTTTACCTTTGCAGCCAAGGCCTGCCCTGTCGACACGACTGTGCTCTGACAGTTCCTAAGTATCTCCTTTTTTGTGTTACTCTATCTATCAGCACTTTGTCATCTGCACTGGGGCTCCCTTGCAGCTCTTGGGGACTAGCAGACACTTGATGATGGGGTCCAGCATGGCTAGCAGCCTGAACAGATGTTGACCTTGCAGAAGTGCTTGCAGACCATGATGCTGGGCTGGTTCATGCCCTTTTTTACAAGGGCATCCTCTTCCCTCTTTATGCCATGGTGTAGCCATGCAATTCCCCTGGGTCTGTACCAGAGACTAGTCCAGGTGGGACCTACATAATCCTATAAAATGAATGTAAACCTGTTTCCAATACCTTTTCCAGGGACCACAGCCTGCCTGCTGACCCAACTCAGAAAAAGATAAGCTAAGTCTAAGTTCAGTTCCCAGATCCTACAGATAGCTGCTGGGAAAACAAAGGTGCTCTTCTGCAGTTCAGACAAGTACTTTAACCCCAAGGGTGTTGCAAAGGGGCCCCTTTGCTCGTGGTTGTGTTTAAAGGAAAGTGGCAGTCACGAGCACATTCAGCATGCTTTGTAAATGCCTCTCCGATCATGCCCCTTCGGGGATTTAGGCAGAGGAATGCTGGTTCTCCAGCTCCCAGCTGCTTGGCCCTGTCAGAAATGGGCCTGTTCTGGGAATGTGCTGTGATCTGAACCCCAGCACCAGGGAACTGCAGCAAAAGAGGAAAGTGTCTCTGGTGTTTAGGTGCCTGCAGGCTTATGTAGCAGCTGTGCACTGGTATCCGGTGTCTTAACTTTGCATTCCCAACCCAAATTCTGCTTAAGACCCCCAGCTTGAATCCAAAGTCTGGTTGCATCTGACTTAGAGTGCATTAACTGGTATCCTTTCCCTTTCTAAAATAGGCCTTTGCCTCTCTATCTGCTTATATTCATTTATTTCACCTCTTGTTGGGTCCTTCCCTTCATCTGACTCCAGAATTAACCTCTTCTTCTGACACACAGGCCTGGTCCCACCCTGGCAGGTCCCAATGTCTCCCACAAGGACATTGTCGAATCCAGGCTTTTCCTCCCAATCACCCTCCCCAGGGCCTTTCCTGGCTCCAACCACATGCTGTACTTGTGGCTGACCTGCCTCAGGTTACTCCCCAAATATCACCCAATTTTCTCTAAGGCTCCAGTCAGGATCCCTCCACAATCTCCCAGTCCCAGCAACAACTACTGCTCTTCTTCAGAGATGTGGAGCAAGCACCAGTTTCCATAAGAAAGGGCTGATTTTTTGTGGGAACTGCAGAGTTATTTTGATCTTTTTTTTTCTTTATTAAGTGCTTCCTTCCTGAAAATCTCTGTGAAGGGTCTGCAGGTAACATGCGACAGTGCGTTGCATAACCTGACGCAATTGTGTGTTTGCTCTGGTAAACAAACAGGGTGCAGATCGCAGCCAGTTCCAGATTTCATACTTTCACCAAATGTTTTCACAGGAAAGAATTCACATTCATGTCCTCTGTTGTTGCAAAGGTTCAAAGCATTCATACTTGGCATATGGTTTTATTTTATTTTGAGTTTTATTTATCCTTGTTTTCCCTGCGTATAGAAGTCACCATAACTAAGCTGTACTGTAATTCAAATACATGTTTAACTACATAATAACACAATGAAAAACAAATTTAAACAAAAAATAAATGAACTCAATTCTAAACAACAGCATATTTTCAAATGGAACAATTACTGCCCCACAGAACCTTTATAAGGCCTGTGTGATGGAATAAAATGACATTGACCTCTGTGAATATTTTTCAGCAAAGTGACAATGGAGACTACACAAATATACATATATATGTATATATACATGCATATGTATAGAATAACATTGGCTAATATCACTTACATTTTATTTCTCTATATATTATCCTATATTACATAGCTATTACCTTTGATTTATGTCAGTACTAGTGAGAGTAGTTTAGATGATGGTTGGTGTTAGTGTTGGGTTATAGGTTGGACTTGATGATCTCAGAGGTCCTTTCCAACCTTGTCATACTGTGATACTGTGATACTGTGAGAGAAGGACCATGCCCTAACACTTACAAGCAACCATACCATCATGTTCTCAAATCTAACCTCTCTAACAAGCATGTATTCCATGCTGTACTTCGTATTTATATCTGTTGTGTTGTTTTTTCTTCTTAAAATAGTATTTGTTTGTGGGAAGAAACATTGAAGTGATTTAAAGAGCTGCTGAAATTTTCAAAAGTAGAAAAAACATATATTTTCTATAATTTTCTAGTATAGGTTTATACTAAACAGATTATTTTGTCCAAAAGTCATATTTCTGAATTGTCTGGAAACAAACTTTACATGACACAAAAAAATCCAAATAAGATTGGAATACATAATCCTGCATATTGTTCCACCTCAGCTTCTAAAAAATGTAAAGGGCATTCTTTCTGTGAAGGAGTGAATTCCATACACTAGGAAGATAATATGTTTCTAGCTAAAATAGCATTAGACATGGGATTTATAAGTGCAAGCAAATGTCAGTCATTCATATTCGTTATTAATTCTTTGAACCAAATGATCAATTTAATAGAATTCCTACCAGTCACAAAAAACCACTGTTACAACTGGAGAAGAAAATGTTTGTAAAAATATGGGAGAGTCATAGTTAATCTCACAGAGAACAATGAGTTCTTCAATTAAAAAAATGGGAGTTTCTGCACTGTAGTAATTTATATGCCCCATTAAAATGAAATAATGATCAAACAATTTGGTGTGCAGATGCATTCTCATTGCATTAAATGTGGTAGGGTGAACAAGTTCTAACAATATGGTGATTAAAATGATCATATTTCAATCCAGAGCTAAAAAATACTGGATTGCTTCAGTAGATAAGTACTGCAAGACAGCTTCTTTCATCTTTCCATAGTTGCCTTCAAGCAGTCCAGGTCAGTAGTAACCAAAATGTTCGTTGTCCTTAACAAAGCTCTTCTGAAGGTTGTTTTCTAAGTAAAAGTGAAATGACGCAGCAGTTTCAATTCCACATATCAGCAAATCTCTCACTGTTGTCAAGAATCTTTGTGGGCTGTCCTAGCATACCAAGTACGAGTTTAGCATTTGGGGCTGTGCACTTACTTCTCAACTATAGAAATATTCCCCTGAGGACAGACTTGGGACAGCTTGCATGAGAACATCTGAAGGACAAACAGCATTAAAGTCAGCCACACTAACTTAACATGTAAAATATATGAATTGTTGCAAATAACTATTATTTTTATTTGACCTGTTGAGACCTGCTACAGACCTGCTACAGATCTACTAAGCATTTTTAGAGGCTGCAGGAAATGTACTGTAAGTCACAAGCTGAATGTTCATAAAATTAAACCAGAGAGTGTAGGAAGACTCTGCTTTATCTTCACCTTCTGCACAATATCTGTTGGCTGGTCTTCTATGTGAGTTACATTAACACTCAGTGAGAACCTTATATTGCTTATTTCTGAATTTAACCAGTCAGGAAAAAGCCTGTGTTAAATTTAGTGAGAATTCTTTTCCTTTTTTCTTTATTAGTGTAAATGATTTTGCCCTGAGTCAATACAAACCTCAGAGCTGCAAGATTTATACGAAATAATAAGCAGGCCTCTGCTTTGCATGTAGGAGAAAAGAATGGGAGGGAAACTGCCTCTAATTTATTTGTGTGAATGGTAGTGTTTATTTTTGATTATGTTGTATGGTGCTTGAAGTAGTCTTGTTGAGGAGTTGATGTTCTAGTTGTGACACCCTGTCATGACTCTAAGTAGATCTGCAAAACTGGTGGCAAAGAAAGAGAGGAATGGCTGGTGGGAGAACAGAAGCACCGTGCACTCCTGTGCAAACAGGCTCTTACATGAGTAAAATATAGCCTTCAACACAGTAGACTGGCTGAAACCTTTTTTTCACCTCTTCTTGAACTGCTCAATCCAATCTAGGTTTTTTTCCTCCTACTGAGAGCTTTTCTGTGGGAATGCTCAGGCAAGAGCTAACGAGATAAATTTGTGAAACTAGAGCATATAGTTTATGCCACAGAGATGTCTCAGGCCGGACTCCTCCTGCCTCTTTGAGTATTCTAGACAATTTGGGGTGAGAAGAAATTATTTTTGAATCGTCCTGGAACTAATCAGTTAATTTTTTGGACAGCAGATTGGATTGCATGCCCGATACTCATTTATTCTCTTCCAGCTTACTATTCTGTAAGTATCTTCGCAATCAAAGCCAGTCCACATTGCTAGAAAATTTAAGATACTTTCAAGAAATCAATGAAAACATCACTGGTGGCAAGAATTGCTTATGGCCCTCGATCCTCCAATTACAGCCTGAATGTAACCCAGTAGGAATTTCCAGTGTGCTGAGATAACAAAAATGCTGCTTATGTCACCAAGGAAGATGAGAGAATCGGAAACTCAATTTGCACACAGGACAGTGTCACTCTCTACTCAGAAACCACCACTCTGTGAAGACTCCTTCCTCTGAGGACAAGAGGCTGAGAGTGTTTTTCCATAGTGTCCATGAATAAGCTTAACATTGAGCAAGAATAAATTTGATTATAACAAAGCTGACTTGAAGGCAATCAAAGAAATTAAAAAGACACATTAGAAGTGCTCATTCTGTAAATGAGCCCCTTTTTGAACTTTAATAGATTCTGGTTTTGGCTATAGTGTTTTGTGCAATCTTGATTTGTAATGTTTAATGTACGTGTAATGGTAGGTTAAAGTTACATGTTTATTAAAAAAAAAGGTACAGGGCTTAGCCAATATATGACCATCCTAGATAAAAGCTGATTCATTTTGGCCCAAGGGTGGAATCACTGGAATAAATCCTACTAAGCACTAAAATCAGAGAGAATCAAAGCTACAAATCTGGTATGCAAGAGCTTTAATCTAAAAGCACTGTATACATTGTAGTATAGTTTGGATTTTAATATACTCATTGCTTGAGGAAAAAACATCTGCTTCATATTATGCCTGCAGTGCAGAGTACATTGATTTCATCACAGTTCTGTACAGAATAACAATAAATGGACTGTGAACCATTCTTGAAATAACCTCTTTAAGAACATAATATATGGTATATTTGAAGGTATGAAAACATACAGGGAATTATATAAAAGATGCACTTTGTGAGCATGGTTCAGAACTATTTCAGTCATGTTCAATTTATTTTATTCTCCATTTTAGCAGTTCACTATCTTCAGCAACAAAACAAAATTGATTCAGAATTCTCACTTTGTTCTTATTTTAGAGATATTGAATTATATTGCGAAGAAATCTTCTGAAACATGAAATGTGCAGGACATATTCTGTTGTTTTGTTCTTTGTTTTTCTAAAAGAAAGTTACTACTTACAACATTAAGGAAAAACTTATCAGAACTTCAGATCTTCAAGAACAGATTAAGGTAGAATCTAGACTTTGCAGATCGCTGGTTGTGGAAAAGGTAGATGTCAGGTTGCTCTCTGGAGCTTTCAGAGCAAAATAAAAAAAAAAACAAAAGCACAGTGCTTGCAAGTGTTTTGTGAAAGAAGTAGGTGACACATTTTGACATGGAAGTAAATGTAAGTATCTGGAACTTCCAGAAAAGGCAGAAGAGATGAGATGATGGGATAATGTTACACAAGTTACATCACCGTGCAAAAATTATCTACAGCATAGAGTGTTGTACATAATTATTATAGCCATTGGCTAGCGTAAAGAAAGTTCAAAGGATGGTGAAGTAGTGAAAGTAAACACAGTCAACAGTGCATTTTTCCAGTGCAAAGCAATAGTATTACACCAGATAATTCATCCAGAAGAAAATGTCAGATTAGAGCTTGAAAATTCAGTAGTAAGCAAAGCAGTACTGGGCTGGATCTAAGTGACTGGAGAATTGCGTAACTTGAGGGGAAAGCCTTGAAGTCCTGTTATTCTGTCACTGTATGACCTGGATTCTCCTGCTTTCGAGGATAAATAATCATAGACTGACCATGATTAGGCCAGTAATTAGAAAATTAACCATCATAAAAATGCAATGGTCCTTGATAACTTTGTGTGGACGATGAAGTGACCATATTCCTTTAATACTGAGGGGCAAGCTGGTGATCCAAAAGTCCTCCTCAGGTGGTATTGGGGAGCCATTCTGTTTACAGTAAACCAGACTGATTCCAATACCTGAATCACTGTCCAGACTTCACTGACTGTAGGTCAAGATCTTTGCTGATGATAACAATTTCAGTACTAACACCCAGCTCACACGTAGATTTCTAAAATAAGGCATCTTCACACCCTCTTTCACTTTGCTTTTGTTTCTTTTCAATAGTATGAGTCAAGACAGCACTAAGTTATGAACATGCAGACTAGTTGGCACAAAACATTCTGATTCATCCATGTATGTGTAAATCAAAGAAAGTTTCAAACACTCAGTAAAACGGTCTCAGATGCTGAGATCTGCATACAGGGAATAAGAAAACTTTTTTTTTTTTTTACTCAACCTTAATTAAAAGGAAAGGTCTCATATTTAAGTGAAGAATTAGAAAGTAGTTATACTTTGTCACTGGGGTAATCTCCAGTGCATTACATTACTCCGAGCTTACAAGAGCAACGCAGATTCCTCATTCCCATCAAGTTTTAGTCATAATTATAGGAGGAGGTGAACAGCTCTCTTTGGAATGAGATCCGCTGCTGCCAAAACAGTGAAAGAAAAACAAGCAAATTTTTCCTTGGGAGACCACTCAATGTCCCTGCTTGGACTGGAGTATTCCATCTGCAGCAGCTGTGTGTTGTTGTTCTGTGCCTGTGCCATTTTAGGTTGGTAATACCTGTTCCTTCTCCTGCATGACTTAATGAAGCGGCATTGGCAACATCTGCCTACACAGTCTTGAGAATGAGAAGTTTTAGAAATAAAAATAAGCAGTTTTGACTTCAGCAATGATATGCCAGAGCTGGTCTACGCTGACTATTTTGCAAGAGAAAAAAATAAGGTGGGGGTAAGCACCATATACTTGAACACAGATAGTTCTTTTTTTTTCCATTTTTTTTCCAGTTCCTCTCTCCACCACTGCTCGAATCTCCGCTTGCTCAAGCACCACAGCACCTCTGCCCCAGTCCTGCTGTGCATGTTTTCATAACCACTGTCTCAGTGCTTGGCAACCCAATTTCTACCTGGTTTTGGAAATCCTGCTGCTGCCCCGTATGCCCTAACATTACGTGTGCCAGCCCTTGACTGTTTGTTCCTGCTGGCTGGCAGCTTCTCTGCCTGAGCCTGTCAGAAGACCAGAGTACTTCTGGGAGTATATTGAAAACACTGCATTTCTCTGAATCTCACTGTGACGCATTTGTGAAGAGAGAAAAACCAAAGGAAATATCTAGTAAAAAATAAAATACAGAGAATAGAACCCAAGCAAGCCTACATTTACATTTAGTACTTCACATTTTTACACTGCGATTGAAAATGAGGTTGTTACAGGAAACCCTAGTCCTTTATTTATCCATTTTGTGGACAATGCACACAGTTTTTCCACTGCAGTAGCCAGAAGAAGTAGCCACACATTTATAGTTCCCTTTTTGATACCTAAAAGATGACTATGAAACTAATTGAAACTATAATAAAACTTTGCCTAATGTGACATCGTATATATCCTTTTCTTCATCAACATAAGTCAGTAGCACTCAGCAGACAGAAGAATAAAAAAATAAATTAATAAATCATGATAAACACAGATTGAGATAGAAGAGGAGGCTTTCACAAGACTAATCACAACGATGGGGAAAGACTGCTACAATGAGTCAAGGGTATGAAAGCATAGCATGGTATCATTCCATTAAAGAAAAGATGGAGTCTGAAGACCTGACCCACCTGACCCTCCCTAACATCTCTCAGGACCCAGATGTCAGAGTGTATCTATCTGCGATGTTGAGAGTTTGGCGTATATGGTCACTGCCTTCAAAGGACAGTCATTCTTTCTGTAGGACTCCAAGGAAAATATATTTAAAAAACCTAAGTAAACTATCTTTCTGCCAAAGATTATGTTGCCATTTCAGGTAAATCAGACTGCGTTTTAAAAAAAAGGCAGTAAAACCTTAATGAATGCCTCTGCATTTGGCATAAAGCCAAAGAAAAATGCTGTACCACTGCTTTTCAGGGAAAGTGAAGTTATTATTGATGGGTGTGGGATAGTTATTATGCACTTCTTTGAAGTAAAATTTTTTTCAAAGGCAATTTAAAGCATGTATTGCATATGTTTTAAAAACAAGATACCTCTTTTATTGACAACACTTATTTGGCAAGGATAAAATTTATAAAAGGAACAGGTTTATTGGAAGAGGTCACAGGAAAATTGTTTAAAGATCAGGACTGTATAAAACACAATGCTTTTTCTTTGTGACTCTTACAACATCTATACCAGCAAGCCAATTTCAGTGGGAATTTGGTTCTTGGTTCCTCTGCGTACATGTGTGTTTATAATTTACAAATACATATATACTTATATATTAAGTTCAACACAAAAAAAAATCCCCTCAGACTAGCCTAATAGCTCGGGAACCAAGAGTGGGAAGGGAAAGATAAAGAGACAAAGAGGTGGTTATAGAACATGTTGTAACCTGTCACAGTGAGACAAGGATCAACTCGATCACTCAGTATGACTGGGCATGTTAAAATACAGAAGTTTTGTTACCCTCAGTCAGCAAATGTCAGCGTGCAAGAGGGAGTTAACATCAAGTTTCTTGTGAAACTGAAGAAATCTGCAACAAAATTCTTAAATTATTGACTGAGGCTTATGGTGAAGAGAATCCAAAGATCAAGTTGATGCTCAAAGAAGGGACTCGTTTTTTATGAGTAGAAGATATGAAAGTAAAAACAACAGAGATCCTCAATAGCCTTTCAGAAAATGGTCTGTGGAATTGCTTTGAACATTGGCAGCGTCACATGCAGCTCTGTGTCAACTCAGAAGGGAACTATTTTGAAGGTAAATGTAGTTGATTTTCTTTATTTGTTAAATAAAAAGATACAGGCACAGTCTTGGAGTTTTTGTGTCAGACCTCACATATATATATATAAACTGCCTGATTCTCCTATGAACCCAGAACTTAGTGAGGTGCAGGAGTTCTCAGCCTTATTCAGTTCATGCAGGAGATGTGGGTTCTCAGTACACTTCCCAGAACCTCTCTGTTCATATTTTAATTTTGTTTAGATTAAAATCTCTTGAATAAATAGTCTGAAAAATACAATCACTTACAACAGCTAACATGAGGGCTTACATTGTGCATATGTCCCAGGTGAGCCTTTCTACACAGTTCTCTGAGTTTTTAAGTCACAGACCAGCCAGTTTGTAAAACAGTGCAGAAAGAGTCCACAGAATTTTTCGCTCGGTCAGCAAGATTGTCTTTGGCCCATTACCTCATCTGCAAGCAGAAAGACTTTTCAGAATGAGAAACAGGAGATAAGAGCAAAGCAGTTATGGCAGAGCTTCTACTGGAAAAATGGATGCATCATCTATGAAAAACATCCATCACTGTTCCAGCAAGCTGATGCTACCCAGATACATGAGAAACACATGCCTGAGGGATCACAATCAGCTTTAAAAATCTTTTCTTCGAAAATATCTCTTCAGAAATGTTCTTCCTCCCTCACCATGCCAGAGACCTGGAGGAAGAAGAATTAGCATAGAAAATTGAGTTGAGTGCCAGCAATTCCAGCATAGCTGAAGTCCTGTGCTCACTATATCTGGCTTTCGTGTCTGCCTGAGGCAGACTGGACCGATCACTGTAACATCCCATGGTATTGGCAAACAGTCTGTACCATGTCACTGTAAAAGCTTTCTGTTCGACTTTTGTACCCCTGTCACAGAGAGGGGAACAGGCAAGGTGCCACTGGCAGCAGCAAATGGATAATTCCCAATGTCCTTTGCTCATAGAACACTTATAAACAGGATGCAACCTAGCTGAACATGTTGGATAATTGATCACAATTGTTTTATATTGAAGGCCAAACACCAGTGACTGGAATGCTATCATTCAGTAACGTTTGGACAAAAGCACTGTACTTTCTTTAGTGAGATGAGATTGACAGGTTTTCTTGCACATAAAAATCTAAGTACCTTCTGCACTCCAGATGTTTTGGTGATATAGTATCTTTTTTATATTTTAAAAAGTTCTATCAGTACATTGGTCATTTATGAGCACAAAATGACTGTGACCTGGTGATGGATTAAAAAGATAAGATGTTACTAAATTAAGAGTTTTGCCCTCTTAATTTCCAGGTCTGTGAGAAGATAGGTAATTCAAACTGTTTGCCTATTAGCATGCCAAAGAAACTGATGTTGATCATGTCAGAATGTTAAAGAGATGTAAGTCTTTATTAATTATTTTCCTCCTAAATGTTCCTCAGCAGTGCAAGGATGCCCCAATAGGGCAGTAATTCATACCAGCTGCTGCTCTAAACAGTTGCGAGATCCCTTATGTAAATACTCTGGATAGCCTATAGCTAAAAAGGCACTAGCTGGCTGTGTTTAGGTCCCTGAATATCTTCCAATGTGTCATTTACTGATGTGGGTAGGAGACTGAATTCACAATTTGAGAATTTCAAGATTTATTTGTGTAACCTCTGGCTATGTATACCCAGTGTAATTAAATGGCTGATCTTGATCTTATACCTTAGTCATGCTCTTGATATTCTGTAAAAAAAAGAAGAAACCTACATGTAGCATTACATCTGGTAACAGATCCTATTCCTGTGCAACAGTGAAATATTTCAAATAGTCACTCAGCGTTCCTCAGAGTTAAGAGTGAAATATATGATGACATTATCGCTGAGCGAGAAGGAAAAGGTGCATGCCAGTAAGACTGTGTCAGTAGATTGCCAATGCAGCACAGGTTTCAATTTCTCATTGAAGGGCAAGAATTACATTCCTTGAAACTACACAGATGCTGAGGATAGGCTGAGTGGTTGAGGAAAAAAAATAGAAAGAAGGAAACCCACAAAAGCTGATTTCTTCACCTGCAGAAAAGATAAACTTTCAAAAGGTGTTTAGAAAATAAAGTAAAAATTCTTTCTATTGCCTCAAACTCTTCAAAGAGTATATCATTGTTTATAAAAATTATCCGTCTATAAAATATATCTGTCTAATGGACCAAGTAGTGTCAGGATTGAAATGTGGGAAGAGCCCTGTTCTTATTCTAATGTGATATTTTCTATTTTCTCTACCTTGCCACTAAAACGGTTGTAGCATAATTCAGAAAACTGAGATTAAAAACGCCACAAAATTCAGTGTTTTCCAAGTTTGATCCACATTCATTCTTAAAATGGGCATAAAAGGTTTTCTGTGTTTTATATGAAAGACAATCATCTCCAGCCTCAGAGTTGGTAACCATTACTGCCGGAATGGGAGCAAAATTAGGAGACCCGGAGGTGAAATTCAGAGCCAGAGACTGCCAGAACTGTTTTAGGTGCAGGCAGAGAATAGACTTATTTTTGCAGATATGGTCTCTATTTTTCTACATGGATAGGCAGAAGCGATCTCTTTCCTGAGGCATCCATTTTCTAAGTATGATAAGCCACTTCTAAAATCACCTGTCAGCTTTAAATAAGCTAATTTTCTTACTTTCCAGACTGAACTAAATCGACTGTGACTAGGCCTCCAGGTGAGGAAGAACAGTCAGGGTACAGACACAGGCAGGAATGGAGGGGAAGACAGATAGTCAGTTGGTAAATCTGAGTGTTTGCCTGTTTGTTTTTCCCGTGGGCCAAAATGATTCCACAAAACGTTGCAGAGATATTTAGAAGCAGCAAATATAGGATTTACATGCATTTTTTGTAAAAACTCTCAGATAACTTATGCTGCAATTTGTCAAGTTCCATGAGATAAAACAATAATCATGAGCGAAGGAAAATGCATGTCCAGATGCTATAAGAGCATCTTGATGATAGCTGAGAACACCCGCTGCAGCCTGATATGACATACAAAAAAGCTGCCAGCTAGGGAGTGAACACCTTCCCTTTCCAATTATTCTTGATGGATTTTGAAGTGTTTGAGTGAGTCACTTCCAAAGGTTTTTATGATTTTCAAAAACACATGAAATGAAAAAGAAAAAACAATCTGGCAGGCAACTAGAAGCCCTTTAAATGCACACAGGCAACTGTGCGCTCTTGGGCTGTGAACACATGTTTTTCCATAGAATGAAAGGCCCCAGAATAAAAAAAGGGAGAAATCTATTAAGTCACACAGACTGTTCTCAGAGTACAAGCTAGCTCAGTCTAGGCCTGATTGCCCTACACAATGGCACCTCTAATCAACCTCCAAGGAATCATCACTGGATCTCCTATTACTCCCCCAGCCTTCCCTAATATTTTAGTCTGTCTTCCACAATTTTATCTAACAGGTCCCTGCTGCATCCACTTTTGTCAGTACAATTTTCCCTTGTCTTTTGCTCTTTACTGTTTGGGAAATGTAGACTTTCACCTCTTTCAAACTACAAAGAAAACAAAGAATTCTTAGTGATGGAGAAAGAGATACTGGATAGGACCTTTGACATGAGTTTGCAACCTAATGTTAATGAAAACCAAGTCAATACAAATCTGGCATGCATAAGGAATTTCATCACATAAAGAAGGAGGCAAGAGATTTTCTCATGTGTGTATGTCTCTAATATGATGAAGAATTAATTAAACTAATGTCTCGTTGTCCAGGACTGACGTAATGGACTATACTGAGTTTCAGGAAAAAAAACAAAAAACAAACAACAGAACAAACACCGCTCCCCCCCCCCCAAGAAAAACCCTCAAACCCCAGCTTGTTAAAAGAAAAATATTTTGGAAACACAATAATAAAAATTGAGCTTGTGTTACAAGGGAAAGATGGAGAATTTTTCTTGAAGATCTTGCTTTCTTTTCAAGAAAAAAATAGCTTGTCTTCTGCCACTTCTGCTGGATTGGTTTATTTCTTTTAACTTCTATCTCCATATCAACTATTTTATTGCATGTTGTATGGAAATAACAGTTGATGAATACAAATGTTAAACTGTAAAACAACTAAGGGTAAGAGTCAAGAAATATTTTGTTGTGTACCTGTCTGTGAGGCTGTATCTCGAGATAACTACATCAAGAGACTAGTAGGAAGGAATGAAGAGCAGAAAAAGATAGGATGAATGAAGGCAATTCTTTCTCCCAAGGAGAGCTTGCACAGGCTGATCATGCTCTTGTGTGAACAGGATTTACCACAGTTGCCGTACTCAGACAGATGAGGCCTTTTCACAACAACAAGGAAGCCTGTTCTGCCAGTGAGAAAAAAACAGATGATGTAAGAAGTCTTTGCATCATTCTGTGATTCACTAGTAACATTTTTATTTACTGATGCAATTGATTAAAGTTAATCAGGTGATGTACTCCTACTTAAAGGCTTTGCTGTGAAATAGTAATTTTGAAGGTTCCTGACTGACGAGCACAGATTAAACACTCTCATCACAAGCTATAGAAAATGATAGATCATAGTTTGTTTCTGCAGCTCCCCAGGAAACACTCCAGCAGAACAATGACAAGATTTTACATGCGCAAGCTAATGAGCACAATATAGCTGCAATTCACAGTGCTTGACTATTTTTACTTTCTAGCGTGTCTAAAAAGCAGGCTTTGAGACATTAAAAATCAGAAAAATCAGAACAGGATGCTATTTATCCTGCAAGGCCAAAAACATTAGCCTAAAGATCTTTTTAAAGTTATCTTAATGGCACTGTACTGACATTCATCTGATATGAATGTTATTTAGGCAGACTAACAAAAAAAAAATCTTAAAAGCCACAGAGCCTGCACTGTGGTTATAAGCGAGCATGATACCAGAAGCAGAGAAGTAGCTGATTTGCTCACAGATGTGTAGGATCTCAAAATACCTTCACAGTGGCTGAAACCTTTTAATCTTCAGCTGAGAGTTACTACTTTTTCTCCTTCTGCTACTATGCAAATTGTGCCTGGACATTTTACAGCATCATAAATTGAAGAGCACTAAAGGGACCTTTCCTCTTTATTATAGCAATCTACACCAAAACCACAGTCTGATTTTATATTGTAAATAAAACAACATATCTGGTTTCTAATTCCAGCAAGCTGAGCAGCTAGTTGTTAATGTGGCTCTGTAAAAGCATTTCATGCATGATTTAAGAAGCTGAGTGTAGGTAATAGTATCTGAAATTATACTACTAAAAATACATTATGGTAAATGAAAGGTCAAATACTGACTCTTCAGGGATTGAAAGAGGTCCTTCATCATTTGTTGCGTGCTATTTTTAAAATACTGTTTCTCAAATTTTGGGTTACAACTAGGAAATTATAAAAGGCTTCAAAGAAGTAATGGGTGGGAGAAGTATGTAGAAGTTCTATTCCTCTAACCTGGGCAGTGATGAGGGAACATGAGTGGGCTGTAATGCCTGGCTGGGTATGTTTATCTTAGCCAGGGAATTGCTACCTACCTCTCACTGCTGGCAGTAGTTTGGTTCCTCTCAGTCAGAAGAATTGGCTCAGGGCTGTACGAAGTCTGACAGGCCAAAGAGCTGAGAAAGACTGCTTTGAGGAAAGACAGGGCTCAGAAGCGACAAGAAATGAGAGCGTCAAACTATCGCCTTGAATCTGGCACTGGGGCAAGGTCCCTGCTCCCAGCATGGAGGGGGCAAGGAAGGATCAGTGATGACAAGGGACAGACCCAAGAGAAGGATCCTGCTTGCCAACTCTGCTGCAAGACTGATGGCCAAGGTCTAAAAAAAATTCACTCTCTCCATTCAAGGACTACTATGCAAACACTCTCCATATGCTGCAAAGCAGGAAAAGCTGTTTAAGCTAGCGCACGTAAACATGTACATTAGGTTCTGTGTTATTTTCATTGTTATCTGCTCTGAGTTGCCATAGCAGGAACTACTCACCAACCATGCCATGGTAAAGAGTGGCTGGCAGAGTGAGGCATGAAAATCAGTGAGAAGTTGAAAAGAATAGTAGCAAAGAAGGGTAGCAAAGTTACAAAAAGCAGATAACACAAGCAACTTAGCAGCTGTTCAGATTGGGTCGTGTTACCCAACAGCTTTCATCAGTTGAGGGCTGCTACTGAAGTGATACTGCAAAGTGGACAAGAGTTGGCCCACCAGTTGCTACATCAGGGGAGAACAGACTAAAATAGTTTGGTATTTGCTTTAGGCATTAAGTGTTATAAATCATCCTGTTTACCCAACTTGTTGGAATTTCCACACACACCCCCAACACCCCTCCCTGCCCCCATAACTGTGAAGTGATGTGTGCCTGCAAGCAGAGAATTCTGCTCATTTTGAGCATCAAGTAATTCACATTAGTGACTCCAGGATCCTGAGCA
Organism: Dromococcyx pavoninus; assembly: GCA_033558185.1. Classification (NCBI taxonomy): domain Eukaryota; kingdom Metazoa; phylum Chordata; class Aves; order Cuculiformes; family Neomorphidae; genus Dromococcyx; species Dromococcyx pavoninus. Next base: position 2,126,084 of record JAUMJL010000104.1, on the reverse strand, counting down.
GGAGCTCAACTGCTGTGCTTGTAGCAATGCTCTGCATTTGCATGCGGTCCTTCCTGTTGCCAGTCAAGCCCTGGCAGAAGGGTTGTACTAGAATCAGTAGGCTATTGCACGAAAGGGAGTCACCAGTTTCTGCCCAATTGTTTCAGACAAGTTTGGTCTAGGACTTTATAATTGGCTCTGATCCCAGTAGTTGTGCGCAGCACTTAACAATACGGCTCTCTCTGCAGTACTTATAAAGGGGTTAAGGGCTTTGGGTGATTTTGAACCTTTGCATGTCCTGTTAGTAACTTCAGCTGCTGTGTAGCATCACGGCAGGAGTCTAGCTAGCTTGTTCCGTAAGAAAACAAGCAACTTCTCCAGCCATGAAGCAACTATTCTTGCTACGCAGACTTCCATGGGCTATCTGAACTCCTTGTCTGCTTTTGCCATGTGGGAACAACCTACCCAAGTGATTTGAACAGACCTTCATACTGTATTTTGGCACTTTCTGCAGAAGCTTCATTAGGAAGCAGCAGAGGTTATTAGAAACATTGATAGCATCTAAATGATAAGCTCATATTTGTTTTATTCTGTTAACATCTATGGGAGAAGATTCTACGCAAGGTTTACATCACTCCTGAGAATAGCTAGGCAAACGTGTCCATTAATAAACAAATATCCTCCTACTTTTAAAAATAAATGCCTCAGATCAGGATCTTTTGCCACGTTTCACTTCTGACCAAATTTTAACAGTAGAGAGCAAGTGGCTGGCAAAGCCCTTTGAGTTTCTGCAAGTTTTGAAGTCACAGCGGAATAAGAAAATCTATTTCATTCTCATCTTTAGCAGGAAACATTTTAAATGCTAGTTTTAAATGTTTCCAAACAAGGAGGGAATGGAACCAACCACGTGACTTTGCACAGCTGTATCTGAGGGGAGAAACATGACTTTAGAAACATGTTAAGGATGATTTATCTACAATTTTTAACTGATCATTTCCATAATTCTGCTGCTTAACAAAAACATACTTGGTCTGAAGGTCACGCCATTGTTGTTTTACATAGCTGTATTAAAACTGCAGCATTAAATTGGAAAAATGTTTCTTTGCCTGAGAATTTCCTTTTATTTATTTTATTAAGAACTATGGAGGGACTGAAAATAGACTCGAGCCATAAAGATAGCAACATAAAAAATTATGTGCTGATCCTAAGTCTAGGTATGAAGTCTAATGCAGATCCTTCTTTATATTGAATGAGGCATCACAGGCATTTATTAGTTTTTCAAGAGTTGATTATATGCCAGTATAATTAAAACATTCTTTGGCACATGATGATGTGCCTTTATGATCATAGCCTGTTCTGCATGCATGTGCATGTTACACAGCAATGATACTGCCACCCACCATGGACTCAAAAATGCATACCATTTTGTCCAGTAATTTTAGAGACTTCTGCAAGTAAAAGACTGTTATATTTTTTATAATGATTGGCACTACCGTGAGGCCCTGACCAGCTCTTAGTATTTTATTTGAAACTCCACTGGTAGAAAGTCTTCTCTTCACTACAGTTTTATTTATAACTTGGAAGAGTAATTTACAGCTTTTGTAAAAAAAATGTCTCTGAGACACTGGTGAGATAATATATAATGAGATGAGAACTTGGAAAATATGAGTTTTAAAAAACATATATGGTAGGATGGACAGCTAACATCAAAGGCAATAACCTCACTGATAATACCATCTATAATGCATTTCAGCTATAAAGATCCTTATTCTACTGCAGATGTAAGATCAAATATGAAGGTCAGGCCAGGTTTGTTTGTTTGTTTTGGGGCTTTTACATTTAAACCTCCATCCAGAATTGAAGACACTTCTCCCCTCAAGAGAATGAGAAAGGCGACGGTGAAGAGTAGGGTGAGTGCCCTAATTTCTCAGTCACAGACTACACCGAGTACCCAGCATCTCCCACTGAAGGACCGAGTTGTCCTAAGTGCATGTCCTGTCTCCTAAATGATACATCCTTTGCTCTCCCAGTCTCTCAGTTATTCATGAACTATTGGTTTCAAGTGGAATAATTTAAGAGGAGATTGTTTGATTTTAGAATATCCTATGAACCACTGTAGAAACCTTCATTTCAGTCACATCTTAACTCCAAACAAGGTAGAGGACGGAGGTAACTTGTATGTGTTGCTTGCGCATTAGTTAATTTTGACAGAAGACTTCTTGGCTGCTTTCTATTGGACAAAATGTATTCAGTATGTTCTGAAACCACTTATTAGTTTGGGCCCCACAGAGATGCAGAAAACACATGGTATGCAACTTCTTGAGGGCTTGGTACCCAAGTAGCTCAGTGTTGCCACGAATCAAGGTAGTTGGAAGCTCAGTTGCCCAGTATTCCACAATGAGGGAAGTCTCCATGCCCATAGTCAGTTAAGAGGGAAAAAATTGATAAAAATTTATCTTTTCACTTGATATTCTGAATATACAGGAGGAATTGTTACATTGAACATATTACACCTTATGAAGGATTCCAATTAGTCCAAACAGCCCTCAGGCTTCCCCTTCTGTTTTTTATTGTGTTTTGCTTTTGTTCGGTTGTTTTTTTTTATGATGAAACTTCTCAAATTTATTTGTGTGGATTTCAGATACACAGATAGTTAAGATCACACATAATCTTCAGAGTGGTGTAAAAAGATCCGTGGAAGTTATTAACTTCTGGATATTGCTTAGACTTTTATTTGCACCAAGGCTGGAGTCAAGAGAAAATAAGAACCTGATAGCTTCAGCATAAATTATAAAAAAACCACATTAACTTTCATGTTGAGGAACCTCTCCCCTTCTCAAAGACTGGCTACTTTTGAAACTAAACTGTATACGGCTTTGTTCAATGATAATAACACTGCCTTCTGGACCTTGACTAGAAAGGTTAGGTTATAAAGGAGAAACGTCATTATCCTATAGACTGAATTTTTGATTCCACATCTTTTTTTGCATCTTTGAAAATTTTGCACTTAGTAAGGCATCAACAGCTGTTATGGTCCTTCTTTATTTGTCAGAAAGAACTGCTTCAAGAGAAAGAGGATTTATAAAATGCAGGTTTACCACAAATATCAATACACCAGACGTTGCTTGAGAGAAAGAATGGATATTTTTCCATATTCCCTGGTCAGCAATCAAAGTAAATATTGATTACTGGATGTAACAAAATTGAAAGTGGGAAAGTTGTGCTGTGGCCAATGCTGGAAATCATTACATGTTCAGACAATGCACCGTATACAATGGATGGATTTTCATTATTAGTTTTAAATGTCAACTCATATTCTGAATGTCTAGAGCTGTTTTGGTCTAGTGTTACTTATTTAGCACTAGAAGTGTCAGGTTGCAGGGAAGGATGCCTACCTAGGCAGAGAGGGAAGAAGGCAGGAAGGTAATTAGTCAACTTAACAAACAGACAGAATAAAAATATTAAATGTGGAATCAGGCTCTTATTCTAGATAGTAACTTTAACCAAACTTAATAAGCCACTTCTGAGGTGAACAAAATCACCTGAGAATAAAACAACTCTCAGTTTAAACGTGTGAGTGGGAAATGTGGTTCCTCACTAGGAAAACGCATCTCCAGCAGAGTTAGTTGGGAAAGTCTCCCGCTGACAGAGCCTTGAGTAAGATGATGACTTCAACCAACAAACTGCCTGAGGTTATCACACAGTGGCCTACTGCAGGTTAGGTACCACCGTGGCTGTTAATTTTCACGTTCAATTAGAAATAGAAATGGAATTCCATAAATTAGAGAAAATGGCTTAGTCCAGAAGAAAGTATCGCCCTCCTTCAAACAAAACTGGACAGTGAGGTCTTCACTTCCAGGAACAGGCTGATATGTGACTTGGAGGTATCCTTTTAACAAATGCAACAGACTACAAAAAAGGATGGCCTGTGTTGCTTTTATTATTGCCTGATTATTTCCAGATGTTACTTCATAGATTAGTAGCCTTGATGATTACTCTTGTATCTTAGCTTGTCTTTTTGTGCTATGCAAGATGAGTAAACAAGAGGACCTACATACACAGCCTAGTATGGATTCCGGGTAAGATATGTGTTAAAACATCACAAGATAATAGTGTAGTTGAAACCCATTAAATTCTTGTCCATCATGTCACAAAACCAAAGAGCTATTGTGAGTTTGGTAAACTGCATAGGGGATTACAGAGGAACATTTGATTTAGCATTACAACTCATTTTAAAATATTATCATGCAAAGCCAGTATAAGCAAACAGGAAACAGTAAGATCAGTAATTAGAAACAAACTAAAAGAATTGTTTCCATAACTTAAAATCACTATTTATGAAATAGCAATAACCAGTAAATAGGTTACCAACGGCCACCTATAAATCTCAAAACAGAAAATGCTTTCTATTTTTAGCAGCATCTATGCAGAAATCTATTCCTGCCTCAGTACTCTTCAACTGTGATTTTACTATCACTAAGCAATGAACATAGAAGCCTTCCAACTGCTAACTGTGGCTTACTATTTACAAAGTTTATTTATAAACTCATTTTCATGCAAGTATAAAATACTAATTCAATGGACAAATACACATTTGTTCACCAATCTAAATTATATACATTGTATTTGCATCTAATACTCAGAGAAGTGCAAAGTCCACAGTGACGTCAATAACAATAGTTTTGTAAACTACTAGATGACGAACTCTGAAAAGATTAGTAACTGTATGATAACATATCTATTTGTATACTGCTGAAATCAAACATTTTTGCGGTAAAAGAACATACATTTCAGCTACATTCAAGTGATTATTTTATTACCATATATTATGTCTTACAAACTTTACTGGAGATGAGCAAGAGCACTACAAAAACATACCTTAATGCAAGAGGTGTACTGCATGGTATGTGCAGGCATAGTAAAGGAGAAAGAAGAACTGGAAAGAAAAACAATCTAAGAAAACTTGTACAAAAACGGATAGTAACACTGACTAACACTGGGTTATACTCTCACTTATAACCAACTTGAAGGGCTAACAAAGATCCAATTTAGAAACATCTGTGCATTGTAGGTACAGTTTGGTGCAGATCAAGAGTGCACTAATAGAGTCAATGTTGTACGCATAAGATAATGCACAAAATACACTGATATGCATATAAACAACTAATTTGTTTACAGTAAGTAGGGCAGCACGGTTTAGTACTGCATCCTTGGCACTTAGTGATAGGACAACATGTTATTTGGTTTAACTAAATTCATAAACAGGATATATACTGGTTTGTAAAATGTAAAACATACATTATCCCTTTGAACCTCCCAGTTTAACAGCATTTTCCTAATTTTCAAGTTCAAATGCAAACACGATACACTAACTAGATATGGAAGACATTTCAGATATTGGCTTAAAACAAGACCTTGAATTAAAAAAAAGACCGAATCACAAATTAATACAAATGATACTAATTAGATCTGTAACTGATGTCTTGTGCTGAAAACAAAATCTGAAATGTTAAAAAAAACCCCCGCAATCTTGTAATACAACCCACAATGTCTTTGTGGGCTTTTCCTGAATAGTAATTGCTTCCTTTATGTCCCTTTCATATATGGTAATTTCACTTAAAAGAACTGCTGAAGTTATCAACCTGAAAAGGTGCATCTGAATAGAAGTTTGGCCTAGCACATCTTATCACCCAGATTAGAAAAAAATATGCTCTTCTTCTAAGAAAGCATGTTTCACCTACGAAAGGATTTCAGTTTTAAGTGATTGTCCTTATATTAAACAATATTACCAACTGTCTGGATGAAGCCAACTTACTTTTGCTTGTGTTAAACAACCAGGCTAAATTGCCATTTTATATTATATATAACAAATGTAATAAAATTGTTCTTCACATATAATGATGTAACACTAAAATTAACTGGTTTAAAATATTTTACAAAGACATTTTATTATATATGAACTATACAACACACAAGAATATGAAATATTTTGAACATATACACATTTCTGTATTTTTCATGTAGATTATTTTGCACCAAACATTGGTGTCTGCAATTCTAACAAACCTCTCAGGTAAAAATAAAACTAAACCCCAGAATGTCTTGTGAATGTGGTGAGTATTTTTCCTGAAAATGAAAGTTATTACAGGGAGAATTTCTCTAATGAATTTTTTCTTTTCTGAATTTAATATTTTGAAAAACTTTTCAAAGGGATGAACATACATAAGAAGAATAACCTCTCTAATACTTTGCAGTGCAATTTACGACGGATGAGGTTTAAATCAAAACTGATCCTTTCTCTACTATGGACATTGAAAACTGCAGTCAAAGTAAAGGTCAATAACAATTGCTATTGAGACTCCTTTCCTCCTTATTTAAAATGCAATCCTTTTCAATATCCATTTTAATGAGAGTATTTGCATAGAGCAGCCTTGTATTATTTCTAAAGAACATGATGAGATTTTTAACACAAGATAAGGCACATGTTTTTCAGCATTAATAATCCTGAGGATCTGCTCCTCCCCCTCAGCAAAATCTGTTCTTTTTAATATACCCTGTATTACCTGAAGAAAGCAGAAAAGCAGTACAGAATAAACCAAAATTTTTCAGCTGAACTAAATTCAGAACATTAACAACTCCTGATAATGGTGTAACAAATGCACAGATAAAGAATAAAGTCATTCTCTAAACAAATTATCTTTTGGGGGGGGAAGATACAGTCAGTAGCACTGTAGATGTTAGTTAAAATTGACATAACGATGACAATTACAGTGAGTTTTGCTAAAATAAGCTCTCATCAGAAACAAGGTAGCTAAATTGTGAGGCACTTAAGGTTGACAAGAAAAGGAGGAATGCAAGGGATCTGTTTCTTAGAAAACCTGAAGTTGCATATCATATCCTTGTATTAAGCCTTCTATTAAAGTGCTAGAAATGGAGACTTAAAACAAAAGGATTTAAATATAAAATAAGTGATTAAAGAGCTTAGTATGCATTAAAATTAAGTGCTTTTGATTCTCATGAATTCAGAGCTTTTTAATAGTTTTTAAAAGATAAAGTCTGGAAATAATCCACATGTGAAATCATCTTGTGCCATTGATGCTATTTGTAAAGTGCCCAATTATTTTCTAAACAACAAAACCATTTGCCTTATCTTATGTTGTATAGCATGACAGTCTGCAGTACATACGTAATCCGTACTGCAATGACACAGTCAGTCTGATGGAAAACAGCACATGCATATTTTTAGTCAGAAGTTTTAATTCCACCTGTCTCTCTAAAAAGCCATGTCTTGGATTACATATCCACCAGTACTTAGTGCAACCAACCTCATATCCTCGAAATGTATTTTAGCTGTTAAAGTCCGATGCTCAAAGATAGACTTTCCTCAGAGCTTTCCTCAAAGCTTTTCCTCAGAGCATCCTGACACCCAGACAAAATCACAGATGGAGCTCTAGATCAGAATCACATAAATCCACTAGATGCCAAATCTGAGAAGGATCTGGGTTCTGTCTGATGATGAAGAGGCTGAAGATGTGTGGCAGTCTGTGCATTACTGATCACATCTAACTGAGAGGGATACGCTTCATTTACATCTCCACCACTGAAACTGGTTTGGAACTGGAGGGAAAAGAGACAACATAAATGGTTAGTATGGGAAACTGATTTATTTATAAGTTTTCGAAAGTGTTCCCAAAGATGCAGATTGGATGAAATAATCTTATTTTATTTTTAAATAATGAATGATGAGAAGAAAATTTGCATTAAAGCATGGCCTGAATCACCATGGAAAATTACCCATGTTGAAGTCAGTGGGAGTACTTCTGGTTAAGTAAAGAAACATCTCTTATCTAATTCATAATATAGTTTCCATTTGTAGAAAGTACAGTGTGACTGAATGCTCCTAATTTCCACATTCAGCTGTTGTATCATAAAAACAACCTATTAACATACTGTCATGTCTGCAATGAGATCCAGACTTTACAGCTCTTCCAAGAATGCACATGCAGTCCCTATTCATAAGCTGAAGTGTACTGCATTTAACTCACAGGCTGAGATGTTGGAGGGTGCGTTTTTTTGAAAAACAGTTTTTGTATTGACAAAGACAAGTAAGAGCAGTGAACAGCTTTTATCAGTCTTGACATAATTGTTCATATGATTATTTTAATCATCTGATTTAATGCTTCCTGTCATGCTATGGAAAGTAACTTTATCTACAAAATACTCCATTCATTCATGCAAAAAAAGACAACAAAAATATTTTAAACATTTCCATCATCTCTTTGGGAGTAGCTTATATTTTAAGTTCTCATTCACTCAAGGTGAATAAAACTGTATATTATGCATTCACTCATCTATCAAAATATGCTGGATTTTGGAAACCGTTTTTTTTTCCCCTTCTACATAAATGTTGAAATTTGACTAACGGTGCACAGTTATTCTAAATTTTTAAAAAAAAGGCTATAACCATGTGAATTATGTTTTTAATCAAAGCTGCCATACTTTTAAAGACAGCTACAATAACATAAGCTAGGATTACTCCGGACAGAAACAGATTATTTCAATATTCTTCATTAACAAGATGAGCACACTCATTAAAATTTCTAAGAAAGTTTTCAATACAGAATCAAGTAAATAGCAATCTTTCTTCTGTTTAATAAAGGAATACTGACCTTAAACAAGCAATCAAATTATCTAAAGCCTTTCTGCCCTTCTCTATCACTGAAAGTGCTTTTAGACAACATCGGCTATGATCCTACTGCAATTACAAGTTAGACAGAAGATCAAGGCAGATGACCACAAAAGACCCTTCTGGCTTTCTAATCCCCTAGTCTTTTCACGTAGAAATTGATGGGAGTTAGAAGGCTGAAGAAAGGACAGCAATCATGGCTTGCATAGCAACGTCTGTCCTCTCTCCAGACTCCAACCACTGATAGGGATGTCCGTGCACTAAAAACAGCCACCAAGGCTGCCCTACTTCGGTTTGGCTGTGCGGATGTATGCTCAGACAGTAGTATCCTATCTGCTTAGTCTCATCCTTAGTAAAGTTACCAATTAGCAATAAAATCAAACCTGAAGTTTATTATAAACAGTGATATGTTGTCCTTAATTGCAATAAAAGTATATTATTTGCCATCACAGGATATTTTTCAAGTTTGTCTCAAGTGCAACAGCTAAACTTCTGACTTGCTAGTTCCAATGCGTTCACCTATTTTAAAACTCTTAACTCTCTGATACAACAATAGATGTAATCTCCGTCATATAAGCGTATATAAATACAGGCTCACTTTTCTCTCGAGCAATGACAGTTCTAGGTAAAAAAATGTTTCTACATTAAAAGTTTTTTCAACAACTTTGGTTTACACAGAGCCTCACATTACCCTCAATTTATACAAATGTTAATTGGTAGATATGAGTAGAGGTCAAAACTGAGTATGGTCTGATACAATATATGTTGGTTTTTTTCCAAGTGAACAGTACATAGTAGTACAGGCTGCAAAAGTCAATGCTATTTGGTTTGGGAACAAGCAGTCTCTTCCCATTGCCCACTGCACCCAGTCGGCATACATGGTTTTGGACCCACAAGGAGTTGGAGATAGCTATCAGCTATCTACGATTGCTCTTACAAAAGAGGCTGGGGAAATAATCCTTCCTTATCTCATCAAGAAACATGCTCCTCTTTTAAGCTCATTTGGACAAATGTTCAGCAGATCACTTCAGAGGTAAACAGCAGCTAACGTGTAAAAGGGTAACATCAGTTCTGCACCAGTCTTCTGCATATGCAGTGCTATCCAGACCCACACAGCATGGTCGTAGCATGGTACGAGGGGCTGAATTTGCCTCTAAACAACTTCAGTACTTAAGAACAAAGTGGCCTTCGTTCATTTTTCAGGCCAAACAAGCTAAACAGAATATTATTATTGCAGCACAGCATTCCAGTAAACATGAAGTAAAAGGCACTCATTTATTGCATTCAGAGATGCTGTCTTAGTTGTTAGTCATTGAACTTCTTACAGATAGATAAGACAAATAAGTAAGCAAGAAAATAATAAAAAGAGTGTATAACAAGCAATTAAGACAAGATAACAATAAAATAACCTACAAAATAAATTAATTTGAAACCAACCATTAGTAAGAAAGAAATGGAATTGCTTATGTGCTGGCTGTTCAAAAGTGATGCCCCACACAGTATAGCTTTTGCGAAAAGAACAATTCTATACTAGAAGGAGGAACCTGGATGACTCCGAAACTGCTTTGCAACCCTGTTATCAAGCACTACGAAGGACTAATAACACTGACCACAGCCAGGCAACATACAGCCAAGCACTGTGCGAGCTTGTGCACTGCAGTTTGACAAAGTCACTTCATGCTATTACAGCTCTTGGGCACTCGGACAGAAGTTACACATCTCGCTGAACTGTCCTATGTTTCAGCTAAATTTCTGTAATACTGCCACTGTAGTTCTTCCACTAGTGCAGGGGTGTCAGACTCACGGCTTCCGTCGTTCTCCTTCTCACACTCTGCACACGTGACCAGCGCTGGCAGGAGCGCAGGGGCAAGGAGCTCAGTGCTGCCGCCAGGTAGAAACAAGGTGATGGGCTGGATAAAACAAGGTGGAGGGCTGGATTCGGCCCATGGGCTGTGAGTTTGACACCACTGCACTAGTGAAACAGTTTTAGAAACAGTATGTTTTGTAATTGTATTAAGCATACTGAAAAACTGTGTATGTTCTACTTGCACTCCTCAGCTCTGTCTTCTGTAGGTTAAATGCTAATTGATACTTTAAATCTGTAAATGCTTATGTACAGTAGGATCACTACTTTAGAACATTAACTTATTGAGTTAAATAAAAAAAAAATAGTGGCTCTGTACTTGGGCAGCATTAACTGAAGTAAATGATACATTTTATACTACTTCAAAAGGAGTTATTCAGAAACAGGAACTGCCTTAGTAATTGAATATTTTATTTCTAAGTTAATTTTCCCTATAAAGAACTGTGCTTAAAACTGCAGCCTGTGCTACAGCCAGACTCCTCTCTTCTAAAGTTTTATAATGCATTCTCCTTAGCACAATGTGAAAAGCGGTCAACTTATCTACTGTGAATATGATTTTTTCCTGCTTTTTTGCTTTCAGCAGACAATTTATACAGTAGCTTGAGGAACAAGCTGAATTTCACTTATGGAAATATGTATAAATATTTTTGCAGCATTATTACGTGTAGAAATGCAATAGTTCATAATACTTCATGCTATTTATGTGATATTATGATCTGATAATTCACGCAATCCTAAAATCATCGAAGAGCAAGTTGCTAGAGAACATTAACATTTTAAAATAAGATATTTTTCTGGATCCTTACAACATATTTCATGAAAATGAATGTGCCAGACAATATTATGGACATCATTCCACTCCTCTAAAAAAGGCATATATGCAAATATCAAGCTTTTGACCAAGCTGCTTTTCCTTTGTTCCTACTGGAAAAATCACTGGTACGTACAACAGACTAATTCACTCACTCTTGCTTTAATACTGCCAAAGAGAGCAACCAGGATGTGGATACGTGTACATAAAAACTTGACCAAATGCAACCCTCTTCAATCTATTGAATAAAGAAGGCAAGGACACCCACATGCTGCTAAATCCATAAGTTTCAAACTCTGATTCAATTATGACAAACTCTGCATCCCAGTAGCCACCCAAAACAATAAAACCACAATCCAAAATGCAAGTAATTTAACAATGCTGTTTATGTTACCTTGTTCAACAACGTTTGTTGACTTGCCATCATAGGATCATATTGCATTTGATCCACGCAGCTGGGCTGTGCTTCCTGTGTGCACTGGTACATAGAAACAGCGCCTGCATAGCACGTTTGAGGAGTTAGCATAACTGACTCAGAGTTTATCCCACACTCACGATTTTCAGGGATTTGTTGCAAACAACTGAGAAAATCCTCCAAGTTGGAAGATGCAGAAAAGGTTGATCTTTCAAAACCTACTACAGGGAAATCCATTTGAGCAAAATTAGAATTCTGTGGCATTATCGCTGCGGGTTGCTTGCAAGGAATAAATTCTTGCCTACACGCATAAAGGGAACTGTTTACTTCTGATTTGTAAGAGAATTCCGATGTAGTGGTATGCGTGCCAGGGAATATATATTGCTGGGGCTGCTGCTGGGAACAGCTAATAGGCATGCTGGTGCCAGAACTCCAATTTGTGAACATTCCATTGACTTGCATATGTTTCATCTTTTGACAGAGCTGCTGCTGCTGCTGCTCCACAAGCTGTTTCTGGTGCTGATGAAGTTGATGAGGATCTAATTCTTGCTGTACCAAGCAACCTTCATTCTGAACCAGGGGCTGCTGTTGGTTACAGCCTGTATATAAGAAGTCAGTCTTATTTAAGGAATCCTGAACATAAGTCAGAATTTCATCAGTTATGTCGATGTCCCCAATATCATCCATACCAGATAATTCAGTTTTAAAAAACTCCTCATCCTGTTGAATACACTTCAGATCTTCAAAGTCAATACCCAGATTTTTCATGATGGTGTATAAATCACTGGTTTTGTTATCTTGAAAGAGTGCTGCGCTGTCTTCAGGAAGTGGAATAGCACTGTCTTGGGAACACTCCATTAGCTCCCGTTTGAGAATGCTGTGATTACCAGTAGGTAGGAGATTATCCGTCCAGCCATTGCTAACACCACCCAGTTCATCCCTGCTCTCTGCAAAGAAGTTCCGCTCAAAGGAAAGTTTATGTGATGCTGGAGGGCAGAGATACACAGACTCATCTTGCCTTAACATGGCACCGAGAAGGGAGTTTGGATCCACAGAATCATTGTGTGGCGTTGCTTTGGCTCCTTTTCCCGTCATACTTTTATTCTTCACCTGAGAGGGATCCGTAAGGCTTGGCACAGGGAAAGATACCTCATACAAAACAGCCTCACCAGTGGCAAACATGAAGGGCAACTTCATGTTACGCTTCCGTAAATGTTCTGCCCCTTCTTCATCTCTGAAAATAAATCATATAGAATAATACTGCAGTACCAAACAGTTACCGTAATCTTTCTGTCCCCTGGAATTAATATTGAAAAAATTAACTATTCTATTTGTAGGCATTTTTCAAATTCCAAGCTATTCCAGCTCAACTTGGCAGAGTTAAACCAAGAGGCAGATTATGAAATAAGGAGCTTATGACTGTAATACCACCTTTACATATTACATTTGCAATTAAAACTAGACAGCATACGCCATTTTCTCTTCATTATGAGCTGAAATGAAAATAAGTGAGCTTTGTTCCACGCATTATGTTTTTCTTGGCATAGCAAGTAAATTAATACTTCCATACTGCAGTATCTCTTTTTTTTCCATTTTACAGACTCCTTATCAAAAATTACTTAACCAATATAATAATGCTCAATTCCACATTATGTAGAATTTAGTTCAGCACCATAAGGGACTTAATTTCTTTACGTTATTTATCGTTTCTTCTACACAACTGCAGTTGGATTTCAGGGATGCTGAATTAAAAATAGGTTGGATGGAATAACCTGGTACTTGTACCACTGTTCTTATTCTCTATGTGAAATCAAAATGTCTACATTTTTACACATAAAGAAACCATACAGGTACTGAAATATCAGAATTCTCTTCAATGTTTGTTAGGAAGAGGCAAGAGTTAGAAAGAGGGGCTTTTTTTTAGTTCAGCATTTAAAAGGGCTTTATTTGAAAATAAAGAATTGCTTTTTGAACATAAACAAACTCAAAAGTTTTCAGTTTATGAATGTGATGATGACTTACGTAAGAGGTCTTTGAGTGGCAATGATATAATCTGGTCGTCCATTTTTGTAGACAAGACGTGCATTTGCCTGTACCCAGGCCCATCGATTTTCTTTGGTTAGAAGCCTAAATACAGTCATTCCACTCTCACCTGTCTTCATCACTAGAGTTAAAGAGTAAGCATACAGTTTACTGTCCAGTGAACAAAAATAGCAAAATCTGGCATGTCATGAAAGTAATCCCATTTGTAAAGCAATTTTACAAATCTCATGTCCTCAATCATCTGTTTCTGTGTGGCACTAATGTACTCCTAGTGAATCAAGATGATCTTTCACTTTAAAATATCAACTTTAATTTACTGGTAAATTAAAAGCCAAAACTGCAAGCAATTTTAAGATATTCACTACAGATTTGCAACATCCTATATGGAGCTTCATCCATTATTTCTGAAATAACAGAAATTAATAAATACTAGATAATGTAAATAACTAAAGTCTAAGTCTCCTTTACATCCAAAAAGTGACTATTACTTATGAAATCAGAAAACACATTAGTTCTAAATCCATTTTGACTAGTTGATGCAGAAATACTTCAAAACCCATTATTTTTAACTCCCACTATCACTTCACTAGCAATGTTTGATAAACATACTACATTTTTGTTTGATATTGCTGAAAACACTGCATTCCTAAACAGAAAAATAACATCACAAAATCAGGAAAGTTTAAGAATCCTAATGAAAAATAATCTTTGCTACAATACCTTTTAATCTTAGCACCAGAAACTTAGCTAAACTAGTATTAAGACAAAGTTTCAAACAAAAATTTCAAACCAAAGTATCTCATTCTATTCTGGAAATATTTTCTTTCTTATTCCTTACCAAGTAAATAAAACCACTGATAGGGAACAGTGACTGAGCTATTCCTGAAACAGAAGATCTGCTTAGTATAGGTTTAGAACTAATCTACTGAGGGGGGTTTCTTAATTGTATACAAGGGGACAAAAGAAAAAACTTTTTCAAGAGATGGCAGCAGAAAAAAAGCACCACCAAAATATCTGAAGAAGTTTCTGTAAATTCCAAAGACGAATATGTTAAGGCTCACCAAAAGTAAAACAAGAAGTCCACTAAATAGTTATGTATCACATAGATGATACTTATTTCCTTAGCTTAAAACATTAAACTCTTCTCCTTAAGTTGTTACTTAAACCAAGTCAAGCTGCCAAGAATCAAAACCAGAAACGTATAGCACACCAGCTTGCTAAATCAGAGATTAACTCCTGTTATTTTGCAGTGATTTCAGAAGAAAATATTTTATTCAACTTCCTAACAGGAAGGCTGTCTTTGAAATAGTCCCTTTGCCCAAAGGAAGTTGTTGAAATAGCAGAAGTTGGGTTGAGCAGAGAAGGAAGTGAGAGGAGCAAGATGTGACAGACACCGGAATACATAACCTAAAAGGGTCTAGATAGAAATATTAAATATTTCCTCATCCAGTGTAAGTTATTATAGGGAGGAAAAGACTACATTAAATGAACAGTGTTCTTTTTGTTAACAACCACCTTTTCTAAAAAAAAAAAGAAAAATAAAATCCATGCTTTGGCTTTTCAGCCTTTCTTAGGGAATGAAGCTTACTTCGCACATGATTTTCAGCACAGTAAAGCATATCAGCTGCATGAATAAACTGGTATCCTGTTCCTCTCATACACAGCTCTGCTTCAGTGTATCCCAGGACAATCTTTCCTCTGGAACGTAAAAACAAAAAATTGCAACACTGCTGATGAACCAACTCACAGAACGAATGCCAAGCAAGTTAATTATGGCTAGAACATTTCAGACGTAAATGCTAACTACACTTTGTTGCAATATCAATTGTATGCGGAAGTATGACAGTTCTAATAAAAAATGCAGTTAACAAATCATAAAATTTTTACTAGTCCTCCAAGGTGCCCTCAGTGACTAGGAATGGATTCACGGAAGTATTAAATCTTTTTTAAAAAAGCTTAAGTTTACAGTTCAGCTGGACTATTAATTCCATACTTTTGAACATAATCACTCATAGCAGGTAGCTGCCTTTTATTGCAATGAAAGACACTGACTCACCTTATTTCACAGTATTTACCTACAGGTGATCACATGTAGAAGTAAGGATGGACTTACCTTCCGTTATCTAAACCTTCTTGCCTAAGCTAATATTTTTAGTAGCTTAGAATTCAGGGTATCTCTCAGAACTACATCCCTTTTGCTATTGAGTGGTTTGGGAGCACTGTGCTTGCATTTAAGCCCTCTAAGATATGCCTCAGAAGTCTACTGGCAAGAGAGTCATGTTTGACCCTGGTAGCTAAAATGATAGTACTTTACTAGAGGTCAGAGAGCTGAAGAACTTAACAGCATTTGTGTGAGTGTTATGAGGTATTTACTTATTAGCGGGGCTGAAAAAAAAATCTTAATGGTTCCTCAACAATCATTAGTACTGACTGAAATAGTAACCAGCTCTATATTTCAAATACATACTTGAAACCTATTTCATCAGCAAATTATTAGAATTACACAGAATAATTTACACCTACTTTGCATCACAACCAGTAGGGGTGAAATCCAGTTTATGTTTAGTTCTGAAGATTAAGTTTTTGGTTCGTATCTCAAGGATAGATGGTGGCTGCAGGGGAGTAGCTACTGCAAACAGAGCGAGTTGAGGCGACAAAGTAGCACCATCCTTCCCTTTCTTGTTTTGCCCATGAAGAAACTTTAATCGTCCTTGAAAATTCATAGCCTTAGGATGAAGATATAAGAAATTGTTATATGTCAGAGATATTTAAGAGCAAGATATTTCTATTAAGCTGTAAAACGTGTATTTATTTCATTAAAAACCCATCAAATTCAAGTTTATAGCATAGCATACACAGAAGTTAGCAAACAGAATACTGTTGCTATACCCTTGAGCACGTCACTTTGAGATCTACTAATAAACTCACTAGAAAAAACAATGGAAGGCTGTACAAACATGTCAAACGTAATATAAAATGCCAACTGGATCTTCTACTATTCTAATGAACACGGCATTATAAATTCATACAAATAACATGACACTATTTCTCTTGCTTTAATATTAAGTATGCGAACATGCAAAATTGCAAAATCCTATATAAACGATTGTATTTGTAAGAAGTCACCCAGCGGGTGATAAACCCATAGCTCTTCTAAAATCTACTGCACTGACAAACCAAAAACATATTAAAAAGAGCCAGCATAGACTTTACCAAGGGACAACTATGGTTCTGTTAGTTATTATGACTTATTGCATTTCAAGATATCCAACAGAAAACAATCTTTCTAATGCTTTGTTTATCTGGAAATCACACAGTACCTGACAGAAACAGATGCTTATTTGTATTTTACTGAGGAAAGTGCCATAAGAAATGAGAGAGCTTGCACCTAGTTTAACAACACAGTGAAGGGGACACATTCAACGTCGCTAACTGAAACATACTCATTTAAGCAGCTCAGATATCTACAGACACATAACAAAGAAAACAGTTTGCTATACATGTCGAAAAGATAATGCAACCTGCAAGCACGTGTGGAACTTTTTATGTAACTCCATACTCACCAGGAACCCAGATGAATTATCCAGGAGGCATCGTAACCTGCAGATGAAATTCCTTTCCATAAAGGAAGAATTCTCTGGAGGAAGTTGGTCTGGGTTATAATAGGTTGCTGGCTGTGAAAATCCATTATCTCCTACAGGAAAGGATTATTTATAAGGATTATTTTTAGAAGAACACCTAGTGAAGGCTATCTATAACAAATCATCTTCCGTCTCGTAAACAAAGTATTAGGCCATGACCTGAGAGAGAACAATGTAAACTGGAAACAGCCTCAGAACCTATACTGATTACCACATCAGGTTTAGTATCAGTCCTTCTGATGGGATTACGATTTACAAGCTATGGAACTTTAAAACTGCATGCAATTTATTGTTTTTAAGTGGTAGCTTCCTGTGTTTTGTTTCAGGTTTTAGTTTTGTTTTTAATTTATTCATTATGTTTGTCAACAATCTAGGTTCTGAACCAGTGGCAGAAAGCGAAGTTCTCAGCAAAGAGCAGACTCACATTTCTGCAACGGCAAAATATGCAAAAGGCATAGTAACTATACAAACTGAGTATTCAGAAGCTCAGTAGATGGTATCAAACTGTGAAACCGTTACCTCCCGGACATCCAGCTGAAAGCTGCAGCAATAAATAAAACCAAGCATCTTTAGGGAACCACCACAATGAATTGATGTGCATACTTTCTCTAGCAGATGCAAAAAACACCTCCCTGTTAAATAATGAACACGTTTCTGAGCTGCGCTGATCAAGAAAATAATATAATTACCACTCCAGAGGATTCTGGAGCATTTGTGTTCTGTTTGTTTGTTTTTAAAGAAAGACCCCAAAACACGATTGGCAACTGCGATGACATCATATTCTTCTGCCACTTCAGGACAAGCATTTGCTACCAAGTGGCATTTAGAAAACAGACTTAAACACTTTAATTACAAAAGTAAAACCAGAAGGCAAATCAATAAACTTCTGACAGAACAAATGTTCTGCATGAAACTACATATATAGAGATACCAGCGCATGTCTACTCACAGCCAATTTAGCAAAGTGTTCTCATTTGTATTACATACAAAAACCCCACAAACTGGTCATTCCCTAGGGATTCGTACATGCAGCAAATTAAGAAAAAAACAGTGTGAAATGCTATTCTAGAGTGCTAAATACTCCACCATTTAAAAAATAGTCCATATACTCCAAGAAAACCGACTGCCATGTATGGATAAAAGAATACAGGTTTTAAGAAAGAACACATATTGAACTTCCAGACCTGAAGATGAAATTAGGGAGAGCATGCTGCTTAATCACACACCATGTTATGTTCTCTGGAACATAATTCCATCTCTTGGACAGCTGGAAAAACTTATAGATAGGCTAGGTGGTTTGTACAGTGGTGAATCGAACCCCAAGGAAACCAAATCACAGCGAAAAGCCAGTTCAGTTCAATCTACTAATTCAAGAGACTGAAATGGAATCAAATGAGATTGCTCATGACTTGCCAAGAGGCCTTGCAACCTATGGCCATATAAACCCAATAAGAATGTGGAGTTATCCAGATTTTCAGACTAAATCAGGAGATTTTTCTCTCTATAAAACAACTGCTATGCAAGGTCAATTTTTGCTGAACAAACCTGAAGGAGAAAGAAGTCACTAGCTCATTGGGTATATGAAAAGGGGCAGTCTGATATTACAGCCACCTGCACTGTGTATTGGCCAAAGTCAGCATATGAGGTGATTCCACAGATACAGAAGCTCAGATACTTGTAGTACAAGATAGTTACCACCTAACTTTGACGTTAGAAAATAATAAATTCCTACACTTGTCGTATGGATGGTTCTCAACAGACAAAAGCACACTGACTTCCTTGCTTTCTACTGCTGCAATTTTTTTTTTAAATTGCGTAATTCCTGGTGAGAATTTTCAACGCTTCTGAGGCAGTGCCTTTCCAAGAGGTGCTGAAACGAGTTAGATGCTCGCTGAAAAAGTAATGATTATGAAGAAAAGGCATCAAAGAAAGCCTGAAAATGCCAACTGATCTGTTAAAAATACCATGTTTGAATCTCTGCTACGTATTACTCTAGTTCTCAAAATGCACATATCAACATTCATGTTTCACAAGTATTAGCACCAAGGAAGCCACTAATGTATTTTTGTTTTGCCCCAAGTAATCCCAATATTTGTGCTCCTTTTCTATAGCCACAACTTTATTCCTGCAAGACCAACTACTGCTGAGAAAGGTGCCAGCTAGTGAGGCCAAAATTGGTGCCAACAGCTGGCTACTGTCAGAAGGGCTGACTGGAAGAGCTGCTGGCCACGCAGGAGTGTACTGAGACCACCGAGTAGTTTATGGTGCCCTAAAAGCTTTGTGTTCATTCATTCAATCAGTTATTTCACGGAGATCAATAGGACTACAAACAACTTCTTGGAGAAGCAATAGGAAAAGACTTCAAAAACTAGTAGCAGCCTCCTTGAAAGGCTCTGATTAACTCCTAGAGCTACGCCTACTTGGTGTAGCTCTAATATCGAATAAGCAGTGCAAGGATTTCTGCTGGCACACTGGCACTGGCAGGCATGTCTTCCAGCACTTCTACCCCTGGAGCACTCAGTGTTATTCTTTTGGTAAATACAAATATGGAATTTGAATGCAGGTACCTTATCTCGGTTCTCTCAAGCGTCTCTCAGATTCCCTAGTAAATCAGGCTGTTCCCAAGGCTTTGTTGGAAGAAGTAATACAGTATGCAACTTGTGAGAGAAAGGGGACAGAACTCAAAACGAGGGAATGGGCTTCAAGCCCAAACCTCCTACATTTATGAAAGGAGTACTGCTGTACTTTCCCAGGCAGACAGAGTCAGAGAGGTTTTAGTGCCGGGACTGTGGAGAAGTGACTTAGTGTAAGAAGGCAAAGAGTCTTGCAGAGCAGCTGCAATCCCTGAGGAAAAATTACCAATTAACACTATATGGGGTAGAACCAATATCCCTTATGAAGTTCACATTGGAGCTCACTGACACCATGAGGCAATGTGCAGAACATGCTGTGCATTAGCTCTTCTTCTTTCTCTTTAAGCTGAACACCATATATGGATGTGAAGCAAGTGAACTTCAAAAGATAACCCAAACTTGAAGTTGCAAAACAGATATTTGGGACTGAATTTTGCAGCCTTCTCTGGGAACATGACAGGGCCGAGAAGAGTACTGTACTGGAAGCACAGTAAACAGCTGAGGAGATCAGTGGTCTAGGGCCATACCAGAGTACTCAGTGAGAAGCAACTAGTTCAGACTAACTGAAGCAGAATTAGTTCCTGGACTCAGCCTGGAATGTACACTTAAGCCTGAGCATTTATAATATGATGATAAATATTTACATAATGCCAGTTGAATGTATTAAAAGGGAAATGGATTAAACTAGCAAAAATGGGGAGGATTCTTACAGACATAGCATTATCCTTTGTTTAAAATCCAAATTCAGTTTAAAAAGCCTCAATGTCCAAACATTTTACATTACTTGAGGCCCAAAAATAATTAGCAGCTTCTGGTAAGCTAGGAACCCAAGATGCAAAACAAATGATTATTTGTTGTCCTGCTCAGCACTTCTATCTTTCAGTCAAACCTGGAGTCCAGTGAACCTGGCATCATACTTTGCAAACACAACCTTTTGTAAATTCATATGCACTTCAGAACACCATTTCATGCTAAGCAAACAGTAAGCCATCACATAAAACCCCCAGTAACTGTTTGCCATACCAAACTGTAATATTAGCTATTTCTGGAGCATTTTTTCAACTGGATTGTGTAGATTGATCCATAGATGGCATAACGATGTTGATCGCTAAAGGAAAAATTTAAAAGTACTGAGCTGTGAGCTAAACAAGTAAATAACATTTTCTCGTTCTTACTTTTCTGTCAAATCATGACATTTTGACACTTTAAAATGTTAAATGGGAAACTGTTAAGAGTTTTAGATCAAGTTGCTTTTTCAATTTAAAATGATTTATTAAAAAGTATTATGCATTTTTTTTCTGCATTAAAAAATTCTCTAAACACAAGTAACTTTGAGTAACAGAGAGCATTACGTACATATTTAAACAACTGCTGTGCAAAATGGAGCATTACAGTTGTCTCAACAGATTTGCCATTATTATCAGGCAGGCATAATCTTCCCATATAACACATAACTATCCATTAACAACACATCCCTGTTCTGATATGTAATTAACATGTTTCTCAATACAGCAGGTCACTTAAGCATCAGTCAATAACATATGACAATCATATGCTCTAACAAGCATACTATTTGATCTTAAAGACTCATCTGTTTAATCTTTTATTTCTCTTCCCTTTTTACTCCCAGGAGAATTACTGCTCAAAGTGGCAATTTGCATATAACAGTAACAGATGTGGAGGAGTAAAACTCTTCCACAGCCAGGAATGCACTTGTCCATACATTAACACTAACTATCACATTCTTAGTCATGGAACAGATCTGCCAGACTGAAGGGCTTAAAGGAGTTGTCATACCGAATTGTCTGCTGTCCTTCCTAAGCTAAAGAAATTGCTGTTATGATCTATAGGCAGGAGTAGCAGATGTAAAACAGATTATCACTTCCTTATTCAAAGAGTTATTAAAGATGAGCCATATAATTGAGGGTCAAGACAGAAAAATCAAACTTCCTTTCTTCTTATGTCACCAAAAGAAACTGCCCATTTCTGTCTGCCCTGTTTGCAACCTGTTTTGCTATTTACCACAGGAAAATAGACCAGACAACTGAGATGTTCAGTTGTTTATGCTCCCAATTAGTGTCTTACAACTTAAAGCAAAAATCATCTTTTAATGGTGCCGTGCTATGAACAGCAGTGCAAAAAATTGTAATTCCCACTGTTAGCTAAACATATCCATAAAACTCATAAAAGATGTTATTCCTTTCTTTGATCATGTAAAGGAACTTTTTTCAACACATTTTTTAAAAACCCAGCTAACCAGACAGGCAAACGCAAGTTGGCTGCATTCTCACCTTGTATGCTTGGTCCAGAATCTGCAGACTGGGCAGGATTTAATGCCCAATGTAGCTGCCGCTGGAACTCAGGTCTGTCTTCTGTGTGAATCAATTCAAACACACTCTGGTGTATGATATCAGACTACATATACAAAGGAAAAAGGTGAGAAACAAAGAGAATAAGAAACATATGACAACATGGTGTAAGTTGTCTGTTTGACAGCACTGCTATGGAGATAACAAAATCCATTTTGCTTAGGGATAAAAACATACATTTGCATGCATGTGGCAAAGCGTCACAGAACAATTTTTAGTAGCACAGAAAAGAATCTAGTCATACCCATGACTGCAAATGTGAGAAATAATGGTAAAAAATATCACCTTTAAAAAAAATAACATTATGTCAAGTATTTCTTTACCTGCTTTTATCTAAGTAAACCTGGAACTGTTATGCTCAGGTTTTATTTAAATCATTTAATTTTTGCATACTGGTAAATAAAGTACTTGCCAGCTAGTACTTGGAGATGACCAGTTCTAGATACTACAGGAATACAAAAGAGGCCAAAGACCCTGAACCAAGTAACTTCCAGAACTAAGCCAAGTAGATTATAACCATTGGTTTTGTCTGGTTGAAAGGTTTGTGACTCCTTAAGGATGCATTAAAATCTATAATTACTAAGCACTCATATCACCACCAGTTGTGTGCTTAGGACTGTGATTTAAATGACAAAACTGTAACAGCCAGTAGTGAGTGAAATAAATTAAGGGGAAAAAACCCAACCCAAAATATTCAAGAAAAGCCTCAGTCAACAGAGAGGAGTTAAACTGCCTGTTTTCTGCATTGATCAAAAACTCAACCCTTATTAAAACAGAAAAGATTTAAAATAAAATACAGACCTAAAGAAATTAAGAAGAGCTGGCAAAAGCAGAAAACTAGCTCAAATTTTGCTGTAATGAATTTCATAAAAGAATCAGTATTTTCCAGAACAAATTGCCAGAAATGCTACTTTTTGTAACTTTAAGACTTCACTTCTGTACCATGCACTTATCAGCACTACCATAGAAATTTTATGCCCAAATTGTTTTTCAAGGTTTTTTCTTCATTCTCCAGCACTGAAAAAAATCTGTAACCCCGGGAATAACAATATTATGTTTGGAATTCTTTCTTTTAGACAAACATTCCACAATCTCTTATCAGTTAGATGAAATTGCAGGCCTTGCAGAGTTTCTCCCTATTTTCAGACAGCAACTGGATCTATCATCATCCAAAGATATAAACTGGTAACCATAAATAAGCTTCTATCATTCTAACATACATTATTCCCAGGAGTTTTCTAAGGAAAGCAATATGTGCCCACTGGCTCTTGATCTTTACTATTTTGATACCTGGCTTTCAAATCCAAGTAATTTATCCATACATGATCTGCACCATAAATTGTAAATAAAAAATGCTTGTTTTGAAATAAGTAAATAAATAAAATAAATACAAGCAAGAGAACACTAAATTCTAAAAATACTAAAATCACTCAGTTGACACTTAAAACCTCAACGAATACTTATTTAATTTTGTGGGAAAGGTTTCTATCAAAATAATTACCCTCCCATTGAATTATGTCTCACTCAGCATCATAAACTGGGTAATACCACAGTACCAATTTCAAACAGACTAATTAAGTGTGAAAATATCCTATATCTTGCCTAACTCAGCTTTGCAAATAATATTCCTGTTGTGCTTGGCCTGAGGTCCAATTTCAGGTAGGCAAGCTGACAGAAAAGTAGTAGAGTTTCAAAGTAATTCAACCCAAAGTACCGAACTGAAATTTTTATTACACAAACTATCAGACCCTAAATATGAACACTGATGCCCTCTGAAATTAAGCGAAACCTCCACAAAAAAAAAATAAGAGAAAAAGTAAACTTACTTGTTGGAACCCCAAGTAGTCTTGGATAGTAGAAGAGACATAAAAAACGAGAGCATCAGCCGTAACAACTAATACAAAACCATTTAATGCCTGGGGAGGAAACACACCAATATGTCAGCTTCAGAGAAAATTCCAGATAGTTATCGTTGCTGTAAGCCTACCTATACTCTAGTCCCCCAATATAATGTGAAGCATGCAAGAACATATCATTATCTAAGAGCATGAACAGGAGTCTTCATTCCATCTCTCTACAGTACACATGGCACAATGAAGAAAACCAAAAGACAAACAACAAGAAGAAAACAAAAATCAAGGAAAAAAAAAGGAACAAGAAGAAAACAGAAAAAAAAAAGAACAAGAAGAAAACAAAAAGAACAACAAGAAAAAACCCAACAAGAACAAAAATGTTCATTTGGAAAATTCAGGGGAGAAGGTAAAGTCCATTGACGACTTATTTAGTCTTGATTGTAGGATATGAGGGACAGCAACATGAACAAATATAAGTTTACCTAATATCAACTTATATCAACTATATCAACCTATATCAGCTATAGGTTTATCTAATAGCTGACAGTGTTCACACAGCTCAAACCTTTGGTACACCCAGTCACTGCAGCATAAACGGGAGCCATGTCACAAACCCATTCCCAAAATATGTTCTATTCATAGGACAGACAGGCCTAAGTGGACAGGAAATCAAGTGATCAAGATCCTCATATAGTCCAAGAAACATTTTATAGCTTACTTAAAATAGAAGATCTCTGCACAAGTGGACTGTTGCAAGTAAACAATGTTTTTGAAGAGATTTCCCCCTTCATGAAGGAGCAGACTGAGCGGCTCCTTACTCAAAGTCACGCAAAGGGCATTTATCTGAACTCCCAATCAATATGGTTCACGGCAATTGTTGTGATAGCAAACAGTACATTTGTGACTTGGCAGCTCATCTGAAAGGTGCTGATGTACTTCTATGGATTTCAGTCAAGGTTTAACAAAAGGCTGTCTGGAGGAATTGGATTAAGTATATTGTGCCACTTAATTTCCTCAGTTGCATTCAAACTCAAATTTGGCCAGCATACCCAAAACACAATTTTAAATCTCTTTATTATGCAAAATTATTGTAACTAATAGAAAATGTAAAGTAAGTGAAGGATATCCTATAGCTTCCTTTAATAACAACATATTTTTACTACGAAACAGCACCATTCTTCCGCAAGCATTAACCCCCATAGCCCCACACTACGGTAACCACCATAGTAGTTTTTCCATATTTTATAAAGACACGGTTTTACTATTTCTTGTTCTTTACTAATACAGTGTAATTCAGTTAAGGTTAAAGATCTGATTAAATGACTGGTCTTAAAATGCTGTGAAGTAGCTATTAAATGTGTAGACTTTTCTTAATCTATTCTCATAAACAGCTCTAAAACCTGTAAAACCTTCCTTATGCAAGTTTAATGAACTTTACCTGAAAACAGTATGAGTTAAAAAAACCTTCTCATTTATAATCTCTAATTAAATAGCGTAGTCAACTCACAAAATCTTGAGCCATTACACAAAATCCTTGGTTTTGATGAAGTTCATTTTAATTCCAAGGGAGAAGGATGCCACAGTGGCAGGTACTTGTCCTCACGTGTTCTCCAGGGTATTTCATCTCAAGTGGCTGATAGAAAACTTCTGCAAAATGCACAGTGTCTAATTCTGGCCCATATGTTAAAACGTTATTCTGTTCCATTTCAGGCAATGGAAAGGTTCTTTTCTTGTCCAATCTGTGACAAAACCAAACAGTTCCTCTACCCTGAATTCAATCATATTTTACAGCGGGTCTGATAGACAATTCATTTGAAAAACAATTGTTACTGAAGAAATCGGATGTTGTCTGTAAGCCAGAAATACTGTAAGGTACAAGTTGTTTGCCCTAAAGCCTACACATTACCAGAAGTTCCTTAAAACATGCAGGTATCCAGCATATACCAAGAAATGGGAGATGAGTTCTGAAAGATTTTGGCAAAATGCAATCCTAAAATTATTATCTTTAAAGGTAGAATGAAATTTCTCTGTGAGTTTGTTGTTCAGAAGCACTCAAGATAACACTTGCGCTTCTACAAAAATACTCTCAATATTCCTAGTACAAATGCAACTAAAAAGCTGTTCATTACTCTTGAGAACTAAGATGTTATAAAAATTCATTAGAGGCTGATAATTTACTTGCATTCCATATCATAAATCTGCTTAACTATATTATATATCTAAAATAAGACTTTGAAGTAATTTATTTAAGTTTTTAAGAAGAAGATACAGCTTAATTTTAAGGAAGGCACATCTATGTATTTGATCTCTGTTTCCACAATATATTGATTTGCTAAGGCAATTTCTACATTTAAAATTAAATACTTCTCCATTTTCTGTTTGTTATGAAACAAGAAAAAACATATGATGAACAAATAAACCCAAATAAAAACAATATGGTACACATGCCTACCACTTTTGTAAAAAGCAGAGCAAGAATAGAAAGGAAATATTCATCATCAGTTATAGTTTCTGGAAACGTGACACAAAAAACTTCCAAGCTTAGGCGGAAATAAGGCTGTTACCACTATTTACATCTTACTGATGCTCAGTATCTTCTAGAAAATGCTCATTTTCATCACATATCATTTCTTACATTCCCTAAGAAAATTCTACCTGCACATTCATTCTCATTTTTTAATGTAAAATATTTACAGAGCAAGAAATTCAGTCCATTTAATTACTTCTCAAGGATGCAGAACTTACAGTAACAAATATCTATTTCATTTTCATATTGAAAGTAGTTTGCTGTAGCAGTTTCATCAGACAGCTTCCATTTAGAAGTCAAAAACTAACCAAATTTCAGAAATAAATGTCTTCAATGTAAGTCATACATTGTACTTTTCTAGATCGTTTCTAGATCGTTTAAAAGAAAGTTCTTCACCTGCAGTAAGACTCTAACAGCTCTTTGTCAGACTTTATTAAGGTTAGAAAATTACATATATGTCCTAGATTTTTAGTCAGTTAGGAAATAATTTTCCACTAGCACTAGTTTATAGTAATTATTTTTGTGGGATTCTTAGAACCTGTTCTCATTCCTACCCTTTGAACAGCTAATTTTGCTCTAAGCAAACCATCAGCTCTGAATGACCTAATGATTTGCCATTTCTGATACATCAGCAGGAAACCTGCCTACACAACAGACTATCAATATATTTTAATTGGAGCTGTAGGTCACAGTAAAACCAATTTTGTGAAACTAGTCAGAACATTGGAATATTTGTATTCCTAATTTCTTATGTTTAATCTGGACCTAGTATTATAGCATTCTATTTCATGTACTTTAACACTTCAGAACATTAAAACAGACTGTAAAACCAACTATATACTTTCAAAAAGCCTTCTTTTTCATTAATACCTTCCAGTAGTTCACATTTCTAAAAGTTATTGAAAGTATTTCAAAATTTTTTCTGAACCTATACTATGAACTCTAGGCTCTTTCAAACCACTGAGAAATCAAGATATTCCTGCAAGCTCAAGATCTTTTAAGAGTAATGTTTTTTTTAGACAACTAGTCACCAAATCTACTGTAGGTGACTAACTTATCTGAACTTTATGAAAATTGCTTCCTTATAGCAACATCTTTATCAACAATAGATGCAAAAAGCTGGGAAAAAATAACTGTAAGAAATTACTCAGAAATAGTTGGGTACCTTGAAGTCTAACACCTGCTCTTCAAAGTCATTACTACCACCACAGAAAAGTGCAAGAGCTATATAATATAAACCTAAAGAAAATTAGCAAATAATTGGACAATAAGAAATCTTTCTTATTAATTCTTATCAGTGAATAACTGATATGTTAAATAAAATATAAACCTGCTTTGAAAATGTAAATCCTTCTATAATACAACCAATGCAAAACATACCTGCAGTAAGAGTTCTCCTTCCAGGATCTGCATCCCTTCTCCACGTTTTGCTGTTCTACAGTTTTCCTGAATGCCATTTCTTTCTGGTTTTGTAGACTTAGATGATTTTAATGCAACTAGACAAAAAAAAGAAAAAAATTGTGTGATTTTTGAGAGGCTCACTAGAAACTTGTGATGTGTTATTTTGTGTTAGAAAAAAAATTTTAAAAAATGCTTATAAAGTCATTCTAAGGAAAAATTTACGTTTGAATATTAGGCTTTTTCCTTAACCTTAGAGAAAACCCCCAAACTTGTCACACATCCTTTATAAACTATTTTATTTATACAATAGAATCATTATTATTGAAACAAATCCAAATGTCATTATTTTGTTCTTTATTTTTCCCCTTCTTCTCTTTACTATAAGGCTCACTTTTAGTTTGTCACTGGTTAATAAAGGAACTTCATAAAAATCCTATAAGGCATGACAACACTTATCCACCTAATTTCAGACATCAAACTATGGTACCTCAGATATAAGCCTGCATTAGACATAAAGTTCCCTTTAGAGAAAGGAAGGAAAGACACAGGAACCCTAAATGCATGTTACACATTAAAAAAAACAAAAGAAAGCTATTTCAAACAAAAAAAGCTTTTTTTCTGCCATAGCTAAATGTTAATCATTTAAACAATTAAGCAAACTTTCCAATTTCAAATAAAATACCATAGCCATGAATCATCATTACTCAGGTCACAAATATATCATCCCACCTCTGCGCAGTGACTTCCAATAAACAGGATGCTGTCAAGTAAAACCAAACAAAGATTGTCCATAACATTCCAGAACTTATCTACTTTCCACTTAGTTCTAAAAAATAGAGGTCTCCAAATCTGAAATTAGTCTGAGTGGGTCTGTAGTGTCTAAACAGCTTAAAATTACTTAAGTAATTGTACCTTAAACCTTTACCATAAAGCTAAACACCACCCGTATCACCCCCAACCCCAAATCTTCTAAACTGCAAAGCAAGGGTAGTATAAAAGCAACCGCACTTCTGTAAAATACTAAGTTTATCTCATAACAGTGAGATGATCCCAAATGATTTTTCAAACTGCTGAAAACCTTCATTTTTCAGCTGCTCAGAACTTTAGTCAAGAATCCTAAAGAACTCTAGTTTACTCACTTTTCAATTAGGTTGAATGATATTTTACATTAAGTATATTACCTGAAAGATAAATTATGCCTTTCGTGGTTTTTTAAGCTATCACTGTCACTAACAGCTTTCAAGCCAGACAGTTTTCATTAAAATATCTCTCAAAGGCACCGCAAAGGAAAAACACATTCTAAAAAGACAGCTGATTAATCAGTCAGGAATTTATCTGAGGGTTTACTTTGAAATTAAAACTGTAATGCTTTCCTTCCTACCAGATAGTTAAGAAGTCCTTAATGGTCCACACAGAGTTGCAATCGCAAATTCATTTTACATTTAAGTGAGTGGAAGAGGTAGCAATATTTTAAAAGGATATCTAGAACATTCACTAAAAACTCCTGAAGTCCTCTAGCAGTAAAATAAAACTTACTATCCTTTTAGTTTATATTGTATGATTATTGAGAAAGCCCACATTCATCTTTGGAAGTTGCAAGTAAAGATACCTAATCATACTTAGCATCTTGAAAAATACGATATACAATTACATACATGTGTTTTTTTCTTTCATAACACGCAAATAATAAATGAGGAATTACAGGTGGTTGACCTGTAAAGATGTTCTGCTCTACATCTTATCAAGTACCAGAGTTCTAGAGCTTAAATACATCCAAAACACTGGTATGGCTACATTCCTTCTAGCTTTCAAAGCATATATACATATGTACAGGTAAATTTACTCTTTTTTTTTGCTGAATTTGCAGAAATCAGAATGTGGATGAAATCGAGCTGTTGTAAACTGAGACACATGGAAAATCACTGACAATCTGGGGTAAAAGAAATATAAGATACAGTGGAAATTACGGCTATATACATTTGGTGTGTATAACTACCCCAAAAACCCAAACCTGCCACCCAGTCACTGGAATTTCTCCCTCAACAGTCAGGCAGGAGGAAAAGATTGCACTACAGGAGACTTCATGTTCTAAGACTCTGAGTTACACCTATACGCTTTCAAAGACTAAGTTGGAAACAGGTTAACTGCTCCATCTACAGAAAAGAAGATTTTTTATCACCCCTCTTCTCAGTTAATAAAACGGTATCAAAACTGAAGGGCAGATGTTGCTAAGGTAGGTGTGGTTTCTTGACTGCATAAAAACTAAATTCCATTTACTATATAAAACCCAAATTGTGTTTATCTAGTACTAGAAAAGGCCAAATTCATGAAAATCAAAAGTCAAATGAGCTAGAAGCACACAAAAATAGCAACAACACAATCTGTTGTTAGGAGGAAGTGAGAAAATGCAAGTAATAATGTAGAAGGAAACAGGAAAGATGAACAAATATTTCTATTTAATACTTCTGAGAATAACAAGTGAGATAGTGACATTTCATGATGAAAGTCCTTTTAGTTCAACAGAGCTAAACAGAAGTTACTGAATATAGATACTTTAGATTAATGAGACTTGATAAATTTTAGTCAAGTTTTTAAAAACAGCTTGATGAATTTCCTACTGGGGAGACAACACAATGGAATGCATGATACAGAACTTCAAATAATAAATATTTAAAAGAAGGTAGTAAAAACCCCCAGTATTCAAACTAAGTATAAACTTTTATTAAATAAACTATACATGTAACTTGTAAAGTTTACAATGTAAAGTATGCCAATTACGAGCCCTGTGGGATTAAACTTATTTATCAGTACTCTACATGTATACATAAAAGAAAACTCACTAGGAAGATTTTAGGTTAACATAAGTGCAGTAAGGGTAACAAACAGAGGCAACACAGCTCCCTGGCACTGCAACCCTGAATATCTGGATGCAAACTTGCAATGTGTCGTTCAATACAGTCAAACTGAAGGCTACCCAACAACAACTGGCCTCCCAGTGGGGGGAGGAGAGGGGGAGGCATCTTACTCAGTAGTAATTCTGAAAAGGCTTAGTCACAACGCACAATGCTGTGACCTCAGAAATACCAGCTAGAGATGTAGTAACAGAGGATGATAGGGAGAATTACAGCTAAAAAGGGTAACTCATCCAAAGGAAATATTACAGTCAACATCACTAGGTTAAAGTCAGTCATGTACTCTGCTACTTCTCATAGTCTGTTTCTTGTGTAGCCAGACGAAATAATCCAAATAAATCATTGCTTTATAATCTTTGAATCTCTAAATACAACATGACAACCTATCCCTTCTTAATTTTCAGCCAGAGGAAATTAAAACACAAATACTCCCATAGAGTAAATAGAAAAAAAAAAATCTCTATAATACTCTAAAAGACAAGCCAGACAATCAAATTACTTCTCAGAATTTCCCATGAATAACGTTACAGCAAAAAAAAAATAAAGCAAAGTTCTTTATACCTGTAAAAATAAAAAAAAAATTACATTTTCTGCTACACAACCTTAGCAAGAGGGCTAGATTTTAAGCACATGCTTTCCAAGTAGGTTAATGATTGTCACTTAATCCTGTGTCCAGCAACAAGCATCATTTTGATTGCCCGGACTTTCCTGATTTGAAGTAAAAGCTAAATCCCAAACCCAACAAAACTAGACAGTGAGCTTTAATAGGTTTTCTAGAAACAAAACAACTTTATAGTTTCTAATACACTTGTTTTAGAATTCTGAAATGCTTTATCATCCAAACCAGCAAAATTAAAACAGTCAGTTTTACATTGTATCTACAAAGACAAATTAAATTACAATAGTAACATCGAACTTTACCAGCTCCTTATCTCTGGTTCTAACTGTTACACTCTGATGACAGAGACGTAGTGTGCTTTATTAGATTAACAACACATCTGGACAAAAAAAATAAACCTGAGATACAACCACTTCTCCAGGTCTGGAACAGAATTCAAGTAACTGAGTTCTAACTACTGCCAAAAGCCATCTTTCATTTTAAACCCTTGGAATTGCTCACTAAAAAATTATTTTCAATACTTAAGGAGAACAGGTATGAAGTCTTCCTTCTTTCCAGGGAATAACACGCAGTGTGAGAAAGTGCTTTGGGACATATCCTAAACTGCATGACTTACAAGCAGCATGCTGAATCGACTGACGTTAAACGACAGATATTATTCTCTTGGTTATGATGCAAAAAATCAGTATGCTTTGCAGCTGCTGGAGTTGTAGGAATAACAACACATCTTGGTCCTAACTGGCCTTTTAAAATGCATTTCCCTCAAAATCAGACCTGTCATTTTCACCTTTTACGGGAGGACATTCTCAGAATCTTCCTCTCTTCAAGCCAGGTCACTGAACTAAGACATACCTAACATCAAATGTGATTACTCAGTGGATACAGTTAGAATGAAAACCTTCAAGTCCTCCCCTCACTATCTGTCAGCAGTGATCAAGAAATAAATACATTTTATGTAATGCAATAATCTTAACTCCTAACAAAAGAAGCATAGCAAAGAATATGAGGAAAATTACTTTTTAAAAAATGAAGAACCTATCCACCATCTCATTTAATATCCATGCTGTCTTTGCAGATAGGTCCTAGGCCAGGGTGAGAAAGGATTCTCACCTTCTAACATTTGATCTCTAGGGTTTCTATTTGGTAGATGAGCTCCCTCACAGCTGCAAACAACAACTGGTATCCTCTTCCCTCTGGGCTGTCATTCCTGTTCTCAGCAAGAACCTTTGCCATCATTTCCTCATTTGAGAGTCAGCTGCTTTGAAGTCCCATCTGCCCTATTGCAATCCAGTTCAGCTTGCAAAAACAATGACCACACAGACACCTGTAGCTACCAGGGCACCTTCAGCAGAAATCCTGCAAACAGTGACTCCTTACTTTTTACCAGAAGTTACAACACCAGAAAATAACAAAATTGTCACAGAGCAAGTGCAAATGCACTCTACTGACACACTTGAGAGGGCACTATCTGTACTAATTGTTGCAAATTTAATAAAGTACATAGACAGGCAGAGAATACAGCATAAGATATGACAGAAACTACCTAGCCAACTTTCTGAGGGGCATTCATATAGAAGCCTGATTTAACACACAAATACCTGTCCACTTTATTATTACTTTAAGAAAATAATACTGGCAGTTAAACTTTCTTAAAGTACTAGAGTGGCATTCAAAAGCTGTTCCAGGTCCACTTTCCATGGAAGAAATGACACACCTACAATATTTGGATAAATATTCAAAAGGAATATCAGTAAAAATCAAATTTAATAAAAATGCCTTTAACCTGCATATGCTACTGTCTTATGGAATATTCAGTTGTCTGATCACAGAAAAAAAAGATGAGTATCTCTAGTAGTGTGCATCAGGACACTGGCAATACTCAATTCAGACAAAGGAAGTTCTACTATACTGTTTCACTCAAATCTAATAACGACTTAATTTGGGAAAACAAAATGCATTTTTGCAAAGCATCAGAAAGAACAAAATAAACAAACAAACAAAAAAGGTACTTTTTTCCTCCATTTAGGGAATGAAGTTTTTCTAATGTAAACGAAGAAAATATACCACATTTGTTGGTGCTCAACTGTGGAGGCTGCAGAGATTATTCTCAACTGAAACCTGTGTATTCCCACATCAAACGTCTCTTAC
Organism: Dromococcyx pavoninus; assembly: GCA_033558185.1. NCBI lineage: Eukaryota > Metazoa > Chordata > Aves > Cuculiformes > Neomorphidae > Dromococcyx > Dromococcyx pavoninus. Next base: position 2,092,183 of record JAUMJL010000104.1, on the reverse strand, counting down.
TACTACTAAAGGAGTGAAAAAATGTCTGATTAAACAGATTTTCCATCACAAAATTCACCTAAACCAGCCATGTGTTATAAGAATGCTGAATACAAACCAATTCAGTGATTGCTGGCTGAAAAGCTTCAAGGAAAAGGTACCAAAATACTCTGAACTTAAAACCTTTTCTCTTTCCTACCTTTTCTTCCCCAAAGGAAAAACACCTGGCTTTGAGGAGCCAGGGTAGCTCACCAGAGAGGTGTAGAGAGCAATATAGAGATCTCAAATTTTATCTGGGCCTTTGAAAATCATACTGAGATGCAACAAATTATTTAAATCAGATTGGAGATAACTTTTACTTTTAGGTGAATGACCTGATCCAGCCTAGAACTGTATTGAAGTAACACTTGCCTATATCACAAGTACACCGTTAGCACATCAGTTGTGCAGTCCCAGAATTTAACCTTAAAGAGCTTCCCAGAACTGTTTTATATCAAATTTTGGCACAGTTCCCACTGTTCAGCCAAACCGGTCAAAGTTTGCAGTCAGAACCAATTTAGACTGTTTCACAACCTTTCAGTAGAATTATAAATTCAACTAGTCTGCTCTAGATTACTTTAAAAAACAACAGTTCTCATGAGGGGGGTGGTCTTCCTCACTTCAGTGACAAATTCTAACCTCTAACACAAAGTTCACGAGTCAAAACAAGACAAGGAAAACACTATTGAGAAAACTACGTTTAATATTAAACTCTTGCCTAAATCATTAACATATGCTAAACTGTTTGTACTGGCAAAAAATCCATTTTATGTGGGAGAAAATACTATAAATATCCATGTATCTATATGCAACCGTAGCTATCTCCATACTTAAGATTATATAAAACATTTTGCATCTGCTATCTCTGAGACTGTAAATGGAAAAATATTTATGAAAGTTATTAACTAAGACCCAGAAAAAATGCAATTAATGATTTTTCAAGATAAAACATGCATTGATTGCATATTTTGTAAATAGCTGTACTTCTACTAGAGAGCATGAACTATACATGTCATTAATAAAACTGGCTAAGGATTGCTCTGTACTTATAGATATAAAAGAAAATAAATATACTTGAGAATTACCACAGTGTCTCTGAAGTATTAGTTCTGTTACACAAAAAGGTAAGACAGACTTCTACGTAGGCTGCACATACAAGTAAAACTTGTTACATATGGGGGGAAAAAAAAGAGTTTTCACCATCTTTTGCATACCTAAGTTTTGCATTTTATGTCTCTCCAGTTATGAATTGGGAATAATTTTCAAGATAATTTTATACTGTTTATTTCTATTGTATTAACAGCTGAGCAAGTATTTGCACCAAAGTACTAAAAAAGAAAAAAAGAAAGGCATTATATGGTGGGAAATTTGTCACAGAAATTCTAATAAGTCAATGAATAAATATTCCACTGATTTAGCAAAAGTTTGTCATTTATTTGGTCAGCCTGCTCTTGCTCTCATGCACAGCTTCCACATGATCATATTTTGACACATTCTTGTTTTTAACAGACAAGTTTTTAATATTGAAGAGTTCCATATTTTCATTTTCTAATGCCACTCTCTCAGCCTCCAATTTTTCTGCCAACTATTAACAATCAAATCTCAAAGTTGTGATAAGCATCAGCATTTTTATATCTTGCATGTCTGGAGATGAAACAATGTAAGGGCAGTCCTCCTTCTAAACTACAGTATAATTTACGATACAGCTTGTAAATTACAGTAATCCATGGATGAATGGATGTGTAACAACATGCATTTTCCATTAGTATCAAAACACGAAAACATAAATACATTAATAAAAATGTAAAAAATTCATCACTATTCTCTGAGACACAACCCAGGGCATTACATGCAGAATGCCATTTATAAAACTAGTCATGGAAGTTGAATAACCAGATTTTGTAAACTTCAGCAAAATGAGGGTGAAATTGTACATTTGGGATTGACTAGTTACACAGGATAACTTTTTCCTCTTAAGCATATGGATGACCAAATGTGCCAAATTATGACAACACTGGAATTGTTTCCAAGGAATATATTTCACTTTTAAAGCAGAATGATACCAATAAAACACATAAGGATCTGCCTACATTTTGATATTTCCATTACAAAGGCCAAACAAAGGTTGAATTAGTAATCAACAACCTTTGAACTTGGAGGACACAGTGCTTTGATTCATAAGCACATTTTCAGTTAATGTTGCAACATATAAACACATCTAGATATTAGGAAAAGGAATTGAAAGAACCTATGAGCCGCAGGAGACAGGTATTTTTTGTTTTGGCCTCAAAGTAATTATTCAGGGTTCGAGAGAGAGAAGACGCCATGAAGCATCTATCACAAGAGAATAAACCATATCACTGTGAATACTTTCAAAGAAATATTAGTAGGCTATAGCTGATGAAGGAAGAAATAGACTGAGAGGGAATAACACTTTCCTAGTAAAAGTTTTAAAAAGAGATACAGGGGTAAAAAAAAATGAAAAAAATATTTTAATTCATTTAAAAAGGAGAAGAGAACAACGGTAAAAAGTAAGTGTTCACAGTCTGGGAATTTCCTGGTCTTTTGCGAGCCAATAACTAAACTGCTGTGCAAAAACAGATCACCTGCTAATGTGTATAAATCTCTAGAAATCAAGAATTTCCGGGCACACTTCTAGTTTTCAATGCAGATTTTGTTCCGGCAACTCAAACCAGAGACCCTCAGTTCCACAGACCTGCACTGAACACAATGCAAGTTTTTTGTGTGTGCCAGTACTTTGCAGTTTAACCCAAACTAAAATCAAGTAAAATGCAAACTCATCAGCTATACAATCAGACACGGCAGAGAAAGCACAAGTCTACCCAGATGTGAAGATGTTCAAGTATAGAAGACATTTTCTCTAAAGAAGGAAAAAATGTAGGATTTTTCCTGAAGTGCTTACACTAGAGAGAAAACACAAAAAGGAAATTTTCATCTCTAAAAGTGGATGATTCTGAGGGTTAAAATCGCCTTAATACAAAAGGTTTCAGTAGAAACTATTAGAAAAATTCAGGGCAGGGTTGTCAAACTCATGGCTCCTGCCGTTCTCCTGCATCACACAGTGCACACATGACCAGCACTGGCAGGTGCGTAGGGACAAGGAGCTCAGTGCTGCTGCCAGATAGAAACAAGGTACCAGGCTAGATAAAACAAGGTGGAGGGCCAGATTCAGCCCACGGGCTGTGAGTTTGACACCCCTGTGTTATGGGTAGACACCAAAGCAACTACCACAACAAAGCCCTATTTGTTTGCTAGACTAAGGAGGACTGTTTATATTTTTGGTATAATCAAGATGAAGACCTTCCACTACTAAACATCGTTCCTGAACCTTTCACAGACCATGGATGAAGACAGACTTACAAACCAAAAATAAACTAGTACATATTTTGCCAGCATTGCACTGAACCTACTCAAGGTACAGCTCCAGATCTTCCCAAGGGTCTGCTGTACTCACGCTTCAGACATGTCTTCATACATATTTTACACTGTACAGAAAAGCACAGAAGTGGTACACATTAACTGCTGCAGGAGTCTTAAACATTATTTTGTATATAACAAATATACATAAGGAATAAAACCAGCACACACTATTTTTCTCAGTGCCAATTACTGTGGTTTTAGAATGTGTGATATTACAGATTCACCTTACAAAACCTATCTAATTTTAAAATGACCTTGGGTTTCCCTCACTATACAAAAAAAGGTCCAAAGTGTAAAATATTATTTTCCATTTATCTGTGATCAAATACTATGCTTAAATAATTTAGCACAAATGCTATTTTTGGCAGAAGGAAGTCTGTTGCTTGTCCTTTCAAAACTGATGTTTCTGTGAGCTCAGACCAGTGCTACTTAGTTTCCAGGTCTATGGCAAGGATAGATTTTCAATGTTCAGAGTTATAAATCATAAGACAGACAAAAACTTGGCAGGAGTATCACTCTTTTCTCTATCTAAACTTCAAGCAAATTTCACTGGCCACGACTCAAAAGGAGCTGTGAATTTCCCAGAAATTACTTTTCTGGATCACAGGATTATTTATGAAACAGTAAATGAGTTTACTATTCTATGAAAAAAAATTAAAAAAAATCTAATATTGTAATATTGCTGTCTGGTAAAACTTACCAACACCACCAACAGACAAAAACAGGAAAAAAACTCAAAAACTTTCAAAAGGTTTCAAAACCCTTCTGCACATGTTTTGTTGATAAACCACTTTATCTTGAATACTGTAACGCAACATATTAATTTCCCTTTCTTCAGTCTGGTTTTGATATGTTATACTTTAATACAATATGTATTTTAATACGTGTCTTTTATAGAAAATTATTTTTATTTGCATTAGCCATTTTTGTCTTTTAAATGCTATCAAATGATATATCTGTAAGAAAAATTCACACAAATGTGTATCAGCAACTTTTAAAAGTGTCTTAAAGTTATACAAAGGTGAACTAACAAGACAGTAACTTACTTGCTGTTTTACTGCATGTGAAGTTATGTGTTTACTGAACTGCAATTTCAACCATAAAACTCATTTATAATAAAACTAGGAGATATATTTTAATAGTTCATTTTATTGACAATCCATTGCTCTGCTAAGCGTGTAGCTACATGGATAAATATAAAACAGGAGGAAGAAGAAAACCATAAACTTCCCCTCTCTAGCACTCGAAATATGGTAAAGCCTCTACTAAAAAGCTCGAGCTCTCCCTGGTATTCTTTTTATACCAGCAGAAAGCCTCTTACAAGAAATGAACCTTGACCCCTCTCCTACAGAAAGCTGAATAGGTAACGGCAGGTAACCAGGACAGGAATTAGTTCTTACCTAATGAGTTTATTTGTGACGGGCTAAATGTATAGCAGCTTCCTAAGCCAAGGAAGTGTCTTTAGACAAGACTCTAGGTTTCCACTGTTTTTTGGAGAAAGACCTCAACCTTCATAGTTGAACTGTCATTTTTAGAGGATATTTAACTGCAACAGTCTCCAAAACAGACAGCTGTCTTTCCCCGTACTTCAGACACAGCAGTATTTTAAGACAGCGGAACTACTATCTAAAAATGAGAAAGGCAATAAACAGTACAGTGTCTGTGGCTTAGGTACATTTTTCAGATGGTAACAGACACTGTTATACTTTTCAAGTAAATATAGGACTAATAGTTACACTAATAGTTACACATGGGGCAGGGTTTGCAGTGGGTGGGCAAGAAAGAGAAAGAGAGGCTGAAGACTAGGAGGAAGCTATCAAAAATACACCTAAGAGTTGGGAGGATGGATGCTTTTGTGGTTCTGACACCATCTTCCTGTGCAATGTAGTGAAAATCATGCACGCACCTCGCATTTCATTTCCTTAACTATGAAACTGGAATAGGAGCAATATTAACTGCAGCAGCACTGCAAGGATAAATGCAGTAACGATTTAGAAGTTCAGATTCTGTAGTTGGGAGATATTTTAGTGCCACTCATATGAAAATAATATCAGATAATATATAGCTTAAAGCTTATGATTGCACAATATTTCAGTATCATCTTTTCTGATAGCTTTAGATTGTTACAGTGAACTGTAAAGTTTATGAATTAAAAAGCTATAAAGGGTTATATAGAGAGCAGAAAAAGGGAAAAAAATATTGGACTTGATTTCATTGCAGGCACTTTGTCTGAACAGCATGCTTAAGGAGGTCACACAGGACAGAAAGTCTGTATTTCTGAACAAGCATCAGAAAGCAGAATTAACAGCAGCATTATATAACTCCTGTTTTAAGGGTTAGACTGTGACGCAAAGGAAAACTATATTTTATTCATTAGAACCCTGAGGAAGAAGAAAGGCAAGGAAGAATGTGAAGAAAGGGAATTGGAGCAAACACGTTAACTCTGGGAAAAAGGACTTGAGGGAAAAGAGGAATCTGTCTCCTGTCATCTGCTCAGCCCTACAGGGCTGTTTCAGAATGTATATGAGTGAACTTGTGAATACCTCCATTTTCAGACAGAAGTGGTCTGACAAAACCACAGACAAACCATGGCTGTAAGTTTTACGAAGCTTATTTCCTTAACTCTACCATTAGAGGAACTTAGATTAAATATCAAAACATACTTTAGATACATTACACTGAGTACTAACACTTCCTACTGGAACAGGTTGCCCAGAGAAGTCATGGATGCCCCATCCCTGGAGGTGTTCAATGCCAGGATGGATAACGCTTTGAGCAATCTGATGTACTGCTCATGGCAGGGGGATTTGAACTGGATAATCTTTAAGGTCCTTTTCGACCCAAATCGTTCTATGATTTTCTAGTATTTCAGAAAAGGAACTGCTCAATTGACTAGGAGGTGTATGAAGACAGCCATAGCAAAGCTAATACAAAAGGCTAGTTTGATTAGCATGTTAGCAGATGCATTTACCAGTTCTCATAGACAGAACCCTTTTTTTACCTTAAAAATATTTTAACATATTTTATGTTTTAAGATTCAAAATACAATCCAGAGTTTTACTTGTAATCTAAATTAGGGATGTCAAACTCACAGCTCACACCATGCTCCTGCAGCGTAATGCATGTCGCATACAGTGCACAACTTGTGAGTTGGCAGGAGCGTAGGGGCAAGGAGCTCAGCGATGCCGCCAGGCAGAAACAAGGTGCCAGGCCGGATGAAACAATGTGGAGGGCCAGGCTCGGCCTGCAGGCCGTGAGTTTGACACCCTTGGTCTAAATAATCAGTCCAGCTAAGGCCCTATTCCCAATATTTCTAAACACAGAAGTGATACATTCCTTTCATAGCACAAGCTTTTCAGTAAACCAAAAACATAAAATTGTCTCAATATTTTCAATACTTCCTTTCTACTGTTAATAAATTGTCTCATAAATCTAGAGAGCTGCTCAAACAGTATTCCTTAAGCATCACCACTTAATTTACCCATTGATACATGTAAGTAAATAAAGCTCCTGCCTTTAGAAGACTGCCCTGGAGGGCAACCACACAAAACCAAAAGGTGAGTGATGATAGTTATCTCAGACACTTGTGATACACTATTTCAGTAGTTCTTCTGAAGAGCTACCTGACTTGCGTGGACTTGATGTGGTTTTTTTGGTTGGGAACGAGATGAGGGGGTTTGAGGGTCTAGGGGCTTTTGTTTGTTTTGTTGTATTATCAGTTTTCTTCATTTGTTTTCAAACTATTTAGACATACAACTTCTTGTGAGAATGTGACAGCACAAGGGACCTTTCTAGAGTTGTTACACTACCTGGCCATGGAGCTAATAAGCTACCCATGATATGTTATTGCAGTATCTCATATCTCTGGAGCTGACAATTCTATGCCACAATTTAGAAGGGATTTCCATGTGTTTGCACATAACTTTGTTCCACAGTTTTACAGAAAATATGAGGCTTTGCTAGATGCCCAAAAATAACAGCCCATTTCACTGACTTGACTCTTCACAGACATTCCTTTCTTGTTTCAGAATACCATAAATTCTTATTTCTAAAGAAACTCTGACATTCGAAATGCTGCACATAAGTAATCACCATTTCCTCTCAAAATGCCTTTTGAAGCAAATTCAAGCTTCAGTGCAGCTGAAATGCCATTGGAAGGTTGAGCTGGAAGGTGTAATGTATTAAAGGAGAAAAAGCAGTATTTTCAGTCAGCATCCACTGTAGGAATTTAAGACTTGAGAGGAACCACATCACCACAGTAAATATCAAGCTAAATCTTAAGAATATTTAGAGTCTCCTCTTTTTTTCCCTGAAATTCTAATAGCGCTTATTTTGCTACTAGAAACCCTCAAATCTCCAGTGCACATTTCATTATGTCTAGCTTATTCCTATGTCCTCCTGTGACAACATAGCCCATTAACTTCAACAGTTCTTCTCCCTTCTCAGCGTTAACCTACCTCGTATATTCACAGATAGCAATCATAATCCCTAGCCTTCATTTTGCCATGTTAAACATGACAAACTTGGAGTCATCTCCTGTAGCAACCACTGTCCAGATCTTTTCTGCACCTGTTCTAGTTATATTCATAAGACCTTAACTTGATTTTATAAACTGAATGACATCTCTCTTGCATCTTCTAGAGAATCTCAGCTCTTCTAAACAGAATTTGATAAACTGAGTAACCATGTGTTGTGGGAACAGTCCAGCCAACACTATCTCCAAGACTGCTTCAGGAGTCAAAAAGGAGTCACCAAAATCTTCAGAAGGAAGAAAAAAAAATATGACTCCTCCAACTTAATGAACAGTACTCCCCATCACTGTATTTAAGCCCCACCAGAAAAGCGGAAAAAAGAACAACTACAAGTTTATAAAAATATTTTTCAGCAGTATTAACTGTTGCTACTGAAGTGAAAAACATTCTTAACATTTCAGTAGGTGGTTTGAATAGTTATTTTCTGGCTCCCAGACTTCTGAAAACAGTTACATAATAGGAAATACTGTTTCAACATGAACAATCATGAAATAGATTGATATGGCTATAGGCCAGAGTACTGTGCAACTCAACTCCAGAAGGCCATATCCACGTAAAGGACTTGATTCATGAAATTTGGAGATCTATAAGCCAAATAGTATTTAGAAGTCTCGCAATCTAAGTATCATTGGTACTTCAGTTTCTTAAGTTTCACTGTAGGCCTCACCATATGTAGCTGCCATACGTTCCTCCGGATGGGAACAAACAGCTTGGTATTCACTTCACTCTGACCCCAGGCATGGTCCAGAAACTAGGTGTTCTCCTGACTTTCTCCCATACAACATGAATCCAGGTTCTTATGACAGATGCTAGCCACTGATTTTTGTATACGTTTGGAGAAAATTATATAGTCCATTTTTACAGTATCAGCATATGCTAAACCCAGATTTCATTCTTTCCTCTGCTTCACGTGGTTCTCACTCCTTTCTTCCACTGCAGCAGAAGTCAGTTTTAAAGCTGGGGTACAGGTGATACTTACTCCTCCTATCAAAATTTTTCTATCGTACAGAAAAGAATAAAATGTTTCCCAAGCCTGAAAGTTAAAATTGGAAAGCAGGCTCCGAGCTGGGGCACTGACTACAAGTCCCAGTTGAAAGGGCCATTTGGCTCTTCTATAGAATGGATGTTTCATGGGAAATGCATAACCTACTCCAGAAAACTCAGTTTTGAAAGGATTTTAGTCCAAGTAAAAGTAGTTCATGAAGATAAATTGGAAGTCATTTAACAGAAAGCATTCTGAATTAATCTTGACAGCACATTTCTTACGACATATAAAGTGTTTTTTATAAATAAGGCTACGACATCAGCAAGGACACCTGCCCACAGAGTGAGCACTGCAATAGAGAATTAGCATTCATTGATTTTGGCCTCCTTATAGAATAGAGAAACAGAAAAAAGTCTCTGAGCCAAAATTTGATGGCAGCTTTATTTATAATGAATGTAGCAATGTGCATACATTTGCTTGTGAACACCTGCATGATATTAAATTTGTTTTTACAGTTACATAGATTGTTCAAGTTCTTACCAAGATAAATGTCCTTTGGTTTCTTTACTTCAAAATTTCAGTTAGAAGTTTGTTCCATGCCTTTATTGAATATATTCAGATTCATATTAGAGCAAGCACAAATCAACTCATATTTGAATGGTGCCATCTTTTTTTTATATAATCTTCTGTCAATACAGCAGAAGATCAAATGAAATAAAATCTAAACATGATTTACTCTCTGCCACAAGAAATAATGTTCTAGGTGGCAAAGACAGATCTGTTTAATAATTACGTGTTTTCTGCTAAATTGTTCCATATGCTTAGAGTATTTGGGATTTAGCCAGGAAGAAAAGCAAAAGCACTTCTGGTAGCTCAGCAGTTCCTCCCCAAAATGTAAAATTTATCTTTGCACAACTGATTCTTAGATAAAAAGATTTATATTAAGTATTTCAGTTCCTTATGTCAACAAGGTAAAAAACCCACTTATTTGCAGAAATATATGCATTTTGTCTAACAGTTTAATATATGAGAGAAAATTGTGCAAAAATACTGTTAAATACTCCATTGACCAATTCACTCAATTTAATCCATCCACTTTACTAGGCCTTTTGAATTACTAACAACATTTATAAGCATATTCCTTTAACAATTGTCATTAATGACAAAGATATATTTTTACATTAAAAAATCCAGTCCAATTGTATCTATTCACCATCTCTGTTTAATCTTTAATAGAAAATAGGTTTCACTCCCATATTTATAATTTAAGACGTGCTTTTGTTCTAAAATTAATCCATCTAATTAAATATTAGCCTTGACAAAACAGAATGAGAAACTATTCTTAGTTTTACTATGTCAGCGAGGGAAACACACAGAGGACTGTTATTGACAGGAACCTCACTTCCTTCCCCTATCCCAGGCCTTTGTGCAGGAGGAGTCTGAATTCATTAAGATTCTTTAACTAGTGGTTGAAAATTACATCATATTCTGATAGGGGGTTTGGTTTTTTTGTTTTGTTTTTTTTTACAAATATACTGGTGCTATGAAATGTTTTGTAGAAATGAGTACCAATTGATTCTGGGCACAGCTTCATACTATAGCCCTGAGCTTACAGTACAAAAGAAGAAACAGTAACATGACAATTCTTGGCAAAATCTGTATGCAGCTCCCATAGTGCCTTGCATGTCACCATTTCTGTAACAAAACTGTCAATCATAATTTAAGGAATTAATTTTATCTTTACATTTAATACATCACATTATGTTTATAAAAGGAAATAGAAGAATGTTTCTCCAACTCAGATGAAAACTTCTTAGAGCTGGATAAAACTTATATGAAAACAAATCTGGATATAGTTTATTAACACTGCAGTTCAGTTTCAGGTATCTACATTCCAAATGAGTCCAAAGTTGAATGATCCTCACTCTTATAGTATACAAGTAATAAGATGGAAAAACATGCAACATTTCAATGAACGGAAGAGTTTGATTTGTGAAGGTTAAGACAGCCATCAAGTACTCCCTCCAGCTTGCTTTCCCACCAGAAAGTGGATATAACTAAGTCTACAACTTCGGTAGCTTTAGCAGAGGACATATTTGCCTTTAAACTATGATAGTTCACAGCATATGGTGCTCATGTAAAACAAACGCAATAGCACCTCATTAATTTGGTGAGCAGTAGACCACTGCATCTCCATGTTCACAACCACCAAGCTTCCACCATCGCTACAAAGCTCACCTGCTAATGCGAGCCGGAAGGCTGAATAAAGTTTAAGTGAATACATTTAGTAAAATCAGCTGCAACTTCCCAATTTTGTAACCTCCCTTTGCATACATTATATTTTAGAATGTGATGGTCAAATATGAAATGTCACTGAATCCAACATTACATTTATCATCAAAGAACAGACGATGATCACTACTATTTTTTCCAAATGTTAATATTCCATGAATAGCTCTTAACTCTCTATGACCCAAATATATTACATTAAAACAACTTGACTGTGCAAGGCTGCTGGAAAAATTAGAGATTTAAGGTTTTTTACTAATTTAGGAAAAGTGAAATGAGCCTGTTCTGTCACCAGTTCTGTGGTACATACATGGATCACCGCAAAAGGATTTCACATGCTAAAAGCATAACTACGAACAGGTGTCTCAGGAATGTTTAAACACGAAAGTTCAAGCACAAAAGGGGATTAAAAAGTCATATTACTAGTGATGACTACGCTAATGTGTGAGCAGAGGAAGGCACTGATCTGTACAAAGCTAAAGCAGCAAGTGGGTTACACACGGTCTGTTTTGCACAAAGCATATCCAGACACTCTGAGATGAAACTGATCAATCTATTAAAAGACAGACAAAAAACCACCACGGATTGCTTACTTGGGACCACCTGGCTTTCTAGAGCAGACAAAAAGTGATCATAGTACTATGAACCTTCCTAGCCTACCTGTAGGTTTAACGAGAAAGGAAGTTATTAAAAAAGTAGTATCTATAGTATGGAATTTGATTTCCTGCTCTTCATGCATAGAAAGCTGCAAAAAGTAGCAATATTTGACTCTCTCTTCAAACATAATTGGCTTAATTTAAAGGCATATTATAAATACACTAGATGGAGTTCAGTAATGTATGTCTTAAGAAAGGAACTATGAGTGTTTATTCTAGTTAGTACTGTACTAATTTACAACTTTCTACTTCTATGTACCTAATGGCATTTCCATGCTTAGATCCTAGTGCCAAAACATCTAGTATTTCATTTCAAACACCTAGCAGTATTGCACTGACTATGCATACATAAATATATAGCTACCAGCTTTGCAGAATAAATTCAAGGGACAAAATACTTGACATTCAACTTGTTCCCTGGAAGCAACTTACTCAGCAAGCCAAACAGCCAAAGCTTCTGCTAGAAACAATTCATCCTGCTCGTAAAATTAAAAATCAAATTTAGGTATCACAGCTTATTACAACTTTTATTGTTGCATGGCACAAAAATAAAAACCTAACCATTTTCTTATAAAACTATTTCTTAGTTGCATCTCAGCTCCATTTATCTTATGCATATAAGTATTTAAATGAGTCTTTAAATGAGGTGACAATCTTTAAATTCAATTCAAGAAACAGTCCATTACCACACACAGAAAGGAGTCAGCAACATTTATTTTCAGAGAAGTACATGGAAAAGATGATGTTGTATTAATGTTACATTCAAACCTGCTACATCAACTAACACTCTACCAGGTTAAGCTTAATTTTTGAGTTATCAGAAATTATACAAGAATTTAAGTGCAAATCAGTTAAGGCTATTATCAATGTCTTAAAAGGAAAACACTTCAGTTTGTGACCTTAATATAGACGTAAATATAAAAAGAATCCATATTATAGGATATTTACATTTCCGAGGTTGATTTTTGACAAAAAGCATCATGTAGCGATAGTTCCTACTGATTGTAATGATGAAATCACAAAGAAACAAAAATATAAAGCTATTAAAATACAGAACCAATTCCCCAGACATTTCACAAGTGCTGTCAAATGAGCTACACCCTCTGTTAAGCATTAGGTTTCTAATTAAGGGAGATGAAATCCTCCTGTGTCATATTGTGGTGGTAACACTGAAAGCAATGATCCTGACTGCATATCTTTCCAGAGGACCTTCCACACATCTACGTGCCTGAAGTACGCCTATAAGCATTTAATGGTACGACTTGCATTTTAAAAGTCCCTCGAACATGGAGTTCAAATTCTTGGATGCTAAGAAGGGTATAACAGTACCAACTGGGTTCTTCCATCAGAGAAGGTGAATAGAAAGGAAGACAATCTGGTCATGACGTATAGAGTCAGTAAACACCTTAAAGATAGGAATTCCCTCCAGGGAAAGATCATGGAGCCCTACAAGCTACCACACAGCTGTGCAGACAGTCCCATCATGAAATGCTGAGTCTGAAAATCTGAAAATGTTTGAAATGTAGCTTGCTAAAAAAAACCCAAAAAAAACCAAACCCACACCAGCCCAAAACACCAAACAAACAAGAAACAGTAAAAAAAAGAGAGAGAAACTAAGGCAATTCCTCCAAAAGTCTCTTGTCATTAATACGACTAATTTGACATTCGCTTTAAAATGGCTGTGGATATAGGATTGGCTAGTGCAGGCAAAAAATCTTCAGAATACTTGAAAGATACCTCAAGTATGAAAATATTTATACACTGTGTAAATTCCCATGTTTTATTTTGATTATCCTGAAAGGAACGTGACCCACTTCACGAAGGAGAGAAACCGTAGGCTTGTAGTCCATTACCAAATCAGAAGTGAGACAAATCTTTTCCCATAAAATTTCACATAGGTAAGATCCCATAAAGTTTCAAGCAGCACACAAGTTTGAACAGCACTGAAAGATTCTGCAAAGGCCATTTTCTCTGAGACGGGTTTAAAGCAAATGTGTTTTCTGAACAGTTACAACTGTCTAATAGTGTGCCATTTCAATCTGCCTCCTTCCACCTGATACCGCTTTCCCTCCCTGTTCATTTCATTTGTGTCACTTAATCAGACAAGTCTTCTCCAAAAGATTATAAAGTAATTCACATACAGGCTTCCTGGGAGAGAAGAGGCAAAAATGAATATGGCTATATGCCTTCCTAGGACACTTTGGAGCTTAAAGTGGGAAAATAAGGTGAAGGGCTAAAAATGACGAGGAGTCTCAGCTGCTTATCACCAAGTTACTCACTAACAGTCAAGTATGTTACCTCAGCTAGAGGAAGACACAAAAAGACAAACAATCTGTCCCCTCTTTTGCAGTTCAGATATTGTCTCTGTCCATTAAGAGACAAAATGAAATCTATAAAATGTAACAGCCCTCCCAAAACCCATGTGTTTTTATATAGGTGTAGCAACTCACATCAGCCGTATCATTCCAAACATGAAATTCATTTCACAACTAGAGCTGCTCCTCAGCACTGCTATTTGAACTGATGAATGGAAATGCAAGTAAATAGTAGCACAAGAAATACAAGACAGCCTTTGCGCTAAATATAGACTGGAATGGATGTTGTAGGTGACATAAAATGACAGTAAAGCAATAACAGTTCCTAAGGTTCCTCTCAAACACAGATACGCTTCCCCATTTCAAGCAAGTTTTTTGTCGCATTCTTCCATTTGGTCTAATTCAGAGAAAAAACGCTTTTAAGATTCTACCTGTGCTCTTGCACACATAGAAGGCAGAGCCTGAGGTCATATTATTTTTAAAAGTTTGCTTGTTCAGGCACTTCCTCATCTGTCATTAGTATCTTCTAATACTCATTTAAATTAGAAGAACGAGTGTAAGTTCACTACATTTGTTACATTAGTGGATTAAATCTTTGCTTGAATTATTGTTTCCTACATAGCTTATAACAGTTTTGCATCTTTTTCCTTATTGCTTATTGTAAAATGTTCTTCTTTGTTAGTTTAACTATGCTTTTTAAATTTCTCTTTCGTATACACTGATTTTATAGCTTTCTCTTTTCCCAGGTGTCTTTCATTTAGTTATTTGACCAAGCATCCTAACGATTCTCTAGAAACATCCTCTGCTTTTACCCAGGCATGGTTCCAGTTCGATTTTTTTTTTATTTTTACAGACTATATTTTACTGAAAAAGCATTTGCTGAAGACATCAAAAGTACAACTGATCCACTTCACTTCCTGAAACTTCGCCTCAACTTTTGATTCTGAATATATCCTAAATCACATTTTCTGAGCAGGTAGCTGAGATCCATTTCATACAGTGTGACCTGCTTGAACACAGGCCACTCTCATTGATTTTTTTCTTTCGTTCTTTACAATCAAGGCCTTTTATTGTTTACAAAAGGTAGCCTTTACTTGGCCTTTACTGCAAAACAAGATTGGGCTTTTTAAGCCTGTTCACACTATTGCAAGCACTTCAATTAAGCAAGCAGAAGTGTCTGAGAACGAAACCACCTTGCTTAACACAGTATTCAGAAGTCCAGGCAACTAGCCACTTCTTTTAAAAAACCATTTTCATAATTGGTGTTTTTCCATATCACTAGTGCAAAAAATGTGAAAACAGCAACAGAAACACCATAACTTATCATAAACTGCCTATAAACTTTTTTTTGCTGTGATTTGAGATGCAAATGTCTATTTTGCTCTTGAATTCTGAAGCAAGTTAAATATTAAGTCCTAGTTTTAAACTGTCTTCAAAATGTACAAATCAAACGAAACGCAATTGGAAAGCCTCTTGACAGTGTTCTGCTAAACCTTGTCTAATTCAGCTCAAATACACAAGTCTCATAACTTCAGCTGTTTATCCTCAAACATTTCTTGACTTTTGAGGCACTTTTGAGAAACGTTGCAAGTCTGAAAAAAAAAACACAAACCCAAACATTCTAGTGCTAGAGCAATTAAAAGAGAAGACTACCATCAGCAGTTTAATGCCTGAGCTCTTACTGCCTGTGCTCCTCCTCCCTGATGGATCTACAAACTGTTGGCTAAATCCCATTTCTGAAGTTGCAGATGTTACCATCTCTAAAATTTACTGCTACCTAACTGTAAAGTTCTATTAGCAACTACAGAAAAATTATGACCAAGAGTAATGAATAGTGTTTTTTTCTGTATCTGTAAAATTCCATTTTCACTACCTTGCATAATATTCTAGTCCTCCATGTGAGACATGCGAAAATGGACAGTTTGTCAAGTTAGTTACAAAGCAGATGATGTCAAATCAACCCTACTGGCTTATAGAAAAAATGCCCCATGCAGCAGAGTAATTTAATTATTTTCCCTACAATACCACACCCGCATAGAGTCAGTGTTTCTTTTAAAAGGACAAACAGTAACTATGGTATTCTTAAGCTGTGTTTAAGTTATGACATCGAAGGAACAACCTTACTGGTTTTAAAAGCCCTTTGCAGAAAAAGGATCAAAGAATCATAGAATCATAGAATTATCTTGGGTTGGAAGAGACCTCCAAGATCATCAAGTCCAACCCTTAAACCAACGCTATCATGATTACTAGATCATGGCACTAAATGCCACATCCAGTCTTATTTTAAAAACTTCCAGGGATGGTGAATTCACCACCTCTCTGGGCAGGCCATTTCAATGCCTGATTACTCACTCTGTGAAGAACTTTTTTCTGATATCCAGTCTAAAACTTCCCTGGCAGAGTCTAAGCTCATGCCCTCTTGTTCTGTTGCTTGGTTGCCTGGGAGAACAGTCCAACCCCCACCTGTCTACAAGCTCCTTTCAGATAGTGGTAGAGAGCAATGAGGTCACCCCTGAGCCTCCTCTTCTCCAGGCTAAACAACCCCAGCTCCCTCAGCCTCTCTTCATAGTCCCTTCACCAGTTTTGTTGCTCTTCTCTGGACCCTCTCCAGCACCTCAATATGTTTCTTGAACTGAGGGGCCCAGAACTGAACACAATACTCAAGGTGTGGCCTCACCAACGCCGAGTACAGGGGAAGGATCACTTCCATTGTCCTGCTGGCCACACTATTCCTGATACAGGCCAGGATGCCATTGACCTTCTTGGCTACCTGGGCACACTGCTGGCTCATGTTTAGCCTCCTGTCAATCAGTACCCCCATGTCCCTTTCCACCTGACTGTTCTCCAGCCACTCTGCCCCCAGCCTGTAGCGCTGCATAGGGTTGTTGTGGCCAAAGTGCAGGACCTGGCACTTGGCCTTGTTGAGCTTCATCCCGTTGGACTCAGCCCATCTCTCCAGCCTATCAAGGTCCCTCTGCAGAGCCCTCCTGCCTTCCAGCAGGTCGACACTCCCTCCCAACTTGGTGTCATCCACAAATTTACTTATGATGGACTCAATCCCCTCATCTAAATCATCGAAGAAGTTAAACAGAACTGGACCCCACACTGATCCCTGAGGGACACCACTGGTGACCGGCCGCCAGCTGGACGCAGCCCCATTCACCAGCATTCTCTGGGCCTGGCCATCCAGCCAGTTCTTAACCCAGCTGAGAGTGCACCTGTCCAAGCCATGGGCTACCAGTTTATCCAGGAGTATGCCTTGGGAGACAGTGTCAAAGGCTTTGCTCAAGTCCAGATAGACTACATCCACAGGCTTCCCTTCATCCACCAGGCGGGTTACCTGATCATAAAAGGAAATCAGGTTGGTCAGACAGGACATGCCCCTCATAAAGCCATGCTGGCTGGGTCGGATCCCATGTCCATCCTGAAGGTGCTGTGTGATTGCACTCAGGATGATCTGTTCCATAACCTTGCCAGGCACTGAGGTCAGGCTGACAGGCCTGGGTCCTCCTTGCAGCCCTTTTTGTGGATTGGCGTGACATTTGCCAACTTCCAATCATCTGGAACCTCCCCAGAGAGCCAGGACTGTTGGTAGATGACGGAGAGTGGCTTGGCAAGCTCTTCCGCCAACTCCCTCATCACCCTAGGTTGGAATCCATCAGGTCCCATTGCTTTGTGTGGATCCAGGTGGCTCAGTAATTCATAGACTATTTCCTCCTGGAACACAGGGGAGCCATTTGGTTTCCTGTCTCTATCTGTGAGCTCTGGAGGCCAGTTATCCTGAGGGGCACCTCTCCTACTGGTGAAGACTGAGGCAAAGTAGGTGTTGAGTACCTCAGCCTTCTCCTCATCCCTGGTAACTACGTTCCCCCCCAGGTTCAACAAAGAATGGAGGTTTTCCTTGCCCTTCCTTTTGTTATTAATGTATTTATAGAAGCGCTTTTTGTTATCCTTAACAGAAGTAGCCAAATTAATTTTAAATTGCACTTTTGTTTCTCTAATT
The DNA here is from genome assembly GCA_033558185.1 of Dromococcyx pavoninus. NCBI lineage: Eukaryota > Metazoa > Chordata > Aves > Cuculiformes > Neomorphidae > Dromococcyx > Dromococcyx pavoninus. Next base: position 2,073,944 of record JAUMJL010000104.1, on the reverse strand, counting down.
TTCCTTCTGCAGGATGTCAGATTTTACAAGATTTCCCTAACATATATACCATAAAGGTATAAAAAGATGTTATAAAACACAACTGAAGAACCTGAAATTTAATCAGATTCTGTGTAAGATCTTCCTCAGCTTTTGCTGGACACTTCCTTTTGACTCCTTCCCAAAATGCAACTCTGCAAGCCCTGCACTGTTTGCTGAAGCATTTTTCTGACGACCAATAAAAGGTTAAAGGAATTAAAAAAAAATAAATAAAACCCCTCTATGAAAGATCTGAAAAACCATTATACACCACTGAATTGCTTACAACATGGATTAAAACTGACTCAGGCTCTGCTATGCAGGACAGCTAACTCAGGGTTTTTTTACGTTCCTATGCTTTTTAACGTTGTTTTTAAAGAAAGAGTAACAGCATTATCAAACGTGAAATGTGTTTATGCAGTAGTCTCCCTTAAATGGGGGACATATCTTCAGTTGCCACAAAGTGGTACTTAAACACACTGCTATGTTTCTTAAGTATATGGAAAAAACAACAACCAAGTTGTGTATTTTTTTCTTAAGTGACTTTGTGATGCTGAACTTAAGTTCACAGCGCGCGAATTAATCACTCCAGAAACAGAACACTAAATCAACATATGCCTGCTTCCAAAAATGAGAGTTCAGTCATTGCATTTGGAAGACTCAAGTCTTTGTTCACAAGAACACTTGCACTACCCAAAACATATGTTCCCAAACTGTGCTATGCAAGATGCTTAAAAACTATTTTGTGTGTGGCAGGCATCAAGAGCCACCACTCCTGAGTGAAGCGATGAGGGAGTGAAGGAGTGGTGGGAGAAAAAAAGAAAGAGAAAGAAAAAAAAGGAGAAAAGAAGAGCTAGAAGCTATTGCAACCACTATGCAATAAAACTCAAAGCCTATAAGCATCCGTGTGCTTCTTGCTCAGAATACCCCCATCAGACTCCCAGACTGGAAGAAGATAGGATGAGATTTATATGGGAGTTGAAAGGAAAGCAGCCATCTTTGAGCAGCAGGAAGAAGACAGAAAGATACAATAGCATGAAGTGTAGGACGAGGAATAAATTATTACGGGCTTTTTCCGAAAGGGTCAGTGGTAATTCTCCTCACTTAAATTAGAGCCTGGAGTTGAAGAAAAAAAAAACATCCTGAAGCATGACTGCACACAATATAACTATAACACAGCAGAACAGCAACTAGTGTGCAGGGCTTTTACAGTTTGCCAGTTGCATCTGGGCACCTCATACAAGAAATTTAGTTCAGGATTTATTTTTTTTTTAACACACAGAGAATATAACTTTACTTTTGCTTTTATCATTTACTCCTGAGTAAATCTCAGGAAACACGCGGTTGTTCAAACTTGTCACTTGGGCTTTGAAGCATAACAACCACATACCAAACCATATACCGCCTGTTGTTTCAAGGCTCAGAGGCAAGGAAATCTTGTCACATAACTATTGCAAAGATGACTTGTCACCTGCTGAAGCACCAATAACATATCCTGGCATATGTGCATTTCTTCTGCGGTATCTCCCACTCAATTGCTTGTGTGGGTACACCTTCCTTGTTTCTACCAAAAAATGTAAGAGATGCATGCTTCTAAACTGTAACTTACCATCAGACCTGTCAATATGATTTTGCTTTAGCCACAAAGCCGGGGCGGGGGTGGGGAGCTTGCTTAATTTTTTTCAGGTGAGGAATAAAAAGAAAAAAGAACATGACATGATTTACTTCACTGTGTAATGATATCTATGGGAAGTTCAGTCTAGATGCACAGAGGTACCTACCTATCATTTTTTCAGGTTTTTGAACCTGAAACAGACTTTTGCTAAAACTGATTTATTTTCCTACAACTTAATTTTTCTTTACATTATAACAATGCAGGAAGTTTATATGCATAAAGCTAATCTGACATGACATATTGTTTAAAAATCATCATTTGTAGAAAAGACAGGTTAACACCAAGTAGAAGATGACAAAAAGTACGACAGATTTTTTTTTTTAATTAAATCAGTAATTCTGCAACAATCAGTTAAACTCTTTGCTAAAAAACCCCTCCCATCAAGATAACTGTTCTCTCAGTTTTACACATCAGTAGGCATTTTTATTATAAAGTGTAGGAACCTAAAGTGACTTTTTAATTCTCTTTACAGATCACAACTACTTTCTTTGCTTACCAGTTTCAGTGAGGAACTCGTCTCACTCAAACTTGGACCTAGTACTCAATGATTAAATGATTAACTCAAATCTATTTTATTTTATTTTCCTGCTGAAACCACGCCTTCACTTTGGGTTCACCCAACTGAAGGCTCAACAGCAACTTCATAGATTTTTTTGCCTGCGGAATTTCTTTATGATTTAAACTGAAAAAAAGGAAACAGTCAACTACATTCCATGTCAGGGTATGAGACAGGATAGTTTAATTATCTGCTAGCAAAACACAATATTGAGTTTTGCCACTATTACATTAAAAAGGTATGGAGGTGGCTTTGGAAGGTTTATTTACAAGACCATTCAAGTAAAACCTTTGCTATAAAAGGGCATTAACAAACAAGCAATTTCTAACAGAATTCTTTCTTACTGAAATTAAGGAAAAAACATACATTCCACCAAAAGAAATGAAGTTGTCTTTTTATGCCAAATCAAAACTTTTCAGCAGTTTAACAGAAGACTTTTTGCAACTCTTGAAGAACAGCAAGGGAGTCAAGTGGGCTTTTGGAGGGTTGCTTCCTTTTTAGCCCAAGACTGTCTTTTCTATACTTGGGATATGGGACTGATTCCCAACCTACATCACTGTCAAGGCCCACATCCTGTTGAACGCTCATGCAAGTCCTCAGTCTGAAAGATGAGCCCTTGCTTGTTGCTTGCAGAAACCTCTGGTCACCTCCTGCACTTCACAGGTTGCCACTGAAAAGTCAGACCTCAATTGTACTACACAGGGGTGAAGAGTAACAGATCGCTTGGGACAGAACTGGAGGGATGCTCTGGAGAGACATTAATTCATCAGTTTGGTGTAACAAAACCAGTGAGAGACAACACTGAAGACCTTATTAAAGTCATGGGAAACAATATCAAACTCTCTCTCATTGTCCACAAACCCAAGAATTCTTCTTAAAAGGCAATCAGGTTTGTCAGGCATGATTTGACTGTAGTCTACAGATCAGTAAGACTAGCATTCTCGTAGAGTAAAAGCTGAGGAAGGACTATTTCATTTAATGAAGGTAATACCCTTTTCAGAGTAGTATATGCATGTTACAAGAAACACTTATGGATTCAGGGTAGCTGATGCTCCTAAAACCAAAGGTAAGTAATTGCAAGCATTCCAGCAGAGAGCTGGCAGACAGCTAACACAGCTTGAGACAAGTAGAGGAACAAGGGACACTTTGGAAAGACACAGGCTGATAAATTAAAAAACAAAAAAATCTTACAACCATGGGGCTCAAACCCTTCCTGCAGGTGAGCATAAGCCTTGCTTCCTACCTTCAGATGTTGATCAAGTGCATGAAGTGCGACAACCTTTTTTCCTTCCACATCATTAGGCAGAACTCATTAGCATTTATGCCACCTAATTAACATACTGACCAGGAATTCATATTTGCATTGCTATTCTTCTGAAGGATCAGCCAAAACGCACAGAATTATATATCTATTAGGCTCTACTTGTCTATGAAGTTTCCTGTTAAATAGCTCAAGAAAGCATATTAACAAAAGCCTTCAGTATTACCATGTCATATGACACCAGATGCATTTCAACATACTTTAATGGGACCAAATCAACCACCTGGTCTGTGGTAAGATACTACACATAGCATCGTATAGAGCATTGCAGTATCAAAGCAAAATTAAGGGCAGTTGTGAGAACAAGAAGAAAACATGGGGATTGTTTTTTCTGGGAACATCCCTTATCATTGGCTCATACAAATACACCAAACAATAAATAGTATAAGCAAGGAGGGGCGCTACCCTTATAATTCTTCCTCCAAACATGCAAAATATTTATGTGACACATTGAAAAAAAAAATCAATAAAGGAAAGACATCATCTTTCAGTTAGTAACTCTGATGCAGGCATCAAGAGGCAAAAATAAATTCACTGAAACCAAATACTTCATTACAAAAAGCTAGTGTCCCATGGTGGCCGACAGGACTTGTACTGCTGAAGATACGACAATGGAGTCTGAGGGGGGAGTTATGATATTTGACCAGCCAGGCCAGAGACTTGCTCTATTAAATTCCTACTTTATGCAGTCAGTTAGAATTTGTCTTGAGGGGTCAAGAATGTACGTCTTTCAGCTTATTAGATGTTACATGATGCCACGTATAAAGTGTGCAGTACTGAGCAATTCAAAAGGCACATGGACTGAATTTCAAGAGGCCATTACTCAGTGGAAAAAAATGAGCATCTATGTGTTCAATTAAAAACAGTTTAGCATGCATCACTGAAGGCAACTAATTCCTATTTCTATGTCCCCTTCAATGTTCACAGCTGGCAAAGAGCAAACCTACCATTTCTTAAGGCAGTTCCAGGCAACTCTATTTATCTCTAACAGTTCATTTCATTTTATTTCCTAGAGTAACTATTGTGAGTTTTATCATTAATACAATGTCTTGTTAAAACATACACCTTGGACAGTCCATTACTGCATTAAGGTGCAGAAGGTCCTGGGATGCTTCTCCCAGGAAACATGTACTGACACATAAACTGAAACTCTGAAGAGCACTTTGGAAATTGGTTACCTCTTTCACCTTTTTCAGATTTACTGAAAGAATTTGTAAGTTATTCCATTAGGACAACCAAGCTCTTGTAACTAGAATGAGCTTCAATTTATCATAATACACTTCCAAAGCAATTCATAAAGCAATGATTCTTTAACTAGTTATTGCACCAAAGGATGTATGGAGCAGAAATTACTTTAAGAGCTAAAGTTTTTGTTTACTCAGGAAAAATAAACAGTGTTATTACTAGCTAGAACTGCAAACATCTACACAGATCAGTCATACAAGTATGTCTTATTTCCTTATCAGAATGCAAATAAAGTCAAACAGGAAAAGCTAGGGCATTTCTCCTATCAACAAGCACATACAGGAGGAAAACTGCTGAGTCAAAGACACACACAGCATTAAAAGCCATTCCAGTATTAATAGATTATTTGCACACATTTTTGAAGTGCATTTATAGTGAATTCTTAAATTACCAGGACATATTTTTAAGATTACAGTCAAGCAAACTATACTTGTACAAATTCAAAAGGATGAATCACAAAGCCCATGGCAGACAGATGCTGAGAGCCCGGCGCTACCTGTAATTATACCTCTCCACTCAAACTGTCTTTGGGGGAGGGATCAACAGTTACTGTGGTTTGTATAACAGAAACAAAACAAAACAAAAAAAAGCTCCAAATCTCATTATCTGTAGGTGATACAGTATAGTAATAAAAATGCTAATGAAGATTACAAGATTTGGAATACACAATGTCAGAGAAGCAGCAGTACTTCCCGAGGCCAGGCTTTTTATTTTGCTACCTGTTATGGGTTTGAATGTCATACTAAACCTAACAATGTCCATCTCCAGAACACTTACATGGTTAGCACAGAATAAATTATATTTTGGGCTCTGATCTTACAAAAGAGAGAATATTCACTGTCACAAGTATCCAGAGCAAAGCCCAGAACAGCATGCTTAAAACTAATCTCCCTGTTAGCAAGAGCTATAGAGAAAAGGCAAATGCTCTGCATACTGTGACAGGGTTTTCAAGAAATTTTACAACAGCTTTGTGGAACGTAAGAGTCCCCCTCCACTAACTTTCCTTATGACTTTGATTACATACAGGGCAGAGAAGAGATAACCTTTTATTTCTCTTCCTGGCGAAGGGAGTTCTAACAATGATTAATATTTATCACCAAAATACTACAATGCAACAGGAAAAGAAAATCCAAAGAATACATGAACTATCACTATTTTTATCTGGTTTCTCCTATTCATCCTACAAATATATTGGCATATTAAGCTCTCTGTGATATAAACAGAATTTCAGTTTTACACACTTGGTTTGGGTGATATTAAATGTCAATTATATCAATCCATATGGGTACAGGGCTGCCTAACTGCATGATGTGCCTTGTGACACAGCACTCCTAAAAATAAAACGTTTCTAAGAAAGCTAAGAATGAGCGTGTAACAATGAAAACATACACATTTTGAGATTTATAGTGATGTCACAGTTACATGGCTCTAATCATCATTTTTAAGGATAAGGATTTAGGACCTCAAAGCCTAAATCCCTACTTATGTTCTGTTATGTAAAATACAGGCTAAAATAGCCTGCAGCAGACAGCCAGAAACGCTCATTATGAATCTCAGTGGATTGGGGACGGGGATGGGGGGGGGAGAAGGACGGGGTGGGGGGAAAAAGACAAGTACAGCAGTGTAGAAGAACAAGCATGGCTTAGAAAATAACTTGAATGGTACGACAGTCTTGACAGTGAAATAACTATACAATTCCAAGGTTCACATTCTGTAATAATTTTGGATTGAGGCCAGGAGGGAAGACAGTACAAAACCAAACACAGATGATTTGTTTGGGGTTTTTCTCAATATTTTTTTCCTCCAACTCTCAGATAAGATTCAAAGCAGTTCATTCAAAAATGTGAAAATGAATTGATAGGCACAGTAGAAATACCAAACACAGAAAAGCTAATTAGACACAGAACAACATAGCTTCGAGGCTGGAAACCAAGCAAATTTAAATCTGAATAATATTTGAAGATGCTGATACATCTGCTAGAAGAATCACCGAGAGATGTGGTGGAGTCTCCATTTAACTTCTTCACAGCAATATCAGATGGAGTTCTAAAAAATCCAGATTATCTCTCTCAAACTACGAGGTGTTTTCTACCTTGGGAGTACAAAAATGGCTAAAAACAGAGTCATGAATTAAGTAAGACTAGTCAAGCCCACCAGAAGCTGATGGCAACAGCAGACTCCTATATGGCATGAGCATTAACAGTTGAAAGCAGTTAAGTCCACCTGATTCAACTGCTTTGCCCTGGAGGGCTTTAGCTTTTCATCAGGCAGGAGTCAGGAAGGTCTATGTAAGCAGGAGGAGCAGGGAAGGGGGGAAGGCACACTTTCAAAAAAAATACACGAGGAAAAGTGCATTAGACAAACAAGGCAGGTAAATATACTAACAGACCGAAATAAAAGCAAGTCATGCCAGATCTGTTGTATTAATCCTGGCCTTAAAAGGTTTTTTTGTATTTTCAGGTTTCTTTTTCAGATCACCACCTAACACTTGGCAGAAAGGCTGTCTACATCCGCTAGACTGTAGATATGTTGCAGCCGTCCTCAATGTGACAGAATAAACACATTGTCTCCCACTTTGCCTGTCTTTCCCATCTGTACATCTTATCCTAAGCTACATTCCTCAGAGCAGGACTCAAATGCAGTCTGTACTCTTCAATACACAGTATAATAGAACAGCAGGCATCACAAGAAAAATGCGTTATAGCAAAGAATCTATTTTATGTTATGACAACGGGTGCATTGCAAATTTTAGCTATGTTATGCCAAGGAATGTGTGTTAATTATATTACAAAGTAAAGTTAGGCAATGCAAACTTAGTGGAAAAATTCTTAATTATTTTGTTATTGCTGTGCTTGCCAGAATCACTTGCATACAACAGAGGAAACCAATCCTAAACTAATTTTCAGCATAAACTTTCTTCTGTAATTGCAGAATACTGTTCAATAAGCAAGAGAAAAAACCCACATACTTTAAACCACAGGAATTCTTAGTGAAATGGATGAACGGATAAATATTAAGCAATATGTTAAATTTTGTTTCTAATGTACTGATTCACATACATAGCACAGTTCGTTTGGTTTAGATTCTGCAAACCTCTCCTTAATTCTCAGTATACCTTTAAAGAGAAAAATCATGCCCTTGACATTAAAAAAGTGATTAATCATACAAACTCTACTTTTATCCCTTTAACCCAACTGCTTTACCAAAACACCAAGAAGGCTCATTATAAGTGTTGTTACTGCAGTAAAGTATTTGAATGATTATCAATTCATCATATAAGGACCAGAGGTAGAGGCAAAAGGGCTTTTTGCTTTGGTATGCATGGGGAACACAGGCTATGACCATCCAGTTGTGCTCCAGATGCTGAACTCTCACTAACCTGAACCCACACAAAAGAGCTGTTGTCCCATATTTATATTTTTCACCACTGAATGCACACATGCATGGGCACTTAACATCAAAACGGAGTGAAATAATACCAGACCAACATGTAAAGTCTTCCTTTACTGACTGTCAGCAGACACCTGATTTATCCTAGTCTCTTAAATTAAAATAAAAAGCTTGCCTTAAGCCACTTTCAGAAAGTATCTTACACACATAAAATAAATACTCCAGTCGTCATTTAAACTAACCTGCTTGACTTTGAGGGCTGCTAATCCACTTCAGTACAGGCAGGTAGCACCACACAGCTGAGAAGCGACACTACCTTAAATCACTTCTTAGCTTTGACTCCCCACACAAGTGCTTTGACGTTATAAAGAAACGGACTTGGACCACATTATTTTAAGCCACTACTGAATTTCCCTTATTGACTACAAGGTCATATTCATTATATATAAAAGCATGGCAGAGTGCCTGACATGGGGATACAGAAAGCCTTCTGACACCAGATTGACCTGAGACTGAACTGACCACATGGAACTAGTGTATCTAAAGGGTATTGATACAAAAGGATCATTTAGCAGCACAATAACTTTACTAAAAAAATACAGCATCAAACATACAATCATCAATAGAAGAAAGTAAGATGCTTTGAGGTTGTGAAAGAGTAAAAAAAAATGTACACCTATTTCCTACAATCTGAAATACAGTAAGCATGCAGAAGTCTACCACATTTCAGCCCACACAACCAGAAAACTCATCTGTCTTTAGCTCTAGGAATATTCTGTATCATCTTAGTAACTGGGGGTGGGAAAAGATGCTTTCTGGGGGTTGTTTGGGTTTTTTATTTTTTTATATATATATATATACACACTTAGCTTTTAAAGTAACAACAAAAAACGTCATAGACATCTAAGTGAGGTACATTTATTCAAGTTGATGTAACTTCTTGAGATGTCTTTCACAGAACAGGGGAGTTTTTTTCCCCCACCAGACTTCCACCTTCATAAAACAGACATTCACTCTGGATTATTTAAACTTGGAAAAATGCAAGTGTTTTCTTTGAAAAAATATCTATTGTTACAGCAAAAACTTGGGTTTCCTTTCAAGCAAGATCATATGATTACACGTTTATATTTTACTTTCCGCAGGAATTTACACACACCCCCATTTGCATCCTGTTATTCATTTAGCGTTTCCCTTTACTTCAGCATGCTGCATTAATAAAGTGGTCCTGTTGTCTCAGTCTAGGCACTCAAGGTGATGTCCAGTGCTCATTCTTGTATTTGTCAATTTAAATGCATGCAGAAAGCCCTATAGAAAGGCTACACAAAGGATTCCTTCAAAAAAAGTAGTTCTCCAAGAAGCACTGCATAGACAGATCGTGAAACTCTAACCAGGTGTTTTCAACATATTTTTGTGAATTCTGTCCTTTGGAGCACTAATCATTCTTTTGAAGACTAAGCATCAAGTGGCATAGATTCCATGTTATTTAAGTACATCAAAATAGTATACAAGATCTTATTTCCAATACTGGATCTGTCACAGTCATGGATTGATTACCCTTATTTATCTTCACTTTAGCCACTGCTATTCAGACAGATACTGCTTACTAACCTGACTTGCAGTCGTATAGTTCAAAGGCCTGAAAAGAAATAGCAAAAAGCTTTTTTCTGCTAAAAAGAGGTTAACACAGCTTCTACTGCAGCTAATCTATCTGAAGGTATAAATTAAAAGTCCTTCATCTTACGCTGTTTTGATCTTGTGCAGGACATTTGAAATATCAAATTATTTATCTTTTCACATTTACTAGGCATTTTTATTTTATGGAGACTGTAGGAAAAATATTCTGCTGTAATGCACCTAGTATATGCACTTACTTGTTGCTTGAAAAGTCTTTTCCTACAAGGCAAATCAAAATTCTGCTACTTAATTCATTATAACACAATTAAATACCCTATATTCTACAGCTGTGGTCCAGTATTAGCTACATATGTTTGTCTGATGTGGTTACCAGCCTAATAATATGCTACATGAATTGAAAACACAGGCTAAGTTTGCTTCAAATCTGAATGCAGAGTAGTTAATTACAACCTGAAACGTAAATATAACTTATCTGCCACTAACACACTTCTAATACATCATCACTCCAAGCAACTGAAAGCTACTTATGTTCTAATTAGAGACAAGCAATCGATATAAATTTTGGTGTGAAATGATCCTGGTTGTCTCATTACAACTAAAGCCATGATTTTTCTTCCTATACAGAAGTCTTAAACTCCTTTATACCAGTATATACCAGTACCTTCAAGTGCAAATTGTATTGGGAGGAGGGGGGGGTGGAAGGAGACATGTGCAACAAAAATCAAGCACTTCCATTGCATGAGAAACTAAGGTTGACCATTTGGACGAGGAAACCAATGAGCTCTTCTGCGAGCAACTGGGAGAAGTCTTGTGATCGCTGGCCCTCGTTCTTGTGGGAGACTTCAACCTTCCAGATGTCAGCTGTAAGTATAATACAGTAGAAAGGAAAGAGTCTAGGAGGTTCATCGAGTGTATGGAAGATAACTTCCTGACACAACTGGTGAGTGAACCAACTAGGGAAGGTGCTCCACTGAACCTGCTGTTTGTGAACAGAGACAGCCTTGTGGGGGAGGTGACTGTTGGAGGACGCCTGGGGCTCAGTGATTATGAGATGATAGAATTCTCAGTTCTTGGAGGAGTAAGGAGGGGGGGGGGTCAGCAGAACTGTCACCTTGGACTTCCGGAGGGCAGATTTCAAACTGTTTAGAAGGCTGCTTGATGAAGTTCAGTGGTAGACGGTTCTAAATGACAAAGGAGCCCATGAGGGCTGGATGCTCCTCAAGAAGGAAATTCTGGTGATGCAAGAGCAGGGCATCCCTGTGTGCTGGAAAAATGAGTTGGTGGGGAAGAAAGCCAGCCTGGTTTAACAGAGAGCTCTGTGTTGGTCTCAGGAAAAAGAGGAAAATGTATGAGCTTTGGAAGGAGGGGGCAGGCATCTCACGAGGCAAAAAAAATAGAAGGGCTAAAGCCCAACTGGAACTTCAACTGGTGAAAGACAATAAGAAATGTTTTTTTCAAGTACATTAACAACAACAGGAAGACCAAGGAGAATCTACTTTCTTTATTGGATGCAAGGGAAATGGTAGTAACAAAGGATGAGGACAAGGCAGAGGTATTTAATGCCTTCTTTCCCCTCAGTCCTTAATAGTAAGGTAAGATCTTCTCTGGGCTCCAAGCCTCCTGAGCCAGGAGACTGTGAAGGTGAACCCTCAATGTTCCAAGAAGACTTGGTTAGAGACCTACTAGGCCAATTACACGTTCACAAGTCTATGGGGCTGGATGGGACACACCCAAGGATATTAAGGGAGCTGGGAGAGGTCCTTGCCAAACCCCTTTCCCTCATCTATAGTCCTGACTGACTGGGGAAGTGCTGCTTAACTGGAGACTGGCAAATGTAACTCCCATTTACAAGAAGGGCTGAAGGGAGAATCCAGGGAATTATAGGCCTGTCAGTGTGACCTCAGTGCCGGGGAAGGTTATGAAGCAGATCATATTGAGTGCTATCACACAGTACATGCAGGACAGCCAGGTGATCAGACTCAAACAACATGGGTTTTTAAAAGGCAGGTCCTGGCAGACCAATCTGATCTCCTTCTATGACAAGGTTACTCAGTTAATAGATGAGGGGAAGGCTGTGGATGTGATGTACTCGGACTTCTGTAAAGGCTTCAACACTGTTTCTCACAGCATTCTGCTTGAAAAACTGGCTGCCATTGGCCTGAACAGGCACACACTCTGCTGGGTAAAAAACTGGCTGGACAGCTGGGCCCAGAGGGTGGTGGTAAACGGAGTTAAATCCAGTTGGAAACCGGTCACGAGTGGTGTTCCCCAGGGTTCAGTGCTGGGTCCAGTCCTGTTCAATATCTTTATTAATGATCTCGATGAAGAGATCAAGTGCACCCTTAGCAAGTTTGCAGATGACACTGAGCTGGGTTGCAGTGTTGATCTGCTTGAAGGAAGGGAGGTGCTGCAAAGAGATCTGGACAGGCTGGATCGATGGGCTGAGTCCAACGAAATGAGGTTCAACAAGACCAAACGCCAAGTCCTGCACCTGGAACAAAACAACCCCATCCAGCGTTACAGGCTTGGGGAAGAATGGCTAGAGAGCTGCCTGGAGAAGAACCTGGGGGTGTTGGTTGACAGCCAGCTGAATATGAGCCAGCAGTGTGCCCAATGGCATCTTGGCCTGTATCAAAACCAGTGTGGCCAGCAGGTCAAGGGAAGTGATTGCACTTCTCTACTCAGCACTGGTGAGGCCACACCTTGAGTACTGTGTGCAGTTCTAGGCCCCTCACCACAAGGAGGACACTGAGGGGCTCGAGTGCATCCAAAGAAGGGCAACAAGGCTGGTGAAGGGACTGGAGAACAAGTCCTACAAGGAACAGCTGAGGGAACTGGGGTTGTTTAGCTTGGAGAAGAGGAGGCTGAGGGGAGATCTCATCACTGTCTACAGATGCCTGAAAGGAGGCTGCAGCAGAACGAGTATTGACATCTTCTCTCAAGTGACAGGTGATAAGACAAGAGGAAGTGGCCATAAGTTGCACCAGGGGAGGTTCAGACTAGATATTAGGAAGAATTTCTTTACCAAAAGGGTGGTCAGGCACTGGAAGGGGCTGCCCAGGGAACTGGTTAAGTTGCCATCCCTGGAGGTGTTTAAAAAACGGGTAGAGGAGTTTTTGAAGGACACGGTTTAGCAGATGGGTATGGTTGGATTCGGTGATCTCCAACGTCTTTTCCAACCAGAAGATTCTATGATTATCACTCCATCCCAAATAAACGCAATCATGTATTTGTTTCAGCATACATTATTTAGAAAACGCTTCACTGAGACTAGACCTTCCTCTTCATTTCACCAAGAGAGCACAGACAAGCCAAATCTTCTGATTTTTGGCAGTCAACCGGAGTCAATATCTCACAAAGATTTTGATGAAACCAATGTCTGAAGATCTTTTTCACTTCATGGGAGCAAAGACTGTCATTTTGAAAACACAGAAATATTTGACCAGCCCTAGCCTTTAGCAGATTCCATACCAAAAATTGTCCTAAAAAAGCTTAGAAATCAAGACACCTGCATATAATATTCAAGCACTAAAACATAGGATATAAAGCTATGAATTGAAGCCACTAGATACAAGAAATATGAATGTTCTGTATTCCTCCAGGAAAAAGCAAAACTATCTTAGGCAGTTAGATTCCATCAGTCCTTTCAACTTGCAATCTAATACCTACTCCATTGCAACAGAGATACTTTAGCTACAGCTGATCAATGTAACTCCATCTTCAGTATAATATTGTAAAATTTCACAGACTGATAAAAAATGACAATTATTTAAATACAAGCTCCCTGCTTTATCCCAGCAATAAAAGGAAAAATCTCTGCCTTTGAGGAAACTAGCACAAAGCCAGCATCACACATCACCCTACAGAACAACTTGGGTAGTGCAGGAGAGTGGTTGGACTCCTTGGTCAGCTCTGAGATTGCAGAAGAGAACACAAGCTTCTGGTCTGATCACCGCTCTGAGTACTGCTGTATTACCCTTGCCAGGGCTGGGGTCAGGGAAAACCTGCCCACAAAACTGGAGAACCTTAGTTGTCATCTTAATGCCTCGTGACCAGTATTAATCAGGGATTTAACACAGGAAAGACTTTGCCTCTATTTTTTTTCCAAGTCACTTTGCAATAAACTATAAGAAGCGGCATTAGCAATTACTTTATATTAAAACAAAGTAACTTTTGATGCATCATTAAGCAAAATATAGCTGACAGGAACTCAAATGACATGTGTTGAGCAGTAATGGTTTTATGAAAGCAATTTTCAGAGAGGAAAAAAAGAAGTCTCTTCCGTATCTTTCAAAGTCTAAAGAAAAGGACTGGAAGACTCATTAAAGGCAATATTACTTTCAAATGCAAAGCTTTGAAAGACTAGTGATTTGAGTGAAATATAAGTATTTACATTTGGATTTCAGTAAACTGGAAAGTTTAATTTATACAGTTAGATAGTATATACCCATGCAACTGGATGTTCCATTAAAAGACAGATAAATTAACAGGTTTAAGTACCTCAACAGCTGAAACAAACATACAGCATGAATTTTACAAGCAGTCCAAAACCAAATATATTTCCAGCCCTTACCATCAAAGAAACTTTTGGCTCGCAGGTAACTGACGCTAAGCCTGAGCACAGACAGCTTATCCAATTTGGCGATAACATCTTGAGGGAAAGGCAGAAGACTAGCCAAGCGGTCCAGCTCTGCATTCAAGCGGTCCCTGTGCCTCTTGGATGGATTCGACTTGACTCCTTCAGCTGGGGATGGCTTTACTCTGTGGCAAAAAAAACCCAAGCACAATATAAATGTAAATTCCTTACCAAAATGAAGGTAAATATTTGTTACAAATTGCCTTTTAAACTTTAACAAGCAAAATGTTTTTCCCAAGTGATTTTTCTTTCCCACTGAAGAAAAAAACTAAGATGGTTTAACCCTTTCTCCAACACAAACTGTTAAATGAAGCAGTTGGAGCTACAATGGTTATTTGAAACATTTGAGTTTCAGCATTTTTACGAAAAGCTTCCTACACTCAAATTTCACTTGAATTCTTCAAATGTACAAATGCATTTGACAGTACACCTTTTAACTTTCATTACAATTTTTCACAGGTGTCTTTAATTTTTCTCAATGTTTGGAACAGGCTATTGTAAACTGAATACAACAAAAGTTTTAGTTACTTGATACACAATAAGGCCTCCAAAACTGCACAAGAAAACAAGAGATATAGCTCAGTCAGCAGGTAAAATCTTTATGGCGAGTACTACTGGACCCATCCTTTAAGTCACCTCTCACCTGAAGGCATTTCATTTGAGTACAGCACAACATAGGCATGCCTTTGTACCTTACAATTTAAAAAGCTTTCAGGTGTGAATTGCTTAAAAAAGATTTTGTAAACTTGCTGTTTTCCATTCATAATCACACTAAGCTCTAATTTCAGATACTTGGATATTCACATCTTCCCATACATGCAAAAGTCCAGGAACAGGTCTAAACCCCTATTCATTGGAATTATAATTAGTCTTTACAAGTCAATACTAAAACCAAGTAATTTATCTGCACAAGACACAGCAGATTTTACGACATTAAACAGTCTGCTAGAGTAATTCATCCTCACTTTTCCAGTATTGCATCTCTACTCAAGATCTGCAGCAGTTATCAACTTGTGATGCTCTCATAGGAATGTTGGTTCTGCAAGATGTATCACTCGCAAAACTACTGAGCATAAAGACCTTCACTAGTTAATTTCTTTAGTATTTCATTTATTCTCTTCCAAGCTTCATCCTTACATCAATTTTACCATGAGAAGCTGCAAAAGCTCCAATAGTTATTTTTGCCACTGCTGAAAGCAAATCATATTGAAAGATAATTTCATCTTGTATTTCCAGTCACATAAATAGTGATAGAGTGGGCTTTTCTATTTTTAGCTTGTTTTTCTTTGTTTCAACTATACTTCTTGTTAGTTTAAATTCAAGTCCTCCTTTTTACAGGCATTGTTTATTCAAGTGTTGCTTGTCAAAAACTTGCACTTCAGTCTGGCTGCCTGTTCCCTAGTGCTACAGCTGGCCTTTTGCACATTAAAGGAGGCACGTTCCTTTTATGTGGAGCCTGGAAACCTGAAGATGCTGTAATACAAAATGTTAACACACAGGAATATATCAACACCAACTACTTACTCCCAGATGGATAAAGTTATGGTTGCTGCATGGTAAAGATTGTCTAGGATACAGTTCTAATACAACTTTGTCCTAAAAACATTGGAAAAGTGGGAAAACAGATGAATCAAGATATGTGAAAATTCTCTCTTGGAAAAAAAAAACATAGGCTCATCATCAGCTGTGATAGATAACTAAATATTTGGTTAGATCCACATTTCAGTCATAAGTCCTGACTTTGATATCTGCAAGTGAATATTAAAATAATTTAGAAAGCTTTCTTCACATTCTCTTATTCTGGTAGAACGTTCACTTCTACAAACGATATGATTAACATAATTTATATATCATAACCCTAAAAAAATAAAGTTCAAAATCACCAAACATTACCAATAACATTAAAAGTTACTTCATAAATATTTTTATGCATTAAACTGCCACAAACATAGAGATAGAACCAGTGAACAACTCGCTACTATCAAATCAAACAGGTCTGCTTCTGAAAACTGGGGATCCCCATGAAAGCCATTCAAAACATGCAATCTTTCCCAAAGAAATCAGTACTAAATATCAGATTTTTCTATTTTCTCAACTGTCCTCCACTTTGCTTAAAACTTCTATAAGCAATTTGACAAGTTAGTTGAATCCACATGTGACATATATAGTATATGCAACTGTGCAGTTATTTCAAATTGTTAGATCTACTTGTTTTTGCTTTACTTCCTAGTAATCTGTCTTCCTTGCTTCTAACTAGTTCAAAGCATAATGATTTTCTACTTGTAGTATATTTTTTTGAATATTAAGTTACCAGTATTTGCAGCATGAATCTTACCATATTTTCTCCCTCCAAACTAAACAGTGACTTTCCCTATTTTTCACCTTTGTCACCCAACTAAAACCCATTACATAAAAACGGATCCTTCACTGACGAAGGGAATAAGAGCAGAAATGCTGGAGGCATAAGTAGCAAGGTAAACCATTTTCCATCCACTTACATAAACCCTTGATGCTAAAGACAGCCCTAGTTGTGTTCAGAAAATTATCTTCAAAGAAAATTACATGCTACGTCAAGATTAAATGAATGCATGTGTTTTATTTAAAAGAAGGGGAAGGGGAGAAAGACTAAGGGAGTTAATGGATTTTAAGCTGATCATTCAGTTCTTTATCTTTTACCTCTCAAAGGAAATCAGAATTCCCTAATCAAAGGCCAGAGGTCTCTGGACACTCAGTGCCTCTGAACTGAGCTATAGTTCTTATTATCCAACAGCTGCAAGACAAGCAAGCACTCTTAATTCTTGTTTTAACAATTCTAATGGATTTGCCATCATAATATTACCTAACTACTATTTTCACAAGTCTGCTACACACTACTTAATCAGAAGTTTTCATTAAACATGCTTATCATGTGTGCCTTCACAGGCATTAACAACACTAAATTATTAAAAATAAAGTGTGCAAGGACCCGAGCCTTCATTATCAAAAGGCTAAAATAAAGTTTCAATATTTACATATTAATTTTTATTTGTTTTTAAGGGAAACTGAAGCAGTTCTTTGAGAAAGTGAAAAGAAAGCACAAGTTAATTTTGTTCATAATATGACAACAAAAGCTTTGTTTCAAAGGGAAAAACCCAACAACAAAGCTCTGAAAAGCATGATAACTTATTAACAAAACCAAAGCTTGAAATTAAGTCAGAAAAAAAAAGAATCTGCTAGAAGAGTACAAGAGATACAGTGATGTGTCAAAAAATAATGCTGTTAAAAAATTAATTAGAAGTTCATCAGAACTGGTTTATTGCTTAGGTAAGGAGAATATCAGGAAGAATATACGTGTCACCTAGCTAGTGGATTTAACCTTTTCAGCTACATATATTTTTCATCTCATACTTAATAGTACATGCAATAACATATGTTATTTTTACGTATTTTATGTAATTCAATGCAGGTATCTGAAATGCATCAGTTACCACTAAGCAAGTATTACAATAGGCGAAATCCTCCGAAATTCTCTATTTACCTCAACAACTGAAAAATACTTCCAAGCAGATATTCTTATTCCCCACACCAAATTTATGATTACTGAAAATTCAGCTGACAGTTTCTTTGGAAGCAATGAATACCTCACAGACTATTGACCTCGGCTCAAACGTTATTGTCAGACTATCTTGAAGCCTTTCCAGTAGCAGCTCCAGCAGACAATGAAAGCATCAAAGCTTCTGGTCACTGAAGGGATAAAGCTGTTTTTACTAAAATAAAGCTTTGTGAGTGCTGTGCTACTTGTATGATGCTGGGCACCTGTTTGTCCTCCAACAGCAAGCAGAGTTTTAGTTTGCTCAGGTTGTTTCGGTGTATGAAGGACTCCACTAGAGTGATAGAAAAAGCCAGAACACTGAGCAACAATGAAAGTTTCACACTCAGTTTCAACATATTTCACTACTCTTTAAGATGACAAGCCAAGGCTATTAAAGAGAAAAAAAAATGTTCCTCTCTACTGACTATGTTATCTACACTTGTCTGTCTACTTGCTCCAGATTATCTTTCTTGCATACTTCTGCAAGAAGCACTGACCAGAAACCAGCCAACCAAAGCACCCCCACAAACCTTATAAATGGCAAATTTTAAGTAGCAGCCTACACGTAACACACAGGTACCCCAACACTGGCAACGTTATAATTTACTTATATTAATTTATACTATATATCATAATAGCTTTCAAATAAGAGGTGCAAACTGCTATTTGTGGCAGATGCTGCTTTACATACAGGAATCTTTTAACGATTATTTTTCTTTTCTGATGAACTTCTCTTTTGAAAGCTTTTTCTGGCACTTCTTGTTTGTTTGCCTTGAAAAAATTAGAAAATGAAACTATTTATGTAAGTAAACTATCTCTGCACTGCTTTTAGATATTACTTTGTCTACTCATAATTAAGGATCAACCAGTCAAACATTTTTCTCTGGAATATTTAATAACAATTACATTTACTCTAACACAGAACAAAACTATATCATAATTTCCATTTAATCTGCTAATGAAACATGCCATTATGCTTTTTGCACCTGCATGGTATGAAAGATTTAAATCTCCCTGCCTCCTTCGTCTATTACATTTATCCAGTTATGGAAAACAATTCCTATTCAAACACTGACAACAAAACAAAAAAAAAACCAAGGCAAATCAAAGCTAGTAGGTAGAAAAATATAAAACTACAAGGTGAAGCTACATTTATATAAACATCCTTCAGCTAAAATTAGAAACTATTGACAGTAAACCCCACTTCCATAAAATCTGCATTTTTATCCTTCCAGCTACAATACTAGTCCGTTAATTCAGCAGTTCATCTAATAATCAATACAGAGAAAGCATTCAAGACTCTAAAAGCAGAAGCAGGGGCCACCCCTGCTCCCCAGGTTCCCGCACGGAGGGAAAATCCCCGCAGCCGCGCTGCCAGCAGGGGGACTCGCGGCGCTCGAACATGAAATGTGGAGGAAATTTAAAGGCTCCAGGGTTTTAAAAAAGTGATTTCTGTAGCATATTACATGGAACTGGCGTGCACACGGCTTAGAAGGCGCTTTCTTTTTTTTTTTCCAGATGACAAGATAACAAGATGAACTGCAGGAACAGTTGCCTATTAAGTTCCATGTTGATTGCTTTTCTTTTTCAGCTGTACTTCCCTACTGAATAAAAAAAACGCATTTCAACACTCAGCACTGTCAGGCAATAGCCCGAGATTCCCTCTCAAGTTCAGTTCTTTACATGGAACATCATAAAGACAGGCAATTGCAGGGGAGAGGTTTCATAAACTAGTTTTGAGTTAACCCCATGGCTTTAATGAATTATTTGCACCTGAAGCAAGAAGTATTTCTTCTACGTCACTTTTTCTTCCATGGCCACTATGGCATTATATAAATAGCTCAATTCCATTTCTATGAACGAGCTGCCTGTTGGCACAGGTTACCAATTATCATGTTCCATTCCAAGCTACATACATGGCAAATAAATCATCAAAAGAATTATCTACAGAAAGTCTTTTCTATAAAAGACAACAGTCCCAACAATGTATCACCTCTTCCTTTTTTTTTTAAAAAAAGAAAACTTCTTCCCTTTTTTTTTCCTGAAGAGCTGCGAGTTCTACTGAGGGTAAGAAATACCAGCTTCAGATTAAAATCACAGTACTGTCCAAACATAGGACAAGAAAATACAATACTGGAAATGTTCATAAAGTTGAAAATCCTTTATTAACCAACAGCAAGTACATCTTCCCTTTCTCCCCCTCAGTTACAAAAGCTTATTGCCTCACTCACTTTTTTTTGAGTCTAAAGGTATGGTCAGTAATTAGTTACATGAGATATTTGAGCCGTCTGACCCACAATGTTCTGTAAGGTGGGTCTAACTGAAGAAGCATCTAAAAAACCACAGCCATTCTGAGGAGAAAAGCACGCAAGATAAATCTGTCTAGCATAAAAGCAAATTCTAGTAACCAAAGAAAGGTGGGTTATTAATCAGCCTTCACTTCAATTTACAGGTGAGCAAACTATTTTAACTTGAATATTTTCATTTTAGTAAGAAACACACAATTCTCCCTTCGGTCCTAAAGGGCGAAATCCCTCAATAGATAAATGGTTCCCATCAATAATAAAAAAGTTTAACTAATCAGGGAAGCTCAGCCAGCTTACACAGAGAAGATACATGGAAAAATATTAGTTATATAGATACTACAGTAACGTAAAAGAGAAGGTTTCACATCCTCTAACCAAGACTAACCAGAATTTAGTAGCAACCCAGACATTAAGAGCCCTTACCCGAAAGGCCAAAAACCTCACCCTTTCACAATCAGAATTTAAGAATTATTTGCCTTTAGCAATTAATAATCTGCAAATACTGCCAATCCATTTTTACTTCTTTCCGAAAACACACGCATTTTATTCTTAAAATCCAGATCTACAGGGTCAACTGAATTCAGTACCTCTACATTCGTGTTTGGAAATGAATGGTCAAAAAAAGCAAATACTGCTGTTCTCATAACATATGCATCTTCTAGCAAGGGATTTTTCTTAAACTGCATTTTTAGACTGTCTAAATTTGAAGGGTGAAACCCCAGCTATGTACATGCATTCATTCTTACAACTCCAACTGTAAAGAAACAAGTACTCAGGGTAATTCCCCTGCGCCCAAGACAGTTGTCTGCAATAAATCTAAGAACATATCATCCACAATAGAATTTCATTAAATATTTGTCACTCTCCTTTAATTTTTTTTGTAGACTTGGAAGCTATTTTACCTCTACAGAATTACCCCACAGAAATACATGAAGACTTTTTCAGCTTTGCTTATTTTTCTCGCAACTCAGTAGTTCAGCTTTGCTACTTTTTATGACCTATAGATTCCTTCACTTTCAGTTGAAAGTGTAAGTTTAGCATCTCCTCCAGCCTGAAAAATCACTCTCCTGAGAAGTCTTTTAGTGGTGCATGCAAAGCCTAGCATTCAAACCTAGAGCAGGTGCATAACATGAAATTACTTGGATACTAAGTAGAATTTCAAAAAGATAAATTAATAAGCAAAAAGCTATCGCACAGTCAGAACCAGACCGGTCTGTAGCAGTTGGGTTTGTCCAGAGCTGAACATATAGAAACATCCAATGTCACACTGGAGGGTTACAGCTGGTTCAGCCCTCCCAGACAGGCTAAAAATAGGTCAAAACAGCGGGAATCTGCCCAGCTTTTTTCCGGATACTACCCCGCGCTCCCCGCAGAGACACCTGAGCATCTCGGTAGCCTGGGAGTGGTACGGGGGAGAAGTGCGAGGCAGGGGCGGCGTGGGAGCCGCGCACAGGGAAGCAGGGTAGGAGGTGCGGAGGAGGAGCGGGTGCGGGGCAGGGGGGGCAGCGGGGAGCGCAGCAGCCATCGCGCAGCGTCCCACCGGGAGCGCGCGGCGCAGCTCCCATCCGCGACACCCACCGGCAGCACCCGCCGCAGCGGGGTGAGCGCGGGCGCCGCTCGGGAGCCGTCACCTCAGGTGCCTCCCAATGTAGGTCACCCGCCTGCGCCGCGCTGCCGGCACCGCTCCCTCCTGCCGCCACCGCTTTCACCGCCGCGACCCGATACTCCCCTCTTTCATGTTTTTGAGAAAAAAAAAACCAAACTAACACCCCCCCAATACTCCCTCATTTTTATTTTTTTTTAAAAAAATAGCTAAAACCAGTAAAAATTCCGCCGCCCCTCCGTCCCCCCGCTCCCCGGCACCACCTCTCCCGGGCGCCCCGCACCGCGCTGCCGGCAGCCCCCGCCGAGCCTCCCCGGCGTGGTGCAGTGCAGGAGGGCTGAGCCGCCCAGAAGCCGGTCCCTCCCTCCCTGCCTTCCCTTCCCTCCCGTCCCGCAGGGTCGCTTACATTTTCTGCACAGGTTTCCGCCGCTTGCGACTGGCGTAGGTGACATTGGGGTTCATCCTGCCGCGGCTCCAGAGCCCCGCGGGCTCCGGGGGCCGCCGCCCTCCTGCCCGCTTCGCCCGGGCGAGCCCCGCCGGCGCCTCAGCCCTCGCCTCGCTTCCCCCGCGGCCGCTCGGCGCGCGATCGCTCGGTGGCGCCTTCCCCGGGCGGGCGAGCACGGGAGGCGGAGACGCTATGGGGCCAGAATCCCAGGTGATCGGCGGTGGCTACACCCACTCACCGCCCGCCCCCGAGGACACAGGTGTGGGGGCGGCCGGGGCTTTCCAGCGCCGCTCAGTCCCGCGTCTCTCCCCGCCGAGGCTATGCCGGCTCCCTCAGTGGCGGCAGGAGGAGGGTGCGCGGCTGCCGTTCTGCCGACCGAGTGCCTGTCAGTGTACCCGGCGCCGCTCCACGCCACGCCCAGCCCAGCCCAGCCCAGCCCGGCCCGGCCCCGCGCCCGCTCCGCCCGCCACGGTCCCACGCCAGGTTCCGCCTCCCTCGCCGAGGAGGCCCCTGGCGGCTGCGGGGAGACGGGAGGGGCTGTGCCGCCATGTTGGGAAGGTCAGGCTGGCACCGAAAATGCTGACAAATAAACCCTCTTTAAGGGTCGTTTTGGAAAACAAGCATCCTTTATTTCAGCGCTGGACGCGTGAGGGGATGATTTTCATCAGTCATGCATAAGGAGACAAGAGCTGGGGACAGAATACATTTCCCACTTAACAGCATATGTATAAATTTTCCTAGAAGTCTTATGCATATTCTGTTACTTTCCAAGGACTAATTTTAATCATAGAATCATAGAATACCAGGTTGGAAGGGACCTCAAGGATCGTCTGGTCTGCATGTTGTTAATGTTATTAATTGATTAATTATTGTTATGAACTTCACAACAACCAAATCTCTTGCTAATTGGAGGTTTGGAGCCAGCTCCTTATCTGACCTTGCATTTTAGACCTGGAAAGACTGCAAGAAGAGGTGATGATTGTAGAAGAAAACACATCTGTTCAGCACGAACCATACTTAAGACGTTATTTCTCTCTGAACAGTGTCTCGAAGAACACTATTTGAAATTTAAAATAAAAAAAGCTATGAAGAAAACATTCTGTCAGAGGGACATTCTGTCTTACTTTCCAAAAATACAGTTACTTAGGTGAAACTTTAACTTAAGTCAAAATATTCCACTTTTTGTCATAGTAACTACTTCTTACATCAAAGCGAAGAGGAGGACTGGAGCAGCAGCGAAAGGGATGCCCGCCCGGGGGCATCACGGAAAGGCTCGGGGACAGGGATAGGGATGGGAAAACACAAGCCCAGGGTGACTGGGGAGGGGTGTGCGGACAGTGAGAAAGAGGGTCCCCCCAAACGCCCACGTAGCCCTAATAACAGAAAGAAAACAAACAACAACAACAACAAAAAACCCAAACAAACAAAAAACCTGGGGAAAAAAAAAATAAAGCGTTCAGGTTTGAATAAAAACTGACACCACCCCCGTGGCAAGATGAGACCTGCCTGTCACTGGCCCACCCTTAGACCCGTCGCCTCCTCTGCTTCCTGCTCCCTCCGGGCTGTAACCCGCAGATCGCCCTGGAGAGAAACCTGACCGAACACCCGAGCGCCTAGAACAGGGGTTGGAGGGAGCCTAGAGCCCCGGCTCGGAGCACCTGCGGGGGGAGAGTTGGGACGGCACCCGGCTCCACGTAGGAGAAGGACAGACAGCAGGACACCTGAGGAAGGAGAGAAAGGCATTGGGACAAGGGTGCCACTCGCCAAGAACCGAGGGGACCGAAGGGCCGGACGAGGACGTGGTTCCTATCTTATTAGTGGATAAATCCCTGAGCCATTACACTGATGTGTTAAGGGAGTCACTTATTTTAAAGGAAAATGCAAGAAATGCTGCCAAACTGCTGCATCGAAGAGCAGTCCCGGTGCCTTCCTGTGCCGACGCCGCTTCTCCTGCCCATTTTCTTCCTCCGTTCCCTTCCGCAGCAGCCGCACAGAGCTCTTCCCTCGGAATAACCGCAATAAATTTTATCTCAGCGCTAGAACTTGGGAGCCTGGGAGTCGCCCTGGGCAAACACAAGTTTTACGTGGTCACGGCTGAGCCGAGAGCCAGGAAGAGCTCCCTCCTCTCCCTTTCAAACGCACCCCCATCCCGCGGGGCACGGCCGAGCCCAGTCCCGGCCCCGGCCCCGGTCCCGGTCCCAGCCCCGGCCCTAGCCGCTGCCCAGATCCCAGCCGCTGGGTCCCCGGCAGTTGTTTGTGTCCTTGTAAACTTTGTAGTCTCTTTGTTTTAATTTCATCCAATGATGACAGCTATAGTAATGGAAATGTTCTTGCCGATCTCTTCGTTTCCTTGATGTAATCCATCAAAATGTATGTTAGTAAAAATTAAAACGCTTCTGATAATAAAAATACTTGAGATCTGTGTTGAGAAGTGTGATAAAAATAATCCTTCTCCAGAAGCTTGCTTTTTACCGTTGGTTGTTCCAATAATCTGGATTACCAGGCAGGCCCACAGTCAGCAAAGCTGAGAGCTGTAGGGAC
Organism: Dromococcyx pavoninus; assembly: GCA_033558185.1. Lineage (NCBI taxonomy): Eukaryota > Metazoa > Chordata > Aves > Cuculiformes > Neomorphidae > Dromococcyx > Dromococcyx pavoninus. Next base: position 2,049,002 of record JAUMJL010000104.1, on the reverse strand, counting down.
TTCTCAGGTAAAAGTAAATAATAATTTAAAAATAACACATACATACTCTATTTCTAATCTTGTTTTGACCCAGAAACCTTTGCTTGATGGCAAGAGGGATTACCTGGGAGCTCGAAAGAGCCCCACCTTCCATTTTATCTCTCAAAGAGTGGGCGGCAATTGAATGGCTCAAGAATCGTCTTGATCCTAAAGGGTCCAGGCTTTGCTTGTTTGTGAGGGGTCGTATACATCGAGACACCTCGTAGTCATCGTGTAGCACACCTTGAAATGTATCGGGCGTAATGGCTTGGAGAGACCATATCCCCCTTGGAGAGACCATATTCCACAGCACGTCTGGCATTCCTTGGTACTGAATCTCCGTGCCTCTCACTAGAAAAGTGTCAGGTAGACAAACCAACAGGCCCGGCCGTCCCCGCGCGGCGGGCGCTGGGCAGTAGCTGTAGCGCTGCTGTGTCCGCCCTCCCGCAGGGGTCGCCCAGGCTGTCACAGCGCCGCACCGGCCGCTGGGAGCTCGCCAGGTACCGCAGCCCCGGTTATGCAAGAGCCTCCGAGCCGCTCTGCTGGCGCAGGTGAATAGCGAAGGTCCAGGTATTCACGTACGGTAAAAGCCTGCGGTTACGCGAAGCCCGGCCCTGGCCAAGCGGCTTCCCCCGGGGCTGCAGCCGAGTCCCGCCGGAGGAGTTATCCCACCGCCCGGGCTACTCCACGGGCCCTCGCAGCGGGGGTTAGGGAGCATAGCCGTGCTCTTGTTTACCTGCTTAATTGCTCGGGTTTAACTGCCTGGAAAGCTATCCCAGATGCAAAGTACGCTGAAGCCACAATATCCAGATAAAATTAATTTGACTAAACCCTAACGACGGTAGCATGCTTGTTGGTACACCGGGAGCTGGTCAAATGATGTTTTGAGAAGTACATCTCCAGCAAACAAGGTTTTTGAAAAAATGTGGTAAAAGAACTGTACTCCTTATGAGGCTGGTGCCTTGCAGTCACATTCCTGCCCCATTCCTGGCCCAACAACTTTGCAGAGGATATCAGCTATTCACTAGCTCCCATCTTTCCTTCGTCTCTTTCCCTTTCACTTTCTCTTCTCTCTTTACAAGGTCTTGCCAGCATCCTGGAAAAAAAGGTGAGCAATGCTGTACATCACATCTGTCTTCCTTCTCTTCTCCAGACCATATCTTCTTTGAGTTGTAGGACTGAAAGAAGAAATTAATGTGTTTTCCTCACTCCAAACCCATTCAAGCACTTATTTTCTTCCAGCCTAAACTTCCCGTTCCCTTTCAAGTACTCTTTCACACTTAGCCTCTCCCTGGTCACTGTTCTTTTCCTGTATCAACACAAGTGTGCTGTGATCACTCCATACACAACCTAAATTGCTGCTCTCGTTTCATTCTTTTCTTCAGCTACGTTATCTTTCTCTTGAAAGATTACAGACATCATTTAAGGCTCCTCATTTTCTGCATTTTGATTTAATTACTTTCAGCCCATTTTTTGCTTCCTCACTGAGATTGAACAAAGTCTTTAGCAACTTCTCATTCTTCACTGGACCTCAAGATCTCAGCTATTTCTTGACCTTTTGTGGTACTTAGATTTTGCTGGAGACAGTCATACTTATGCTGCCTCATCTGCCAGCTCCAAATTTTTTGGGGGCTACATGAAGAGAGAAGTAGGCTTTAGCCTTCTGTGATGGATTTCATCTCCCAGTTCCTTTCTGGGGCCTTGAGAACTTGCATAGCACCAGGAAGCACTGTGGTTACTCTTCAACTCCCTAAGCTAGAAATAGAGAGTGAGAAAAACTGGTGTTGCTAGGCAAGAAAACACATCTTCTGTAAATTTTAAATCCACTGCCTGCTATTGTAAATCCACGTCTATGGGTCAGACACTCATTTAACAAATATGTGGTTTCAGATGTTCAGCACACAGAGAAACACAGAATGCATATATAACTTCCTTATGTGTCACTGGGACCTTCTAGACAGTTACCTAAAAATTTCTGTATCACATTATCTGCAATTTTGTCTTCTGTCTTCTCCTGATGCTCTTGCTTTCTTTTTGCCTAATCCATTGTCTCGGTATTGTCTTTTCTATTTGATAATTTCAGTACAGTAGAGGTCTTGTCTCATTTTCAGTGTAAAACAAGCAAAAACTAACAGCCATGATTCAGCGATCTTAGAGCCTTCTTTACAGTGTAAGTTTGTTTGCTGGGCTTTTCTTTGTATTACTATTCTTTTTTAAAATAATACTTTGTCAGGTTTAATGGCATGTTTGGTCTTGTGAAAGATGACAGTGGCTCATGTCATGTGGACAATCAAAAGGATTTAATTCCTTTCACAAGGAATTCACTTGCAAGTGCATTGTACAGCTCTAACTAATCTCTTCGCATTTTATTTCTAGGCTACTACCCAGGTGTTTTACTCGGTCTACACTAAAGACCGCATCTGCCCTTAGTATCTTTTCTCAAACCATTAGTGATCACTTTTCTTCTTATTGCTTAAATCCAGCATTTCTGCCTTTAAAGTGATGAATTGTGATGCCATCAAATGATGAGATTTTTAAGAAAAATGGGTTAGTACATCTATAAAACAGTGACTTTTCCTATCCCTGGCATGCTTGGGGTGCCATATTAATGAACACCTTCTTCTGTACCCAGTATGCTTTGTGGTTATCATACTCTGAATCTTCCAGAGCTCTTGCTTGTCACCAGTCATATCTGCTGCCCTGACTCTAAAATGAACAACACTCTTCTGCTCTATGCATCCATTCAGCCCTATTTCTACTTCTCCTGTCCCACACAGTCCCCTCCTCCCCTCTATCTCCTGACCCCTCACTCGTTTCACAAGGTGGAAGCTGTTTGGAAGAGGGGACTTTTACTAAACAGACAAAGTCCTGAGTGGGCTGAAGTTTCACAGGATCATCATGAGATCAACAAAAATCTTGTCATTTGGGAGGAATTTATAAGAATTATAAACACTGCTTTTTATCTTAGGGTCATCTCTGACTCATTTCTAGTCTTTATCCTACTCTTTTTGTCCATAGCCAAAATTTTACTTCCCTCAGCTTAATTCTGTATACTGACTTGTTCTAGATGTCTCCAGTGCAAATACCACAGAAGAAATTTGTTTTAGTTATCTTTCGTTTCTATTCTGCCTCCCTGGAGATGAGGAAAGAAGACTGTGATCTCAAATTGTGGTTTCTGCATCTTGAATTCTGGGGATATGCAGAAATACCACTGATTTAGGCATTGTTTTCCATGGCACCTTTGTTCTGCTAAGAAAGGATATCTATAGGAATGCAGATGACTCTTCATCCTCAATTCAGGGAACTAATCATCTAGGGAGGTTGAACTAGAGTCAGTGAATGGTCTATGTACAAATTCTTAGTGACTGAGAAAGTCACAGAAACATTTTACTGGGGGGAACCAGGAATATTGAGGGAAATTCTTCCCCACCTTTTAAAAATTTAAGCACAAATAATTGTATCTAGAAAAAAGAAACTTGGTAAGGGGGCTAATAGTACACTGTTGTATGGTGAGTTTTCTTACAGAAGCCTCATTTGCAGGCACCAGTTCAACTGTATACATTTTTAATGAGCGTTAAATTGACAAGAAATGTTTTTTTCCCTGCTGTTTCATTTTTGTCAATATAGGACAGAACCCGGATGTTCTTTTTCACTTCTCCCATCACACCTGGCTCTCCACTCCCACTACCCTTGCAGGAGCTTCTAGTAGACCAGTGTTTAAAATTACACCCAGTTTTCTATTGAGTACTTATGTTGGGGAGCATTTCCTGAAGTTGAAGAGCCATATAAAAGATGAAAAATATGAAACATAATTAATATTTGAGTAAGTAGACTATGATCTGCACATAATGGCTAGTGCCGAAAGGTCATTGTTAATAAAGGTATTTTAATTATTTTAAATTCATTGAATTACATTCATCCAATGAAATCTATGGTCTTCATTGTTCCAACGAGTCAGAAAAAAATCCTGAGTAGACAAAAAACACATTTAGAAATAGTGTTCAAGATTCCTCCATTCAGAGAAAATCTGAGAAATTGATGAGTATTATGTGTGAGGCAGGATCATAATTCTGCTCAGATCCTATAAAATGTGAAATGAAAAACATGTTTAACCTAGAAGTACAGAAAAAAGGGACAGTATCATTATAGAGTAAGTATAAAAATCAGTATATTGCTTACTAGTTTCATTTTTTCCTTATACAGAAATGAATTTAAGTTTATACAGAAATTACCCCCGTGTTCAAGAGAACTCCCTTTTCTTAATCTAAAACAAAGAAATTGTAAGAGCTATAGATAGATATAGCAAACAACTGAACCTTGCCTGCCTAAAACATTCAGCCACGCTTTTTCCCCACAAACATTAAAATTAAATTGTATTTTATGGCTAAAATAGTCTTTATGTTATCATTCCTAATGAACTTCATGTTTTTCATGGGAAAGTAAAGAGCTACTCCTTATTTTATCCAATGTAATCCTCTCCCAGTTAAGTACAGAGGACTATAAAGTACTTGGGGATAACAAGTCATCCCTTTCCAAGGGCAATTCTGAAGTACCTGGTAGAGTCTCTTATCCAAGACACCAACAGTTAGACATCTGTGTGACTGACTGACACTTCCTCCTTCTCCCCTCCTTCCTTGTTGAAGAAGTACATTTTTGTCCATTACATCAATATAGAAAAAGTTATGTCTGTAACCACAAACCCATTTAAAGAAAAATCCAATTTCTGCATACATTGTATGATGTTTCTGACAGTCAAAATATTGTGATCAATGAATACCTTCACTTCATAGGATCCTTCCCTGCCACTGAGTCTCCCTGACACGCAACAAATCAGATCCATACTACTGTATTTTCTTAGTTTTCAAACTAAGGTGGCTGCACGCAAACTGCAAGTGGCCACTGGCCTCTGCTGACCCCTGAATTACCTCTGGGAGTGATGTGAGAACATGCCAAAACTCTGGAAAGGACAATTCTAGCCATTTAAAATTACCGATGATTCAGTTTTAATGTCCAGGAAGTTCCATGGCAGTCAGTAAATTTACTAGTACAGATATAACCTTGGAGTATATTTCCAACATGAAAACTATGAAACAAATAGCCTACAATTATTAGTATGCAGAAACAAGATTGTTTTGGTCACAACAGTAAATTACAATGACAATTGGCAAATGTGGGCAGCATATGATCCAGCTGCACCAACATACGATCTTGTTGTACCAAGACCTTCTGTGCTGTTAAACACGGAGCAAATATATACAGAGATTATCATTTTACTTCTTTAAAATCACTACTGAACTATATTTATTAACAGGACTTCGTTGCTAAATTGGCTTATAATATTAACAAAACCTGTGGTTTGAGAGAGCCTGAAATAAGCTTACAATTATGATCTCTAACTCAGTAGGCTGCAAATTTTCTTTCTGCTCTCATTAAGAGGAAAGGGTATACACAGAGTAAGACTAATGAGAAGGAAAAATTATCTAAATTAGAAGTGACAATGCAGTTGCTATGCCAGAGTTTAAATTCTGTATCAACAAGCCTGAGCTAATTTTAAATATAACTACTTGCTGTGAATTTTAATTTAGCCTTATAAAACCTTTCCATGACTAAGACAAGCTACAGGTATTGTATTAACAGCAATTGTATTGTCTCACTTTTTAATGGGACTTCTAGCAAATCTAATAGATATACATAGAGAAGTATATGAAAAAATCAAATAGATATACGGTTATCTGAATGCCAAAGGCTAAGGCTAAAACCAATACAAAATCTGTATAATTTCACAGAGAGATTTCCATAAACATAATGTATAATTAATAATAAACAAGACCAATCAAACAAATAAGGGAGATTAAATAGAGATTTTAATACCTACTCAGGAAATAACCTTCTTGAGAACAAAAAGGTAGTATGTGTTAGTTCCATTCAAACTATTTGCATTGACATGATACAAAATGCAGTCATTATTTGAGTCCATAGTTCTCAAAAGCATAGGGAGCTGTACCTGTGTCACACCTGACAGCTAATTGCCCTACCCATCGTTTACAGCCTTCTGTTACAAGAATACTACAGCCGCCCTAGGAAACCTGTCCAGTGTGTACTCCTAGAAACTGTTTCTCAATGAGCAATTGTAATATTTGTGTTTCCTAGTTTAAACCTGTAACATTTTTTCCCAACCAGAGTGATTACAACTTTCCATCGTTCCAAAAATAATTTTTCTTTCATTTCAGTTGTGACTGAGAGACCTGAGGAGAGAGGACGGTGAGTCTGTTAGGGCAGGAAAGTAGGGAAACAACTGTCCCTGGAGAATTAGTGCCAGCGTGAAACCAGAAAGCCACTGCATTAATCAAAGCAAACAGTAACAGGAGTAGATACTTTTGCTACAGGAAACACTTAGACACTTTTATTCTACAGCTAGTAGTCATGGCATGATTTCTTCTCATCTTTGCAGGAGAACGTGCATGTACTGAAAACTGCTCACAAACTGTTTGATATAGTGTTTGCTTTATCCTTTCTTTTTTTCCCCCCTCATTTATCCTGTTACGTTCCCTAAACAGACTGTGTTTACATGTATCCCTAAGCAAACCACAACTGTTGATAGCTACATGCCATCTTTATAGTTGCATTATCTCTAGTTCTCTGATTCAATCTGACCTAGAGAGTAACTTGTAGTATTTAACCCTTGCTGGTAAATGGGTATTCTGAAAACCTACTAATTAACGTGCCTTGCATGCAAGGTAAATGTTTAGTTCCCCAATTATAATGAATTACTTGTTAATTTTCACAACTAGCTATGTGGCATCAGCTTCAATGTAGACCCGTCTGAAAAGTAAGGTTTTGACAATCTCAGCTATGCAGAAGCTCTCTCTTAAATGCTTGTATATTTTGGATGTACAAAAAATAGACCAATGTGTAGAGTGTTCTTTTGCAATTCAGAATGTTCTTTAAATATTTTTCTGTTTACACTGACATTATTGAAGATACTGGATTAGAAAACTACCACTTTGGTAATAAAAAGCTTTTCTTCTGTTTCTTTTTTTTTCCTAAAGAAAGTTGTATTATTTCTAATTTGTGTTCTCTATTATATATGTAACTTTGTAATGTCACTCACAAACAACATATCAAAGTGGGAAAATAGCTATCAGGGAATTCTTTCTAATAAAATATCTTTTAAATAGAAGTGCTTTTTTATTGTGTGTCTTTGATCTTTTAGAAAACAGTAGATAAAAACAGCTTCAAAACCCACACAGTGCCAGTTTTTATGGCTTTCGGCACTCTTAGCAATATCGGTGATTTCAGCGCAATAATGGTCAGAAGTTTCTTCAGCTTTTCACACAAATATTCTTACTGTATCCCTATAGCTACAGTAGATTGCATCACCAAGATACCATGAAGCTTTAGATGGTTATCATTTCCCCTAAAGAGTCAATGGAGCTGCTATGTAGTCTATCTCCCAGAAACTAAAAGTTGCTCATTTAAGAGGTATAAAATATTGCTGGTTTATTTCTGAGGATGTATATTTGGAGCGAGTTCTCAGCTTCTTTCGTAAGGAAGGCTTACTAAAAGAGATAGCCTAGAGGCAACAAGACTCCAGCAACTGTGAATTTTTCATCCCAGATTTCTCTTATAAAAATTCCCTGACTTGGTACTAGGTAAGTTTGGATCTGGGCTCTTTCAGGCTACAAAATTAAGGGCAAGGTTTCTCTAGTAATGGACAACATGATGGATGGTCCCTCAAAAGTAGTTGATCATCCTTTCAAGGAATACATGACAACATTTTGAAGTAGATTGGGATTTGAAAAGAAACCAAACAATAAACACAAAAATTGGGTGAAGTGGTCTCATCTGTGTTAAGAACAAAGGTGGTCTGTGGTCTGCATAAAGGCCCAAAACTTGTGTGATTTCCTTTAAGCATGTTTCCATAGATGGAAGAAATAATTTTTTACGTTGTTACTCCCCTGACCCTAAAAGAAGCAAGGGTTACAGCTGAAAGTTCCTTCAGTTATTGAAGTTATCTTATTGAATGAAATACAACTCTGTTATTATTTCTTTTTTTTCTTTTTTATAGTAAACATTCCTACTGTAGTAATAAAAACATACAGTGAGTTGAATCTGTTTCATCCAGTTCCCTATTTCCATCAGATGAGAAAATACGGCAAATACTCATGTGCATGCTAAGTAATAAGAGAACATCATGTTCTTGGTGCAATTATATATTCATTATCTGTTAAAAGTAATTAAGCATCTCTACATAATCTTAAGAAGTTTAATAACAATCTTGTGGCATTCTATGAGAGTCACAGACCTTCTAAAGTCTTACTCTGTAAAAGTGGGATTCATACATTACCTTCCTATAAATGCAGCCAGAATTGAACAGGAAGAAAAAAATGATGAAAAGGACGGAGAAAAAGAACAGCAGACAATGAAATCTGGAAATGAAAATAAGCCAATAGTTAAAAGAGTTAAAGAGTTAAAAGAGAAAACTGGCAATGGCTAAGGAGAAACTCCTGACCAAAAAGAAGATATATAAAGAAAGAATCTGAAAATAAGAGGCAAAAGAGAAAAACACAATATTCCACCAGTAGCTCATAGAATCATGGGATCCATTATTTCCTAATAGGTCATATAGGAGGGTCACTGTAGGATCTAGTGATCACTATGTTCTTACAATTAAAAGAACTTTCTTAGAGTTTTTCATGGTAGCAATTTCAGTGGCAGTATGTATTCAAACATCAGAGACACTATGTGTTCTCAGAAGTAATAATGAGACAATTTACAGAATAACTTTGAACAGTACTCCCTATTCTAACTCACCTCTGCCTTCTTAATAAAAAAAACCCCGTTATTTTGAGTACCTAGGCCATTTCAGTCTATAAAAAGCACAGAAATCACAGTGTTTAGTCTGGTAGTATTTCCCAATCCCTTCAATCTGTTTAGCTTAACAGATGTACAGAGGCACACAGATGGAAACAAATCAGTCCTTTTCAAGCTTGTTGTTCAAGAAAATAATCAGTATGGGAAGCTGATGGCACTATTCCTCTCTTCTCTTGTTACCAAAACTAATACAATGGTGATATAGGAAGAAAAAGCATAACAATTTCTAGAAAACTATGGCTTCCGTGTGGATTACCTAATACCCAGCCTATCTTATTCCCAGAAATCACTCAAATTTAACAGAAAAAGTGCCTTTTATCACCAACTCTGAGCAGCATGTTGCTTTGCAAGGGCTTCTGTTGAAATTAATGATTCATCCAGACTGCAGGTGCTGTTAGTCCCTGAGCCCAGCTGCAGGTGCTGGCTGCATCCAGTGGTGGGATGGGATAAGACGCAATGGAATATAATTTTCTCTCTTCCTCTTCCCTTATTTCCTATACTCCATTTTACACTAGAAGAAGAAACGAAAATAGGAAGGAAAGTCTGTGTGTGCTGTGTACCAGGGTAGCTGAACTGTAAGAGCAATTACAAACTACTCTAGCTCAGTAGTCTAAATGCAGTCCAAGAAGAGATATTGCTCAATATAAAGTTAACAGAAGCTAACCAATAATGAGTATTTTTGCAATTTCATCATACTTTTCAAAGAGTGATAGGATTCAGAAAAAAACCCGCAGTGGTGTTCTTTGTTTTGATGAGCAGCCACCTGTACTGCCAGATGTACAGATCCTCAGGCTTTTGTGTCTTCCGAGTCAGTATTCTGCAATCCAGTCACTCTGACCAGCCATCAGGTAACAGTCTCAAATGTTCAAGCATGGCTTGCTCAGGAATTTCAGCTGGGATTTGGACCCTACAGGACTTTTCTTAGGGGAACTTGTCACGGCATGTTTTCACTGACAGAGTGCTTTAGAAACAGAGTAATTTATATTGCTTTCTGCAAGTAAAAAGCCTTTAGGAAAAGTAATAAATAAATAAATCCTCTTTGTGAGCAAATCCCACCACTGAAAATAAAACAAAAAAAAATCACCTTGTGGCTTTGAACAGATATCAATGTCACATTTTTGATAGCTTCTCCTTTCTTTTCAAAATTCCTCGTTTGAGATTTTTGTTTTCCCTGATTCAAGGATTACTGATTTACATGTCTTATATTGCTCCCAATATACTAAAGTCCAAGCACTTTTCTCTAATCTTTGAAGTGTATGGAGAGGTTGTACCAGTACTATTATTTTACCTTTCTTTCTCACTTTTTAAAATCTTCCTTTATTGCTTTCTTTTATCTAACTCTTAGCTGTTGAAAAGACAGGCAACAATACACATTAGCTAAACACATTAGCCAATGAAAGTGCCTCCATCACCCTTCATCAGAATGTTTTGTTTCTTCTGCAGCTGTACCCTGCACAAAGACACATTCATGAAACCACACACAACTTTCATTATTTTAAAGACACAGGGAAAACAAGCAGTAAGAGCAAAACAAGCAAAAAATCCAGGAGTATAACTATTTTCTTTAATTGCATGGAAAGTGATATTATGTACAATTAAAGCAAATAATTTTATTAGTTTTTATGACAATGTTGACATGCATTTTTACCTGCTCTGACTCTTATTGTGTTAGAAAACAAATGCAAAGGCTGAAATTAGAAAATATCAATAATACTCACTTGTAAACACAATGGAAAATTACAGGTGTGGCATGTAAGTTGAGACCTATTCCTATAATGTAGTCTCATTTTTTCTAGGGGGAAAGAAATGGGAGAGAACCAGAAAAATAATTTATTTGGGTTGAACTGAAAGAGCAATTGTTCAGACTTGCTAGAAAAATGAACACTTCCTTATCTCCAAGTTTCTTTTCCAAAAGAAAAACATCATTGGTTTAGGAATGGGTTAAGGTTTCCAACCTTTGAAATAAATGCTTTAAAAACCATTGCAAACTTTTTATTTTTTTTAATGTCAGTTGAAATTAAGACAGGATTAGTGCTCAGTGGATTTGCTGAAATCAGTGAATCTCATACACGTAATAAATAAACTACTCGAATTCAGCTGTACTGAAAATGGATGGAAATTTTCTTTGGGCTATAGGTTTATACAGTACCATGCACAATAAATCCAACACAATTCAGGCTCATATTTTGAAAGGACTCTTGGGTCCACTTCCCATTTGAAGCTATCAAGTTTAAATAAAAAGGCATCTATTTACATTCTGCAAAATAATTAATAAATAATAATTAACACACAATACAGGTAATAACAAAACCAAATCCCAAACCCAGTAGCAATATATTGATGCTCAGTTGCCTAATTGCTCCTGAAAAGCTTGTTACAGGTGAAAAACAACGCAAAGCAGGAGAACAATTCACTGTGAAATGTTTTTAAGAACTTGTCGCTCTTAAGTGCTTATGCTGCAAACGACTGTGTCTGGATAATAATAACATTACTAAATTAATAAATAGTTTCTGAACCATAAGCTTACTGCACAAACCCTGACTAGACAAAGTCCTACATCATACCTGTTCACATTCATTCCGTATTTTAACCTTGGAGGGAAGCAAACTCAGACTCTCAGTTCTCCCCATAGGACCTCCAGGAATCGAGTGTTTCATGCTCAACAAAGGCAATGAGAAATTATGCGACTGTTGTAAGCAACTTCAGAGGGCAACCACAGTATGAAATCCACATCTATTCTGTCACCCACTGTAGGAAACATTTAAAACCTGCTGAGGATTGAGCTAAGATTCATAAATCCATAAAGCCTTAGTCTTGAAGTTCTGGTGAAGTTCCGATGCCTTCGAGAATTCAGTGTTAAATAATGCAAACACCTCTATTATTAACAGGTGCTTGTTCACTTTAGTTTTTGAAGAAGGAAAGAGATATTTATTAATACCAGTGTAAATTCATGTTATATGTATAGTACAACTAGTTAGTTACAAAAATGAAGAGATAGAAAAAGTTAAAAAATACAGTGCTGATATGTAATCCTCATAGAATCAGACTATATGGAAGGAATGGGCCAATAATATTAATAAAAATAAATATAGTAATAAATAATATCATAACAACAAAATGGAAAGAGTAACCTGGAAACTGTTTCCAAAATCAAGCAGGACTGATCTAAAGCTTGGAAGCAATGAAGTAAAAGAGAGGTTAATCTCATCATTCAACAATCCTTATGACCCCTTTATGCTGATAGGATCATTCCTCTTAAGAGGAATTAACACTTATGAAGGAATAAATATGCTAAAATTGTGCTGAGATGAAAATGCTTATCACGTTATTTTTTACTGAAAATAGCACTACATAACTATCTGCTTCTGAAGGCAAGGTACTTATTTAGAATAACCTGCTTCTGCAGGAATCTGCTGTTTTTTTCAGTTTGTTGCCTCATTGTTTCAGCAGGCTTCTTTCTTTCACCATTTAGATGACCACCATGAGGCACCTTGGTTTTCCATTTCCTTCGACTGAAAATAATGCTAATGAACTATCAACCAGCCTCCATTCATGACTAGTCTAAGTTTACCATACTGAAATGAGTTGGTGCTATTTAATTTTCGTATCACAATTCATACTCAGACCTGGATGTTTCAAGAAAATTTAAATTAAGATGCCTATAATTAAACATTTTCAAAGAAATCCAACAAATCCAGAATTTCTAATACAGATTGTGAACACAAGATTGTGTGTAGTGTGTATAAACACTGAAATAAGGTTAGAAAGCTCAATCAGCTATCATGCTTTGAATCATCTGGAAGGCAAAAAAAATACTTTTACAAGAACAGCAAATGGATCAAATAAAAGGGAAATATATTTAATGAAAACTGTTAAGCAAATATTTTTCTTTAGTTATGAGGTTAACAATGTTCACTTCAAGCTTTTAGCTCATTATAATTGTGTCTTCCTTTAGACGCAACTAATCAAATTGCCTCAGCATAATTTAATTCTTTGGGCATAATAAGCTTAATGCTTTATATAGCAGTGCTAAACCTAACAACTGTACAGAGTCCTGTACACGCAAAGAGTAATTCGTCATCGTGTAAACCATCATGTGCAAATGCCTCGGTTTTGACCAACCTCTAAACTCTTCAAGCAAGATTTCAAAGGTGTTAGCATGTGCCGTGACAGAAAACTATTTGTGCAAGAGGATTTCCCAGACACTAAAAATATATTCACAAAGCATGGATGTACTTTTTTTTCCTTTTGCAGGACTCCACAGCATAGCATATATTGCACTCTACACACTCTGTATGCTTAGATGCAGTTTCAGAAATATTTTAATTAAATTAAGTTATGAATGACTTGAAGAAAACCCACACTCAAGCATGTCCTTACTCTCTTCTCACCAGTGAAAATTTCTCAGTAATAATGCTTTCCAGAAGGGAGGTAGGGGAAGGAAGACAGCTCAGATACTTTTTATCATAATTGTGAAACTATGTCTGTAGCTGGTATGCTGTATATAAAAAGACAAAGTATCAGTGCATCTGTTTATCTTTTTTTCAAACCAATTGTGACTTCTGAGTTATTGACAAATCTCCCATGAAAAAGCAGCCCGCCTTTTATTCAGAAGATAGAAAGTTCTTATATGTATAAATATATTTTTAAAACCTTTAACCATACAAATCAACACTTGCAGTCATATCATGTGGTTAAATATGCCATTTATTTTGGAGTATATCTACTATTATTAAGATACATTCACAGTATCTTTTTAATTTGGATTTCTTTTCCTAAAAGATTTTCTTAAATTTTCTTAAATTGAGAGTCCTCTTTCTACTCCTACTATAAAAGATCAGTTCTAGTAGGACTAATTCAAATAGCCGTAACAAAATTTACTGGCAATGCCAGGTAGCTATAGTACTTTGGGTTATTAGAAATGAAGGTGTATATTGTATTCTAAGGCACTTTTTGGTATTTGCTTTCTTCTTTTTCATTTTCTTTTTTAAAAAACCTAAGCCACAAACAAACAAAATACCCCACAATCCTGCTTTTTTTTTGTGTTATAGCAGAGTTGTATATGGACCTGAACATTTCAGGATTTCATGTCATAATGTGATTGTATAGTTTTGCATGTTTGTGAATTATTCTGAAGAAAAGTGAGCCCATTTGTATGGTTTTCATGGCTGTACATCTTGCTGAACTGATATTTGAAAAACACGTTTGACTCATACTGCCTCCCGTTTTGATGAAACCTTTGGAGCCTTACAGTTCACAAAAGAAGAAACCTAGGGCAAACCTTTTAACTTGACTATGAGCCATAACCAGTTTGAACCAGTTTCCATCTCCAAACAAAATACAATTTTTCTCTCCTTTTACTGCCTTCATAGCAACTAAACACTAAAACTAACACACGGGAAATACTGAGCTTAAAAGTTGTTTCAGGTAGAGCAGCAGAGAGATGGATCTCTCTTTGCTTTGGGAAGATACTGAATGAAGGCATGAACCAGAATGTAATCCTAAGGCCAATGTGGGAGTGTAAGGGTACTGTCAGATGGAAGGGTGTCGGCTCTTTTGAGGATTAAAGCAAAAGAAGAAAAGGCTTTCACCATGCTGAGGAATTACTTCTTCAAAGGGAAAATTTTGTCTGTCCCACTTTAGTATCTATCATAACATTTCTGTATTTCATCTAAAGAAGTTGCAATGTCAAAGAAATGGTGTTAATTGTTGTAAGAATTTAGTTCTCTTAACTGTTTTACCTAGTAAAGGAGAGTGGGGAAAAAAAACTGTGACTGTGAAGGCATTCCTTTATTCAACTTGATACATTTGCTGATTTTATTATTTTTATCAAAACAAGGGAAACCAAGTAAAGTTTCAAAGAAAAAGAAGTAAAAAAGAGGAAGGACAGTGAGGTAAAGTGTTTCCCAGACTTTGACAGACTTCTTTATTCCCAGAATTTCTTTGTCATTTTTCACACAGGATCCACGCAGAAAGACACTGGCAGTGCTGACAAGTCCACTTAGCTCACGTTTAGTTCCCCTTTCCCTGTAACATAGTAAAAAAGGTAACAACAGTAAGAAAGATGTTCCAGTCTGCTAGTTTTGCAAGAAATTCAATGAATATCTGTGGTTGATGTGTACAAAATAAAAAGTGAGCAATACACTTTTAAAATATAGTCATAGTCTTTTTCTAACTTTGAAAAGATTTCTACTGTAGCTTAAGTGGTTCACGAAGGCCTTTATTTTTTGATGCAGCAATATCAAGCAACAATTTAGAAAGATGGGAAAAGACGGAAGACTGAGGTCCAAACTTGCTATTCAAACACTCTCGGGATCCGTGCACATTCAAACCTGGATATGAAAATCCCTATATGTTTACTGACCCTAACTTAAACACTCACAACAAAGAAGCTGGTATGAAAAATGAAAACTGACGATTATGGCCTAACTGTATTTAATAATATTTATCATAGTTTTGAGAATCTAAGACATTAACATTTTTGTTTTGCAGGATACCCTTCTAAAGCTCTGAATAAGGACAGCACCTCCACTCAGGAATACTGGTCATATGCACATTTACTTTTGGGAAAATAATAAAAACTAAAAATAACTAAACCACCCACCCACATTTAGAGGTTTATACAGGGATGGATTTCAGAAGGCTCTTAGGAGTTTAGTTTTGTGTCTGACTATCTTTACTTTGATTCCGTATTTTAGGGTTTATTCAATGATTTACCCAACACAGTTGTGTATATAAATCACTTAAGGGCCTTCTGAGTGTGTTTTTCACTACATACTATTGTCAAATATGATATTCTGGCCTTTATTTTGTGCTTCTGTGTTGTTTCTGACAATGGAATGGTGGGAGGGACAACACGCTCTGCAGCGTCTCATTGTAATTATCATTTCTCCAGAGAAAGCAACTCCTTGCAAATCAGAAGAATTTACTCCACTCAGGTGCTTTCCCACAAAATCCTTCAGATGGGAGGCTTAAAGTAAGCCTTTAAATGGATCAGATTGTGCTCCTGGGGAGTAGTTGCTTTTATGTTCTCTTCTTTCTCTGGGGAAAGGATCAGCAAAACATCTGCTGTAAGTTATGAGGTAGTTAGAAAAAAGAGGCTTTTGATCAGCCTAAAGAAAAATGAGGGAGAAGAGCAATTCTAGAAAACGGAGAAGCAATATTAACGTGTGGCTTGAATGTGGTATTGTGGAATACGAAAGATACTTCTGTCATATCTACCATTATTACATGCAAAAATAAAATAAAATTTAGCTCACTATAAAGTAAGAAAGTAAAAATACTAAGGTTTACAGTAGTCTGGGAAACCTTAAATCTTCCTCTTTATGTAATTCTTGAGAGGTTAGAGTAAAAATAGAATGCTGTATGAGAGCACATGACCACGTGCTTCAAGGCAGTATTGTAGTAAATAAATATGGATGTGATGTAACATATCCGTATCTCTTCCTGCATAATAAAGCTTGTCTTCTAGACTGAATAGTGTGTAGCATTTTACAGTAAGCAGTGCTTTTATATAATTCAGTTCTATAACTCATAAAACTTGGGATAGCCCTCAAACTGCCACCTGTGAGACACCGCAACTATGCAGCAACTATGCAATAGCGATGTAGTTTTATACATCTTTTTCCTTCTTCTGAGAAAAACTGCCAAGAAGTCTAATAGAGAAGGCAAACAAAATTAATTCCCAAAGACTATACCTACATAGTCATGTATGTTTAAATAATGTCTGGAAAAAGTCTCTAAAAGAACATTATTTAGGATGCAAAATCAGCTCTCTAAATCTAGCTCTCATGGATTATGATGCAACATTTCAGCCCTGCAGCAAGTTCTGAGTTCCACAGTTACCTCCTTCTACTGATTTTTGGTTTCTCACACTTGGAAGTTCCAGGAAAAATACCTGAGAAAGAGAATATATCAAGTCTTTTTCAAAAGTATTGTGATAGTGGTCACTGACATCTGGGACTGTTTCCAATACAACTGCCCTGAGGAGAGAGCACAATCAACAGCTATGAAGTCCAAAAATTAGAAATTACTTTGGCATAGATATCAGTAATTTTGAGGAAAAGAGCCAACTGAAGAGAATTTTATGCATCTGGCATCTGGTGAATAGCTGCTCTGTATGGCGCTGAATGATATTGTGGGAAGAGATTTGAAACAAACTGGAAACAAGTGACTTAAAACCAAGCCTTCTGGGGACTGAGAAAGATTCTGTGCTGATAAAATGTGGAAAAGCTAAAATATGAGGCTCCTGGCGAAGAGGTGAACCACAAAAGAGGCGTTGCTAAGAATATAACTGAACAGAACTAATTATCATTTCCAAAGCCTTAGTGTGCAGTTAAGCTAAAGCCACATCTCTCTTAGTAAAGACAATTGAGATTATTAATACAATATTAATTAGATGACAAGTAGAAAAAATTGTTTTAAATTTGCCAGAAATATGAATGCTAACCTATCAATTCTTAAAATGAGCCATTTTCAGTGTGAGTGGAACTGAGATTTACAGTATTAAAGTGACTCTGAATAATGATTTAACATAGTGCTTTGTCTAATATTAGATGAAAGAAGGCTGTGAATAAACTAATGTTCTTTAAACCCTAATGGGATTAAGGCAGCAACATGATGCAATTTGATTAATCTTTCCAATAAGCAGTTGAACACATTTGGTTTTCACTGCCATAAAAGAATTACTCTTTTCTAAGTGCTTTTTATTTTGATGGGATATCCAGTATAACATGATGTGGATCAGCTTAAAGGCAGTTGTGTTTGATTATTTTCCTCGCTTTGTTTATTATGTTCCTACTGTTATTTTGAATAAAAAAATCTATGCAATGCTGAGGAGAACAGGCTCAAAAGCTGTAACTAACAAACTCTGGACATAGGCAACTCTAAATGTATACAAATACAAAAGAAATCTTGAGCCAAATCTGAGTGTGATGAGTACATTACTCTAAGAACCATTACTTAAGTATCATCAGCAGTGCCAGACTGCAAGGAACAAATTGTAAATTGAAAACGTGACCTTATATTTTCCCTATTTACAGTCCCTGAAAATTTACAGAGACTGGCCTGCTTTTAATTGTTAACTCCTAAATCTCTGTTAGAGAACCTTTGACCTGGAGCACCAGACTAGGTCCAAGATTCCCTTTTGTAAATCCTGTAGCCACAATGGTTTTGGGTTTCTTCCGCCACCATGCTCTGCAGGGTGATGCACATATAACTATGGCTCATTAAGTAAGTGAGTCTACAAAGCTCCTTTGGCCTTTAGCAAGAGTAAGTTCTCTACTTTCTTGCATTTCAGCTCTTTCTTCAACTTAGCCTCTGATTCAGACATTAGACTTTTAAACAAATGATCACTCATGTTTTCCTTTTCTGATCAACTTCTCATGGAAAGGTCTACTCTTTTCATCAGCAGGCACTGAACATTAGCACACTAACGTTTTTCTGCATGTTTGTGCTGAATAGATGTTAATATTAATTTCAAAAAACCACCTGTCTGAAAAAACTGTGATACTGTGATACTGTGGCAATTCTGTTTTGTTAGCGTACAGGTCGGTGTCTTCACATATACAAGAACCATAAAAATCAAAATAAAAAGCAAGTGTGAACAGTCAGTCTTCATCAGCGTTCTCCAGATTCACAGCTTCTGTACAGGTTGAAGGGCCTACAAAATACCTTTGAAATGCAAGCATTTATTAGTAGCAAAACCCCTAATGACTTCTTCCTTCAGACATTGCCGTGTAAGAGCCAGGTCAAAGGTTTCAGACAGCAGAGCTTTTTACTGCTTTCAAATTATCAGATTTAGCTTGCACCTAAAGCTACTGTGGTCCTCAGGGAAAGTTAGGAGGCTGTTTACACCTCACAGAGAGAAAAAAACTCCAATTAGCTGATATTTGTGGGATGTTTCCTGCAGCCATAATCCTTCACAGTCCTGAAATCTGTTTTATCTCCCCTAGCACCCGGGCAAGCTCCCTCTGCTGGGGACTTCATCAGCTCCTTGAGGGAGAAGTTCAAACTTCACTTTGTAAACAGAAGCCTATCTCAGTAGTGAGGGAATGCTTCCTTTGTCTCTTGACAGAGACAAGGATCAGAAATAGTTCCCATTGCTCCCAGTTTAGTCGGACATGGCAAGAAAAAGCAGCATTAGTCTCTAACATTTTTTTCTTTAAAGCTGTGTTTAAAAAAACGTGCTGCCATGGCAGAGGCATTAATTCAAAATTTATATATGGGTGGCTACAAAGCGAGCAGAAAACGTCTTTTAAGCAGATTTAGATTCAGTGCTGCCATTTTGGCACTGAGGTCTGCTATAATGCAGCAAAGCATTATCATTTTGGTGTTGGTATTTGAATTTGGCATTCTTGGCAGGCTCCAAAAATTCTCTGAAAGTGTGGCTGATACCCCCTACACGTTCCCTTTTATGCAGCCTGAGCCATCACAGTGTGCGTTTGCCTGGACATATTTCAGACCAAAGCAACCTAGTAATGCTTTAAAGCTTACTCTCCTGATCCATCTAATTTAGACAGGGGTTGTACACTTACTATTTTTTGGCATTTTTTGGCAAATACTCAGGCATTCCAGCTCAGGAGTGAAAATGTTTTCCATTTCTTGACATTTATACTGCAGAGATGTTAAACCACGACAGAATGTTACTATATTTGTTGATTAGTTAGAATGATGGAAATCAAACCATGACTGAAAAATCATGTTTTCTTTGCAATACCAAGTTCTCACTGATATAGCCAAAGAGAGAAATGCAGATCTGAAACTACACCCTGAAGTTGACAAAATCTTCAGTGCAATTTCTCCTCCCTCTATATCTTTCTGTACTCCTGTGGCTTTTAAAACCCATAGGCTTACACACCCACACAGAGCAACTAAATGAATCATTTTCCTCCACTACTTCCCCCATGTCTACCAAAATAAATCTTTAAAAATTGGATAACCAGACTGGTAGCAGTTGTGTATAAAAACGAGGCACAATCAAGGAAACATGACTTCTCAAAATGTCACCGATGCCAAAAGTTCCATAAAGGGCTTTGAATGAGGCTGCAGTTGCCTGTGGAGACAGAGCATGTTCTGCTCATCAGACTGCCAGTTTCCTTTTCAAGGGAGTTCCCTCTTAAGAGCATCTGCTCACTTCCATGCAAAAGTAATCCCATTGAGGTTACAGGCATATATGATTGTAAAGTTTAGCTCAGCTTCTTAAAATGTCAGAGAACAGGGGAACACCCACTTCACTCTATAACTCCTTTCTTCAAGCATCTCAACACAAAAGCTTTCTTTTAGTACTGGATAATATCAAGAAAACATGTATGATACTCCTAGAAACTGTGCAAAAGTGAACTTCATTTCAAACTGTAAGAAAAGATAGAAGTGTCAAGAAAAATAGAGAAAATTATGGCACAACATCACAGGGGAAACTTGTAACCAACAATGAAATATTTTTTCTTAGCATCATAGCTGAATATATCAGTCCTTGAATACCACACCGCTTACCAAATGTATTACATATTTCTACTTTTCAGTAATAGTAAGCAGCCAAAGGAAAAAATCAGTCTAGCAGGAGATAAGACATCTGTTACATTAACTACTTAGCTGTGGGAATACATTTCACATGTTTTAAAGAATCATCCAGGGTATATGGACACACATTTTATTTCCTGTGTTCTCTGAAATCTAGAATGCAGTTTACAGTTCAATTTTAATAATGAAGAAATGAAGTTGAGCTTTCCTGGGGACAAGTGAGCATGCTACGTGTTACACCCATATGCAGCATTGATTTAAAAAACGTATTTAAATATTAGTAAAGGGCAGTTTTCAGCCACTCTATTTTTCTCTCTTATTGTGAGAGAAGTGTAACAATTTCCTTTGCAGCAAAACATTAACACGATACAGTGGAAAAATATCTTCTCAATTATATTTTATATAGTACACGGATCAGGGAAAGCATGTGTATCTGAGGGTTTTTTTAGGGGGAGTTAAGACAATCTGTGAGATTTGTGTTAAATGCTGAAGAAACAGGGAAAAGAAAAGGCTAAGTATGAAATTACATGTGTACATTTACTGGATGAGCACTTAGTTATCTAGAGTGAAGTCTGCTGCAAACATTGAGGCATTATCCCTCTCTTCTCGACGATTGTAGTGGAATTACTATTATGACCCAAATGAGGGAAATCAGGGAGTCATAATGATTGCTTGGAATGCCTAACAATGCAGATGAAATTGTAGCCTTAGAAAACTGAGGAATACTTAAACACACGAAAATTTGTTACTAGGTTAGGAACTAGCAACTATTTATTTTTTTCCAGGCTAGATGACATGAAGAGTTTGAAGGAGGCACTGAAATACAAGGATGGATTTCAGAGAGATCTACCTTTGTATTGTTTAAACTTAGAAAATGCATACACACAGCAGAAGGGTTGATTTATTGAAAGGTACTGACTGGGACTACCAAAATGTCCTGTAAATACCTCATCTTTTTATTGTTCAAGCTTTTGTTAAAGGCTGCTGAGAGATATTTTACCCTTAGAAATGGTTAGGAAATGGTTAAGTATCTTTCAGTTAGTTTTTTTAATGAAGAATTTGTGGCAGGAATATAATGGTCTTTAAATACAAATTTTCACTTTTCCCTGGTCTTTATTTTCACTTTCACTACGCAAGAAGCACATTTCTTTGTTGTTGTATGCATTTTGATTAGCTAAGTGAATTGAATAGCCTAATAGCTATTTAACATCTTAAATAGCTACAGTAAATAAAGGCACATAATACTAGAAAACCTGGACAGATTTTTGGTAAACTATGACCACTTCAGAGAAGCAAATCTCTCCCTCCTCTCTTTATCAGTCTGCATACCTTGTGCTTTCCCTGACACAGTTAAACATATCATCAAAACTACAACACTCAGATTTCATTGGAACAAATCATAACCTTAAAGAAGTTCATTATGTTTTCTACCCTCGCATGTGATAGCCAGACAATCCATTTATATCTATGCCATTAAAATAAAGTGTCAATAATTTAGAGGAACAATGTATGTCCCCAAAGACTGTATGTGTATCTAGAAGAAGAAATCTAGTGGTTAGAAGTATTATAGTCATGCTGGATACGTGATGAGTTTCTAGCTTTCTCTTTGCCAGTGTAACAATCCTCTTCAACACCACTGCAATCAGGATTTCTAGCAGGATGGGTGTACTCCATCACTCTTGACCATGGTGAAAACTGGAGGCTCATCTTTCTCTGTAAAACAGATGTTACACAGAAAACAGTAGTACAAGCTCCTACATGGTGTTTGCACTTTTTGTGGGTGAATGCATAGCATATTCTTCCCCGTTCATCCACATTTTTCTGGTATCATAACAACTAAAAAACAACATGGGTGAAGTAGTTTTATCTGTAGGTCTGACAGTGGTGTACTGCAGTTTGTGCACTGAAAACAGAAGTTAAATATACTGTTTCTTATGTGATCGCAATTGTTAGGAAAAACATTTCCAACCTAAATGAACCTATGATTTTATGAGAATTCTCACACTAAAACTATGGAATTCCAGTTCCCCTCCATGTTACAATTGAAAATGACAGCACTGTCTCATCCACAGAGAGATTCCAGGAAGCCCATCTACACCCACCACTCTCTGGTGTGAACAGTAATATCACTTCTCCAGAAAGATAGTGTTGAACTGTGGTCCTTATTCTACTGGTTGAGAAGGAAACCATTCATTTTTATACATGTACAGAATATGTTTCTGTTTCTCTCCAGGTAACATAGGTGCACTTCTAGGCTATCTGCAAGTGGTGCAGGCCTGAGCTGTTTTGACATTGGAAATACTACAAAGGGCTATTATTTGATGAGAAACAGGTTGCATTTCTTACCTAGGAGAATTGCTTAAGCCAAAGAATATTGGGGAGGGTATGGTGGCTACTTGGTAGACATTATGGAGCATGTAACAGAAAGTTAGGGAATCTTCTGCTTCTTCTGGGAGTTGTTATCAGTTGAGAAACGAGGTAGAGAAGTACAGGGATGCAAAAGCTTGGATTTCTGGTTGAGACATATGAAATCTATTTGGAAGCTTTGGAGATACCACCAGCAATAGGTAGTTTCTGTCAATGAGTGCTCATGTTGTAACATATTAGTTCCTATTACAGATCAATAAACTGCAACTGAATAAGAAAAACTCTCTGCTCTTAGGACTTAAAGCTGGATTTCCAGTCAAATAAGTGTTTCTTGGTATTGCAAGGAGCTCTGTGTAATAGAAGTTATTATATTTTATGGTACAATAATTTTGATTTTCTTATTTTAAGGGATAGAAATAGTCTGTCCTGCAACGAGAGTAATGTATACATCTACAACCTGGAAATTATGCAAATCATACATGTGGAAATATCACATGAAACCTGTCTTTCTAAATAGAAGCTATGGTTTGTCATAGGGTACTGGGTGGTGTGCCAACTCAGCTGTGACTGTGTGAATGGTGTTCTCATATGTCTTGTGATGAGTCTGTTCTTACTGGAGGAATTTATAAAGAATATATAATTCATCCACACACCACAAACTATCTACATTTCAGCAGATGTTTTCTCACAGCAGAAATTTTGGAAACAAAAGCCAGTCTTGTTAACCACAAGATATGAATCACACTGCAGTAGCATGGAAACCAAGGTTTTAATATGATGCACATTGAGAAATAACAAATATAAAGAAAAAAGACAGCAATCTATCATGCTAATTATAATTCTTAAGAAAATCTAGAGGAAATCTTTGAATGAACAAATTAAACTTCACAGTTTACTTATGACTGACACTGGTTAAAATCTTCTGTCTCTGAGTGAAAGGGTTTTGAACCATTAATTATCCTTTTCTTTGCAGGTAGTTCTAGTTTATACTTTGTCTAATGCTTTAAATTATATCTCACTGAGTTTTGTGGAAGCGAGGTACTACTTTTACTTAAATTTTAAAAAGGAATACTTTTGAATTTAAAAGATTTACAAATTAAGTTCCATTTCTTGAATCTTTCCATCATTTTTTGCCATACCATTTTCTAGATTCGTATTCTTTTCTTCCTGTATTACTACAGTTTCATCATTCCGAGACTGGGGATTCACGACCAGATTCTATTCTGACCATCTGATATCTGTGAATTAAAAATTAATAATTAAAAAGAGCTGAGTTTATGGAGATTTTTGCTTTTAAATAAGATTTGTTACATCCAAGCTGCTAATTCTCCGAATGGATGTAACTTTTCAGGAAGATCTCTAACCCAGGCAAGCTGCGTCTTATCTACAATATAACACAGGTAGTGAAGGCAGCATCAGCACATTATGGTGTGCTGGAGAAGTGCTGGATCAGCCTCTACAGTGCTGTGACAAGTTGCTGTCCCAGTGTGGTTGGAGCTGGCTCCAGTACAAGGCTGTGCTGCGGGTACTGCACCACACTCCAATATTTCTTCCCTTCCTTCATAGTTGCATTGCACTTCCCTTTCTTCCCCTTTGCTGATACACTCATCTGCCATCCTTCCCCAACATGCAATACTTTTACTCAGTACTAGTAATAGTTACTCAGTATTAACATTTTTAAATTTTATAATAGAGTCAGTGTTGTAAATGTGGCATAGATGGATGAGGAATGAGGGAGAGAGACGTAGCACTCAAGGGAGAAGAAGTGCACCCAGTAAGTACAAAAGTTTGATGTACCTTGCCTTCATGAAGGAGTTGTAAACCTGAGCCACTTGTGGGCTATAGTTTTACCTCCCACTGAGAGCTAAAGTCTAACACCTCAGAAACATCCTAGAGAAATTAGTTTAAAGTTAGAAAAGGCAGATCAGCATGCTGCAGAAAGTAAATGTATAGAAGTGAAAAAATCCACGTGTGGACAAATACATAATTTTATTAGCCTTCAGCAGAGATGCATGCAAAGAAAATTCATCCATCCTATCCAAATTATTAGAAAAAAGCTCTGTTCTGGATCTATAGTTTGATCTCATCACAAAAAATGTTGAGACTTTGGCCTGCGGAATCGAAGGTGACTTGGCAGAACAAAGAACATGTTTACCCTCTTTTCTCCAGTTCTTGTTAGGGAAATATGAATGATCCTGCTTTTAGCAATTGGGAATGACATAATAAGCAAGTGTGTATTTAACAAAATCCTAATTAAAATTTAAAAAAATGAAGTTAATACTTATTCTTGCATACTGCAGGGCAGAAACCAAGCAATAAATGAATCTGAATGCAAAAGACCTTTGCCTTCAGCTATACTTGGGATTATTAATGCATACAGACAGGTCAAATACTGTTGTGGTTTCACATCAATTTCTTCTGTTTTACTTCCATATTTTTGAGAGCTTCCCTTAGGTAAGGAACACATCTGTTTATTTCTGAAAACAATAGATATGCTCAAGCTGGAATGTGGAAGAGGTTTTTCTTCACAAAACAAGCACAGCACTCTCCTGGCAGGCTTGCCAGAGGGCACAACATAACTAAGAATATGAACTGCTCCACTTACCATCTCTATACAAACACAAGATTTTTCACCAGACATGCCCTTGATGATACCAGGAAAATGTATCTGAAGCTAACATTGGAATATATCCATTTACTTCCTGACATTGGGATAACCTATCTATCAAACTCATAAAAGCAGGTCATTTCCAGTGTAGTATTAATTACTACAGTGCCAAAACCCAGTAACAATAAAAAGCCCAATTTGCCGTATCAGCAATAAACTCATACAAGAACACAGCAAAATGCAAAACTCAAACACAGCAAAACTCTCCATATCAGAGAGGTTTTGTCCTAATTTTTAATGAATTTAACATTTAAACTTAAATGTCTACAATTATTCACGCAATTAATGATGTAGTCTATTGAAATGAAATCAGATCTGCATTAACATACTAAAAAACTCCATTTGGCTAGGCTTTAGAGAATCAATCATGAAAAGGTTACATGTACAGTACTAGTATGAGATCAGTGTTAGAGATAGTTCCTTGGCAATGATATTTCCTTCAAGCTATGGTGAGAAGAGAAAAACACATTTTTAGTGCAGTCATTAAGTTAACATCCTTCATAATTAATAAAGAATCATGAGTCACTTTCTGGGAACAGCTTTAAAGGAACTTCAGGGCTTGGTATTTGAAGAAAGAGAATTTGGGAAGTCCTGTGATACTGTGGAACTATATTTCTTAATAATTCAGGCAAGTGATTTTAAACAACTTTAGAGGGGGTTGATGATTTCTTTTAGTAAAAATGAATCACAGAAGTAAGGGATGCTAGAATCTGACAGTCAAAAATGAAACATCATCAAATAATACAAGTAACTAGCAATATAGTTCTGAAATATAAGCAAACCACAGGTTTCTGGCAAGAGTTTTATCAATAAAAGTTGGATTTGTTACAGCAATATAAAGCACGGAGCAATTAGATCATCTCTTGTTTAACTAATGAAGACTTAATGGTTTAGCAGGTGATACTGGTGAGAAAATGACTATTTTTATATTCATCCATGTTTGTGTGTATTTTCACATATGTTTATAGCATTTGTTTAAGATATCAAATAACATAGCTGTCAGGAAACAACAGTGATGGAAATCATTTTTTCTAATTCATATGAATTTTTTTTAGATGTAGCTTCAGCAAAAGATTGGGGTTTTAGCCTCTACTTCCAGGACTGGTTATGATTTTGTTCAGTGATGATCTAATATAAATGCTTACCTAATCCTGCCCATCGCATCTTGGTTGTTTCCCTTAGCAGGATACTCCAACCACGAGATGAGGCTAGGCTCTCTTTTGCCTGCTTTCCTTCTTACCCCATGACATCTCCGTTTTTAGCAGCGCAAATGAATCGCCTTCAACATCTAGAGCAGTGTTTCACTCAGGCTACTACTCAACCATGTGGTTAGGACACAGATAATTGACCTCAGGTTCAGTTTTCTCCAATTGGAGGTGTCCAGTACTGCTTATCTCCTGTTGCAGTATCATGGGAGTCAGAGTGGACTGGTGACGAGATCTGAATAGTTCTGAAACTTTTCGTCTAACAACATCATATTCGAGGTCTGTGAGTCCTTGAAATGGATGAAGTAAAAGTAAGGTTTCCAAATCTTCTTTTAGGCATTGTTCAGACAGATTTTTCTCTATTTTATTACGAAATTCCTTATATAACCATGTCACATAAGAAGAGCAGTCCTGTTTGTATCAAGGAAGTGGAACTAGATCCTATGCCATGTTTTCACACTTCTCTAATTTACTTGAGCATTACTTCCTAACATTGTTTCAAAAAAAGGAAAACCAGATTAGTATGTTCTCTTTCTTCTTCTCCAGCCAAATTCAAATTCAATTCCCTAAGACTAATTCATCCATCGGAAGGCTGATAGTAACAATAGTACATTTAATAAATGCATACTTAATAAATGGTACATTTTATTAAAAACAAGCAAAATAATTTTGTAAAGTAGGGGAAGTTTAAAGGTAAATGTAAAAGAAGGCATAATATCTTCTCATCTTCCTTTTCTGTCCTGCACTTGTAGAAGTCATTCTTCCTGAAATTGTTATTTTGTATCACATTCCAACTCCATTACACAAACACCCATACTAAGCCTTTTTTTACCTCTAGTAATCTTTCTCCCTCCTGTAGCAGAAAGATGAAAGGCAGGTAATTTGTCTCCAGTATATAGAATGATGAGAAGCAGGAGATTCTGTGCTCACATGACTAAAGAAAACATGACAGAAATGTGTTTCTCAGTGACACAAATACTATTTGGATCAAGTCATTGATCAGCTTACATGTTTAAGGTATTACAATTAAAAAGTAACAGTCTGTATTTTATATTAAAGAAAAATATTTCCTATGAAAGTAAAAAAAAATAGCAAAACATTTTATTTGGCTTGGGAATAAGAACCCCAAAATAACCACCATGCCTTTACAATCTTCTAGAATAGACACAATCAATTGTCATCCTTAAAGTCAGTCTTTATGTGTATGTTTTGTTTTATTTAGGTATTTTGTAAATGTATTTTTCCTAATTTAGGATGAAAATTTGAAGCATTTGTCCTCAAAGAAATAAACATTTACTTTTTGAAAGCTGAACACATCCACACATTGCTTGATTGAGCCCATTTTAAAGTCTGAGGTGTAAATTACACTGGACACATCTGTGCTTTTTTCTTTTGATAGAATTTCAACCCAAAATGTGGAAATGATTGAATTCAGATTACTCCTGCAGGTGAAGTAAATAGGTCCTGACAAGAGCAACAAAAACAAACAGACCAAATTACTTTCATGAATAGATCTTTTTATGTAAAATAGGTAGTCCACCTGTTCTTTGTTTCTGTTGTTGTAAGACTGACTCTTCACTTGAAAAGAGATTTTCTTCCCTGAAGGGAAAATATAAAAAATGGGAACTGATAACAAAAGACAACAAGATTTACAAATGTAATAAAGGGACATAAATGCATGGTCCCTCAGGGGGAAATGAAAAAAAGAATAAATTATTTCAAGATATTTCTACATTTCCATCAATGATAGTCTCTCAGTAGGAGGTGATATTGTTCCAAATTAATCTTTCTCCCTACCCCAAACCTCTCTGACTTAAGAAAAATATTTCCAATTCCTCTCTTTTCTTTCACATCTCAGAAAGGAACCTGAGATATAACTCAACAGGTATGTAAGGAGAAAATAAGCAGAAACTAAAATTCAGCGTTTCGCTCTGCAAGCCAGTCTGAGACTTTCAGTGAAGCTCCTGGTGATGCCTAGGATGTTCCCTCTGACAGCTCCGTGCAGGCACTGGCAGTGTCCAGCTGGTGCCCACCATTTTTTCCCTTTTCATTCTTTCACTCCTCAGGCAACCAGGAAAAGAAGGTAATTCTTTTCACACTGAAATAACTCAGATTAAAGCATGGCCTAAATAACTGTGCTCATTCTGTTTTACAGGCTTGAAGGAAATGCCATTCCTCCTCTGTTCTGTTCCAGACCCTCTGTCATTTCTTTTAATTTGTCATGGTCGGCAGCATAACACCTCCACAGTATAATTAACAGGTAACTTCTCAAAGATCACCTCCACCCCTTCCCGCAGCTCTTCTTCCAGCCACATGTCCTTCCCCAGTCTCTCCCCTTACACCCTAACCTCCCACTGCTGCCAGGATGCTCTACAGGTTTTTCAAAGGCTCAGTGGAACATTGCGGTAATTGTTGTTCAAAGGCTATATTTACTATACAAAACTAACCCTTATTAACTGTTTCACTGATAAATCCTATGACAGGCATGCAAAATAAAGTTGTCTCAACATCTGGATTGATTTTCAAAACATAAGCACACTTCAGGAACTGTTGGTAAAACATGTTTGTCTCCTTTCTTCAGTGGATGTCAGAAAATGAAGAAGAGGCAGGTAGTCCCTGCTTTGTTTTATTACAAGTGATCTAAACCAGATCACCCCTCCCAAAAAATCAGAATCTACTAACATTAAATTTTTAAAAGATTAGAGTGGAAAAGACTCTGCTATGAAGTCTTACTTTGCCTCTGCTACTGTGCAGTACAATGACATGTTGGTGTAATTAAACTGCTTGCCTGACTTTTAACTGGTCATTAAATGGACAAAACAAAACACCTTCAAAATGAGAGCTTAAGGATCGTCCTTTGAAACCTGTAACTCTATGGTTTCAGATGAAGAATCTTAGTTTAAAAGTTTGCATGCTGATCTGAGAGGAAAGTAGAAAGAACAAAAATCTCTGCTGCAAGTGAGTTTCTCTGTCATCAAAGTACGGGTCTTAATTTAAGAATATATACTATGATACTACTTGGTAGTGCCTGGGGGCCAATAAAGAACTAAGCTCTGCATCATTCTGTCTAACATCTATACAGAGACAATTTTCCTGTGAAGCTTATAAAGTAAATAGAAATGGAAGACCCAAGTTAGAGGAAGTGGTAAAATAATTATCTATTTGAGCTATATGAAGGCAACACATTCATGTCAGTTTCCTTATTGAGTAGAAAGGACTAAAGTAAATATAAAAAAGAGTGTGGAAGAATGTTGAGAAAAGAGGGTAAAAATCGAAGTGTAAAATGAAACTCGGGAAAATACAGGATGCTAAAGGGTCAGTCATTGCAAGACAGAGCCAGTGTAGCCAAATCCAGGAACATTATCTGAATAGCAAAGCATCTGATTTGATTTTTATGGATACATCTGAAATTTAGGCGCTCTGCTACACACCCTGTGATTTTCCCTAAAATTTGAAGTATGGAGAGGAAACACACTTCATAGATACCAATGGCTCCAGAGCTGGAGCTTCTTCTGCATTGTATTACTCATTGGTGATGCTGGGAATGGGAGCTGTGCTTGCATCCATGGGACCCTTTTGAGCACAGGTGGTTCCAGGTATCAAGATTATAGAAAAAAGTGATGGAAGTCAAACATACATCGGACACACATCCTATATCTGCAAACAAACGAATTTAGAAGGTAAAGATATGACAGAGCTTGGGCAAAATTCATGACACTATTTGCTGCTGTGCATAAGATCTGTTCTTTTTGTTTTCTCATGCTATTCTATTTATGTTGTTGTTTGAACCCAGAATGATTCTCTGAATGCAATATTTCAAATAGAAAATGCACAGCAAACAAGCTAACACTCTGTGTACAGTTGCCTGAAATTTCATTCAGTGAGAAGATCACATACATCATAACATATTGTTGACTTGTTACTAGTACAAGAGAAAATAATTTTCCCTCAGGGACAATAATAGCTTATCTGTTATCTCTCATCTGCACAGAGAAATAATAATAACCTTAAGTCAGAGCAAATGATCTCCACCCGTGACATTGATGAAATACTGAGGTGAAGTTGGCCAGGTAAAACTGTAGAGGTTGCAATTGTAAAATAAAAACATCTCTCTGGAAAAGGCTGTATGTTCAGACATAGGACTCTGAGGAAGTTAAACAAAAGGACGATTTACAGTTGTGGTTTCTGTAGTGAAATATATTGAGTCAAATAACCAGAGCATACGTTGTATCTGAAAAAAAAAAAAAAAAGAGAGACAAAACAAAATGTCTTCTGTCTGTGTCTGGTATCTATGAGAAACAAGAAGTTCCTTTTCTGAAAAAGTTTCTCTTCTTAATAAGTTCCTAAACTCCCAAGGTATACTTTTTATTTTAATCCTTAAGTAAGGAAGTAGAAGACAAAAAATTGAGCAAAAATATTACACAATATCACAAAGGAAAGTCTATGTCTGCTAGGGATGAGTCTGTAAAAGCAGAAACTTTGTACTTGTGAAATTTAAATGTCAATATAAGCACTTACCATATTTGAAAACATTTAAATGCTGACTACTTATGTTTGGGTTTGTTCATCAAAACTTACAGAATTTTTCTCACCATTTATCCAGAGTCAGTGAAACTTTACTTTGGTACAAGTTGGAGTAACTGCATGCTCCTCAATTATGTTCAGATGGGATACCAGCAGGCTGAGGTAGGTGGTGCCAATCACTCCTACTAACTGTGTGCAGCTTCAGCAAAAATCGGTGGTAAATCATTCTCATTTTAGTGCTGTCTTGCCATAGTTTTATTTACCTTGCCTGGGGAAAGAAGAGTTCACTGGACCTTCGTTTCAAGTACAATCAATAGACACAGGGAGGCATTTTTGGAGACCAGGAGAAGAAAAACAAGTCCATTCATGATAGATTATTTATGTTTCTTTAGATGCACAGGCAATTTATGAAGCCTTCTCTAATTAATTTTATATAGATACCTAGCTTTTCTATTGAAGGTGTAAGAAAGTAAAAAAGTGTTAGACACATCAACCTCTTCATGGGCCAACCGGCCTAGTTTTCTTTTAACAAGGCTAAAGCTATCTTCTAATGTAGCTCAACCAATGTGAAATAGTTCTTGGACCTTAAATACCTTGTAAAAATTAGCACCTGAGATACTCTGACTAACAGAAATTGAGACGGAGGCTGCAGCATAAACACACGTTCACTTCTGGTATCAGGGTTCTGGTGGGTGAAGATTTAATAGGTAATTAACTGCATTAAGGAGTACTAAGCTCAGAAGTACATGAAAAACACCAGAAAAAGCTGCCTTGGTGTAATCTCCAGTGTGGCTGAAGCCCAAGATATACATAAAATTGTGCCAAGTACCTGGAAGTGTGTATCAGGAATCAGCAAAAACATAGTCAGCATCCCTTCCTCAACTTTTGAGTCATCACAACTGCACTTATGTTCAGCAATTTCAAGCACAGAGATGTCTGGACCTTTACCAATAGGGAATTATGGGCTTCAGTTTTACTTATGGGTATGGAGGCTTTACACTAAAGCCTGATACCAAAAAATCAGAGTGAATAAGGACTTTGTATCAAGTCAAGTTTGGAGTCAATCTTGGTTCAGTTGGGCTATCAGTTTATAATTTTCTTGTGTTAAGGTTCACTAACTCCTACTGACAAGAGCATGTACTGACACGATGTGGATTCTGTTGTGCTTTTCACTGCATGACCTCAGCATTCAAGTACACATGTTCAGGTGGTAGAAATTTTTGGAAGCTTTAGGCTGCAATTTTAATCTCTGGATCTGCAAAGAGATTTATTTACCACTATTCAACGCAATAGATTTGAAGAAGTTACTTAGCTCCTGTAAAGATATCAAAAAACTTTAATTTTCTTAAAAACATCGATTTTCAAGTTAGCAGGATGTATGTTTAATTTCATAAGACACAAAGAGAGAAACAGTTAAGAACTTTGTGTCCTTGCTTTGAAAGCTTTTGCTGGAAGCACACTTTTATGATTGAATTCAACTTAGAAAGAAAAGGGTATGGAATGAACCAACAAGATCTTTCACAGTTGAACGTGCTTCTGTATTTTAAAACACGTACCAGAGAAGTTGAAAGTCAAGAAAAGAAGTAGTGCTGTTATTCCCAAGATGGTAGCCTACACATCAATATAAACCTACTCTTTATTGTGCCCTGGTAAGGCAGCCAGAAACAGTTCTGAATTTGTTAATTTTCTTTCAAGCAGAATTAAACATTTCACAAAGGGTTTATTAGACTTTAGTTGATTAAAAAGATAAATTAGTCCTATACGCAGCATGGTGTTTCTCTTCTGAGAAAATTTTTCTTAGTAGAAATGCAAGTGTTAATACAGAGCATATAATGTTGTGAGTCTATAAGGCAGGCTTCATTTTCATCATGGTTACTGCACTGTCACTGTGTCCTAGTCCTAGATAATCCTAAAATGGTTTTCTATCAACATCATTTGCTTATTGTAACTCCACTATTCTATAAACTCAGGAGTGTTGGAATGTACAAGATAACCAATACAGAGACCTGGATAGATTATATTATTAGACTATTTTTAATTCAAAGCAACCACTTAACAATAGAAAAAACCCTACAGCCAATATAGCTGGCAATAAATATCCGAACGTCATTGTAAATACTCATATCTAGAAATGTTCAGATGCAAAACCTGTAGAATACATTTTTTACTCGCTGAACTAAATCTTTCCTAGCCTCTTTATGATCCTCCTTACTGAATGAGTGCAGTTTGTTTCATAGTACTGAACAGATAAAACTAGTGGAGGTTAAAGTTTCTGACAGGGTGCATTTGGTCTCTGTTCCATTCCAACTGCCATGTCAAGGCATCTTTAGCTGGTTCAGGTCCTATTGAATGAACTCCCACGGGAATTAAGAATCAACACAGAATAAACTTTATGTGTATCTTTATAATAAATATATTAATTTATGTACTTAAACTTATTAGAAAGTGACCATCTGAACTCTGGTATTGTTTATTCGTTTACTATTTTAAAGAATTTCAACAGCAATACCAATGATAATGAATATACACATGTAATGAACTTATGTACATATGTGTATACATACACATATGCTTAGTAGATAATCTTGTTCCCTTTAACAGCATGTTATTTCTTATTTTCACTTGTGGCATTGTGCCCTAAGTTTTAGGGAGTTCCAAGTTGCTCAAATTAACATGTGTTATAATTTTATTTTGATTGATCATCAAAATTGATATATTCATTCACAACAAAAGATACTGTTCATTTTCCAGCACAGCATGTAGGTACAGCACGTGCTTACAGTGCACGAGTTCTTGTAAACTTTGTGAAACTGCGAAATCCACACCTCCCTGAACTGTGCGGACTTAGTGGTTCTGCTGCTGGCCAATGAGAGCTCATACTTTTACCCTCAACCACTATCTCGTTCTACAAAGGATCTGGACACCCTTTAACTCTAAATGACATTTGCTTAAAGAAACAGCAAGGTTGCTAAAACTTCCTGGTTTCATGTTGTTTGGAGGTTTAATAAGACTAACACTTGCCACACACCTTCAACCATCATATTAAAACTCTTATATTTTTAGAATCTGGAAATAAAAAACAAAAAATCAGAAGCAGAATTCTGTTAATGATTCATAGGTGATTCAGAGTGTCATTTACCCTCTGTTTGTTACCAAGGGAACGTGACACCCACTTCCTACCACATTATCGTTACAAACAAAACAGTGTCAAGCCGCAATATTGCTTTGCTGCTGTTCAGGACTGTTAAATGCCAATTTCTTGTAAAAGATGTGCAAAATAGATATTCTTTATATCATCATTAATTTCTGTAGCTTAGAGCTATCAGTGGCCATCTAGGAATCACACCTGAAAAAGATGTGATCTGCAGCTTACAATCTGTCTTCTGCAAAACTGTTAAATTCGTTCTGCCAAGTGATTCGAACCATAGTACATCCTGAATCTTGAATTGTGTAAGGAGTTCAATGTTTTTCTTACTGAAATATTTTCTTGACTTCTGAAACAATTTTACCAAGATATAAACTAAAATTGGAGGTACTTTAAAGTGGTTTTCTGGTTTGTAAAATATGTTCTGTGTGATTGGGTTTGTATTTTTATTGTGGTTTACATTCAAAATAGAGTAAATCAATCTTTTCAACATTTTCAATGAACTGCAAAATTCTCTTATCTTTTTCACTACCAGTGAGACTGGCATTCTTGTTACCAGATGTGCCTGCTCTGAGGATAGTGAACAGGATTGGCATCCAATATAATTTAACTGAATTTTTTTTTCCTCAAAAAACTGATCTCCAGAGAAAATACCTTACTGAAGATTTTATGGCCTGGTATGATACAGATATTTCAGACTGGGCCTATACTTTCTGACATTAAATTCAGTTTATCTGAAATTGTTTCAAAATTCTTTAGAAAGTCTTTTGCCAGTATCTCCTTTTCTTCGGATAGGTCTCTGTCTATCACCGTAAAAGAAAAAGAAAGATTGACAAAAAAGAAGTTTCTTAAAAATAAAACAAGTTTATTTTATGCACTGTAATATCGCCTTATCACAAAATTGCAAGGTTGCTTGGGTGGCTTGCCTACTACAGATCCTGTTCTCACTGAGGGCTAGGCTTTGTGAATTGCGGGATAGATCTGCATTTGGAGCATTTCCCTCTCATACACAGGAAATTGGTCTTGAAATCTCTTCTTTTATCAGCACAGAAAGGATTCAAGAAAAGCATAGGAGAGGGAGAAAGCTTGGCACCATACTGGGAAGGGCAGTTATTCCAAACTTGGAGTTTAGAAATTCTACGCTAAAGTGTATACCTTTTTTCAATTCAGAATGATCTGAGACAAAATCTTTGCTTCGAGCCAATGAGAAAAATATTTTAAACCTGTGTCTTCTGCCAACAGAATGAAACCTACTCCCCAGGAAAATCTGTATTCTGTGGCATACTTTTGCTAGATATTCTTCTTTTAAAAATTTTTTTAATTTTTCTTTGCCAAATCAAAACTTACTGTTTTTTACTGAGTTTTGGCAGAACGACGTCTTGGCAAACCTGATTCAGTGTTAAACACGGTGGCTTTGGTCCAGCAAAGCACTTACATTCTTAACTCTAAGCAAAGACTTAGCTTTCATTGTTCCAGCTACTTGAAATTATGGAGAGGGTTCCTTTAATATTGGGGCTATAAAAAGATGGGAACTTAATAAGAAATATTCTGAGGCAAACACCCTGCTATCATTCAAAATAACCATGAGTAGCCTGTTCTAGGAAATCATTAAGGTTACAGTGTTTTGGTTTAATTTGTCAAAAACAATTAGAAAATAACTGGAAAAACATTTTTTTAACTTTCTATTTATAGTTTGTCTTATTCCTCGAGAATTAAAAAGTTCCCTAAATTACCATCAAAGCCTAGTACCTCTGGGAAGAGTAATTCTGTATTATAAGAAGTGTAGAGATGGAGTATAATTCCATTTTATGTGTGTTTTCTTTCTAATAACTGTTGTACAATGTCTTTTTTGCAATATGAAAAGTAAATATACCTTAACATATGCATATTTAGAAAGGCTAACTGGATTTTAAAAAGAATTTGTGAACATCTGTAACTGT
This sequence comes from Dromococcyx pavoninus, assembly GCA_033558185.1. NCBI lineage: Eukaryota > Metazoa > Chordata > Aves > Cuculiformes > Neomorphidae > Dromococcyx > Dromococcyx pavoninus. Next base: position 2,012,741 of record JAUMJL010000104.1, on the reverse strand, counting down.
TAAATATATGACAATGCAAATATGAGGGCCCTGTGAAGACCAGGGATAGTTATTTCTGTCTTCCCATAACTGTGTGATTAAATTTGTTGTAATCACACCTATTTTTATACATATGTATATTAAAAATATCAAGGAAAAGATTTCAACAGAAGGTTTCAATGCTTACTTTTGCATTCAGTGTTTTGCACCTGAGAAACTATGAAGTTCCTATCTTTTTTTTGAGTTTAAATCAGCTTGACATAATCAGTGCAGAAAATAAGACTATTAAAAATGATAATTACATAGAAATAAAATAATAAGCAAGAATATGTATATAAAAAACAAGAAAAATTATTTTAAGCATAACATTTGTTGTTAGACCCTCCACCCTGTGAGAAAGGGTTAGAAGAAGATCATGTTATATTTGTCGGGGTATGATATAGTCTCTTTCTGGGGCCAGAAAATATTTTTTACTGACTTTTTCACTGCAATGCATAGTTGGCTAGGTAATGACTGAAGCTGGAGCCCACTTCCAAGGTGCTAATGCAGAACATCTTGCTCCCCACAACTTGTCTTTCCATGGTCTGATGCACACACTAGTATAGTCCTTTAACTTGTCAGGAAGTTGAGGCAAAGAGAGAGTATTTGCACAGACCCAGAGTAGATTAAAAGAGCCCATGGGAAGAAGGAAGAGCCAGTGGCTCTCAGCCAGCTTTTGATTGCCACGTCTGGGTCCCTGGAGCCTCTGCTCTGTGGAAGCTCACAATCAAAGGAGAGTGTGTGGCACGCCAGCAATGGCTTTATGCGAGAGACCTGGAGGCAAGGTTGGAACAGAGCCTTATGTCTTTAGTGGCTTGGAGAGGATATCAGGGAGAAAATACAGATTTCAAAGACCCATTCCATTGCCAAACAAGCAAAAATGGAACCTCATTATAACTGTGAATGTGGCCAGTAGGGTCAGTGGTCCAGCTGGAAGACAAGCTGTTTGCTTCATGTTCAAGTTCCCTTGAATCTCCCCTGTGTCAAATGTTAAGCATATTTTAGATGGTAACTGTTTCTTAAAACAATTTTAAGTTTTAACTAGTTCAGTTGAAATAAACAATAAAACCTCTTTTGACTTCAGTGAGACCAGGACTTGACTGCAGTCCAGGACGTGATAACATTTCTTACATTAGATAAGGTCTCTGTTTTATCTCAGGTTACTTTTATACTTTTCTCATCGGTTTCTTCTGTAGGAAGGGGTTTGCACCAATAGAAAAAAAGGATAATACTGGGTCTAATACTTCTGGGAGAAGACCGCACTCTTCTGAGTCTCCTCAGTAATATTTTCATGCCCAGAAGGGAGGCTGAATAGAACATCGCCACTGTGAAACTTCCCTTCAGTTACCACAAGAAAGGATGCCTTGGGGATACGATGTTAATGATGCAACATTTGTTGCAACATTGTAATCTCAAATGTTTAATAGATTTTAGGCACGTGATGGACATTAAGGTACTATCATTGTCTTTTAACACCCTTTTTCTACATCAAGCTTTTTTTGGTGGTCAGGCTGGGTAAAGAATATTCATATTTTGGTATGTAGTCGTTCCTTCTCTATAGAAATACCTGGCGGCTGCAGTCAAACATAGCAGCCCTTCATCTGACTTTCTTGACAGAATTGGGTCTGTCCTGGGTCCCTTGCCATCTTCTCAAATCCCTGTTTGCAGAAACAGCTACTTTTAGATTCTGCTTATGCAGCCTTGTCAATTTAACAACAATCGGCACCACTACTGAAAAGAGGAGGGCAGATGCCCTTCTCCATGCCAGATCTAGTTTTCAGGTGGCTCCTCTGGAAACTAGATCAGGGATTTGGTCTGCCTGAAAAGTGGTCTGGTGAAAACAAAGACAAAAATCCAGCAACCTGCACTGCAGCTTGGTGAAAGCAGCTGTATACCTGCAATCATAGCAGAGTTGATATTGAGTTAAACGTAGGACAGCCTTGAACCTTTCCTGAAACAGTCTGAGGCTCAACCTGTCACCCAAAAAGAAAGCACCTCTGGCTTCAGCCTTGCACAGAGCCCCTCTGTAGGGGCCCAAATGAAGTGGACAGTCGTTTGTCTGGGTTGCTGGGTAGATAGCCATCTATGTCAGCCTAGAAGCATGCAATGTTCTTGTTGGTGGCGTTCATGTTGCTACGTACTACAGAACTCCACTTTTACTTGTGTCAGAAATGTTTGCTAACTTTAAAATGTTTCAGACAATTGTGAATACCACTATTTTCTCTCCCTGCTCCATTTTCACTCCAAAAGGAAAACAAAACCAAAAAAACAGTCAAGCATTCTCAAGGTTTCCCAAGTAAAAGTTACATTGTATTGCGCATTGTTATGTAATCATGGTTGAAATGAATGGGTTTTTTTCTTGGGTTGCTACATCCATGCTTTGAACTTCAAGTGTTGGTATGCATTAAAGTCACAAAAATATCAAAAGTTCAATGCTCAAAGGCATGTCTCCCTTTTTAGGCAGTGCTCAGGTCTTGAACTTTAGAAGAAAAAAATCTGTTTTTCTAATACTGCTGTGACTACATCTGCAGCTGTCAGGAGATCTATATCCAATAGCCCAAAAGGCATTTTGATATGAGTTAGATTCAATTTTTAAAGTGAAAGAAATTGCTTAGTCCACTTTATTAATTCCATTTCACCTCCCTTCTATTACCAAAAACACAGTCAGCACAATCTCCAGCATGATTTCTGACACAGCATATGGACTTCCGTAGAACTATATTTGGAATATATTTTCCATGTTCTTCATTAGTGTCTTGTGCCAGAACTTACTAAAATGATTCGAAAACATTCACTAAGGCAACACATACTGGAACAAAAAGATGTTTGTGGTCTGGTTTACTCAATGCTAGATGGTAGAAAAATGAAAAAAACCACCTCAGTAGCTATAAGCCACTTAATATTCCAATCCCAGCATTATTTTTTTCATAGATAAGGCTGAAATCATTGTGCCAAGTGATGTATACATAAAAATATATACTTTTTTTCTGTATGCTACACCAACTCATTTTAGAAGACAGCTATAGATAGATTGCCACTGCTTTGTTTCAAATAATATTTTCCAAGGATGCAGTTTCTTTTTTTGTTGTTGTTCATGGACACCTATTTTAAGAAGAATTCTATTGTGTTTTTCTCTATTTTTTTCAGTCCTTTTAATAAAAAGATATGTTATCAAGGAATCTTCAATTATCATGAGTGATAAATACACCAGTTTCATACCTTACCTGAAAAAGGGCTCCTCCAAGAATGTAAAGATTCTCAGCACTATGAAGGGAGGTTAGGTCACTCTTGAAATAAAATGCTGTTCACAGAGGGTCATTGTCAAATATTTTGCAGTCATTCATTTTTTCCGAATGTCATCCGTCTTTATAGTAAACTAATGAAATGTTTATTTGGTGGTGATACCTGATCTCAGCATACTGTTGCTGGATACAGAGCAGCTGCTTTGACTGCTAACATGGCTTGGTTATATACAGTCACTGATTGAATGGTTGAATACAGTGATAGTGTGGCCACTAGATCTGATCAATTCTTTTTGACTGAAATTTTAGTTGAAAAAATGAGGTCTTTCCCTTAGTGAAATTTTTTCACCTGAAGCATTTTTATCTTTCAAGAAATATTTAGATTTTTTTAAACTCATATTTTATTTTGATACAGTATTTTAGTCTAATGTAAATTTTAATTTAACTTTCAGAAATAGGTGAAACACTGCCTTTAGTTTCTTTTTACATTTTGATCATCTTTGTAAAGCCCAAATATTCTTCTAATAGAAATAAAATATAGAAGTGAAATAATCTTTATTTCTTAAAAGTCTCAAAGAAGTATTTCAATTGGGTTTTGAGAAAACTAGAAGTAGAGATTTACTACATCTTCAGTTGCATTAAGAAACAAAAGGGAATTTTATCACCAGCCAGCCTAGAAGAGTCATGAGATAGGTTTTCTTAAATTACAGTATCACAGTATCACAGTATCACAAGGTTGGAAAGGACCTCTGAGATCATCGAGTCCAACCTATAACCCAACACTAACACCAACACTAACACCAACCATCATCTAAACCATGGCACTCAGTGCCTCATCCAGTCTCCCCTTAAACACCTCCAGGGTCGGCGACTCCACCACCTCCCTGGGCAGCGCATTCCAATGGCCAATCACCCTTTCAGTGAAGAACTTTTTCCTAACATCAAGCCTAAACCTCCCCTGACAAAGCTTGAGTCCATGCCCTCTAGTTCTGTCACTGGTCACCTGAGAGAAGAGACCAACCCCTGCCTGACTACAACCTCCTTTTAGGTAGTTGTAGAGAGCAATTAGGTCTCCCCTGAGCCTCCTCTTCTTCAGACTAAACAGCCCCAGCTCCCTCAGTTGCTCCTCGTAGGGCTTGTGCTCCAGCCCCTTCACCATCTTCATTGCCCTCCTCTGGACACACTCCAGCATCCTGACACCTTTCCCAAACTGAGGGGCCCAGAACTGCACACATTATTCAAGGTGAGGCCTGACCAGTGCCGAGTACAGGGGGACAATAACTTCTCTGGTCCTGCTCGCCACAATATTCCTGATGCAGGCCAGAATGCCATTGGCCTTCTTAGCCACCTGGACACACTGCTGGCTCATGTTGAGCTTCCTGTCAACCAGCACTCCCAGGTCCCTTTCTGCCTCACTACTCTCCAGCCACTCTGTCCCCAGTCTATAGCTATGCATGGGATTGTTGTGTCCAAAATGAAGTACCCTACATTTGGACTTATTAAGCATCATCCCATTAGAATTGGCCCATCTCTCCAGTCTGTCCAGGTCCCTCTGTAGGGCTATCCTACCCTCTAACAGATCAACTCTTCCTCCCAGCTTGGTATCATCTGCAAACTTGCTGATAATGGATTTAATCCCCTCATCCAGATCATCTATAAAGATATTAAAGAGGACCGGACCCAATACCGATCCCTGGGGGACACCACTTGTGACCGACCGCCAACTGGATGAGACACCATTCACCACCACTCTCTGGGCTTGGCCATCCAACCAATTCCTAACCCAGCACAGAGTGCTCCCATCTAAGCCACGGGCTGCCACAGGAGTCTACTGTGGGAGACAGTGTCAAAGGCCTTATTAATTAATAGAGCTGTATTGAACCACAAGGCCCAGAGAAGAGGAAAGGTCTTTGAGGTTTCATGGTGTTGAAGGCCTGAAGAAACGTTACAGTCAAATGATAGCTTTAAGTCATTCTTCGTACAAGAAAACATAACTGATTAGTTCTTTCAGCTAAGTCAGTAGTCGGTAGTCAAAATAGATTTTAAAAGTAAAAGGTCACAGCTTTAAAAAAATGTCACTGAAGTGAGCATAAATTTCCTTGTGACCACTGATGTTGATTTGACCATTGGTGTTGCAGTCAGTTTGAATAGTACTTTACTCAAAGAATGACTTTGCTCTCTCCATCATGAAGCTATACCCACCAGCAACCCCAGAAATCACAGTCCATGTGATATGCGTGATATTTTCAAGAGCAAATTGAATGGAACTGCATTTGTAGTGAAATCTCCTTTGCTGCACACTGGGATAGTTCCTACCCAACTGACAGACTGTTTTCACTGTTGTTTCCATATTACGAATGTATTCTTTTTTGTTCTTAATAAAACTAGCTTCCCAAAAACTGGTGATTGAGCAAATTGTGTTGCAATGACTGATCTACATCAGGAAATGTAAATAAGGTCTTTTTAACTTCAAAGACCTGAAGTTCTTTTAAATTGCTATGCTGAAGAAATTAGATTTATACGTGTCTCATGTTCCTCAGGCTTCTAACCGAATTAGTAAATGAGAACAGTCTTCCCAGTTCATCCAAGTAAAGCTATCTTGGGTAACATTGCCCTAGTTTATAGCTGCATTTATGTTAGGTAGTGGCTGAATATTTTTTCATGGTAACTAAATCCTTTAGCCAGCAGACATTACTGTGGGATTTAAGAAAGATTAAACTTCTAGGATTCTGCCAAAAGCAATAATTAAAGTAACTAGGATATGCTTATATAAACAACTGTCGTTTTATTTCAACTGGGACTTTTGCCTTTTACTAGTGTCAAACAGAATAAACTTCCAAGAGGCTCAACTTTCAAGAGGTTCCCTTCAGTAACTGCAGCTTTTCTGAAATGTTAGTACAACACATCATTTGCATACTCTGCCCCTGCTAAGAAATAACTATAAATTTTTGAGAATTAATTACTGAACGATTAACAAAGTTTTGAACAGAAAAAATCCTGAAATTGCCATAGAGTAGAAGATCTTCAATGTAAAAGAAAGATCAGAAACATGAGAAGGGAAAGGAATAGTTCTAATGATTAAGAAAATAGTCAGCTGGGAAAGAGCTAGAAAAAACACTAAGCCTGCCCGTGCCTTAGCTACCTGGCTCAGAACTTCCTCAGCGCTCAGAACACTCAAACTCGTGTCCTGTAAGTAGGTGTAAATCATCAGGTCACAGTTATTTACACAGTTTAGTGACCTGGGAGGTAAAGCTCATTTCTCTAGGATGGAGACTGGAGTATGGACAGGCTGGGCAGCAGAAGGCCTTATTCCGATTGGGAAAGGTGATATCTGTCTATGAGTAGCACAGTGGAATTCTGGGAAGTGCATGCTCCTTACACTCTTGTCCTCTTGGTCTCCTTCCCACATCACACACGCACAAACAACCTGGATCTGCCCCAGGCCAGAGCTGAAAATCCGTCAGCAGGAAAGCAAGGTGGGCAGCTGAGGAAATGATCCCCATCCCTCCCTCAGAGTACAGGCAAGGGATCAAGGCTTCCAAAACTCCGAGTGCATGTCTGGCCAACAGGGGCCCCTCAACTACAAAAGTGAGGACAGACACAACATAAAACTCTTTCTTTGGCTTCTGTGGAGAGCCATATTATGGTTTTCTTGATAATGGAAGACTTCTGCTCCTTTTTCCCCAATCCAGAGTCCCAAATCCTGTCTGTGAATTCCGGTAGGTTACACTGAGCTCTATTCAAGTGCTTCGCATCACCTAGTTTTATGAAACTGTTGGGTACTAATAGGAATTCTAGGATATGACCCATGACCTGTTACTTTTAGCACGTGTTTCATTTATGTTTCTACTTTTCATTGCATTATTTTGGCAAGAAAAGAAGGAAAATTTTGTGTCAAGCTGCTGAAAATCCATTCTTAGTCACTGGCAAACCCAGCACTTATTTTTCGATCTCCTCCTCGAAGTCCTGCTTGGAAGACAATGTTTTTAACTCTATTTTCCTATCCTTTAAGTAAATTAAAAACATTGTATTAAAAACGATGCCAGCAATGTTTTCCCTAATAGACAGATAGACATACAGAGTTTATTGGCATAATTAAAGGCAGACTGGTCTTTAAAAGCTAGCAATTTCCACAGAGTCTAAGAGTCTGTTATTGAATTAAGAGGAAGCAGAACATGCATTTCACGATCTCTTTGTCGAGAAACTGCCCTCAAAACTCAGTGTCAAGTTCCTAGGTAAGCCTAAAAGAGTCTTAAACCTCCCTCCAACTCTCAACGTGCACATTATCCCTAACCATTTTAGACCTAACTGAGTTCGTTAAAATTCTGGTTGCTGAAAATCACACACTGAGGAACTAGAAAAGGAAGGTCTACAGGAAAAACTACCAGCAGGAGAGTGTAAGAAATTTTAAATTAGAGACCACCAACTACATTTACAGAGATTGTATTCTGGCACCTCACCAGTTAAATTAGCAACATTTTAGACACCCACATAACAGATGCTTTGCAGTCTTAGAGAGATTTACAAATGCAAAACTTGCAGGATAGAGAATTTCATATTCTATTTTGTATATATCTTTATAGAGCTAATTACTCCTTCACCAATTATGTATAGAATAATTGTTGATTATTGTCTCCAGATGCACAAATATAGACATCATTAATATCAACTCTCCTCCTTTAAACTGCACCCAATCTGACAGTAATATATCTCCCCATTAGAGATGGAGACCTGAAGGCTGATCTCTCTATGGAGAGGATGTGTGAGAACTGGGTTATACTTAAAGTTTTGATTCTGGCATTAAGTGACCACATCTGTCTGTCATCAGTTTTCACACTTATACAAGTTTACAGAAGTGAATAGAAAAAATAAGTTTATTTGGGAATCCAGGCTTTTCTGTGGACCAGGCTGACAGCTCCACAGCCTTGCTCAACGTTATTGAGGCTTTTGTCTCCTTCCAGCACCTCTCTGTACCTCAGGCTTCTGACTCTACTATTTCCTCTCTTATGAATTTATGCTTCGAAAGCTTTATATCACTAGACTCAATGTTTAATTTTTATTTTCCATGTACACCATCCCAGACAGCTTGTGCACAGTTAGCTCCTCCTACGTCTTGCTCAAACTGATCTTCTAAAAACAAAGCAGTTAAAGAAAACGAGTGATCAAAACAGGCGTGTAGTTGGCCCTTACTAACCTACAGCTAATCAGGATCACTACACTGAGTGGTACATTACAAGTCAGGACCTTGAGCAGTTTTCTGAAGAAAAGTCAGGATATGGAATGCACTCTCAGCTGATAGGTTCTTTCTACCATATTTGTTACTGGAACAGGGGAAAGAGGATTATAAACAGGGAAGAATTTGCTGGGTTACAGCCAGAGCTGTTACTGTAACAGAGAATTTTGTTGTTCCCTGGAGCATGTTTAGTTTCACTTGGGGACAAAGGACAAACCATGCATTTCCATGGCTCATTGGCCCCATCTTCTTTTGGAAATATTGAAAAAAATTTTTTTTAAACATGCAGACACTGGTTGCCTTTTAGAACTGCCTTTGTGGATTTAAAGACAGCTGAAGGCCCACAGGCCTTGCAAACAAAAGCAGATATTTTCAGAAATTTTCTTCTAATAAAGGGATTACAACTTAGTGTAGCGTAATAGTGTTCACTTAGCACTCATTAAACAGCAAAGCATGGGTAAAGCATAGGTTACTTCTTCAGTGTCCAGATCTGTTCTCTGTAGGTGTTCGTGGTAGCCATTAACCACCAGCGTTTTTCATGTTCAAACTACCCGATGAAGAGCATAGGAGCAGAAGGGAGATGGAGCACTGGTTTACAAAAGTGCTGTTAAGCTTCTTTACTGCAGGTCTACATGACCTGAAGTGTATATGAGTAGTTGGACAGTCAACTTAAGTAACTGTGGTTGTACTGCTTCTATCACATAGTGGTGCAGTCATGCTGCCTCAGTGATCTCATTAAATAGCTTTATATAGAGTTGCAACTGTGGAATGTAGACATGTTCAGTTTAGCTAAGTAGTACAATAGATTCCAAGGAACTTTCAGAAGAGGTGGAGTTTCTTGTGATGGCAAGATAATATCTCCTACCTTGGGCCATGTCTAAAAACATCCAACAACATATGCCTAAAAAAAGTTTCTATGCAGGAAGGTCCTACCCTGTAGCTTCCTATCTATCAACACAAAATGTTGTGAAAACACAGCAAAATATTGGCATGACAGGAGGTAGGTTTATCTAGGTCAAGTTCATCAAGCTGTTGCTGCTGTCTATATGTGAAATATGTGTTTGTAAGATGCCAATTGTGGAAAAGAAACTGTAAAACCTCTTTCCATATCATCTTTCAGGAATATCAGCACAACAAATGTCACTAGTCTTTATAGATCAATGCTCTGCTTCAAAATCTGGCTCCATTTGGAAAGCAAGTGTGAGGAGCAGTCTTTCTTGCCAACAAGTGGAAATGACTGCCATTCTATCCTGAATCTTACTCCATAAAATTGAAAACGTGCCATGTCATCACAACATGAAGCATTGGGCAGTGGTGATCGTGCCACTTTTGGAATGTTAAAGAAACTTGTCCAGACCAGCGAAATATCACAACTTCAGAATACAACAAATACTTCTGGGAACAAAAAGTGTCATCCAGCTGGAGGTCCACTGACTTGAGAATTTTGTTGCAAACAGCCCAGCATCCTAACTGCAACAGAAGACCCACAAAACTTCTTTGGTTTAGCCTCAGCAGGTGAACATTTATTTATGCATTCCCTGAAGCTGGAGGAGTTATATCCCCAAGGAACACTCACTGTTTGCTACAAAAATAGACTGTTATCATATAACGATAATAAGACAGCCGTACAGATAGCAGTACCTCTAGTTAGCACAGTCCTCACACTCCCATGCAGGGAGCAAACACTGATAGCTGCAGTCATTTGTAGAAGATGACCAAGCTGAGCAGGGCCATGAACTAAAATCATAAGAGAACTCATAACACAGGTAAAGCCTAGTAAGTGGGCCAAAGGAGGGGCAGGTTAAAATTACAAAAACGCCAAATGAACATATTTCCATTTCACAGTCTTTATATCAGGATATATCTTCATACAGAATATCTTATAACTGTGGAGACTGTTGGCCTAGCTTAGTGCAGGCTTTTCTTAGTTTGATGCTATTCTTATTGACTTCTTGTAGAATATGCTGGGGATCTTGTGGCATAGGTGTATGGGGGTTCTCACTCCACAGACTGTTTTGACTGTACAATTCCTTAAGTGGATATAGAAGATCACCAATAAATTGTACCATTGAAAGTCACCTAGCAAGTTGCCCATTTGATTGGCAAACCCTTTCTTATGTTGCTTTCTGAAAGAGAACATAAATTGAAAGTGCTGGAATGCCTGATGGAAAAAGACTGCACGTAACATTAGGCCAATTCATTTAAACAAAAATAAAATGCCATTTTCTGGTTTTGAACATTTTAAATGTTTCTGCTTTCAATATTAAAAAAAATATTGGTTTTCTTAGTTAAAAAAAGTCATTTTAAGGCAAAAAAAGGATTATTCTATTAAGGTGTTAGTGAAGCTTTTTTATTGATATTACTTAAAAAGGCTGGTTTTTTACTTTTGGATTACTTGACTTATGTTTTTTTTTTAAAGTAAGCGGGATTTTCATCCAAATCCATACACTTTTCCAGCCTTTTGATTTTGCTTCATTTAAGCAGCAGTTCCCCTTAAACTGTGCTAAACGTGTAGAAGGCAAATGGGAACATGTATGTACATAAATCCTGTGCAAAGGCAGGAAAGTTTTCTAAGTCACCTTCAACCTCTCATGTACTCACCAAATTTTGGATGAACACACTTTTTCTAGAGGAACTGACATCAACTAAACTTGAAATTATCACAGTTTTTTTAATCATTTAAGACACACATACACCTTTCTTATCTGCTATTTAGAAACTCATAAGATTACAGAAATTGAATGAACACTGACACTATTCACTTTCTTATGATCAGTGTGAGAAAAAGAAATTCTGGCAAGAAAAAAGCACCAAGGAGTTGTTGAGTGGTAGAGACCTTTATTCAACTACTGCAGGCTCTAGCAGTTTCCTATATGATGGCATCATGGGGGAAAATTAACGCTTTGTGAAGTCAAATTGCCAGTGATTTTGCAACCTGCAGCCATTTTGTGTTTCATTTGTTGGAGGATGATCAGTCCTGAGTCTGTAAACGTACCTCAATTTCTTTTAATGTTAAAGGATGGTAATACATATATATGCTCAATGTCAGGAGTGTATTTTAGGATTAGGAACTCTTTGGTTTTGCAGCAGTTTCAGAGCACCTTTTAATAATTTGAAATAATATTTTTAATGTTTACTATGTCTGGCACCGTGACACTGCCAGGTCTCTTATTTCAAGTATTTCATGGTTGCCAAACACCTATGCGAGCTAAGGATGCCAGCAGGCAATTTAAGATTAACTTGTGCTTTTTTTTCACATTCGTGTTGTTTGTTTTTTCCTTTCACCTAATCCTCAAGTTCCAAACAATATTGTCTTTAATTTTAATTTTTTATACGTTTACTTTGAGTTGGAATCGGTAATACTTTCTTTTAACTGCTCAACCTATTTTCACTAATGTAATAAGGTCCATTCTATGTTCACAGAGAATGTATAGTTTACACAAACTAGACTAAAATTTTGCGTGTATGTCATGGAAATTTATCCTTGTTTTACGAATATGTAATGTAAACATTGGTTATATTGTACTTAAGGTGCTCTAAAAAGTAACTCAGTCATTATAGATTTGAACCAATAGGGAGGGAATAGAGTACTAACAGATAGAGCTTTTGCAGAAAGATTTTTCATAAAGAGAAATCGGTTTAGCAAAAAGAGTAGTAGTAAAATATCTGCAGAGCGCCAAGCCGAGAGTTCTTTTCCTTGTCTTAATTGGTGGGGCTAATACCGGAGCCAGGGGTGCCTTGAGCTTTCTTAGATATGTGCCAGCTGCCATGAAAATAATTTTGTCTGAGTGAAAACAGAGCGTCAAATATTGGCTGCACCAGTTTCAGTGGGAGTTTCACCAAGATTTCAGTCTGTAAGAACACTCAGTTTTGGCTCTGAAGAAAGAATTTTAGTGGGAAAAAATGTTAGAACAATTAAATAACAGTAGGCTGAGTATCATAGCCTGGAAGTAATATTTAATGAAGAGGTGCAATATGAAGATTATGAGGCATAGAAGGGAAAATGATGCCATTTAAATACCAAAACCTCAGGGATATACTAGCTATTAAATGAAGATGAACAGCTCTACATCTGTGCTGGACATGAAACAAACCAGGATTTATAGGAATATGTTTAAAATCTCATGTTTAACTGCTGATCCACAGCTTATTCCACAACACAGATGCCTAATGAGCAGATATCTCTGTTGGACAACAATATAATTGAACATATTTAAATCATTTGCTGAGAAAAATAAAATTTTATGAGAAAGGAGAGGTGCAGAGACAGCTGAAGGATCGAATACTGTTCCCAGTTACACATACGTAATTCCACTGATTCCAAATTCATGTACTTGCATGTAAACTGAGAGCAGATGCAGGGAGAAACACGGATTTTGTCTGAATCTTAAGTTTGCCTCAGCCTGAGAGGAATTCTGACAACTGAATTTCTAAAATTTTTTGTGTTTTTTTCATTGAGTGAGATCCACCTGCACATTTAAGATACTATGAATCAAACAATCATTCATAAACATTATTAATTAGTTTTAGCTATATTAAATATTACCTTTAATGCTGAATAATTCTAAAACAAATGGAGAGGGATTAACACGCCTCTGAAACGTGCTGGGTCAATTGCTGTTTTAATCTGTGCTAGCAGAAATCAAATTAATTCTCCAGATGTGCACAGTTTATAATATATAAGAAATATTAGAAATATTGTGTCAAGCAAGTGATGTGTTGGCCCTTTATTAACAGATTCTGTGTGACAGTTTCAGTCTCAAATGACACAACTGGAATATTTCAATTTCCCTATTTAGGGAAAACAAATTGAAGATTTACGCTGATACTTCTTCACCAAGCTCAATACTAATCATTTAGGGCACATTCTTTCCATTGTCTTTGATAAAGTTTACAATGAGGTAAACGGTATTCTCATCTTTGATAGGACTGGAAGTTCAACAGTGGGTGTTGCATTGTGTAGGGTATAGCTCAAAAACAGGATAAATTATACATTTTGTGGATAAGAAAGGAAAATTTTGTGGGTGATATAAACACATCTATACGTGTCAGTCCTCACATGAGAAGTGATCCACTTAGGTAAGGAACTTTATGTAATAGAATAAAAGGTTTGATCATTGGAGTAGCAAACCTGAGATGTTCACATTCCCCTGCAGGATTCCGTAGCCATAGTTTTCATGAATGTTCACATCAAAATTTATTTTGCAAGGAGTTATTTCCTTCTGTGTACAGGAAGTTTAGTTTTTCCTTGGAAGAGTCAATTTTTAAGTTGTTTATTCAACAATGCTGACATCTTTTACAACCTAGATTTTAATTCTTAATGTAAACCAATTATAAGTTTTATGCATTTAATGCATTCAATTCACATTATGTATTTTGTTCTTCACAACTGGGGAATGTCTTCAAAGAGCACAAGGTATTTGTGGAAGGGAGTGTTCTCTCTTTTTAGTTTTAAATGCTTTTGGCATGAACCAAATGTTTTAAAAGATACATATGCAAAAATAAAACATGCAAGGATGCACCTTCAATAAATTTATGTCAAGCCTGACTGTTGATTGTCTTTGCTTATCTCAGTATAATGGTCAGACAAATAATCCTTCAGTGAGAAGCAGAATTATTTGTGTATTAGAAAAGGAGACTGGAAATTTAAAGCCCTGGGTTTAGTTTTCTGTGGCATTTACATTCCTGTGGCAAGTTCATTAATAATGAAAGAGGAAAATCCCCCTAAATGTGTACCTACAACCCAAATCCAGGTACAGCATATCTTTTGCTATGCAAATCGGGGATGCCACTTTGAGTTTCTTTCCTTTTCAGCCTTTGCTGAACATGCCACATATTCAAACATAATCTACAATAGTTTTTTGTATAGAATAAGTCTTGCCTATCACAATACAGTACAATGCCCGACAGATTCTTACATCTGATGCTTTTCATTTTTGTAGACGCCTGAGAAGTGTCACTTGCTGTCTGCAGAAGCCTCGGATCTGACCTACTCTGGTTGCGTTCATGTTCTAATACAATGTTCATCAATATTACCATGAACCATTCTTTAAGATATAGCAGCACTTCACTGGCTTGTAGGCGTACTTCAACGTGTGGATACAAATTATTTATTTCACTGTTATTCCAAGACATCATGAATCAGTCCTTCAAAGAGACCATTTTCTCAGACTCTTTATTCCATGAGAATGCTTACCACAGGGCAAAGGAAATACCTCGGTAACAGAGTATTGACACCCAAAATCATCCTCAGTATTAATGCATTGCCAGTAAAAGAGAGAAACAATTGTGGAGGGAGTTATGATTCAGAGCCACTGACTCCATTGTAACAATGTGTCCTTTATCATTTCATCATAGAGCATAGTCTCATGCCAAAAGAAATTCCCAAAAACAATTAAAAATATTCAAGCAGGCATTTAGAGCAAAAACATTAAAGCATATTCAGAGAGTGTGTAATGCGCACTCACGCCCGTTTGTTGTGTCGTCTGGGATTCAGTGACCTTTTTTAAGTAATTTCAAGTCCTCCTGACTGAACTGAGCCTATTTACAATGCTTTAGTATCTTTTAGTCTTGATCGGTTATATTTGTCTTGGGAGAGAAAAGCATTTACTCCAACAAATGTCTGTGTGATATAAGCAGTACTGATTCTTACTGTACTTACTAAGCTTTTGAGTATAAATTTGACATTTTTGGTCCCTGTGATAACCTCAGAGAAGCAATAGGCTCAGAAGCTACACTCTTTCAATAGTGTAGGAGTTTGGGAATGAATAGCTGCAGAGAAAATGCAAGTGCAGCCATGTCATGTGAAAAATGAAAAGCTCTTTCAACAGGGTATGTATCTTCAGAAGAAGAAATTATTTATTTCTGCACCCTCTGCAGCTCCTAAGTAGAATTTCTTGCAGAACTCACTGTATCCCCACAATTAAGAAGACATGCATACTATTTACTGTAATTAGTCAGTCATGACGTTTCCTCCTTATCTGCCTTCTCCAATTAATGTAATTAGCCAGTAACAATTTCTGAATAATAACTGCTTACTAATATAATAATAAATACCAGGGATGGAATTTTCAAAGGAGACTAAGGAAGTCAACTCCCATTGAGGGTTATATTTTTAAAGGAAAGAGTTCACACGCAATTGCTTTTATGGAGTATTACTCACTAATTAGCAGCAAACTACGTAGCAGATTCCGCAATTTATGGAAGTGGATTTTAGCTGAAGCACAGCTTTTATCAGAGTAATAGATTATTGATTTTAGGAGAGAAAATAACTTCCCCTTTTTTTAATTAACAAAGAGTCAGATGTCTGGAGAAAAATATTTTTTCTAACTGCAGTTATAGTATGTGTTCAGCTCTACTCAAAACTTAGGTTGAAATGGAAGATTCTAAACATTCCCTGGTGTCTTTAAATTCCTTCCATATGGCTTTAAGAATGGAGTTTCAAAATGCCGAACACTGATGTAAAGACTAAGTCCTCAACTTCTACAAACCTGGTAGGATCAGGCATCAAAGCTGCAGGCTTCACAACCTACTGCTAGTCCTAGATTACCAAATACATCAAGAAAGTTTCAAGCTTAAGTATAGGCATATGGCATCATTTTAGACATCCCTGAGTGTCTAAAACATCAACCCAGGTCTTATAATATGACAAAGGACAGGCTGAGAGACCTCCAGCCTTCAGGAAAAGATGAGATAGGCTGAATAGTCGAAGATTAAGGCCAGTGATCTCTTCTGAAAAATAACAAGAGAAAATAACTTTCCATTTTAGTGACAGTGAGAATGTAGATTTTGCTTAGGACCAGAAGGTGAAAACTCCAGTCAGAAAATAAAAATTAAACTTATGGTTTAATCAATTCTGTATATTTTCTAAAGGTGTATGAAAATTCTGTCTTCCCAAGAAGTTTAAAATGCCTATGCATGTTTCCTCGGAGTAATCATATTATTCAACAAAAAATCTCCCAAATTCCTATTACGTAGATGTTAACATTTGATCTAAAATGGCTTACAAAGACTCAGATAACTTCAAGCTAGCAGGTTTCTTATCTTAATTAGAGTAAAATCTATACAACTTCACATTATATTCTGCTTCTCATAGGCTTCAGATGTCATGTGAGAAGTAGAGTCATACCTCAGCCATGTCACCTCGCTGTCCCTCAACCATGTCATTTCATCCAGTAAGAATACAACTTCATATCTTTTCAATCTTTAGCGCTTCTAAAGATGGTCTTCTCCACATTTCCATAAAGTTATTCATTGCAAAATCAACTTAGTTTATCAGCAAGCTATTTCATTTCCATTTTTAAGACAAAATAAAATCTTTTCCATAACTTAGCCACCTTAATTACTATGTATATGTGCAGTCTACTTGTACAGCACAGTTCATAAAGAAATTACTGAGTAATTTTGAATTAAAGGAGTGTAGGAAACATGTGCCTCACTTCTCACTGCTTGAGAATTCCCTTCAGAACAACCTCAAATATTGGGAGCTAGGTTCTAAAACTAAGATTGCCTTAGAAAGCACAAGAAGTTACAAAAGTATATTCTTTTTCAAGGAATCAGTAATTAAATCAAGTAATTGAATAATTATATCTCTTTCAACTAAAGAATCTGATGTAGGAAAAAAATATTTTACCCAAGCAGCAAACAAATATTTTGAATAGGTGCTAGTAGGTATTTGGTAGAAATATGTATCCAAAAGTCTTAACTGCCTCCACAGAGTCAAGCTTTTGCGAGGAACATCTGCTGTGAATTTCCTGTGCCTAGACTGTGGACTGCTAACTGAAATTGTTGATTTTTTTTTCTTCTGCCAACAGCAGAGTCCTTAGACCTAGATATTTACTATATTGTCTAACTCCAGTCATGCTTACACACCTGCACACCTTCATATAAGCAACACTTTTGGAACATGACTTAAAAGTACTTCATGGCAACCGAACTTCATCCTTTGTTTGCTGTCTGGTTCCTTTTTTGCTTATTTGAAATTTCACAACAAGCCTGATCTGAAATGGAGTTTATTCCAGAGGGAAGTGTGATAAAAAAATTAACAATGAATAATTGCATTGTTTGGAATCTGACATTCCCAAACTAATAAAGACTTTAGAATAAAAGGTAGCAAATATTCCAGTTTGCAGTGTCTTTACAAGAACATTGAAATGAAAAATAATATAAAAAAAATTGCTTTCAGTAAATTGGCGATGGCACCCAGTGAAACTTATATAACTGTCTGGGTTCAGAAGAATACTTGCTTGAATGTCAGTACTTTCCCAGATTGTGTCAGACACTCCTTTCATGGCTGTAAAAAAAAATAACAAGAGCCTTTCCCATCAAATGAAAATAAGCTGATATTCTTAAGCTTTTCATTAATTTCAGATAACAGGGAACTACAGAGACGATCAGCTCAACTTCATCTTATCTATTGAAAGAGTCCGCTGTTCAGTCCCAGAGCTTAATAAGATTCATGAAGTAGAATCTGAAACAAGGAGGAGCCCAACATGTCAAAAGTCATCTATCGTACAATTCATTTAATGCAATCCTTTCAACAGCTATGCTGCTGAAGACAGGCCAGCCATCTTGCATTTTTAAAGGGCTATTTTTGTAGAACAATGTTGCCCAAAGCATTTCCTGTTCTTATCACTCCTAGAGCAATGTGTCTGAAGCTCATTACCAGTAGCTCCTACTTTCAAGAGTCAATCTTTTGCAAAAGATCTTCATTCATGTTTTTCCCCCCTTCCCCATAAATTTGCCTTGTGAATTATCTGATAATGTATCACTGTCGCACTGATTCACTTAGGAAAAAAACAGACCTATTCATATCTCAAGAAAAATTGTTGAACAAAAGGCAAATTCTTAGACCACCCACTCACTGAAAATCTTCTGTAGTTTGGAGCTAAAGAATCCAAAATCTTGAAGGAATTAATTTGCATTTTATTGTTCGATATTTGACAAGTAAGTTATTAAGCGGCTGTGTTGAGAAATCAGACTATGCATACTTTTTGTTTTTCTTTTATTGAAAATATATACTAAGAATATCTGGTAAAAATTTTTTGTGTATTTGTCTAGTGCTGATGGCCGCTATGTGCTGGCTGCTATGAGCAAGTGTAATTATCTTGTTTAAACGTAGCATCAAATGAATAAAACAATATAAATGTAACAAATTTTGGAAGCTTCAAGGATGAAATATTTATAGAATATGTCTTGGATGTGTGGACGAGGATAAAGTAATGAAACGGACTCTATGATGTTGTAGGTGTTTATTAACCAAGATGTCTCTTTCAGGACCACTGTCTCAGAGTTTTATTGATCGGACAGGATGAGCTGAAGTCCTGAAACGGTTATGGGAAACCTGAAGCAAAATATAGTGAAAAAAATCACTGAAGTTGCAGTTCAGTAAGTGGTGCAAATATCTACCTATCTTTAAGCACAAAGTTTGTCTCGCAGAAAGAAATCCTGCCTTCACTGAAGTTACAATTTACATTTCTCAGAGATTCTCCAGCATTGAAATATCTGCTCTTATCTGTTAAAGTCAAAAACCTTTGTAAGCTGTACTCATGTCCAAGCCAGTGGACTTTGCCAGCAAGATTATTCAAGGACAATTTTCAGAAGGGAGCCTTGCATGACAGTAGGAATTGTATGACTGCCTCCCTGCTCCTTGGGAAAGCTAGGTGTTAGACACAAGGAAGTTGCAGTCACACAAGGTGGATGATTTTCCTGCCAAAATCCACAGAGACAGACTATTTTCTTAGTTACTTGATCAAAATTAACATCCATAGGAGAGTCTACATCTCTACATTGGATATACAGGAATCACAGACTTGTAGCTCATTCAGTGACTTTAATAGCTCCACTGTGGCCTGAGATGGCCAGCCTGCTGGTCCCTGCACACTCACACCGTGTCAGTCCCTGGAGGACTGACTGAATCAGACACAATTGCCACACAATTTCAGCAAGCTAAAGAAGGAGCAAACAAATAACTTGTTTTGGCAGTGGAGATTCCTGATGGTTTAGTGAGATGAACAATAAAAAATGTTTCTATAAATATAGAAGCAGCAAAAGGAGGGCTAGGGAGAATCTCCAGCCTTTATTGGATATGGGGGGAAACTTCGTGACAAAGGATGAAGAAAAGCCTCAGGCTTTTAATGTCTTCTTCAACTCAGTCTTTAACAGTAAGATTGGTGGTTGTTTGGGTACCCAGCCCGCTGATCTAGATGACATGATGAGGAGCAAAGTGGAGGCCCCATAATCCAAGAAGAAACAGTTAGCGACCTGCTGCTCCAATTAGACATGCTCAGCTTTACGGGGCTAGATGAGATCTGCCCAAGGGTACTGAAGGAACTGGCAGAACCGCTTACAAAGCCACTTTCAGTTGCTTATTAGCAGCCCTGGCTGACTGGGGAGGTCCCTCGTGGCTGGAGATAAGCAAATGTGATGTTCATATACAAGAAGGTCCAGAAGAAGGATCCAGGGAACTACAGGCCTGTCAGCCTGATCTCGGAGCCAGGGAAGGTTAAGGAGCTGTTCATCTTGAGCGCCATCACGTGGCACTTGGGAAGTAATCGTCCCTTTGTACTTGTTTCTGGTGAGGCCACACCTGTGTTCATTTTTTTGGGGCCACTCACTATAAGAAGGACATTGGGGTGCTGGATCATGTGCAAAGAAGGGCAACAAAGCTGGTGAAGGCTCTGGAGTACAGGTCTTATGAGGAGTGGCTGAGGGAACTGGGGTTGTTTAGCCTGGAGCAAAGGAGGCTGGGAGGAAAACTTATCACTCTCTACAACTACCCGGAAGGAGGTTGCAGCGAGGTAGGTCTTGGTCTCTTCTCCCAAGTAACAAGTGATAGGATGAAGGGAAAAAGCCTTAAGTTGTGCCAGGGAGGTTTAGATTAGATATTAGGAAACATTACTTCATAGAAAGAGTGGTCAAGAACTGGAATGGGCTGCCCAGGGAAGTGGTTCAGTCACCATCCCTGAGGGGGGGTGAACTTGGAAGTATTAGGTTTATGGTTGGACTTGATGATCTCAGAGGTCTTTTCCAACCTAAACGATTCTGTGATTCTGTGATTCTGTGTACCTAGTTGCAGTGCAGAGGCTGTTAGGGACAGGCAGAAATGTCCTAAGCAAGAATGAAAGATAGGGTGGCTTCAGAGCAACCATCATGAAGTAATGACTTAGATGTTAAAAAAATGAATGCAGCATTAAATTCAAGTCTGATATGCAGAAACTTGATCGCAACTTTTTTGTATATTACTGGGAAAAAATCAAATGCAGTAAACACAACACAGTGTAAAAAACAGGTGTAACACCCCAGTACCACAAAGACTTATTCACAGGTTTATGTGTCTCTATATTCTAAATGACACTCGCAGGAATATATTGCCCAGTAGGAGAAATATTATGATCAAAGCCAGATATATTACATAAGAATATGTGAGTTACTAGGGTATATTGCTAAGTGATGATCAAAGAGTGGGTAAAAATGCACATTATCTAATTTTGAGGATTTAAATTTTACAGTGAAAAACGTTTTAATTGTTGCCAATAATTGAAAACAAAGGAAAAGCTTTTAAACAAGGGGAAGTCACGTAGACATGAAGTGTACCATATTCAGAAGTGACTGGTCTCCTGTGTACCAGTTATTGCAGGGTTAAGAACACAATAATTACTTCCTAAAATATTTAACTAAAAACATGCTTTTTTCAGTAACAGGCAAGCTGTTACTGGAAGTAGGTATGAATGTACCACTATTTTTATGCATTATAAAATCTGGAGAAATGCTATATTCAGGAATTCCCCAGCATTGGCTCTGCTATCTGAACCTCTGAGTCAGATTCTGACTTCTTTTTTACTCATTCAGCACTTGTATAAACCCACTCAACATAACTGAAAGACGTGATTTTTACAGTGCAGGATTGCAATGAAGCTTTATTCTCTCTAGGGCGTTTTCAAGGTAACAAAGATAGTGTACTGTAAACCAGAAGGCTGATACACAGCCCAGTAGATGCTTCTGACTTCACCCTCACAGTGAAAATCTGAAAGCTGATGCCTGCTGCATCTTCACCATGTGTTGTCAGGAGCTTAGAAGAAAAGAAAAGGTAAGAAGATAAGATGCCTATGTTAAGAAGTTGTTTTCGCAAGACTCTTCATACTATCTAAGGGTAGGGTCTAAGGGCAGAATCCTCCTTTTCCATCACAGCCTAACAGCCAATGCACCAAACAAAAAGAAATTAATTTCCCTCCCTCTTGCCTGTTCAGTTTCAACTCAGGTTGGTTCCTGGATCTGCTTTATCACATAGCCATGCACATGTTGATGTTGGCACAAGGTAGAAAGGAGCAGGAGGGCAGAACTGCCTTTTCCAGGAACATTGTGTGGTATGTCCTAATTTTATTCACACTGATTTTCTTGTGTGAACAAGTCTTAGCCTTGAATTTCCTCTCCTACTGGCTGTTGTCATTGATCCACTTAGAGTCACACAAGTGAGAAAAGGATTAGGTGTACCTCATCTGTGTCCACTCAAAGCAGTGGAAAAATCCATAATAAGAATTAGTATAAGAGAACTATGAATATTTTATGTTGCTATAGATTAATGGAGTTGGACCATGATACAAAAATCATATTTTCTTTGCAAATATGTTACATTAGATTATGTTACATTTCAAGCATATAAGATAGGATATGTCAAGATATGAGGGTTTTTTGCTATTTCTGCCTCAGAGGTTATCAAATATCTCACAAGAAAATTATTTCTTAGCAAAAGGAGTTTGAAAATCTTTTATATAAGCATTACTTTTTTCAGAGCTTATTCCAAAACAAATGCTGAACACTAAGACCACAGAAATATTGAAAAACAGAAAAGCTAAAAAAAACTTTCCTAAACTTAAACACTTCAAAGTAATCTAGATTTAAATTGCTATAGCCCAAAACAACTCCGCTGCTCTCAATGTGAAGGGAATTATGTCCTGCATATTCAGACATGTTATGGGACATACACGTTATGAGACACTTTTCAAATTACTGCTTTGTCTTCTCAAGGATGCATGACCTGTAATTTACACTTTGACTTTAGCTAGACCACTAGGGTTTTACATTATATGTATCCCATACCTCTAATAAGCTAAGGAAGCATGAAAATCTTCAAGGTTTTGATCCTCTACAAGCTTTGTCATGGATGAGTCAGAAGTTCTGGATTTGTAGTAGAAGCTCAAAATGGGGAAATTGGGGTCAATTTTCTTCCCACAATTTTTGATGTAGTTTTGGGTGAAAACTTATTTTCAGTCACACTTCTGTTTCTGCTTGCTCATAATTTTCTCTAGATTATTTAATGATTTACAGCCACAAAGTCATATACTGGGTTCATAGTATTGGTGTTTTTTCAATGACACTTTGTTTTGAAAACTCTGGAAAAAACTGTCTTGCAATCTAATTTAGGCATGCATTTGTCTTTTGCTGCACTGCGTCATTTTAATTTGCTACAATGTGGGAATTAGTGGGAGGGTACATCCAGAGTATACCTAATTTTTTCCTGTTTAATTAGTTCATACTGAGTGTATTTTCCTTCCATGAGCCATTTGACTTACTTGCTTATTTAAAACCCAATCTGTGAGACCATGTAAAATGACTAATACAAAAGGTAAACTTGTGTTTAAGTAAAACAATGTACTAGGAAAGCACAGAGGTCTCTTGTATTTGGAAACAGATTTTCCCATTTCTGCTTGGGAACAGTATTGGAAATGAAGTTCAAAGCAGCAAGACGAGTACGTAATGTTAAAAAGCATTAGTTTATAGAGCAATTCTTACTGGGCTTTGCCCTTCAGTTGTGCCTCTGAGAAAACAAATTGAATTTCCTGATTTCAAATGGCAAAGTCTGCTATTACATACTTTGTGATTTCAAAGAGCATCTGTCATCACACAAAGACAAATACAATTCTTGGAGAAACATCTGGTGCTTTTTTAAACAAGCCTCAGGCCAGGTCTGCGCAATGAATGAAATATGCACTATAGATAGAGTGTTATATAGTGTTGCTTTTCAGTTAATCAACTGTGTGTGGAATGTTTGTGTTACATTAAATATCTCTAAAATATTGGCTTTCCTACCACTTTGGGTAACTGTTATATTTAAAACAAAATTTAAATTGTGCTTTGAGTGTAACAAAAAAGAATAGTAAATAGGCTCTACTTGATTTCCTATCTCCTTGCAGGATATTTGTGGAAAAGACAGTAGAGGTTCATACAGTTCTTTTTTATAAGAAGGCAAGTGTTCAGTCTACGTGCTTTGCAAAAAAATCAGCAATAAACTCTGTTCATCTGGCTGTCTGAATTTGCAATAGAGAAATGACTATATATCCAACCACACCACTCAACTAAATTTATACAAAAAAATCTGTACTGTAGCTTGAAAAAGAATACACAGGAAGCTAATCAGCTTAGTGGTGCCCCTGAGGCCCCATTGCTCAGATTTTGATTGTTTTCTTGGGCACTTTTTGCTGTGATGGTATTAAACCAGCCAGTAGCAGTGTCCTTACTTTCCAAAGACTTTGTCATGTCTCATGTCTGGCCATGTCTTCCACAGAAAATTTATTAGTGGAGTGAACGAATGTAGACAGCGAGTAAGGAAGCTGCTGGGAAAATGATCTATGATATCCTGGATGTTAATATGAAAGCCAAAAAGGGAGAAAGGGAGCACAAGGATGGAAAGGAGGTGAAAATTTCATACAGGTCATGTGGAGAAAAAAAAAAAGAAAGATTCATACATGGGACTACTTTCCATTTTCTTGAAATGAATGGGCTGTGCTGTGGTTTTAACTTATTAAGTATTGCCCTTGTTGGCATGCTATTCAGTATTGGTCCAAACATTTTCAAAGACTAGTTTTTTAGTTGCGATGCAGGCACATTTCACTGTGTCTCTCCTTGGGCTTACACTACCCTGCAATGGCACACATTCAATGAACAGAATTGTCCAATTAATTTCCCTTGATCTTCTTTCCCTGTAGGGTAAAGCGCAGCATTTCATCTGCATCCTCTACATTCACATCCTGCATTTAGGTGAATGGTTCAGCAATCAAAAATGCAACTACTACACTAGTGTAAATAAACTGCATACATTTGGAGGACAAGGAACCAAAATAGCAAGTATGCATAAATAGATAAGTCATAAAGCACTAGAAAACCACTGAATGGTAAAATCAAGCTTAGTGTATGTCTACATTCAAAGCATAACAAACCAAGAAGGACAAACAAGACCTCAGAAAGCATAAACAAATAATTGGAACTCAAATACAAAGATCTGTTCCTAAGCAATGTAACATCCTTCCCACTGAATTGCTTTTTGCAATAGTGTATGCAAATTAAGTCTTCTAAACCAACATTCGTTCTCATTAAGCATGATGGTCAACTAAGAAAAGTAATTTTGGAACGAACAAGATCAATCTTAAAGGCATAAAATTATATCTGACTAATAGGGGTCAGTGAGAAACTTCCATGAATAGGAAATTATTCCATACAAACTCCTGCACAACTTTATCCGCATTCTTCCAAAACAAGTGAAATGTTGGGCTCAAAACTGAATGTAGAGAATAATCACCTAATTTGGGCAGTTGTAAGAGCTTTCTTATCCTCTACAAATGGGTAAAGAAATGCAGTAGACGCCAGGTATTTTTTTTGAACTGAATTATTTGTGTAAATGTAACATTTTATGAAGAAAAGTATTCCTTTAGGAGAACACTGGCAGTCTGGCTAGCAGCATAGTATAGCATACACATTCAACAGGCAGCTCAAATTACAAAGGACTTTTCTATTGTCTAAGCCAACAACCATGAAGTGTTTGTTATCATGCCAAGTTTTGCACTGGCAGACTTGGGTGGGCATTAGTGGCAGTAAACTACAGTACTTTTTAAAGTAAATTTGGTGCCAGAGGTTGAAAAATTTTACTATCACTCATCCCAGATCAAGATTTCTAAGATTTCATTTTAAATCTAATAGCCATTAGTCTAGGAATATGTGATAACATGTCTAAGATGAAACAATTATTCTCTGCTCTCCGAAAACACAAGCATTTTAAGATGACAAACAGCACTGTCCACAGCAAACTGTTTTCCTAAGCACAGAGCTCCAGTTGGTGTTGGTATCAAAGCTAATGCGCCAGTCTCCCTCCTGCCCCATGCACACTCCCTGCTCGCACGCCCTCACTCCTACCCTTTGTAGGGCCATCACTACAAAAGCTGCAGTTCCGCACTGCAGTTTCCTGTAGTATCCTATGTGAGGCAGAGACATAGCCTGGGGATATGCAAGTGATTTATCTGTTCAAGAAGGTCTTATCCCTCCAACCAAGCAATGTCCTGTGCTTCTTTCAATGCTGGCTGCCCCCACCTTTCTCCTGTGCTTCTTCACTTGTCATCCTCTGGGCAGCAGCAACCTCAGGTTTCCATGATGTTTTC
This sequence comes from Dromococcyx pavoninus, assembly GCA_033558185.1. Lineage (NCBI taxonomy): Eukaryota > Metazoa > Chordata > Aves > Cuculiformes > Neomorphidae > Dromococcyx > Dromococcyx pavoninus. The sequence continues at coordinate 1,986,822 of JAUMJL010000104.1, read as the reverse complement.
TTTTATGACCATCATCTTTTCCCAGTAGTTTTTATATAAAATTAGCCTATGATCCAAAAAATATTCCTTCTCACGCTAAATCTGCAAGCCTAGATTAGTCCTCCGTACTCAAGTTTGGATTCGGGTTCAGCTATAGTTCAGAGAAATTCAGTTATACAAATGAAATAACAAAATTACTTAATTTCCTTGATGTTGTCCCCATAATGTAAAGTTATCAAACTGAGATAAACAAAAGGTTAAATAGATTGAATTATCAGCCAGAATTATTGATGGCTACATGATACGGATGCAGAAAAAAGTGATGGGGAAATTTAAAATGTACAGAAGTGCAATTATTTTGCTTTTAACTAATGTAAAGATAAGAAATATCACTGAAAATAACTCCAGTCTGACTACAAAATAAATGTATAAAATATCCAACATCCCACAAATGTGTAGTTCTAGGTATTAGAAATGTATGTATGCATCTGTATGCAGGTATGTATGAATGTTTATTTGAATGATGAATATAGCTTTATTTCCACAGATACCATGTTATGATGACGGACTGAGCAGACCAAATGACATCTGAAGACGGGCAGGTAAACCTTTCACATAAATAGGGAGATTGCATCAGTCTGAATAAGAATTTCCATTTTTATTGAATTTATATTGTTTTAAAATTGCTTTAAAAACCTTTATTTCAAACGGCTTTTTCTCGTGGAACGTTTCCACTTATCAGCAGTGAAGTATAGGTACTGCGCTTCAGAGTTCATGAGACCCCTCATTGTAGGCACCAACAACATCTCTTGGGTGGCTCAGTCTGGGAGGTTTGAGCTGGCAGAGTTGAGCCACATGTCAGAAGATGAAGTCAGTGGCATCTTTGGAGGGGGACTCTGAGTGGGCATCATTGCCTCTCTCACCTGCTGTGGCATTCAGGCACGCTGCAGTGTCAGCCTGCAGTCAGCCTGGGGCAATTTATTAATGTTGACTTGTTAATTAATTTAGTTGCTCTGGCTTACCCTTGGCAGGTTACAATATTTTGTTTGCTGTAGAAGGATGATAGAAAACGATGGCAAAGTAGAGCAATTAGATCCTTCCTAAAGCCAAACAAGTGAAGGAAGGAGCTTGATGTGGTAAGAGTCAGAGTCCTTGGAGGGTTGTAGTGAGAGAGCAATTGGAGAATAAGAGAGCTGGCAGTGGGATTTTTCAGCAAAAAAGGAAGATATGGGGAGGTTACCGGAATCAAACTAAGACATGAATGTTTTCTTAAACTAAGGTTTGGGATTTTTTTTTAAATCCCTTTAATTTCCTCATTCTTTATTACTGGCAGAATATGGGCTTACAAAAAATTTTATCCAGCTCTATGACTAATACGGGGTAGGTACATGGAAAGATATTTGTCTTTTTGACCAGAAGTTGACCTTATGGGAGTATTCACCATAATGCCTACCAATAAAAAGTAGAAGTTATGGGCATCTTGCAACAAAACATGGTTGTCACTGAAAAAAAGTACTGTGGTAAAAAATAACAATATTTAAATAAAATTAAAACTACCAACCATACTTTCCTCCAGGTTCAGGTCTCTACTTTGACAAAACTGTTCCATTATGAAAACTGGTCAGGGTACTACTTTCCCTTGAGAATATTCCCATTAAAATCTTTTTATCCCATAAAATGTATTTCCATCAAATCTTATTGAAAAAAGAATATTTTTGACAGATAGTGTTTCTGGAAAAAAAAAATATTTTTCAGTAGCTCTATACATTCAAAGGAAAGAAAACCTCTTATTGAAAAGAATTATTAACCTCACTTAATTTTTAACTTGAATAAATTATGAAGCAACACAGCAGTTGTTTACCAGAGGATCAAGATGTTAAGAAGGCCCTTGTATAGAATGATTTCCAAACTGCAATACAACAGCCTAAGACCAAGCAAGGGTGATAAAACACCAAGACTCTGCAAATAAAACCAAAATTTACATTATATTAATCCTGTATATGAAATGTGTTGTTCAACTGTTTATGTTAATTTAGTTTAGCTTGGTAAGATCAACAGTTTAAAATGGATTGATATAGTCATGGAAGGAGATATACAACATGCAGGGACGATGTAATAAAATAGGTTAACTCTAAATAGCGAATCTACTTTATTTCTTCTTTCTAGTGACAGACAAAAAACCCCAAACAATTTGTGGAAAATTAAAATTGTCCTAGAAAAACAAAGGAAATGAGAGAATGTACCCGACACAAACTAATCATTGAAATATGGGTTAGTTAGAATCTTAAATACCATTAGTAGTCAAGAATCAGGAAATAAAGGGTGTATAATAAAATCATCAAAACCTCTTGTAAGCTAAGACAGAAATCTTACTTACAATATCAAACCAAATGCTAGCTTGTGAACATTCTGTTGTGCACTGTAACAGCGACACTCAGCACCATTTCTGTCCTTTTATTTATGCTATTATGCAATGACAATTATGCTCATTATAAACCCGGGGAACTGAAACACAGCACAATTGGGATACGAAGACAAGTGAGCCAAATTTTCCTTTCTTCAGATAGCAGCTTTGAAACTTTTTTCTGGCTATGTTAGGCTGTCACTTCTTGTGAGCCTAGAGGCAGTCCCAGTGCTGACAGAGGGACTGCACAGTAATTTGGGAACATCCTATCCCAGGCTGTGTGTTGTTGTTCAGTCCTGTGGTTAACTGTGCTCCTACTGAGCATTTGCAGTGCTCCTAGGAGCTCCCTTTCAAACCAGAGAGTGCATGAGTCTGTCTGCTTACATCTTTTTTTTTCTTCATTCCACATAAACTTCCTTTGACCTCAGATGGTCCCACTGTTAAGTATCTCTTCTGCTATATAAGCACATCCCTCTGATTCACCTTTTAGTCCACCACTTCTTATTCTTTTGAAAGATATATATACTTCCTATCCTTTTTGAAAATGTCTCACTTTGTCAGTTATGACATTTTGATCTGGTCATAGATTTTCAACTCTCTCTTTTTTTAAAATATATACAGTTGGAGGAATTATTTTTCTCAGCTTCAGCCAATACTGCTAAACATTTACATTTAAAATCCCAGCATGAGTGAGTCTTTCTTTCTCTTGCTTTAACAGATACTTTGTAAAGCCCTGATCACCTCACAGCTCTCTCTCAGCAAGTTGAAACAGTTTATAATTTTATCATGTCAGCCAGAATTTAGTAGTTGGCAATAGAAAGCTTTCAGCAAGCAGCATCCATGAAATCCCAATGAAGAAAACAGAAACAATTTATAGCATGTGTACTGTTATTTAAGATATGAGGTTAGTGCTATTAGTTATTACGGAAAGTAATTGTTCTCAACACGTATTATTAAGCCATATATGAGATATCACACCTAGAGGTAATTTACATAATGGAACTAAAAAAAGAATCATTTGTAAAATTTCAACTTTAGATGATCATTTGAAAACTTGCAAATTCTTCTGAAATTGATTAAAGTCTGTTTTGTTTTGGTTCAGTTAGATCAGGTAGATCCTATTTTCCATACTTGTTTCTCTTAACACAAACATGTTAGAGACATCAAACCAGGTAACAAATCTTAGTTCTTTTTAGCTTAGACCAATTTCAGCACAAAGTTGTGGTTGAGAAAGTTCTGGGTTTGTATTATTCAAAACTTAATTATGTACTTCATTAATGAGCCAAAAACGTAAATCAAACTTCAAAACACAATCACTTCAGTACTGTAAAATGTACCAGGTACTTTCTGGGCAACAGTGTTTATACAATACTGACCTGATAACAATGCTGAATTGAAAACAGTTATCTGGTCATCTTGTTCATGCATAGCAAAGGAAATACAGTTACTTAACGGAATTGTTCTCTTCATTCTACCCCAAAAAAATGTTTCACCAGATCAGAATTTACCATTACGATCATCCACCTTGTCCTCTCCCATAGCCCTGTAGCAGTGTTTTAGCTTTGCTCCTTCAAAAAGCCCAAAACTGCTGGTCAGTCTAGAACTTTGTTTTAGAAAGATGCAGGTTATAGAGTATCTTCCAAAGATCTATATAAACAAGATCAGGGAGAAAGCAGAATGCAGATATTAATTTGAAAATATGAATAAGCAATAATTATAACTTCTGATACCTCCTTTGTGAAGTTGGACTTGGTTGGACTTCAAGAGCAAACTAAAGTTTGTAAACAAAGTGATCATCAATTGATGCTTAAATCTCTTAATTTACGCGGAGGAAGAAATGTTATGAAGCTTCCTGTGATCAAATGAAAACATTCAGTTCCTGTAACAGCAGACAATTTTGGCAGGATATCAGATACATCATTCTGTATGAAGTCATGTGCGTTTAAGGTATTTTAAGCAGTGGATTTATAGCAAGATGAAGAAGCTCCAAGCCACAGAAATTATGACACAAACACAATCTTGTCAATGTGAATGTTAGCACTTCTATTACCTGTTACTGTTATTGCACTGTGCGCTTTCCTGCTATCCTACCACAAAGGTACGGGCAAGATTTTTAGTCTACTCAACAATAAAGACTGTGTGGTAGCACTCCATTTTTAATATAGACTACTCCATAGACATAAGGATGTCAAGAGATATTTTTTCTTTCTATCCATTTGTCTACAGTGCTGTCTGCATTAAAGACTGGTGCACATTGCAGAAACATCTCTGTCACAGACATTCACTAAATAAACTTCCCCATATAGAGGTATACATACATATTTCCCCTTCATATGCTTTCTTAATTTACATAAAGTTCAACCGGTATGACCAAGAATATATTTTATAAAGATGAATTAGATCCCTAAATCTCTATCACTACATCCTTCTCTGGCCTAATCATTTGTCATTCGAATAAAGAAATGGCTCGGCTTAATGAGAAATTGAGAAGGATGTGTTATTCTTCCTTTGCCAGATCCTGAATTCAAGTTCACCCTATTGAAATATCTTTGTACTTTCAACCCTCATGACTGTTGACAAAGTGGTAATTCTTCTTAAAAAACATAATTAAGCTGTATAATATCAGTCAGAGAGCTGACTCATGTCAAGTGGCCCAATGCTGTAAGGTTCTGAGAGCTGCAAATAAGTGTTCAAAAATTCAGTTAGAAACCAAACCCAAAGCGTATCTCCCATTAAATTTCATGATCTTTCTTAATTTTGAATGTGAACGTAGCTGAATTTGGGTTAATAGAATTGGAAAGAATGAATGATTTCTGCTTTTAGGTACGGGTGTGCATATGCGTACATAGAAATGTGTGTTTGTGTGTGAACTGGACAATAATTCCTCATTTCTATTGTGTATGACTTTACAGATTTAAGGATGTGAAATGTCTTCCTATGAGGGCTGTATATACAAATATATTTAGCAAAATTAGATTTTTATAAAAAGTCATAAGCATTTTAGTCACAGAACTGTGCTGAGGAGGAATCACTCTTATTCATTAGATTCTTCAAGGCTAAAGATTGATGTTAGAATCTCACCAAGATAAAAACCCAGGCTAAAAGCATGTTTCTTTTAACTTTGATCAGAATCAAGGTCTAAATACTATCAAGAAATTCTGGAGTTTAGATTTGATGTTCTCGTACTGTTATTTAGCGAGGTAATTATATTGGAAATGTGGTTTCTATGTAGGAGTATAACTTAAACAAACAAGGAAGACTGATATTAAGGGGGAATAGTAGAATGCTACATCAAAATACATAGCAATTACATCTTTTGTCAACACAGTTTGAAGCTTGATACCTTTGAGATTCATGTTTTGCTCTAAATTTAGAACAAATATCACTATGAACTGAAAAAAATAACACATTCTATTCTCTTTACAGATTCTGGCCGAGTTCCCCAAAAGATACTGAATTAATCAACTTGAAAGGTGCCCTGTGTTAAACTGTTGACTCCAGAGTGTTAGTATTTTAAGCATCACCATATATGTTGTATGATTCAATGATGTTGTACGCAGTTACTGGTTCTTTCCATGTCCAGTCCCCCTGCTCTTTGTCAGAAGTTATGACAGTTACTTACAGGGTTTTTATACAGTAACCCACTGTCCAAAGGACTTGAAAATAAAAAAGGAAAAGAAAGGACAGATCAATTCCAGGTAAAGTTCATATTCTTTGTTACAATTAACATCGAATACTATAGGTAATGTCAATGTGCAGGATTAAAAAAAAAAACAATTCAGGATATGCCTCATGTTCTGTAGCATATGCTAAACTCATGCCACAGGACAAGATTGATAAGGTCTTACAAAATGTCACTTCACACTAAATTTTATTTACTGTTGTTGGCAATTATGCATGTAAAAATAGGCTATTTAGACAATAAGTATTTCCAAAGATGTGTCATATGTTCAAGGTTAAATATGCTAAATGTCACATTAAAGCTGACATGGTTATGACTCAAGGCAAAAACACTGTCAAGCTGCCTATGACCCAGATGTGGTATATGTCATCAATCTGATTGTTCCTGTTTGACTGTAGTTTATCATGCTTAATATTGTGTATCCAATGTCCTGCAAAAGTGCTGCTTGCCATGAGAGAATTTTTCCTCCCCTTTTGGTATTCATTTGTAGTTAAGTCTTATTACAGCTGCTGACAGACGTTGAGGATATGTTTCAGTTAGTGCTAGCTTCCCTTTCATTGGGAAACATATATATGTACATACAAATATTTGTATATATATCAGAAAAATAGAAGAAAATAAACTGGAATAAAAAGAAGTTACTGTGGAGGCATACTCCTCAGAGGAAATCTATAGCAGTACACTGAAGTGTAACCTTACAATAGCAAGTAGGCTTTTTGGAGAAGACAGGAATGAGTGAGAAAGCTAAGATTTTTCCATTGAAATCTTGTTAGACTGATTATGGATCAGCTGAAAGTGCTCTTTCGATGACATTTTTCACCCCCATGCATTGTATCTGTCCTTTTATTAGGGGAGAGAATCAGTATGTTGAGAAATAAATTTAAAGAAATTGGTTCTTTAAAAAGTAATCATTTAGATTCTTTTCTCTGTTTTCAACCTTTTATTTTGGCCTTCTAGTTTCCTAGCTTCAGTAGCAGTTGATTCAGAAGACTGCCTCTAGAGTAAACCATTTTGAGTGCTGATTTATAATATTTTAATTATCCCTAATATATAGCTTTTTAACAGCTGGACCCGCACTGCATTTGTACCGGGAATCTGTACTTGCTAGCAGATAGCACATTATTTTCTGCCAGACAGATTTCTATCACCACTCATAACTGTTTTTTCCATTAAGTGGGATATTTATAAACACTGTTTCAACCATGCGTTTCCAACATAACTTATTACCAATTAAATTCTCTAGGAGCCATTCCAGTTCATCCTAGAAAATAGACATTTTTCATGTGTTTATTGTAGATCTAGAAATTAATGATAAAATAATAAAAAGGCTAGGTTTGGACTGGAGGGAACCTTTGAGTAAAGTTGGTGTTACTCCCAGGGAAGACTCTAATTTTGTCATAAAATGTCTTTCTACTTTCCACAGAAAGAATCTAACATAACTTTAAACTAGATTCAAAACATTTACCTTTTTGTAGCAGATCAGATCTAATTATGGCACTTCAAGACAGCAGAACAGAACCAAGTCTCTGTCTTTTTCTTCTCCTAACAGGCAGGCCTTTTCACCCATTTGGGCAAAGAGCAGAGTGGACACTCCCTTTTCTGTTTCTGCTGTATTGTCTCTGAAGGAATTTTATGGGGCTTTTACACTCTCGAATCGTGTTAGGCTGAGCTGCAGTCTATTTCCTCCCTCCTAGAGCAAAAACAAGACCATCAAGTAATCTAACCAGCACTTAGTTGAGAAAGATTTGGTGGAGACATTTGGCATCAGAAGACAACCACTTTCTGTAATCATGACTCCAACCATAACTTTTTTCACTAAAACCAAAATGGATCCTGAGAAATATCAAAATGAGTGCACTATTGTTACAGGACAAAAAGTTTGACATTAAACGTGGTTTTGCCTAAGTGGGAAGTAGAGGTGATTACCCATATTGCAAGTTCTAATGGAAACACGAGGAATTTAAAATTTTGAAGCATTAGTGCCAAATTGCGACCAAAAAGAAATGTTGAAATCCAATCCTAGATACATTGAGTGCTACGCAGAGAGCTGGAAACAATAGCTCAGTTCTAGATTAGCTGACAAAGCCAAAAGTGGAAGAACAAGCTCTGTTTAGTCTCCTGACAACTGCATTTAGAGTGCAGAGGTTGCCATGATGGCCTGTGAGGAGAGCAGGAGGAAACAGCTATCAGATTGAGGCACTCGCAGTGCTGGTGTCGCAAGCCTCTCGGACTTCGGTGTTAGACTCGATGATCTTAAAGGTCTCTTCCAAGCTAAATGATTTTGTGATATTATGATAGAAAAGCATTAAGGTCAGAAGAGTGATTAATCTCTCAATATGTGTGTGGAGGAATGAAGATACTACTTGTTTATTCTTGTGTCATTAGGGTCAGACAAAATTTGAGAGCACATAGAAAAAAGCATTTTTATTCATGTCTTGGACACTTCGAAGCATCAATTCTTGTTTAAGAATAAAAGAAATGCACTGCTCAAGTTAGTATCAGGGTCTCTCGTGCAACTCTATGGCCAAAAGCTCCAAATTTCCGATGTAGTCCGTGTCAGATCTGTAATGAGTAACACACTTTTTCCATACAGTTCATGAAGAACTGTAAAGACAAGTAGGTGGGAAGAAGCTCCTCCACTTCTGACACCATCCACGATTAGCATTTTTAGCATTGTTTTACAACACAGAGCATTCAAGTCCAAACTTGCTAAATACATTTTATAATATCTTGTGAAGAAGTGTCTTCTACTGTTTTCACACTCTTTTTACATTTTCAGAGACAATGGAAGATAGAGAGTCATTCTTACATTACTTTTCTTCTTTGAAGCGCGGTGAAAGCCACAGGTTTAGTGCCTCCATAAAGAAAGCATTGAAATAAGAAAACTGTATAGTTCATAAATCTGGAAATTGCTTTTCTGACAAAGAGAACAGGGTTCTAAAGTTAGGTTGTTACCAATGACTTCACATGAACAATATAGCTGAGGTTATAGCTGAGGTTAGGATTTGGCACTTTGGGGGTGAAATACGTGAGGTGCATAATGAAAAAGGAACCAGCTGTTTTTACTTCTGTATGGATTCTCAACTCTGCAAAACCAGTCCAGCTGACATAATTGTATGATTTTTTTTGCATTGTGTAAAAATCTCAGAAGAGGTTTGCTGGTTTTGATAAAGCAAAATCTGTCGTCTAGGAAGAAATTAAATTATATTTGACAGCTAAGAAGTAGCCACACAACAAAAAAGCAGGAATCTAAGTAAGTTACAGGATTCCAGATTTCTTCTGAAAGCATTTTTATCTGATTCATATCAAGCAGACGTTGAAATCTTAGCTTGTTTCTGAACACCTACTACGATCTGTCTTCACACAGACTGCTTCAATCTACTGCTGCCCATTCTCTCTTGAGCCAAACATCTGTGCCTGTGCTTCTTCATTTATTTTTGGTCTCTGGACATGATTGAGCTCAGACCAGCTGCATGGGCTCTGTCCTTGATGGCTCATCATTATTTGTTGTGATTTGATGCTCCTTGTTGCTTTTTTTGACATAGGTAAAATCAACATGTAAAATCAACATGTCTTTGCACATCTCTGTCAGGTTTTAATCACAAAATCACCACTGTTTACTATAGTGATAGATAGGAAGACTTAGAACATAGAGAAGGAAATAAAGGTATAGTATGGGCAGAGAACAGAATTAATGGCCAACTACTAGTTAAGGTCAAGAAGCACCAAAAGTATACATTCAAGTCCCATCCTTACAGTGTCTGCCCAGACAGAGCATTGCCAGGATACACATATATAAATTTATTTATTATTTTTGGCTAGGGGTGAAATCTGGGTTACTGAATTAAGCACTGCATAAATTGAATAACAAAATTCTCAGTAAAATTTTCCCTGGGAGAGGGCCTGGGACCTTAAGTTCACTCAGTCATTTTAGCACCAAATAGGATCCCATCCTCACCACTAATTAATGTCGCAACCCAATCTGGCCAGTCCAGGGGTTGCCAGAGTAAGACCCTGCATCTCCCCATAAAATTTAGGGGTTCAGTAACCATTGGGCTAAATGAAGGCAAAATGATGCCAAATGACTGATCTAAAAGAAATTCATTTTTACAGGAATTTTTAGGAATAAGATTGTCATTGGCTTGCTAAATCTGTGTTAAAGGAAAAGAAAGAAAGACAGAAAAAGGTGGAAAAAGAGAGAGAAAGAGAGAAGTGCAAAGACACCACTGGGCTCTGATGCTCCTCTTCTCTCTTCCAGTATGGTGAGCATGCTTCAAATGCCCCTCTTGCAGAGTATTATCTGTAGTTTTTTGGTGAGCCTGCATAGTGCTTCTTCTATGAAAGTTCTGGAACTGAGTTTGGTGTGGCTTAGGGGGACTCCAGAGTCTGAGGTTTCATTCTATTCCTTCTCTCCCTACCAGCATGACTGCCATGTGACCTCTCTGGCAGCAAGCACAGCTGGGCTACTTGTGAAAGTGAGATAAGCTGTTGAAGGACACTGCCTCTGCTACAGTCTCAACAGTGGTTTAAGGCAGCAAAACAAGTGGTTTAAGGCATTCAAAAAGAGTAAGTCTCTCACAGTTGTAGTCAGAAATTATAGATGGAAAGTAAAGAGTTAAAAAAGAAACAAAGAAAATAAGGGACAAAGTTGAAGTATTGTGCTCAAAGGAAAACATAAGACTTGAGAGAACTCAGAGGTTTCTCTTCTATAGTTTTACAGGATGTAACTGTTCAGCTCTCTAGATCTAATTAGAAATTTAGTGTTAGCAGTGGAATTAGACCCACTGAGGTTGGCCTTGCAAAGAGACATTTTGATTTTGGCTCTTGTTCCATTTTCACAGATTGTGCTGTGTTTAAAACAAGACTGGCTGAGAGGGCTTCGCTAGTGTGTTGTTGCTGGAAAATGCCATTTCTTCTAAATCAGCTCTTTTTATGAGAATGAACAAGCTTCAACTTGACACTAGGCTCTTGGCTATACTATTCTTGAAGGCATTTCATGTTTTATTAATAGTAATTCATACAGACTGGGGAGAGAACAGTGACTGGAGCAATCGGCTCATGTTTGCCTTCCTGATCTGCTGCTGTCAGCGCTGAGGTGAATGCTCTGACCAGCCAGCAATACTGGGAAGGGCTCTTTCCATCTCTGTTCCAGAACAAATATCCTCTCAATAATCTTTTCAAAGTCTTTGAAAAGCTCTTGATGGTATCCCAAAATTAGTATGCCTCCTTCTATTCTAGTTATGCTCTTTCTCAGGTGAAAAGGGAACCAAAAAGAAAAGTTGTTTTCCATGCCAACTGTGCTTTCCCTTGCTGTCAGACTGCTGTCTATGGCACACCCTTCTGCCAAATATTCTTTTATATCTCCAAGTTCCTATTGCTTCAAATCACTGATTGTGGAACTCAGGCTCCCACATTTTTAGGCTTTTGAAAATCTCTGAGTGAAGTTTCACTTCCACGTTCTGCTCCTTCTATATGCTTTGAAATGAGTTGTACATACTTGACAGTACATAAAACATCCCTAACAATCTGAATCAGTGATTAAATGTGTATTTTCTGTCCTTCACTATAATGTTAATGCAATATTCTGGTATTTGGCTGACCTAGCAATTTGACTTTGCAATCTTACCCACACAATTTAAGCATAAATAGGGAGCTGTCTTTGACATAAAAATTCAAACTTTTCTCCTTAAACTTTCTTAATAATAATAATAATAATAATAATAATAATAATAATAATAATGATAGTAATAATACACAACATTAAGGTTACAAAAATTAACACATTTGACCTGAAATTCTCATAGCACTTCCATGTTGATTGATTCTGCAGTTGTTGAATGGCTTCCAATATAAAGTATAAACTAAGAGAAATAATCACAGATTATAATAAGAACTGTTAGACAGCTTCTGTACTGTGTTCACCTCACTGCTTCTTCTCAAAGCAACTTACGTGTCTTGTAAAAATGCTAACTCATGTCATTTCAATTTCTATTTGGTTTCCAGTCTGTCCTTTTTTCCCATCAAAAGATACAGAGAGGGTATTTGAGGAGAACTAGCCTCTTCTGATTGCACCAGGTCGTCTGTCTGGGTTGCAGAAATGCTTTCAGGGCATTTGACGTAGAAGTTTTCACCCACCAATTCTATCCATAATACTGCAAATATTGAATGATATTTTATGGTGAGAAACCTGGGCCAGAGCAGCCCATTTGTTCAACTGCATGAAGAGGCTTTTTTTTGCACTTTTTGAACTAGATGTAAGTAAGAAACAATAGAGTTCAGGAATGATGGCTTAAAACAATTTGCCCCCAAATGGCTCTTGTTTTGCTCTAGTATTTCCTTACCATCCATGATTTTATGTCCTCTTAATCAAACAGGCTCTATAGGAAACAATTGGTGGGAAAAATATTTCCTAGCAGTGACAACAGGCTACACAACAGAAGCCTTTTATTGAACTGCCTTGAGGAGGTGGGGAGGTAAGAGAAGCTCACATGTAGTTTTGTATAATCTTAAAAAAAATAAAATTGAGTAATTTGAAGGTAAGCCAAAATGGAGTTTGACTCTTTGATTCTGTTATCTATATGTAAATAGGTCTTTCTGTTGCTTGCTGGTCACCAAATGTAATCAAAATGCACAGATGTTTTTTGTATTTTATTCATTTTTTCCATTCTTAGGAGAAATGATGTGGTTTAGACCGCAACAAACAGTACAAAACCGCAGTAGAAAGGCCAGTTCTTCAGAAATGTCAGTAATTGAAGAGCAGATGGCATAACATGCAAACAATTCTATGAATTTCATCCACTTGCCAGTCTTCAGGGCCTTTCGAAAAATTAACAGCACTTCAAACTACGTAGAGGATGTTTTGCTCCTCAGATGATATTTAGGCTCTTTTCTTCCAATTGATCTTGTCCAGATCACTTCTTTCCTTTGACAGGATTTCTTCCTTTTCTAAAAATACATGATGGCTATTAGGTTGTACACCATAACAGCTTTAAGCAAGTGCTGGTTATAAATCAGAAATCCCTGCCTGCGGCAAATACAAGCAAAAAGAACAGTTCACTTTGCAGTCAGTTTTTGGTAAGCAATTCAGAAATCTACTGCATGAAACAAAAGCATGGTTTTGTTCTCTTCTCCTGATTCCCAACATTTTTTCAGCCATAGAATATTTTCAGAGGTTGAGTGATTACCTTTTTGAGCAGAGTAAGCCCTCAATTTTTGAGTAACAATCTCGGTGGGCAAAAGTCAGGCTGGGACTAGAGGTTGTAAAGCCGCCATGAGACCCAGCTGGAAGAGACCTTCCAGGAAATTTTTAGATTAGATGCAAGGAATGGAATATAATTTATCAGTCATGGAAGAAGAAAAATCTGAAATTGAGAACCAGAGGAATGGGAGACATCAACCTAATAGAGGGTCACATCAAAATCTTCAGCCTGGAAGACAAACCAGCAGACTGGAAGCAGGATAACCTGTAAAAGCTATCATGTTCTCTATCAATCGTAGAGATTTCCTTGGGAAGGTAGGAATTGCCAGGTTTTTGATCACAGCAATCTATATGCCATTTATTGATTAAGGGAAAGGCAAGCTCTCTGTGCAGCTGCAAGTCATTGTGTGACCTTAAGACCAGCTCTGCTAATATCTTAGCAAGTTGGCAGCTAATGTGAATACAAGAGGCACAAAGGGTGAGTGTTTGAAACCCTTTGAGAAATGTTGTTGCAGATCCTTTATGTGCAGAAGTGAAGAGATTTCAGCTCATCAGTTTCAGCTCATTTGTGTCTGCTGCTATACCTGAGCAACTGCCGCCAGTCTCAATAGCACTTGCATGCAGGGGAAAGCCTGCCCACCCCACTCACTGCCTTGTTTTACAGCTCTGAGCTGGGTAGGAGACAGTCATAAGGAAACGCTGACTGAAATCTGCACCCTAACTTTAGAACTGGCATAAAAACTAATGTCCATCTTTGTTAAGAATTAGCTATCCAGCCCTTTTTACTGAGAAATCAGCCTGTTAAGGTATCCATTACATCCAGGTGCCAACCGCAGGTTACAGCTATGCTTCGTTGACTATGGACTAGCTTACAAGTAGTGGCAGCACTGAATAAAACAAGCTCCCCCTCGGCTACTAATCAGCCATCCTCAGCAGAGCAGATTCTCTGATTGTCAGCCAATGGCCTTATGATGTTTGGCCATGCAACCAAGCTAAGCCAGAACCATATTCCATATTACTACTTAGATAAAACTTAAAAGCTTGGTTGTAAGCATCTACACTTGCAGGAAGATTTCTACTGCCATAATATTTTGACAACAGTAAAAACAAAATAAGGAGGCATCAGTCATCAGATTGACAGTGTGCCCACTCTGCCAGCTGGAGGTCAGAATCTGTGCTAAATGAAGCATGGCCTATGCTTTGGATGCACTGCAGATCTAGCCAAGAAGGCAGGAAAGCCAAGGAGAGTAAACAAGACCGTGTTGAACAAACTCAAATCAAAAGGCAAAGTTAGTCTGTAAGGTCTGTGTCTTTCTGATTACTCCATAATATACAACATATTGGATAGAAAGGAAATACCAGACTGAATGTATAAAGAGAAGGATCTTAAACTCTAGAATGGTCATAGCACACCCTATTCAAAGCAAAGAGGCCATGCTTTTTTTCCTCCCCTAAAGTAAACATAATTCCAGGCAGGTAAATTAAGCTATCCTGACTCAGAGGAGAGTGAGAAACAAGAGAATTAAGCTTAAATCTTTCTTTTCCTTGTTCTATGCATTAATTTTCTCTCTTTTTTTTTATTGGTTGGAAAGGGGAAATTTACACATTAGAAAGCTGCAGTCTTTTTGTTTTAGCTTTACAAACTTTCCAATACAAACAAACCCCCATTTACTGCAGAAATGTTATTTCAAGAAAGACATTTGCTGTGAATTTCCATAAATTAATTTTATACCAATGTATATTTTTATGTCTCTGACTTCTCTTTAGAAAAAAGCAAAATAAGAGTTTGGGACCCTGAGTGAATTCCAAGAGAAAGGGATGTATTTATTTGTCACATATTATGCTGATGAATGCAGGCCTGCCTGTTTTTCAAAAATAATGATCTCTTCTCAATTCTACTGAAAAGTCCAACTTGTGATTTTTTTTGCTTTGGAATAAAAGAACATAACCTTTGTTATTGCTTATTAGTGATTTTGAATGGGGTTTATGTGATCTTACAAGCCACTGAGGAGATCTGACGTTTTCTTCCTCTCCCTTTTCTATGGACATGAGGTTGTCAAGACATTACAAAATCAATGACTTCGTATTCCCAACACTCTATAGGAGTAAAAAAATTTCTTTAAATCGCATAATAGGAAACTGAATTTTAAAGGCATGACATGAATATTATAGCCAAATTGACAGACAACCTGATTTTCAAAGGTACTGACAAAGGGAGTTTGGGTTACTGAGCACCACAGTTAATACATTCTGTGTTGTTTTATGGGTACACTCAGAACTCATACACATTTTTAAAACCTGAGACCATTCAGACTACGATCTATTAATTATTTTGGTGTGCCTGTCAGATTGGTGTTATAACTGAAGTATCTTCGCTGTTTGGGGTTTTTTTACTGTGTATTTCTAATAGACAGTTACCAGACAACTCACTCCAAAACACTGTTGCAAGCATTGACCTAATTTTACTTCCAAATGTAATCATGCATGATGGCTGTAGAGAAAAGAGACAGTCCTGAAGAAGCTACCATTGCTTAACTATGGCTGCTTCAGCTTTTTCTCTCCTACTTCACACTTACTTTTTAAAGGGAGGTAACAAAGCTGTGTGAGCACTTCAGAAGTATCTGTAATACTGCTCTGAGCCAATGAAGGAGAGTAACTAGAGTGCTAATAGAAAGATATTTTGAGAGTTCCCAAGCTCCCAAACTTTAATTTTTTTTTCTTTCTATCAGATTTTTATGCAAAGCCCACTGAAATTATACATGCTTGTATAGGGGCAGCTCAGTGGTACCCTTTGAAACCTCTCTAACACAGAGTGTTTTTCCCCACATTGGCAACTGCATAGCACAGTGAATTGGCACGGTGGCAGGTTAATATCAAAGATTCACAAGCTGCTGCAGCAGCAGGTTGGGCAGCCCTTGGCCTTGACAGCCTGCTCCCATATCACCCCCCTGCCAGGGAAGTAATATTGCTGTGTAGCTCTTCAACCGTTGAAGGTCAACCGATCCAGGTCAGAAAACAACCCTTCCTAGAAAGAGCGTTTTCTCTGAGCGTGGATTGGTGCTCTGGTTGGGTGTGAGGTGGGAGCCTGCACTGAGAGCCGCAAGTGTCAGGGTCCTGCACTAGAATAAAAGGGTGTGAAATGAGAGCCTCAGATAGATAAATACTTGGTATTTATCTATCTGAGGTACTTGCTCACATCTAGTCAGGATCATCCAAAACTTCTCACACTGCCAGTGCAGACTGCAAAGAGGGTGGCAGCTTCACAAGGTGCCTGGTTAAGTGCTTTGCACAGTGCTCATCACATGATCACAGCACTATGTGCCGACAGCACCCTGTGCCGACAGCACCTCCAGCACTGCAGACTGCCCTCGCTGCAGGAGCCACTGGAATGAAGGTGAAGAAATAATGTGAGGGCCACAGCCAGACACCTGCAGAGCAAGAGGAGAAAATAGTTCAGATTGGTACCAAGGGACAGTTACGCCTATGAAAAGCCACATGAGTTGAGAGACAGTTAAGATAGAGCTGGAATAAAATGATTGTACTTTGTAATTCCTTGATTAACCTACTACACAGGTGACAGTAACATTTTAATATAATTATTAGAGTTTTTCTTTTGTTTTATTAAAAGATCAAAGAAAGATAATATATTAAATTGTTTAGAAGGAAAAATAGCATGCTAAATGATACTTTAAGTAATCGTCTGTCCTAACTAAGACAAAATACAGATAAGAGTTTTTTTATCTGCAATTGCAGAATAGATAGGTAAAAACAGATTCAAGACAATGCAAACAAAAGTGGGACAAAAAACTCTTCAAATATAGCGTCTACACCTACTACCCTGAATCTTCATTCCTGCTCCTTCTTTTCTTTTTGTCTTACTGTATTCTCAAGTCTTGTGACATAGCGCTGTCCTGAAGATGGATGCCTCAGTGCTCCCTGAACTGATGGTTCAGAATCTTTCAGTCTTTTCCAGTCCTGTAAGCTCCGTGAGTTTATTTTCATATTTGGATTATGTGTAAACCCTTCAAAAACGCTCTTTTGTTGAGCTGAAAACTCAGCAAAGTGTGGTCATTCTTTCCACCTAATAAAATTCTTGAAATGAAGTATTGCATACATTCTTTGCCACTAAGTATTTAAGACCTACTTGAAGCCACGACTGGCTTCTCGAAGTGAAAGTTTCATTAGCAATTAAGACCTGGACTGGCAAACAGCCAAGCGTAGGCACTTGCTGTATCTGCCACACTGCTTAAAGAAACAAAATGTTCAAATATATTCATTCTGGTAAGCATCATGATTTATGACCTTCTCACAATGACAAAAGAGAAGAAATGCTGTTCATACCAAAGTTCTCTGATAAATACGAGAGGAAATATTTTTAAAATAGTGACATATATGAAAGGACAGCATATTCCAGGTGAATGAGGACTAGGCAAAATGTCTCCTCCTTGAAAATATGTTTCTACAAGTTCTCTTTTTTTTTTTTTCTAATTCATGCTGACAGGCATACACTGAATCTAGCAGATAAATATTTTACTCAGATTTTATGCTGTCACTGACATGTTTGCACAGCAAGAATCAAGTCTGCTCCTCATTTTGAGGGACACGCCAAAGCAAGTGCCAGCCTACACAGCCCTGCTCTTCAGAGGGCAGACCTTTCTCTGATGGCTGTCTCTGGCAGATACAGCAGGGCAGGGCTGCAGCAAATAGCTAATTACTTGTCAATTCTGCAGTATAACAAATCAAATGCTACTGGTACAAAGAGGCAGCTGCGTATATGATAGCTACATTTTGGTATTCAACAGTCTGCCAGCAGGAAAATGGCTCTGACTGTGGGAACTGGGGAAGTAGATTGCTCCTGGGCAGAGCCTTCACTGTGTTAGCAGGGCTGTGAAGAGACAGCACAGACTCTGGGTTCACAGGATTCTTACCTATGTTGTTATTAACCATAGCTACATTTTACCAGGCCAAAGAGAGGATTTGCATGAATTATTACTCAATACTGAATAATTTTCTGAATCAATCACAAGTTTCAGGGCTTGATACAGCCGTTGCTAGTTCTTGGGTAACCTCTTAAAGCATGGGCTAGGCTGCTGCTCAGATGAGATTTTGTAGCAACTTGACCTAGAAACACAATACCATGAGCTTTGTACAAAATGTACAAATAGATGGACGGACAGTTATGCAAAGTTACTCTTTACTGTTTTACAAAAGTAAGATGCAAACTAGTAACCTGCAGTAAGCAGATAGTAACCAGCCGATTCAAAACAATAGGAAAACAGAATTTGTAAGCTTCGCTGGGTATTGCTGCCAGCAGGACTTTTGTGCTTTTCTGTTTAGAATAGCAGCACCTTCAGCTATAGGTGCCAGGTACTTTTTTATCCTTTTTTTAGCTGTTCTTTCTTCCCCTTGGCTTCTTTCACACACCCTTGGTAACTGAACACAAGAAGAGCAGTTCCCAAGAGACAAATGGCATGATAATAATCAGCTCTTTATTAAGATGAGACAAAGCTGGAAGATGGAGCCAGTTACTGGAACTGAGCTGGTAGTATAAGGCACTGCTAAACAACATCTGCTTAATCCAGAGAGCTTCCAGTCAAATAAAAAGTTGCTTCATGATGCAGAAGAGAGATGAATCACCAACTTTGCTGGCAAGCTTTCCTTTAACTTGGCCCAAATTATGAAACAGTTGGAAGTTTACATTCTTTGAAGAAAATAAAATCCTCCGGGAGGGTGTTGCATTGGAGGATGGAAGTAATGCAGTGGTTTTTTTAGGTGTTACATGCAGTGTCCATGCTAAACCTTCCACGGGGCACTGGACAATGACAAATTCGCCAGTTAATAATCAGAGGGCAATACTATCTGGTGTGCTGAGTGGATGGGATCAAGGGAAATGCTGACTGTTCCACTGTGGTGGTTAGTGGGGAACACTCCAGTAACAACAGACTATTGTCCAATCTATTGATAGTCCAGACTATGAGACATTTCACTGAGAGATCAGGACCTACACAGGATTATCACAAACAGGACAAACTCCAACATTGCAAATGAACAGGTGAATATGACTGTACCTAAACTGCTTTATAATGGCAATACCTTTTTTTTTCTACTCTCGCTGATTTGTTTCCTCAGATTTGCTTTGGTTCTAACTTGACATCAGGATCATTCAAACCATTCTTTTAGGTACTTGCTACAGAACGTTCTTTCAAAAGATCTTGCATTTAAAACTTGACATCAATGGGAAAGAAGTGTTTGTGGTACAACCCAGACTGAAATTCAAATGCTTTACTATAGTGCTAAAAATTCCAAAGAACTGCTGCACTTTCACAAAACATTTTGTGTTTTAATAAACTGCTTTTGAAGAATAAAAAATTCTGCCATCTATTTCAAGTGTCACAGATAACATCTGTACATTTATTGATATTTTCCATGAAAAAAGTATTCCTTATATCTTTTTTAGTACAAGCTAGATATTGTACTGTTGTATGCATTTCTAACATTGGTATCTAAAACCAATTTATTTGCATTTATGTGTGAGTTTATATGCATATAGGCAAAGAACAATGTTTGCAGAATGGCAAACACTTGCACAATGTTTTTCAATCATTCTGGCATATTAAGGAAATTGTTAAAAAAAGTGGAAATATCCTAAATCAAAAGGCACACTCTCTCTCTCTTGAGTAATATATGTATGTATATACTCACCATTTTTTTTGTCTAGTTTGTTTTATTATTGCACATACTCTCTTCCTTTTTGGAATCATCTTTTTTTTTTTTTTTGGTTTGGGATCCCAAGCAGCTATCCCTGAACAACAAAAATCACTCCCAAAACATCAGGTCTTGCATCAGTTTACCTACTTGATTTACTCACTTTATATAATGTTTTATATAAATTCACAAGGAACTTACTTCCTTGTGAATTGCTTAATAAACTGTGTCTGCACACAAAACTCTTTCCTTTGAGTTCCCACCATTGTGCAGCTCCAGAAGATACAGCGAACACGTGTTTCAGGAAGTTCAGGAAGATGTAGTTGTAACAGGCAAGTAAATATAAGAAAAAATGCAGCCCTTGGTGAGATTTCCATATGCATTCCGGTTGCTGCCAGCAGAGCATGTGCTCTTCTTCTGCTCTTCTTCACTGCTTGTATCAAAGGGCCATGAAGTTCCCTCCTTCTCCCCTCACTGGTCTTAGGAGGCTGTCATGGTACTACTCCAGTAAACTTGGCTCTGGCAGGAACTCATATGTAAAGATGTGATTCTTCATGCACTGATTTTCAGTTAAAATGTTTAATAAAGATAATTTTTCCAATTATTGTTTTTCATTCTGCAAAATATCATGGGCCAAACAAACCTTTAATTACTCTAAATAAATGTTCATTTATGCTGGAGCTGACATGTCAATATATTATTAGTATGCTTGAATTTTCTTTATGCTAGCTGCAGATTTGAAGGCATGAGGGGAAAAGTGCTATGCAAAGAAGCAGCTCAGATTTTATTTTCCTTCTGTTTTTTTTTAGACTTAGACGGAATACACACCTTTGCTGCAGAACTTATTTCTCTCACATAATGCAGAGACTTTCAGGAAGTCTTTACCAGTTTGGGTTGCTGATAACAGTATGTCAATACTGTAGCCCACATGGCTCTGCACCAGTGCAATCTACTCTTTCACTGTCATTTTTGCCTATGCCTAACACATGAAGGGGAGATACAGAGAAAGTGACTAAAGTTTTCAGAGGGACCTAGATTGTTGTTACATCAAAAGCTTAGTAATGCAGGTTGAGATGAGGCTTATAATAAGCTAATTCAGGAGCCTTAGTCTCTGAACATGGCCTCCTGGGGCGTCAATGCAGATTATTTGCCTTCATTGATTTATTCCAGTCATTTTGCTTACTGTTAATTAATAATAGCCATATTGACCACAATACAGCCATACCATGATTCTTTCCATTGACCTTGGATTCAGCATCACTGCTCTCAAATTTCCTTCACACCAATACTTTTGCTCATTGATGGTGAAGTGTCCAAAGTTCAGCAGCATCAGAGTGAAACACTAAACAACATAGCACAGAAGAAACCATGGAGTTAGTCCTGACTTAGTAGTTCCACTCCCTGCACATACCAAGGGGAAAAAAAATGAATTGAAGACAAAAAGCTTAGAAATGTGATCTTAAACTCACCAAACAGAAAACAGTCAAATACATTTAACAAAATTCGTAATTCTAATTAACTTTTCCTGTGTGCTACACCTCAGTAGACTGTTCTAACATGTGTCAGACATTGCTGAGCTTCTGGAGAGGTGAGAATCATGGTATGGTATAGTACTGTACCATCCCATCCCTCAGCTATCTCTGCCTTCACAGTTACAAGACAAGGCCAATTTTTATTCATGAGGTTGTTTATGCCAACTACCTGTGTCAGCTGCCATCTCCCTGGGGCAATTATGATTTCTCCTTTATGTCACCTGTAACCAGGGCATAGAGGTGTAATTCTGTAGAGAACTCTCAGACAATCCTCTTCCAGGCCTCGATCCAACCAAGCACTCAGTATTGAAGTGAACTTTTGACTTTCGTCGTGGAAGTTAAGCAAGTACTGGTTTCCAGTGAGTAAAAACTCCACCAGTATTTGTACTGATACATACTAGTCCCAGCACATCAAAAGTGGAAACATAACTCCCCTATCATTTGTGCCAATACATTTCAGACCAGCCATACTGAAAACCGCCACAACAACAACAGGAAATGAAAGCCTACTTTCTACCCTTCCCCAGATTTTTAAGACTTGAATAGGTCTATGATGAAGGAAAATTGTTGCTCAGTTCCCTTCGCCAGATGTGCTAAACACAAAGCACTTCCAGATACATAGTTTAATCAACAAAAGGACCATAAGGTAATCTAATGTGGGTCTTTAAATTGCCAGTAAGAAAAAAGTGCTAAGAAAGTGTGATTCAAAATACCATGAATCTGGCCCCGACAGTAACTGAAACAGTGGCTTTGGTAGCTTTCAGTAAAACTGTGCAGGTCATGTATTCCTCTTTTTGTTCTCCTGTAACATGAGCAGCCACAGCATTGCTAGTACCTTTGCTTTTCCTTCTTCTTCTTCTGTCATTAGCACTGCTCTAGACAAAAGATGACCAGGGTGCGATCCATCAGCATGGGAGGTAAGCAGTAAATCCACTGTAGCAAACATATCCTAAATCAGATCCTTAAGAAAGAAACCCTGCAGAGAAATGGCTTAGAAATGCGATACAACTGTATAAAACGCTACCATGGCAACATATTTTTTCCTTCTTTCTTTTTTCTTGTTTGGGCAGAGAGTGATCTAAGCGCCAGAAGCCCTCAAGATGATCTGACTGTAAGCTAACAAGCTGTTTGCAAAGGAAAGTTTTAGATTCCCCTTTCGACTAAATTGAAAGACTGCAGACATTTTCCACCATGGTTTGTTTATGGTGTAAATGATGGTTTAAACATTGTTCTTCATTGAAAGTAGTCCAGCTGCCCATAATCTGGTGTTGATTTTCAGTGCATATTTTGCATCTTTTAAACACATCCTTGGTAAGAAAGTTAGACATTTTGACCTATGATATTAAAATCTGCAACTAGACTTGAGTGTGGAAACTTTTTTCCAGGTCTTCAGACTGCTCCATTTCAGGAAGCTCCATTTTGGTCCTGGATGTATGAGAATGTTGCATTTGAGCCATCGGTGGATTTAAAGTGCACCACGGCTCCAACAGCACCATTTTCCTGAAGCAAGTTCTGAACAACAGGAGAGCCCATGGTTGCTGTGGCAGTGTGTATCTATGGATTTGCTCCCTTGATTTATGATAAAATTACCACATTCTGGATGATTCCTTCTTAACACACTGTAATTCTTAAATACCTAACCCTGAATTTTATCATTCAGTGCAATCTCTTCATATTTATGCCTATTTGATAAAATTAAAACACAAAAGCAAAAAGAAGAGCACATCTCTGCTCAGTTGCTAATAATCTGAATGCAAATGTACAGTTTAGGCTGTCCTGAATTGTAGGCATTAATGTTTTAAGTGGCAGAATTATCTCTTCACTGATGCTGAAGCTAGTGTGGGTTTCAGACATTCAGAGTAAATCCCAGATTATTTAAAGTGTCCTTCATTTATAGCTGTGAATAATAAAGATACAGACATACCACCACTACACCATATTACACTGATGTGAGAAAAATAAACTAAAAATATATCTGAAAATCGTTGTGTTGTAATGCTATCTCATTTTCCTTGGTCAAGACAGTTAAAATCCCAAACTGAATTCTAGTAGAAAGAATATGTTTACACAGAATTTGGACATAATAAGGTTCAAAGATCCAACAAGAGCGGTGAAGAATCTTTGAGAAAGCATTGCAATTTTAGTTTGAACACAATGCTGGTGTGATGTGTCAGTCTTCTAATAAAAAGCTTTACTTCTGTATACCTTATTGAAAAAACACTACAATACCAAAATGAGAGTGCTATTAAAAATGGAGTCTTTGCAAGTGTTGTATGACAGTTATGACATAAATAACCTTCTGAAGCAGCAAATTAAGTCGCAGTTAAAAGCACCCTGCCCTGACAGTAGTGTAAGGGGAAGAGGCAAGGTTTCCCATCAGCACATCATTAATTTGGATTTTTCTTTAGTCTGTAAATAGATATGCAGGTGCTTTTTTGATTCAGAGGTGGCTGAATTAAGTGAAACGTTCCTGCTGATTTCATTAAGCTTTACATTTAGTCTTTAAGAAAGAGGAAGTTTTGCCAAAAGTTGAGAACCTTGTCTTTTTTTTATGTCTCTCCTGCATTCTCTCCAAGGTTCAGCTCTGCAGCAGCTGACTGAACTATATTGACAGCCTGAGTTCAATTTCCAGTTGATGCAATTTTTGTTTTGAGTGGATTTCCACCAGCAGACAACTTTGTCCCACTCTATCTTTCTGTGATAGCTTTGACTCTGCACTGCCTCATTTGACCTCAAAGTGTATATGGCTTTGTTCAGTGCATGTAAACTGCAAAGGGTGGAGGACATCCTTCGATACCCCCTGGTGTCAAACCAGAGCATGGCTTAGACTCAAGCTCTCTGGTTGTGAGTGCTGCAAACATGTTGATTCACACACTGAACCTGGAGCGGGGCAGCTGGCTCTTGAGGCAAAAAGCTCAGACACAGGAAGAATTGGGAGCCCTCATGCCTCTACTGTTCCCACAGACACTATGAAGGGGCTTGTGCAGCCCCACACTTGGACACTCTTGTCAAAAGCAGTGTGTCACCATGCAAAGGACTGAAATTTGTGCCGAGTAGGTGGCTGATACCAACAATACAGGCTTTTCTCCACCACAGACTAATGCCAAGAAATATCTCATCCATACGAGGTGACCTCTGAGGACGGTAGTTTAATTTTGCTTCTATCATGAGATGGACTGGAAATCTAGGTTATGAAATGTTCAAGATCTTAAACGAGGTTTCAGTTTGGGTGAGCTGCGTAATGGGAAAACAAGGATAGTTTAGCATTTACAAAAACTTGTCAATTTTTCTTTCCTTCTACCAACACCATCCAGGGAAGTTTGGATCTTGCTTGCATGAGGAGTCTGTGGAAAAAGGAGGATGGAAAGGTTCCGTGGTTGGGACCATGCTGTATTAGTAATAGATCACTTAGACAATTTCATTCTCTTTGAAACTATTGTTCTCTGCCAGGAAAATGTAAGGTACTCGTGCAAGCACATTACGAAATTTTATATATTCCATGAGCTTTATGGATGCTTTCTCATTAGTACCTGATAGACAGTTGAATTCTAAACTGATTGCATATATTGGTTTTGATTTACTCCCTCTGTCTTCACTTCATTCATCTTCTGCTCCTGTTTCTCTTTTGAGTCTGTTTGACAACATCTGTTCTCTGTATTCCTTCTCTACACTTTTTGTGCATAATTAGATTACTGTTCTTTCAAGCATTTGAATATTTTTCCTGTTCTCTTTTCTCATGTTCTCTCTCTCTGTTATAATTCCCTAGATTTTTTTTCATTCTCATAGTTCATGCAGCATTTGTTTTCCTAGTTGGTAGTTTTCTTCGCATCTCTGTTTCTTCTCTTACCCCATTTGTTCAACCCTGCATATTACTCCAAAGGCTGATTCTTCATTCTGAGTTTTATTACAATATCTTTTCTCCCTTATCACTGCCCAATCACAGTGTGGGCAATAGTTCCCAAGCAATCCTTAGAAAATGTAAAGAGCTCCCTTTACTACATCTGTATTTGAACTTCCACAGAGTGTTACCACTTCTAATGAGGGTGAAAAAGAAGAGATAAAAGTTTATTTTGAATGGAAACTATACTACTTTAACTGCATCAGATTTCTTGGAAAGTATAACCAGCTAATATCTGTGAAATGTTTCCAACATTGAGAAAGCATGCCAAAACTGAAAAGTGAACAAGAACACATTTGGAGTTGCTCTGTAATAATTGCAAATGCTGAATGCCAGCCTGTTTACTGGAATAGTTGCTGTTCAGATAGGTTGGGTTTGTTTTATCAGTGGGAAAGAAACAGCTAGGACAGAAAAAAATAAGAACAGATAAGTCACTTTTTTCTGGACAAGGGAAGATTGTTCAGACACAGTAACAGGACAACAAAAAGCCTGGGCAGCAGAGGAGAGTAACAGTTTTAAAAGCAGCATGTTCTCAAGTAAGACAATTATCTTGTGAACCAGACTGAGATAAAGGCACCTTTCCTTTGGTTATCTGAAGAAGTCAGGCCTGGACCACCATCCTGGATCTGATTGGGACACCACTGTGATTACAAAGAGATAAACTTTAATCAAGCAAGTAGCCTTTTGAGTTAAAGATAAGCATGTGTGTTTCTGCAGGACCAGAGGATTATTTTACAGTGAATTTTGTGATTTTTGTCTGAGCTGATTCAACTGCAAAAACTCATAGCTTCATTTGACTTATTCCTCTGAATATTTCAAATATTCCAGAATTCCCTAAAGTAGTTTTAACATTCCTTTTAAGCTTTCTTACTAGTGTAGAATGGCCAGTGTCTTTCCTACATGAAATTTCCCTTAAATAATTAAACTCCGGAAAAAAATTCCTGTGTTCATGCCAATAGTCCCTCTCCACGGACAGAGCACAAAGACAAAACCAAAAAGAAATGAGCCCTTGGAAAAAAACCCTCTTGCAAAGTTATTGTTAAAGAGTAGTTAACAGAACACAGAAAAGTCATGTGAGCATACTTCTGCCAGAGAGTTATGCATATTTTTCAGATTTTTAATGCCTTCTCTAATGAACCTTAAAAATCTTGGTTCTCCATTAGCATCTAGCCTTTGAGTCAGCAATCAAGAGGGAATAATTCAGAACTGACATCACAGGCAACTTCGCAGTTTAATGTCAGCGAATGGCAGGGAAAGGAGAGACTTGCATCAGGTTTTCATCAAACCATGTTTAGAACTTCTCATGGGTTTCTAAACATAGGCCTGACCAGCCCCACGTTTGGCACCAAGTGCAGCCTTTCACAGTCTGCCCTGGAAGGGATTTTTGTGACTTGGTTACTTCATTGTCAGATGCTGTAACCATTTTTAGGTGACTAACGAATATTTTAATTTGACCTTCTAATCCCCAAGAGTGTTACGTGCCAAAGAATAATAAGATGGGGGGAGTATGTTACAAAATAGATGATTTCATTAAAAATCAGAATTGTTTGCCAAATTTCATCGTAGTTAATATTCTGCAATATGCCAAAAATATCAGACAAGCCGGCGTCAGTGTGATTAATTTCACCACTATTTCCTTTTCTTCCTCAAGCTGACCACTGGGGACACTAAACTGGCATGCGTGAGCGTACACTTTGCACATGTTAACTGAAGTGTTTGTCAACAAATTCCCTTTCTTTCTCCATTAGCTGGTCTTTGGTCCGCCATCTTGAGCTATTGTACAAGAATTAGTACCAGATGAGTGGTTTGCTTTTGTGTATCCATCCATGTCAAACTGAAATAGGTAAAGAAGATTTATAATAGAAAAGGGGTTTGTTTTTTAAAAGCTACTGTAAAGATTTTAGTTCTTGTATGAAAACCCCCTTGAGTATATCTTAGATCCATTAAATGCTTCTAATTTTTAAATTTTTCCTCATCAAGGATCGTACTTGTAGATTATAAGTAATAATTAAAAAAATAAGAGGTTGTCATATCCAGATCCTGCCCACGGTATATAGCTGTGAGTGCCACTGATGCCAGCTGAAGTTTCATCTGTGTTCCAAAGAACAAAGAGTAAATTCTGTCCATTGACACCTCACGACAAGTTTAAGTGACAGCATTGAACTGGTAAACAGCTCAGGTCCAGAATAAAAATTTGAAGTGTGTATATAACTGCTTTTTCTTCTGCAAAAAGGACATCTTTTTTTTTTCAGAACAGTAAGTATAATCCTATCTTCTATTTAAAGCATGCAGTTTATTATCCCACTTTTTCACCTACATTTTTCTGCAAATTCTCTTAATCCATTTCACTGAAAAGAGGATTTAGCAAGTGTAGCACATATCAGATTTCCTGATAGACAGACAGACAGATTTCCTGGTTTGTTTTTTTTTTAACAGTGAATGCAAAGCTATTTCTTTTTTAAGTTGGTCATAAGTGGGAGCTGAATGAAAAGATTTCCTTTTCTTCCAGCTACTGTACAGGAGCCCTCTGTTTACAAGCGTGTTGGAGAACGATCAGAGGAATATTCATGTGGTGTCGTATGTATGTACAAAATTTCTAATTGATTAATCGTACATTATGCAAAGCTGTCAAACATCATGTTAAAATGTATAACAAAGTTTAAAAAATTATGAATTATTATTAATACTCCTGAGATTCCCAAAGCAGTTTAAAGATGACTGAATTAATCCTCTTGATGATTGTGTAAGACAAGCAGTATCTCACTTTGAAAGACAAGCATCATTTCTTTCTACAAGGACGTATCAGTTTGAACTTTCAGTAATAAAATTCCTAATACAGATTCTTAAGTTGTACCAAGAATCCAGAGGTTGCAGCATGTCAGATAGAGCTGTATATGTAATCCTCTTCCAAACAAGCAAGGAAAGAAACAGCCTTTGTTACTAAAGGAACAAGAGCACAAAACAAAATGATAGAATTAAAGTTGTGAAGTAAAATATTGACCTAAACGGGATTTCCAACATCAGGCAAGGGCTCTGTCATCACATGGCTGAGAAGTTAGGCCTCCGAACACCACAACTTCACTGTGAAAACTTCATTTAGACTACAGTATGTTCTAGGGCTCAGAAACTTCCATATTGATCACAGCTTCTTTGCAACAGTACCTCCAAACATGATGTGGTGTTTCATTACAAAATATTAGTGTTTGCCATGTACCTTCTTCTTTTTCCTGTTTACACGTGGTCTTCTTGATTCTTAGAGGAAATGTACTGCAACTTCATTACTTGGTGGCTCAAAGAAAACTTTACAGATTCATATTCCAAGAAGCATCTGTATAAAGTCCCTTTATCTTTGGCCTTGAGGTGCTGCCTCTGCACATTTGGAAGCAGGAAATTATATCAGCAGTCTCCAGAGAAGTCTTACCTATTTGATTCTGTCTCCTGCAAAGAACAAGGCTGTAATGATGTCAAAGTTTCAGCTGTCAGGTTGCTGAGGTAGAGAGAGAAGGAAAGGAGGTGAAAGAATTCATTTCATCTCTCCTTGAAAACTTCCTGTGACTCAGAGAAGACGTCTGGGCTACAAACCTAGAGATCATAAATCCTCAGCTAGTGACTCCTGTAATTTTGAACACTGCAGAATCATCATCAAACAGCAGCACATCTGACAGATTTGGTAGGAGAAGCCAATGCTTCAATCTTTCCACAAAATAATTTCAGAGGCAACGAGACTAGAACTAAGTTCTGTACAACACCATGGTGAATTTTCTCCCAATTGGCCACAGTTGTGAAGTTTCTGCATTTACAGCTCTCTAACACCAGAATAGTCAGCTGTCCCAGGCCTGCAACTCGTACCAAAATTATTCACAGGTCTAAAAGGCTGAAAGTCCCTGGTCACATACTACATAGCTCACTGAGCAAGTGTCTATATCCCAGTGCAGTCTGGGAGTTATGTTTCAGATGCCTTTTAGGCTTTCTTCCTCCCCTATCCCTGCTTCCAGGAAGATAAGGCACCCACCATAAGGAACTGCTCAGAAACAGCTCAAGTGTAACCCAAGTCTCAAGAGCTGTAATTTGGCTACATATACTCTTATAGGCCATGCAAAAAAAGGGATTTGTGATTATGCAAATGGAGTGGCTGAATGCAAATGATGAAGACTGCTATTTTCCTCATCACGAGGTCTCACGTCCAGTCCCCCAGACAACTCAAACAGGAGGGCCTCCCCACAACAGCTTGATTTTTGCAGAAAAGGCCTGCTGCACTGCAGGCATTAGGCAGCTCCTCTGTGTAGTAGTCCACAGAGAAAGTATTTCCACCTTCAGCTCTAGTTAGTGCAGCAGCTGAGTTGGAAGAAAGCCATGCTCCTGCAGATGGGCAGGAAAAAAAAAAATCAAAAGAAAGGCCAAAAGCAACTTTTTTTTATATATATATAATATTGTGCTTGTGGAGTATCTGGTTAATGACCTTACAAGTTTCAGAGCAGAGTTCAGGACAAGCTTAATTTAAGTATAGTTCACAGTTCAACATAATTAGTAGTAAATCATGAAGAGACTCATGGCCTGAAAGTCAGGGACTTGGACTCTTTTTGCCTCATGTCACTGGATCACCTGTTTATAATTTGATGTATAACAACCTGATGACATTTTGATGTCTCTGTAGCTATTTGGAGACTTTTTACAGCTCACAGGAATTCTGCCTAACCTTTTTCTCTAGCATACAGAAAGATATTCTGCTATGATACATTCTTGAGCCTCTACATCAGCAAAGGCTTTAACACTTGCTTTGAAATAAGCCAATACTGAAAGGCTTTTCTTTACAACTTGCACATTAGAAAATATATGAGAATTGAAGTTACTGTTCAGGTGACTTTTGAGGTTACTTCAGATGATACACACTGTGCAGTGTTGGTTTACACTAAAAATCTCTAAGCATTTTTATCTGGGAGAGATTTTATAGTTGAGGAAGAGAGTTTGGGTTTCTTGAGTCTGTTCTTCCTGTATTTGTTTTTATTTTTTAATTTTACTCTTTGATTACTTGGAAAACTGATATCTAGAAATTTTTCCATAGCTTTTGGGGAAAGAAACAGGAAGGAACCCACACCGGGCTGGACCCTTTAAGACCCAGTTTTAAGTTTTATCATTTAGCGTATCTTTATCAAATTACAACCCCTATAAAGCATAGTTTTCAAGACCCATGTCAGACTAACATTTAACAGGATGGAGAAAACATGTACAGCTATAAAAAACACTAAACTAATGCTGTACAGAAAACTGAGCTGCACAAGAAGTTTCAGTGCTTACTCAGTTTCACTGTTTTAACATTAGGGTTGCTAACTTAGCTTTGTCTTCCAAATAATTAAAACCTATTGTAATTATACTTGTTAACTAGTCTTTCTAACATAATAAACACCTGACTTCAAAAGATGGTGATATAAAGAGGGCAGAGTATGATGGACATGTATTACTTTACTCAGATTTTGACCTGTTTGGGTCTTATTTGACTTCCTGTGTGGTTGCCTTACTCTGGGCCTGTGAAGACAATCAATGATAAAGGCGAGTACATACAATTCAGCTGAAGACACACAGTGTAAAATATAGACAGAGAGCAGTAACACACACCATAAAAGCTGTTTATGGCAGGATGTTCATGTAACCACATCCCTGTCTTTTTCCCCTCACCTCATTTCTCCAGGGACCAGTTATATTTAAGAACAAACCCCTGTCTTAGTGTATTTGAACAAGGAAAATTAAATTAGCTGCTTCCCTGGCTATAGTTCCTAACATCATTGGGTAATTCTTATAAAGGCTCCTCATAGCCCTTTTACACATCTTCTTAACTAAAAGTCCAGGGTTTACAGTTCCGAGGCACAATAGCCAAGAAATGTCAATTACAAAAAAATACCTCATTCAGAGAATACACAGAAATGAAACATTAGACACAGATAATTACTGTAGTGGTTTATGTTAAGATGGAGAATTCCCATATTACAGATATGCAAACTGCTAATGCTCATATCTCCTCGTGGCTTTTTGTCTTGGCACAACTCTAGGTTACGCGGGGATGGGATGGGTGCCTGAAGGCTTATGAAAGCCCTTAGCAGATGAGCCACTGGCCTGGATAAAAGAGTGTTTTGTCATGAAATAGCCTAGAGCCCTGATCCCCACCATGCAAAATGTGACATCAGGCAAGAATTATTTTTTTCCTTAAGATTTATAAAAATTAAGTTCAGGCAAATTTTAATCACTAGAAAGGCAAGAACATTGAAGAATCAATACAGTAATCCTTGATACTAGAAAAAAGATACTACAGGGTCCTTGAGAGTGCTAGACTGTATGCCAGGTGTAGGCCAGCCTGTGTCATAAACAGAACAAGAAATGAGGACAGAGTCAAAGATCACCGAAGTCACAGGCAAATGTTCTGCTGATTTCAAGGTAATAGGACTTATAATATCAAAGTGTTCTTCTTAACCAAATTTTAATTTCATTAGCACACCAGCCCTTTACCACCAATTTAACCACCCACATTTATTTTAAAGAAGATATAATTATATTGTCCAATATTGCCTCTAAATCAATAGTTCCCTGTATCTTATTCTGATTTTACAATGGAAAATACCTGAGAATCCTTTTCAAATCTGCACTTTCCATACATATGTGTACCCACATCTGTTGTTGTCATATGATTTTACTCAGACTAAGAGACAGACTTTAGCCGTCATTAAAATGCAGTACAGCCAGCATTCTTAGCAGTGTGGTATAAGTCAGTCTGAGATGTTGCTAAGCTTCATGCACCACTTAACCTCTTTGGTCTGGAGGTACGAGCATTTCTGAGAAGCATGGTTTAGTGGGCTTTTTTCCCCAAGATAGTGGAAATATGCTACAGATGATAGCTGCAGTTTTGGTAGCTGGACAGTACAGAAAACACAAGACCTATGATCTGGTATTACTCCCTGGAAAGTGAAGCAAAGTAACCTGGATCCTATGTCTGACTGACATAAAGTAGTGCCTGTAATCTGTTGTGAGAGTAATTCAGGAGAGCTCAGGGTTTTCTGTATGCATAGATGAGTGTTGCTGTTTAGGGTGTGTAAGTACTACCTTTAAAATGTTTAAGCATTCAAAATGAACAGAAAAAAACCATAACCAGGGATATTGCTTTGATTCTACTTTTTCATGTGTGCTTCGGTCTGATCTCATTTAATTCACCAGAAATTAGAAATGAGAAATGTCAAGATAAGATAAACAAAAGTAAAATACTATCTGTTCTATTTTTTTTGGACTTGCAATCTATATTCACAGACTAAGTTGAAAATCACCTAAATAAACACATCTGTTAAGCTAACATTTTCCAGTGATATTGGTTTGAAAGTTGTGAAATGTGTTTGATGTATTCATGTTACAGAGACCAGTTTCCAAAATGTTGACTTCCAACTTTTTTTTTAAGTGTAAACTGACCTTCTTCCTGTTGGCTCTGTATTGGCCAAGACATATTTCATTTCATGCTGGCTAAAGCTAGAGGCAAAATGTTAAAATACTCTAGCGGTTTTATGTGTAGATTGGAAAGAAATATTGTGAGGGTTGTATAGAGAGGAGGACCAAAAAATTCAGCTCTGTTAAATGTCTTCTCTAGCAGCCTCACATTGCAATAGATCACTTTAGTCAATAGTTAGGTAGGAAAGACTGTACGTCTTAAGACAACCTCACGTGGCTTTTTTGAGCTCCAAGAGAAGGTTATCAATTATATGAGGTGGTAATACAGACTCAGGGTCAGAGGCAGCACTGGCACATAATGCAAAGTTCTCTCTAAGCACATTTGTAAGCACTTGTGCCTGTGTCTACATAGAAGAATCAAAATGTCCAAACATATTTCCTTCAAAACTGATGCAAGAAAGTTCTATTTGCATTCAGGATACAGTATCAGGTTCCTCATATTAATAACAGAAGCATGACTGGAAGGGTGATAAGTAGTGTTTAACTAGACAAGGGGTGACTAGAGAAAGGAGATGGTACTTGAACTTAAAAAGTCTCTCTTGCAGTGGCTTTTTCTGTAGTTTTTCTGGGTATTCACATTGATATCCATCCAACCATGAGCAGCCCATCATCTGCACCATTTTACCTTTCACTCCTAGATTTGGTCCCCAACTACTGGGAACAGACCAGAATTGAAACCTTAGGAAAATAGCTGAAGGGGTAGACATTGATTTTTTACTTCTCCTAGGCACAGAGAGGCTGACCTGGCGAAGGTCAAACACCCCTTCACAGATGAATAGTTGAATAGCCTTTCATTTCTATTTTTCTTGATAATACGCCAACTTTGTTTCTTGTGTGAACCAAGACACTTAAATTATGAGAAATCTTATGTCCAAGTATCATCCCAGTAATTTCCTTTTAACCAGAAATCAGATCTAATGTGCAATTTACTTCTTTGCTAAAGAATCAGCAATTGCACTTTAAATACTGTTTGTTTACAGTCATGACAACTTATTTTTCCCCCTAATCTCTCAAAACCTGACGAGGTTGAAAAGTCTATATTTGCCAGGCTGTCATCAGACATCAATATTTATTAAGTCAAAAAGAGAATACACAATTAGTGATGTGCTGTGATTAAGTATCTAGACAGATTTCATAAACTCAGCAGTCCAGCCATACCAAGAACTGTAATGAACATGCTCACAAGACCACAAGAGGATAGACAATAACTTGACATTAAAGTGCTTTAATCCTCTTCCAGTGCAGCAACTGCAGCACTTAAAGTCATCTGTTCTTATGAGAATTGAAATATGTGTAAGTAAATAACCCAGAGTGCTGTTAATACTAGTTATACGGGACATTCAATGGGATTTTCCATGCCAAACGCTGAAACGAAGATATATTCATGTATTCATGGAACACATGGGAAACATGGACTTGCCCAAAATTCAGCAGAATTTAGCAAAGCAAATTATGGCCAGAAATTACTCTGGAGTGATGTCAGACAGTGAAGTTGAGTGTTTAAGGGCTAAACTCTTGCAAGATGAATCAGGATGTCAGATTAGACTGCTATTCTTCATCTCTCCCTCACAACTCCTGCAAATAATGCTGTATTAAATACTGGAATACAGTCAGTTCTGACACTGGCGGCACTAACACTGATGTGTAAATTCTCTTAACAACATCCAAAAACCAGGAGTCAAGACACATTTGGAAGGGCAAGAGACACTTTGCTTCAACTGTCTTTCAGGTCTCTCAGCTGAAATGTTGAGGACTGGAGCAGAAGAGATGCAGGGAGCAAGGGGAAAAGAAAAGCAGGGAAACTGAGTGCTGCAAGCCTTCATCACAGAGCAGATGAGAGTGATGATTGTAGGCCAAGGATGGCTAAGATGACAAATGTGTGAGGGTTGAGACCAAAACAACAAGCACACAGGAAATAGTAAAGGCAGCAAACTTATCAGATGAGGCAAAAGCTGGCTGTAGAAAAAGGAGCACAGTATGAGTCACAAACTGGTTCTCTAAACCCAAAAAGTCGATAGGGGGAAAGAGACAGACACCCAAGCTAGGAGAATCATAGAATCTTCTGGTTGGAAAAGACGTTGGAGATCATCGAGTCCAACCATACTGATCTTTTGCTAAACCATGTCCTTCAAAAACTCCTCTACCCGTTTTTTTAAACACCTCCAGGGATGGTGACTCAACCACCTCCCTGAGCAGCCTGTTCCAGTGCCTGACCACTCTTTTGGTAAAGAAACTCTTCCTAATATCTAGTCTGAACCTCCCCTGGTGCAACTTACAGCCATTTCCTCTTGTTCTATCATGTGTCACTTGTGAGAAGAAATCAGCACTCACTCTGCTACAGCCTCCTTTCAGGCAGTTGTAGACAGTGATGAGGTCTCCCCTCATTCTTCTCTTCTCCAAGCTAAATAACCCCAGTTCCCTCAGTCGTTCCTCGTAGGACTTGTTCTCCAGCCCCTTCACCAGCCTCGTCGCCCTTCTCTGGACGTGCTCCAAGACCTCAATATCCTTCTTGTAGTGAGGGGCCCAGAACTGAACACAGTACTCAAGGTGTGGCCTCACCAGTGCTGAGCACAGGGGTACAATCACCTCCCTGATCCTGCTGACCACACTGTTTCTGATATAGGCCAAGATGCCATTGGCCCTCTCAACCACCTGGGCACACTGCTGGCTCACATTCAGCCGGCTGTCAACCAACACCCCCAGGTCCTTCTCCTCCAGGCAGCTCTCCAGCCAGTCTTCCCCAAGCCAGTAACACTGGATGGGGTTGTTGTGCCCAAAGTGCAGGACACAGCATTTGGTCTCGTTAAACCTCATCTCATTGGTCTCAGTCCACCGATCCAGCCTTTCCAAATCCCTCTGCAGAGCCTCCCTTCATTCAAGCAGATCAACGCTGCCAGACAGCTTGGTGTCATCTGCAAACTTGCTAAGGGTGCACTTGATCTCTTCATCCAGGTCATTAATAAAGATATCAAACAGAACTGGACCCAGCACTGAACCCTGGGGAACACCACTCGTGACCAACCTCCAACTGGATTTAACTCCATTTGCCACCACCCTCTGGGCCCAGCCATCCAGACACTTTTTTACCCAGCAGAGAGTGTGCTGGGTAAAAAGAGGAGGAAAGTAAAATCCAAAAGCAAAGAAGGTAGAACTAAAAGGAGATGCATTTTAGATCAACAATTTGGAGAGCATTCAGTTAAGAAAACAGTTGATTGACAGTTACAAGTCAAACTCCTTCACTGCAAACATCAGATGCAGAGATGCTAGAAAGCTTTGTGATGATGTCAGTTTTGATAAATTACATGACTTGTACAAGGTGGAGGTGAGGAAAATAGGCAATAAATTTTTCCCCAAAAGTAAAAATGTTTAATTTCAATGCATATATGAGATAAATACTTCTATAAAATTCAAAATATCTTTTTAAAATGTTCCTCGGTTTTTCTTATTTGATCAGGAGTTATTTTCACCTGGTTCCCTTAAGAAAATTAAGGACTTCTATTTCAAATAACACTTGACACGATGGACTTTATCAACTGTAAAAATATTTCATAATTTATCCTGCCCATGCAGCCAGAGAAAAGCAGAAAGCTGCATAAAACCACTTTTCTTTATTCTTTTAACTGCCAGTGAACCAAAAGGTGACGGGGTGGAGAAGTGGGGGGGAGCGGGAATGAATCATTCATTCAATTCTAATTCAGAAAATTTGAGACTGATGCTCTCTTACCAACGCTTTTGAGCTCCTGGTGATGTTCTGATTACGTTTGCTCAGCTCTGGAAAAGGCCCAGAGATTATAAACTCTTTCTGACAAGGACTCTCATTTATTTACTGCTGCCTGGAGTTGCCTTAGGGCTATGTCATGTGGTATGGGAGGCCTCAAAGATTGCTGAAGCTCCCTTTCCCAGCATTGTCTGTGTTTTGTTACATAATTTAACATAAACATAGATTCCATAACTTCTGGTTGTTTTGGGGAATATTTAACTTTGTTAAGAGTACTAAAAAGCCCTTTTTAACTGAGTCTTTCTTGAAAATATTTCAGCAACATAAACCCATATTATGAATGTCCCACTTCAAAATAAATCTTTATGATGTTTTTTACTGACAATTAAAATAATTGACAACAAATTCATATGGTTGCTGGCTGCTTCTAGCCTCATAGTCCAGGAATATAACCATGCTCTACTGAACTGGGAGCCTCAGGTTCAAAGCCAAAAGGGAGAACTGTGAGAACTACTGTAATAGCTTGCCTCACAATAAGTTAGAGGAGCAGTTTTACCAAGACTGGAATTGCAGATTTAATTTGAATGGTTTGAAAAAATGAGATCTCGAAGTACATTCAGAGGAAAGAACAGCTCACTAAAAAGAGGATGAAATATTTCCACATTTATTGGAAGATATCATATTTAGATGACTCTTTTTCTCTTAGGGACTTATGCACTCTGCTCTGAAGCCTAATACTGGTAAAACCTCTAGGACTGTGGTTAGCAGCAAGCAGCAATCACCTATGGGAGAGGAAAAGCATAAAACAGAGGCCATTGTACTATATTCTTACAAATTAAAAATCAGTCATATCTTTTATAACGTGCATTCATTCCCTTAGAGTTTATACATCTATCCAGAACATGTCACAAGAGCTGGGCTGTTTTTAGAAGAGAAAGGGCTTATTTTTTTTGTATATCTGGGGACTATTTCTCCCCAAAAAATGTCGAAGTTAAAAATGACCATACCGAGAACCATATGTTGAAAATAGCCAGGAAGGAGGAAAAATGGAAGTGTTCATGCAGATAAAAGAGGCTGTTATTTAGTGTTCATAAATTAGGGAATGCATTTCTTGGAAAGCTGTTGTTGCCAAAAGGCATGGTAGCAATGTTGGTGGTCTTCTTATTTTATTACTCTTAACAACAAATTGTAGTACAGAAATTATTGTGAAGCAAAAGATGCTAGATATTAGACAGAATTGGTAACTAAAATGGTAGTTTATGAGTAATAGCTTGCAGCCAGCATGATTCATAGTAGTAAAAAGTGCTGTGTCTCAGGAAATCTCAAAAAGAAAACAGATACTCAAGACGAAATAGTGACACACTTTTTCAGACTAGTCGGAGTTCCAAATATGCATACATCCATGTATATATATATGTATACATATACAAATACAAACATAATGTCAGAAGAAGAAAATGCTGGACCATTGTCTATTGAATGTTTTTGTTGTCATATTTAATAATCTGTGTCTATGGTTACACACAGTAATTCTGTCCCAGGTCTTGGAACGACAGAGATTTGTTCCCACTGATAATAATGTTTGATTTTCTATTCCTTATTCTGAACAATGAAATTGTATCCATGGCTTGTATTTTTACATTTTTTTAACTCCTGTGCCCAGGCTGATTAAGTGCAATACTCTCAGTGTCTTTTCAAAACTTCTTTTCACTTGTGCCTCTAAGCTTCCCACATATCACATTTTCTTTTAGGTATTCTGCTGCTCCTTTTCTCTGAAAGACTAACAGCCTTCAGTGTATTCCTTCTTAACGCAGATATTTCCTGGGAATGTCAATGCTAATCTGTTTGAGGTAGAGATCATTTAATATAATAAGACTGCACAACCTGAAAGATTAGACCCCATCTGCTAGTTCCTCACATTTTGTTTGTGAATCTGACTACTGCTGTTTATCTCTCTGAAAATAAGTAAAATAATGGGGTGGCTGTTAGGGTTAAAAAAGCATCAGAGTCAGTATGAATGCTCTATAAAATACAGATAGGTTCTATATTTTAAAAAACAGGTTGTGATTTTGTGAGTCTAAATGGACATCCAGTTTCCAGAACAGGTGGCCCAGCCAAATCCACACCAATATGGATGCTCCAAATGAGCAAATAAAAAATTGTTAGACGCTGAAATTAGGTCAGCAAAATCCTAGGAACTGCCTTTCAGCAAATTAGAAATAATAAACAAAAATCACAAAAAAACCCCACCTCTCTTGACAGATAAGAATTAATTCTCCAGAGAATATTGGAAGGCATATTTTAATGGCTGAAAGGAAAACCACCAAAGAAGAGAAATTACTAAAAAGAAAAAATATTATCTTATGGAATGACTACCTACTGCATTTTATTATATTTTATACTTGGATTCAAAGACAAATGAATTTTTTTCCTATTTTTTTTTTGGCTAACATTTTTAGGCCTAGATTTAACCCTATATTTTATGACAGGGGATAATTCAGCTACTGCTAGTGAATGACAAAAGATAAAATTTGCAGTTTTATATGAGTGTATGTTGAGGATTAGCACACAAGAATTTTTTTTTTGTTGCCACAGGCTCATTTGAAACAGACTTTTTTGCCTCGTTATTTTCTACACAAGTTATCTCCAGTTTATGGATAATTAAACTTGACCTGCCCCTGTAAGAAGTTTCATTAGATGTAGAATCAATCACAGAATCATAGAATGGTTTGGGTTGGAAGGGACCTTAAACATCATTCGGTTCTAACCCCCCTGCCATAAGCAGGGACACCTCCCACCACACCAGGCTGCTCAAGACCCCATCCAACCTGGCCTTGAACGCTTCCAGGGAGGGGGCATACACAACTTCCCTGGGCAACGTGTGCCAGTGTCTCACCACCATCATTGTGAAGAATTTCTTCCTAATGTCTAATCTAAATCTTCCTCCCTTACAATTTAAAGTCAATTTATATCCTATAGTATCTAGTTTCCTCAAATAATTCTTTTTCAGCCATCATAGTTCAGATATAAGAAGACATTGGGAGATACTATCAACCCTGTGAGTTAAGGCTTGTAAAAATTAACACTGGGGACTTATTCCCACAGCCACTGGATCTGATCAAAGTTGGAAAGTTAGTGGAAAAATTGTTATTCACCTCAATAAATGCAGACATATCCGATGCTCAAGGGCTTTGCAATTCGCTTCCCAATGTCTTGCCACTGTTAGTGCTCCTATTGCTGCTATGCCCCGTGTACATTTGCTGTCCTTGGAGAAGGCTCATCCAGCAGATTTGGATGATTTACGTGCTCAGACATGGTACTGCAAAGTGATAGGCTATAACACTAATTCATATAGTAATGTGATAATGCTGGCTGTGAAATTAAGTTATTGATAATGAGGAAGATTATTTATAGATCACCTCTAATACACAGAATAGTGAGGCACTCACCACATTTTACAAATTGATTTATAAACTGTATATCAGAGGGGTAATATCACTTAACAACGAAACCTCTGGAACAGCATTTCATAGAAGAGAAGTACAGAACAGTGTACGAAGTATGGTAGACCTGTTTAATAGTGCTGTGTGGGTATGCATTGTGCCAGCTGGAATTTGCCCAATAGTCCAAGGCTAACTCCTCTAACCTTGCGAAAGCACTAGAGCACCATAAAAAATTTCATTCAAAACAAGAGAAAAAGACAAGAAGTGCAGATTATTGATCATCGCCATAGATCACATTCTAAACCTTGTTTTCTTTCTGACACAGCGAAGTGTATATTCAAAGCTTTTGCAAGACTTGCTTGCA
This sequence comes from Dromococcyx pavoninus, assembly GCA_033558185.1. Taxonomy (NCBI): domain Eukaryota; kingdom Metazoa; phylum Chordata; class Aves; order Cuculiformes; family Neomorphidae; genus Dromococcyx; species Dromococcyx pavoninus. Next base: position 1,946,417 of record JAUMJL010000104.1, on the reverse strand, counting down.
TGAGTTACTCTCTGCTGCTACAGAGTACTCTGCAGGAGCTTAGACAAAGACATGACTCTTCAAAACATTTTCTTTCTCTTTGTTTACACACCCACACACCCACTCTACCCCTAAATGAAGGCAAGTTTGTTTACTAAACCAAGATGGAAGCAATAAAGTGTCCTGTAAAATCTCTTGAATAATTCACCAAGTGCTAATACCTCTCATGTGAGATTTTATTATAAGTAAAGTGAATATCACCCAACTCTTACATCCACATAAATAAAATGATATACATAAAAATTGTATTTTGCATCTGAGACATGCACAAAAAAGCTAAATGACTTAGTGACTTTAAAATAAAAGTGAAGTAGCTATTCGTGTTTCCATGAAGCTAAAGAATCAACAAAACTATCTTGTTTATAAAATAAAACTTTCTTATATTCTAATTTTTATAATCTAGAATACAAACTGATGTTCTGAATTTCAGGGACAATGAGTACATAGCTAGATTCTGGCTTTCTGTATTAAAATTTTTATAAAAGAAATTCATCACTTGGAGAAACTTCTGAAGTGTTCATACCTGAGAATAAACACTGTATAACAGTTAAATATTTTATTTCTCCCTTAACACAAAGGAAACTACAGTGACTAAGCTGAAAACATCTGCTTTAGTCCTTGTATATGGAAACTATAATGGTCTATATACAGTGCCAATATCAATATACTGCTTCAAATTTGCCGAGCAGCCCTTGCTGTCATCAAAAACACACCTTTAATGGGGAATTTGAAAAGCACAGTTCCACAACTATACCCAAGTAAGAATGGGATAAGAAGATGATTTTGTCTAAATACATTCCTTATCATTTTACAACCCAGATGAAGTGAAAGGCAGAAACACTGTACTTACACTCCCAGCTCTCTTTGTGACATATACTGTTTTACTTCTCGTTCAAGATCCAAGTCTGTTAAAGCCAGTGCTAATGAACTATGATGTCGTAGTGCCCACAAAGCTGTTTTATTGAAAGACACAGTGAGAGAATAGAAACAGATCACAAATGTCGATTGTACACATCTCTGTATGGGTGCCTTTAACAATATCCTTCAAGTAAAGCTCCAGGGATTTCCTATTGGTGGCAAATGAGCCCACATAAAGTAGATAAGCCAAACAAACTTTTTTTCACTCATTGCGTAGTACCAACATCCCAAAAAAATTTTTAGCAGCTCAAGTCTTCCACAAGTTCAAATCTTCTCACAATGATCACTGAAAGTATTTATTCCCTGAGAATCCAGGTGCTGCATTACAGATGACTTTACATTTAAATTCTCTCCAGAAGGAACAAAATACTTAATTCCATGAGCTTCAGAGCTTGCCCTTAATTTAACACCAGGAAGGATGTAATTCAACAAATCTGGGACCAGTCTGAGTTTTCTCAAAGCCAGATTCCTAGCAGCCCCTGTACTGAAGGCATGCAGATGTGGTTTTTCTACCCTACAGGGACACAAACAGTGGCTAACACTACCCTGCCAGGGTTTGTACTTACTATACCCACAGCAACTCATTAACAAATGTCATGGTATGCACTGGAAGAATTTAAATTATCTGGTGAGGCTGAAGGCTAGCAAGGAATCTTTTATGCAACTAGACTGTAACACCATTGGCTGTACATGGGGGTCATTTCGCAGGACTGGTACTAGCCAATCCCATACATATGCACAAACAACAAATATTGTCTTTCTTTTCAGACTCATCTTCCAAATCAAAAAGTTATCAAGATATACTGTGATGCCTCCATGTCTTTTATTTTATATTATTTTTAATTGGCCTTCCTTTTCCTCTTACAAAGAGGTCAAGATTTCCTTTCCATCCTCTATTTCTCCTTGCCCTTCACCTTAGGAATGACTTCTTGCTGCATCCATCCTTTTTTCAGAGGAGTCTTTAGTTTATTCTCTGTGGTACTTCTTCACACGCCTCTGTGGTTTTGCTCATGTTAGTATATTATACGCCACACTGTTGCTATGACCAAAACCTAATAATATACAACAGCTGTGGACTGATAGGATTCTGGGAACAACCACATTTTTAACATATGAAGACAGAATCTGTCAGTAAACACTTGTTACATTGAGCTGTAGGTTGCATCATTATTCCCTCCTTTCTTAGCTAACAGGGTCTTTGACATGGAAGACCTAATTCAAAAATCATTTACATTAGCATATATGGAGACCAGCCTCTCTAGAGCTCTTGATACTTAGGGGACCTTAACGTCCATCACAGCCCTACCTCAGAACTGAAATCACAGCAGCATGACATGATATATTCAGGCTATAGCTCCAGGGCTCTGCAAGATCTGACGTGGGATTAGCTGCTGGTGTTCAGATTATATTCAAAATAACAAGAAGTAAGACAACATTACTCACTTAAGATAAAAAGTAACAAGATGCCACTGAAAATATTGCAGTAATTAGTGACAGATCTTCACAGTGCTGGGTATCACATTTTACTTCATTTTACATAAATTTCTTATATAATGAAGGCAGCAATATCTGCCATGTGGGCCGTAATACATTTTTGCCAGCTTTGCTACACAGTATGCTAGGGACATTATGATATTTTACACCCGTTGTGATAAAAGCTATTTATCTAAGACACTTTTTAACAGAGATCTACAGAGAGAGTATCTGTTGCTTATTAGCATCAGAGTATAAATATCCTTTTCTATGGTTAACAGAAATGGTAGCAGAAATATGTTGAAATGGTTTAAATTTGCAAACATCTATCCTTTCTTTCATAGCTGTCAGCATAGTGATGGAGATTGCAACATAAAATTCATAGTTTGAATCAGTTTTCACAGCTATAGCAGTAGCACAACTAAAAATTATTCCAAATTTTCACATATTATGAGGATGACAGCCACCCAAATTTATTTTAGAGAGTGACATTGTCTTTCAGAAACAAGCAATTATTTGAATTCTCAGTTTGTGAAATCTTGAGGAGGGTAAATTGAACTTCCAAAACTTTAAGCCTTAAAATATGCTGCCTAGGTTTGGATATTTTCACAAGCTCTATGCACCCAAATAACATCTAAGCACCCAAACAACAGCCCTTCATACGCAACTTCTGTATCTTAATCTCTGTGGTCTGCAAAATTTAGTAGAAATTTTGCAACTGTTGTCTTTCAAATGAAATCTCTGGAACTTCCTTATTTGTATTAAGACAGGAAAAAAAGTTTCAGAGTAAAATTTATTTTAATGCATCTGTATTGTACTTCTGCTTCTGGTCAACACCAGAAAATGTAAGGGCACACAAGGAGATCTAGTGAATGACAGGATAAGTATGGAGTAGGAGAGTTCAATTAAACTTTCTTCAGCCTCAGAGAAGATTGAGTTTACATTTTAGGAGAAGTCTTAAAATCATTGTTAAAATCGATTTTTTTTTTCCCAAATCTTCATAATATATTTGTTTCCAATGTCATTTTTGTATGTGAGTTGCGTGACTATCTACCACCACCATAAGATGCCTCTTACAAAAAATCAGGACTTTAATGCAGCATTACAGGTTTCGAAGCTGGACAGTAAGAAGCAGAAGCCAAAAGCAAGACCAAATCCAAGGTGCATCAGCTTAGCTATGCAGGTAGGATTCAGAGTTACACAGCCAATGCACCTTCAGGCAGCATTCAATTGAGCCAGTATATAAACCTACACTACACAGAAACCCCTGAGTACATGCATCTCATCAATTTTTTTCCTCCATGAATTGTGGGAGGTCTTTTTCCTTCTCTCCCCCAAGAGACACATGCAAGTGTTTATCAGCTGTACCATCACTAAAAAGTGTAACATGGGCTCTGCCCTATGTAGTCGGAGATGAACTAGTCTGTCTTAGCTGGAAGCACCACTTAGCAAAATACTAATAGGAAGAAGGTAGAAGGAACTCAGGCAACTCATCAGACAGAGCTGACTATTCAGACCACCCATACTAAATGTTCTTTCCTTTACTTTCATGGCTTCTCTGTAAATCTTGCCTTTTCAATCAATGATTACACTGGAAAACCATAAGCAAATCCACACATAGATGACATGCAATAAAGAACCTACAGACTTGCTATTTCAGTAAATGTTTTAGATCAGAAAGGGAATTAGACCAAACTTTCTACAAACTTGGGAAAAAGTCCATCTTGGAAATGTGGTAATCCCTGCGATAAACAAAGGCAAGCTTGGAAATGGTGCCCCAGGCATTTTATAGACATGCAATTGGGGCATTTGTGCATTAGCATGAAAAGTTGACATAAAATTATTGGTTTATTTATTTAGAGCTGGATGGAAGGAACACATTAAAATGAAGGTGAACAGCACCTAGTGGTGACAAGAGAAATTTGTCAAGTGTGGTAAGCATCACAATGTTACCAGGCATAATGGCAGCATTCTGCAGAGACTAATGACAAACAGCTTCTTCAGTGCTGGTGCAGACTTACAGAAAAAGGAGAGGAAGGGAAATGAAAGAATTTTCACGTTGAGTTTCAGTTAATTAGAAGCAGAAATCTGGGAGAGAGAGAAGCCTTGCTTTTTGAAATATCACTTGCTCCTCTTTAGATTATATTGTGCCCAAAGGCTGAATAAATATTCTTTTGGTGTTTGGATCCAAATGATGTCTCTAGTACACAAATATTCCCCATGCTGCTATATGTGCCATAGAAAAATGTTAATGTATGTGAGTTTGATTTTTCTCTCCAGCATTAGCAATGAAAGTAAAACATGAACATTAAACATTTGCAGTCAATACATTCTGGAGAGAAAAATATCAAGAAGTAGATCACAGGAAATCACACTTGTATTCTGCACATTAAGATTGCTAGAAGGAGCTGATTATTAAAAGGAAGCTAAAAATCTGTTGATTTACAAAAAGTGACCACTTCCCCTTTAGTGACTGTCATCATATTCTGATTTATCAAGGATAAAATTTCCTGAATCTTAGACCAGAAATAAGACCTCTACAATAGTTCCTCTATTAGTTAGAATCACCAATCACTAATAGTGATAGATAGATACCAATAGTATCTATTCCAGTAGTTGTTTATACCATACTTTGGTATTTGAAAATTCTTCATAAACCATTGTCTCAAAGTTTACATTCCTTTTTGTACCATACTCCATAATTTCCCCATTTCACCCTCTTAAAAATAACACTGTACAGTCCAACTTTTTTCTTTCACGTAGCTTTAATGCAAATAAAGACTGTAACAGAATAGATTGTTTTTATCCCTTGCTAATTACCGACTTGTAGGGGAAGGTCTATCTGAAGTAATGAGATCTTGCCTGTAAAATATTGGAGGCACTGATCCAGGAAGACCCTTGCATTGAAACAATACCCATCAATTTGATGCATTTTAGTTAAGCATTTGCTGGGGGATCTTTGTCTTATTTTAAAGTTTCCTATCTGTCTAGAAGCTTTGCTTTTGGTTATGCTCTGAAGCACCTCATTTTAAGAGAACCAGTCACTTGACTCTCCTCTTTCTCCCAGCCCCAGGAACCAGATGTTCACCTGAGCAGGCAAAGAGCTGTGGGATGAGATTGCCCTGTGCATTTTGGCACATACACTGGTCACGCAGCTGGTAGACCTCACAAAATGCCATGAGAGTCACCGCTTTCTTATAAACAGCTCTATAGCTCTATAAACGGGACTGCTGTGACTGCCTCCTTTTAGTGTAAAGCTCAGTTACAGCATTGGGGACAGACAGTATCCTTCACCTATGGTAAGGTTTCAGTCCTCTTTTTGGGATGTATAGACTGTGCAGGTTAAAACTCCTCAATTGAAAAGCTTACTGAATCCCAAAATTTCAAGATTTTATCAGGTACTCTAACCATTATGGTACTGCATAGTCATATCACACTATACTCATCCCTCATCTTCTCAACTATATTGAAAGTAAAAACGAGGTCAACTCATTTCCTCAAAAACCACATCATAAGACCTTTATATCTGGGAGAGAAGCTCAGGCTAGGAATAACAACTGGAAAAGTCTTTCTCCCTTCAGTGAGGAGTGAGGGGGAGGCAGCCAAGGAGAAAGGATAAACAGCTCTGCTGTCTGCAGTGTTTCTTGTTGGTTTCTGTATATCATACTCATGGGTGCTCCTAGGGACATCACTGGCTGTGTAGACCTTGTTAATCACTATGCTAATGAGGAGACATCTCTGCTTTCTGCTAAGGGAGCATGGGCACCCACTGCTTCTCACTGTCCTGCAGCACTAGGATGGCTCTTGGTGTTATTTTTTCTCTAGGTAACTTCCTTCAGTCTAAAAACTTTGTGTTGGCAGGTTGATTACCACACCTTGGCCCTACTCCTGGTTGTCCTCAATCACCTCCACAATAAGCATGAACAGTTTAAAATAGAAGGACAAATTTCTACCTCAACTTCTCTACTGAAGTCAGTTCTTCTTGTAATTACATTTTGAGTTCATTAGAATCCAGCTAACAGTGCCTAATACCTGCTTGTGGGCCTCAATCTTATGCAGATCGTAGCAAAGGCATAGCATCCTGCACCAAATGCTTACTTGTAAAGTTGAATATTTTTGGTCAGTAATGCCAAAAACTGTGGTTCAGTCAGGTTGTTGAACGCATCAGCTCTGGTGGATGAAAGTAGACTGTTAGATAGCCTTCTTCCAGTCTATATATTATGTCAATAGGTAATGTACTGTACTGTTACAAAGCTAATTCTAATTACCTTGTACAGCAGAATTAAGAACTAGAAAAACTACTGCTTCAGGGATAGCAAAAGACTTCATATCTGTAAAAGCACCCTTACACAGACTTACATACATGCATTTCATATCCCTATTCCACACAATATTTGCATATGATCTATAATCAAAATGTTTTACCACAGCAACACTGATAACACATTATTTCATGGTGCAAAACCTGCACACAGGAAACACAGGGATCTTTCTGAGGATATAGACAAGGAAAGAGACTAGAAATTATTATTGGTATATGGTTCATTGCTGTGAATTCCAGTTTTGTACAATTCAAATCTGCTATCCATATTCAACCTGAGTAAGGCCTGTGAGGTCACATCTGCTCTTAGAAAAGCAGAGAGACCCAAGTAATTTTCTTCCTCGTGCCGGACTTACCTTCATTTAGCTCAAGTATTCTTCCCAGAAAGATGAGCATGAAGCCATACAAATAAGCACAGCCGAGGTGACACAAACTACTCTAAGTCAGCTCCTGCTCACCTGCTAGGATGATCAATGTGAACCACAACAATGTGATAGGATCTCAGTAACGCTTAGGACTGGTATTTGTGGGTACCCGTAGACAGTACGGAAGATGGAGAAGGTGGACCTTGCTCATCTCTTAGGAAGTCAGAGTGAGTTGTATACACAGATACCACACCTGTGAGAACGGCAGATTTGAAAACAAATTCAAGCAAGTGTTGTGCATGTGAGCTACATGGAGCAGTGACTGGAAATAACTAGCTCAATGGTGAGGGGTGAGAGGGGACTCATGCCTCAGGTACACCACAGAATCGCTGGCTCAGCTTTCCACTAAGGATGAGGACACCTGCATGCAGAACCTGCTTTTCTCAGTTTGTTTATTTGTCATTAAAATGGCCTCATGACACATATATAGCCTTTCTCTTCCTGTGCTCATGCTCAGGAAGAGAACCTTGAAGTGTGACACACCCTGAACGCAGCTGTTACATTGGCAGTATTTCCGCAGTGTCTAAATAAAAATCTAGCCTTGTAAAAGGCTGAAGAGCCTCAAAAAATATCTCAGGTCTCTGTGGGTCAAAAAAAAAAATGAAGGAGGCGTGATTTCAATCTGGTTAATTTGTAGAACACCTTTCACATTTGGCTTGGATTTTCACTACATATGTTGCATTTTTTTCTGGAGGAGTCTAGAGAGCGTGGTGTGCTGCATGTTTCTTCTACTAACACAAACCAATAGTGAAGATAAATGAGATGAGGGCAGATCTCATGATTTTAAAGTTTCCTTTGATTCTTTACTGAAGGGCCTCATTTAGAGGTACTGCAGGGACTAAGAAGGGATGAGGTTCACCTTAACTCAACTTGTCTGTCTTAAGGGCAGTCATCAAGTCAATGTTCTCTACAGCCACAGGAGAGACTGAGGTGCTTCATACCTATTTGATCCTTACTGTAGGTTGCACTAGTTTCTTCTCAAGCACTTGTCCTTCTTTCCTGCAGTAATAGAGCCCTTCTCTTATTCAGTTTTCATTCACTTACTTGCCTGTACTACTCAGTTCCAAATGAAACTGACAGAGGAAGTGTTGAAACAGCGGAGAACTTTTCTCACAGTATTTCTGGATGAAACAAAAGATCTGAGTGCTGGAAATCTTCTGTCTGTCTTTGTACACTCTAAAGACAAATAAATAGCTTCTCTAGCATGCAAGTTATGAATATGAGTGTAAACTTGCAGACATCAAGGTCCCTATGATTTATAAACACTCTATTACATTTTAGCTCTACCCCACAATTACATAAACCATGTTTGCCTTCTGAATAAAAAATAATAGAAGGGGAATAAACGAAGGGGAAAAATCAAATCCTACAATTGCCTTTTTCCCTCTTTTTTTTTTAAAGAGAGGAAAAAACGTGTCAGCATTTCCTTCTCAAAACATACTTGGACACCCCTGAACTGAGACCTAAAAACTGTGCGCCTTTTTTCAAAAAAAAAATTGGTGCTAATGAGCATAACATCTGTCAAGTCTGCCTGCTTAAACCTGGTGGCTGAGAATTTCAGCACTACAGTTGCACCAGAAGTGGATGGAATAACAAAATATTTGAACTACTTGAGGACCTAAATATGTATACTTAACAGCATATCAGATTGCACAGTAAATAAGAACAGAACAGTGTGGACGTAGCAGGTAAGGAAGGGGAAAGATAGAGAACACTATTTGATATTTGTGCCCAAACACTCAAGAGCGTGCTCTACCAGCTGAACTTTCTGAATGACCTGTATGGACGACACTGTGCAAAAGGCATTGCAAAAATTTAGCTAGCAACTGAAGAATGAATAATTGCCCTGACATTTTCATGTGTTTTAAACATCTATCCAGGTGCTGATGGAAAAAAAATCATTTGTGGTTTTCCATAACACCTGAGACACTGACTTCCTAAAATTAGACATAGACACACAGCTGGATTTGTTCGTAAATGGTTTCAAGGCTTTCTCTGTTTTGTTCGGGTTCTTTATGAGCGTTTGTCTTAGGGGAATAAATTGCTTATTATAAAGAGAGTAACAAAAGAATGAAAGTTCAGCCTAGGATTTTGGTGTAGCAATCAGAGATGAGAAAAATAATTTAAAAGGAATTAGCCTAAGATATTTGCCAACAGACTTCAAAAATGCTTCAAGAAACTATATAATTTCATTCTGAATATATATAAGTAAGTATTACCAAGGTATTCCTTAAAAAGCTTACAAACATTTCCCAACCAATTTATAAAGACACCTAATGAAAGAGGTTTTCTAGTATTTGGTTACCTGTTTCACTCTTCATTATTTTCATAACAAGGACTTTAAAAAAATCTATTACAAATATCTCTAATAGCTAAAATTTTGGTTTTGTTGTTCTATCCTAGTGGAAAAGAATAACTAGTCTTCGTAACAGCACCTTTTATGTATCAAACACTATATCCTATGCTACTTGCCACCACGTTTGAATCTAGACTATTGCTGAAACTTAAAGTTTTCTGAACTTAATTGTAGTGCTCTTCTCTGGGCTACATCAAAGTTGTCTACATGTTTCATGAAGTTTAGTACCCAGTAATGAATTAGTGTTCTTGACAAAGCACAAACAGCACAAAGTAAATAGTTACAATCTCCATTCTTTTATATATATAGTACTCTTATCTCTGAATAACTTAAGCTTTTTTCTGAAAGAGCCATATTACTGGTGGCTTTTTCATTTGCAGACTCAGATCTTTAGTATTTCTTGCCTAATCCTCTTTTTTTACGAAAAAATATTCAAATCAGAAGTCACTTGCTCTGACCCTCTGTTACATTTAACTTGGGTGAAATACTTTGGAGACCAATACTAAAATTTGCAAGTTCTTCATTCTGTCAGAAAGATAGTTTCCAGACTTAGCAATTCCATAGAGGTTACCACACTTTCTTAAAAAGCCATGGCAGCTTTAGTCCTGCAGTTCAGTGTTTACAATACAAACTTAATTGTCTTTATTAGCCATTATATTTTTCTTAACAAATTAACATTTGAAAGGCTTGGTAATTGTATTTGGAGGGTCTGTTATGGGAAAAACAACCCTCAACAAATGACTGAATTCCTCAAGCTCAATGCAATCATAATTGTTTGATACAAGGTACAGATTGCCTTTGTGTTTTCCTAAATGGGATTAAGGCTTGGAGGATTCAGTAACTCCTCATTAACAGGCAAAATGATTGAGTGCAACTGACTTCCAAATAATGGCTTTGGTCAGATTATGAGTGTGCCAGAGAAACATATACCCTAAATGACTGAAATAGTCTCCTTTCAGCTTTCCCTTCTGTGGAGACCATAGATTTGAAGGGATAATGGACTCTCAGCTACCATAATTGCAAAGTATTTTCTTATTATCTGTGGCTAAATACGTATGTGGGCTAAACAGAAAGACAAAATATGAATACCATTTCCTGCTGCTGCAGAAGCAAACTGTAATATCCTGGTAGTTATCACAAAGGAGAGATCATAGATGCAGAAGTGCTTTTGTGGACTGAGTAGCTCTGTTCACCGTATAATAGTAACAGTCTATAATGTAATTCAGAATTTCTATATAAGAGGAGGAGGGGCAGAAAAAAGCATCATTTGGCACATAAGAGGACTCATGCTGGGTTTATTTCTTAGTGCTTGAAGAATTGTATGTTGATATGTTGAAGGAAAGGTGAGTTCCATGCTTTGATAAGGCACCATGCACACCCATTACATAAATATCTGATGGAGCCAAACAAGTATTTGGCACTATGTCCCTGGTCTCTTTTTTTTTTGCACTAGTAATTAATGATGCTACTAGGTATATGATACCAAGAATTTTGTTCAGTTTCAAACATCTGGTAAAATCTTAGCCTAAACAGTTTGAAAACTTTCAGAAAGGTAATTGAAGAGCTCTTAAGTGAGCCTCCTGGGGCAAATGACTACAGCATTAGGAGTATGATCCTACTCCCACTGTAGTCAATGAAAATTCTCTCACAGAAACCAAACTTCTTAAGTTGTAACAAGCATGCAGAGACCTGTAAAACAATTGTCTTATAGCACTGCGAAGGCAAGGAAAATTCACCTGTTACAACTTACTCCTAAAAAAATGCATGTGAAATGTACTTCCAAGAATTAATAATATTGCTAATATTGAGTTAAAGGCCTTTATTTATCTTAAAAATGTGCTGCTGAACTTTGTTTTTTGCTCAAGATCCCATTATTCTAAATCATTCAGGAACGTAAGTGTGGGATTCTGGGGGTGGGTGTATCCTCTGCACATCACACTGTGTATCTAACCAGCACATCACTGCTAGCTCTGTGAGGGCCCTGTGACCTCAACTGCACCAAGAACATGCAGGATAACACAGTTCTTCACACAAATTTATATTTTAAGTACCGCCACGCTGTAATTGAAGTGCTTCTTTGTCACGCTCTGGTGATTTCCAGCTGCAGTAAGGAAAGAAGTCAAGCACTTCAAAGAGCTAAAATTATTTACTCAGCATCTTCTAACTTATACACATCAAAAGACAAGATAACTTAACAATGTGCAAGGATGTTGCATAAACAGCTTTAAAGTTTCTTATGAAAGCACTGTGTGGTTGAATTAGATAGTGTATCTACTCACAGGAGGCAGTGTGCTCCAGAAAATTTTAATGGGTCAAAAATAAAAAGGCACAAGTAGGAAGCTATAAAATAAAGCCTAAGCAAGAACACTTCCTATTTTAATAACGGCTTCAAAAGAAATCTGTAAGACAGATAATCTTTCAGATCAGCTGGACCAGCAGAAAAACAGTGCATTATGTTAGAAGAAAGGAGGAACTATATTATAAAAATCAGGAAAAAAAACCCTAAAATATCTCCTAGCATCTCCTCTGAAAAAGATTTCAAGGTGAGAATTATGTTCCTTCTGTCTCATTTGACACAAAAATATTATCTTTATGTCATCTGTAGACATGAAAGGTAATTTAGTGCACAGATTACATCTCCTAAGAGAAGAAATAGCCTAGAATCTACACTGTTTAGTCTTAAAGTCTTTCTAGTCAAATACAACTATCAGTTTGGTGTTGGTTCCCATTTCATACTCTATTGTAAAATAAAGAGTAAACTGAGGAAGCAGGGAGCACCATCAAGCACAATTGCTGCTGAGCTGAGGAAATAGAAACACAGGGCATGGACATTCTCTTTAATAAAGGAACAACTCTCTTACACCAAGACAGTAGGATATAGGATTTGTAATTACCAACTCCTTCTTCCCTAATGGGGGATACAGGAACAGTGCAACTCCCCAGAAGGGATTGAAACAATGTTCCCAGCAGGTGAAACCAGTGTTTCCAATGGGAGTTGTTCCTCAGAGAGGTACAACATGTACTTCCTTAGGGTTTACCAACTTTGGCAAATTAATTAAATACTTCGCCTCCGCTTTGTATGGAGAGGTAATTGTGATTATACAGGAAATTCATATCTACCAGTGTATTTTCAAATTTGGTTGACATGGTTTCTAACACTGTTTAGACCTAATTTGTTGGATGGTCTTTTTAGAAGCAGATAGAAATTTTCAGTTGTGAGTGGTAATTTTTTCTTTCCTTTGTAGATTTCCTCCTTTTCTATCTTAATTCCAAATGCCAGATAAGCAGGATAATAGTCCAAGTAAAAAGATGATGGGGGTTGAGGAGGAAAAAAGACAACTAACCTGCTGGATATCACACAATATTTATCACTGAACTGGCAGCTTGTGAGTCTTTTCGTCAAATAATTCAGTCTGCTGTTACATGCTGCTCTGCTTTTCACATGTGCAGAAGTCTCTTTCAAGAACACTTAATATCACGAAGCTCTCTCTTCTATGCTTAATTACTTTCTGGAATGACAACAGACTGCAGTTAACGAAAAATCTTTGTTTCGTTCAATGTCTCACTAATAATTAACTGTGATAAAATACATTATTTAATCGTGACTAATGGCATAATACTTACACATTCTTCTTTTGTACTCAAAACCTAAGGAATTTATATCTTAACCACCTACGGTGTTATCTAACACAGATTTTTCCAGAATATTTTTGATAGTGTGGGTGGCAATGATGATTAATGCAAAAGATACAAATAGGTTTCTGAAAGCTTTTTGTCTCATAGATTTAATACTTCCATGTCTAAACATGTCCATTGATGGGAAAACAGAAATTAATGCTAGGCTATAACAGAACACAGCTAAACAAGTTCTCTTATCTTTGTTTTATTCCTCTATGCCAGCAATCATTGGGGGAATCACTGGAGATACCTAATGTAAAGAGTGGATATGATTTCTAATGCTTGTTACAGAAATATGCATTACAGGAAATGAAAGAGCAAATTTATCCATAGTTCCAGGACTCAGGAACAGCATATTTGTCACAGTTAGGGAAAATGGCGGGGATGCAAAGTGCAGGGTATGTACCAGTCAGTTGTACCCACGAATTGTAGGGCAGGCATGCACCATGATGTCCTTTGCAATCCCGATTGCTGTTGCCTCAGAGTTAATGCCTAGATCTGTCCACCACAGTGCAGATCAGGAAGCCTGGTACACTCACCCACGCCTGCAAGCTGTGGAGCACGCCCAGGTCCCAAACCCTAGACAGAGTATAAAAACCACCATACTTTTACAGACCACATAAAATGTATTCCCTGTTGTCCTGACCCCAGGGAAGTGAAAAGTGCACTAAAGGTTCACCCATACCTACGTAAAACATGAGTTTAATGGGAGATGAAAGCTTTCAACATCTTCCCAGAGGCAAGTATGAAAATGCTAGCTTAGAATGCTTGGCAGAATTTGCCCAAATACAATAAATGTGAGAGTGGAGGTAAATCAGTTTATAAGTTAAGATAGGCTTGTACCTAGGCTAGTCAGGCTGAGCCCTGACCTCTGGACCATTCAGGCTGTTAAATCTTCTGACCCACACTGGCAGCTCCTGCTCCAACCTTTGTGCCTGCAAACTCCTGTGCAATGCAGAGGCTGAGCTTCTTCCTAAATGCAAACAGGATAAGGGTCCACTCAGCATGTCTGCTTGTCTGAAAAGCACCATGATGGACACCTCTTGCTAAGAGCTATGCTAGATGAGCACCTTAGGTCTGTTCCCACAGCACAACATAAGCTGTGACTTGACACTATAATGTAACAGAGGAGAGACGAATCTCCTCAGTCAGCTTTCTGCAGGACACCTCTACACGTCTGACTCTCCACAGGCAGAACTCTCCATGGGGATCCCTGAGTACCTGTCAGTGAACAGTTCAGCCCCTGCTGATATTCAATGGCTTTGTGGAGCTGGACATTCACTGGGGAGGGAGGACCATCAGCATCTACCAGTCTGCTTACTGCTGGGCTCTCAGGGCTCTCCATATAGAGCTAGTCCCCATAAAGACTCGGCCATGTAGAGGTGTTCTGTGGAGAGTTGTCCCATGGAGAGTTGGCCTGCGGAGAGTTGGCCGCCGCAGAGGGTTAGCCGTGTAGGTTTGGCCACAGAGAGTTGTCTCTTTCCGATAGAGGAAGAGTGCCTGTACAGTCAGGCTCCAAACACAGCAGAAAAATGGGAACAACTGGCATTCATTCCAGCTAAGCCCCCCAGCTCAGATAGCTACCTAGGTACAGTCAAGTGTGGAAACACTAGCAGTGTGTCCAGAGACTCACCGGGACTAAACCCTGGGTTTAGGATGCACTATGTATGTGTATGTATGTATGTGTACATATATAATTTATACACACCTTGAGATGGAAGTGGACTTCTTCAAGGATAAATGTCAAGGCTATGCAATGTGTATGTAACAGACTTACCTACTCTGCTGGTTGGGACTGGCAATGTGCATTATTTCTGAATTATACATAAACAATTATATTTCCCTAATTTTTCAAACTGAATAAAGGTTTAGACCAATCACTTGAAATCCAATTGCTCAGCTATACCCTGGGCAGTAAACCAAATTTTTTTAAGACTAATTTTGTTTCAGGCCTGAGAATTTTGGTCATCAATGGTTGCTTCAATAACCACATTAGATTTACATTGAAACAGATGCTTCTAATTGTAGGACTAAAGTCCTCAACTGAAGTCTTTACTCAGATGAAGTCTGTATTCAAACAAAACTCCAAATTATCCCTTTAAACATAAGCTAGCACTGAAGGAGGACTAGAGATCGAGCTATAATTCTGCACTGGAGTTTGTCTAGGTGGGAGAGAAGGTAGGTGGCTAAAGGTAGACAGCGGCAGAAGAGCAGGGCAGATTGCCCTCAGACATAACAGGTAAAAGCAAGGTGCCTTAGTGTGGGCTACATTTTCTGGGAAGGCACATGGGCCTTGCTAGCTGTGAAGAGGGAAGCAGAAGGGAGAATAAGGATGAGAAGGATACAAAAGTAGGATGTTGGGGAAAAATGAGAAAAATCTGTGTTTCTTAGGACAGGGACCAAGGCTGATTGCAGAACAACTTCATGGAAAGATTCAATGCAACATGCTGCTCCACCTCCACCCTCAGACAACCACCTGCTCTGTCCATTATCTCTTCTTTCAGAGGTCCCTGCACAGATTTAAATGTTGCAATCCTATGGAAGGCTATATGACAGTTATTTGCTTGTTTGTTAAGAGAAAATAAACAAGGAAATTAGTGTCAGGGCCCTGAGTGTCTTACCGGTCCCTTTGGCCTCACTTGGACATTCTCCCCGCTGGTGTCAATGGACCAGGAACCCCTTTTCATCTTAGCTGAGGGCCTTCAGTCTGCATTCCAGTAGTACCATATGACTTTTGCTTCCAGTCCTGACTCCTCCTCTCCTGGACAGTGCGCTGGCACTACCCAGGCACACCTGGACTTGTTCTCAGCTCCCAGCTCCAGCTCCCATCGGAGCAGCACCATTCTTCCTGATCTCTGGCACTTTCACATGGGAAAAATTACATGACAAGATCATAAATACAGCAAAGTCAGGCACTTGGAAATATGGAAAAAAGACTGAATTTAAATTGGCCCTTTCCTATGGAACAACTTTGTGAAAAATAACACAGAGAGTCTATGACAATAAATACTGTGGTCTTCCATAAAAAGTTTGTAGAGTGACAAAGGCAGTGTCATGCACTGAACAGCAAAATGAAATGCTAAAGATGTTTCTCTAGAAGAAGTTCTGTGCATGCACCAAGGTAAGAATACGCTCTGTTTGGGATGAATCACCATATGGATAGCACTGCTTCAGCTAATAGTCAAAATAAATCAAAATGACTTTCCTCTTCCAGTGCTCCCTTATCACAGGTTGGATAGAATCTGTTCAGTTTCAGAAATTATGTTGGACAGGATTGTTTGTGTGACTCGTGTCTGCCTTGAGATGAGTCAGTCAGTCTGTTCAGTCAAGGTTATGTTTGGTTTCGGTTTTAACTCAGCAATGCTACAGCTCAGTTTTCAGGTCTAGCTGTATTTTAACTCCCACGCTGCACTGAATGGTTTTATACCAATGTACCTCTCTTAGATAAAAGATTCTGCCGTTAAGTATTTTCAGTTTTTCTATTCAGGTATTACAGGTCAATACCACAGGATATTGTTTCAGAAAATCACATTGAAAGTGAAGATTAATTTCCTGACATATTTTGGGGGAGGTGGAAATATATAGGTCTAAATAAAACCAGTCTTTAGACTTTGTTTTGGGCTTACAGTGAAGAAGAGCTAATTTCCTGAAATCTGTGATGTACTTTTACAGTCCTTATCTCATCACTCTTGTTCGTTTCCAAGAATAGATATTAGACATCATCTGATATGATAATGTGTTATGTTTGTAAGTCTCATATGAATCATCTTCAAGTAAGGCTGTGGCACCAAATTGACTGTTCCCTGTACAGAATCTGGCACACAAATTAGTCTGCTGCCATAAATTTCAATTATGGCACAGGAAATACCCAACTTACTCACTTACCTGGATTATTTGCTCTGAAGTAACTGATGCATGACAAGTTTTACTTATGTGTTTTGTCTTGAACCGACTTCACCATGAAAAGTTAGGAGACAAAAAAAGAAGAAAAGTTTTTGAGAAGATACATTCTTAAGAAGCCTTAGCATAAGCCAGTTAGAAATGCTTTCTGTCTTGTGCAGAAATGATGCTTTCAGTTGTGTGTGCATCAGGTCTCACTCATACAGTCTAACTGATGGCTGATCAACACTTCTTGCTAAGACCAAATGAGCTATGAAAATGCTGGGAAACCAGCTGAAACACTGAAATGGTGTGGACAGCAGAATAAGTTTCAAACAGAGGCTTCATGCTTTATCTGCTAGCAGTGGGTGCCTGCATAATGAGGAAGAGTCAGAAAGACTCAGAAAACAGCTTTTTGATTAGTTATGAAATTATATTGCAGCAAGTTGAGAACTGTACTTCATGCAAGAAAATTTTAAAAGAAGTTGGTAAAAAAGAGGTTGATAGAGAGCTGCCGAATCCTGTAGCCAAAAATAGGCAAGACTGTCCCTGGCATATCCCCACGTCCAGCAAGGCCAGTAGGCATGCACACAACCACGTGCATACACCACATCTACACATCTATACTTGGCTGACCACACAGATCAGCCTAGACAGGCAAATTCAGTGTGCACATGAATTAAAACGTGACTGGACTTTAGCAAGGCCTTTGACACTGTCCCCCACAGTAGACTCCTAGGGAAGCTGTCAGCCTGTGGCTTAGATGGGAGCACTCTGTGCTGGGTTAGGAATTGGCTGGATGGCCGAGCCCAGAGAGTGGTGGTGAATGGTGTCTCATCCAGTTGGCGGCCGGTCACCAGTGGTGTCCCCCAGGGATCGGTGTTGAGTCCGGTCCTGTTTAATATCTTTATAGATGATCTGGATGAGGGGATTGAGTCCATCATCAGCAAGTTTGCAGATGATACCAAACTGGGAAGAAGGGTTGATCTGTTAGAAGGTAGGATGGCCCTGCAGAGGGACCTGGACAGATTGGAGAGATGGGCCGATTCCAATGGGATGATGTTTAATAAGTCCAAATGTCGGGTACTTCATTTTGGACACAACAATCCCATGCAGAGCTACAGATTGGGGACAGAGTGGCTGGAGAGTAGTGAGGCAGAAAAGGACCTGGGAGTGCTGGTTGACAGGAAGCTCAACATGAGCCAGCAGTGTGCCCAGGTGGCCAAGAAGGCCAATGGCATTCTGGCCTGCATCAGGAATAGTGTGGTGAGCAGAACCAGAGAAGTTATCGTCCCCCTGTACTCGGCACTAGTCAGACCTCATCTGGAATACTGTGTACAGTTCTGGGCCCCCCAGTTTGGGAAAGATGTCAGGATACTGGAATGTGTTCAGAGGAGGGCAACGAAGATGGTAAAGGGGCTGGAGCATAAGCCCTATGAGGAGCGACTGAGCGAGTTGGGGCTGTTTAGTCTAAAGAAGAGGAGGCTCAGGGGAGACCTCATTGCTCTCTACAGCTACCTGAAAGGAGGTTGTAGTCGGTCAGGGGTTGGTCTCTTCTCTCAGGTGACCAGTGACAGAACTAGAGGGCATGGACTCAAGCTACGTCAAGGAAAGTTTAGGCTTGATGTGAGGAAGAAGTTCTTTACTGAAAGGGTGATTGGCCATTGGAATGCGTTGCCTAGGGAGGTGGTGGAGTCGCCGACCCTGGAGGTGTTTAAGGGGAGATTGGATGTGGCACTGAGTGCCATGGTCTAGATGATGGTTGGTGTTAGTGTTGGGTTATAGGTTGGACTTGATGATCTCAGAGGTCCTTTCCAACCTTGTCATACTGTGATACTGTGATACTGTGATACTGTGATACTGTGATACTGTGATACTGTGATACTGTGATACTGTGACCAAACAAACGTCCTTTAATAGGAATACATATGTGTGCACACACAAGGTGGACGTCTGCAGCAGCTGTCCAGCTCACGCACTTGGTCTGCCCAGTAACTGTCCCTGGATCCCGATTTATCCCATTACTGGCATAGGGACATAGGAGACCCCATGGCAATGGCCCCGCTGCAGAGCCAACACACACTGCTCAGTCAGCCTCGGACACCATTGTCTGACAGTTGCCCTCTACCTTCTGGTCCCCATGGTAACCAACTCCTTCTGTGGTTGCACACATGGAGACATGCATATCCTACGACTGATTTGAAATTTGTTTCCCAAAACAGTTATCCTGCTTGCTTGTTAGTCCAGCTTGATATTTCCTGGTTATCTCACATTGGCGTATGTACTCTGATTCTCTGTGGTTGCTAGCACTACAATCATGTGTTTCCCCTTGACCATGGCCTGACTCCAGTTGCTGGCATATAGACCTCCAAACATACATGCACGCAGAAGGCAGCCCATTCACCCAGGAAAATACTTAGAAATGGAGTTTAATAAGAAGGTAGAACAGACTGCACTGGTCAGGCACAGGGCGTAGCCATTAGGTGTCTTCACTAGAATTCTGTTTACATACAACCAGCTACAACTCTGTTTTCCCACATCAGTTCCTCTCCAAATCACCTTAATCCTTCCCTTTCACTGCCTTTGGTTCCTCTTCTAAAGGCCCCATAACAAAACTTGTGCAATCTCAACATAGAATCATAGAATCATCTGGTTGGAAAAGACCTCTGAGATCATCAAGTCCAACTGTACGTGTCCCCTTACTAAACCCTATCCCTAAGAGACTCATCTACCCGCCTTTTAAACACCTTCAGGGATGGCGACTCAACCACCTCCCTGGGCAGCTGTTCCAGTGCCTGACCACCCCTTCAGCGGAGAAATTTTTCCTGATGTCTAGTCTGAACCTCCCCTGGTGCAACATGCGGCCATTGCCTCTTGCCCTATCACCTGTCACTTGCAAGAAAAGATCAGCACCCACCTCATCGATGTTCTTCACCTTCATCCTGCAATGTGCCCCATAGCTCCAGGCAGTGCTGCTCCCTCTGGACCTTTCAGTAGAATAGTTGCTCTGGAGAGCATCTCCTGTTGGTGTTCTGTGTCATCCCACATCTGGGGGATGATGGCATTGCTGGGACAGCTCTGGGAAGGGCTGTGTCCCTTTCTCTGTCTAAGTTATAGGGTTCTCTCACATGCCATTAAGTCCCTGAGCTCCTTCATGTCTGTTCAGGTGATCTTCTTATCACATAAGTTAGCAAAGCAATTGTGTCAGACTTGGATCTGATCATACAGTTTTGTGGCCAGGACACAAGGCCACCTGGAACCTGACAGCAAACACTCTCCCAGTTAGACCATGCTGAGCCCCTGAAGTCAACCTTTACAAAGTAATGGGCTTATTATAAGAAAAACAAGTCACCAGTTGAGATGATTGAATCTTGAAAGGGGCTCTGTCATTGTGAACACAATGAGGAATCAAAAATATCAGAGAAGACCTGAGGCAAAAGTCTCTAAGCTCATGTTCACAGCACAAGGAGTTCCACAAATTAGAGAAAAAGCAGACAGCAAGATGACGTGTGATGTTTTGAAAAAATGCAAGAGGTTCAGTGGTTTACATCCCTCTGCCTGAGTTTTCATTACCATTCAAGTGTGCAAAACATGAGTGAATACAAAAGGCATCAGAATTGCTAGGTCAGGGCAATTACTCCCGTAATAAAGAGCAACATTGCAGTAGGAGATTATTGAACTATTCTCTTGCACAGGAAGCACAAGGGATTGTATTAGTTTTGGTAGAGTTGCACAGGAAAAACGTGTAAATCTGGCTTAGAACACTGGGCATCACAGAAACCTCACTACTCTAAAGTTCAAATAGCTCAGCCACATTGCGGCCGGTTCCGGTTCCCATAGTATTCTTCTGCTGCCCTAGGCGACTAGGATGGTAATCTCTCTCGGCTTCTCTGTGCCAAGAACCACATGCATCCGATATTACATGCCTCCAGCCTCCTACTCAATTCCCTTAGCCTGGAGGCAATAGCAGCAAAAGTTTTTGGTTGCTTTGTCCCAGCTTATTTGCAAGTGCAGAGGAAGCTACTGACTGTTGGTACCCAACAACTCTTCCACAACTCCTTGCAATGACAACACTCATAAAGAAGCGCCCCCAGCTCTGCTGCGCCACACTGGTCTGGATAATAGGCAGTATTATTAATAATAATAGTGAGCATTTTTTAATTACCTTGCCTGGCAATGTTAGTTAATAATCCTTTTATGTGTTCTGAGAGAAAGTTGGAAGGACGAATATTTTCAGGAGACTCTGATACCAGTTGCTTGGAGTGTCTTGTGTGATACATCTCTGCCTTTGTTATACATTAATGCTTACACTGTAAACAGTGTCAGGCTATATCTAACTTGCATTCTGCATTATCCCTCTTCCCCATATCCTCACCCTCTGCATGGACTTCCTGGTTGTCCAGACAGCATGGGACATGCCTTGGCGCCCTCACAGCCTCCACAGGAGTTGCAC
Source organism: Dromococcyx pavoninus (assembly GCA_033558185.1). Lineage (NCBI taxonomy): Eukaryota > Metazoa > Chordata > Aves > Cuculiformes > Neomorphidae > Dromococcyx > Dromococcyx pavoninus. Next base: position 1,924,875 of record JAUMJL010000104.1, on the reverse strand, counting down.
CCCATGGATAAACAGACAGAGTTTGCTGGGGCTGGTGCATGCCCAGGTATTGCTGCAGAGCTGGGAGACAGCCAAGGCACATACCTGGGAGCAGCTGAGTCACAGTGTGAGAGACTCCCTTGGTTCCAAGGTGCTGCTGAACAACACATAATAAATCCTGACTTTAGCCACCTTTCAAAATGGTCCTCAGCCCTTTTGAACCCTTAAGGTAACGTACGTTAGTTGGTTTTGCCATCCATCCAACTAAAATCTACTACAGCAAAAGCAATGGGGAAAAGCTTTCAGTTACTTTGGACAGTGAGATACATTATAAGGAAAATATATATGCCTTCTGAATCTTCTGTTTATGAATCAACTTTACTGTTGTGTAAAGCCTCTTAATGAAGATGAGAAGTTCCTCTCCAAATGACAATGGAGGGAAAAGGAAAGAGAAAGAAAGGATAAGACTTTTTTTTCCTCCCCAAAACACGTAGTTTCAGTATAATTCTTACAGAGAATATTTCACCATCACTAGGGGGAAAAAATTCTCATCTGTTTCACTGTAGTCTCAAGTTCTATCATCTTGTTTCTTTTCACATAAATTATTGTAAAATACTGCTGCTGTTGTGCATTCACCTTTCTGGCTGCTCTGGGAGGCATCACCTTGGGGTCACCAGAGCAGCTCTTGTGTTCCGAGTGCATTACTCTCCAGCTTGCAAAAGGATTTTCCATTATCAGAAGGTACATTTCTGTTATACTTTGAGCATTTCTACTCTGAGGTAGTGTCAGACTAGCATCATCCAGAGATTCAGCCATGACACAGTGATGATCTTCTTAAATGCTGAATAAAAGATGTTAATATGCTAGCATGCTGCCTGGTGAAGGGCAAAGAACTGCACCATCTCGCACCCACTACACAATGCACTGTCAGGAAAACCTTTTCATTGCTTTACCACCCAGCTTTGCCTTTTGTTGTGTCTTTGTGTGCCCTTTAAATCTTTCAGCCTCAAAGTATAAAAAAGTTGTGGTGATCTAAGGTGAGTTTGTTATTTTTCCAATGGTCAAATGTTCCAGAAGCATTTTCTTAGAACATTTAGAAGTATTTTTAAAAGGTGACTCACTGTATACCCTTTTAAGTTCCCCTTTAGTTAGAACCCTAGAAAGTGCATCTCACATTGCATCCTCTCATGAAACTTTCAGGAAAAAATGTAATAATAACCCAAGAAACGGTTGCAAGAATCTTTGCATGCCTGCATACTTTCTCATTGAGCGGGGAGGTGAAATGGTAAACAGGTTTACAGTTTCACAGGTCCATCGGATCAAAGGAGTAGGGGACAAGATATCTCCAAGAGGGTTTTCTTTCTCTGTATTATTGTTTATTTCTCAAAAATGAGTGTTCGGCCTTATTAGTAATCACAAATCTTCGTAAGTCAGCACAGAAGGCTGTTTCTATCCTACCTGTTGACTTCACTCCTACAATCCCAGTCCCATAGACTCACCCATAGACTCATGGTAAAAAAAGAAAACAGCTGTATCATCTAGAGAAGCGTGGATAATGTGAACCACTGACGAGAGGTAAGATCTTCTGGATCTGTGAAGTGAAAGAAGCAGCAGCAACTGTGAGTGCATGAAAGACCCAGGAGAACGGACACTCTACTGTTTACACACAGAAAGACCCTGTGCCTGCCTTTAGGAACTTCTGGTCCCAGAGAGCAATGATGCTAAATGTCATGTGCCAGAAAGTGAAGAGAAAGTAAATATAAGTTTTGCCTTTTGCAAAGCCATTGAAAAACAGTCTTTCTGCATGAGAGCAAATCACAGGCAATTTAAAATTCTGCACTGCAAGAGAGGAAAGAGGAATTCCACAGCCTTGTTCACTGACTCTCTTCCCTTATTCTCAGCTCATGGATTGTATTACAAAATGACATTTTCTATATTCACACTATTTTTTTATATTCTTGCTAATTATTCCCTTCTAGCCCCTTTAGTTTATAAAATACTAAGTTAAACAAATCAGAGGTTTGACTCATTGTGGATGTTCTTACATTGCCTTCTCACCCATTTCATATCATTTTCTCAAAAGAGAAGGTTAACCTCTCCCTGGCTCTTGCACTTGGCACGTTATTTGCACCTAGATAAGTGGGTATTAACCTGACCTGTCAGTATACCAGAACTTTGAAGTCATATTTTCACAGGTTAAGACGTGGAAAATTATAATAAAGTCCTGTGAAATCAAACTGGCAGTTCCTGTAAAATTCCAGACACCTCTCAGAAAGCACAGCAGTGTTTCTTAACCCTCAGAACCTTGTGACAATGATGATAAACTGAAGATTTTACTATTACTTCTATTTCATTTCCTTTCTTCTTCACTGCTCGTCTATGATTGTACCCTTGGACTCCATTTGGTGATGAATTCTCAGCATAAGTTTACTATTTGTTTCCTGTAGTTTTAGGAGTGTTCTGAGCTAGCAAAGCACAAGGCCAAGAGCACCTTTTGGGGAGAGGCTTCCCGGCCCAATGTACTGAAACGCAGAGACCTGTTTCTTCACATTCATTCATATAGAATGATGTCTCCCTGCAGACCACAGCTCTAACTGCAGTCTTACTTCATCTGAAGCCTTGGGGAAAACATACAAAAAATTCCTGTGATATCCAGATGGTGCATCGGGAGGCTGGACTGAAGAGAAGCTATGGAGTTTCCTGACTGTGTAGAAGCAGCCAAAGCCACCCTCTAACAGCTACACAAAAGAGCCTCTGTCTCTGCTGATGAGAGAACCCTTTGAAGCTTGGCAGTCCTGATTGGCAGCATTTCATATCTGATCATCTTTAGATTTGGAGCAATGAAGAACGGGAAAGAAGAAAAAGATAGGAAAGGAGAAAGCAGGGAAGAAAAAAGGTAGGATCAGCTCAGAACAGGTCTGACTAAGAGGTCGTGACAACAACATACATTTTGCATTACCACAGCTATGTCAGTTTTTGTTTTAAATCTTTCTCAACAACATGGAAATTTCCAATAAATTTTTGACTTTTTTTTGACTAGAGAGTGGGCAAGCACTTTCAGTTTAGAAAATATATTATAATTCACTATTAAGAAGTAAAAAACATCCTCAGTGTAAAGGTACACCATAAGACATAAGTCGTCTAAACCAAGAGTAGAGTATGTAGTTTCATTTTATAGAACGCGTGCGTTTGTGGTTTCTCTATTCAGATTATAGGGAATTCTTTATGCAAACAAATTCCAATTACCTGCAAACTAACTTGTTATGTTTGAATATTTCCAACTTTAGGGAACTCTAACTCACTACTTAACTCCCTGTTGTGGTGTGGTTACAAAATATTTTTACCCCTCTATGTCTTTCTTTCCCAACTCATGAACCATATAACTTCCTTGATGAAAGCTGTAAAAATGTTGTAGCTGATTCCTGTACAGCTTTTTAAAGATGTAAAACATTCTAGAGTTTATACTTATAATGTTATCAGATCTGTTCCCTTAAGATGTTATTCTCTATCACTGCCAACTTCGTATTTCCCTAATGTAGAAAACGGAAAAACTTCATTCACCTCTCTGATCAATTTTTTTCTTTTTTTTTCATTATTCCACCTTATTCAATTAAATGTCATTTATTGTGGTTGTGATGGCAGAAAAGGGTTTATAAAATCCATTAAGTTTTCACTCTCAGGATTTTGAATACAAAAATAATCAACAATTCATTTCTTTTAAGCTGTTCCATTATTTTGTTCTGTTATTTTCCATTCCTCTCTTTAAAATTCACAACTTTGATCTTATGAGTAAAGAATCCTAATATTAGATATTTCAAAGAGAGTGCAAGAGGTGTGCGTAAGGCTTTTTTGTTTGGGTATAAAAGGGTGCTAGAAATTACTCTCCACATCTATAAATAGGACCAGCTGTGATTCGCCAAGACAAAAGAAAGAATGGTAGAGAAAGAAATAGACCTCAAGAATTTCTGATTCTATCACAAATTTTAAAACTTTAGGTTTGATTTTTTTAAAGTGTCAAAGTTTCACTTTCTTCCAAGCACATTTCCCAATGTTTTCAACACTTTCACTTTTATTATAATTCCCTAGGACTTTAAAATTTTCTTCATTACTTTACTAAACAGGCTCTCATTAAAAGTTCAGCACAGAGACTGCTCGGCCATGATATATGATCTGTATGCAACTCATATGTGGTGCCAGAGGACCAGCCATAAAGCCCTGCTGGGATGTTTCTCTGCTTAAATGCTGGACTCAGCTGTCCTCCGCCTCATCCTGCTGGAGGAGTCCAAGGAAGTGACTGTCATTCTATCCTGGCTATTGAACTGCCTCTCTCCAAGCTGCCTGTACCTTTCATTCCCCAAACAGCTGATACTGGTCTGTTTGTAGAAGAAATGGGAGTGAGGGGAGGGACACTAAGGAAGGCTGGCCATCCCTTGATTAATGTTTTCATTTTGCTTTAATGTGTGAATGCCTGCAAAAAAAGGGGAGGGGGAGAGAGAAAGAAGGGGGAAAAAATACATTTCAGCATTTTCCTCTTCCTCCTACAGTTCAAGACAGGAACATGAAAGAATCTGCCCTGATGATTAATTTAATGTGTGAGGAGAAAAGGATTTTTATTTTACACACCTAAGTAGATAAAAATGAATGTTGACATTTTTCTTTAAGATCTAAAATCTATCCTCAAAGGGAAAAGAGTAGTTAGGTGAAAGTCTGTGTTGTAGAAGAGAAATGGGAGACTGAATCACTGCCCCCTCTAGCCTCAGGAAAAAAACAACAATAAAATATTTAAAGCCTATGAATATAATTTATTTGTGACTTGCCTACAACTGTTGTGCTCACTGATTTCACTTAATCTACACTGGCGGAGTACATCAGGCTGGTAGAAGTGCACTGACTCCATTAAAACGCTGCACAGCAGCTAAACTGGGGCAACCTTACCTTTATCAAATCCTCAGCTGGCCTTGATGACTCAGGGGAGAAGACAGCCCTAGCAAGGGATGTGTAGGCAGGCTGCCCTCCACTGTACTCCTGGAAGCCTGCATTTGCCAAAAGAAGCCCAGCAAGTCTCTCCATCAAGGGACTGCCTCATACCCTCCCAGGGACATTGTTCCACTGGGAACAGCTTCTCTTTGCTCTCAAGGGAGCAGTTGCAGAGACCCAAACAGAGCTACTCTGTGATTGTACCTCAGTTATGCTTAGATGACTGTGATTGCTTGGTTGCATTGTAATGCTCTGACCAGTGAAAAGACAAAAAAAAAGAGCAGTCATTAAAAGAAAGATTCATCAGGGTTCAAACACACCCCACACCTCTGCCACAATTCACTTGGTGGGGAGCAGAGAGCCATGACTGAAATTTAGCTCATCAGCACCAAGTCAAATATTTGCCATCTCACCAGGAAGATCCCACTTGACATTTGAGCTGGCGCCAGCTGGACTCCTGGCTGTTAGCTGACACAAATCATAAAAGTTCAGAAGGAACAGTTACCTCATAAGCAAACAGGTATTGATTAACGTCTCCTTATTGGGTCCGACACAGTGCAACATGTCCTGTATTCTTTCTGAAATAAGTACACACAGGAATCGAGAGCTTTTTATATAATTATCATTACTGCGAAAAGCCAGGAGCATTAGGGCACTTATCACCACCCAACTGGTCCCTGCTTGGGATCCTCTGCTGGGAGCATGTTGCAGGTGACACACCCTTCTCCTTCATCTGGGACTTTGCTCTTCTTTCCCCTGAGTATTTGAAATCCACACCATCATCAGAAGGGTTTTCTTTCCTTATTTTTTTTCTTTTTTTAAAAGGAGTATATTCTTTATTTGCATGGGGTTTTGCAGCAACCTTGCCAGGCTCTGTTACTCTAAATGATCAGACAGGAATTTCACCAGGACAGTAACAGCATCCAGCTTTCTGCTGAAGTTCTGGGAGGCAAAGATTTATTCATTTTATGTCAAATAGCCCAGGACCTTTCTTTTGGACTTATCACATTCATGAAACAGTTATTATTTTCTCTTTCTGATCCCATACCAAAATACAGCCTATTTTATAGTCATTTTAGTCATAGCACTTTAAATAGGAAGAATTACTGACATTGTTTTGAGATAGGAAGCTCGGTATAGAAAAAACAAGTGACATGTCCCAGATCATTGAGCAGGTGTTACACATACAGCAGTGAAACCCAGGTACACAGCAGCTTTCCTGTGTGGCACAGCAGAGCTGCAATAGGCTCTTAGTCCTGAGGAGCTCCTTTGGGATCTTCCACAGAATAAATAAATACAATTTCCCACTAATATTCCAAACATTTCCTGCTATTAATCTCTTTGTTGGTTAACATAGAAATGTCAAGCGATGAGCCAGAATTAGGCCCAAAAAAAGATCTTGCACAGATTGTCAGAGACAAGTAACGCTTGCACTCTTTTGGCACCAACTACTTGCCCAAGTGCCTAGATATGAGTTACATCCCTAGCAGTTAAAAAAATGTTGTTCTCTACTATAAGTTCTTATTATTTCCAGCATGTTGGATTCATGTCTGTGATAGAGTGTTGCATCTGACTGAAAGAAGCAACTTTTTTCCTCTGAACCAAGCAACAGCTGACTTCTCTGGCCCTCTCTTTTTCATCCAGGCACCTAATTGTCTTGGGAAAAATGACCTGTTTATCAAGTTAAACAAAACAACTGCTGTCCAGAACAGACCAATAAAACAGGATTTATATGAGGAGCTATGGGTTTATTGTCTATTGGTTTAAGCTGTTTCTCCTATTTTAGGAGAGTATCATTTTTATTAGGTTTTTCCCCCAGTTGAAAAAAACTATTAATTACGTTGTCATAAATAAGGAACTACATTGTTTAATAGGGCTGTTAAAAAGGAGGATTATAGATCACATGATCACGAGGGTTCATTTAGGTCTTGTAGTAATTAATGGAAATGGATGTGTAGCTGCAGTTCACAACATGCTTTTGTTTGACCTTTTTGCCCTACATTTTCGACCACTTTGAGACGGTTTTATGTAATCTCTCCAAAAACTGACCTTCATTGCCCTCTGCTGGCTACGTCTTTCACTCGTTGCACAGCATAACTGTGCACCAACTGGGATATTAGCTGTACATGTTATGGGACACCCTAAGAAAGCTGCTAGAAGTAGGAGTTGTCTCAGAGACTGCTGGTGGTTAAGTTGTTGTCTCTCTGCTGTCAACTGCATCCATGTTAATGAGCTTAATGCATAGGTGCCTATAGGTACCTTACAGCAAGCACACTGCCAGTTAAGGCAGAGATATCATCTTAAGAACAGACTGAATATTCCTACAATTAAAAAATATTTTTTAAAAAGTCATATTAGTTCAAACCTGTACTTTAGATCCTGCTCTGATCTACTAAGAAAGTAGGCATCCTACTTCATCAATATATATTGAAAGTGGTTTTTAATGCCTGCATTTAAAATAATTTTATTTCAAGATCATTGTAAAAAAATAGTAAATTTCTGCAATGTTATAACATGTCTATTACTGTTACAAAGAAACTTATCAGGTTATCCAGCCCTAGGTTACTGATAATGTATTTCGTCTCATGTCAACAGCGAATGGTATTTGTTGGCAATATGGTGACCTATGTGAAATGTAGTTATGGGCACAACCCAGGCTCTCACAGATGCATTTCCAGGAGGCCAGGGAATTTGATAGTCAGTTATTTAGTTGGCAAGGGCAGCTGAGGGGCCAGAGCTGAAGTGAGATTTGAAGAAGAACAACTGTCTCTGCCTTAATAGTGAAGAGCATACATCACAGGCTGAGTGTATTAAAGAGCAGGGATGTCTGCAATGTGGTGCCTTTACTACATGCATTTCTAGCATACACACAATGTTGTTGTACATCCTTTCATGAACAGTTAATTCACTAAAGTTGAAAAATAGTCTACCTTCACACATTCTCCCTGTGCTTGGCAGGTGTTGATCACACATGCTGCAGGAAGCTGGCTTTGAAAGAGTGATGAAAATCACCTTTCACACAGAGATAGTCTGCCTCATTCAAAGAGGTCTTTTGGCCTTTTTATTTTCTCAGCGATATTCTTTTCCTTGAAAATAGTTTTGAGAAGATGTTTCTGCTGAATATAAGATGGCATATTTGGCAGAACACCATGTAGGCATTTTTTCACCAATTAGAATTTAAAATGAGGACAGAACAGTCTGGCAACTTTGATTTCATCTGTTAGATCAAAATAAAATCACAGTGTAGTGGACGTAGCAAACTGTGGAGTGGAGGTGTCTTTGAGGAAGAAAGAAATAACTTTTAAAAAATATATGTATAAAATGAGAACAGAACAGTCTGGCAACTTTGATTTCATCTGTTAGATCAAAATAAAATCACAGTGTAGTGGACATAGCAAACTGTGGAGTGGAGGTGTCTTTGAGGAAGAAAGAAATAACTTTTAAAAAATATATATATAAAGAGGAGGCAGAAAAGAAAGTTAAATGAGTCATGGTCTTGGAATGGAGAAGTGGGTATTTTTCTTGTTCTGCCTGAGTTCCTCTTTAAAATCAGAAGTGATAACGCCCTGTGGTTTTCTTTGAAAGGCTTTTGAGACACACAGGACTACATCCATTTTCCCACAGTTCATCATTGGTCTTTACCAATGCTGTCTCTAACTTTCAAGCTACATACTGGAAACTTTTGAGACCCTCTTAGGTCTGCTAGGTAAGATAAGATTTTCACATGAGATCTCCGAGTTCCTTGTGCACAAGAAAGTAAGGAAAGTCCCTCAGCTCGGTCATTTAACACTGAATACACTGTTACTTGTAAAGAGAAAGGGAGATTGATATCCTATTAAATTCACATTTCAGTAACAAGTTTATACAAGTCCCTAGTTCCTATCTCTTATTCATTATCATGAAGTCTTATTCTCAGTCTATTACTGGACAATAAGCCATAAGAAGAAAGCCAGGCTTTTAATTGAAACAAAAGATGAGACCCAGCTAACAGACTACAGAGGAGATGCTCAGTCAGCAAGGACCTTTCAGGCTCCCGCAAGTGCAACAAGCCTCTAGCCAATGTGCTACACAATTATGGCACCATACATGTTGAAGGAGAAAACAGCTGTGCTAAGTCCTGTGAGCAACATGTACCTAAAAACGTGATGTGTTCTTTATTCTCACTCAACAGACTCAGTATGGTGACTCTCAGGTTTATCTGTCTGAATGTGGGTGAGTCAGAAATGAACCAGTGTGGGCAGAGGAAGTCTCCTCAGACTGAGGTAATGCTGAAAGAGGCTACGGTCAAATTCTTCAGTATCACAATCGTTTCCTACCTGTGACTCATCAGGCTGTCTTGCCATGACTATATATATCTGCTTTATGTAGCCCCAGAAGGGAATGCTTCCCTTCACACAACTCCTGACTATGGAAACAAACATACAATGTGACCTAATGCTTCACACTCAGTACAAACTAACCTTAAAAAATGATATAATTAAAATTATGTGCTCCTGGAGGTTGTTATGAAAGGCATATGTTAGACAGATAAGCAGCTGTACAGTTATCTGACTTTTTGTTTTTACATAGTCAGGATTCTGGATACAGACTGGAGTTAAATGCCAAAATAAAGTGAGATGCATTTGGGATTAAAAAAAAAAAGATTCAGAACACCTTGAAGTGTTGAAAGTAAAGCATTTACACTTTAAGAAGTTGAGAAAGAGAAACCATAAATTCTTCAGTGATATTAGAAAAACACGTTAGAGTATCTGTCCTGTTCAAGAAATTGGACATGTCATTTATGAATAATTATCCCTTCTTCTGGAATACTACTCACTTTACCAAGCCATCTTCAAAAATGGCCCCAGGTCTACCAGAGCAAAAGCAAAAGAATATTTTTGACAAGATGACAAAATGTCAGAAGGGGTACTCAGCGGGCTTCTTTTTAAAATGTTATGAAATCAGATTTTCAAATGGTATCCCATGTTTTTTTCTTTTTTCTATTAATCTGGAGTAGAAAATGTTCAAAAGATCTTGCCATGAAAACACTTCCCACAGAATAATGAAAATTTCTGCTTCCATGTTGAAAGAAACTTGAGCCTGCTACATATTAAAGCAACAGACAACAAATGAAGTTACCATGCAAGTTCTGGGAAAGGGAAATGTAAATTCAAACTTGTCTCTCCATTGTCCGCTTTGATGCCATACATACATTAATCAAACACATGCAGAAACAAATTGAGTGGAAGATAATGAGTCTGAAGAAAAGTTTCGAAATTTCTGACTTCTCTTTTAACAAACACCAAATCAACACCGCATCATTAGCCCATAAAAGACTCCATCCAAAATCAGTGAAATCAGTGGCAAAAAGTTCCCAGTTGGCTTTGAATCAACAAAAGCACAGTTACAGATGATGATTTTTTTTTTCAGTGAAAAAACTTTTTTTTAAGGAAAAATAGCTTTTTAACAACAGTGGAATTTTCTTGGGACTGTTTGTTTTCATTTATGCACTTTTCTCTCTTTGGTAGAGCAGGCTGGAAATAAATAAAGTGTTCTTCATTTCATCCATTCCCCAGATTTTAAATTTCATTTCTTTCTTTTTCACTCAAAGATGAATACGAGAAACAGCACAAAACAGTGAAGGATTCACGATGGCAACACAGAGAGCTGGCCCAGCTGGAATGCTGGATGCCTGATAGAAGCATGGGACAAATGATCACAAAGGTGGGCAGTTTGGCCAGTTCTTTTACTTTCTTTGTTGTTACAGCAAGTAACTTCTCTCTCCTTTGTTTTTTTTTTGATGTTGCACAAAGGTTGATTAAAGAAATATAGAAATGATACTGTATGGAGTCTAAGAAAAACTTTCAGAAAATCTTAAAATATGTTGACAAATCTGGTAGATTTCAAGCAAATCCTACAGTGGAGCAGAAAGTGAAAACATCAGCAGTTTCTTGGTCAGCTGTGAATATATGGGGATCATACATTGTCACCCACAATAGCCTGCAGAGTTCTGCTTCATGATTCTCTTTCACCTACCCATTCCTTTTTCTGGAAAACATAAAAATACTTACAGCAAGCCTCCATCTTCCACTAAAATATTTGGGAGGTCACCTTGTTGAGCCTTCAACAGAAGGCACCATGCACATAGAATCATAGAATCATTTAGGTGGCAACAGAGTTTTAGGATTTTTGAGTACAACCATAAACCTAACGCTGCCAGGTCCACTACTAAACCATGTCCCTAAGTGCCAAAGCTAACATACCTCCAGGGTTGGTGACTCAACCACTTCCCTGGACAGCCTGTCCCGGTGTTTGATAGCCCTTTCAGTGAAGAACATTTTCCTCATACCCAATCTAGAACTCCCCTCATGCAACTTCAGGCTGTTTCCTCTTGTCCTATCACTTGTCAGTTTTGAATGGGCCAATACCCACCTTGCTACAACCTCCTTTCAGGTGGTTGTAGAGAGCGATAAAGTTTCCCCACGGTTTCCTTTTCTCCAGACTAAACAACCCCAGTTCCCTCAGCTGCTCCTCATATGACTTGTTCTCAACCCCTTCACCAGCTTCGTTGCCCTTCTCTGGACGCGCTCAATATCTTTCATGTGGCCCAAAATTGAACACAGTGTTATAAGTATGGCATTACCAGTGCGGAGTGCAGGGCACAATGACTTCCTTAGTTCTGCTGGCCACGCTGTTTCTGATACAAGACAGGATGCTATTGGTCTCCTTTGTGACCTGAGCACACTGCCAGCTCACTTTCAGTTCGTTATCAACCAACTCCTCCAGGCTCTTTTCTGCCAGGCAGCTTTTCAGTCACTGTTTCCCAGGTCTGTATTACACCGATCTGCTCTCAACAAGTGAAATAATCTTGCAGAAGCATTAAAAATCTGATTTCCTGACCATGTCCAGACAGGTACAGTGGCTACAATTGTCTGTGTGCACTTAGACATGTCCTTATTTAGATGGAAAGGGTTAACAGTTGGGTTGTTACATTTGGTTTAGGTATGAAGGTGTTTGTAGCAGGGGGGGGGCTGCAGATGTGGACTCTGTAAGAAGAGGCCAGGGATATATCTGGTTCCAGCCAGCTCCAAGAGACCCACCACAGGAGGACACATCTGAGTCCATTGGCCAAGATGGTGGCACTTTTGGTAAAACATACTTGAGAAAGAACAAAGACACCGGACAGGCAGAGTAGTAAGTGAAAAAGTGAGAAACAGCAGAGTGAACATCAAAGTCAAAGAAGGAGAAGGAGGAGGATCTCCAGGGGCTAGAGAAGCTATTTCACTGTGGTCTGTGTAGAAGACTGTGTTGGAGCAGATATCCACACTGTAACCAATGGAGGACCCCATTCTAGAGTTGGCAGATATTTCCTGAAGGAGGTACAACATGTGGGGAGGAGAAAACTGGGAGAATTAAGAAGCAGCAGAGAGAAACTCTTTCAAACAGACCACAACCCCCCATTTTCCATCCTGCCTTTACTGCTTGGAGTTGGGAGGAGGTATGAGTTGGGAATGAAGGCGTGAAGTTGAGCCTAGAAAAAAAAATGGGGGAATGGTGGGAAGACGTTGCTTTTGATTTTTGTTTTTAATTTTCACTACCTAAATCTGTTTTAACTAGAAATAAACAAAATTTATTTTCCGCAAGTCAAGTCTGGTTTACCCATGATATTAATTGGAAGTGATTTCCTCATCTTTCTCTTAACTGATGAGCTTTTTTGTCCTATTTTCTCCTCCTGTATTATTAGGAGATGGAGGGAGTGAGTGAGAAGTGGGGTGAGGGTGGGGTGCCTCACTGCTGACCATGGTCAACCCATCACTGTTGTGCACCTTTCTGTTGCTCCCGATGATCAGTAGTGTTTCACTACTGTCTCAAAGTTCCACTGAAACATGAGTTCCTTTACACAAGATGTTGCAAGCATACAGATCTCTTCTCAATCTCTGCCAGGCACTACATTTAGTAAATGTGTAAGATAAAACACTAAGAAGCCATCTAAATAAATGCATTATTTACATCAGTTTTCCCTTCTTTCTTTTCAACTCCTATCAATTGCTGCACGTATTTTGCATTATTCTGCCAGCCTCTCAAGACCAGTCTTCAGCCTTGTGCTTAGCATTACTAAAATCTGGAGTAAGTCTCTCTCTTTCCTTTTCCCTTCCAAATGTGTTTGAATTAACAAAATCTTTGAGCCTTGAGAAGAGATTTATGACACGTCAGCACAGAAATTTGTGTTACTTGAGTCCATAACACTTTCTCTGTTGTTGTAGACATAATTTACTGCATTCAAGCATCTTATTTGTTTTGCTGACTACTGATGCATGTCAGCCAAACTCATTTGCTGAGATCTCTGCTCAGCAACAGAGTTCATGAACAGAGCTTAGAGCTGGGAGGCTCTGGTGGTCTGCAGCATCTGAAGACATTATACCCATGGAAACCAGGACAGGCAGAAGCAGCAGATTCTCCACTTTCTTATCACACTCAAGATGTTGCTCTTCTGATTTGCAGTTTTTATAAATCCACTTAGTAGGTCTCGCTGCAGAGAAATAAAAACATGAGTTAAAGCCTTTGACCGTAGTCAACAAAGTCAGAACTGTCTACCTAATTATTTCATTTGGAAGGTCAGAAGTGGTGGTACCTGATGTCAGCTGTACCATCTCCTTACAAGCTTTGGCTGCCTAAACTGCACTAACCTATACGATTATGTCAAAACAAGGTGTAGGCAGAAGTTCAAATAACTGTTAGACACAGAACAAATTTCATTTTTACTTGTATATTTCTATCCAGAAAGACAATATGCACAAGTTAAACCTTTGCATTAATCCTTCTAATAACAAACTGTCAGAATAAATACCCAACTAAGCCCTCTCCATTCCATTCTTCATCCTTTCCATGTCTCACTCTTTCCGTCTTTCTTCTCTTTTGCACTCTTTCGCTAACATTACCCTCTTTCATGCGAGGTGAAGTAGTACTCCATCCAAACTAACATGGACTTACTGGCTGGCACAAGGTCTGTCACCACTCAGGGTAAGACTCTGAGGTTAGAACACAGAGATCTTGAGCCTGAGTGGGTCTTATAGGTAACATCTCTGTGTAAACTAGAATTTTCCACATTTATCCAATACTGTAGCATTATGTTTCCTGAATGTTGCCATGTAGCTTGAAAAAGATACAAATTGCTTTATGGTTTTTGTGCATATAGAAGTATGTGAAAAAATATGTTTGTTTTCCGTATGCAGGAACTCTATGAACTGTTTTTCCCTAAATATATTCAGAGGTCCGTGACCACATCTAAAAATGTTTGCTGTCATCCCATCATGTTTCCTATAAAAATCCAACATGTTACCATAAATGTTAAGAATAAGGCCAGATAGTTTCAATTACTTATTTCAAGAAGATGCTTTTTCAATCACAGCTTCTTACTTAATTGTCAGCTGCTTGAGTCACATTACACATCAAGAGCCAAACTTTATGAATATTAAAACTTTCTATATGTGTAAGTCACAGAAGGCAAGGAAGAGCTGACAGCCTACATAAAAGAGCATTTCATGGTGAGAATGACTTCCGGCACATAGCCTGCCACTGAAAGGATGGAAATACTGTGAGGAATATGCCTGTACTGGATAATTGAGTTTCATTTGCTGTGTGTCACTGTGTCCAGACCTGCACAAGATGTACTATTATATCATGCCAGCATTCTCAGCAAAGGCAGGTGAGTATTGATAGATGTGGTTTCATCATGGCCAAAGGCAGCACCTTCTAAAGTCAGTGGAAAAATTCTCAAAGACAATGAAGACTTAGGATGAGGTGGTTGTTTTCTGTGATTTAGCCAAGAACTTAAAGAAAATGTAAGAGAGAAGCCTTGCAGATGACCACGTACAAAATACTAACACTTTTTTAGTTACTTTCTTGCTTTCTTCCCTTTGTTTCAATCTAAAAAACCTCACTCTTGTAGTCAGAAGGGTCTGGAAGACATGCATTGTGTTAGAAACCTGGAACAGCTGTGTTGTAGAGCTAGGAAACCTTTCTGTGGTACACTCTGTAAACCAAAACTACTAGGAAGATGTGGATTTGTACTAAATAACTGGTGTTAATTCATTAATTTAAATAACTCCTGCAAAACTAAGATAATTCAGTTCAGCTGCAAAGCTTGTTGCTGAGGTGGTTACAAAGGAAAGAAGACTCATTTCCCTATCTATAGTCTATAACACAACTAAAGATGTCCATGAATAAAGCCTCTCCAGTCTACTCAAAGGAATAATCTCCTTAGCCCCACCATGGACTTCACACTAGCTGAAGAATCCCATAAGCAGAACTTCTCACTGACTATTTCCAAAACCTCTTTCCCGCCCTGTCTCAATTTAAGGTGTTTCCATGAAGCTGAAATCTGTCCCAAGGGAGTAGGTAGGGACAACCTTATGCAGGTTATTAAACTTGCTCATTCTTGCACACAATGATCTAAACAACAAACAGTACCAGGGATCCTCTCCACCTGTGAAAAGCTGTGGGAGAACTAACAGTAACTTAAGGCTTCAGCAAATCAACTCAAACTTTAACTATTTTATTAAAATTTTAAATTGTCCTTTTTTGTAATACAAAATTATAACAACTATCAAACATAATACTTTCCCATCACAATACTTCCAAAGTTCCGAAACTGTCTAGATATTTTAGGCATATCTATACTTTATTCATCTCTGAAAAAAGTTTTAGGTCCCATTGTGGTAAATATAGTTTGGTTGATACAGGTAGTGGTTTGTAAGACTTCTCTCGCATATCCTGCTCTTTGAACCAAAGAAGAAAGAAGCAACGCTAATTCTTCAAAAAGTTAATTTTTTTCATGGTAGGAAGTATACTGCTAGCTGGGGAGACGTACAACTGACTGCACATGGAACTTCTAGGTAACATCATTTGTCTGAAATTTCTTAAAAATAGTTCACTAGTGTTGGTGTTAGTGTTGGGTTATAGGTTGGACTCAATGATCTCGGAGGTCCTTTCCAACCTTATGATACTGTGATACTGTGATCACCTGCATTGTCTTCTAGTTCACGTTTGCATACCATTCATATTTAGGGAACTGCTTTTATCAGAGCCATTTCCCATGAAAATACAAACCAATAATTCAGGATGAAGTTTTCACATAAGGAGGAACAAATTAAAGCATTAAAAACTTCTCTTACTGTTCTAATACTACTGTATAATAATAACAGTAATAACAATAATAATGAAAATAATGCTCATGTTCTCAACTTTCCAGAAGTCATCCCTTTGCCCAGCCTGAAGCTGAACTACAATAAAACGTGCTATAAAAACTCACATGGACTTTACCTCTGTGTGTCAGAACTGTTTAGTGAAAGCATTGATAGACATAATGTTATGAGCCTGAAATAATTACGAAATAATTATGATGATACTGGTAGATAGAGGCACAAACATACCAAAGGTATTGCGATACCATAATACAG
This sequence comes from Dromococcyx pavoninus, assembly GCA_033558185.1. NCBI lineage: Eukaryota > Metazoa > Chordata > Aves > Cuculiformes > Neomorphidae > Dromococcyx > Dromococcyx pavoninus. The sequence goes on along the minus strand of JAUMJL010000104.1, from coordinate 1,908,481 downwards.
AAAAAGGGATTTCAGAATTTGACAGATTTAATAAATACTTTTGAAAGAAAAATACCAGTCACGAAGGCAAACATCAAGAAGCACTTTCCAGATGTCAGACATAAGAAACATGTGAAGCAAATGGTAAATCTAATGAAATATCATTAAATAGGTCATGCAAGTGAATAAATTAAGGGGTTAGAAGAAATGTAATTAATTTTCTTTGCATTTTTTGTTTTTTATAGAAGTTAGTCATAAGTAACTTACCTTAGATCTTCGCATTTAAGGCAGAAAAGATGAAGCATTGTCAAGATGTTCAATTATTACTAAGATATTCATAAAGAAGATGCAGGAACAAATTTTGAAAGTCACTCCCTCAATAATTTCTTCTCTGATATAAATTATCATTAAGTAATAATGATAATCAAAGGAGGTTGATAGATTTCTTCAGTGGCAGTAATCATGGAAAAAGTTATCCACATGTCTGTTGATGGCTACAAAAGATATATATTTTTCAATCTCTTGCAGGGTTATATAGTGATCCTTCAGGACTGAGAGTAAAAGAAAATACCCTTCCCTCCTGCTGCTGCCCAGAGACAAAGGAAATACAGAGCCTGATCTTTGACCCTTATACAATTGACTGCATCATCAGCACTTTCCTCAATCCATCAGCTTGCTCTGCAATGGGTTATACCTATAGTGCTCATATGATGTAGAACGGGTGTGAAAGTACTAGATGTACTTCATCAATTACCAGCTTAAGGTCTCCTCCACATCACATTTGACTTCACTAGTGTAGGATGAAACTCATACTGAAACTAAAAGGGCATAGCTAGAGATCACGGAACACTGGTGTGTTTTTGTCTTGTGGTATTAGAAGCATTGCCCATAAAATAATGTGGCAGTTAGGAGAGCATAAAGAAAGCTTTGAACCTTTTTGCATTCCAGACTTCTTCGTGCATTTTGAATAGACCCGGAGAGCTGGCTCGGATAACCTGAATCAGGTTGACTTAGTTCATCATTTTTAGAATGAATTACTGCACTTTGGGAAGAAATGGGCCAGTTCTGTTATTTCAATTCTTTGTTTACATACTATGAGTTTGTTTTCTGCGTTATTTAGCCGCATCTGTGACAATCACAGCTTGCCAGCTGTCTGTTGGCATTCAGGCAATGAAGCACCACTTAACTGAAATTTGGCGGAGGTGTCAGACATTTTTATTCTCCTCCTATACTTTCAAGACCTTCCCCTGTTTCTTCTTCCATTTTCATCATGCGATGCCTTTTCCCAAATATCCCCCTGTTTATTTTTCATTGATATAATTTCTCAGTGGTTTTGAAACTTTTCATGACTGAAACTTTTCATGCTGAGTGTAATGACTAAGAAGTCAGTGATCAAGTTACATTATTGTCACTATTGCACAAATGAATATAATTCAGACACAATGCTCAGCAAAGACATCGCGTACAGTATTTTGACACAAAGTAAAAGTCAGAAACAAAGAAGAGTGCAATGGGTAAAAATATGCCAAGAAAGACTAGTATAGTTGCATAAACATGTATAATGGGTACTTGGGATAGTCTGAGATGACTAGTTTAACACAAAATTCCTTAATTATTTCCATCTAATACCTACATTTATAAATTCGCAATGACATTTCTCTCAGCACAGTTAGTTTACTAGTTTTGGTTAGACCTGCTGGGATTATTTTTTCAATATTTTTATTTTCTTTGGTAGGTCAAAACTGCTTTTGATATTTACCTCTGGGATAAAGTCTGATTTTTTTTTGGTCTAAATCTCATTTTCCATATGCTTCTATGAATACCAGAGACACATTAGCATATCAAAGGTAGTTTTAAGAGTTGCTTACGGATTGTGCCATGAACAAAATAGGAAACCACTTTGGTTCTTCTCATACTCAAGAATTTTTCCTTCCTTTAGGTGTTGGTTTTGAAAACAGAATATTTAAGGATGTAAAGTTTCAGGATTGAACTTTAAATTTTTAATTGTGACCGGCTACATCAAACCGAGGGATTGCCTTTAGGTCCCTGCCTGGTTTTAGTCGCATAGTTTATTCTGTGGTTGTCCTATACTAACTATTTCTGGATTTCCATTCTAAATATTTCTGCTGGTTGTTTGGGAGGGGTGAGGAACTAGAAGTGTTTTGTTCTAAGTCTAGTTTAACATGATTATATTTCTGGAGTGTCATGAAATTCAAAAAGAAAAAATACGCAGTACTGAACCTGGGATGATCTAACCCACTGCAGCAGTGTAGTCTGGAGACCAAACAGCTTTAATATCAGTTCTGCTGAAAAGGACTGGGTTATTGGTTGACAGTATGATAAACATGAGCCAGAAGTGTGCCCACGCAGCAAAAAGGGCCAACACCACCCTGTTGACTAACAGAGTCCTGTTAGTCATTGTACTCTTTACTTGGCGTTTATTAGACCACATATGTAAAGCTGCATCCAGTTTTGTACCCCCAAATACAAGAAAGATGAAAATACACTTCAGTAAATGTGTTTAGCAAGACACTACCAGGGTGGTGAGGAGCTGAAGCAAATATCTTGCAAGGAAAAGTTGGAGGCTTTGGGCTTGTTTCGCATAGGGAATAGTTGTTTCAGGGAGGACCTAAGAGAAGCCTGCAGTGCCTTCTGGGAGGTTAGAAGGAGCCAGGATTTTTACTGGAGGGATAATGGTTGTAAACTGGAACAGGGAAGGTTCCAACTGGATTCGAAGACAAGAAAAAAATTGTCTGAAGTTAACTAAGCATTTAATTAGGCTACCCAGAGAAGTCAAAGAATCTCTCTCTTGGCAGATTTTCAAACAATTGGACAAAGCCCTGACCCATGTGGTCTGAATTCAGTGTCAAACCTGCCCTGAGCAGGACATCAGACTAGAGACCTCCCAAGGTCCTTCTCAACTTGAATGTTTCTGCATTTAAACACCAAAAATTAATTTGAAGTCAGTTAGGAAACAGAAAATAGAGTTTTCTTAAAATAATTGAAGGAAACAATGACTTCTCCATTTTTTAAAACATATTTTGGAAGAAATCAAAATAGCACGACCTGCTAGCCAAGAAAGAGAGTTTTATGAAGATGAGAGGAAGATAAATAAATAGGCAAGAAATTACTAGGCTTTACAGTACCATCCTGTTACCCAAATTCCATCTCAGCACTGTAACTAATGATGCTCCCTGAAATGCCCCTCTAAAATGTGTCCAGTTTAGTGGAAGCAATAGCTGATTTTTCCTGTTCCTGTCTTGACCCATCTTTTGCCCATGCTCGCTTTTTAGTTTGATGGACATTACCAATATGAGAGACTTCCCTTCAGTAAGAGGATCAGCTTTCTCTCAATGAGGACAGATTAGGTTTGGCATTCAGTTCCTCCAAGGACTCCTCTGCTGTGCCCTCTCCCAGTGGAAACATAGAGGGTAGACTTCCCCATGCGCACAGGTGTCAACAACGCAGAATTCCATATTTGAGCAAGTCAATGAACCTTCCATGAAAGTGCCTTGTGATCTGTGAAAACAAAAAATTTAGAGACATCTACCAACCTTTTTTAGACTTCTACGTTAGAATGAGACTAACCACAGTGCAGATTTCTGCATTTGCCAGAGAGAAAATCTTCACGGCATTTCCATTGTGCTCCTATTGGAACTGGATCTTTTATCTCAGGTAAAATACAAAAGCTTGGTAAAGTATGCTATGCCATCCATATGGCACTCAAATGCAATTTATGGCTCCTGGTAAGCTAAGCTAGAATTAAATCAAAGTGCAAGAGAAGAGGAAAGTATTTGTAAGCCACTAGCATTCTCCCAAGCAGTCCAGTATTTTCAGAAGTATTTTCAGAAGAAAAGGCTGCTGGAGGTGACAGCACAGTTCCATTAACACAAAGGAGAAAGTTACCTTTTATTACAGCAGGATCCAGATTTTGTTCTTTTTCTTTGAAATGGAAAGTACAGAAAATGGTCCCAAAATCTTGGGTAAAGTTGATATCTAAGATAAATATAAGACCTACATGCTTTCTAGTGATCTATGTTTCCCTGTGTGCTTGGGTATCATGTTTTCCCCAAACTTACTTGTTTCTTTTTAGACAACAGTCCTTGTAGAATACAGGGAAATTCACAGTTAGACTGTCTAAGGCACCTCACTTCTCAGAAGAGGGTAATCTCCTCAGCACCTGCCTTCGGTCAACTGCAAAAGAAGTGCTCTCCCAAGAGGGTGACTGAAAATACGAGTTTAGCTTGGTCTAGCTTAGCCTAGACAAAGTATCTTCCTCACTAGCCACATAAAGTTAAGAAATCTGAATATCATTTCACAACCTTTAATCTGAACACCTTGGTCTGTCTGGGACCTGTGTGTGTAAGCTGAGAGAGGAAATTCACCGTGGAAAAGGAATGTGGCAGAAGCTGAGCAGAACACCAGGGTAGCTGCAACCTGTACCTCATCACAAACCATGCTTCCTGAAACACTGCACTAAAATCTTTCATCCAAATACTAATTGCAGTTCTTTACACATATACACAACAATAACATCCTTCTTATTCAAGAAAGAGGAAAAGATAAAGTGACTGGAATCTCTTATACCATCTTTTGTGCAACATCACTATCATTGATAACAGAAACTGCCAGGTTATACCTGCCCACTGAGACACTGCACTAGTTCAACCAAAAGATTATTCTTTATTCTGAAAAAACATTCATAGGAATTTGACACAGCACAAAGCTATCATGGAGCCCTTGGAAATGTTTTTCAACAGAACATCAGTCAAACAGGTGTATGGTGATTAGGGAACATAATAGACTTATTAAGGCTAGCTTCAGGACTAGTAATATGGACATTATCATTACAAATATCCTCTTCTTAGGTCTTGAAATCTGTCAAGATACCTTTTAACTCTAGCATCATCTGTTTTGATGCATATGCTAAGGAGGAATGCAGATGTAATGAGATCTTTCAAAATATTACTGTAACGATACATAAAGAAACTAAAATCAGCTGATTGGACCCAATCTCCTAGGGTCTCCTCATGTGCTGCTTTCCATTCAGATCCCATCTGGCTCCTCCAGGTGGTGATTCAGAGTGAAATTAACCTTTATATTTGCAGTCATCTCTGTTCATCTCCGTTGCCTAAAGTAGTAGCTTTACGTTGACCAACTTCTTTAGGCTTGGTATAGCCTGCGTAAATACTCCTATAGGAAAAAACACAAATTGTTCTGGTTTTATTCAATGTAGAGGCCAGCTCATCCACATCTTATAAAGACATTAAAGATAGAAACAACACTGTCTTCGACTACCTCATAGTGAGGTGGGCGTTGGTCTCTTCTCCCAAGTAACTAGTGACAGGATGAGAGAAAATGGCCTCAACCTGCACCAGGAAAGGTTCAGGTTGGATATTAGAAAAAAGATTCTCCACTGAAAGAGTTATCAGGCATTGGAACAGGATGCCCAGGGAAGTGATTTAAGGTATTTAAAAGGCGAGTAGATGAGCTGCTCAGGGATATGGTTTAGTAGTGAACAGGTACAGTTGGACTTGATGATCTCAAAGGTCTTTTCCAACCAAATGATTCTATGATTCTATAAAAGAAGTCTTTTCACAAAGACTACTAGCAGACATTTCTGCTCGAAGTTTGAGGCTTTGCAATTAGGACATATCCTGAAAGTTAAAGATATGGATGAACTCATGGTAAACTGTAGGAGAGATCATACTACAATTGACCATGAGTCACTAATATAAATAAAATATGTAAGAGAGGCAAATGTGATGCTAGGAAGTGTCAAACAACGTATTTCCAGAGAAACAGAGTAGTTGTACCAGCCTCATGGGACCATATCTGTAATACAATGGTACGTTTCTGCTCAGGAACACTGAACTCCTGCTAAAACAGACGCAAAAAAGGGCAACTAGGTTGAGTGAATGCAGAAGTTTTCTTGCAACAAAAAACTCAAAATCCCTTCTTTGTTCAGTCTAGAAGAATTTAGACCGTCTTAAGATACGGATTCCCTGTAAAGATACCCTGCAATGCTGGCAAAAGAAGTTTCCGAGTGTAAGTTCAGGCTAATTAAATCAGCTTCTCTCAAAAGAGTGAGTTTCAAAGGGAAACTTGAGAAAGAAGGATGGTCAAGATTTCCACATAACTTTAACGCAAGGTGTTATGGTGTGACTGCCTCCAGTAGTGGAGGACAACAGTGGATGATTCAGTCCTGTGTTTCCGTTTCCTATTATTCCTTGGATTTACAAAAGCTACAACAAGAAAATACTGTAACTAGAAGCTAATCTGAGGCTAAAGATGTTTCTGCATCAGCTATGTTATCTATAAATATACTAACAATAGTGAAAGATTAAGTTTCGTCAGGCTAAAAATATATCCCAACACTAAAAGTAAAATGTTACTCAGTGGAAGGTAGATTGTGATGTTTTACATTTTTAACGGCTATAGAGATAAAGAAAAGCACCTTTTTCTTTATCTGGGACACCTGTTGACATTTCAAGATACTCCCATCTTCTGCACGTCTGCTTTTTCCATCTCTGCCACTCTATTCAAACCAAAATTTTTTCGAGTAGGTAATACTAACTTTGTCCTTCTTCTCAGTCGTGAATTGTAGCAACAAGAAGTCAAAGCAATCCGTAATAGTTTTGCGTGTTTCTTTCTTTATTTTTAACTTCTGATTCAAGTTTTCAGAATATACCAAATATTATGGAGAATGATATATGTGAAAGCAGCTATCTATTTTAGGTGTACGGAAGCATGTTGTCACTTACATATTTGAAACTGAAAGAAGAGTGCTGCGTGTGACAACAACAAGTTGCAGCTCCATGGATAGACTGCAGTGAACGAGCTCAGACTTAGGGTAATGGGAGAGCATCTGCAAAGGGGTTAGTGCAGAGACCTCAGGCTGGAGCTCTACCAGGTGCTCAGTTCTACGTGTCGATGGCCAAAGCTGAAACCTTTCTGTTGGTAAAGCAGCATGGGCTGCTCTGTTGGTTAGGCGTGATCAGCCAGGGCCCCTTTCTAGCAACTGGCTATTGGGGATAAACGTGGATGCACCAGGACAGGTCCACATCAGAAGAGAAGCTTATCTGGCTTCTTTAGGAGAATCTTTTCTGGAGACTTGCCAGAGACCTCAATCTCATATTCTCTGATCCACTATAGACACTTGAGAACATGCTTAACTTTAAGCATATGAGTGGTCCTGTAGACATCAATGGAGTTGCTAATGTGCCTAAAGCTGAATATGTATCAAGTGCTGTGCTGGAATGGGGCCAAAAACTCGCAGGATCAAGGTTTGGCTGAAGAACAAAGACTAAAAAGGGACGCAAAAGCTGAGGGATACTGAGTTGCTCTCATGCCCTCTTGCGTCAGTCCTTCAGGGAAGCAAGCCCTGGGATAAGCCCCTTATTATAGTATAAGTTAAAAGACTACATGAACAGAAATCACAAACACTAAAAGATCCTGTAAACTCTGTCTTTCTACAGCACACAACATCTTTTTATTTTTAGATTATATTAAATTTTAAAGCAGATACGGTGATGTCACTGCAGGAAAACATCACAAAACTTTGCAGCAACAGGCATCCCTTTCAGCAGATGCGTGGTTGACTCACTCTCACAGCTGCAGCAAAGTAGATTAATGTGTTTTTGGAGAGCATTCTTGCTTGTGAAGTCTTTATTGGGACACTCTGACTGTAGGGGAACGCAGCCGTTTTTCATTTCTTGTGGTAGTCAGAAAGTTTCATTGAGTATTTCTGAGCTCTCACTCTCTTCCAAAACACATGTTGAATTTCCTGGCTCTATTCCTTAAAATCTGGTCTGGTTTTCTACCCCATCCCCTCTCAAATTACTTTATGTGCACATAATTTTTTTTAAAAAAACAAAGGGCTATTTTGATTTTTCAAAATTTATTTTTAAAAATTCATCCAAACTTAGTGAATTTTCATATGTAATCATGTCTATGTAATCAAATCTAAAATGATTTTTATTCTGAACTTATCACTAGAATCCAGCAAAGTCAAAATAAAACGTGTCCTTTTGCTATCAGCAATGCAATACTGCCAACTAGAGGCACTGAGAACAATTGAATTTTTGTGTTATGGACCATATCCATAAATTTAAAGGGCTGTGTAACTGTAAAGATCTTATTTGTGCTACAGAAATCCCACCCAAATACTCCAAATACAGTGATGTTTGCATTTAATTTTCTTCAGATTTTTATGGTTTAGTAAGTCACTTATTGAATCCAATCACATCGCATCATCCAGAAGTTCAAATATAATCAAGTAGGATGTCAAATTTCTTCAGGTTCCTCGAGAAGTTACTGAGCCATCGTAACTGCTTTCAAAAATACACTTCTGTGAGACATTGAAAGTATAAAAAAGTTTTAAATACCTCTGAGGGCAAAAAAAATACTAGATATAATTTTTTTAACCCACAATTTAAATAAGTGTTCATCTTATTCAATTTATTTGAATAGAGAAATCGTAGTCTATTCAGGTGGGCTAAAAAAATCTGTAAGTTTTCAGCTCTGTAAGATGGCACACACTTTGAGGAAGAAGGTATTTGTCCACGGCTGAAGAAATAAGACTGAAAACAGAGAAAACATGCACTTCACAAGACAGACAGTTACTGCTTACTGTCTGTGATTTCCTGACGTGTACCCGCTTCCTAGAACATTGTATTAGAAAAGAGTCCAGAAGGTGCTGGTGCTGATGCACCATGCACAGACTAAAGCCTCCTGGACCCACTTTCTGGCCTTTGCCCTGTTCCCTGTCATGTGCGTGATGGCAGGGCACAGCAGCATGCAGCTGCCTGGTGCCTGGCAAAAGGGAGCTGGGTCTGAGGAGGACAGGGACCTTCCGCAGGTCCTCATAGCAGTCAAGGTCCAATGAAGCATTGGGGAAAGACCTTTCCGGCTGCCCCCTGTCCCTCTTCTGCCCTATCAACCAATCTAACACAACCCTGAGTGTAGGCAGAGTCAGCTGGTAGAGAGAAAAGCAAGAGGCCTGAGGATGCACCATAATTTCAGGTTTATCTGCTGTGCTCCAATCTTACAGGGTGAAGAAGGTAGAAATCTCACCTTCTCTAACTAAGGACTGCAAACAGAAAACAGCTTTCAGAGTTGTACGAGGACTCTTCGGAAACCGGTTTCCAAGGCACTCTTCTGAGATAGTGAAATAAAAATAAGCAGGTGGCAACCTTTTGTGCGCTTTTGCAGCAGTCAGGATTTGGCCAGCCATGTACCCCTCCTCCTGGCTGGCAATGTGTGCCCTGGGGTGCACCACGAGCTAAGGAAGGCAGAATGGATTCCATGGCTTCCCCTTACTATTGCACAAATGAAAAACACTGATATTCAGATGGAGAGATGCCTGGATCTGATTGACATGGCTTTTCTGTAGCAGAGGCCTAGAGGATTGTTTGCAAACTGCACTGCTAGAACCAGAGTGTAACAGGAAGATCTGCTGGTAGAAGGGCAAGCCCTACCTGTCAGAGCTCACATAGCATTAAATATACCTACTGTCCAGAACATTTTGAGCTTTTTGGATGAAGGGAGGAGCCAACAACATCCAGCACTGGTTTCCTTTTATCTACCAAAACACATTTTCTGTAAATCTCAGCAAAATTCGTAAAAATAATAAATTAAATATTTTCCTTTACAGTCTTCAAAGCTCTATATCTATAAAAGTGTCTGGGAAATTCAAGTAGCCTAGAGGGCAGGAAAACAATCTCACTGGAAAGCGGAAGTCAATAGAGAGTAGTGACTCACCGGGACACAAAGCTGCAGAGCTGCTGACAGTGAGGTGCCAGTTAAGCCTGGAATCAAGTTTTCCAGGGGCTGTACAGCCACACAGTCATCTAAGGATGGAAGAGCCAGAGTGCCTCAAAGGTGCAGAGAGAACATTGGAATTTTTTGGAAGTGACTGTACTGGCATAAGCTGAAAGCTTAGAAGTGAAAGCATAGACGTTGGCCTGGGAAGCAGAGAATGCGGTTTGCAGCCAGCATAAACCACTGTGAAAACTAATTAAATAACATTGTTATAGTTATGTTATTATGCTTATGTTCTGTAACACTGTCTTTACAGGAATGTAAAGCTAAAAATCACCGTGGTCCAGTGGAAGAAAACCAGTTGGTCTGAGGCCACACTGGAGAGGCTTGCTCACTTGAGCGTCACCTAGACCTCTGCTTTCAGGAACAACAACAACAAAGAAAGTGCATCTGTTGTGAATTAGTTTGTAATACCAGGAGCAACATTTCCACAATGGTGACTACTTTGAGACACACACAAAGAAACAAAGCAGTATATCTAGATTTCTGTAAATGGCTTTATTGAAATAAACCAGAAATTTTCTAGTGATTTTTGGCTGTCAGCCAAAACCCAAACCAAACAGACACTTACCGGGTTTTTCCATTTATTCATTTTTCTCTTTGGCAGTGAAAGCTAGGGCACTCTAAGGCCAAAGTGTAGTTCTCAGTTCTGGTACTATGTCCTGCTCGATTGTGCCCTGAGGTCAAGACCCACTGTACAGTGGACCCACAACATGTGTTAGAAACCAGAAGAACCTAGCATTCATGAAAATGCATGCTCTGTAAAATTTGGACATTGTATTTGTGCAATCTAATTAATTTTGTATTGATTTACAAAGGCACATCGGGTATGCATAGAAGTCTTTTACAGAGTTATCAATAGATGTTGCAGGAATGACATTGAATTACAGCTGTCACAGGAGCTGTGATCTCATCCCTTGTTCGTGCGTAAGCTAAAACAGAGTTGGACAGAGTAAGAACTTTGACCACAACCTCACTTTCTGTGGAAGGAGATCACCAGCAAGTGTTTAAACCTCTGAATCAGTGCATGATGATCAGTCTTTCTGCTAGTGAGAACTAGCTGGAGGTATCATCCTGTGCTAAGACAAACCCAAGAACTCCAGCTTCTTGCCATCAACACATTTTAATCCTAATGTCCCATTTCAAGGATTATTAAAAATTTTCTATTTATATTCCACTGAATGGATGTTTCATTTAAGAACTGTTTATTAGCTTCCTGTTCAGGATTTAGTCTTCTGTTTTACAGGTACAGCTGGATGTCATTGCCAAGCCTTGTACATAAATTTGCCAGACAGTGGTTAGATTTTTATACCGCTGAAAAGGTTCAAGCAAGTTGAATGGAAATATGCAAACACAAAATATTATAATATCAAATGCTAAAAAAGCATTATAATAATTAAGCAAGTGCACCATGATTCACGCAGCCAAACGAGTCACTCTGATAACTGCCACCTACTATTTTTCCATGGTGAACTGAAGAAAAACCTCTGTATGCCTGAGAATTAATTTATGATCTCATTGGTACAAAAGGTTCCTTAAAGATAGTATCAGTAACATAGGTTTAAATGCACAGAAGAAATCGGTGTTTGAAAGTTGCCTGCTCAAGGAGACCCTTGTTGGAGTTATGCAGAAAGCACATCGTCCAGTGTCATCCTGGCACGTACTTAGAGGGGGACCAAACCGGAGAGGAACAACCATTATGAGAGTGTGTCTGCTTGATGAAGCCTTTCCTAGACCTGGGCAGAGGCACACATGCTGTGAGATGCTTGCTGAGCTCTCCCAGAAATCAGCACAAAGCTGCTCAGCCCCGTAAGGATCGCTGCAGGGAGCAAAGCCTTGGGTGTCCGAGGAGCTTCACTTCCAAAGCAAAGGCAATTAGCTACAGTACCTATATCCTCTTGTGAATTTGGGTTTCCCTGTGAGTCTGTGGATTGGTATCCTTCACCAACTTCTTCCCTTCCCTTCCCTTCCCTTCCCTTCCCTTCCCTTCCCTTCCCTTCCCTTCCCTTCCCTTCCCTTCCCTTCCCTTCCCTTCCCTTCCCTTCCCTTCCCTTCCCTTCCCTTCCCTTCCCTTCCCTTCCCTTCCCTTCCCTTCCCTTCCCTTCCCTTCCCTTCCCTTCCCTTCCCTTCCCTTCCCTTCCCATTTTATTTTATATTTTTATTTTATTTCATATTATTTTTATTTAATTCCAGCAGTTAAAATACATGACAGCACTCCCACTCAGTGAGCAGAAACAGTAGCCTAAGCCTCACTAACAAACAATTCTTGTCCAGCCCAACAGCCTCCCTTCACTGTATCCCACACAGCTCTTTGGAGGCCACAGCCATATTCCCACTGCTGCCAAGGGCTGATGATGTGCCTGCCTGTAGTGAAGCAGCCTACCAAGGCAGAGTCTTTAAAATTCATTGTAATCACTAGCTTTTATCTGAATTAACACAGTGCACCTCAATGCTATGACAAGGAGTCAGAAGTAAAACTGACTTTTAACAGTATAATTATAATAGGAAAGTAAAGCTTTCAGAATGCCAGAGTGAAAAAAAACTACTTATATTTACACCAATACTGTACCAGAGAAAACTAACCATTCTGGCTGTCATAGGACTTTTCCTTTGTAATATTTACAAGCAAAAGGCCTTCTGCAGTTTTCAAGATATTCTTTTCATAAGTCTTTGAAAAATGGCACTACTGACAATCTCTGCTTACTCCACCACGCACTTGAGTTACACGCATTCTTCAGACAGTTATCCTTAGCAGGTTCAAAAACAGAGAAGAAAAATCTACTTACCATTGCGTTCCAGTTAGTATCCTTATGAATGCATTGCAGTAGTTTTTAAAAGCAGAACTAGGAGCTCTCTGTGATATCAGCTTTCCCAAGCATAAAAAAAAAATGAGTCAAACATTGGAATGTTGTCCATTATCACTTAAATCATGATAAGTCTTTCCATACATGTGCCTGTGCTATTAATAATTGTGAGAATAATATAATAGGTGTATATTAAAAACTAATATTCATGCCCTCTTAGTTACCGATGCAGTGAAACAAGCAACAGTATTACCCTCTGCAAGTCTTTGCCCTGGTGGTTTTTGGCATGATTTTTTTTTGTGAAGGCAGTTGAACTTGAGTATTCATTTTATCAGCCTGATATCTTGCCTGATCTTGGCTGGTATCTTGCCTTTCCAAGGCAGGAGAGGTGTTCCCTACGGCATGGTTCACTGGGTAAGGCGAAGAATAAAAACAGCTTTTGTAATTGCTGCTTTCCCAAGGTGGATATGCTCCGCCATGCAGGACCACAACTGAGCTCCACATGGGCAAGTGAGCTGCTGCAGCAGGAAGTTCAGCCAACGGGCCTCAGTTTTTGCCCCCCCAAAGGTAAATGTGGGAGGGGTGGTCAGGCTTTGAGGAGTTTTATGACCGATACAGGACATACTGTTTCAGCAGTATGTCCTGTGTAATGTACTTTAATGCTGCACCACACCAGTCCAAGGTATTGATGAACCAAAGAGTGACTGGACACGTATTATACACTGAGTATAGACTTCCACAGTGATGGGATTAACCCCACTAAGGTTGCAGTAGTGTGTCTCAGTTTACTAGAAGGTTCATAGGTTGTTTCAACATCTCATGAAATTCGATACCTAACACAAGTATTAATATTTAAAATTCCAGTGAAAATTTTGGCATCATTCAAGCCCAATTTCTGTGGGGCAGGCATTTCACTCCCAGCTTTCAGAACAGCACAGTCCAAGCGAGAACAAGCAACACCACAGTAAAAAATTCATGCTCATCCTGGTGCAAAGACCTTCGTGGAACAACTCACAAGGTAAAAGAAAATCGTTTATATAGGAGTAACTCATCACTGAAATCTGAATCCTTCACTCCCTTTTCTTTCCTCCATCAGTGACGTTAGAGCATTTTTGTTCCTCTTTTTAAGAGCCTTTTGTCTTACTGTCGTAAAGGAGGGAGCTGATACTGCCAGGATTAAAAAACAAAGGGTCAAGAAATTTTTTTCATCTGCTAAAGAAATGTGGTCACAATTGAGCAGAAACCTTCCCTGGCCTCCCACAGCGAGATCAGCTCACCTGCAGCTGCAGACAGCGTGGCCAGCAGGCTCTATCACATTTAACCAGGTTGCTCCACTTTTAAATCTTACAAAATTAGGATAGTTTGACTGATAAACCCAACAAAGCATCTACATCATAGATGCCAAATCTGAAAACATCTTTTTAAAGGGTCTTAATATTCCTTTTTATTACTGTGTGGAGACGTGCTTCACAACATCATCCTCTTCATACCTTCCTTTGAGGACAGCAAGAAGCCAGACTGTGGAACCCAGAGAGACAGGGGTAGTAAAGAGGAAGAATCAGACAGGAGTTTTTCAGTTCTGCAGGTACCAAAGGGGAAGATTTTTAATAGTCCAAAGCAAAAGCAAATAATTTAATTTTCATTTAGATTGAATATACTTCATTTTACTTAGAATAATGGTTTCTTCTACTGTGCCTGCTGTAAATCAGGGGATTTGACATTTAATAACCCTCATGAGGAGAAGCCATAACCCATGAGGAACCACACAGACTAAACATGCGGGATTTTCCTCTCCAGAAATTCTCCCAGATGCTGACTTTTATCTTCTGTCCTCATACTATGAGTCTTCATACTGTGCACTCAGCAAATTCAGATTTGTTCTCAGCTTAAGGATTCAAATAAATAACTTCCCAGAGGTTAACAAATCTGATACGCTTATCATGTTAACAGAGGCCAGCGTTGCCTGCACTCGTGCTCACGGCCCAGAGAGTGGACAGTTCTTACAGTTCAGTGGATGCAGGATAGCACGTTATGACATTGTAAGTTGATCATGTAAGCGAGCAATACCTGTGCATACTGGAAAAGACACAGTAAGTTGAACTACCTATCCCTAGGGATCTCTGCAGTCTGGGGATAGGAAAGACCATTTAGAACAGAAGCGATACTCATCCTCTGCTACTGATTCATGCTGTAGACTGCAGCAAGCTACTTCAGTTTGAGGACTGACTTTTCTGTCTGCAGAGATATCACCACGATTTTAATTTTGGCACTGAAGATTTTGTGCACCTTACCTAGTAAGTATTTGAGGTTTTGACTCAATAAAATTTTGTATGAATGACTTGTATTTCTCTTACGCAGTTGGTCCATGATGACTTTAATTTAAACTTATGCATAAGTGAGAGCAAATGTCACATGGAGGTGTTTTGTTACACCCTGAGTGGCTTGTTCCTTACATCAGGGTATCACCTGCCTTGTGCTGGAGCAAACACTCATGAGGCCACAGAAAGAATGAGATTAGGGAACTGATCTATACAGTGTGGTTGGTTTTTCTTCTGAAGTAGCATTTGTGCAGCACTATGTAAAGCAAAATTTAGAAGTTAATTTCACACCATAAATGGGCTGATACCCACCTAGATCTGCCACTATATAAGTCACACAAAAGCAGTGGCATGCAATTCTGTCAGGTACTCTCCAATGTCTTTCTCTAACAGTCTGTCCTTTTCACCTGCTTTATTGCTGCCCTACTCTGCTATATTTAGTTAATTCTTACATTTCCTAATTTTGACCCTAATATCTCTGTAAATACATAGTTAATCCATAGTTGCTTGTACCTTGAAAATGAATCTTTTAGAGAAAAACGGAAATTCCTTCCTCCCACATTACCCTGGAGACTAGGCAAGCTGAGTTCAATGAACGAGACCACGCTAGTTCTGTGAATGAGTGTGGAAACACGTTCCCAGTGCAGGTAACTGCAGCTGCACAGCTGAGTGATTTGAATGTCAGGCAGCACAGCTGGCAGCTGGGATGGACAGTATCTCCGCTAGCCTGAGCTCTAGCCTCAGCTCTGGCCTCCTGCTTGGTTCAGGTGTGAATGCTGAACACATGCAGAAGAAATCAGAGAGTTGATAAGGTCCCACCTAACAAGCAGTGACCGAATACTTAGAGTGAAGGCATGCAGTCTGGATTTATTAACTATTACAGTACTTTTCTTCCATGATTAAACATTAACAAGATTTTTTTCACCAATACTGTCAGCCTCTCCATGGCAAGATTGGCAAAGACTAAAATTATGATCTTCAAATGTAGAGCACAGAAGACAAATTGTTGAACATTGCTTGTTAAATAAAGGCACTGATAGGTAACTCAGCACTAATTTTAATCTATTTGATTGAATGTCTACCCCTTTACTCCTTAGAATAATAAATCAATGTGGTAAAGAACAGAGTATCTCAGGGTGGAGCAGCAATATATTTCAGTACACTTGGAAAATGTCTATGTTTCTAATAAATTCGTGATCTGTAACTAGTTGAAGAGTAAGAAGAGTTGAAGCTTCAATGCCTGGAATTTCTATGTTAAAACCCAAAGCTTCAATGGAGAAAAGTTCTTTAAATCATCCTTGGCTTGACTTTGGATAAACTTCTTTGCTTAGAATTTAAATTAAGAAATGCAATATAGCCCTTTGATTTAAATATCTGCCCGCATTTCTTTTGTAACCAAATGGCACTCCGTGCTTTTTCAGTCATTCAAGGAGCTGTGTTATGGATTTTAAAACTGTTGCTGTACTTTTTTTTAAAAGTAAAACTTGGCAATGCAAATTTGAATTCTCCATTGCAAATGTCAAAGATAACTCAGCACTGAAAATATAGCAAGTCACATTTTGCACTTTTTGGTACAAAAATAGTTGATAATATGAGAACCATACATAATTAATCATATATATGTCAGTGATAACAAACATCAGTAGATCATACATCAAAGACAAGTAAAAATTCAGACTTTACATGAAAAAGAGGAGGAAAAAGTGTAAACCTACAGTCCATTTAAACAAATATATGGGAGAGGAAGAACCAAAATAAGGTTGCTTCCAATTCCTTTGCAAAAGCTATCCAAGCCGGAGAGAATTCCAAGCAGGAGATAACTCTTTCTTTGTGCAAAGACAAAGAATAAAACATTTTTCTTGTATTGGGCAGGTTAGACCAAAATTACATTGAGCATCATGTCCAAAGAGTCTGACCATTTTTAAACTAAAACTCGGAGAAGCAATAATCAGATACTTTAAACCATGTTCCTTAAATAAAGATTTTGATTTGCCCCTCAAAAAAACCTTTTCATTTTATTTGTTAATTACATTCCTCTATACAAAGTAGCCCTTGTGTTTTCCTTTTAGGTTCATACCTATCTTTAAGCACCGGTGGACTCAGCCATTCATTGGGAACAAAAGCACCTACAGTCACACCTTTCATTGGTGGTTTCCTTTTTCACTGGACGTAAGCCAGACTCAAACTGTTTGAGGGGGGAAGTAGCAGACACACACAAGCCACTGTTTATTCCCAGTCCTCATACAAGACACCTGATACCAGTCAAGATGAAGAGAAATCCAAGGATTTAGAGTATAAGCATGGGAACTCACAAAAGCAAAAGTTGGAGGGGTGGTACAAAAAAAAGGGGGAGTATAGGAACACGTCAATTTGGTTTTCAGCTAAAAGGTTCCTCTCATTTCTTCCCAGGTGAATGTGCTGTTGTTGCTACACAGAGACCTGGGCAGCTCAGGTGTTCTGTGCTTGAATCACACTGATTTTCAAGTAACCAGTTCCAGAAAAAGGAGAATTGATCGCTGCTGGTGAGCAAGTATTTATCATTCTTAACTTTGCTTTAGTACAGTAATGAGGTTTGGTTGACAAATGCATTACAAGTATGCTTATACAAAAAAAAGACGAATGATAGATGCTTAGAGATTAGCTAGCAAAACCTTTGTTCTATCAGAGAGGTGAAGGCAGTTTATAAGGTGTTGGCTGTCATTTTTTCTCTTAATCAATTAACTAACATTGGATCATGGAAAACCAAAATTTCAGGATACTTAATTTTAATTGCCTCCAGCTATAGCTCCATAAATTATCCTTCCAAAACCATATAGGTTTTTCAATAGGATGATAATCAATTATTTAAGACTCAGATAATTAATCCTGTGACTTGAAGAGGTTTACACCTTGATTTTCTCATGAATATATGATGAAAGAAAAACTGATTTAGGCATTTCTGTCTTCTTTATAGAGACATTATCTGGTGTGATTTCAAAGCCATACTATTTGTATTTAAACGGCATTTTAGCATGTTAATATAAATGCTAGATTTTATTCTTAACAACTAATAAGTAAACTGATACTAAAGATAGTTATTGGTTTCACGTAGAGTTGCTACAAATAGTCATTTGTCAGGAGTATAGGAGTAGGTTATAACGATCCCCCTTTGTTGACTGAATTTAATTGTCTGCACAAACATGGAGAAAATTTGAATGGAGTTTTTATTACCAAAAAATCCTTATCCTCCAGACCTAGCAAAAAGCTAGGATCTCTCCTTAGGAAATGCTGGGTAACTTCACAATTTCTTATTAAAATTCCATAATCTCGAATTGCCAGATTAATTTGCATAATTAATAAGCTCCAAAAGATACTCCCTTCTAAAATTCAATCAATGATAGCTGTCATGAACAAGCCTAAGGAGGAAAGCACGTGAAACGAAGAACAGCTCTAGATTTGTGGTGCCATGTGAGGGGAAGGGGAACTATTGCGGACAAGACTGAGGAGAAAAAAATATTGTAATGGAAATATTAATTATTTTGGCAACCTTCATAAAAATAGAATTCTTGCTATAAGATGATACTTCATTTTATCCTAAAATTTGGCACATTTTATGTGCAAGTCTTTTCTCCAGTCACAGGAATAGAATAGTTTTCTTGTATTCAGATTGCCAGCTACCGGAAGTGGTATTTGAATATATTCACCAGAAACTGAAGTGTGAACAGTAATGTTAGTAATGTCGAGGAACTAATAAAGGTAAGGAAAAAAGGTACTGCATTTTTCATGCCTTTCTGTCCTAAGAAACACAAAGTATCTTCTTTTCCCAGTGCTGAGTTATAATTCCATAATGGATATAGTTTTTAAATCCAAGTTTGAAATTTTCTTTTTATTTTTTTGTATTTAAGTCAAAGCTTTTCTCAGCAAGTCATCCTGGTAAGTCCTAAATCTCTGTCTCTGAAAAGTGGGATCTTCGGCGAGAACTGGTAGGTGGACAGGGTGGTATCCTGGGCTATGTGCCTGGAGATGATTGTACCAGGCAGAAAGAAGACTTATCAATTAAAAAATCTGGCTTTGTAATGCCTTTCCTCAACCATCCTTTTTTTTTCTCTGACTTTTATCAACACATGAAGTTACTGAATTTCTTATGATTATCTTTGTCAGAAAGAGAAGGAAACATCTTCAGGATACTGAAACAGCACAGGTGGATTGTCTTATTAAGCAGGACTTGAGGTGAAGATCATTTTTAAAATGCCATGTAGAATGCAGAATTTTTTTTGAGTTTTCATTGGGAGGAACAGGTGGAAATTTCTTTCTTATCTAACTGCCTTTAACATCCTGGTTCATAGAGTGCAGGCTAAAAAAAAAAGATGGCAATTTCAACATTCTGGAGGGATTTGCCGGTATAAAATGTGTTATATCTGGAGAAAAATACTTGTGAATTTTGCTATTTTATTACACAGGATATCATGAGATATTTTTTGACCAAAAAACTTACCATCCATGGAAAAGATCCCATGGTATTACATTTTACTGAAATTAAAGACTCATCAGATGTACAACTAGCAGCACTGCCTTGAAATCTTGATCCCAGTATTACAATGCTGCACTAGTTCCTAAGAAACAAGTACTGGGTGACAAAAAATGAACTAAAATTAACTTTATTCCACTGACCACACTATCATGAGAACTGTTCCCTGCAGCCTATTATAACAGCTGAAATAAGAGATGGATGACAAAAGCACCTCCATTTTCCACTTTTCTCACAAAGGTATTTATAGGAATAACCAAAACTACTTCCATAGTATAGATTGTTAGGATATCACTAATATATTGATTTATATTGCACCAGGTGACAAATCCATATGACTAAAGCTGTTGCTTTGTTTCCCAGTTTCCTTGCTGCATTGAAAAGGATCTTCTCAAAGAAATAATGCTCCACTCAACATTGGCCTTGTCCCTTCTGTTAATTGCAGTCTCTTCCAACCTTGCGATGGCAATCAAAAAGGAAAAAAGAGCACCTCAGACACTGTCAAGAGGTACCGTATATTTACTTTGTGTAGTTACTTCCTCATCTTCCCATTTAGGTCAGCAAAGGTTTTCATTTAGAAAGAATCTGAAAGCACAGATATTCTTGCTGAGATGTGTTTCTTTAGTGTTAAGTAACACTCAAAATAGTGCATGTTCTTATTTCACGTCATTTCACTCCATCAGTTTGCTCTTAAGGATACGGCTGAGGGCCTTACATAACCTGCAGAAATTATATAACTCCGAGTGACCTCGTAGAAGCCAATAACCTAAGGTGCAACTCTCAAACCAGGATGCACCTGTGGAACTATCATTCAAAATATTTTTTCATATGTTAGTTAAGAGATATTTTGTTGTGCTGAAGCAGTTTCATAACTTTAATTTCCATGGAACAATTTTTCTACTGACCCATTTTTATATATAGAACAACAGTTTGAGCTACTGGTTGGTTTTTCTGGATGACTTTTTTTTCTTTTACTTTCCATCTGATAGCCAATGTCATGTGTTGCAGTGAATAATTAACTTCCTTGTGCTGCACAGTTTTCAAACAGGATGTTAACTAAAGACTCTGTTTAAGTTATTTATGCATGATAAACCATTAGAAATACCACCAGAGATATAGCTTACCAAAATCTTTTCCACGCCTCCATCTACCCTCTCTTTTCAGGGCTACTCACTGCAAAAAAATCTGCAGCTCCTTCCCTGACCTCCTCTGCAAGCTGTGCAAAGCCTGCAGACCCCACACCTCTGAGGTCTTCCCTTACACACCACTGGGAAATTCTCATCTGTCACAGAGGTTCCATCTGAACCTAAATGCTCAGAAGCACTTGAACAAACCATACAACACCTGGACTAACCAAAGAGAAATTACAAATCACTTCTCATAATTAAAAAGTTATAATACTGGATAAAAGTTATAATCAATTTGGTATCTATCATCTATCCTGCCTAGATCAGGATTTATTTTTCCCGCTAAGTGTAAATATGTAAAAAGATAAAAGTCCCTTAAATTCTGGCGATATTACATAGTCACAAAAAGCATCAGTTTTCTAATTCTGACTTCAGGTCTTTTGGAATGCCTTGGGTGCTCTACCTGTAATTTTCAGAGATCCAATGGGGAATGCTTAAACCTGCTTCAACATGACTATAGCTGACTCCTCTGTGTAGTTACCTGCATCAGTAATTGACTGCAGACAGGGCTGGGAACCAGTCAGCACACCAGAACCCCGCCATCAGCCAGACAGATCTGTACCTGAAATCACTTTCCTGAAAGAAGAGAGGGCCTACAGGAGTCACAAGCAATTGTCCTGTGAGAAAGATAACAGCGAATCTCTGCATAACCAGGCACAAAGCCTTAACCTGGTCCAGATGCAGAAGCTGTTCTACGATTCCCATGAGGGCCATCATGAATGGAGCAGTGCTGACTGGAAGGCCAGGATCTACTACACAGGGATTGGTATCTTTGGGATCTGAAGGCATGAAACCAAATGAACAATTTGCTTTTTGATCTCAGTCTACCACCAGCTAAGGATGAGCTCTGAAGCTGATGTTCCATTAGGATTTTGTTTAGGTGGAGATTTTTGTTTAACAGACATTCTTTTACTGAATTATAAGTACTTCCAATGCCAGGGATTGATATTCATGGCTCAAGAATTAGGCTTAAAATACAAGACTATTCTAAAAACATTCACATTAAACTCAATCTTTTTTTGAGCTGTCATTTTTTATTTCTCTCTAACTTTATAAGCCAACTTTCTCTTTAACCCCCAGTGTCTACATGAAATATGGAACAGACAATATAAAGATATAAGGGATTTGGCTGCTGATTTAGGGACCTCTGAGTATTCTGAAAGATATCTAATAGGCTTGCTAGATGACTTGAACTGGATACTCAACCAGCTGAGGGGGTTTGGAGGTTTGTAGGGGATTTTTTAAAAAAAAATCTTCCAGTGCACCCATCAGAAGATGTAGAATTAGTATACCTACTGCTTTTGGGAAACTTTGAAAAAAACAGTGAATCCTATTATCTGTGTATCACTATGGATAAATATAAAAAATGCAATTTGTTATGAGTTACTTACTTGGCTACCAGTTAATTTTTCTGTTACATTTCTAGGGTGGGGAGATGAAATTACCTGGGTACAAACTTATGAAGAAGGGCTCTATCAAGCAAAAAAAAGGTAAGAGTACAAGACCAAGTTGTCAATCAGACAGTCCTGCCTGGATATGTTACAATGAAACAGAACAAAGAAACCCCATGACAGCTGGTCTGTGTATCCCCCGGTTAAAAAAACCTGATTTAATGTCTATAAATAAAAGTTGTTGTAGGGATCTTATGACTCTGAAGCAACATCATAGGCCAAAAGGCAACTCTGCATTTAACGCTGTTGTTTCCTTGTCACAGGAGCAGCATTGTCATTTGAAAAAGAAATCATAAATATAGAGTATATGTTTAAAAATACTTCTTTTATATATATATATATACACAAATATATACAAATATATAATTATTCCTCTGATTGGTCCTTAATCAACAGTTGGAAACCTAGGTCTACTGTCTCTGATGTTTTCCCCAACACTATATTGACATGTGTGCATGACGTGCGAAGAGTTTCTCACTATCCTGGTAGAAACTAAAGTTCCAATCTGCATCTTCTCTAGGATAAAGCTGAAAACACATTTGAGAATTTATAACAATACTCATTTAAATCTCTATTACAGTTCATTTTGGATCATGTGTAGCATAAGCTACTGTTAAACTGAAGGTAAACTATTTTTAAAATAAAAGGCAACTAATTTCATGTACACTATGTGAAAATGGCTAAGAACTGAGCAACTCCAGACAGTGATAGCAGATCAAGCATTAGTAACTGATCTACTGAACAGTAACAGCAGTTTTAAAAAGTACAGGATAAAATGCACAGAATCACTTTATGTTTTGATATAAAAAATATAACATTTTTATGCTTTAACAAACTATTTACAAAAAATAGTAATTTACTGTATATCTCTTCAAGAAAGCTTAAAAGACGTGAAATTTTTCATCTGACACATTTGACAATAAACCCAATTTTCTAAAAATTATTTTATTCCAGTTTGTACAAATTATTTTTATTTTCTTGATCATGGAGAACACCACATTTGAAAAATATTAACTACCTCTTCAGTTCAATTAAGTTCTAACTGAGAATGGAATTATAATGGATCTGGTTTTTTCTTCTTCTAGAATTTCTTAATTTAGAAAACCTATTTAGATATAGAAACTGTATTTCTCTATTTCTTTTTTTTACAAAGGACTAAAGGTTTTTTTCCCTTGCTCAAAAATGTCTGTAATTCTTTATAGAATGCCAGTGTAATTTTACTGTGGGTTAATGTAAAATGAAATGTAATTTGACTTTTCCAGTCTGCTGGTAAAATCACCCATTTGCGTACGTGTCCAATGATCTAACTGCGTGTTTTATTACTATTAATAAAGTAACAAGCCACTGATGGTAATTCATCATTTGGAAGACTGTCAATACTGCCAAGGTAATTCTGATTTTTTGAGTGTCAAAATTTTGTGAATAATTTTATAAGCAACAGCACTTATCTATATATTTACCTTGCACGTACTGAAAATCATTTAAAGGAATGGGTAAATGAAAACATATTTGGAAAGCTAAAAATTTATTACTGTTATTTAAAAAATCTCCATTATGAAACCGTTTTACAAAGAATGTGAAAAATACTCCATCCCACTCTCCTGCTATCCCTAATGCACTTCTCGTCAGTTTAAATTAAGAGACAGATTTGCTACTGACTCAGTGAACAGATTTAATATTGTTTGTCCCTCCTGAACTGGTAACCAGAGAAGGAGATGAGGACAGGGCTGCTGAAATTGATCTAATAAGAATTTTCTGAGAATAATGCACTTTTGTCAAGCAGAGACATGGTGTCCATTGAGACAGGCTTCATAAACAACAGAAGAGAGCTTCCATTTTCATAGCTGGGAGACTATACTAACATGGGTCAAAACCCCCAAAAGCAGTGATAGAGCCCTCAAGTGTCTCCTCAGGAATGTGAATCAGCAGAGACAGGAACAAATGTGGCCAGTCTCCAGCCAATGTGATGCCTAAATGCAGAAGGAAAAGCAGTATTTGAGATGGACTTCAAAATGACTCTATCTTTTCTAGCACTGAAGAAAGCTTTTGCAGAAAACGAAGAGATACAGGAAATGGCCCAAAATAACTTCGTTATGCTGAATCTCATGGTATGAAGGGTTTGGTGGGCTTTGTCTTCTATCTTTGGTTTTTTAGTTTGTGGGGTTTTTTTGTCTTGCTTTTTCTTGTCATTTTAGCTAAATATCTCTGGTATTTCAGTAACATGTAAGTACAGGCATTTGTGTACAAGACTATCTGATACAAAACTATTCACATGTGGTACCAATTCACCAAAATTTACAGAAATATTTTAATAATTAGCTTTAATTTCTCTGCCAGCATGAAACTACAGATAAAAACCTGTCACCTGATGGACAATATGTGCCTCGAATCATGTTTGTAGGTATGTACTATATTTATGTATCTTCAATGATACAATATATTAATCTATGACAGTGTCTTCGTTTGGGCATATCAAAATTATTCCTTCTGCAAAAAAAAAAGAAAGTAGCTCAAAATTCATCATTACCATGACAGTAGTCTGCAAACTAGCAGAACTAAGTTCAGTTCTCCCTTCATCACAAGGTCTGACTCTTGTAAATTTCCTCGGGTTACGGATATGTACTGAAGGGTGCTTGGGAGCAAGATGTTTAAAAGTCTGTTAGCATCTGGCCCTTTCCCCTCCGTGCTTCTTGCTAAGGTTGTTATACGTCAGTTTACTGAATACAATCAAATATCTGGCTGAATGTACATGTTTACAGTGGGGACATTACCACAGAGCAAGTCAATAGTCAGTGGTATCTAAGAAATTATTTATCCCATCACAAAGCTGACTTCTGGAACAAAAGTGCCTGTTCCTTTTCCCTGACTGTACATGGAGCCTAGAGTGACTAGCTCTGTGGTGGCATCCAGAGTTAGAGGAGATGAAGCCCACACTCAGAGAGCAATGTAGTAGTAGGACTCAGTCAGTTAGCAAAAAGCTTGGAAAGGGAAATGGGAGATGTCCACAACAATTTCCTTCCATGAAGGGAAGATTAAAAATCACAATATTTTCATTCTGTAGTCTCTGGGTAGGTTGTGCTAGTACTGCATTAGGTATGCATGACCCTTATATGTGGGCATCCAGTCAAACTAGCCTGTCCTGACATAATCACAGAACTTGTAAAACAGGATATTTTTCTTTAAATGTGGCTGAAATGCATGTATAATCTATCACTTTAAACTATCTGCATAACATAAAAATGAGCATTAGCTTTTGTTCAGGACTTCTCCAAGCAAAGAGTAGTTGGTTGGAAAAGAGCATATTGGCCTCATAGTTGCCCCATTGATGAAATCAGAACACTTTAGAAACAGGGCTGTCAAAGTAGTGCTACAGACATCACCCTCAGCTGCTGTGAGAATGGAAAGCAGTGTTTAATACCATTTTTTCAGACCCATCTCTTACAGTAAGAGCTGATATAACAGGAAGATACTCCAACCGGCTTTACACTTATGAACCACAGGACATACCAGTCTGTAAGTTCCCCCTTTATTGTATTACATTGCATTTCCCATTGTAAGCAGCCAGATACACCCCATCCCCATCATTTGTGCTTCAGAATCTGTTAAGATCTCAAAGTGATGAATAACAATTGTGTGTGAAAATTTGCAATAAATTATAGTAGTCTAACCTGTTCTAGCAAAACACTTAAGCACACCTATTGTCCCACTGAATTTACTGGCACTGCTCAAGTAAAACAAATTGAAAGATCATGGCTGAGAACTTTCGGGATCATGATCTGAGCAGTTTCCTGTAGGGTGGTGAAAATCACTAGTCTCAAATGTATTCAGCTGAGCAACCTAAAGAGCCAGTGTTGCAATGGAATTGATAAAAAAATGCTGCTGGTTCCCTGCGCATAACCTAACACCCATATTTCAGAAAGGAATGTGATCTTTCAGGTTGAGCCATTCCTTACTCTATACTGTCTATCTGACACCTGTGTGATATCTCACCACAAATACGCACAACACATCTGATTACTGGGCTTACAGCTGAGAAATGTGGGAGTTGAAAGGGGTCTGGTCAAATCCCCTTAAGTAAAACATTCTGATTCATTAAACTTTTTACCTTCTGCTTTAGTACCAATGTCATAATTTTCACAATAGAAAGCTCTCTAATATAATGTGTGACCATAAATTATGTGTGAACAATTTAGTAATCAAACTAGGTAGGGTATTTTAATTGTGCAAATGCATTTTAAGTACATTTTTACAGTCCTTATTTGTTTTTCTTTCAGTAATAGAGAACATGAAGAAAGCACTACGCCTCATCCAGACAGAACTGTAACTAGAAACAATGAAACCACCTTTGCCTCTACAAGGTGAAGCTGCACTAGGAAACCTAACATTTTAAAATATTTTAGTTTATTTCTGCCTCTACTAACATTTTGAGCTCTTACCAAGCAGGTTTGATTATCAGATTTTATAAGAAATTTATAATTAAAATTTGAAGAACAAACATGGAGACTTTTACACCCATTTAGAAAAAAAGAGAAGAAATCTACTAAATGTTTTGAAATTAGTTATCTGAATAACTGAAAGCGATGGTTTAAGGTGCAGCAACTTTGAGCTGTATTTTATCAATCCAGTTATGACTTCTGACCGAGAGTTACAACTGATCTTTTTTATGTTTGTTTGAAATTTGTTACACAACTCAATAGTTGCATCTTGACTCCTAATTGTTATTTTTATTGCAAGCGTGTAAATCGCTAGTATAACTCTGTTCTATGCACTTATTTCTCATTAAAGGAAAGGAAACTGCTGGCAAATCAGACAGGAAGGCTTTTCCTATAGAATTCAAAATAGCTTATATAGAAATAAATCGGTGATCTGGACTTAGCTTTCTTCTATATGATTCTTTATCATTCTAATAGCTGAAAACAGAATAAACATCTCACACAGAGGTTGTGGTTTCAGTGAGCTAACAATCATCAAATAGCAACTAGAGATTTTGCTGTGATAAAGACAGAGTGAAACAAGAGAGATGGAAGGAGATAGTCCCAGATCTCCACTCCTGAGGCTACGCAATGCTTGTAAAGTCTGGTATGGAAAAAATGAACAGGCTTGTCCTAGTTGTTTCATTTAAACAATATTTGAGTCCTGTGGAGCTCATCCCAGGTCATTCCCTCTTTTTTCTGTAGCATCCCAACATAGATATCACAGGGGCAGCTTATTGTGGGGCCTATATGTACAAAGTCTTCTCAAAACTTCCCCAGTACCACCATATACAAAGGCAGATGCCTATTGAGTAAAAAGCTGAGGCCAATTGAAATAGTTTGTTATCCCAGTAATGTGCTTTTTCATTAGAGCAGGACAGTAAATGATCCATTTGCGGTAAAACACGTGTGTTATGCACAAAGCATGTGTCACATGTTTATGCTACCTGTCACTTTCTATGATGCTGCCTGAATCCACATATAAAAGATGAAGGAACGATCTCTGCAGGACAGCTTTGCTAATTTACAATACCTAGTATTAATTTGTCTTGAATAAGTTATATTGTGCCTATCTGTGTCTTCATAACTGTAAAATTTGGAAATAAGTGTATACTCCAACAGAGTGCTGATAAATTAACTGTACGCTAAGAGGAAAAAAGATCTTTCATTAGTCATTAACAGTATATTGTCTTCATAATCAGCTAAATAAATTTTTAACCTATAGGAAAGAGCTAGAAACAAAATTAAACAGGTAACCACACTCATCGGAGTTGTGTTTAGCTCTACTCATTTATGTCCATACCTGTTTCAGATTTGGTAGCATTTCCTAGTCTGTGGGCATACTCTCTTCTGAGCATGCCAGACATGTTCAGGAGAAAGGGATGTGAGCCAGCTGCCAGCGATGACAAGGGAAAGCCATGGCAGCACTTCAAAGTAACATTGAGAAAAGGTTGACTTTGAGGAGAAGGACAGCAAAAAATGGGAAATGTTTATGTATGGTAGACTCAAAATATTACCTAAAGATTAGATGGAAAGTCATAGGTCTTTGCTGTATCTTGCAGGGAATTTTTTTTCCCTTCTTTTCCAGTCTTACAGATCAGCTGAGATCATGGCAGATAATGGCTTGAAACAACTTCTGTTTCTAATTCAGGAAGGGAATCAAATGTGGGATTGTTGCACTATTAGCCAAACCCTGCTTCACCTGTTTAAGATTGAGAAGACTATTGTTTCAGGCTCTGGATGGATATTTGAGGGAAGGCTGAACTTGTGAAAGTATTTGCATGGCTGTGCCTTCATTCCAGCGTGAAACAGAAATTTTCCATTTCAGATCAGGAAAGTAGCTGTAAAACAAACCTGCTTTCCTCCCTTTAACTCCAGTAATGAGCATTTTGTCTGTGGCGTTCTTGTTTCCATGTCTTCTACTATTATTTCATTAATTGCAGAGATGGCAATGTTTGCCATAAAAGACCACTTTCACAGATTACCCCAGTCAGTCCAGACATTCCATCAGCCTTTCAATAGAAGAAGGGCATCCTCACGCATACAAATGTTGAAGAACATAAATATGCTGAGGGATCCTCTGGGATTATACAGTCGATGAGCATTTTAACACTTCTTTCCTGTTAAGTAGATACATGCACACATTTACAGCCTGAACCCAGGGATGATGTCATTTTGTGCTGATGGTTGTCACTCTTCACACTGAAATGTTAATGCATTTCTATACTAAGGAGAGAGAGGCCATAAACACTGTCTGATGTAATATCAATGTAACTCTGCAAAAGAAGGCTTGGGAGCATCTTAATATATATAAATATCTGAAGGCAGGACAACATTGTCATGCTTCCGATTTAGCATCTATGATGCAGCAGGTAGGGTATCAAGTTAAAAGACTAGGTAGTCAAATCCAATACATCTTGATTCTTATAGAAACACTAAACTCCTGTACATATCCTACATTCATTTCAACTATGAGCAGATAGATATCAACTCTTTTGATCTGAAAGTTGTATGTTGCCTCCTACTTTGTATAAACTTTTCCATGCTTGAGGATTATATTTGGGTCATTTCTTTCAGAAGAACCGTTCATAAGCAAAGACATAACTGTGAAGATTCCGCAAACTTGGAATGTCAAAAGGTTGGTGATTCAGGACCACAGTCCAGAACTTGCCTGGGCTCAGGAATGAAGTCTGACCAACCTAAGAGTCACAACAGAAAATAAATGGTAGAATTATCACGTACTGGGACTGTGGAAGAAACAAATAATGCAAGCTCTGGACCTAGAAGTCTACTGTTGTTCTTTTTATTTGGGGAATTTGATAATGAGCCAGCAGACAGGAAAAAAACTATATGAATTACGTAAAATACTATATCATAAATAACACAATTTCCAGAACAATGCAATGATCACTGACTTTGTTTTTCAAATGAAAATTAGCCTTTATATTTACACTGCAATGGATATTATTTTAATATTTAAAGAAAATCTCAATCAATTTCCAAAGGGATAATTGATATTGTATCTGTAGTCTAAAACAGTATTTTCCATGCAGATGTTTTTGACAGCTTTGACAAACCATTATCCAAGCAGACAGCAGCCATTTTCCAAAAATACTGTAAGCACACAAATTTCTGTGTCAGATGAGATCTCTTTGCAAAGCAGCTAAAGGTAATTTCACCCTCTTCCTTCCCTTCTCAAATCCTCATCAGTAAAAGGATGAAACCTGTTATCAGCCATAACCTTGAGAAGTGGGACTAAATCTTTGTGATTCTTAAAGATTCAGATCCAGTCCTTTTGGTGGAGCTAGATATTCAAGTAAAATCTGCCCTGTATGCTGCACACATATTTTCTGTTCACAGTTCAGTTCAGCATTCCCCCTTAATTTTAGAACTGCTACTATTTTTCTGTCTTCTCCTCTTCAAAGATTATTTTGCCAGGTAATATCTCTCCTGATGGCACAGAAACTCAGATGTCAGATTAAAGTCTCATAGCTCTGAGATAAGATAGTGTCTGCAGCCTGTTCAATGACAAACACAGCATGATTCTTTCCCCTTTTTTTCTCTGAAACAAATTACCTGAGACACTATTCCCTTTTCCCTTCTTGCTTGCTTGTGCGCTGCATAGCTGTATTCACAGCATTTGTAGACAGGTTTTTATTCACACTCTTTATTTCCCTCTCTGAAGAAAATGTTGGAAACAGTTCCTTTTGTTCCTTGGTTATATGGAACTATTTGACATCCACTGTTTGGGTTAGAGCTGAAAGAAGAGAATGAAAGACTGAAAATGTGAATGTGAGAGCAGCAGTTGTCTTACACAGAATAAATTCAATCACCATATAAGGATGAAGAGCTGAGAAAGCCTACTTGTGTAGACCATGGTTTTACATAATTTGTAGTCTGTATACTATATGTACGGATGCTAATATTAACATAAGCATAATATAGCATCGCCTATGGAAGCCTATGTTTTGTATAAAAGACTTTGCAGAGTTCTGCCTTTGCTACAAACACGATACATTCCAGGAAGCAAACTTTATTGCCACTTGTTCACATATCAATGACTATTTCACTGTCTGAACTTATCTGCTGTAATCAGGCCAAGGGTATTCAAACAAACGTGGACTTAATGTCAGCAAAGTGAAGCATAGGAATCTGGGAACTGACAGAACAGGATCCTCCCCTACATATCCGTCTCAGCACAGAAAGGCGTTGGCTTTCCTAGGCAGGTGGCTGATGTATTGGTCTGCAGAGCTAAAACATTTTCCTATGTGCAAATATTTGCGCTTGACCAGAACAAAAGAAAAGCCACCATACCTTTGTGTACCATGGAGGTGAGAGAGTGTGGGACATATCAGCACTTAAAACACAAAAGTAACCTGATCTTGCAGAATAAGGCTGATATATTTTGGATTGTTTCATGTGCTACACTTATTCTTGCCAAAGGCTGACACAGAGAAATTTCCAAATGCTGAGGTGTCCTCCACAGGATTGGCCAACTCACTGGTCTGCTTCCATTTCTTTCTTCCTTTATTCAAATGGAAGCACAGATCCACAGTATGAGTCAGGCAGAAACAAAAAGTCTCCATGGCAATTAAAAAGTCAGAAAATGTCAGTGAGAAGGGGGAGAATATTTATGCTTCCACCGCAAAATCTCCAGAATTTGCAGTCTATATATTCATACCTTTCCTTTTTGAGCTGCTCATGCTGTTCATCACTTACTAAATTGTGTTGCTAGTGTCTACTGTAAATTAACTGAACCACTAGTCAGTAAAAGTGGATCGATTTCACCAGACTGTTTTCTTTTAAGAGGCATCAGATACTTGCTGATCCCTTTAGAATATGAAAAGATACACAAACAACTGCTTCCCCTAACTCTACATATTAAGAAAGAAACCAGCTACAGTGAAGCCATCCTTTAGCTCACATTGCCTTATCAAGCACTGCATTTTTTAAATTTCTCTGTAATTCCATCTCTTCGTAAGTAGGAGTTCACCAAGTTTGTACACTGTTTGTACATGTCTAAGTGTGACCTGTGAGAAAGAGAAAAAGGTACTGTAGACAAGATTTAAGTTTATAATGCTCATGGGACTATACTCTATTTTGGGGGCTATTTTTTTGTGTTCAGACTTGGCTTTTGCTTCACTAAAGAGTCTAAAAATACTTAAAAAAAAATCTACTGCATCTTCTGTTACCTTTCTGTGCACACAGAGGATCATTCTTTAGTGCTTTGTGCACCCTGGCTGTACATCCCCAGGTGATTGTTTGTAAAATGTTGGCTCACATGAACCCACCCTGCTATTTAGCACTCAGTCTACTGGGGAGAACTGAGTTCACAGATAAATACAAACCACTGGCTTCATTGCTTATGGTCATGTACAGGGAAGACGACAGTGAGTAACTGGAGAAGAAGCTGCACCCTAAGGTGAGGTGTACTGTACGGGGAAAAAAAAGAGCCTTGATCTGCTAAGGTATTTTTTGCTTCAAGCCTACAAGCAGGTGGGGCTGTGATTTTACACAAGTCTTTAGCATTTGTGTCAGAGCACTATTAGAGAAGAACAAGAGTTTGTGGCTTTCAGACCCGCACTGCTTCCCTCGGAAGATGATATTACATCCAATGTATGTTTTTGTTATCACATATTTTCATATATACATGCCCACTGAGGAGCACTCTCACTCTACTTGAAATAAATATTTCCTCATGGCCTCAGTGGCTATTAGTTCTCATTAATTAAAAACTCTCTACCTTGATGAAAAAAAGACAAAAATTCCTAAATCCCATAAGGAATTCCTGAAAGGGAATTCAAAGATTCAGAGCAGCAGTTACCTCCAGTCTAAAAACTCAGTCTTTCCTTCCTTGGATGAATGCCTCTTCTTATGTACTAACCAAACAAATTAATACATAGAGAGCCACACTCCAGTGAAAACAGATTATGGATTGTTCTCCGTTCTTGGACTAAAGATACGGGATGTGGAACAACTCATTTAAAGAGAAAGAAAGCTCTGAGTTTTGCTTGTTTGTTGCTCATAAAAACCAAGAAACAACTTTGCTAACGTCTCAAGAGATTTTTAAATTAATAAGTATTCTTTCATATGATATTTCTAGAAAGCAAATATGAACCTATCTTAAGTGTTTATGCAGTATACACTACATTAACACCATTGAGTATGACTACTGGGGATACCTTGAAGCTGCCTTTCCTGACCAAATGTGCTAACAGCACAGATCGTGAGCTGAACTTGTACAGCCTCAGGCACAGCTATGGCACCTGCAGAATGACCGAGAGATCAGGCCCAGACAGCATGGATTTAGGGGGGGCAGGTCCTGTCTGACCAACCTGATCTCCTTTTGTGACCATATGACTCAACTGGTGGACGAGAGGAAGGCTGTAGATGTGGTATACCTGGACTTCAGCAAGGCCTTTGACACCGTCTCCCATAGTAGACTCCTGGAGAAGCTGGCAGCCTGTGGCTTAGATGGGAGCACTCTGTGCAGGGTTAGGAATTGGCTGGATGGCCGAGCCCAGAGAGTGGTAGTGAACGATGTCTCATCCAGTTGGCGGCCGGTCACCAGTGGTGTCCCTCAGGGATCGGTGTTGGGCCCAGTCCTGTTTAATGTCTTTGTCAATGACCTGGATGAAGGGATTGAGTCCATCATCAGCAAGTTCGCAGACCATACCAAGCTGGGAGGAAGTGTCGATCTGCTGGAGGGTAGGAGGGCCCTACAGAGGGACCTTGACAGACTGAAGAGATGGGCTGATTCCAATGGGATGAAGTTTAACGAGTCCAAGTGCCAGGTTCTACATTTTGTACACAACAACCCCATGCAGAGCTATAGACTGGGGACAGAGTGGCTGGAGAGTAGTCAGGCAGAAAGGGACCTGGGAGTGCTGGTTGACAGGAAGCTCAATATGAGCCAGCAATGTGCCCAAGTGGCCAAGAGGGCCAATGGTATTCTGGCCTGCATCAGGAATGATGTGGCCAGCAGGACTAGAGAAGTTATTGTCCCCTTATACTCGGCACTGGTCAGGCTGCACCTTGAGTACTGTGTCCAGTTCTGGGCCCCTCAGTTTAAGAGAGATGTTGAGATGCTGGAGTGTATCCAGAGGAGAGCGACAAAGATGGTGAAAGAGCTGGAGAACAAGCCCTATGAAGAGCGACTGAGGGAGCTGGGGTTCACAGTATCACAGTATCACAAGGTTGGAAAGGACCTCCGAGATCATCAAGTCCAACCTATAACCCAACACAACACCAACCCATCACCTAAACCATGGCACTCAGTGCCTCATCCAGTTTCCCCTTAAACACCTCCAGGGTCGGCGACTCCACCACCTTCCTGGGCAGTGCATTCCAATGGCCAATCACCCTTTCAGTGAAGAACTTTTTCCTAAGTTGTTTAGCCCAGAGAAGAGGAGGCTCAAGGGAGACTTTATTGCTCTCTATAACTGCCTAAAAGGAAGTTGTAGTCAGGAAGGGGTTGGTCTCTTCTCTCAGGCGACCAGTGACAGAACAAGAGGACATGGTCTCAAGCTTCGTCAGGGGAGATTTAGACTTGATATTAGGAAAAATTTTTCACTGAAAGGGTAATTGGCCATTGGAATGCGCTGCCCAGGGAGGTGGTGGAGTCATCGTCCCCAGAGGTGTTTAAGGGGAGACTGGATGAGGCGCTTAGTGCCATGGTTTAGATGATGAGTGGTTGTTGGTGTTGGGTCATAGGTTGGACTAGATGATATCAGAGGTCTTTTCCAACCTTGTGATGCTGTGATACTGTAATCTCTGGAGCACAAAGGGTCAGACAGCTTAAACATTAGGCAATGCTGTTATCCACAGGCCAGTATGATGCCTGAAGGTTGCCTATGATATAAGAAAAGCATTCAAGAGCCTGATAGATCTTTCAGTTATTTACCCTGAAGAGAGTCACAGGATCTAAGAATGTTTAGCTTTCCATATTTTTATACAGAAGGAACTAAAATACAGGCAGGTTAAGATAACCCAAAAAGCATGTGGCAGGGCAAGGAACTGAAGGGGCATTTACCCAGCAGATATTACCAAAAATAAGCAGAAACTAATTAGTACTGACTCTTTCTGACCATGAAACCTGCTCTTTTTGTCATTAGAATTCTTGAAATTAAGAGGGAAAAGGCATTATGCTCAGATAAAAGAAAGCAAGCATCCATTACTGTGCAACCAATGCATAAAGCCTTTCCTTCCTGCACTGAAACAAATCAAGGGATACGTGTCCTTCAAGAGAAAGGATGACACACCAAGAAAGCTGAGGAGATTTCTGGCTGTGTTGTATAGTTTTGCAATGTGCTCTACTGAGCCATAAACAAACCTAGAAGGAACAATGTTTTTGAGAAAGTAAATTTCAGAAATATTTGTGGTAAGTAGATAATTCCACAGCCTTAGCTATAGTGCTAGAGGTCTTATAGCAGCTACCATGTCTCCAGGCAAAGTTAAAATTAACTTAAAGAAGAAACTGTGGTTTCAAGGCTGACAAGAGCAAGCATTGCCAGTGCCGGTTAACACGTTGGCATTACTCGATGTGTGCATTTCAGTCATGTAGACTCAATACGTTAGTGGCTGTATACTGATAAATCATGGAAATGTTCAGACTACACAGTGACTGTAGGGGCAAGATGCCAAAAAGTACCAGGCTGGTAACTACACTCTGAAACAGAAAAGTTGAGAAACAAATAAAATCTTCCATAAAGAGAATTACAATAATTTAAAACAGTACAGGGAAAAATAAAAGAAAAAAGTATGTATTTGTACATACAAATTCTGAATGTATAGGCAAAACTCACTTATGAAACGTAGAATAAATAAAGATATACTTCTATGGATATTTTATATTGATTGCTTTGCGTGCTGATACCGGCTGGGTGAGGGGGGAAAGAAAGTAAATTCATTGCTCTTCAGGACTGATGTTAACTGTTTTCAGCAGAAACTACTTGAACACCAAAACTTTCCAACAGTTACATGGTCCCCTCTCCCTCTTCACAACAAAGTGTACTTTAATAAAAGCTATAGTTTCTTAACAACCTGTTGTCTAATAACACATTACCATTCTCTGTATTAAAAAAACTATTTGGAATCTTAACGCTGTATTAATTAAGTTCTGTTCTTGTTCAGTGAAATGGACAAGCAAGGGACTTCAAAACCAACAAAGCGCGGCTAAAGGGGTTCACCCCGAGGGTATGTGCACAAACAAAGGGGGTGCTGATAGGGCATCACTACGACTCCCACACCTCTTCTAGGAAACCAGCACAACCAGGCACCTCTTGGAAATGCCTGTCCACTGACACACACAGCCTGAGGAATAAATAGTAAGAATTAGAGATCCGGATGCTGTTGTAGGGCTATCATCTCATTGGAATCAGAGAGACATAGCGTAGCTCACATGACTAGAGCACTGCAAGGGCTGGATACAGACTTATTAGGAAGTACAGGGTGCACTGGTAAGTGTGGGGAGCTGTCCTTTGTGAAGAAGAGACAGCTGGACCATGAGCGTGCTGGGAGATTATGGGCTAAGATGGGAGGGGAAAGTAATATAGGCAATGTTGTGGTGGGTATCTGCTACAGATCGTCTCATGAGGAAGAAGTAGATGAGACATCTTCAGACAACTGAAAGAAGCTTCTTGTCCACAGACTGTGGCCTTCATCGGGGGGGAGGACTTGAATCACCCTGATATTTGCTGGAGGGACTACACAGCAGGGCACAAGCAACCCAGGAGGTTTCTGAAACAAATGGAGGGTAAGTTCCTGACAGATGATGAAGGAGCTGATGAGAGGAGACACTGCTGGACCTCATCCTTAGAAACAAAGAGGAACTGATCAGGGATGTGAAGATCAGAGATAACCTTGGCAGTGCAGTGGCCATGGCTTTGCAGAGCTCATGGTCCTGTGAGGAGAAAAGAAGGCAACCAGAAGATCACAGACTCGGACTTCAGGAGAAAAGACTTTGGCCTGCCCAGGCCTTTTCCCCACACTAGGACTGTAATGGGGTGCAGAATTGGGCCATAAAAGCAGCATTTAGGCTGTTGTGAACATTTTTACCCTTTCTGGCTATCATACCCTTCACATGCCAGTGCTTGTGACAGATTATCTTACTGCCCAAGTAAAATACACTTCTCCTAGTAGACAATAAATACTACCTCTGCCTAGACGGAGGGAAGCTATGGTAGCTGCTGTACTATTATTGTACTTCTAGGTTCATTTTGACACAGTTAAACAATAATCATAACCTCCTGGTTGTTATAAGCTTATCAGAAGTTTATCGAGTAGCTGTACACTAGTTGGCCTTGTCCAAACTAAAGGGAGAGGCTTCTGTTTAAAGACAGGGTCCACTACTGCTCAAGGCAGGCTACAGGAGGAGCGAAGGGATGGCACTGTGTCTGCCAGACACGGAGTTAACTTCTCTTTAGAAAACAGTGATCTCTTCAGAGCAGAGCTCTGGTTTCAGCGTGCGATCAGTCACCAACTAAGCCTTTAAGTTTTCTTACAAGTTTTTCTGCTCTCATGTTAGCAATATTGCTCTAAAAAACAGAATAGTCACAAGCATAAAGTGTCTGAGTTCTCTATTTTTACCTCAAGGTGAGCATACCCAGGCATACGAGGACGTGTCACTCTATGTGACTTGCGTACGTATCAGGTGGTAAGTGCAATTTGAGCACATCATTGTAATACCTTATCTCTCCTGTAAAGGGTGGGTATATTTTTAGTTACTAACTTGAATGCCTATAAGAAAGACACAAACTTATTTTGCATGGAACACCAAACATATTGTAAGTGTATTTCTGCAATGAAGTTGTGGGGTAGTTATAGTGTCTTCTTATAAAAAGTTTGACATAGAAAGGTTATGTCCTCCTGATATATGTTAGTTTGATCACAAGTTTATGCACCTCTTAGGAGAAAAAAATATATCTCTAATTATCCAAGTAGTTACCAAGGCTGTTACTATGCAACGATTACAGAAAAATTTCTAACTCATCTCCTATATAAGGTAGGCTTTGTGCATCCAGAATAGAACCGCAGATAAAGATTATCTTGTTTAACAGAAAAAGACAGCTTACAGAGCTGGTCATAATGCTAGTCTTAGCTACTGCTAAGAGTAGATCCTGAATTGAAGTACAGATTTCTTTTTTAATTTTAGGAGCAAATTCATGTGGATAAGTGGCAACTTACATAACTTATACAAATAGCTTATATAAATGTTGCCACACAGCAGTTTAGTTGAGCTTGAAAAAAAGTATTCTGTTTCTACAGCTGGTTTTGTCTTTTTCATTTTGACAAAACCACTCCCACCACATAGACCTAAAATTTCTCTTTATATTTCAACTTATTCTTTAGTAAGATAGCAAGAGAGACAACAAGTGGTCATGCTAAAAAAATCAGTAACTCATGCCACTGATTCATTAGTTTAGTTAACATACTGCTAAACATTGGATGCTAAATAACATGACAGTAATGTATTTGTTAATTTGCTTTAAAAAAGAGCACATGCATCTCAGTCCTCTTGGTCACTGTTACCTTGTCTGATAGCACAAAATATGCATCCTGCCTTGATTGAAGAGGAGAACCAAGAAGGTACAACTGGATGTGGTAGACAGCAGAGGAACAGTGGATAAGCTATTCACTACGAAATTCCTCTGTATAGCTTAAATTATATCTACCTAAACATGAGCTGGAATCAAAATAGAGACTAAAACCTTGATGCTGTCATTCTCTAAGAGGGAAACAGGAGCCAGCTTTCAGTGACTGACAGAGGGCAAGAGGGTCATACCTTGTCGGTCTGTACCTGCGAAGTGAAAAAATAAATTCTTTCCATCAAAGATGCTGGTCCAAGTTATTTTAAGTAGATATTTTCCATCACAGATTTGCCAGGGAAGGAACTTGGGAATCTGGCTTTCCCGTTAATGGTGATTGTGCACTGCACTCTCAAATCACCTGACCATGAAGCTTCCTCATGTAAGCAGGCAGTGTCTATGTTTTGGTCCTTCCCAAGAAAAGGAATTACAGGTATGACTAAAGAAAAGACGTTTAGATTAGCTGAGCTGATAAATGAATCAAAGCAGGCAAAAGTGCCAGTTTCTACACCATGGAGTGTGAATAAGGAAACAGGTCTCCAGGTGATTTCTTTCAGGAGTGACAAGAATATTTTTTAATCACCACGACAGATAAGCTATGCATTATTTGTAAACCAAAAGAACTTTCACAATAAAAAATACTACAACTAACATTTATTTTTAGGTAAATAATAGGTGTGATAGAGAAGGGTTTTTTCACTGAAACAGCACTTTGTCTTTTCACTATTATAAAGGTAACAAGAGAATTAAAATAGCCTAAAAATGGGTACATATCCATGAAAGAAAACTTCTGGTCCCTGCATAGAGTTTTGATTTTTGCTCAACACTTCTTTGTCGTTGTCTGGTTTGTTATATTACTGATTGTATTTCTCTTAATTTACCTTGAGATCCTTCCTTCTGAAACTCTAGTGAGAACACAAGTGAGCCAAACCACTCACAATACAGTAATTCACTGTGGATGCTCAGAGTTACTCACAGCAAGAGTAGGTGCAACCATTCCTACAGAGTTCATGGGTGGCTACAGGAAGTTCACACTGTAAGCATGTGCATCACCTCCCAGATTCTTCGCCACAGGAAGCGCAGGGCATGTTTTTTCCCTTTTTGCTGCATGAGTACCCCTGTATTTCATCAAGGAATCTACGTACAACAGGCAAGCCAGCCAGAGCACCTATCTCCTTTCCCCATGACTCCTAGCATCCACCCAGCTAGGCAAACACAGCCAGGCAAAGCTTGTCCAGCTGCAGCAGCCAGCCTGCATAACAATTCCACTCCCTCTGCAGAGGCACAGCTGAGGCAGAAACACAGAAGCTTCATTGCCAGAACTCTCTCTCCCAGGTTAGTTTGCACGAAGTAGCCTAAATTCTTTTCCACAGGCACAATAACTTCACTGAATGCAAGGCAGGTCCTAACCCTGAGCAATGAACTTAATGTGACCAGCTTAGGGTCAAAGGTCTTACTGAACATTTTCAACGCAAAACCAGTATGCAAACAATATGACAAGAATGATCAAACATTCGAGAACCATCCTTACCACTTAATTTGATAAGATATGTTATTTCCTGTGTTCCCTCAAGTCCAGAATATTACAGGGGGAAAAAAAGGAAGCATATCAATCTGCAATAATAAGGCAAGGAGGAAACTAATAGTCAGGGTTGGGATGACAGCTGTTCCCCCATGTGGGTATATAAGGGTTTGTTGAACAGGCAACCATATGAAAAACAAGTCCCTATATTTCCCCCAGTGCAACAACTTATTGTAATTCTTGTCTTTCTTATTTCTGGGTTCCTCAGCAGGCGGAATACAAGAAACGAGGCACTCCTCAGCCTGGGCTGGCAGAGCTGAGCCCCTGTCCTCCCCCTCACAGGAGAAGTGATCCCACTTAGTACCAACCGCTCTGTGGACATTACACCAGGCACAGTAATGGGAGGCCTGACCATCCACTGACGACAGCATATCCTTTGTCAATGGGCAGATTCATTTAACCAGACAATTCCCTTTTCCAAGTATGACTTACTGGTCTGGAATAGATTCATCTATAGGGGAACAGGTATTGGCTCTGCTTTGGAATTTCTTCTCCAAGTTAGTATCACTGGTCAGAAGTGCCGTTGGTGCCAAGTGTTGGCTGTTGGCCATGATAAAGGGACCCTCAGTTTGTCTTGACATCACTTTTCACAAAACGAACAGAAAAGTCCACGAGGCTTTTCAATTTTGCAACAGCAATTTAGTAGCCTTAAGGGATATCAATTGTTTGAAATGGCCATTAAAAAAGATTGTTTCTTGATCCCAAATGTTAACTGAAAATTAAGCCTATGTCACCGCTTCAGGAAGACCCCTTGTCCTTTCTGGAGTCTGCACGTGTATATTCATACATTGACAGATTTTTTTTAAAAATGTAGATTAGATAGACTCAACAGTCTGAAATTTGTAGAGCAGATTTTAATGATACAAGGAGATTTACATTTATTAGAAACAGGAAAGATAACAGGAATTAAACAAGATGTAGGACAAAATATTTAAATCTAACCAACCT
The DNA here is from genome assembly GCA_033558185.1 of Dromococcyx pavoninus. NCBI lineage: Eukaryota > Metazoa > Chordata > Aves > Cuculiformes > Neomorphidae > Dromococcyx > Dromococcyx pavoninus. Next base: position 1,867,826 of record JAUMJL010000104.1, on the reverse strand, counting down.
ATAAATAATTGCTTAATGCCAAAGGAAGTTCTTTGAAACTTAAATTAGCAGCAGCTTGAGAAGCAGATGGATAAATATAGCATGGGTATACTGAATCCCTGAAAGCATTCTTGAAAACATCAAGGCAGTAAGGAATAGGGAGGCAGCCATTCACATTCTGACACATCTCCTTCAGTAAAACTGTTTTGAAAGGGATTTGCTTGGCAGGAATTCTCAACAGATTTGCTATTGCTTAGCGAAACAGGCTGCAAGTAGAACAGCGGACATATTATCTGACCTAGGTCATCTCCTGATTAAACATATATAGATTGGAAGAAGATTAGTCATTAAACCACGTAGAAGTACAAGCCAAGTTACTGCTTACACGGAGAAACGATATCCAATTAGCTTTGCAAGTGAACTAAAAGCAGGAGTTAAGAGGAAGGTAGTTCCAGGACCCTTCCGCCAGCATGTCCGGTTCAGGATGCCTTGAACCCCAGCAAGCTCCATTGCATGCGTGATCTATGTTGTGATATTCTGTGCCACAGGGAGAGTATTTTGAAGATGATTACAACTTGACAACTCCATAATTGGGGAAGATTAAAAATGAAGGAATTAATTGAAAAAAATAGAGGCAGATAAAAAAAGTTGCCTTGCCACATTATTTTAAAATCAATAGTTGCAGTCACACATTTACTCATCATCATGCCATTCAAGGCATGGCTGAGATATCACTTCAAGTTGGTATCCTAGTTCAAAGCCAGTCTCCAGAAACTGGACACGAACCAGGACATAACTGACACATAGACATACCTCAGTATCTTAACCTTAAGATCATGTCTGGCAGGAGTGAAATTCCTCGTATAGTCCTGGTGAAGGACTGCATTCAGCAATACAGGAAAGCTAATACAAGAAGAAAGGAGAACTTCTCCAGTGATTGAGAAAAAGGGAAGGTGTAGGAATGAAGTCACCTGGAAAAGCCATTAACAGATTGCCCATAATTATGAACCCAATGCATTCCATCTGTCAAAATGACAGTACAATCTCTGCTGTCTCACAAAGTACCACAGTGCTGCACACACCAATTTTATTCCTTCAGAGATTAATATATCTCACAGTATCATATCACATAAGCTAACAATTCCCACTCAACAGCAGACTCTCTTCCAAACATTCCTTCAGTTACGCCATGAGTTGCTGGTTTATTCACTGCTATATGCATTCACATCGCTCAGCTCCAGTAGCTCTGACATAGGTAACATCTTCAATCTTGCAAGCACTTTGTGCTCTCACATCTCCATTTATATTATTTCTCTGTTGTTTCATTATAATAGCACAGTTTCCATGACTTCATCTGTATGATCCTTTGATATGTTTACAATTGTTCGTTATTTGCTTTCCTTCTTGGCTGCATAAATGGTAGAGGTTCTTTAAGGATAAAATGGACCCAAGTTTAGATGTCACATTGAGATGCCCAACAAGAACTCTAGAATGAACCAAGTCCACACCCAAAACAACTCCTTCAGAAAGGTAAAAACTGTAGTCATTGTGGAGTGTTAAACATCTAAATAATGTTTAAAAAACCTGTTTCTAATCAGCAAGAACATAAAGATGACTGAGTAGAGAGACCCAAGTAAATTCAGTAATAGCAGGAACCAGATGAAAAACTGTGTTGAGTGTTGAGTCAAAAAATTGCTTTAATTTCAGTGGTGTTTTGCCCTGGAGTTACAAGTTGAATGAATGACAATTTCAAAAATTTGAATATTTTGCTCTAATATTTTCAAAAGCCTCATTGGTCTTGAAGAAGGACTTAAATTCTCCATTTTACTCTGCAAGGCAAAATTCCACTATTCCATTTTCCTCCAAGAGTTGAGGGCTCCTGTGAAACTACTTATTTCATCTGAAACACCACGTATTTTCCCACCATCTTCTTATGACTTAACCTATTTGACCTAACCAATCTCCTACCAGACTGTCTACATGGTTATATCCTGAATTTGCAACTGATTCATGCTTTCACTTAAAGAATTCCTCACACTACTAGTTCTTACTTTATGAGTTAGAGGCAGCACAGGCAATTCTCTGGAACATAATTCCATTTCAGGAAGTTAAACCAAAATAACTACTTTTCTAAACAATTTTTATTTGTTTTGCATGAGAAACTTAGAAAAAGTCCTTTTTTTCATTCACAAACAGGTTATTATTTTTTTTCCAAAATGAAAAGGGAAGGGAAGGGAAGGGAAGGGAAGGGAAGGGAAGGGAAGGGAAGGGAAGGGAAGGGAAGGGAAGGGAAGGGAAGGGAAGGGAAGGGAAGGGAAGGGAAGGGAAGGGAAGGGAAGGGAAGGGAAGGGAAGGGAAGGGAAGGGAAGGGAAGGGAAAAGAAATAATAATTCTCCTTCATGGACAGAAAAAAAAAAAGTCTTTGGCATTTTTCTGCCATAACTTTTAAACCTCATTACTGTATTAAGCCACAGGTGCACTCTCTCTCCTCCTTCCCTAATAAAACTAAAGGCAGCAATTAGAATATTTTGATTATTAATTAAACAAAGCCCCTCCCAAATTGCTATGGTGCTACACAGCGGAGAGCCAACACCCAGGGCTGCTGCTATTAGAGATTCCTGCTCACCCGGTCTGCAAGTCTTCCTGAGTGAGACTTGCTCTGTAGGCAGAATTCAGTAAAACAAAGAAAACTGGAGAGAAGTATTTTCATGTAACTGGTTAGAAGGTTTTACAGAATTCACCTCCTGCCACAACATATCTTCCACTTCCAGGCAAAGCATTTTATCAAGCAAAATTTCTTTTATAAATCAGTTTGTAAGGAGAGGTGAATTGATTTATCAGACCAGCTGATGCAGTCAGTAAAAGCAAAGGGTGTTCAGTTTGAGGTTCACTTGACAAGAGCTGACCTGTAAAAGTGGAGTTATTTTCAGGCTTAAGTTCTCTAACAGATCATCATAGTAGCATTGCTTTAGAAAAAAATATCTTTTTACAAGGGTCAAGAATGGAGCCTGGTTTTAATCTGTCATTTTTTAGAAATTGTGTTAAGATACATTTAAGAGAGTTGCATAGAGAAGTTGAAAGATTAAGCCTCTTTGCTTAGTATGAACCGGATCACTGAGTGAACTCATGGAGGGTTTGTTTGCTTACCAAACAGGCGACAGGAAAAAGGCATGACAAGGTGGTGTGCTCTCAGGAAGGTAAAATACTGTGACTTTCCTGGAGGCGTCCTTGCTAACAGATTTGCCTGATGGTGCTGCAGAGCAAAAGGAGTCATTCTGCTTTACGTGAGCAGTATTAGTGACAGGAAGGAAACTTTATGATCATGGAGTAAAAATAATCCCTCAGATTACTTTTTCTGTACAATTTAAATTATCTGTAAACACAAACCAGCCGCTATAGTTTCCCCATACTTTTGTGAATTCAAGGTTTCTTCACTTAAATGAATATCAATTTTTTAACATGGACCTCTTTAAGTATCGTTAGTCTTCTAAGGCGCAGTTTAGTCTTCTGGAAAATACTTGTAAACTTGCATTCTTTTTTTCTTCTTCATTTCCCAGATCCGAAGGGACTAAAAAGCCTCTGAATAATCCAGACTCTAGCTCTGCTAGCCAAATTCATCTGTGGCAAACAGTCCCATTGACTTCTCTGGAGCACCTCACAACATAGGTAGTACAACATATTTTGACAGCACAGGCTCCAGCAGTCCACGCTCATAGATTCAAACAATATGGAAGCTCTCAGAAATTCTTGCAATAGTCAAAATGTAGAGCTACTTGCATGAGGAGTTTTATACTCTACACTTCCTGTGTTCAACAGAAGAAATGGTGTGGATTTATTTCAAAACCCATCTGACTGCCTCAGAGAGACAGAAAATTCCTATTATTATGATGCATTCATGCTTAAGTTTCATGGACTTAGCAGTATCAGTCACCAAGAGGATGGTTGCTTAATTCAAGATGCAGCTTGCTACTGCTGACATCAATTCCTAGGTTTTTATGTTGACTCTACTTTAACTAGCCACGTATAAGCATTTTATTTATTTTTTGGGCTGAGCAAGGATAGTAAGGGCAGAAAGTGGGACCGGTTCTGCACGACAGCTACATGAAAGACGAAATCAAGCAAACTTGTTGCTGATACGTCATGCACATCAACCAGGAAGTTTCCGAGGAAATACAGGTGTAACAATCTCATTGGTCAATAGAAAGAAGAAACCTGAGTATAAATAACACCTTTAATTAAACATTAGTAAAGGCATCATTAGTTGAACCCACTGTCTGATAGACCATTATTTTCAGCTGAAAGAGAAGAAAAAAATTTTACAGGAGACCATGTCAAAGGTCGTGACTCCTAGCCCTAGAGCACAGCTTCACACGTACACAAGCGTGGCATCTGTAACATCCAAGCATCCACATCAAGTTTGCCTAAAACTGCAGGTAATTTTTGACTTTTAGATGACATCTCTGCCTATTCCTTTCAGGATTTTAAAATAGAAATTATAGGGAGATAGAACAGATGGTGGAGCCTATCTGCTGTTTACAGGTTATTATTTGATCATCCTATGAGACAAGTGAACATAAACTCTATCATATAAACTTTTTATGAATATAATAGTAGCAGTTATGGGCTCCCATGACGATGGTCTGTTGGCATAGAGCACACACATAATTGCACATCACTAGAAAGTATAGCACAAATTATTTTCTTCTGCCCAGACAACTGACTTTGTCTATCTGACTACTACTCCTTGCCTTCAGTTTGTTTAGCTTTTCAGTAAGATATCTGGCATTCAAAACATATAGTCAGTGGAGGGAGCAGCACTGTGTATTGAATTAGTAGATCTCAGCATTATTATGCAATCCACCAAAGTAATAAACAACAGCTTCACATCAACTAAGCACAGAGAGACATCTCCCATTCCTCCTGTGATGCTGGTTTATATCCCTGCCCCCCATGCCAGAAAGCAAGTGTGTGCCACTGGTTGACCCCAGGTTATTTCTGCCCAGCAATACTTGCAGAATGCAGTAGGCTGCTGTCTGCAGGCAGCTCTCTGCCAGCCACTCTCTGCCAGGCGCCGGTTTGCCCTGCAACTCCAGTAGCTGCACAATATGAAAGAGGAGTACAGGAACTGAAGTCCCAGACTGTTGGTATTGGTAATGACTCAATGCATTCAACTCTGAAAATTTATCTAGTCCAAGTAGGATAGGTACTGGTTTTTCAACAGAACACGAGAAATTACACCTTACTTCATCTTTTCCATTCAGACGTATTAAAAGAATAAGTGGCTCCTAACAGACCATTGACTTAGCAACTCCAGTATATGCATTTTCATATAGATATGACTCATCATGAAGTTTTAAGTTGTCTACTGTCAGATCACACTCCCACCTCCATCTTTCCCACCCCTCTTTACTGTCATACAAAGATTAGACCATTTGTGACTTGATGATGTGGGAATCCCCTGCCTCCCAGGGAATCTCCAAGTGATACAGCTGGATACAGGGAACAGCTAGATGCAAAAAGACCACCTTGCCTGAACTTGCTTCTATTTAAGCCATTCTCAGTTGCTGGAATGACCTTATGAGAAGGAAGGAGAAATGAGAGCTCATTGATCTGTCCTGTCTTCTAAGTCTCTGTGCTAGACGTTCCTGACGCGTGTCTCAGCCCTTGGACCACTATAAACTAAGTATTTCACAAGATTTGGAATAACGTTGCTTATGCCAGCTACCAAAAATGTAGTTTTAAGGGAGCATTGTGCTTTTGAATGTCAAGATAGATCCACGTTATCTTAAGTCTGGCTGGAACTGGACCAGGAGGAGAGCAGGAACACCCATCCTCCTATCTGCTCCCTCTGACTGATACTGTTTATTTAGCGTCACCACCTGTGGGTGTGTACTAACCATTTCCAGGCCATAACGTTTGAAAAGACTTTAGGTACACGTTGCTTTAAGTCACTCTAATTGACTTCAAACCCCAGCTAACTACGCTGATGTCTATATTGCAACTATATTTGCACAGTATATGATCCACAAGGTGGTAAAACATGAGAACCTCATGCATGCAAGTTAATAACCATTCCTTGATGTTTCAACAATAGTATCCTAATCTATGACCACAGTATGGCATCTTTCCATTAATTCAGGCTTTTTGTAGCAACAGGTCAACTGTAGCTGAGAGTGTGATTTGTCTGAGTCCAATTATAAGCTCACATTTGTACTATCTAACCTTCCTTTCGTATCTGCTACGTATGTAGAATCACAAAATAACAAAATTGTTGGATTCAGAAGGCATCTCTGGTGATTGCCTAGTCCAAGACTTCTGCTCAAAGCAAGATCACCACAGCAGGTTGTTCTGGGCTGTATCCAGTAGGATTTTGAATATGTCCAAGGCTGCAGATTCCAGAACTTTTCTGGGCAACCTATTCTATTCTATTCTTCAATCACCTCATATTACAAAAAAAAATGTGTCTTATATTTGCTTGGAATGTCCTGAATTTCAGTTCACATTCTGTCACTTGATGTCACAGAGAAGAGTCTGGCTCTGTATTCTTTACTTCCTCCTCATTGGCCATTTATACATATTGACAAGAGCCCCATGAGACATCTCTTCTCCAGGCTGAACAGTCTCTTCTGTACTAAAGAGCTCAGAACTAGACCCAGCACTCCAGATACGGTCTCACCTTCTTTGCCCTGCTGGCGATGCTTTGCCTAATGCAGCCCTAGGAGGCTATTGATTGCCTTTGCCAGGGTAGTCTGGGAATCCCAGGTCAAGCCTCCAGCTTGTCTGTCACAGATCACAACCCTTTCAGCCTGGAAGTTCAACCAGTTTTCAGTCACTCAGTCTCCTCTTAGTCCGCACTTTATCAGTTTTTCTGTGGGGTTGTTATGGTAGATGTATTTTCTCTCATCTAAGGTAAATGCATTGTGATATGTTCCCCACCCAGGAAAACAGCTCAGTTCCTTCACAATACATCATCTTTTAAAAGTCACCATCATCGATTCTGCTTCTGGGCCAGCTTTCACACAAACACTCTTGAAAAAGAAACTCAGAGTAGAGTAGTGGTAAGGTGTGCTAAGAGGTTATTAGCAGTACAATGTTACCCTTCAAAGAAATAGAAAGACTCTTATCCCTGTGAGATAGGCTGGAGAATGCCAAATCCCAGCTTTAACCTTGACGAAGCATCTGGAATCGTCCCAGTAAAGACCCTCATTGAGTTCAGACTGAAGTAGAGGGTGAAAAAGTATTACGACGTGGACATGGGCAGTTGGTGGAATGCGTAAGACATGAGAACTTTGAGATCTGCTGCAGAAAGACAGCTGAACCTCAAAGCTGAATTTCCTTTAAACTGTGCAGTCTGTGTGGTTGACTGGAATTGCATGTTCTGTGACAAATACACAAGCCAAGACAATGTCAAGAATTTGAGAAAATGTTGAGCGTGCTGTGCGGCACAACATGATGTCAACACCACTGGAGTCTGCACAGCTTGGAGAAAAAGACCAGTGGTACCAGTAACAGAGACAAATTTGGCATAGCAAATAATCTGCATTGCAGAAGTGATGTTGACTAGGACATCGGCCTAAAAGCAAAAGCAATGCTTAATAATCTGAGATTAGCGCACAAGAAGCAGTGGGGGTCAGAAAGCAATTGTATCAGTAGGTTCAGCTGGAATTTCACCGAGCATGTGTTTACTGCTCATTGATAAAAAATAATTAAAAAAAAATACCAACAAAAATTGGCCAGGGTGGAATATTTTATTTTTGTAAATCTTCAGGTAAGTTGGTGAGTACTAAGGGAATATAGAGAATAAAGAGAATCTTGTCCCTTACTACTCAGGGACCAATTCCAGGAGTCAGAACTGACATCCTGTCACTGATACTCCCTAGAAGCCAAAGCCTTCTGATCTTTGAGGTAAAGCGTTAGGAAAACTGAGAGGGTCTGGGTTATAAATAACTAGACATAGATTCAAAGTAAGGACAATGAATACTAGCAGGTATGCAGAGAGAGCCCAGTAAGGTCGTAGCTCTGGGAGTCTTGCCGAATTATGGACATTGTGGCTCAGCTACTTGCCCATAATAGAATTTATCATCCAAGGACCAGGGGAGACAGGTTTTATAAACAAGTTAGATTAACAGAAGGGAATTAATTAAAAATCCTTCATGTGATACTAAGTACAAAACTAAGTCATCCAAAACACAAAGGCCTTCCCACCATCCTCATATACTACAGTATAATAAAAGTAGGAAACTACTGGCTTATAGATTTTGAGCAATACTGAGAATTGAATATCATTTGCTCAGGCAGGGGAAAAGTCCTTGGCTTTAATCTTAGATTATTGCAAATTTTATGGTTTTAAACACAGCTAGTTATTTAAATTAATTAAAATGCTTTTACTGAAACTTAAGTACAAGAATTTCAGGCATGAAGTCTTTCCAATCATAACCAACTTGCTCAGTTCAGAAGACTATGTAAACAGTCTTCTCCACAGGCTCTGGTACACCTCCAGTTTCCCAATCCTTCTCATCAAAGAGTCCCTCTTTACTCATTCACTGCCTTCCTGTAGGGTTGAACAAAATATTTCAAGGTTAAATCTATATGTTGTCAGGATCAGGCTTTCTCTTACCAAATACAAGCTGAGCAATTAAGTCCTACATAAGCTGTAAACCTTGAGACTCCTTGGTGCAATGTAACATGATCATTTCCTTACTGTTGTGGAAAAGGTCATTAAACAACACAAGAGAAAGTGTACTTACCCTGCGTGTTCAAATGAATTATTGGGTTTAAAGCACATCATTCAGCAATGCCTTCTAGACATCTCAGTATTCAACAGCTCAAAAGAGAGCATAATATAAGATCTAATTACATGATAAATCCCTACCTTTATCTGGAGAAATATAACGGATGCTCCATGCTTGCATTCTAGATTGCCAATTTATATCAAGTGGTGGTGTACAGGCAAGTGAGAAAGAGATATCAAAATCCTGATGGATTTGTCTTTTGTTTTGAAAGTAGTGGTTGAAGGGTCAGAATGTCATATTCTAAATCCTAACCATCTCTACTGCTATCAAATTTGAAAAATATTACCAATAAACTGTAGGGACTTCAAGATATTTGAGTAATTAACTCAACAAAAAAAGAAATGTGTTAAGGTGACATATTTTAGGAAATCATCATCCTTCAAGAGAAATCATCATATTCTTAACAGATCTTTACCTGAAATCCAGTTAACAGTTTTAAATGTTAAGTAGTAGAAATCTACTGATCTTCTGACTTTCCTTCTCTGTGAAGCTTTGTACTAAATATACAGTAGACAAGAAATTGGTTGAACTGTGGTCTTCCAAGTCAGGACAACGTCTGGACCACATATAAGATACCAAGTCCTTCCTAGTCTCTCCTTTAGCAGTGCTCTCCATTCACATGTTTTAGCAAAAGTTTCCTGAGTTGATGTGAGAAAAATTTCTGTTTTGCCTAACAGATCAACAACTAAACTGGGAAGTGGGGTATCTGGGGTCTGGCATCTGCTCCAGTTTATATGACTGTTATAGAAAAAGATACAGTCTTGACATGAGTGACTGGGAACATTAATCACTATGCCATATCCCAATCCAGAGAGCATCCACCTATGATCTTCAAGATAAGGATTTGAATTATTTCAGCAGGTGAGAGGGAAATAGAATGGGACGTGCATCTGCCATAAAGATCAGAGGTGTCTCAGCTCCTAAATTTTGGGGTGAAAGGCTTTCCAGAAAAAAAATCAGGCAACATTCATTCAAGCAGCTTTCAGGTGATAAAAAAATTACTGTTCAGTTCATGCAGTTAAAGTGTTGACAAAAGAAGTTTGACCAGTTCTCAAATGAATGTATTCTACTTTCAATCACCTTGTCTTACAGTCTACTACTATAATAAAACTGGAAGCTCATTGACTGCCAGATATGGCTCTCTTGGCTTTAAATAAGAGCATTTCTAGTGTGGTGCTGACTATATATTTCATCCATTACTTTTATTCCTCCAGTGTAAAGTTTTGGTTTTTATTCTGAGCAGCAGATTGCAAGACTTGGAAGCACCTGTTTGTTATGAAATTAGGAGAAATGGCTGAATTTCCAGTGCTTCTGGGAATTATAAAACTTAACTATTATAAAACATAAGCATAACCAAAGCACTTTAAAACAGCCGTATTATCAGTCACAAAAAGTGTGCTGATTTCTGTGTAACATAATGAGCAAGGGTATCTTCAGATCAGAAAAATGAAAAACAAAGGAAAAGTCCAATGTTTTGTAAAGATGTTATATATTAACATTAATGGGGTCTACCAGACCTTTATAGCAAAAGAGGAAAAATCCTCTGGAATACTCCTGTTTTATTCCAAGCTCTGCAGGAGCAATCTTGTAGGATTAAATTACTGAGGCAGAGAAAGTTGCCCGTGATAAATAGCAACTAGAACTTCTGTTACAGGCTTTAACTACCAAATGCTATTAAATGTGGCCTGAGAAGACAGTCAGCAAGAGGGTATTAAATCACAACTGTGAATTGCCTGAGCTGAGACCAAGATTTCAGCAACAGGTACCTAATTTTTTACTTGTACATCTGCACTGAAGGAGATTAATGATGCAACCTGATTGTCCAAAGTGAGCACTCAAACGTCCAAATACAGATCTTGAAAACTTATACATTTTAGAAGAAAATCTGAGTGGATGCAATTTGAAGCTAACAAAATACATCTCTGAATCTTCAAGAAATGCTGGAGGAGCAGAGACTGATATGCAATCTCTTTCTCTCATTTCATTTCTTTACCAGGCTATAGATGACATGAATCATACAGAAAAGGGAGTTAAAATTACTGACTTCCCTGGGAGGTTTTGTATCACCCTTCTAATAAGTCAAGTGTCTAAGCAAAGCATGGTACTACTGTACACTTGTAAGAAACAGCATTCTATTTTTTTTTGCTTGAGTTCCCCATCTTGCTTCTTCACCTTGTTTTCCTAATTACTATTTAGAAAAGATTAAAGAAAAAAAACATGATCCAAAGCATTACATTCTCTTAAATACATTCAGAAAATATGGGTGCTGTTAGCAGCCATCAGAAAGCACTGTGAATTTCAAACAGGAAAATCCATTTCTGATGGATTTCAACTACACAGCTGAGTAGTGTGTTCACCACCCTTGAATATGTGATTTTAATCTTACTGAAATATATGAGGCATGCACCAAGGAGAACATACTGTAGTTTCAACATACGTTGCTGAGGACAAAATCACATTGACCTCTGAGGAAGGACCATCTGTAGCCAGTGGCCTTCCAGCCACCTGGAAAGATTTCCTGTTCCTAGTGTTGACCTGTATTACACATGTTTCTGAAGCTCAAATTGGTTCATTTTCATGTTGTAGTTAAAAATAATTGTCTAACCAACAAATTAAACATGGAATTTGAAATAAATATTTATTTAGATCTCTGCTTGTGAACACAGTGTAATATTACAATCCCAAATACATTTTTGCAGAGATCTTCACGAGCATTTTTTTAGGTTTTTTTACAATTTTCCTATGTGGTGTTATATGTGCATCCATACATACAAATCTATATAATGTGCATAGCTAATTATCTAATTAACATCTAAAGTTCTGAGTCACCAGTTTAACTTTTTCAGAGGATTAAAAGAACAATAACCCGTATTGGTTTACCAGCCAATCAAAAAAAGCCAAATCACTCTTCAGGCAAATCAGGAGTCCAGGCTTAAGCTTACCTGGACTTGGATCTTGGCCAGCTTTTTAAAATCACCTTTCCAAAAATGTTCCAAAAGTCTATAGAAACACCTCGGAGCTTTAGATGCAGCATCTGACAGGAGACAGATGTTACTTAATTGTAAACTTAACTCTGAATGCTTTAGTGAGGAAAAAGCTGGGAAGTTTAGCTCTTTGGAAGTAGTATTCAAATTCAGATCTTGTGGGTGGAGTTGGGGTGTGTGAAGGTGCATAAGTATGCGGGAAGAACGGCAGCATTCACACTGTAACCGGGAACAGCTTCGCACCCTGGCAGGCATCTGGAAGAGTAAACAAGGTAAGGCATGGCACACTTACTGCTTCAGAAGGTACCTGGGTGAGATGTGAGCCTGGGCTACCAGGGCTGGGAAAGCCATCAATGGAAAGAAAAGACTGCAACAGTGTAGGCACAGTCCAGCACAACTTGTGATGAAGAAAAAATGTGTGGAGAAATGTTAGCTTCGTAGATTAAAAGAGCCAGGAGGGGAGGGGTTTTTTGGGGTGGTGGTAAACTGAAAAAGTGCGCATATTCTTCCAGAGGTGTAGTTTATAAAGAGCAGGTTTGATGTTTGTCTGTCTGCTTTCTGCATCAGCAGCAGCACAAAATTTTCCTGGTCTTTTATTTCCTGGTTGTCCCATACTTTCCTTTTTTTTGTTCGTTCTTTTAAAAAAGCATTACTTCCTCTATACAGCTTTAGCCAAAACAGCTCATGAAGCAACCTTGAAAATCTACTGGCTTTTGTTCAGGTTTATGTGATTTTCTTCCTTGCCAAGGAGATTTTTCTTAAGACAGAAACACAGTCTGCTGCAAAAGTCCAATTTCATGCCTTTGAAACAGCATTCTGGATGTTTGAGGTCTATTGGACATCCCAGTAGCAAAGAGCACTGTACCACTGATGAAAATTCAGCTAACATCTCCTATGCCAGTTCCTACCTAGAGAAACACTTGTTTCCCTGCAGTTTTATTTGCATTGTCTGAATTTTAAAAACTGACAACCTGTTGTAAATTTTGTATGAATCTTTTGAAAGTTCTGTATTTCTTTCGGAATATATTAGATTTTCTTATTATACTTATTATATTGGTGTTCTAGTATCTAGAAGGAAACAATGAGAAAATATAAGATCATGCTGTTAAAGTGTTGTATTCCTTCAAAGAGGCACCCCAGGTGAAAAGCTGAGGAGCTTTCAATCAGACATGTTTCATATCCATCTCCATGCCTCAGAGCCTGGCTCGGGAAAAACCTTCTGCTTTGCCCAGCAAACTGTGTTTCAGTTCTTATTGTTCTACACAGCAACTCCTCCTCACTATTTTTATTATAGATTCTACTGGTTTTAAGGATTAGGTGATACTTTTAAGGGGAAAGAGAGGATCAGAACTTTTCATGAACAGCATTAAGCTGTGCCTATGCCAATGACTCACTATAAAGCCTAATTTAATATTTTGACTTCTCATTTGGGCTGCTCCCACAGCAAAATGGAGAAAGAGCTGAGAAAAGTTAATTTTTCAGCACCTGCTGCTGGGTTACTATAACACTGGGAGACTGAGGTGTGATGGTGAACCTACTAGGACTTGCAAATGCTTTTGAAATTTCTAGAGCTCAGTTGTTTTACTGAGAAAATTCAATATATGTAAAAAAAAAAAGTGAGAGAAATTACCACATGTGAGCATATCTCAAAAGGATCACAGCCCAACAGCATGAACAAAGCAGCAGAGAGCAGCCAGGTCCTTCATGGCAATTTGCTAAGTAAACCTCATACTTCCTTGACATTCCCCCAAGCCCAGACCCCCGCCTGGAGCAGTTTGTTTCAGCGCTGACTCACTCTGCTGCATGCTTGTGACTTCACCTTCTAATCTACCTGTCCTTATCTGCTGTGTGCCTCAAAGCAAGCAGCAGCCTGGGAGGCACAAAAATATGCAGTTTCTCTCATCTGTTCCAGAAGCAGCCATGGAGAAGAGTTGCATGTCCATATTCCTGCTGCTCGTTGCTTTCTCCTGTGCTCTGGCAAAGGATGTGGGCAAGAAGGAAACAAAGGAGACTGCTGCTAAACCAAAACTGCCTCAGACACTCTCCAGAGGTAAAAAAAAAACAAAAAAAAACAACAAAAAGAAAACCCAAATCCATATTTAAAAAATAGTGCAATCTGCTAAAGTTTTGACTCCTATGCTGTTGTAATAAACTAATTTTCTTGTAACTCATTCTATAAACATATTTTCTAGCATTGCTTAAAACTCACTGCCCCTTTACTCCTGATAGGAGTTGGGCTCAATGGTCTTTGTGGGTCCCTTCCAACTCATCTCATTCTGTGATTCTGTGATTTAAAGCCCTCTGGCAGCAGGTCTGTTCAAAGCCCTTCACTGCAGGGGATGGAATGCAGACCCCAGGCTCCTGGCTCCACTCGTAACATGCTGCTTATCCCTGTCCTGCAGGCTGGGGAGACGAACTCATCTGGACACAGACGTACGAGGAAGCCCTCTTCCGCGCCAAGAACAGGTACCAAACTGCGCCCCATGCCCCACCCCCACACTCCATAGTGCCCCCTGGTGCCTTCCCAACTCCTAACGAGGAATCTTCTCTTTCAGCAACAAACCCTTGATGATTATCCACCACTTGGACGACTGCCCACACAGCCAAGGTAATAATCCCTTTGCACTTTAAAAAACAATAAAAAGGAAAAGAAATAAGAAATAAGCTGTTTTCCAGTTTCTGGATAAATGCTGCTTCAAAAAAAATCAGCCACTGTCTTTCTTGCTGAGTAAGCCTTAGTGAAATGCTAACTTGCAGAAGCGCACAGAGTGTTCTTCGAGATGCTGTCACATGTAGATGTTTACCAATGTGCAGAAATAAAATGAAAATGGTGATTCAGTATTACATGATACAGAACAGATACAGAAATCAGCAGAGATCAGGAGGTTTTGGTTCACAACACAATCAGCCAAAACTAACAGCAAGGCCAGTAGTACTGAAAACCAAGAAATTATTAGAAATCCCATATGCAGTTCTCCAAATCGCTCATTGTTAAAACTGAATCCAGCAAAGAACTAAATCAAACTAAACTGAAACTGAGCGCTTGTGGGACTTCTGGTAAATAGTACTGCCCTTTTCCCAGTGTTTCTGGATTTACCTGGGGGCATGTCTTCCTGCAAGCCAATCCACACGGCAAGAACTTTGTGTCCATCTATAACTCTAGAAGGATCTTTGTAGAAGAATTAACTCTTTCAAACATTTCAGGCCGAAGCCCTACACATTGTATTGTCTGTGCCTTAAGAATTGGAGGCAGAAACTGCAATAATAGAATAGGAAGTTTGAAATGTCAGATGCTCAAATTTAAACTTAAGCAGAAAAATTTGAGAGCAAGTTGCAGTATGTGAAGGAAGGAGGGACATCTTGTACCATTACATTTACTCATTACCACAGAATATATATGAGTTGACCGTCTTCCGGAGGAATGAACTTGAAATCTTCATTTGCTGTAATTGTAAACCGGGAGTTCTCATTTTGATTCTATCAGTTTGTTTTAATTTCTTTTTCAACAACAATATATTTCAGGGGCATATTTTTCATTTGCATTCCCATTTGTTTCCACTGTAGCCCTCAAGAAGGCCTTTGCTGAAAATAAAGAAATACAGAAATTGGCTGAAAAATTCATCCTCCTGAACCTTGTGGTAAGTTTCCCAGTTACAATTCATTAACTTAAAGCAATAAATTACCATTTTAACTACGGCTTCTCTAGTTATAATTAGTCAGTTCAATAGCTAGGGTTGGCTAAGAAAAATGGCTAGTGTTGAAGCATAACAGATTCAGTAATGTCTCTTTCATCTGTGGCTATCATAGCCTCAAAATGTGAGGGAATTTAAAGCTTTAAAAGCTGTTAAAAGATTGCATCTTGTAGTGCAAAATGTATTATTCGAGCTGTATTTCATAACACAAAGTACACTGAAGAAAAAAATATTTATGTAACACACTCTCCTTGACTGGGAACCGTATCTTATTTCTTTTAAGTATGAAACCACAGACAAGAATCTTTCACCTGATGGCCAGTACGTCCCTCGGATTTTGTTCATAGGTGAGTACCTCAAGCACCAATGCAGATCTCAGATCCTCTGGCTTATTAACAGGAATTTATTCAATGAGAATATAAAATTTTTAGTTGTTTTCTTTGGATCAAATTTGAAAGCAATCCCAGTCACATCATTAGCTTCACAGGTCCAGCACTCCTTCCTCATTGAGTCCAAAAATGACTTCTTTTCTTCCATTATGTCACCAAAATGACACGGTCCCACAGTCACTGGAATGGGTGGGCACTGGCTCAGCCTTGCTCATCCTCCTATCTCTAGAAATACTCTAAGTCTGTCAGGTTTCCGTTTGCAATATGATCTCAGACATTGCAGGAACAGCAGTGAACCCAGATGCTTCAGAGGCTGGTTTTCAAAGCTCAGTACTCAGTTCTGTGCTCCACTAGCCTGCACAAACCCCTCCAAAGATTTTGTGGTTTGGAGAGGTGCTAGTGGCCATGCATGCACCCAGTTATTCTCTCTCCCAGAACAGATACATAACCTCACACACTGCACACAGACATCGCTAACGCATGCCTTTATAAATCTAGATCACGATGACCATTATCAACAGACCAAAGCAACTGCCTTATTAACTCTTCCTTTGTTTTCTTTTGTTAATAACTTTTGTAGCCTGAAACCAGACTCAGTTCATAGAGTTAATTCAGGTACTATGCAGGATGCCAGGCTGATCAACATCGATCAGAATTAAACCTATTTCCCTCTTAATAAACCAGCAAACACAAAACAACATTGACATGTCAGTGACTGTGCAGAAGAACAATCTCTTGGTTGTTAGAGAAAGCAGATGTGTCTTGCACAAACATTTAGGAAGCCAGAAGAAGCGCTGAAAGGTTTGTTTCCTTCTGCTTGAATACTAATCCCGTCCTCTACAACTTCTTCCATCTTTTTTTTCCAGATCCTTCCCTGACTGTGAGAGCAGATATTACTGGAAGATACTCAAACCGTCTTTATGCATATGAGCCCTCTGACACTTCCTTGTGTAAGTAGCATTTTCTGAAGTGTTCTAAAAATATTCTCAAATATTCTGAAAGCAGTCTTGTTTTTCATGTGACAAGGAATAACACCAGCCATTACAAGTTCTTGCAATCAGCACTTGCTGAAAGACAGTTAACCAGGATTAAAATTAAACAGGATGCTAGCCTTAAACTCAATGAGGTGAAGAGAATGATGGCAGAGCCCTGGAGCCTTAAATATCCTTCTGTTTTAAAAGAAAGCAGACATCAGCAGGGACCTGCATATAATTCAGCAGCACTCACTGTAAGCAGCAGTGAGAACTCTCGCACACAAGTCCTGCTGGGCCAGGTCAGGAAACTTTCCGGAAGCAAGGAAGGGTTGTGTGCTACAGCCCTCCTTCACCACCCAAGCACCTTGAGTGCTGCACATGCAAAACCACCCATATGTTTGCATTAACAGATGTGTGTTCTCCCCAGTCAAAATTAAACAGATGATGTTCACAAAATGCTTGGAAGAGGCTGTGAAGCACAATGCATGAGAATCTGTATAGCAATAGAGATAATTATTACTATTATTGCAATAATAATCACAATATTATTAAACAAAAACTTTAACAATAATGCCATTTTTTCAGCAGTATTTGTAGTCGCTGGCAGAGGAAACTGAAACAAAAATAACATGTATGAATATTTCATTTCTAGTGTATTCAAACATGCAGAAAGCACTGAAGCTCCTGAAGACAGAACTATAAGGGGAAGAAGGAAGCCCTTAAAGACTATGAATTCTGATCTTCCATCTCTTCTCCACTCATTGACGCTGTCGAAGAGACTATTTAGAGTGATATTTAGTGATGTGTAGTGCTGGTTTATATACATAAACACTACCATTTTACATAGGCACTTTTGTACTGGACAGCATTTTTAAAAGCTGGAAGCTTTTAATTTAAGGTGTACAGAAGAATACTGTATGATCCAATTGTAAAAATGATATTTTTAAAAATAAATCCATTATCAAGTGTTTACATACAAAATATTGCTGTGTTTTGTATTTTTTCCTTATTATTCTGCACCATTATTAGAAAGAGTAAAATCACTGTGCCACTTGAGAGCACAGTTTACAACTTTACATCTAAAGACATTGGAAGGAAAAAGACTGTTGTGGGTTAACTCCAGCCAGCAGCTCAGAACCACACAGCCACTCACTCACTCCCTTCCAGATGGTTGGGGTGAGAATCAGAAGTCTAAAGCTGAGAAAATTCATGTGTTGAGATAAAGATAGTTTAATAGGTAAAGCAAAAACTGTGCACGCAAGCGAAACAAAACAAGGACTTCATTCATTATTTCCCATTGGCAGGCAGGAAAAGTAGGGCTCCACCACACGTATCGGTTACTTGGGAAGGCAAATACCATAACTCCAAATGTCCTCCCTTCCTCCTTCTTCCCTCAGCATTTTTTTTTTTTTTTGGTGAGCGTGACATTATATGGTATGGAATATCCCTTTGTTCAGTTGTGGTCAGCTGTCCCAGTTGTGTCCCCTCCCAGCTTCTGTACTACCAAGCCTACTCACTGGCAGGGTATGAGGAGCAGAAAAGGCCTTCCTGTTGTGTAAGCATTAGCAATAATCAAAACACTTGTGTTATCAATACTTCTAGCAAGAAAGTCGAAACCTAGCACCATACAGGCTGCTATGAAGAAAATTAACTCTACTCAGTCAAACCCAGTACAGGAAAGCAGCTTTTTATCTCATGCCAACAGCTAGATAAGTTCTGTATTCTTTAGCCCGCTTTATCTTTTCCTAGCACCAACCTATGTTGAGCTCTTATCATCAGCCCTTTATTTACAGTTAGGTAGCAAAAAGTGCAAAACTTTTACAGAAGAGCACTTGAGATTAGAGGATGGGATGGTTTACATATGGGGCTTTTTATTTCATCTTTTTAAACTGGCTGGAAGTGATTCAAGAATCACCTTATCTATTCAAAGATTTATTTTTTTTTAGATAAAAATTGCTTCCCTTAAAAGATTCCTGCTTACATCAGAATTCAGTAAAGCCTTGAGAGGATTCATGGCAGTGATACTGCATTGAGTATATGGTTGCTTTCATGATTGCACTACAGCTTGTGAATGCTTATTTACAGGCCTAAAAGGGACAAGAGAATTCAGAACTGAACACCATGGGATTACACACTACCTCAAGACTTAGGACTAAACAAGACTCTGCAACCTCAAACATCTAAGAACCAAGAAGCAGCACCAATGTAAACACTTTGTCCAGGACTATACCTGTACTATCTTCTCAGCTTTTTGGCAATGTCAACTGTTATTACCACTCCTGTTGCCATTAGTACTATTTCCAGTCACAACGAAAACCACAAGAGAATACACGAGGGTAGGACAGATAAGAGAAGCAAGGATTTCAGGTCAAGGGAATTCCTCAGCAAAATTAGAAGCAAGGCACCTGCTAACACATCTTTGGAAAGCTATGTAAACCCTACCAACCAGAAAATCTCAAGCAGTACCTAGAAATGGCTGAAAACATATTCCTTTAGTAGTTCAGTAAGGTGTTCCTCTCTATTGCAGCATTCAGAAGAAAGAGGAAAAAAAAGGACGCAGTGGGCACAGAAACATCTTGTATAAGTAGTCATCATCTGCAAAAAGGTGGTTACACCACTGAGGGGGACAGCACAGAGGGAAGAGTCATCCATAAGAAGACCCAAAGTATACTTGCTAAAGCAGCGTATCTGATATGAAACAAAATCTGCCTGTGCCAACACATTTTAAGCAGATGTACTGATGCCATGGATAATATCCGGTAACTGGATATAAGGCATATTCCACAAGCATTTAGTGGCCAGTACAGATGCAAATACACAGCTAGTTCAGCCTGCAACTATAAAAAAATAAATCCTTGAAACTGAAATTCATCTTTTGCACACAAGGCTATGCTTTTGTCATTTGCTTTTCACCTTAGCCAAAATCTCAAGAATCTTAACACATAAATGGTCAACTTAATTTGCTTCTTTCTATGCCTTCCTCTAAATACAATTATTTAGGTTTACAGAGGCATCAAGCTAAGCTAAGATACCTAAAAGTCCATTTCTTTGGAAAAAACTAAGAAATCACTGCTGAAGTACAAATTGTCTGTAACCTGAAGTACATAGGATGGAGAGGGTTTCCAGGATTCCACTAGCATTCAATCTTCAAATAAATAGGTCTAAAAATAATAACCCTAGCTAATGACACTAGCACATTCCTGTTCAACTATCAGCTATAGATTTTATGGTACATTTTTACAGGTATCAATTATAGTTATGATTTTTCTAATAGTTATTTTCATGTGAAAGGAGGCAGATGCTGTACAGTGGTATTAGTATGTTAGTTAAGATCTGGATTCACTTTCTCCCAAATGAAGAAGAATTAGATTTTATTACCTCATAGCCAGTTGGTTTTATATGACAGAAATGTGTAGATGTCTTGAAGAAAGACAAGACACCTTTCTATAATTTTCCAGAATAACCAGCTTTAAGAAAGCATTTCAACATAAATAAGGTCATAAGACATGCAAGCATTAAGAAAGCTCCAAGTGAAACCACTTTATTTTGATACTCTGCTGCTGTAAATTGCTTCTAGTAAATCTGGTTACAATTAAGTGAAATTCTCAAGCAGTCAGATAAAAATTAAAATACCAAAAGAAACCAAAGAGCAATAAACAAAGCAAATTCAAAGACAAAATCCACTAAGAATGAGTAAAAATATTTTTTTAGAAATGCTATTTCAGCACATTTATTGTGTACTGACATGTGAGTCAGACCTCCCCTGAGTGAAGCTACTCTCCCCCACCCCCCAAAAGCCAATGTAAGAGTCAATGTGTTTTATTGCCCCCCTTAAGAATCAGGTTTTGAAAGTGAATCCACGTCTCTGATGTGAATTTCAAAGTTTATGTTGGTGTTTTTTTTTTTTTAAAACACAGTCTTGAAAAGACAAACTATTAATATGACAGAAAAATTTTAATCACACCATATGATCCACTGTTCCATCTTTTGACTACTAAAACAAATCCACATTGTGTGACACATGAGTTTCTGAAGTGGTAACATTTTCAGTATTTTCTCAGTTGATGCACATATACACTCCAAGATCTCCTACCACATTCATGAAACCAGACCCACCCAAAACTAAGCACTAAAAGCTAGTAAGAAAAAATGTCAAAATTGAAGCAAGCAATGTGGTATCATTTTATGCTTCACAAACCCTTTCCATAAGACTCCTTTAATACTGTATTGTACAAAATACAGATCCTGTCTAGATTAGGAAAATTAACTGTTGCTAAAGACAGCCAATGTCCTCGACACATACTGTGAATGGCCTCTTATTTGCTTAAACAGGACAGCACTGTAGGGGAGGAAAAAGCTGCATACATTTATGTTACACTTTAGTAACACTCTGAAGGCTCTCAAGGTCTTTCAGTACAGGAGTGGGCTCTTACACCGAATGCCCAAGTATGTGCTTGAAACAGACACCAATACCTCTCGACATATGAAGCAGTAACCTACAGAGCAAACACCAGGAGATGGCGCTGACAGCAAAAGAGGAATAGGCTATATATTTAGCAAGTTCTTGACATCCCTCTGCATTCAGGTTCAACTCTTCCCATTTGAAACCTCAAAACAATTCCTTTTTTAGGAGCACGGAGCACGTGAAAAGTCTGAAAGTGTTCTGATGGCAAATATCTCAACCTCTTTTTGCCTCTTCTGCAGGAGCAAGCAGGCATCCACCCTAGCAAAGGGAAACTGATAAGGACCCTCTTTTTGCTGTCACCATCTTTCCACCTCACTTAGCTGCTCTATGCCTAGGCAGATGGTCTTACTACACTTCCCTTTTCCTTCCTGCAGAGGTGTCTTTCGGGCTACAGCAGCTGCCTACATCACCAGAAGCAACAACTGAACGAAGAAAAGGTGCGGTGCAGGTTTGCAATTCAGTGTGATTAGAAACAAATGGAACATTATGCACCTTGGGTGTTTAGACATCTGATGTTTCAGCTGATGCATCACTTCTGTTACAGGTTGGAAGAGGGATCATGCTTTCCTTCAGCTCAGATAACACTTTCTATGTGGATACTGTACCATTCTAACTTTAATTTTTTTAAAAAAAAAACCTACTGGAGACCATCACTTTTTCTTTCTTTCTTTTTTAACACATTATTCAATCTCTCATGAAATCAACTGTTAGCTTGATGACAGATAATATACACTGCTGAGTTATTACAACAATAATTTTACACCATCTGAAAAACTAGCTGTACAACGACTTTTCAGACATCAAATTTCTTACATTAACGATGACAGACCACTACTGATTCTGATGTTGTGCAAATACCAAGCTTCCTTCACTTGTCAAGAAAAAAAAGTTTCAAGTTAATCAGCTGCAGATTACATTCTCCTGGTTTTCTTCATCCATTCTTCTCATAGTGAGGATACCCATTAAAAAGTAAAGATTATTTTCATTCTCAACAAAATTCTAAAGTTACCAGAAAGCCAAAACAAACAAGGAAGGGAAGGAGTGAAAACTACAGTAGTCACAGACATATACTTATGTGCACTACAGAAAATAACACCTTCAGCTTCCATTTTTACTGTAGCAGGAAAGTGGTACACCATTACTAAGACAAAGTCGACCAGATTTCATCCTAAAGCCTAATCAAATCATTCAGTCCAACCAGTCGTTACATATTTTTAACATTTTAATGAGAAAACATGATTTTTTTGTAATCAGTGAATACAGCAGAAAACACTTTTGGTTTTTTTTGGACACCAGACAAATCAGTAGTGCTATAAATCTCACTGTATAGAGTTCACCACATCAATTACTGAAGCCTTAACACAGTTATTTAATCAGCTCAGGGTAGCAGTTTGACTCCACCCAGCTACTGAATGCACCAGTCTACTTCAAGATAGAGATTCTTAGAAGTAAAATAGAGGGAAATCAAATATGAAAACTACAAATTTCTTATGGAAATCAAGTTTTATTTTGGGTACGTGTGGAATTTCTGTTATGAAGAGTACCAAACTGTGGAGAATCATTATTTTGAAGTGGAGGGTGCAGAGAGAAGATTCAGTCCTTTATAAATTCATCAAAGAAATGCACTAGGGTTTGCACGGGGATCCTTTTGGTTCCTGTATCGATATGTCAGCCAGACTCCCAGAATCTGAAAACAAAAACCAAAGATATTATTAAGCAGAGGGTCTCCACCCCATCTTCCATCAGTGCTACAAAATTTGTTTTAGACATAAAACCCTGACAATGCATTTCCAGTACACAAGTTTAGGATATTTTACCATAACCAAAACTGCACAACTGTGCTGTGACTTGTCGAAAAGAATTCATACTTAGCAACAGAGAGAACAAAACAAAAAAGCCAAAAACGCATCCACAACGTAAAATATTTTTCATAGGCATGTCCCCAAATGATAAATATTCATAAAAGGCCTCCAATTGTTCCATTTTACAGCTATCACTTAACTATAAGACTCTTTTTCTAGTACATTTTCAAATCCTGTTGTCCCTGCCAACTACCTTCCCCTGTTCCAGCAGCTTCACATTTTTAGTAAGGAAATTTAGGGCAGATGTCAGAATGATTCTGCTTAAGTTGCTGTATCTTTCTTGTTGCTGCAATATCTACAAAACTTTTGAGAACTGTACTAAGCAGCAAAAGGAATATTTACACATGGTCTGCTATGGGATTATGAAAGACCTGCTCTGAGATTTTTTATTCACTGATTAATGAAGCAAGTATATGTAGCATCTGGGTAATAAAGCAAAGAGTCAAAGACCTTTTTAACTTAATGTTTAAAATACAGTTCATGCATCATGAACCTTTATCTTTGCACTACAGGAAGCATAAAAAAAAAAATCCCCAAACCAAAAAAACCTCTTTTTATTACTTTTAGAGAATGGTAATTTTGAATAGCTGACATTCTGCAAACATTAAACTTCAAAGCACCACATTTTAATGTGGTATCTAATTGCAGATTGTAGTCTAAATAAAAATTTTGCAAGAACTCCCAGTGCTGAATAAAGACAAGCTCTCCTTTTGGCAAACTTAAGCAAGCTGATAGACAGGAAAAATTTAGCCCAATTAATTATCTGGCTCCTAAGATAGTACTAAGATTTCCTTTAATAAGCTCCCTATAATTAATCGTTTCACAAAACAGAGCCTTAAAAGTGGAGGGAAAAAGCACTCAATTTTCTAACTTCCTACTCATTTACCTCTGTGAAACTGAAGAACAGTCCTATGCCTCCAACAAATCTCAGCACCATTTCAGAATATTCTTCTATTATTGGTGCACATGGTTGACATCGGCGACTTCTAAAACAGTCCTGTAGCAGATACAAACCAAGAATTGCACTCCATTTGTTGATGACACGTCATTGATTGAAAGCATCTAGCTAGCTCCATAAAAGGCTGCTCAGCTCCAGACAAAACTCTAGCAGTTCTAAAAAACTCCAAAAAAGCATGCATGTAAATGACAATGAATTACAACCTTTGCAGGGTGCTGTGGTGATTATGTTTCCAGTAAGTCAACTTAAGAGCTTACCATCATTGTAACAACTACCTTACACATGGCTTTAAAATCTCTGCTTTCTGCAGCTACAAAGACAGTCATACAAATCTGAACAAACACAACGAAATTGTAAGGTTTTGTCATGCTTGGAGAACTTACAGAGGAGCAAGTTTCATTCGGATCAAAGACTCTGAATCCACAACAATTCAGGTTTCTCTCAATATCTGTTCTCGCACTCTTAGTGTTATTCCATCCCACCTCTAGAAGTTGACTCTAGAAGACATAAGCAAATACATATTATATTAAACCATTTTTCATTTCATTGGAAACCAATGTATTATGGCAAATTGATAATTCCTTAACTAAAACTTTAAGATCCTGAGGTCTAAAAGGATAACATATTAAGGAATGACTTGAAAATTCGAACAGTGCATGCAGCTAATGAAATAGCAGCACCTCATCGCAGCACATTCATGGTTATAATATTTTTTTTCTTTTTCCTAAACCCAGTAAGAGCACCAGTAATGCAACATGCAACTAATCTACATGGGACTGCTCAGACTTCAAACAAGAAGCACGCTTTCACATAGGAAGCCGATTATTTAATCACTGTACCCTTATCGGCTTCTTATGCTGCAAGAATTAGACTCCATACCCCATGGAAGTTGGTTTTACTTTCACACTTAAGGGTCACCTCTGTTGCTAATTTAATCACCACCTTTTCAGTTATACAAAACAATTTGGTGGCTTTATCATCTTTCCACTGTGATTACTGTAGATTTCATGAGCTTATCTGTAATTGCTGAACACATGATATAGTCAAGATACCATGCTGCTACACTTGTGATCATAAATCTACACAGGAGGCTTAAAAACAAAACAAAAAGAAGTACAGCTGTAAGTAATTTTAGAACTCAGATGCATTTTTTCATAGCTACCACAGCCAAGCACTGCCTTAAGGTCTAGTCCTTATTTAAAAGAATAATGCCAATTTTCTTAAAATGCATTTTACGCATATGGTGGAAGACTATACATTAAAAAAAGTGTGTGTACTTACATATATATTCATGCTATAGACTAACTGAGAACTCAGAAAACTTTTCTTACCTGTTGTTCCTTGTTCAGTGCCAAACAGGCACAGGAGACAGAAAACTGGACAATAAAGACTAGCAAAAGAATAATCATGTACTGGAAATAGTAAGTTAAGGAGAGACTCTCAAAATAATTTTGCTTTTATAATGCATATGCCTAATGGTATTTCTTATTTCATTGAATAACAATAGGTCCTTTAAAACAAAACACCTATAGACAGGAATTCTGACTGGATGTAGAAAAGATGACCCAAATAATGTTCCCATAACTCAACCATCATATTTTATCTTTTTTTGGCTACTACTATACATAGCTGGTATTTCTGGGTTAGCTATTTCTTGCCTAATGAGACAACATGAAGCAGAGAAGTTACTAAAAGGAGCTTTGACAGAGAAAAACCTACAGCCAGTTTCTCCAGATTTAGGGAGATCTGCTAAATCTAACAGAACAATTTTGTTATGTGAGGCAGTACCACAGACTGCTTACAAAGTGTCAGTAAGCATAAAGGGCAGCAAAGCACACTGAGAATGCCTTTGTTCATTTCTAGTCTCAGCTGGTTCACTATTAAAAACTAGGTATGAAAAGAAATTGCTTCTTGACAGCCTGCATTACCCACAGTGCATTCCCATCAGCTACAACCAGCTCGCTATCTGGAAATATCATCTTTCTCTACCATTAAACATTAACAGTTCACATATGTTAGCTTGGTGTAGGGTTGAGCACACAACACGAGGCACACTGTGACACAGTAATGCACCTAAAGTGCTCTCAAAAAATTAAAATTTTTTAACATATAAAAAGAGGAGACAGGAATATTTCTGTCTTCGGAACACAAACAAGGGAGGAAAAATAAAACTGGAATCAAGTTATGTGGGAAGGAAGTTTAATTTAGACTGCACTCAACCAAATAAGACTGTGAATTTCTCTTCTGTTTCTGAGGCACCTTCCACACCAATTCCAGCTGACAGATTAGGTTGTTTACGTGTCTTGAACCAAGCTGCAATCCATGTAATGCATCAGAAGGATACAAAGAAAAGTAGGACTTGATGATGTTTCACTGCACCGATCAATCCAACTAAGGCAATAAGGAAAAGGAAGATTCCTACTGCAATTACCACTCCAACCACTCTGAAACTAGAGATGAGGCCAAAGCCGATTCCCCATGCCGCAATTCCAATCAGCAGCAAGCTCACAAGCTGGAAAGAAGAGAAAACAAAACATCAGTCTGTATATTAAGAGGATCAACCTATACCCAGCTATATTCTTTACATTGAAGTTGTTACTACCAAAGGTACAATTTTTCTTTACAGAGTAGAGAAGCAAAATCCTAAACAAACCAATTCTCCACTACATTGCAGAGATAACTTCAAGTTCCTGATGTTTGAAGGCCCACACACTTCAACACTGTTAATGTGGAACTGTTACAATTTAACCTACACACAAGTCAAGCCGTGTTGCATTACCTGTCACTGACTGGAGACATTAAACTGAAGCGTGGATTATAACAAAATTGACAAATAAGCTAAAATCATTGACTTTAATTCACAGAATGGAAGAACGAAAATTCCAGATGCTTTATGAAACAGAGGCAGTGTTTTTAAAGAAAACATGATTTACAGCTCCACAGCACTGAATATGTAATAAAGTGCACTTTACCAAAACTTACTGTAATGGAGAACAGAGCTGTATTAACTTATAAAAGAATAGTTGATGATATAACACAACAGTTAACAAGACCATACAAAAATATTTTTTAGATCTATATCTCAAGGACTTCATGCAGTAAAACAATAAAGGTACCCTGTCACCGCTACATATTTCTATAAAAAATAGCTCTACTATGAAGTCAATCCCATTTCAATACCCAAAACACTCTTATGCTGTTTCCTTCCTTTTAAAGCTGGTATTCAAGGAAGGCAGGCAGAATCTGTCCCAGTTAGCTTACTGGGATTTATTGTTTATACGGGCAGGAAGCTCCAGCCTTTCCTGTTTCCATGCCAAAACACAGAACAAAAAAAAAATTCCAACATGAAAAGCTGCAGAGAAATCTGTACTGAGCAGGAGGGAAACCACAGACAAGGCCAACTCAGATGTCCAGTACAGAAGATGCTTAACACTCTTTTGTTTGAAACACTTAAATGTATAACACATCACCTGTTATAATCTCTGCTAAATAAGACCAATTTAACATCCACATTTTAAGTTTCCAGAACCCTGACCTCACTAAAAAATACCCAGAAGTTGTATCATTACTATAAAAACAAACAAACAAACATACACACACACAAAAACCCACCCCACTAGGAAGCACTTAAGTCTAGCCCAGCTTCTTGGCTTGATTTGACAACAAATACAAGAGCAAGCACTTCCACCTGCTCACCAGGTTCCATTTAACAAGAGATCTCATGACATTTTACTGCTTATCCACAGATGAAAAAAATATACAGAAGAAATCTACAACTTATCCATCATTTCAATATACCTAGAGCAGGGAATTTTTGTTGCTTTTAATGTCAAACACGTCTGTGTATTTTTTCAACTTAAGTACCTTTTAGAAGATTGACCTATGTAATACTGTTTTTGAAACACGGAAATCCAGGGTAACATCAAGCAAGTTAGTAAAACCAGTAGTGATACTCCTCAAGATCAAAACACAGTGGGTGTTTTTTTCATGTGTTCACACAGGAACACACCTCACAAAACATTTTATACCAAAAGTCAGTAACCCACACAAGAAATTTAAGAATGTATGCAAGAAGAAATGGGGGATATTTGTCATACCTACATCTCTCTCACCAGCTGAAGAGACAAAAGAAAAATATAAAATTCAAAGGAACTGTTCAATACTGGTAGAGTTTTACGATTAATTCATGCTTGCTTTTGTTTCTCTTAAACAAAAAGCCTTAATCATCACATTTAGTTAAAACCAAAACACCCGTCCAAGATGTTGTGAATTCAAATTACAGCGTGGGGGGAATAAAACAAAACAAAACAACAAAAAGCCTTGGCTCTGCCACAAACCAATTTTCTGAATGCACGCTGCATAAGGCTATCAACTTCCAGACTTTATTATGTTAAACAACAGCCTTGCTAATCAGACAACTACCTGCAAGATCTACCTGTTCTGACCTATGTCCATTCACTTTATTTCACTGTCTCATATCACTTGGAAGATTTATTTTTCCACATAAGCATCAGTGGTGAACAACAAAAGAAATCCCATAACCCAATTTCCAGTCAGAAAGTGCTGGCTGATGTCCCATGCTTTGCATCAGCTTCTAAGCACTGAACTCACACTGCCACTACACAGATCTTCAAAGTGTTATTTCATAAAAAAATCTCAAAGACAATGTCAAATTTTAATTTATTTCACAAAGAAAGGCAGAATAAACTTTGTTCCTAATGATTTTCATCACTACTTCTTTCTCCTGCGCGAGCTATGACTGCAAAGCTTTATCATCACCAAACCGCCTCCAGGATACCAAAATGTGTATTAGTTCAGCTCTTTGCTCATTTCCTAAGAAGTCTGAAACAATTAGATGAAGTTAGTTTTATTCTTAAAGTATCAAAATAAAGAGACCTAAACAAAATCTGTGCCTAGAATATCTCCTAGATAAATGCAGTGTGTGAGCTGCAGGACTACCAGTTACTTCTTGCTGCTGCTACTCATCTCAGCTTCTATAACTCTGATATATATATTAAATTAGTGAGTATGACATTAGAAGTTATTACCATGAACCTCTGGCCCAAAAAACTTTTCTGGCAGAAACAGCCACGTATTGAACCTAGAACTCCTACAGTTTGCAAGTGGAAAAAACCCATCACTGAACCCCAGACGTTCAGGTGACTGACTTTGAAAAGTAAAACAACATAAAGGAGTTCAATTTTTTATATCACATTCTAGTTTCAGAGGCATCAGTCTCATTTTCAAACTTTACCTCCATAATACCAAGGCTACACAGTCTCTTCTTTCACATGACAGTTAACTGTTGTCTAATTACTTAAAACAAGGGGAAATTCGGCATGATCACAGATCCTCACTACTGGGCTCTGGCTGGCAAGCTATGTGAAAATGCTGTATTCAGTCAGGTAGATACACGATTCAGATCAAAATATTTATTGGCCACTCCAATTTTGACCACTTAAAATTGTAGAAAACTGACTTCATGTTTCAAAACCAAACTGTAGACTGCATGTTTAAAAAACATCCCAGAAACAGATTCAATCCTAAGTTCCTGCCTCCTCTGCGTGTTGACTGAATGATTAAATTATGGTTATTCCTTCATTTTCAGGTTTGGACTAGACTATCTGAATCCTGAGCAATAAAAACTATATATATAGTTTTATAATATCATAATGTGAAAAACTAAAGTAAACGCACCCTACTACAAACAGGACAATAAACAAGTCTCTAAAATAATGCAAAGCTCACACTGTTTAGCTGCCTACTCGACAGTGCTTATTCCAGTGATTTGAAACAAAATATTTTAGATGCAATATTTCTAAAAGTGAAGCTGCTAAGACGTTGTAGTAAAACATACTTGAAATAAAATTATTTAGTGACCTTAACTACTTTTAAAGGAGCAATATGTACATTCTAAACATACAAGCTTTATCTACTTATTAAAAAAGCCTCCCATTTATGTTAAATAAAGGAATATGGACTCTTCATGGGGCTTCTGAATGTCACATTTTATTTCACTGAAACCATGTTTCACAGCACTAGAACTCCTGCAAAGAAAACAGTGTCATCCTTGGAAGACTGAACTCCATTTTACCTACATGAATTAACCACGCTGGGAGGAAGGGTTGATCTGTTAGAGGGTAGGATGGCCCTACAGAGGGACCTGGACAGACTGGAGAGATGGGCCAATTCTAATGGGATGATGTTTAATAAGTCCAAATGTCGGGTACTTCATTTTGGACACAACAATCCCATGCATAGCTATAGACTGGGGACAGAGTGGCTGGAGAGTAGTCAGGCAGAAAGGGACCTGGGAGTGCTGGTTGACAGGAAGCTCAACATGAGCCAGCAATGTGCCCAAGTGGCCAAGAAGGCCAATGGTATTCTGGCCTGCATCAGGAATAGCGTGGCAAGCAGGACCAGAGAAGTTATCGTCCCCCTGGTCAGGCCTCACCTTGAATACTGTGTGCAGTTCTGGGCCCCTCAGTTTGGGAAAGATGTCAGGATGCTGGAGTGTGTCCAGAGGAGGGCAACGAAGATGGTGAAGGGGCTGGAGCACAAGTCCTACGAGGAGTGACTGAGGGAGTTGGGGCTGTTTAGTCTGAAGAAGAGGAGGCTCAGGGGAGACCTCATTGCTCTCTACAACTACGTAAAAGGAGGTTGTAGTCAGGCAGGGGTTGGTCTCTTCTCTCAGGTGACCAGTGACAGAACTAGAGGGCATGACTCAAGCTTCGTCAGGGAAAGTTTAGACTTGATGTTAGGAAAAAGTTCTTCACTGAAAGGGTGATTGGCCACTGGAATGCGCTGCCCAGGGAGGTGGTGGAGTCACTGACCCTGGAGGTGTTTAAGGAGAGACTGGATGAGGCACTGAGCGTCATGGTTTAGATGATGGTGTTAGTGTTGGTGTTGGGATATAGGTTGGACTCGATGATCTCGGAGGTCCTTTCCAACCTTATGATACTGTGATACTGTGTGATACTTACATAAAGCTAGCCCTGGTTACTAAATTGTTCAAACGTTTGCTCAATAAATCTACAGAAAGATATGAAATCACAGTCCAGTTTTTGGTGATTAGGTCTAACCTGGTTTCCCACAGTAGTCTCATTAGCAAGCTGAAAAGGCATGGTTGGAAAAATGGCCTGCTATACTGTATGACAACAGCCTGGACTGCTGAGCTTAAAGAGTAGTAATTGATGGCTCAGCATCCAGCTGGCAGCAGGTTAATAGCACCACAAGGCCTGACACTAGGGCCAGTATTATCCAATAACTTCAGCAGTAGCCTGGGTGATAAGACAGAATGAATGCTCAGAAAATTTGCGGATGATACTAAACAAGAAGAGTAACTGACTCTCCAAATTGAGATTCAACTCAGATGGACCTTGATAAATTTGAGGAACTTCATGAAGTGCAAAATTCTGTTCCTAGGGTGCTTCAGTGGAGCCTGGGAACAGACCAGTTGAACCATGTCTTACTGAGATAGACCTGGGGATGACACTGGTTGTCAAGCTGAACGTGAGCCAAGAGTGTGCTCTCACCGCAAACAGGGAAAGCCAAGAGAAGTGCAATCAAAGGAAACTCAATGCTGGTGAGACTGCAGCTCAAATACTGTGTTCTATTACAAGCCTCCCAGGTCAAAAAGGAATTTGAGAACCCAGAAAGAGTCACCAAAATGGCCTGGAGCCTTGAGGATGATGTTTGAGAAGCTGGTGATGGAGATGAGTTTGTTTAGTCTGATGGAGGCAGCCTAGGTATAATCTAATATCAACAGAAGCAGAAGGTGCATTACAAAAACAATAGAGATAAACTCTTCTCAGTATCGACTGACCACCAAACAAGAGGCAACAATCACAAGTAAAAGCTTGGGAGGTTCAGACTGGACATTAGAAAAAACAGCCGCAAGGTGGTTTGGAACACAACCTCAGGGAGGAGATAACCTCTCTTCTCAGAGGTTTTCAAAACTCAGTAGAGAACGCCACAGCTGGCAAATGAGTGTTATTCATCTAAGCAGGAGCCTAGACAGAGCCCTAGAAGTCCCTTCCAACCAACACTCCCACACGACAGAGTCAGTTCTTCCACCATGGAAACTTTGCCACTCTCCACACCAAATATCCAAGTTTAACAGGCAGATCACGGACAGATTTAGCACTTACCATGGACTCTTCTACACTGTGTAGCTCATTGAAGAGAGACTACCACCAGCTCCTAAACTCCATAACAACAAAACACCTTCTTACAAGCAGTAAGAAGGTCTCTCAATAAAAGCACAATGAATGATTCCTCAGAATCTACTTACACAGATTCAAACAGACAAGTACACGACTTTTTCTTAAAATTGATTTAAAAGATCCCGTTCACTTAAGACATGTTTACAGAAAAAGCCAACAGGCATTAAAAGCAAAAGAATTTATTACAACCTTACGCTGGAGCAATCTGTCTCACAGAAAGATGCTGCAAGTATATAATGTCCACAAACCAGAAAAGCAATACAGAGCCATGGGAAGTGTGCACGTGTGAGGGGTGACAGCTAGTATTTTAAATTTAATATTCTTGTTTACCATATATCATGTTCTCCATCAGTACAAACCCTAGCAACCTCATTTAAAAAGCACACACAAACACAGGTTTAGTATAATCCAATATATAAATCATCAATTTGAAATCAAGTAAATGCTTTATTGGAACATACCTATAGGTAGCACAAATCGTAAATGAAGATCTGTAGTTTTCACTATGAGATTGAGTACTTTTTCTATGGAGTCAAAAACAAAATTAAGAAAATCAAGCAAAGTGTTACTCCAATGTCAGCATCTCTATAGCACAGATTTCAGGGACTGTAAGTTCAAGATCAGTGAAATGAACCACTTTAAATGACTTCCATTATATTATTTCATACATATATGTATAGACATATATTTGAACTTTGGAAAAGTTTCACATCTAAAAATTTCTAGAAAAAGAAGTATATCTTTGTCACAGAGGTAAAGTCATCACAAGTTTGATTGTCATGTTCTCCAGCTAACTTATTAACATGAATAAAGCATTAGCCTTCAGAGTACTTGTTGGGGTTTTCTTTCCCCTCACTGCTGCATAAACAGCTACTTCTACCAAAACAAAAAAAAATCTCACTATTTGCTCTGGTCTTTAAGTCCAAGCTCACCTGTGCACATAGCTGCTTATTTCCCTTACTCCTGTAGTAAAGTGTATTTCCCTTCACACATACACCTTGTGCACTTACCCACAAGCCTATAGTCTATACTACAAAAAGAAATCATGACACCATCAAATTATTTATCTAGACAACACCGCTGAGAAACAACTCAAATACCAAAACCAGTTCCTCCTTCCTTCAACAGCAAGCCACAAGCAAATCTGCTGTTTTGACTAACTAGCAACTCTTCGGCATTTCAGCTAGCTTGGGCTGCTCACCAGGAAGGAAGTGATATGCAGAAGTTTGTGTTCTCACTGTTTTCTTGCAGCCTCAGCTCAAAAAGAAGTTTGTAAAAACTGTATTTCAGAACTTACATTTCACAGCCTCACTGTTCTGAGGGAAAGAGATTATATACCATTTACACTGGTATCAACACAGGAAATATTTACAGAATGGCTGTCAGGCTGTCTATGGAATAGGAACTAAAACCAGAGAGATTACATGCATGACGCAACACTTCCTCCCTAACATCTCTCTCCACATATAAGTTCATATTCCACTCCTTTTAAGGGAGCTTTAAAGTATAAGCCTCCAATGGTTTATATTTTGGAGATTTTCACCGCACTCCCCTTCAATTTGGCCAACCGTTTCTGCACAGCCACAGAGGATCTAGAAGACAATTCTTCTTGTTCCCTGCACTTCATCTAAAAACACCATGTTAAAACAATGGGCGGTATATAGCGGTGTATCTTTAGCAAGCTAAAACTAAGCTAAATTGGTTTCCATCACACCTCTAAGCTAGCCAAACTGGAAGCAACTATCTCCTTACAGTACTACTTCAGCTTCCCTGAGAGCAAAGTAAAGGCCAAGCAGTAAGGAAAGTTCTGGGAACCTCCAAAGGAATTCTAACAGAAATCTTCCACCTTTATGTGACTTATTTAAATGGGGGGTGATCAGTAGAGTGGTTACTGAACAGCCTTGAGACACATGACACAGAAAGAGCAATTTCTGTGAAAGGCAGCATTCCTGTCTTATCACAAAAGCCAGTTCTTTCAGTTTGATGACCTAGTTCATAGTCCCTCACGTTATTAGCAAATAATTGGTTTTGACCATGTAACAAGTTTCTCTCATGTTAAAATGGCAGTGAGATTTAACCCCTATTTTATATGCCACGATCTTTGGAAATGCAAGCTTTCTGTTGTTTGGCAGGAACAAATATCTTCAGAAATGTTTAGTTTTGCTTGTTTATTTGATCATTGTTTTTTTAAAGAATTTGGGAAACGTTTTCAGAAAGTTCAGTGATCCCACAGATCATCCTTCCACACACAGATCTCCTTCAACACAGAAACAACAGTAGAAAGAACACAATTAATAATTTAAGCTACAAGGGCTACTACAGGGCATTCAAAGGACTTCTTGATAATTGTACTGGTTTTAAAGAGTCCACCTAGGATGGCTGAAAACATCAGTGGTATCAAAACATACCATGCTCCACGTAGTCTCTTCTTTCTGCGCCCTGTCATTCCCCAGTTCTCTCACTAAACATGCTCTGCCTGCCTAGTTCTAAATGCCACTTTGCACTCTGTGCAAGATGAGCAAAAAAAAAAAAAAGAAACTCACTCATATTCGGTCTACAGACCCAGCACATCTGAATTCTGACCTGCTATCACAAGCCATTGTTATTTTGGCTATAAACTGACACATGGTATGGCCAAGAGTATTCCCAAGCACTGACAAGAAGTCTTAAAATACATATATATCTGTATTTTTTGCTGTAGTCACTCTCTGCTCTCAAGAGTAACCTTCCCAAAAAAAACAATGAAAACAAAAACAACACCCAAGACTAAACTGACATGACTAACATTAACTTCCCAGCCACATACTTGGAAGCTTCTGTATCTCTGTTTCATATACACACCAAGACTAGATGGCGCAGCTTACATTGCCACCTTCAAAATGACCTTAAGACTCATAGGAATGGCTCCAAGGCAACCTGCCCCATCTGCTAAGCCAACCAGTTAGGACGATGAGCACGGGCTGGTGCCAGGGCAAACACTTGACACCGTACTCCTAAACACTGATCACAGACCATCAAATACAGCAAACAGCAGGCTATTTACTGGTCACTTCTTATAGCTGGCAACCACCTTACACAAACCAAACCAGAATTGAACTCAGAGATCACATGTCCATTTACCACTGTGAAAGAAATTGGCCCATTAGACAGGAATTGTAATTTCTGTCTGCTAGGACTTGGCTCCACGTAGCCATTACAGCAATCAGGAATTATCAGAAAACATGGAAAACAGTCACAATGCTTTTACCTAGGAAAATCTAGATGCTCACCCTGCTTCAAACACCAGGTTTCCCCTGTGCAGAGAGAAAGGAGACAGAGCTAGGAGATCTGCATGAAAGATGCAACACGCCCACCTCTCTGCATTGGGAATGCTACAACCAAGACAAACACTATGAAACACTCTACCATGACAAACACTTGCTGTCTGAATCTGAGAATTTCTGTACTCATCTTTGTATGCTTCCATAATAGAGGACAAGGAATTTTGATAAAAAGGGCAGAAATGCACTACTTACACTTTCAATAAATATTGCACCTATAGAATAACAGACAGCAACAGCAGAAAAACCCTTTCAAATACAATGCTTTGGAAAGTGATGCAAAAAAAGCAGGGTAGTCCAGAAAACAAGCTCAGAGAGAG
Organism: Dromococcyx pavoninus; assembly: GCA_033558185.1. Classification (NCBI taxonomy): domain Eukaryota; kingdom Metazoa; phylum Chordata; class Aves; order Cuculiformes; family Neomorphidae; genus Dromococcyx; species Dromococcyx pavoninus. The sequence goes on along the minus strand of JAUMJL010000104.1, from coordinate 1,831,866 downwards.
GTTTCTATAGAAGTAAATTATTTTGGTAAAAGTACTCTCTGATGTTAAGAGGAAACATGGATGTTCTTGTGGGAAGAACTCTATGCTGCTAAACAATGCACAATTTTAATGGTAAAGGAACCATGTTTCACTTCAAATCAAGTGGCCATTCTAGGTGTAAGAAAAACTGAAAGTCTGTTTATGAAAACACAGGAAAGTTGTTTACATACAACAAACAGTTCATGTTTGCTGCTGCAGCAATAACTAAGCAGCTACTTGGGTGACAATAACAGCACACACCATCCAAATGAACTGTCAGGATTATTTTTTTAAATTTTAATATTTACTCTCGTGGCCGAGCTACCATTTCAACTTTTCATCACTAGCTAGGACTTAGGAATTTCCCTTTCCTTTCTGAGAATCTGATTTGAAATAACATACCTACTGTTCACACTTCAACACAATTACTCAAGACTTCTATGGAAAGAACACTGTCTACCTACGGAAATCCTTGTCTTGTTAAAGTGAGCAAATACTGCTGGAGCCAGCACCTAGGGTTCTCATACCTGGGAAGATTAGAAGTCTCGAGTTACATACACGTCCTTGAATTTGGCTGAACTCTGTGGACAGGCATTTTAAACAGTTTGTATGGGTTTGCCATTACATTGGAAATGTAATTATGATTGAAGACAAAACTGGTCAGGTACGCAAAACTAGTATTTCAAAGGTCCTTTTATGCAGACAGTTCTTCCACATAAGGCTTTATTTCAGTAACACAAGTCATTCTCTACACACTGAGTCAACAAATAGTCTCAGTTATTTTCATCTACTCTTCCAATACCGATAAGGAACTACACTGAAGTCAGTAAAACAGCATAGATGACAGAATTATTCGTATAAAATAAATTTAAAAATAGAATCAGGGACTAAGAACATTAACTCAGTCCAGAGAAGAACAAAAAGTCATCAGCAAAGTACCATCTGAAAAGAATGTTAAGCGAGCAATTGGGTTAGTGGGTTTCTGGTTTCTTATCTTAAAACAGAAACTGATTTGTTACTGTCAGGACATACATATTTCTTGGTGTAGAACTGTAAAAAGTAAAACAAGACAGCAGGGGAAAAAAATATGAGCTCCAATATCCTGCTCTAGGAGTGTTTTAAAAAAGAATATAAACTGTAACCCCCAATATACAGTTCTGAGGGTTAATTCATTGCAAGCATGTGATACAGACACATCAGCACTAGCTAGAGAAACATTCAAGAAGTGTTACCTATTTGACCTTGAATTCCCACTATTCCTTTCCCACCAATTATTACTGTGAACAAATGTTGTTTTAAAAGATGCAATGAAGTTCTTGCTCTGTTTGTCTTTTGGCTTTTTTTTTCCCAGCTAGGAAAAATAAGCCCATCATTCATTCTGCTGTTGTAATTCAAGTTGTGTATCCTCAGGTTTATGTCTAACCAAGCAACAGAGAAGCCTACACATTTTGGTACATCAAATCTACCAGGCCAACTAAACACCTTGTATGTTATTTCTGCAAACTAGAATTTAAAAGCATTAGTCTTGTAATTTGCTCGTGGTTAATAGGCAAGGCAAGCAATAACAATCGGATACTCCAGGCACTATAAGTGAAAGAAGTCATTCCTTCCTTTCAGCAAAAACATATGGTCTGCATAGGCCAGCTGAAACAATGCCGAGTGACACCCACAAAGTAAATTCTACTTAAGGAGACACCAGGGCAAGATGAAGGTCACAGGTGCATTGTACAGGTATCACAAACAGAACTACAAAGATCAACTCACCCTTGATGAGTCCAAATACACCCTAAAGGCCTACCAGATCCCTTACACCTGCTTAATATATGGCTATAGGAATAAGTGATGGTGTCTTCAGAAAACCACACCTGCTATTCACATGACACCAAAATGAGATTTGTGCATGTATTATACTAAAAAGATCCAGATTTCTGGCACTCCTCTGTCATTAAAGAAATAATTACAACAATGTCTTGCATTAACGCCACACAAAGGCCTAGAGAGCTGGGCTTATTTAGCCTACAAAACAGGGAGTTTCCAGAGAGACCTTATAGGAGCCTTCCAGTACTTAAAAGAGGCCTACAGGAAAGATGAGTAAGGGCTCGTTATCAGGCAGTAAAGGGATAGAACATGGGGTAACATTTTTAAGCTGAAAGAGGGTAGATTTAGATTAGGTATTAGGAATTTTTTACTGTGAGGGTGGTGAGGCACTAGAACATGCTGTCCAGAGAAATCATGGATGCCCCAATCCCTGAAGGTATTCAAGGACAGGCTGGATAAGGTTTTGAGCAACCTGATCCAGTGGAAGGTGTCCCTGCCCATGCCAGGAGGTTGGAAGTTGATGATTTTTAAGGTCCCTTCTGACGCAAAACATTCTATGAATCTCTGGTTTATCAAAAAGAGAAATCCAGATAGGACAATTGCCCTATAACTCATCTGTTGGAATAGAGCAATCCCACTATGCCAACATGATCTTTTGATGTCCCTTCCAAATTGTGCTATTCTACGATTCTACCTTGTATTCATCAAGACAGTCTACATACACTAAACTTACCTCCAACTACAGATGCCAAACGAGGCCATGTCTGCCTACTCCCCTCTATTCTGGTTGGAGGTAGCATGGGCAACCCATAGCATCACAGGGAACCCAGATGACTTTCACAGCAGGTAGGCTGGGCTCCCTAAGCATGCTCCAGAGACTTTTTCAGGGACGTGTTTCACTCTGCAAGCTCCTCCAAGGAAGCATGTGCAACAGCGCAGCCTCTCCTCTACCAAGATTTTTGTTCTGCTCTTTTCTGAAGGAACGAGATCACTTCATACACCAAAGAATACAACAACAAACAACTCTGGCTTCAGCACAGGCACTGCTACATCAATTCGTGCACTGTCCTGGTGATTACCATCACGTTCAGTAACTGCTGGCTACAAAAACTGTTCTGATGAACAGCATTAGACCTGTTCCTTCTCCTGTCTCACCTTCCAGCGAGAGCAGGCATTGCTTTCTTAAAAGCTGTGTTAGAACTGCCCACAAGCACTGGCTGACCCCAAATTCAGTCTGCTGAAAATCAACCCCAAACATGGTTGTTAAGATGAAACATTAGAAGACACACCACCTCTCTAAAAGTGCTGTGAGAGGAAGCCATTGCACAGTCCTGTTTCTTGCTATTTCTGTGTCATTTTAAAATAGATAACGAAGGAAAAAAACATACAGCTATACCACAAACATAGGTTTACTTGTTCTCTGTGTTGGAAAGAGATCCTCCAAGTTGCCCAAACAAAAGAAGGCACTCGTGCTACCTGGAGCTCCCTAGCAAGCCAGTTATTTCAGTTTAGCCTACTACTTCCCACCCTTGACACATATTCCCACCACCCCAAAGTGGATAGTCTCTGTAACTCGCTGCTCCATCCCAGGGAGAAGGGAAGCAGGAGCAGGAGGGCCTCTCCAGCATCCCTTCATCCCTTGTCAGTGTGCTCCAGTCTGAAGGTCTGGTGAAGGGGCTGGAGAAAAAGTCTTATGAAGAGCAGCTGAGGGAAGCAGGGTTGTTTAGCCTGGAGTAAAGGAGGCTGAGGGGAGACCTCATTGCTCTCTACAACTACCTGAAAGGAGGCTGTAGAGAGGTTTTTTTCTCCCAAGTATCAGGTGATAGGACAACCGGAAATGGCCTCAAGTTGCACCAGGGGAAGTTCAGACTAGACATCAGGGAAAATTTCTTCACTAAAAGGGTTGTCAGGCACTGGCAGAGGCTGCCTAGGGAGGTGGTTGAGTCACCATCCCGGAAGGCTTTTAAAAGACAGTAGATGAGGTGTTCAGGTCTAGCAGTGGACAGGTACAGCTGGACTTGATGATCCATCACAAAGGCCTTTTCCAACCAAGTGATTTTATGATTCTATGATTCTGCGAAGGGGTCTGGTGGGCCCCAACACACAGACATGGCACTTATCGCATACCCATTGCGGTGCTGCTCCTTGGCTACGGAAGAACAAAACGAACCCTTCTCCTGCTCACGCCTGGCTTGACGCAGCGCCCTTTCCAGCCCGGGGAGCAGGACTGGGGCTCCCCTCGCCACGGGGCAGCCCCCTCCACCCCGCCCTAGCCCTGACCGGTGCTGACCACCCCCACCCCCAGTGCTTGCCGTGCTGCCCTGGATTTTGATCCCGGGGAGCCACGTCCCTGCGGTGATAAAGCCCGGCCTGACCAATGCCACCTTCTCCCCCGCAAGTCGGAGGCCGCGGCCGAGCAGCAGCTCCCAGCTAGGAGCTCCCCCCGCCCCGGTCCCTCGGCGCCTGCTCCGCCGAGAGGGGACCGGGGAAAGGATATCGAGGTTGGGGGGGGGGCGGGGGGACACCGAGAGGAGGGGAGGGGACGGACCGAGACAGGGGGAACTGAGCGGAGGGACCGGAGAGGAGGACAGCACCGAAGGGGGAAGGGGGTATCACCGGGGGGGGGGGGGGGGAAAGGGCGGAGCCGTGAGGGAAGCGAGGGGAGAAGGGGCGCAACCAAGAAGATGGGGTTGGACAACCGAGAAAGGAGAACCTAGAGGAGGAGGAGGAACACCGCACAAGCGAGGGCGACTCCGCAGGGTGCAGCCTTTACCCTTCCCACGCACCGTATAGAGCAGGTTGAGGGCGCAGAGGCAGTTCTTGGAGCAGGCGAAGCCCCCACACACCATCGCGACGCCGCTGGTGCCGCTGCAGTCGCCGCCACCGGGAAACCGCTCGGCCCGAGCCGCCTCGCCCCGCCCCGCGGGTGCGCCCGCAGCAGGTGAGCGCCGCGCGCTGATTGGCCACTGCCCGGCGCGAAGGTACGATTATGCAAATGAAGCGGCGCAGGCTGCGCGCGCGCGCGCCGTCCCCCGTTATCTGCCGGCACCCGAGGGGCGGGGCTGGGCGGTGTTTGCTGGGGAGGCTTCGCACCCCTTGCTCGCTTCCCAAGTGTTATGTAAGGACTCGTTGGCCCCGCTGGAACCGAATGGGGCCTCACCTACGGGTTCTTGGGGGGGAATCTAGCATCTCCTGGACCATTTTGTTGCTTAAGGAATGGATGAGGGGAGGAGTTCCTCTCTTCCCCTTTCATAGTGGTACAGAGCTGTAATCTGTCACCTAGGTAACCAAAAAGAAGCATCCAGGCATTTGCTTTTCCAGGGTATTAAAGTATTTGGAATACCGTTGCAGTTTGACCAGCTATTCATCTGTATATTTATTTATATTTTTATTTTTTTAATTTTACTTTTTATTACAGTTTGAGGGGTTAATATTTTTACTTACAGGGAGTCAAACATAATCATAGAATCACAGAATCATTTAGGTTGAAAAGACTTTTAAGATCATCAAGTTCAACCATAAACCATATCCCTAAGCACCACATCTACACATCTTTTTAAATACCTCCAGGGACGGCGACTCCACCACTTTCCTGTGCAGCCTGTTCCAGTGCATAACAGTCTTTTCAGTAAAGCGGTATTTCCAAATATCCAGTCTCTGTTGGCACAACTTGAGGTCATTTCCTATCAATAATTCCCTGTTAGTACCAAGCTTTTGTTGCTGTTTTTAATTGGCTAGGATGGTGCCCCAGTCACCAACACCCTCCAAAATCTCATCTCTACAGTTGCCATGGGTTGGACTCTGCTGTGCAATGCTTCATAATAACTACAACAAATCTAGTAACTGCCATCTACTTCAGCATGTAGATATGTTGTAAGGTCAGCGTCCAAGATATTGTCCTATCTTTTTGCAGGGCTTACAAAGAACCTAGGAGATGTGTTCGTCCCTTGGGACGTCTGTAAGCGTACTTAGCGTGGTAGTTTGACTTTATCAGGGTTTGGTGCCAAAGAAGAAGCTGTGATGGTCAGTCTCTAGTAAGCAGAGGAAGATAGTTGCATCTACTTTCTGATGAAATCACGGTAGTTCTTAATGGAAACTTGTCATCAAAGCAATTTGAGAAGGAAATTAAAAAAGCGTTTTGTTTTATGTAGTTTGGCTGGCCTCTGTCTGCTAAGGGAAGCCACAGCAGGCTATCAGTCCTTGCCAGCAGTGAAACAGAATAAGGCTGAACAGCAGTAGGCTTTGTCTTTCCTGGTCTGTCACTCAGCTCTTGTTTCTTTTTTTAAATATCTTTTTTTAAACATCTTTTTTTTCTGTGCTCTTTGATATTTTGCCAGACTTCTGCAATTAAATGTAATACACATATTTTTCTCACGCAATAATGATGACTAGTTACATTTTTATTGGTGTATATCTACCTCTCAGCTGCTAACCAGGCAGCAAATTAAAATTCTCCAGTACTTGTGACCACAAATTAAATCTGGATGCTGAACAGCTGCTAAAGCTTTCTTGTTTGTTTGTTTCTAAACTTGACAGACTATTACTGCTGCTGGAGCTTTGTGAAGTGACAGGATGAGTGAAAAATCTGTTACTTTTTTTTCCTCTTGCTAATCAAACTGACTTGATGTTGTATCTAATTTGGCTTGTTGAGAATGCAGATTTGCTGACTGGAGTTACTACCTTTACTAGACCACCCTTCTGATCCTTTGGTCCCAAACCTGGCAGAGCATAAGCCCAGTACAAAGTCATTTACTTCAGTGTGATTTTACCAGCTGCTTTTAATTTTGTTGTGAAGATTGGTTTCAGAAAGTTTGATGACCTCTCTGTAGGAAAGAGCATCTCCAGTGTATACCCCTTCCTGAACACAAGGAGCCATCAGCATATCAAATGGCTTTTGTTGGCTTTTATTGCAAATGCTCGCATATAAAGTTACTGTACCATTGTTCCTTTAGTTATAGTGCTGAATTATTCAATATTATCATTCACTGCCCTTCTTCGTAGAAGATCTCTTTCACTATTAATTATTAAAAGGTGTACCTCCACTTCCTTAATTAATGTTAGTGTTCCTTCTGTAGGTACTCCTACAGTCCTTTGTGGATGAGAATTACCTGTTACAGGTTTACTTTTTCAGATTCAGGTAGGCATGTAACCATGACAAATGCAACTTGGTTTGTATCCAATTCTACTATAAAATCAGGGGCACAGTTCAGCTGGTATATGTAATCAGAGGCTTCAATTAAGTAAATAGGACTACGAAAAATGAATGTAGCTGAGGTCTAGTTCTTACCCCCCCACACACACAAACACTCCCCCCAGTTCTATTCAGAAGTTATAGCACAAACTTGTAATAATATGGTTTAGATTTAGAATAATACTTGTGCAGTTACAGCACTCTCCTGTGCTGACTTCTGCAGTTTCTGGGACTAGTCAGGAGTATGTCTGCTGTCCTGTTCCTGATCGGATTGCAGTACTTAGCTTGCATTCTGGCTAGAACTAAATTGGCTTATTTTTTTTATATGGATAATTATAAATTGTTAGTTATAAAAACTCTCTCTCGGAGGAGGAAAATCTTTCCTTCTCTGTGGGGAAAGCGCAGATAGTCTTTATTTGATAATTTCTTTAAAGATTATTTAGGTAGCTGGCCCAAGTAAAGATCATAATTGCCTCCTCACCCTTTGTCTCTGTAGGGGACAAATTCTGCACTCTTATCTGTTACGAGTCCAGAGCTACCAGACATAACTGAGAGCAGAAAATGCCTTTTCCATTTCTTCCCTCACTTTTTCTGATGCTTGTTCTCTGCCTCCTTGCACAGTCTTTGTTCTCCTGTCCTTCTCTGGTGTCTTTCAATGGCTTTACAGGAGGAGCAATGAACTATGTGAATTAGTTGTTTTTTTGATGGGAAGCTGCGAGGCGGGGGCGAGCACACTGGGCACTTGTAATGCTGCTGATGTGCACTTACAGACAGTACAAAAGAATAAAGTAAATGCTCCTAAAAGGAGAGAGGGGAGTGAAAGAACAGAGTTGCTGGGGCTTGATGCTTCAAATCGACCCTTTGGGTAGTTTACTTTTAATTTCTCTGTAAAGCTCGTATCAGCTAGGTTGTTTTCAGGAGGTTTTCTGCATGGGGTCTTCTGCTGAAACACTCTAAACACAAACTCATCTTGTAAGCAAATCTCTTCTGTTTCTGTAGCTGCAATCCCATATTATTGCTGCTAGTTTATGTCGTTTATTATGTGCCTGAAATCTAAACGTCTGTGTCACTTCTGAGGCACAAGTTTGAAATGTGAGGGCTCAAGTATATACAAGGTTTCTTAAAGTACATGCTATGGTCTTAAAATTTAAACAGTGTGACCTTTCTTCCTACTCTCTACTGTTACAGAGTGTCTAAAACATTGCAAGTGAAACATTGTTTGCAGACATTGATTTTTATCGCTTTATTTTTCCCAGGTTTACAATGAGCTGTTGACAGCACTTCGAGTATTTCATTTCAGTCGTCTTTGTCTTGTAAAGTCATTTTTCTTCCCCTGTTGTTTGTATAAAGTCAATCATGCACATCAGAATTGGGGGGGGGGTTAAAAAACCCAGGTGTTTCAGGAGTAGGAATGCCACATGCAATCTCTGTACTAGTAATTATTAAAGTTAGACATTGATTTTACTTTCTGTTCTTAAACATAGAAGCAAAATACATGTGATAGTAGGAAAATGAGTCTAAATTATATGAACTCCATTGCAAGACAATCAGGTGTGTTAAAATCAATGCTAATTCTGTTAGGATTTTGAAGAACCAGGGAATGCACCTTGCACAGTTTTCTTCTCTGGCTATGTTTGTCTTGTCATTTCTGTTTGTTTTGTTATTTTTTATATATATATATCTAGCATCAGTCTTTTTGCATCCTTTAAGACACTATAGGAAAATTGCAACTGACTGTTAAAATCAGTAATTTCATACTTGTTGCTATGATGAGGCCACATCTAGGGAATTTCTCATTTTCCTTTTATACATACAAAAAGTCTGATAGGGTTGTTTTTAAGCTTACTGAATTTAACCCTAAAAAACCATCCAAGGATCTGCTGTCTTTCTAAATTGTTCACAAAGTATTCATTGTGTACAGTTGACATTTTTACAGTTAGTGTTGGGGTGAATAGTGTATATGCACAGAAGGACAGGGTTTCACCTGGCTTAACTTGCAGTAAATAAACTTGGCTTATTCTGCCTTGGCAGTAGATCGTCAAAGCGTTTTCCTGTGCTTGGACTTGTAAACGTGTCAGAAGTTTGATGATGGCTGTAAGATCGGTGTTAGGGTCAACAAAGTCTGTGAAGTAAAATGCTGTATATGATCACAGTATCACAGTATCATAAGGTTGGAAAGGACCTCCGAGATCATCGAGTCCAACCTATAACCCAAAACTAACACCAACACTAACACCATCATCTAAACTATGGCACTCAGTGCCTCATCCAGTCTCCCCTTAAACACCTCCAGGGTCGGCGACTCCACCACCTCCCTGGGCAGTGCATTCCAGTGGCCAATCACCCTTTCAGTGAAGAACTTTTTCCTACGATCAAGTCTAAACCTCCCCTGATGAAGCTTGAGTCCATGCCCTCTAGTCCTGTCACTGGTCACCTGAGAGAAGAGACCAACCCCTGCCTGACTACAACCTCCTTTTAGGTAGTTGTAGAGAGCAGTGAGGTCTCCCCTGAGCCTCCTCTTCTTCAGACTAAACAGCCCCAACTCCCTCAGTCGCTCCTCGTAGGGCTTGTGCTCCAGCCCCTTCACCACCTTCGTTGCCCTCCTCTGGACACACTCCAGCATCCTGACACCTTTCCCAAACTGAGGGGCCCAGAACTGCACACAGTATTCAAGGTGAGGCCTAACCAGTGCCGAGTACAGGGGGACAATAACTTCTCTGGTCCTGCTCGCCACAATATTCCTGATGCAGGCCAGAATGCCATTAGCCTTCTTAGCCACCTGGGCACACTGCTGGCTCATGTTGAGCTTCCTGTCAACCAGCACTCCCAGGTCCCTTTCTGCCTGACTACTCTCCAGCCACTCTGTCCCCAGTCTATAGCTATGCATGGGATTGTTGTGTCCAAAATGAAGTACCCTACATTTGGACTTATTAAACATCATCCCATTAGAATTGGCCCGTCTCTCCAGTCTGTCCAGGTCCCTCTGTAGGGCCATTCTACCCTCTAACAGATCAACCCTTCCTCCCAGCTTGGTATCATCTGCAAATTTGTTGATGATGGACTCAATCCCCTCATCCAGATCATCAATAAAGATATTAAGCAGGACCAGACTCAACACTGATCCAGGGGAACACCACTGGTGACCAGCCACCAACTGGATGAGACACCATTCACCACCACTCTCTGGGCTTGGCCATCCAGCCAATTCCTAACCCAGCACAGAGTGCTCCCATCTAAGCCACAGGCTGCCAGCTTCTCCAGGAGTCTACTATGGGAGACGGTGTCAAAGGCCTTGCTGAAGTCCAGGTATACCACATCCACAGCCTTCCTCTCATCCAACTGTGTCTCTCCATGGGAAGTAGGGGTTCTAATGTCCAGTCATTTGTTGTGTCACAGAAAGAGAAATCTGAGTAATCTTGATTTCCTGAACCACCTCAATTATTCAGTCAAGTCAATCGGTCACCTTAGTTATCAGCAACACAGCAGGTATGTATAGTCAATAAAAAAAAGTGCTTAGAATGTTATCTGCCGTAACAACAGAGATTTTGTTGTTGTTTTCAAAGCTGAATTCGGTGCAAGTGTCCTGCGGACATACCCTATTTACTGACTTGTTTAGTAGTGAATTGGCTGTGTCATTGTATTTACATGTAGTCATGAATTTCTCCACTTCCTGGAAAAAAATCAGTTTCCTGGCAGCGCTATTGTGCTCATGCCATTCCATCCCCAGCCTTAGAGAATCCCTTTCTGGCACCAGGCAGTGAGGAATAGCACAGGTAGGTGTAGTTGTTACCTGGGTCTTTGCTGTCTTATGAGCAGACATGCAAGGTGTTGTGGTGGTGTTTAATTTTGATGATCATTGTGACCCAGACATTAGGAGAAACAATCTGGCGTATAGAGAAAACTTGCTTGTATTCTTTAGATCAGAGATTGTTCTCTGCAGAGAAAAAGAAATGTACAAAAGTTTGGCACTATTTATTTATTTATTTTTTAGTGAAGTGAAGCATTGTAGTTGAGAAATTAGGGCAGGAAAGTAGGCCATTTATGTGCAGTGGCTAGAGCAACCCACAATTAGGTCAGAAATTATCTCCTCCAAAAGCACAAAGGCATAGCAAATGTTCACTTTAGTAAAGCTAACAAGTTGTTACAAATGTCAACTGAAGAAATAATGTTGTGTTCATCTTTGCTCTTGGAAAGACTGATGCTGAATTCTTTGCCAAACTTTCTGACCAAAATCAAAGTAGCGTAAAGTTCTTGGATTAATCCTGGAAAGTTAAATCTCTACCAGGAAATGTTCTAGTTTGAGCTAAAGCAGAATGAGTTTTCTAACTTTACAGCTAAGTCTCATCTAAGAAACTTTTTTGAAAGTTAACTGTATGTTTCTGGACAGTTTCTTTCTCTAGTAGTGATAACACTTAAAATTTGTGATTATCACCAAAGTAATGGGGCATTGGTATGCAGAAAGGTCATTGCTTACATGTGTCCTGATGGAGATGAAGGCCATCCTCAAGTTGGTGGAATGCCATATGTCAAAGGGGAAAAAAAGGGTCACACTTGCAGGGAGGAGCACACAGGACAGGTGACCCAAAACCGACCAACAAAGTATTCCATTCCATATACATCACAGTATATGGATCACAAGGGTCAAGTACTCTTCTTTTATGGCAGGCATCTAATACAGACCTCACCTGTCCTTTTGCCCCTGATCCCAGATCCATGCATTCCTGAATCTAATTCCTGATTCCAGCTCCCATCTGCCACTAAGTCCGGTCTGGAACCTTTCCACGTCTGCTCTGCAGCATCAGTGGTGACTTATAGTCATTGAGGGAAGGCTGATTCAGCATACGTGTATATATTTTACTATTTTCGTACTAATAGCATTTTATTATTATTATTATTGTTTCATCAAAGCTGTTTCAGTTTCCAGCTCACATCTCATCTGCTCTCCCTGGAGGAGGAGCGGGGCAGTGGGGGACTGGGAGCGCAGCTGCTCATGTTTAGCTGCTGATCAAGCCAGGGTTGCAGCTAAAACAACGGAAAACTACCTTGGAGAGAGGCTGTTCAAGCAAAACCAGCTACAGGCAAGGATGAAGTTGTTGCTCTGGATGGAGCAGCTGGAGTCCAGCCTTGCTTTTTAAGTCATTCTTTATGATTCGTGCTGGATCTACCATGCATTGGAGTGTAACAATAGCATGTTTACTTGTTAATTCAGTTGATGTCCATGTCTTTTGAATTGTCCCGTGAATGGTGCTTGCCAGACAAAAGACAGGCTTGGTGAAGTTTATCCCTCTAATGTTTATAGACAGGTAAGGGGAAAAAAAACCACGAAGAACTAAAATAACACCAGGGCACTGACTTTAAAGGGAAAATATTTCAGAGGTTAGCCTTCTAAAAATAGTAAAAGAAGCAAATGCTCCTTTATAGGTTCAGAAGCTAGTTCTTGGGATTTTCTGAAGATCTTATCTTAATTGTAATGTGCTTTTCAGCACATTTAAAATCTATTTTTTAATTAAACTTATAGAGGATTAGTGTAAAGAGAGTTTGTTGCATCTAATGGATTAAAGAAATGACTGGAGGGTGTGAATAGCAATATTTTGAATGGCAGGACATAAAACGTTTGACCCAAAGCCTAACCCTTCCATTTGAGACCAGGATTCAGGGATGTCCTGGAATTGGGCTGATTTTAGTTAAGTCTGGAAGAGAAAAAAGCTGAATTCTAGATCAAGGCAGTGAAATGGTCATATGCTTCCTGAAGCCAAATCCAAACTTACATGTGCTGTTCAGTACAAGGTATTTGTGTGTCTCTCTGGAGAAGTGGGTAGCTGCTGGAAAGGTGGCCTCTTGAAGATGGTGTTTGTTATACCTTGTCCTTGTAGTAAGTATATCAGTGCAGTGTACTGGAACCTGATCAACTGCAACATCTGTTGTTCAGGTCTGAAATAAAACCAGCAAACTTCTACATCAAATATAAGCTAAGACAGTAACTCTGTGGTTAATGGGTACGTTAATGCCTGTGGACTAACAGTGGGCTGTAGGCAGTGAGAGAGTAAATAGTTTTCAAGTTAATTACAGTTTTTTATTGGTCTTATGTTATGTCTGCTGCAGGTTCTCATTACTGTTGCATCCCAAAGATTTCTTCTTTATCAGGTTCAGGTGGAAACCATGACCACTTGGTTTTGATTTGAAGGGACAATGGTTACCATCTGCTGAATGCCCTCCCAGAGGATTCCCTGGGAGAGTTCCAAGAAATCCTGAAGTAATCAAACATCATATGCTAAGAAGCAGAAATCTGAAGTTTTTATAAGTATATGGAGGAACAGAATAGGATGGTCTGAGCAAGACCTTGTACCGTGGGAGCAAAAGGAAAGGGGAGAAAAGCTGTGCATCACAAAGGACATCTCGAGCAACGAGGCTGTGATGAAAGCTGCTTAGCTGTTTGTCACTAGGTGTGCCTGATGACTGCGTAGCTGGTCATCCTGTGCATGTGAGCTCTCTGACAAATTGTGTTATGTCTGTCACAGGACTATGGACAACACATGGTGGAAAGGACTCCTAGAAGTCATCTGACCCAAACTCTGCTCAAGGTTGGGCTAACTCATGAGCTCAAGCAGTTTGCTCAAGGATGCGTCCAGTCAAGTTTTGAACATCTCTGAGGATGAAGGGTCACAGCCTGTTGGGAAACTTGTTCCGGTGCTTGAGTACTCTCACTGGGAAAAAAATTCCATTATTAGAATTCATCTTGCTGCGAATTGTGGCCATTGACCTGTTCTTTTTCTGTGTCCCTCTGTGTTTGGCTCTATCTTTGTTCTGACTTCTTTTAGAGATTGGAAGACTGCAGTCAGATCTTCCCCCAGCCTTCTTTTGTCTTGATTAAAAAAACCCAGTTTCCATTTTCATTCCTACATCATTTGTTCAGGAGTGAGAGTGGTTCTTTTTTCCCCACAACATCATGATCTGGTATTTTCCTTTGACTTCCTGTTAAAGTAAGATAGATCACTTATGAAAGAATAGAGATGCTTGATCCAAACCAGCAAACCCCAGGTGCAAGAAATTCACAGGAAAGAGAAAAACAGAATGTAAAATTTTGGTGTATCATCTATTGTTTCTTTATATGGTTTCTCTAAATCTCAACCTGCTCCACTGTCATGGCTTATTTGTAGTAAAGTTAGGTGCTGCAGTCTTGTGATGATGTGAGAATCTTTCAGAAATTAACAACTTAGTTAACCACTAGTTGTTGGCCTTGCTTCTTTTCTTGCAAAGAGAAGGCCTACAGCCATGAGCTGCTAGTGAGGAGAATGCAGTACTTTCGAGCGTGCATGAGTATCCTATAGAAAAAGCTATGACTCTAGTTAGGAAAATAACCTGCTGCTGCCAACCAGTTCTGCTGCATTGCCACCATCATCCATGTACAAGCTGCGGACAAGCTGGGAAGCAGTTTCAGCGTTTGGTCTTTTCCTGTGAAAGCACTGAAAGAGTATCAGATCCTTGAACAAATGTGTAAAGCAACACAGGAGTGCACAGGATTATGCTCATCTGTGAGCATAGCTCTTCATTTCCCAGTAGTCTTCTTGCAAGCAGATGACACTAACAGGGGAACAGGTACCTTGTATCTAAGAAAAAGAAGAAAGAAATCTTGTTTGTTACTTGGAGCGTAAGGTGGTACTCAGAGTTTGGCAGTGAAACCCTAAAGTCTCATGTGTATTCCAGATCTACTGACTTGCTCTTAAGCTGTCTGTCCAGGTCCAGTACCGCAGTAGACGTATCAGTGTGAAAGTCAGCCTGTCTGTCTTGGTGTGGAGCGTATTTCTGATTTTATGCAAGCTATACAATATATAGGCTTACACATTTAAACTTAGTTTCATATTTTATCTTGAATGTTATCTGCTTATTGACTCTGCTGTCAGTGCTTTCTGCTATCAGTGCCCACATATCTGCATTAGGGACATTTCACAAGCTGACAGTCAGGTACTGGTATCTGCAATAAGCAATTAATCCCTTAGGCACACAACAATTTTTTGTCAATTGAATTTGCTTGGTACGATTTTCCCGAAAGAAAAATAAAGGTGATAGGGCAAGGTTTATCTTTCACCAAAATTTCTTTTCAGAGTTCCAAGACTTGCCTCCTCCTGTTGTCTGGCTTGCCAGCCAGCATTCCCAATTTACAGTTTGCCCTTTTGAAGCTGCGATGTTCCATGTTTCTAGTTGGTGCTGCTGGAGACACCCATCAGTCAAAAATGTTTTGATATGAATTAGCCAGGTATTAACTTTGGTTTGCTCATTTTTCCTCTGCAGTTGCTTCTTCCACAGTCAAATAAAAGAGCGTTCTGTCAGAGTGCCAATACAGCTTCCATTTAATTATATACATTCTCATGGGTCAAGAATCCTTGTGCAGGAGAGTAAGAGAAGCAAACAGTGAGGGATGAAGGAAGGACACAGCAGGTTTTATGCTTTTCTATTTTTTTCTTTTTTTGTTTTAAGAAAATACATGAGCGAAGAGTCCTGAAATGAGAGAAACTTATCAGAAAGTACACTGAAATCCAAGAAAATTTAAAGGTAAATTTAAACTTAATTCTGCACAGAATTTTAAATGATGGTGGATATACAAGTTAAAAACAATTAGTTTACGTCCAAGTATGAGCTGTAAACTGATTTTGACACCATTTTGTGTTTATTCCCACCTTCTATGTATGAGTGAGAGATGCCAGCTCTGGAAGCTGCCAACCACAGGAGAGGCTTTTCTTCTAGAAGTGTATTGACGCTGATGGCACAGTTTCCCTAGAGCAGCCCAAGTTATGGCAGCTTGCAATGTACTTGGTGCTGCTTGCTTTGTTGAAACCACTGAGAGAGACATAGCAGGTGACAAAGCAACAACTGAGATGCTTGGGCTTTTTTGAGCCTTGTTTTTCAGAAGTAGAAAACCATTTAAAAAATGAACCTATCTTTTGAAGAATGCAGCTTTAAATGAGTATGACATACTCATTATAAAGTGCTCTTGAAGGCTGATTTTCCCCAGGAAATATTTCTTCATGTAATTTAGGTAGAGTAAGCAATCAGTCATATTAGGAGAAGACAGATCTGGAGCACTGACCACCTGCGGTGCTCCTTACAGCCATTCAGTGGCTGATATGAGTGATAACAGAGTGCTATTAGCTATTACGAGTGGTATTATGATAGAAGCAGGACATCAAAACCTAGGTAGACTTTATGGCCCTCCTGTGCCAACAGCAGGCCATTTTTTTGGGTTTGGGTTTTTTTTTCAGTCTCAGTTCTGACTGTTGGCACTAAGAAGTGTTTCTCTGAGATGACAAGTCGGAGTGGATTTCAGGTCTCTTTCATCTGTTTCTCATTGCTAAACCTGTGTTGGGGCTGAAACTCTGTCACTTCATCCCAAAAGTCTCTACTGTCAGAATTCATGCAGTATTTCCAGGTAGTTTGATATCTACCTTGAGTGTCATCTCTATCTCTGAGCCAAAGGATGGGAAGATCACAGGTCTGACAGAAAAAATAAGAAGATCCCTCAAAAACACAGGCTCTACTGCAAACGTTGGGTAAATCCTTAACTGCAGAAGGTGCTAAGATAGTTCTTTTAAATTGTATACTTGTTTTATTTGACATTCCTGTGTCAAAGGCACATGCCCCACACTAACCAAATGCTGGAAGACAATTCTACGTTTGGGGACTAAAGCACATTTCATGTTTTTATTCAACAGTCAAGATTTTTTCACAGTGCTTTATCAGATATCCTTGATATTATTGTATTTTACTGAGTTGGGAGATTTCTGGCTTTTTGTTTGCGTCTGAAGAATAATTTATTTTCTGCATATTATAGGCTAGCACAGCAGTAAAAGATGGCTGGTGAGAGGTGGGTCAGTAACAATTATATCTCTTCCCAATACCTTCTTCAAAACTGAGAGGAGTTTCTTGTTCTGATGCCTGTGTCTTGGGGGAATACCTGGATTTCTAACATTTCCATTTTATGAGGTGGAGTAAAGAACACTTGGGAATTCTGAAGTATCACTGTGTTCCTGATATTTAATGACTTCTTGTGAGAACAGTTAGCATGGATTTCATCATGGAAACACAATCCCAGCTAAAATGTCACCTATAGCATGAGTCAGACCTTCCCACTGTTGCAGGACTTAAGCTGGCAGGTTGTTGCTCTGCTGTTACTCTTTCATTTACACTTGTAGAAGGCAGAGTTTTTATGCTTTTCCTTTAGTTTATATTTAAGTTCCTATCTATACTACTAATTATACTATTATACTATTGGGGACTAGTTGTCCCTAGTGGATTCTTCCCTTGGTGTGGGAAGAAGCTGTTCTTTTTCTTCCTCTCCCAGGGTTAGTATTCCCAAGAAGGCCACACTTACCCTCTGTGCTTTTTTCATGTTAAAAGTTCGGGTTACTTTGCAACATCAGCACCACCATGTGTTCCTCTTCAGTCAGTTTTCTGTATCTGCTTACTGCTTTCAAACCCCTCCCAGACCGTGTGAAAAGCATTTGGAGTTCAGGGTCATGAGAACCAGTTGCTTTAGGAATTCCTTAGTAGATATATATCTTTGATTTATCCATGCTAATTCCTCTTGCCTACAGCTGATTCTTGCATTTCATCTACCCTACTCAAGTTAGTAACTTATAAAGGTGAGTTTGCACACAGACAGAGCATAAATATGTGGCTGTTTGCTTTTCTAGTCCTTGAAGGGAGGCTTGTTTTACTTAAGTTTGAATAAATCATCCAGATGTGTGCCTGTATCATTTCAGCTGCGTTTTGCCCTTAGAAATCATCAGCTGCTGTTTCAGGAAGGTTTCTTTTAAAAAAAAAGTCATTTCAGTTGCTATGACAGCCACTAAATCGTAAGCATGATGAAAATATAATGACACAGATGCTACATAAATCCACTAAACTATAACCAGTTGTTATAAAAATATTAAAACTCATCCACACAAACAAAACATATAAAGGGAACTGTGAATGTGAATATGCACAAAACATAGTTGAAAGCTGGAACAAAAGGAAAGAAACAGAGATAAAGCAATCTCTGCTGACTGTAACGGGGATCTGAGTGTGACTGGAAGAGCTGCAGCATCTGAGAGAGGAGCACATATGTGTTATATGGTGCAGAGGTGACAGCACATGACCTCGATTTATGCAGTTATTCCAAATAAACTTTCTGTCCTGTTTTTTATCCCGTACTTCTCTTTGGTCTGATACCAAATACTCTTTCTCTCTGTCTTTGCAACATTTCCAGGTGCTGGTATTTCCCCTGACAAGCTGCCAGCCTATTTGAGATCTCTAGAGTTGCATTCCCGCAAATCTGACTGCTGAGGTTATTTTAGAGCTTGATGTAGATTCCCCTGAGGAACAGAGGAACTGTGGGAACAGATGTGGTTCATGTGCTCTGCTTCCCCTGGGGCCAGTAGGGAGGCTGGTCACAGGCTGGAGAGGCACCAAGGAGGGGTCTGAAGCGATGACACTTGGTTCCTGTCCCAGCCCCTGGGGAAGACGGGAACCCCCTTCTAGCTCCCAGGCAAGGAGCTGCAGGAGGTGCCACTTCACAGGCATTTTGGCAGCCAACGGCCTGGAAGGGCAGATGGCTCTGATTGCAGGTCCAGAAGCTGAGCCAAGGGTGACAAAAGGTTTTCCCAGTCTTTTTGGAAACTTGGGCCAGCCTGTGAGGGAGTGGAATCACAGAATCACAGAATCACAGAATCGTTGGGGTTGGAAAGGACTTCTGGGTATCATCTAGTCCACTCTCCCTGCTAAAGCAGGTTCACCTACAGCAGGTTGCACAGGAACCTGTCTGGACAGGTTTTGAATATCTCCAGAGAAGGAGACTCCACAGCCTCCCTGGGCAGCCTGTTCCAATGCTCCATCACTCTCACAGTACAGACGTTTTTCCTCATGTTAAGGTGGAAATTCCTGTGATCCAGTTTGTGCCTGTTGTTCCTTGTCCTGTCGCTGGGCATCATTGGGAAGAGTCTGGCCTCATCCTCTTGACATTCACCCTTATAAGCTTTGATAAGATCCCCTCTCAGCCTTCTCTTCTTCAGGCTAAACAGACCCAGGTCTCCCAGCCTTTCTTCATAAGACAGATGCTCCAATCCCCTCGTCATCTTTGTGGCCCTCTGCTGGACTTTGTCCAGTAATTCCTTGTCTTTCTTGAACTGGTGAGCCCAGAACTGGACACAAAAGGGAAGGTAAGACACCACAGTAAGTGAGAGGCACTCTTTCTATTGTTGTTGCAGTAAGTGAGAGGTGATGTGTCTGCGTGTTTCCATGTAGGACTCATTGAATTATGTGTTTTGTGAGGAGAGAAAATTCAGGATATTTTTAGCTGAGTACAGGATGAGATACCTTTTGATTAGAAATCAGCTTTAATGGTTTCTTTTGGAACAAAACCAGGTTCAGAGGTTTCTGGATTCATTAATGTCTTAAACTCAAAGCAAAATGCAGAAGATAGGAAGTCTCTCATAGCACGAAGAAATATAGCTTTGCTTCTGTTAATCCCAGAATCACACTGTGTCAATAAAAGAAAAAAATGGTTTTGTATTCAAAAGATAGGAAAATGTGATTTTCCAGGTCTATCCATGCACTACTTCCATCTCTTGACACAAGAGGAATTTCTGGTCGTGGAAGTATAGTCTTGTCTCCAGGCTCTTTCAGAAGATGTCTTTGCGTTGGCGTTATCCCAAGGGCCTGGATTGTAGGGACAGAAAGGGGCAGACGTGATGCAGGGATGGGTACCCAGGCACATGGTAAATACCCTTTTTTTTCCCAGCTAGTGTAGTCTGTGACCCTTGAGCAAAGGTGTAAGAGTCTGAACCTCATATATTTGAATTTTCCAGGTCATCAGCACAGTAAAAGAGAGACATTCTTTGGCATCTTGTAACCTTCTCTTCCACTGACACATCCTCCTTATTCACAAACTATAAATTATCTGTCTGCCCACTTCCCTTTAGAATATCCTTCAGTATCAGAGACACCATCTATTTTCTCTTGGGTGGTCTTATTGATACAAATATAACTGAATTTTAGAGCAGTTGTTCTCAATTTTTTTTTTCCAAGGCTGCTGCTTCTATTTTGGACCTGGAGAAGGACTGATGTACTTGAAAAGTTATTGATTTTTCCCAGCTAGACTGATGGGTCTAATAACATAGGTCTGCCTGCAAACCTTATTTTGGTCATATCCTTGGGTACTTGGAAACAATACTGTTTTATTATTTACTCTGGCACAATTTATGGCTGTCAGCACTATGCAAATATGCCAGAAATAACTAGTAATGATATGGAGAGGGTTCTGTTGGCCTGTCAGCAATGTTCCTAAACTTCATTAAGGCAAAATAAACAGAAAAATCTCAGGCATCTGATATACTGGAAGAAACTGCAATGCAAATGCATAATTATGAAGTTGCCATGGTACAGTCATTTGTTCAATTTGGGTCGAATCTTTCTTTTTTTTTATTCCTGTATGTTCCTAAGTCAAAGAAATTTGGTATTAATGGGTGTGTTTCTCCCTGTTAAAGTTCCAGAGTAGTTTGCAGTTTCCCTGCAGTGCTGGATGGTACAGAAGTAAACACTTGAGTCTTGTAACACCATCAACAGAAGTGTTAGTGATGAGTGTAGGAGGCAGTGGCAGTCATTAACGTTGAAGTGTTAAATGAGACACTTGGACTGAGGCAGTTGAGTTTCTGGCAGCTGGCAGCCATGGGAGTGACAGATCCTAATACCAAAACTGTACCTGTCTGCAGCTATGTCCTATTAGCAATTCCAGCACTGGCCTCCTTTCTCATGTTGACTGGGAGATAATGGTGGATTTCAGCATAAACTGTCTGCCACCATCTCTCCAGTGGGTAGGGGACGTGTCCTATATGTCTGCAAAATGGAGCCATCTATGTGGTCCTGCTCAGTGATGGCTGAGACCTTCAAGTGCATTTTTTTCTTGTATCCCTCATGGGAGAAGCAGTATGAAAGCAAGCATATACTCTTCACTCTCCCTCTTGTCTGTATCATCTCAGAGGTGTACTAAGGACACTGCTCTCCCAGCATTGCCCCTGCTGCCCCAGGGCAGCAAGGAGAAGTGGTGAGGTGAGACTGCAACTTGCACAACTCCCACCAAAGCCCCTGAGGTCCCTTGTAAGCTTGGGACTTCTTTATCATCAAAGAATAAGGTGGGTAAACTGGAAAGAAGCCCAGAAGGGGCTGAGCACCTGAAACCCCTGCTAGTGTGTGGGGTGACGTGAGCCACCAGACCTTTGCAGAAGGAAAACATGGCTGCAGTTGTGTTGGTAATCGGATTCCTCCTGGGAAAAAACAGCAAGTGAGCAGGTCACCCGGGAGGCCAGCGCAGCAGCCACGGGCCAAGTATAGTTATGTGCAGAGCCTGGGGGTGCTCACCTGCCTGAATCATGTATTCTGCAAGAGTAGGCATAACCTCCCCTCCCCAGTTTTGAGTCCGTTTACAAGAAGCTCCAAAGGCCCAAGTGGCTGGTAAGGAGCAGGAATGTACTTTTCCTTAAATATCATAGCAAAATCCTGGTAGAGAAGTAGAATAAGCCAACCTTGAAGATTTGCTTCCCCCCCTTGAAAATCTGAAGATGATGCTTTTTTTTGGAAAACATATCCTTACGTAATTTGTTCTCATTTTGGTTGTTAATAACCAGCACAACTCAGCCAGCACTGAATGACTGGCTGCAATGAACCTGTGTAATACTTCTTGTGCTTGTTTTTGAGGAGGGCTGGTTTGTCTTAGTCAGCCCACAGATCTTATTTTAGATAATGAAAAGCCCCATTTTTAATTGGAAATGTGATTTTAAAGGTAGCTATTCTTGTCCATAAACATGATGGGGACCTAAAGCAAAGCCTTTGGGATGCCAGTGGAGACCTGTTACAATTTCCAGGCAGTTTACCAGCACCTCAGTATGGGCATGTTTGAAAGCAACAAGTTTTGTTCCTCTCCATGTGTTGTTCAAACAAACCCAGGGAGACTGAGTAATTGTGTGCCATACATCTGGCACTGCTCCAGGGCTGAACTTGCCAGTTGTGAAAGTTCACCTTTAAAGGAAGGTCTTAAAAACAGGTGCCAGAGTTCAGCAACCCTTCACCATTCCCAACACTGGAAGTAAAGCATTGGGCCACGTTCTCTTGCTCTCTTTCCTCCTCTTGAACCCTGGTCATTCACTGTTTAATGTACAAGCTGTTCTGAAATAAAATTGTGCTGCTAAAATATAGGACACTGAGAAGCTTGCTTCATGCTGCTTATGCAGTACCACAGCTGCTTGTCAGAGCCCTGCCCTGGGCACCACCCTTAAGGAGCTGTAGAGCTGTGCTGAGAGCTGGAGCCCTGTGATGTGCTGAACCAGGCACCCT
The DNA here is from genome assembly GCA_033558185.1 of Dromococcyx pavoninus. Taxonomy (NCBI): domain Eukaryota; kingdom Metazoa; phylum Chordata; class Aves; order Cuculiformes; family Neomorphidae; genus Dromococcyx; species Dromococcyx pavoninus. The sequence continues at coordinate 1,809,476 of JAUMJL010000104.1, read as the reverse complement.
GAACCTGAGTGCTACCTGCAGGGGAAAGAAGGGCCTCCAGCTCCCTCCAGTCTGTCAGTCATCCCTCTCCCAGCCATCAGTCCCAAAAGTGCTACTCAGGTTGATACATGGATGTTTGAGCCAAGTTTTGTGTCTTAAACTGTGAATTATGGCTGCATAGCAAGTAAACACAAAATGACACCCTCCCTTCTATTTATAAGACCTTGTTTAGCACTTCCTTTTGCCTTTAAATGGATTGGGGGGTGGCTTTTAAAAACTTGACAGAATGCTTCCTTATCACTTAAACACTTGATCTGGGTGGCAAGTGACAATTCAAGAAACAAAAGTATTTGCGTATTTTCATCACTACACAGGACTTAAGAAAAACCAAACCCCCACTTTTGTGAAAAGGACAAAAATCCTGGGAGCTACCTAATATGAATCCAGGAAGACTAGGAAAAGCTGAACTCTACTATTGCTAAGAAATGTGTTTGGCTTAAAGATGCTATAGTGAGCACTGGTATGAGGGGTACTAAGAGCTTGGAGAAGTTCTATTGCAGCACTGCTTAGCATAGTTTATTTTGCCAGCTCCCTGCATTTATACTTACACTCAGTAACCCCTTTTGGCCTGCTGTCAAGAGTTGGAAAATAATGATGCAAGTTGCTCACTTGTTTCTGTTTATGTGCCCAGCTCGTTGCGTGCCAAACAACAGGCATGAAGTGGTTGGTACTGAAAAGCCCTACGTAGGAGGAGCATGGCTAGGTAGGTCATAGGAGAACCCACTACCTCATACCTTGTAGGGAAGACTAAGAGCCATTCTGGAAAGTGTTGCTCAAGTCACCAAAAGAAGTAGTAAGAGTAGAAACGTCTACCTATATGTGCATCCATATGGCACAGTTTGCCCTGGGCCAGGACTAGGCATCCAAAGCGTTCCGACGTGACTAAGTTGTTAAGAAACAGCACGTCTAGAATTACATTTAGAATAAGAATTGATCTTTTCAGACATTTTTAATAGACTTAGAATCTCTTAATTTGAAAAGCTGTGGAGGCAGAATAACATGTAGCTTAGAGGTATTAAAAGGAATCTAAAATCAGTTTAAATAGTTAGATGATCAATTGCGTGTGTTTTCTTGAAGTAGCTGCCCCACCATTTCTTACAGCACAGGAAGGGAGAAGGCTGAATCACTGGTTTGTCTGGTTGTCACCTCAGTTCTAGTGCAGAGTAGGGTAGATTCCAAGCATTCAGAAAAATCCCACTGTTCTGAATTTTCTGAACATCTTTATTAAAAATAACCTGAGTAAGGTTACTAAACTGCTCAACAAAACTAAAATATATTCATAAAGTTTGTAACTCAAAAACTAGTTTATTTGCTTAGAAAGAATTTTATGGACGGCAACTCAGCTGTAGTCAAAACATCCTGTTTCTAATTATGTTCCCTTTAGTACGGCAGTGACTTTCTCACCTATATACAGTTTAGTTTTCCTCAAAAATAACTTTATATTTTACAAAATTGTATTTATAGAAATATATTTTAATATTTAAATATAATGCATGTCACATGAATTCTAAATATGTATGATATTTAGCAATATTATATTTCTATTAGACATACTATAGTAAGCATTTTAATGTATCATTTTAATTAAAAATAATCTCCATAAATACTTTTTTCATTTTTACATCTGTTTTGACAACAGCATCAATAGACAGGGCCCTAATTAGAAAGAAGTCATTACCAGAGGCCAGGGTTTTTTGTTGAATGAACTTATAAAATCATAGTATGATAGGGAATGGAAGGGACCTTGGAAGCCCACCCAGTTCTAATCCTCCTGCCATGGGCAGGGACACCTCCCAAGACCAGGCTGCTCAAGATCCCATCCAACCTGGCCTTGAACACCTCCAGAGAGGAGGCATCTACAGCTTCCCTGGGCAGCATTTGCCTGTGTCTCAGTACTCTCATTGTGAAGAATTTTTTCCTAATGTCTCATCTAAATCTTCCCCCTTACAATTTAAAGCCATTCTCCCTCATTTTATCACTACTTGCCCTTGTAAAAAGTCCCTTCCCAGCTTTCCTTTAGGCCCTTCAAGTACTGGAAGGTCGCTATGAGATCTCCCTGGAGCCTTCTCTTCTCCAGGCTGAACAACCCCAGCTCTCTCAGCCTGTTCTCATAGCAGAGGTGCTCCAGCCCTTCGATCATCTTCATGGCCCTCCTCTGGACCTGCTCCAAGAGTTCCGTCTCCTGCTTATGTTGGGGATTCCAGAACTGGACATAATACTCCAGGTGGAGTCTCACAAGAGTGGAGTAGAGGGAGAGAATCACAGTCCTCGACCTGCTCACACTTCTTTTGACGTGGCCCGGGACACTTATGGCTGTAATCGTATCAGTTAACGAGTATCTCCTATGTTCTGAAACTTTTAAACATTAGAAGAGTAACTAGTATGTATGTAACTAGTGGACATGTGGTTGGTTTGTTATACAACTGCTTAAATGTGCACAACAAAACAAAGACAAGAGATAAATTCTTTTTTTTCCTGATTGGTTAATTAGCTGATAGAATTGTCAAGAATTTGTGTAAAAATCTTATTCCCCCCCATCCCAAGGATAGTAAAACTCTGGAGAATGGGACCCTGCAGAGAGTCTCGCTGGGCAGAAGCTGGTTGCTCCAGATAATAAGTGCCAGCCTGCAGCTTCTCTAGGGATGAGCCCAGGGACTTTTCCACCCCTCCTTTTGGCATGGGTCTAGCCGCTGGGTTCAAGGTACTGTCCAAGCAGGTAAGAGGGATGCAGGCATGGAAGGTCATCACATGTCCTGGGGGTAAGTATCAGCCAAACCATGGTAAAGGTGCGAGCAGAATTGCTGCTGAAAACACTGAAGGAAGTGTGGGCTCGGTGATAGATTTTGTCTATCTTAATTATGGTTCCCATAAATTTTGTGCTAGATCTATTAATGGCTCGTTAATGATTAATGCTATTATTATTCCTGCTGTGATTATTCATATAACACTACTACAGATAATACCACTATTATCAACATCTTTATACAAAATATAGTACTAGAAAGATTATTTAAGAGTACAGGGCATGTGAGGCTAATAAATTATATAAAAATCTACTTAGCTAATTATATTAAAAATACATTAGGAGATTATTCTGGAGGGCTAGAGGATCTCAAAGATTTATTTGACAAGTGCAATACTCCATTGCCCAATAGTTACAATGAGAGTGTTTTGGAACAACAACAATAGATATTGGAATTTTTAAACTTTGATTGTAAAACATTTTGAGGAGATAAACATGCTTGAAAAATATCCTTCCTTATTGGTTAATTTGTTGCAATACAGTATTCATAGATTACATTTTAAATGTACTTAATATGGTCTCAGATTTTGTAAGTTAGTCTTAAAAATTAAGTTCAGAAAAAAATCACCTGACTGATCCACATCAGAAGAAAACACAGGAACAACTCAGGTGAAAGAGGAAATCCTGAAAGAGGACCAATATCTCTCTGTCCTTGTAATTTATACAACAACCCTTAAAATCCCTTGGATTTTTAATGGAAAAAAAAATGTCCCCTGCTCATGATTCTAGATCAGCACCTTTGAAATCTGTAGGGTTACTAAGTGCTGTGGGGTTGGAGCCCCATAGAGACACCTGCAATGCAATTAGGTAGCAGAAGCAGCAAGAACCTGTTATCAACACCTTTCAGATTTCTAACCAGCGCTTTAACTGCACATCTTATTGCAATTTATTGTTAAGTAAGAGATACGTACAGTTCTAACATTTAGATTCCACTGATGTTTAAAAATTAAATGCAATGTATTATGTGAAGCACATTTTCTATGAAGTATCTTCTTATTTTTGTAAGACAACTCACTCCAGATTTGAATAATATATTTAGTGTTGACTACAACTTTCATTTCACTAGCAGAGAAATACTAATAATTCAAGGGCTGTGTTAATGAAGTGCTTTGGGTTGGGGACATTTTTAACTGAAAAACAGACTCTGTGAAGGCTTCCAGGAAAGGATACTTTGCCTGAAAAGAATCATATCAAAAGCTCTGCCCAGTTTCTAAATAACAGGCTTACTGCAAAGCCTGATCATTGCATGTTTGCACTGCACAGTCTGATGCAAACCGGGTTTATTTCTATTCATGCCCTTACCTAGTTCAGTTTTTAATATGCTGGAGAAAAATACATGTGTGCATGAAAAGTCCCCATTTGAACTGATCTCAAAGATTTAAGTGGGGAAAATTCCTGAAAACTAGAGTCAGAAACACTTACTCCCTCAGCAAAACAACAGGTTACTTTGCTGGCTGAGGGCAAGCTGAGGGGCTCCCAGAAGCTAAACTTTAGACACAATACTAACACAGAACATGCTGGGTTTCAGGAGTTGCACGACTAAAAATTGGACAACTACTGTCAGTCCAGAATGCAACTCTTCACCCCACTCTAAATCACATTTCACCTTGGCCAGAAGCCTTGTCCTAAAAACATCCTCTTCTCTCCAACACAACTATAAAGGGAGCCTGGGCTGCATCAGCAAACACAGAATATCTCAAGCTGGAAAAAACCTGTAAAGATCGAGTCCAACTCGATAGCTGCCTGGCTTGTAGGTACCTGAAATTCTGTGAAGTGGACATCACCAAGCAGGAGAGAGAGCTTTGTTCTGTTTGCTGCACACTGAATGCACGGAGGCAGCAGGCATCAAAGACTTGCTGCCTTTCACCAAGTGCCTCCTGCTGGCAATGATTTTTCTCCCCAGCAGATGGCCCAATCAGCCCACAGCCTGCTGTGTCTCACCATCCCCAGCAGCATCACTGCAGGTACATTTTAAATGTGTCCTCGGCACATTATTCTTCATCAGCACCTTTGAAATCAGTCTGAATTATAGACTACACAGAAAGTAGTTTTACATATGCCCAGTTGAATATTCATTAGTACTTTAGGAAACCACAATTTTGAATTTTAAATGTTTCCAGCAATAGCAGCTCTATATTGATGATGACCCAATACTACCACTTCACAGCTACAGAGTGCGTGAACAGAGGGTCCCAGGTCAGTACTGCCTGGCAAATTTATTTTCTGTAGTAACAAAGACTGAAATGGGAAGCACACAGCTAAAGCATCAATTCTGCTTTATAGTATGACGATCTTTCTGTCTCCTCTAAGTTACTGGAAATATCCACATGACATATTTCCCCTTCCAAAGATCAATACTTGTTACAAAAATAAATACTGTTCTAAATGGAAAGCTGGCATTCAACAGCACTTGATTTCCACTTGCTATTTGCTGTTTCCAGTAAAACCAGATACCTATTGAGACATTTAAACTATATAATCTGTGGTTTGCATGAAGTATTGACTTTCCCATAGAAAAATCCGTACTATCTGTTAGCTTATTGGTTTCTAATGACAAAATACACCACTTCATTAGTTAATTATGCTCCTTCATGCTTTTCCTCCATAAGAATACAAGTCTGTCTTTTCTAAACTTTACCAATCCAGTCACTCATATCTCATGTGGATTAAGTCTATGTTTAAAGGGAAGGATATAGAGTGTGTTAAGTAACATATTCTTAAAGGGAAGAATAACTGGAGAGGTGTGATGAATCAGCAAGCTGACTCACTGCCCTAGTCATTCTGGGCCACCAGCATGGTCAGAGGCATGGGCAGCCAAGGGGAGAGTGGGCAGGAGAATACTATTTCCAAAGCAGCTGAATCTGTGAGAAATAAAATGGCTGCCAAGTGTTACCTGATCAAGTCAGGAGATGGTGCTGCACTGGACCTTTGCTGTTGAGTTCGCATCCATGAGGTACAACACAGGATTCCAGGAACTCTGATCCCGAGTGCTGGCTGAGTATTGCCACGATGTCAGACCTCTAGCTCCGGGCTTGTTTTTTGAGATCTGCATGCATGTACAAACCTGCACATTGGCTCTATTTATGCAACATTTTAACCAAGTCCCAGACACTGGAATTGTAAACAGCATCACATCAGGGCACAAGGGGAATATTAAAGACAGCAGGATGGGTCTTGAGAAGTTCATATATTCATTTATGTATTTCAGTCAAATATCTAATTGTGACGTCACAGTGATATTAATAAATTTCAGATTTCACATGTAATGACATCTAGTCATGCATGTTTTGAAGCTAATACTTCTAAAATGAGACTTTTTTCTTGCAATTTTTAACCATCATCAATAACTGAGCATAGTCTGAGCTGAGAACAGCATATTATTCTACTTATCACTGCAGCAATTTTGTACATGTAAAATTGGGACTGTGCAGATCTGTTCCTGTACATTTTGGTTGAATTAATAAATTGAATGAATCAACAGTTGGTATGGAATCTGGTTAATCTGTCAAAGTTGCATGGAAATATGGGAATAAAGATTAGACAGTGATCCCAATTAAATATGGATGCTGATTTTGTGATTAAGAAGTCTGAAAACAGTTTCTTGACATTCTTACGTAATTGTCACTTGAAGAATCATAAAAACTTTGGCAACCCAAATTTAGAAAACATACACACTAACATTACGAAACTAAGATATAAAAGCCATTTATTCAAAAAAATGTGGTGGTGTCAAATCACATACACAAGCCAATATTGAGCTACAAACACAGACCAAACGGTTCTATAAACAGAAATTGGAGTGTTCATATACCATAGTACCTGAAAAAGACCGTTAATAAAAAGGAGTCCATAAGTATTTAATTTCACTTTTTCTATATGGCTCCTTGCTGAATGTCTTTGCCTAAGTTAGTGTACAATGAGCCAGAGGTAGAGTCCCAAGAAAAGCATCTAATGCCTCAGGGCTCCATTAAAAACCTTTATTCTTCTAAACAAAAGGAAAGCCTAGCCTATAGATTTCTGTATGACACTGAAGTAAAGCCTCTTTGCTGGAACAGTACGGCATTCCCAAGCACATTTGGCATTAACCTAGATTGAGACTGTGCTTTGTTGAACCATCTCAGTTCTCCTCCCCTTCGGACTCCGACTCTAGAAGAGAAGTAAAAAACTTCATGCAGGTCATACAAGGACAGTGATGTAATTAATTACGTAAAAATAACAAGATATCCTTCCAAAATTCAAATGAAAATTTTCACCACACCTCGTACTTCCTAGGAAAGGATGGCAGATAACACAGTAAGCCAGAAAGAAACAGAGCTTCAGAAGACATAGATCTGCTCTGCTCCACTGTAGACCTCGTCATTTACAGATCTGTCACTAGAATTTTACCCAGATCACTATGAATTATTCAAGTCCTCATCTGCAGAGCTGTGCAGTGTGTATCTGAGCCGCATTTCATAAAGGATCAGCTTGCTCTTTTAATCTCTATAAGTAGGCTGTACTGCTCTCATGCAGGAAGCACCCTTTAAACTATTTGCTCTGCAAATATCAATCATCATCATCATCCAGCCTATCTAGAAAGGCACATGCAGTGTCGCTACAGCAGGTATGAAATCTGTACAAACAAAACTTTCTATGATTTGTATAGCATAAAAGTAATTCAGAAGAAGGAAAAATATAAGTATGACAAGTAGGAGTAATTTAGAAGTAGGAACATACATGGTGTTTTTGTCACCTAAAGCTACTTTGCATCGTATTATATTTCTGTGTTTACCTGACAGGACAGGGCTTGCCGCCAAGAAATATTACACATTAGATCAGATTTCTCAAAGCAAACATGGTCTACATGTTCTCACAGTAACATTTTGTCTCCATTTGTAAGGCACTTTGTAATTAAGGACATCTGGCAGAAGGGACATGGAGAAAAGGATAAAAATCGAGAGCAACAGAAAGACACACAAGCAGAAGATTAAAAGGGTAAAAAAAGCTTAATTAGATCTTCAAGTGTGAGAGGAGTTATCAGTTTTACAGTGCTACCTGCACGTATGAATTGCTGCAGTCTTATCTGCTCCTTGGAATTACTACATATTCCCTCAAAGTTTCTAAACCCAATTACATTAAATGGATCCAAATGAACTCTAGTAATTATATCACTATCTCTGGATAGCGATATAACGTGGATTACTCTTCCCAATTATAGTGGAATTCATTTTCCACGCATAAAAGATAACATGTATTCAATAAAAACCAAAGTATTTTTCTATACGGAATATGAGAAAAATAAAAGTTAGGGACTAAAGAAACGAATTCACCTCCCAATAACTGTTTTAAAACAGTAAATACAGATCACTGACCATTCAGCTAAAAGCAATTTCAACTGCAGCAGAACAGGCAGGCTTATGCTATGCTCATGTTGCCAGCACAGATGATAATAGCAGAAAAGGCACCAATAAAGAAAACTGTTAGGTTGTACATGCTAACACTAGGGTACTTCACGCTGTCATCAGTGCAGCGTTTCTCCTTGCAGAAGCTTAAAGAATTTATCTATAGACAAGTGCTGCCTGATGACTTAAGGACTTCACAAGGACACCACAAACATTAAAAAGCAGTAAGTGTTAGGCTTGGGCATGACTGGAAACAACGTGGAACAGTCATGCCTGCTGTTTTCTATTCTAAGTTTTTATACTTCATATGCCTGGTACAACTAAAATCTGGAAAAATAAATTTGATTTGCCAAGAGGCTACCATATTTTCCTTAAATGAATCCATACCTTCTTCAGCGTTTTGCAGCCACTCCACAAATTTCTTCATCTGATCAAGAAAAACACTTTTGCCTTTAGCAACATGCGCTTCTTTATACCACTTCAGAATAGCTTCTTCACTCAGAACATCAGCTGAAATATAGATCAATATTTGTAAAAAATCAATGTATTTTTTAGAGGCTAGATTTTGAACGTGAGAGAAGAGAGATCTTTTTTTTTAAAGGCAGCACTAAAAAAAGCTAATGTGATCACTGTGGAACAAGCTTTGCACGAAATATTACATATTAGGCTACAACTACAGAATATCTGATGCATATTAAGGGATTCCAGATGCAATAAAATGTGTAATTTTTTAGGCTTAAAATAAAGTACCAAATGTTGTGCTTCTGTAAAAGACAGTTCTCTGTCCATCTGCTTTAAATATATCACATAAGATGGTTGAAAAAAAAAAAATCTGCCTGCACATCTTAGAAGTTTCCGCAGTAAGAAATACCATGCTTTTTCTTGCTGTTGGATCACAAAATCATGCATGATTCTAGAAATCTGAAGCGACAGACACTTCCTAATTGAACTGTTAAAAGACGGCCAGTGGAGATTTTTTCTGCAATGATTTTTCCCTTAAAGTTTTACATTGTTTTTAGCTAATAAGTTTTAAGGCCAGTACTCAGGCCACCCATTTTAGGGGACCAGCTCAGATGGACTGCACAGCTGACATTTTTCTGTCAAGTATCAAGAACAAAATAGCTGTCAGTGAGGGAATGTGAGGCCGAGTCAGATTCAAAATAAAGTAATCCTAGTGAACAGCAAGGACACTTATTGTTTCTAACAGATGCAAATTTAGGTCTAGCAACAGACCTCTAGCCCCAAGAACAAAGCTTCTGCTATCCCAGCCAAGCCACATATCTCAGTAACTGATGGCTGTAGAGGCAAAATCTGGGATCCACAATTATATTTTGGTAGTTTGGTAATGCAAGAAAAAAAAATCCAACTGTATTTGTTCTATAGACAGACTAAAGACAACTTTCTACATCTAAAATTTCCATTCTTTTTGTCTTTGAACAAACTACCCTCCCTTGCTCTTCAAAATCAACACATTTATGTTGAGTTCTTCACTGCTTGCTTGAGCTCCTTGGTGCAGTCCCACCTACTGGGTGTCTGCTTGCCAAACTGCCAACCCTGAGCATCACTTTCTGCTTCAGCCTAAAGGCTATAGCAGATCTGGCAGAAAAGGGAAGAGGGCAAACGGAAATAAGTGACACCAAAACCCCAAAGTATCTGATCAAATAACACAAAGTAGACACATCACACATGCTGTTGAATGATGAACAGATGGAAGCAACTAGGGATACCTTTGAACTTAATCTGAACTATCTCAAGACATCCAACAGTAACTGAATATGACATCTCCCTGAAAATTGCCTTCACTGCAAGTTACATTGTCTCTCAGACACTTTTCCAAAATAAACCTCTTCTGCAGTTTGCTGGAACTGACAGTAAGAAAACACAGGGAAAACAGGACTGTGTTGGCTCTGAGCTTTTTTTCAGTACATATGAAGTTGCACTAAGTGAACCCTACAAGCATCACATCTTCCCGAAATCACAGCCCACCACAATGAACTTTAACTCCAATGCAACAGGAACATTGCAGCTAAGAAAAATGTTTCAAACTTGTTGCCTTCAGTGCTTGCCAGTAGTCTTTAGCAGCAGCTCACAAGCATTACGGCATTTAACAAACCAGGATTTTAATTTAGCAAACCTGAAAATATATCACAGGGACTCTCGTGAAACTGCAGTTTAATCCCTGCATGTAAAGAGCTTACAGTTGCCACAGTCTTGAAATTCACACAAACTGCATCTGCAGAATTACTCAGGGTGTGACATATATTATGATCCTCAGGGACAGGCAAAAAAAAAAAATCAGGAGAAACCTGGGGAGAAACCTTCTCCCCAGGGATCATGCCAGCCTTGGGCACAGTGGACACTTCAAAACACAAAGCTGCTGTATAGAAGAAGCTGCAGAAGTCCTTACTATGATTCTGTACAAGCAAGAGCCTCCAGGTAGGCACAGCACATATCTTTGCCCAAAAGTCCCTCCCTTCCCAAAACTCCAAACCTGATAATAGAAGCACGCAGTCTCACTGTGTGCTGGGAAGATTTAAACATTCTCAAATCAGGTGGATTAAAATTTGCCTGTACATAACTCCATAGCAATAAGCCTCCTACACTAACAGAGAAGAACAAAATGCATTCATCTACAAAAAGGACAACTGCAACTCTCCTTTCACTTCTGAGCAATATTAGTTGTAATACATTCATGCCTCCAGTGCTCATAAGAGTTGATATTCTCCTGTCAGCACAGAGATGCTCAATTAAACAATCATGCAGGACAGGGTGTAGTTAATCATACCTCTAGTTTGCTTTGAAGCAATGGGCAGACTGGGGGGGGGATGGGAGGAGGAAGGGAGTGATTCATTTTGTATATATATAGTTATTCCTCATTAAAGTTGATTATAGATATATTTTAATGGCTGAAGCTGAACACTGTGGTTTGTGGGTATATGCACATCATTTTCACTGCAGTCCCAGGTGATGTCAGCCCAAGAGAGCTCGTTTTCCTGCAGGTGCAGCCAACTGCTGTTCAAACCACCCACAGCCAGAGCCTCCAGGGCCATTCCTCAAGAAAGGGAGGAGCTGCAGAGCAGAAAGTTTGAAGAGCCCAGTATATTTATTGTAGGGTTAAATGGAAAGTTACTTGATGTTCAGGTCTCAGCTTTGTACTAAATCACCGAGTTCGAATGAATTCCTGCTTTTGACTCAAACCGCAGAGCCATTGGCACTAAAGGGGAAAGCACACGCTGTCTGCAGCCAGCAGTCAATCCCATCTGCAAAATTCAGCCCTATTGTAGTTAATTCAGCTGGGAGGACAGAGCTCTTTCAGTACATGGAATGTCACCTGCAGTACAGTTGTGGCCTTCTTTTTATGGGAAAATTTTGCACCCAGTACCAAAAGAAAGTATTGAATAATTAAGATATTTAAAGATAATTGTGTTCTGTCAAAAAAATGAAACCCGTGTATCGAGTGGAACTTGAAGATTCACTTCTCGTAAGCACAGGATTCCTGTGCAGGTTACACCTGAAACACAACAGAAAAGGGAACGTGGGCAACTGCTGTTCCCTCACCACCAACATAGCTTTTGGAGGCTGTTTTCCTTGACTATTAGGAAACAGAAGATATGCTGTCATCAGTAACTTATCTGCAATGAAGTGTATGTCTTTAGAAAGACTTGATGGCTTGTCTCTAGTAGATAGGTATGAACTGGGGAGAAGGAGACAGTAAGACCTACTAGCATTGAAATGAAACAGAGGCAGGCAGCATGGCTCTGGATAAACCAAAGCCACGAGCTGCTAAAGCTTGATAACATCATGTGGGAGGAACAGGAATTGGAGCAGTAGTGCTCCCAGAATCCTCCCTGGTTAATGCAGTAGCATGTCCTTATCTAATGGACACCGTTTAACTGATGGAGCTGATGACTTCCTTACTATATCCAACGCTCAGAAGGGCCCTACAGGTAGCGGCGGTAAAGTCAGGTGAGCAGTAGGCAACTAAGTCTGCCAAACAGGGCAGATCCAGCTTTGGCCTGAAGAGGGCAGATCCAGCTTTGGCCTGAAGAGGGCAGATCCAGCTTTGGCCTGAAGAGGGCAGATCCAGCTTTGGCCTGAAGAGGGCCAGGAAGTGCTGGCAGAGGCAGGCGTTCCAGCATGCCTGGCCAAAATATTCCAGGCAGGAATACAGGCACAGCAAGTATTGCACGTGCTGGGCATGCTGAACTCATGGTTTTCACTGACAGGCCATAACAGTAGCTCCAAATACTCTTCTAAATATCATGCAAATCCTAAACAATACTGTGGCACCTATAGTGTCACAGCTCATGTCTTCTCACCCTTCCTAACAAGCCTTCTCGAGTACATCTCTAGAATCAGAACAACACTATGCGGGGTGAGCCAAGCAGATGGGAACATGCTCCAAGAACCCAGTTAAGTTTAATGTACAATTCAGTGATTTATCTTCTTTTTTTAAAATACTTCAGAATGCCAGGGTTGCTCTTGCAGTCTCACACAGTAAAAATTAACAAAATATTTGAAGGGACTCCTATACAAGACTATTTCTGGTTTAACCATCATTTACAATCCAAACACACAGCAGTTACAGCACTCATTCACTGAGTCCAAAGTGAATTTTCTTTTCCAAAGAAAATTGAATAAAGTGCTTGCTGCAGGTTGCAATTTCAAGTTTGTCTTCAGTCACTAATAGTGTTTACACATGTAGAACTTGAGGACAGAGGGACAAGGTGTATTGCTTTTTCACTCGATCACTGAGGCCACACTATATTGACACAAGGATGGAAATAAATCCACATGATTTACTTCTGCCTTCTGAAGCCATGAAATTATTTTAACAGCCTGAACTTGTTTGCCTTGAACATGTACCTGTACCAACAGGATGAACAAAGATCAGTACTGGGTTTTTACTCCTGCTGATTTTTCTCCTCCAGCTATTTATAGCAAGAATGTCAGAACAAACTGTTTGGCACCCACCCACGACACGCAGTGCAAGACCATTAGTCTCTATGACAACCCGAGCAGAATAAACTTGTGAAGAAGTCAACTTCACAATAAAAATTAAATCATTCAAACCACAGCACCTGCAAGAAATTGGCAGGGAAAGAAAAAGGGAAAGAAGAATAAGGAAATCTCCTGGCAGTGAGGGAGTAACAAAAAAAAAAATCCTGAAAAAATCTTACTGCCAAGAGAGTTTTTGCACTTTCAAAGCTTCTTAAAAGCAAGCTCTAATCTACTTTCAAAATCTGCCAGGATTTTATAGAAATGCCTTCCCAGAACTAGTGTTATACAAGAACTTAACTGCACTTGAACAGACTGCGGACAGTGCTTGGATCATGCTCATGCTTCTTGACTACAGGATAAAAGCATCAAAGAGAGAAGGACTTGTTCTGGCTTTTCCTGTTGCCACATGCTCCTTTGAACTATCAATGCCTAAGGTATTTCAGAGCTCAACTCCAATACAACCTTCTCATATGCAATACCCTACTATGTCTATTTCCTATTACATCGTAGAGGAGTGGCTGGCATAGAAGATCCATGTTGTACTGTGTATGACAGTAGATATAGACCTTTACCTTTATAAAAGAGTACCACTATCTTCTGAAAGGCTTTCATGAAGTGGATGTTGTCATAGCAGTACTCCTGCACCTTCTGAAGAAGAATCAACTCTGACTGGCCTTGAGTGCTGAAAACAGCAAGCAGGGGGGCATATTGCTGAAAGGAAGAGAGGGTAAAAAACAGAATGCATGTCAGTATACTGAAAATAAAAATAAACAAATAAAATTCTTTAACGTATGCATCATGAATTTCATCCCTGAAAATGCATTTCACTAAAACCTCAGACTTACTTGCCAATTGTATTTAATTAAACACATACAATGCATCTATATAAATTCCCAGGAGCTTTTGTGCTGCATGCTGTGGGCTAAACTTCAGTACCCCTTATACATACTGAATTTTGTAAACTCAATTTTAAAAGTCCATATCTTGGAGTATTGCTGTTCTTACATTTCACAAGGTAACATGCTGCTGATTCAGAAGAAATGCTTTCTTGATGTTCATAACCTAAGTCAACCAAAGATGAAGCACATGAAAATACAAATCTGTAGTTTCACAGGAGATTCATAAGGCCTAGGAAACCACATTAAATTAAATTGTTCCAGGTTAACTGTGACCAAGCATCATTATTTTTTCTCATTATCACTATCAGAGTACCATGAGAACCTTTGCTTTGGAAAAAGCAATGTTTTGAAAGCACAGCACTAATTGCTAACTTTTTTCTGACAAGACAGTAGCAGTACATTTGTCTTTTCCTGAGTTTATTAATATAAAAAAGATAAAGCAAAACTTTTCTGTTATGATTTTTTCTTCATTTTCAGATCTTAAAATAAAAAGTTACGTCAAAGGACCATATCCTGCTCACTCTTTCCTTAAGAACTACAGTGTTTATATTCATATTGCTCCAACATCCTTTCCTCTTAGTTTGTAGTGAGTTCTGCGAAAACTGCAATCTTAAATTTAAGGTACTATTAACAGCACTTTTTAGAGCTGAAAGAAGAGAATTCCCTTAATCTTCACAGCCTCTAGCCAAATATACTTTAAGGTTACTATTTAAATTGTTCTCGTACCGCTCAGTTCAGCTTTTCTTCATTGTTTTCAGAAAAACTCTCAGTCTGGCATTTTTTCAGCTGGATTTGCAATGGTTTGATAACGCAGTGCTCTGGTCTGTGCGACCAGGGCCACTGATGGATACGGTCAGGTAACAAACCACCCATCCCCAGCAGCACTGACAGACACATTCAAAAATACACACACTTCACTACTTCTGTAAAGGGGTTAAATCCTGAGTGTTTTACTCAACATAATCCATGGAAAATTATTCAACACATGAAGGTTGAATAAGATATGAAAACTTAGTCCAGAATGTCTTTTGCAAATTAATTATCAGCTGCTAATTTAAAGTCACAGAAAGCAAGAAATCACACAGCAGCTGTAATAAATGCAGTTAGGCAGGCAGACAGTATTCTTGCTTGGGAAAGAAACTTCCTTACAAAGTAACTGATGTAGCTAACGCAGGACTTTGAGTTTTCCCACTTAAGACAAGGTAAAGCCACATCTTTAGGAGCCAGTTTACTGTTTTGGTAAAAGCAGTGCAACACTTGAGGGGGCTTTGGGTAACAAAACTCTTTTTCCCTTGTTGGTCCTTGAAGTATCCAGCTGGTATCCCACCAAGTTGCAAGGAGGCAGGGTAATACACATTGCAGTTTGTTTATTTAACAGCACCAACAGAATGTACTATCATCCACAGTTTTGCAAAGTGCTGCTGTGTACAAGCCTGAAGCAATTTATAAAAAAAACCCTTTTTGGTTTAGAAGATACCTTCATTTTGCCACATCTGACTGACCCCCTCTGCATCCTCTCTCACTCCTCAACTGATAGAGACTTACAAGTTTCACAAGTGTCTAACTGACTAAGGAACCATAAATTAGCATTCTCTCATCGTTGGCTGAGCTAAGTGGCATTATTTTCCATTTGCCTCAGGTTAGGTAGCAGCAGGTCAGCAGCTGCAGTGTCATGAAGCTCACCCCAACAACAGCCTTGCCTGCAGCGCAAATTATCTGGCAGATTCTCTCCACCCACAGAGAATGTCTCTTCTCTGCACTAGAGGCAGACTAGGGGCCAAGCCCCAGTGCCACAATGAGGTTACGGGGATGATGAAGAGCTTATCCTTTAAGACTGGGGGTTTAACAGCTTGCCCTGTCTCCTCCCGAGTTCAGCTCCTAACAGTCCTACCATGCAGATGGCACATTTGGCATTTGTTGGTTCATAGTTGCCCACCAGCTCTATTAAGAAGCAACTCATCCAGCAGAGTATGTTAAGAACTGTAAACTACGTCAATTTTCTGTGCCTTGACACATCTTTTCAGGGGTCCCTCGTATACAGCTTACTAAAAGCAACCTAATAAATTCAAGAGACTGGTACCCAGATGTCAAAGCTTTAGGATCTGCGCACTGTGAACGTTATCTGTCAGATACAGTCATACAAGAAGAAATCCCACCACCTGGCATGTCCTATATCAAGTACATCTTTATACACATCCTGACTCATGCCACCAGGGTGAAACAACACCATGATTGTTTCACAGCATCCTTACACACAGGAGGGAACAAGAACCAGGCTCTGTGTCACGCTAGCAGCACAAGAGCCCAAAAACAAGAATCCAAGTTCTGTCTCAACTCTATGCATAAAGGAAGTATGTGAAACAAATGCTGTTTATTTTTTGAACACTGAAATGTAAAGAAGCAGCCAGCAAAGTGTAAATTCGTATTTCTACTGCTTCTGTTAAATTCTTACGTGTTACTGTGAAGAGTAAATACCCCATACAAATTTGTCCTCTGTTTTTAGACAGGGGATGTAGCTAAAGATGCCTATTTTATATAGGCAAGATGCCTTACCTGATTTAGTGGGGTGACACACATAGCTGATGGCTTGGGTCAGTGAGAACCACACGACTAAGCACCCAATCAACAATATTTGTAAAAAGTCAGCTCTGTTTCTCTTTTCCCCAATGGTCAACTATTCCAAAAAGTGTTTTATTAATTTGCCCTGCAGTACTAGACAAGAAATCTCAGTGGACACTCTGTTAAGACTTAAAGAGATATAATCACTTTTTAAACCAAAAGAGCAAGAAAAACAATGTCTCTCCTCCTTCTGGAAACTATCTTGTCTTTCTTGTGCTATTTGGGCTACTTGAGAAGACTTCAAGGCCTTCAATTTCACCATCAAAGACTACACAAGATTCCAAGCAACTGCATTTCTAGGATGACTGATGTTGCTCTTGGGAACCCAAACTCAGATGAAAGGACAGCAGTAGTAGGAGCTAAACCAACGTGGGAACTTCAAGTAAGAAGAGACATCCAACATAAAGAAGAAAGGAATTCAGATCGAGCTTAAGATCCATTTTACCAAAAAGTACAGATTGCTTCTATCCTAGGGCAATTATTTGCAGCCCTGGCTATGAGGGAGTATCCACTTGCTCATGGTTTGCCAGCTTAGAAGGACAAATTCTGCCAAAAAGCCTCTCTGCTCCTGTTCTCAGTTCAATTCCTTCAGACTTCAGTGAGGAATACCAACCACTGGAATGACTCAACGCCTCTGCATGGTTTTCAGGTTTGTTTTGTTTTTCCAACTCCAAGGTTTTACGAGTATTTTTATTAATATGCAACTGTGATGCTGCAATCTGTCTTAGCAAACTACAGCTCATCTTTCTATACATTCAGCTCTCTTACCCACAAGAACAGTACCTCATCAGAGAGTAACCACACTATACAGTGCACGTGCTCTCAAGCCTTATTGCCTTATAAGCTCTCCTAGCTTATTGGTTAGCAAGTCACTGAGTATCCAACTCCCACAGTCCTCATAGGCAACAACCATTTCACAGATTCTGAACTCAGCACTCTGGCCTGGATCTAACCAGCCCAGTGCAAAGCCAACACAGGTGCTGCCTCACCATGCTCCCAAAACTTCTTTGCTTCTGGCAAAGGCATTGCAAAGGTATGTCCTGCAGGCCTGCTAGTCAGGTCTGAGCAGAGCTGAGAATCAGCATTTCCTTAGCATAGTCCCCAAGGCAAGGAGCCTCTCAGGATCTGGTACACTGAGAAAATGCAATGCAGACGTGCTCAGGCTGTGACCGTATCGGGTTGCCCTGGTTCTCTGCATTCTATGCCTCAGGGCATTAAATAATTGGAACTGCCTCAATTTTGCATGAATTTGACTAAAGGAGAAGAGACTATACACAAGACACTCCGGTGCTTGGTGTACTTAGTGTCAGCCCTCAAGACTATAAATAGCCTGGATTTAAACAGGTAAAAAATTGACAGCTTTTCACCATGCATGTACCTTTAGATGTTTGAGGGCTTGCTCTGCAACCAGCTCTTCCTTCTTGTTCCATTCCACAGCATTCATGACACAGGTCCACAGGAGACCAATCACTGCTGGCTCTGGCAGCTCATTTCTTTTCATTTCCTCTTTTACATAAAGGACTACCTGGAGCAGGAAATAAACTGCTGTCTTAAGCAACACTTCCAATCAAACAGAAACAATGCTGACTTATCAAATACTCACAGTCATTTACAAACAACACCACAGGATAGAATAAGGAACAAAGAACAAGAATAAAAAAAGGAAGCATTTAGTATATTTTTATTTAGCAACATTCCTATTACTTGACTACAAGTTTTGTCCCTCTCCTTCAACATAACAGTTAACACAGTTAAATGAAATACATTCTCATCAAACACAGCTGAACAAAACCAGAAAACACCCCATAGTGAGCTGCACTTGTAAATCTAGAGGATGTTCTGTTGCTTCAGTCTTAAGCACAGAGTGAACTGATGAATAACTTAAAAATAAAGGACATCTATGAGGTGCTCATATCTGTTCCTCTTTACCTACTGTTGATTTAAGTCTTTGACTACGATTATATATACAGAAGTTGTAAAAAAAACCCCCATTCTTTACCTCTTTAATAGGGCATTCCTGAGAGAGACGTTCTTGTAGCTCTTTTTGAAGTTCTTTACGAGTCCCAAGTGACTGCTGAACTCTAAGGAAATCTGAGAGCTCTTTTAGACCTGCTTCAGTAAAATATTTGGCAAAATGGTCCACATTCTGCCGGTTGGCTGGAAATAGTTCCTAAAAAGACAGGAATGCTTTCCATTAAATAAACAAGCAACTACGACTTGGTAGAATGGAAGGAACATTTTTGAAGAATGAACAGTGAGAATCACCTGGTACTGCACTTAAAAAAGAAAATCAATGCTTGTATTAATATTGGAAAAGTCAACACTTCATTCATAATGTGTGTTTTGTGATGGTGGAGGGAAAAATGATGGCAGTTACATAAAACTCCTAACACCCTCTCCAAATGAAATGCATGGACTTACGAAAAGCTGTGAGCTTAAGATGTTGCTCAAAACAGTTCTCAGAGAAACTATGCCTTTTCCAGATTCCAAGAGTCTTGCAGGGAAAGTACTAAGGCATAGACAGTAAAGCCATTATATGTGAACCACATTTAACTTGAACCCCTGGTGTGTCCACACATTTACCTCTGAAGAAAAATACACTTAGCAATATATAAATGGCCCAAGCACCCTAGCCTGACGATTAACACTAATGCATCATTTAACAAAAATCACAAAATCTACCATGTACTGTTAACATTAACTCCTACAGGGATTGCTAATTCAAAGGCATTATCAAGCTGCATTTTATGAAAGTCCAGCTACTTAGAAAAGTTAAAATATTCTTAAAAATTGCTACAGTAAATGCTCCATCTTGGCAAGGATGCAATGGCATTTGCTTTCCACCACGTTCTTGGTGTCTAACAATGATTTGTGGAATGGATAGCACTTTTTTTTTACAAAGAAGTTAGAGATGCTCAATCTGTTTATTTACTGAAAATGAGATTAAGAATAACCTTTCACAAAGGCATCTATGCTAGGTAACATCATCTGATACCTTAAAGTTGTTTAATAAAGCAGCATAATGAGAACCAACTGTTTAAAGTTTAAGTCAGTTAAGCTTGAAACAGAAATAAAATGCAGTTTGCTTTTTTCCCCCTCTCTCTAACAAACAGTGTAATTTAATTAGCCCATTTCCCAGATTTACAGCAAATCATTTAAGATTTGGACTCTTAAAATCAAATACAAATTGAAGAGAATTCATTTTTGGGAAGATTCTTGCCTAATTATAATTATTGAGGTAGAAACAGGAAATACCACTGAACTTTTCCAGGCAGTGCTACAAAGGATGCAGCACATTTAATTGGATTATCACAGCAGCAATCTTCTTGCTGATTAAAAAATCCCTATTGATCTTCAGAAAGACACTGGGAAGAAAGGCACATGACATCATTGCTGCATGTTCATATATACTCTATAAATACCTCAGGTCATTGCTACAAACCCACAACACAGGGTTTGAGTCCAAAGGCTGAAAGCCTTCCTGCATTGCTCCTACAGGGTCTGCTGTCACCACTGCAGGACCATTTGATACCCAGATGGTTATTGCTGTGGAAAATTAGCTCATTGTGCTTTCACTACACTAAAAGTTGCTGCTTTCAAAACTTACATTCTAATCATAACCCTACACCGTTTTTATTATTTACAAAGGTAAAACATATTTCCAAAAAATAAAAGGCTTCACACACAGTTGCTAGTAGGGTGTGTCCTGTTGGCAGTGGTTTGAAAAAAAAAAAACAAACCCTTTAATTAATTCCCAAGCCCTATACATATACATTCTTTCAGAAGGCATTTAACTACAGGAAAAATAGAGACAGAATGTAAATACATGTGGTATTTAATATTGCTGAACCTGTATCAATGCTACAGCCATAACAATATTGATGTGATTCAAAATATTTAAAAATGCTAAAGGATTCTGAGGGGGAGTTCACATGCTTACAGCAAACTACCATCTGGATTTTATTTCCTTTTCTTTCCCAAGTATTGAAAATATACTGTACTTACTAGCAATCTCTTATCAAGGTTGGCTTTTCTTAAAGCAGAGGTAACAGAATTGGCATCTTTCTCTGCCATCCATGCTTTAAAAAGCTTTACAGCAAAAGAGGCTGCAATCCCTGTTTGAGAAAAAAAAACACAAAACATGCTTCAGCGATTTTCAACATGAATTAGAGATGGTTTTAAGAATTACAAGGTTACAAAATTGTTACAAGAATATGGAAAGAAAATACATTTATGACAAGACCAAAAGTGCAGAGCTGAAATGCTCTTTTTTTTTCTTTAATGCAGTACTCATTTTCTCAAGTATACTAGATTGTTTGAAAATGTTTTCATTCTGTATTGCCCATCTCCATCCGCTTGTCCAAGGATTTTCTTTGCAATTATTTTTCCTTCCTGCCCACTTTACAGACCCAAGTCTAATGCAAAAGAAAAAATTATGCTTTGAATTAGTTAGGAAACACAGGCACAAAAAATAAATGATGGTCAGGAATAATAACTGAAAAAAAAGTATCTTCAAAAGGCTTTTAAGGAAGTCCTGAAATAGAGTTAAATAACTTTGCAACCTCAAGGTAACTGATTGCACCCCATCCTCCAATGAGGAATTTAGTATCTGCTAGTGAAAAAAATCCTTCCTCAAAGCACAACTTAGTATCTCCTGCATTAAATCAAAAGAACTCTACCTCTGCTAGCTGTATATCTCCTGGGGGAGCTAAGAAACCATTATCCCCACATCTCCTCTTTTGCTCTGGCACGTATTCCTAGAGCAGCACCACCACAGCTCTGCTCCAGTTTCTTGGCTGCAAGCAGCTAGTGTAGGGAGCTGAAGGAAGCTGCTAGGTCTTAGAAATGGAGACCCAGCTCATCCTCGAGTAAGGTGTGCTGTGGGCCAGTCACGCTTCTCCATACAACTATATCGACATTTGCAGACCTATCAAGGGTGCTGATAATGATAACGGTATACTGTGCTTCAGTCAGTTGGTATAACTTCTGTTTCACCTCCAAACATTCCTGAAGCTGAGAGCTAGATGGGACCTACTGGTAGGAAGTAGCTTCATCATTCTTAGCCACTTTACAGGTAGATATCCATTCTTTTTATTTCTGGGATACGACTAAATGAATCATCAAACAAGAACAGAAGGGATTATTCCCAGAGCAGTGTAAACTTCATTACAGATCTTTACAGTTATGACAGTTTTGGCAACCTTATTTCAAGAGCTTAGTCATAAGGCACGCTCCTTAGACAAGTCCTATATGGGATATGGATACACAATGCCACACAAGAAACACCGACAAATACTACTTCGGGCTTGTTTTACATATTGCACAGCAGGTTCCAAGCGAAACCAGTATGATTCAGCAATCATAATTTCTTTGGGCTGACTAGTCAAAACTCAAGCCTGGTCAGCCAAGAGGGCACCTAGGTGTAATGTCCACCTGTAATTTCTGAACCTGCAAACACAGATAAGCACTTCAAATACGCTGAGAAGTTCAATAACATGGAGTGGAACCCTCTGGTCTTTATCACCAAGCGCTGTCCCCAGTACCCATGTCCTAAACCCTTTTTCAAGTTTGAGCTTAAAACAAAACAAGTTTTATGTCAGTACAAATAATAGAGAAGTAGTTCTAGAGCTTCATTACCTACATGTGTTTTCAAACTACTTCTAATTTAGAGTCCAAATTCATCATTGGCCAGTTCTTATACTCTATTCATGTGCTGCCACTGTCTCTCCCTTTAAATAACTCTTCACTTTTTCTGTCTGTGTCCCCACTGCCCATTTGCAGAAAGCAACTTCAGTCATTCATTTTATTCATTAATCCCTTCAGCTGCTCTTTGCATTTGCACTGTTTTTTCAGCACAGGTGACAATAAGGATACATTTAACCCTGACAGCTTTCACCATTGCCTAGATCTTTCTCTGTCTCTGCTAAAAATACATCAGTCATCATCAAAATACATGTTTTGCCCTCTATATATCACAGTAAAAGTAATGACAACACTGAAAAAGGGTAAATCTAAAATGAATTAGGTATTTGTCCTCAAATCTGGTAGACCTATCGGCACAATCTATGCTCTCTCCCTTTCAGCCAATACTTTGCCAAGGTTACACCATGCTGATCAACAGCTCCCTCATATAATTTTTTTCCTCATGTACTGCATTGTTTTTTTGTAAATCTAAGAAAGTATCAAGGTTATTTTTATATGATCTACCTGTTTTAAGCCTTGATCTTTTTTCCTGTCTCTTTCATTTATTTTCACATCTCTAATTATACTTACATAAAAGACTTATTCCAGAACACTGATGGAACAACTTTTTCCTCAAATGTTGGCACAGGTAAATTTTTAGTTCGTATAAATCAAGAACTAACAATATAGCAAGTTTCTGAAAAAAGCTCAGGGCTCCTAGAAACATAAGCTCATAAGGCAAATGGAATTTGTTCCAGGATTTGTACATAACAATCGTATTCTTAAAATGTTAAATTTAAAATACAACAAATTACTTGAGTTTTAAAAATTTAAACTTTTGATGTCTCATCTTCCTGTAACTAGGAATAGACTTTGATGTAAAAACACTGTAGGCCATCACCCTAAGACATGGATTAGTGCTTTTGTTCG
Source organism: Dromococcyx pavoninus (assembly GCA_033558185.1). NCBI lineage: Eukaryota > Metazoa > Chordata > Aves > Cuculiformes > Neomorphidae > Dromococcyx > Dromococcyx pavoninus. The sequence continues at coordinate 1,786,122 of JAUMJL010000104.1, read as the reverse complement.
AATTTTCTCCTGGTTTGAGTCTGATTCTGAGAGCAGTGAGTGACAACAGCTGCAGCTGTGACTTTTCTTTATGCAACATTTAGAAAACAAATGTAATGGTTAGCATACTGTAAATGAGAACATGAGGTTAAAATCGTTTTTTTTAAATGAAAGTTAGAATACATTTTCACTAATACATAGCTCTAAAAAATCAAAAAGATTTCATGAAAACTGTTCAACACTGACAGTGCATTTGCACTCCAGGCAATCAGTAACTGGCAGAGAAAGACACTGTTGAGCAAATATTTGGAAAATCAGGACTCCAAGGTAGATGGCTATAAATAAATAAATAAATAAAAGCCCCCCCAAAAGAAAAACGTAATATTAAAAAGGCATTATACCCTAAGACTCAAAGAACAGTTACTCATCCTACGGTAAATGGAAGTGCATGGGAAAGAGTATCAAACACTGATCACTACAGGTATGAAGGCAAAATGAGGGTTTCACTACTTTTTTTTTCTTCTGCAATATCCAGTTGGCCTGTGTGTACTCTCTGTCCCAGTTTACGCTCACATGCACAGGATATTGGCAACACTTGAAAAGATGCTAGTAGAAATATCTCAGGAATAGATATTATACTTCACACTACAATAGTATTACAATAATACAAATATTCTACAATTTTGCATACATATGTATAACTTCCAAGAAACATAAATCCTTTGGGGGTTGATTTTGCTTTTTGTTGCTTTTTTTCCTATGTTTGACTGCCCTCTTTTCAGATTCCATAAACTATGTTGGCCATTGCTTTCTGTATACACTTCTGCTTTAAAATACTGATTTCTGTTGTACAGTTACAGACTTCCAACATATAAAAGGCTAACGTAAGAGAAAAGACCATGCAGAAAATTACCTTCTTTGACTATATTGTCAGTGAAGAGACTTGTTAAAATTGTAGCAGGAAGAGTTCCGTTGGCTAACAGGATGCCAGAAAGCATTGCCAGCTTTGTTTGTTCTGTCTCAGTGAAGGCTTTAAGAAACAGTAGAAGCTGTGGGTCAGAGAAGGAAAAAAGATAGACATATTTGAGCAACAGACAATGATAACAGGTAGAGCCAAATATTAGCAGACAACTTAAATACTTTTTTTTCAAGAAGTCCCACTCTAATTAATAGAAATCAAGTCAAAATCTGTCCTGAAGCATGGCAGTGCCATTTCACCAATTGGTTATGATTTCCATAAAGACATGAGCCTGTGGACTATGGCCTCACTCAGGGAGACAAGACCTGTCATCTCCAAACATATGTATATATGTATAAAAATAAAAGTGCTTGTTAAAGGCTTGAGACCCACAGAAATTATAGGATCACAGACTTGCTAACAAGAGCCTGCCATTTGCATCTTCAGACTTCAGACTAAGCCCCACACAGCTGCAGTTCCTTTTCTAGCTTACAAAACCTGTTACTCATATGAACAATGAAAGGATGAGAATGCTTCCTGTTTTCCTTTCAGGGAAGGGAAAACAGCACAATTACAAAAGATTTTCTATTGGCTAAAATAAGAAATACATTTCAAGTTCAGACATTCTTGATAAAGCTGACAAAGGACAGACAGGAACAAAAGTTGCTTTAAGACCTTGCCATTCCCATTACCAATTAGAACAGGAAACAACTGGTTTGAGAAAAAAATACACATCTTGAGCATTAGATCTGAACTACACATTTACCTCTTAAAGTCTAAAAATGCAATTAAGTCTATGTAAATATCTTAATTTCAGACATTAAAATAAAATGAATGACAAAACATATTGACAAAGTACATTACATCTCTTCCTTTATATAAGGAAAGAAGTTATGCAAAATGAGATTTTGTCAATAGCATTATCATTAACATTAATGTTTTCTTAACATATTGTTAACCATCACAATATAGGTGGTGGGAAAGAAAAGCCTAGACAGCAAAGGGCAGCTTCACTCATTGCAAAAATCTGCTTACTCCATCAGAAAGCAGCTTACAAATTTACCATCACCCCAAAAGCAAAAAAAATAAGACAAAAGACTGCGGACATCCACTTTTGGAGTTAAAAGGAATTTTTAATTTCCTTCTTCAGCTACCAGCACTTTACTCAGCTACCTACTGCTGCCACGACACCCTTATTCCTTCTCCAAATGAGAAACAGATGCAACCAAGGCAGACCTGCTCATTCTTATGGAAAATTCCCGCTCTGCTTCCAAATTAAGGGTGTCTCTTAATTACCAAAACTTACTTGTACAAAGGGACAGAATATCAGACATGTCCCTGTGCTTGTTTGTTACCAGGGACAGTGAGAGCTCTTCTCCGAGGTATCTAAGCAGCTTATCATTAACTGTAAAGCTTTCTGAATGAAGTGATATTTTAAAAATTCAGATAACTAATGAAGTAAGTTATTAAAGCTCATGCAGTGTTTTATGAGTAGTTCTGCTCAGCACCAGAGAAGAGAACTGAAAAAAAGCCTCATTCATATGGTAGTACTTACATAATAACAACAGCTTTAAATTACAGCTTATACAGTCCTGAATGACTCAGCCACAGACAAATGATTTGAGTTTTTTTAAGCGGGCTTCAGCCAAATGATTGCAACATGCAGTTTTAGTTTAAAGAAAAGTTATGAAACCATAAAGCTCAAGGTGTAATTTTATTTCAATGAACTGTGACTCACAACCAAAAAATGTATGAAAATTTGGGATGCAGATGAATGGAATTATTATTTCTAAATATACAGATATATTTCTAAATATGTATTGCCAAATGCAGTAATCAACTTGTATATATAATGGTGCAGGTAAAGCAACTCCAGGGCCACATTTAACGGGAACACTGGAAACATTTTTACAGAATTTCAATATAAGCCTAGTGTAAAATGGAGGCCTGGGGATTTGAAGCTTTCTTTATACAATCTTTATCAAGAATACTGTACCAAATTGAAATCTGCACAAGGAAAAAAATCAGAATTAGACCTTTTACTCTTTACTGTAAGTAAAGAGACTGTTAACAAAGAGGAAACAGCTTCAGATCTCTGTGCAGCCAATTTAACTACTTTTCCCTCTGCTCCCATACGAGCAACAGATGAGAATTTTGATTATTATAGAAAGTGGTCGCACTGAACTTTAACACGACAGACGAGGTTTTGACATACTTCTGAGCTGTAACCTCTAAATAGGTTTTGTCAGTAATGTGTAGCTCATGAACAGTTACATCCATTCATGGTAGATTTGAGTCATGGAAGCAACAATGGCAGTAAATCCAGCTGCAAAGCCAGAGTTAGGCAGTTCAATGTGGAGAAGAAGTCTAAGTGAACATCCAAACATTATCAACTCTAATTTCGAGAAATCTATATGTTCAAATCTTTCGGAAGGTCTGAAATGATATATCCATGAAGTTCATGGTCTCATTCTCTTCCCTTTCCTTCAAAACATGCTTCTTGCAGGTCTCCTGAAATGAAGCTGAATTATGGTTTTCTTCAGCTCTACCCTACTGCAGTATGTTTTGAGCAGGAATTTGGTCTTCACATCTCCTACTGCTTAAAGTACTGCTTGTGCTACTAGCATAATTTTTGTTCTAGTAGTAATTTTGAAAAGCAGCTCCGACAAACTTATAAATGCCATTTTCTGCTGTTCAAGGCTATTCTATATTTTCAAGAAATTGTAAAAGAAAGCTTAATTCAGGGGGAGCCTGAGTGATAGGAAGAATCAAAACCTTTAATAAACCCACTTAAAAACCAACAAAAAGAACAAAATGCTTAGTTGAATGCTGTCACTTCAGATTTTTATTGCTGATTACTTTAAGAGCTCTTCTTTTACCATCATGATTACGAATGTCAGCAGGGCAGCCACAAAATGCCCAAGTTGCTTTAGGATAGTATCAAACCACCACAAAGTTCTCCAAGCTGATGCTTCCCTGCTGTTAGCCAGGCACTGCCATTACTGCTTTTGTTACAGATATAGACTGATCCCCGGTATAAAATGCACAGATATGGCTCACAATTTTGTATTTCTATCACAGCTGTAAGAACTCCCACCTATTCAAGTGGGAGTTCAGAATGCCTAATAAGCACAAGACCAGACCTAATGTACTGTTCCATGCTATTTTTGTCTTAAAGAAAAAGTGGTTTAGGCACAAATTTTGGTCATAAAAGAGAAGCACAAGTAAAGACAGACATAACATTAAAAAGCATACAAAACAACTGCTTCTGCTCTCCTCTTGCAATCTGGAAACATCAACAGTGAAAATTATGAATTTTATCCACACAGGGAGTGCAGTATCTTTTTATATCTTCATTATCTGAAGTGAGCAGTCTGTTGGTTTAGCATCTGACACTTTGTCACATCCGTAGACAGCATTGAATTGTCAGCACTGAAGAAGGCAGCTAACATAACAGATATCCACTGACTGATCCTTGCCTTTTCATTTAGCTGATTTGAAGCATCTCTGTTTACTCCACATTTGATCTCGGAACATTAGCTTCCTCTTATTTCATAAATCCAAGCTTCATTTAGAGTTCTTTCATTAGGAAAACAGGAACATGAACAAAGGACCTCACAATATCTCCCAGTACATGCCCTCATGTTTACCAGTATTAAGAATAAAAACCACTTCTCTGTACTTTCTCCCAATTCTTACAACAAAAAAATATACAGAACACTACTTAAACTTACAGACATACTACATACACAGATAATAAATACTGCATGATTCATCCACTGACATAAACAGAAATAAGTATGCAAGAAAGATGAACACAAATTTGGAACTGGGAATTTGATTTAAACGATTGCAAAATGTTGTCATAGGTTTATGCAGGTACATTGGGCAGTGTCCAAATGAACTTAAACTGTCTATATTAAAAACCAGCATGTGAGCAATGAACTTAAAAATCTTAGTCTTCTGTTGAAATTGCTTGCACAAAATAATTAGATGTAACAATTTAGACGTATGGTTTGCTTATATCACTAGAAGAAAGAATGATTTGCAATTTCGGGGGGAGAAATTAAGAAATAAAACATTTGGAAGCTGACAGAAAAGGGAAAGATGCTGGGAAATAATGACAAAATAAAATACTATCAAAAACTAAAATGACAAAATTATAACTAAAGCACAAAGTAAATACTTGTAAGAATACTGCCATCTAAGACAATCTCTCTTGAAAAAGAAGTCCCACTGACACCATCTGGTTCTTTAGAGTGAAACTGCTGATACGGCCTTGGCTTTTTTAGCATGACTTTCTGTGAGAAGAGCTAATTTTCCCCCAAGTGCTCCAGCTGCCTAATGAATCTGGCAGAAAAACTACTTTCCTTACTGGGACAGTGACCCATGAAAGAACATCAAGGAGCTGTTCTATTCTTTTTTAAACCATTATCTAACTGCAGTAGTCTTTGAACCAGTAAATCTTGCAGAAACACCTTCTAGAAACATTAATGCATCTATCTTGCAACCCTCTTCATGGGCAGCTGCTCTCATACACATTACTGCACACACTGATTTAAGTATTAAATAGTTAAAACCTCAGCAGCCTCATCAGTGAGACGAAAGCTGCTTGAAGTGTGAGTTCATGCAAGCAGGGAGAGGGAGAAAGTAAGCAGAAGGCAACTACAAATAGTCCTCAAAGATTCTGAGGTAATGACAGCACAGCTGCGATGAACAGGCCAAAATCTTCATAACCAAATCTTCCTAATTTCTCATTCTCAGACAAAAAGCATTAACCAAGGAAGAGAGTGCATCCAGCACACATGTCCGAAGCCCAGGTCCCCACGAGCCAAACCAAGATTCACAGTAGCACTAAGGGTGGTGACAGACAGGCAGATGGAAAAATTACAGCCTGTCCTCAAGCCTAGGCCCTGCAAACCTAATATCAAGATCTGTCATACAAGATGTCATCTGATACTGAAAACTACACAAAAACATGTACATAAACTGAGATTAGCAATCTGCAAGGTGAACAAGCCCACTCTGACCCCATGCTGCCATTGCTAGGATACTTCCGATGGCTTTAAAGAAGAAGCATGACTGGTTACACTGTACCTCAACTTACTGCTTTCTCTCATGCCACCATACAGTTAATCTTCACATCAGAGGCACTTGTTCCTCAACTGAAGAGTCAAATCATTTCAACCAGAGTCTCATCTTGTCACTAAGCATGCAAAGTGAATTCTTAGAAACTGAGAGGATTCAAAACCAAGCAAATTACTGAAGAGAGAGGAGGCGACTTGAATTGACGTGGCATTTGCTTAATATGCTGAACACTCTCTGAAACTTGAATGCTATGAGTCAGCACGTCTCATGTCAATGATTATAGTAATTAACAGCAAGAACACTAGGATTTGTGCGGGGATAGAGGTAAATTTAGGTCTTTAGAATGATGCATTGAGCAATCAGCAACAGTTAAAAGGCATGCTGGCCACAAGTGCAAAAAAAAATTTCCTATATGAGCAAGAATGTATAAATCGAAACCAAATTTACTCAGCCTCTAGAGGTGGTAGTGAGGCACCATTCTCCAGACTTAGCCTTGCTTGACCCTTGCAGCAATCTTTCTAATGTTTAGGTAATATGGAAACACATGTTTACTTTAACAAACATGGCGTTTTAGTCACAGGATAGGTTTTGCCATTATCACTGTCCATGATTTCTCACAGCACTGCAGTGTTTATTATGTATTCAGGCAACTAGAAAAAGACATTTACGTCTGTTACTACAAACTCCAGATAGACAAAAGAAACCTTTTTCTTTTTTTTCCAAAGATTTCTACCCACATTTCTTGTGTCTCCTTTTGACATCAATATCACAAAACAGTATCCACAAATATCCACTACAGTCTAACAGATAAATTCTGTGTACTTTGCCAGTGGTGATGACTTTTTCTTGCACTTATCTATGGCCTTGACTACAAAAACTTGTGGTCAGGACTCATTCCACAATGCAGGAGCAATTCAATATCCATACACCAAGTGACATTCTGCAGAGCAGACCTGCATTATTCGGTGGAAAAAACCCACAGAGAACTGTTCTATACCCAGATAGTAACATCTCCTCTCATTAAGAACTATACCCCCCCCAAGCATATTGAAGTTCTGTACAGAAAAGTCTGTGATAGGAAGGTGAATTTGGTTAAAGCAACCAAAGGAAGCAGTAATTCAGAATTAATCTACATCAAGTGCTGCCAGCAGTATTCCCACAGAACTATATTTGCAGAGTACAGCTGCCACCTCTAGATTCCATCCTCTTTTCCAGCAGAGCTAAATAACATACATAACAGTGCAGCATTTGTACATACACAATTATATTAGACAAAGGGCAAAAATTACTAACAGTTAAGAGGAGACTGCCACCAACATTACCTTTTTGATTTCATCTTCAAATGCTTTCTCCAGATATTTGTATCTCCTGATGAGTTTATTGAAGACCTAAAAACAAACACAGATTAACAAAAATGGTAAAGGGAAATATGACTGTCACTACCTAATCCACAAAAAATATCTTTGATTAATCATGATACAATATTTTTTATTATCTCTACAGTAGGGAAAAAAAAAGTAGGAAGCACTGCTGGTTTCTTAAACTCTAATGTTCCACTGTACTGTTTTCCCTTAGAACACTGTTTCCAGGAAATAAGCAGCCAGCAGAATATTTGTGCAGAAATCTGTTGCGTTGTCCATCTCATGGTAGACTGTGACACATCCTTCTCTATTACTTCATTCACAAGTGGAAAGTTTTGCAGTTCTTGCCTTATAGAATGATATTTGAATCAGAGAATTTACTACAGTTTGGGAGTTTTCTTTTTCATGTTTGCAAAACGTTATTCCTACTCTACTTTTAACCCTATCCAGAGATCAAAAGCAGGGGAAAGAAGGAGGAGAAGGAGATTAACTCTGCATTCTTCCCCTGGCAACGCAGCTCTTCGGGGAAGCTGTCAGATGTAAGCTGATGGAATGAGGCAGTCAAGTAGCACTGCTGAGCATCTTCGGTAGATGCAGGATCTTTGACAAGATGGCTAACATGAATGTTTACAGCAAAACACACTCTGTCAGCAAAAGGGGAAGAACATTTTACAAAACTTTTACAATAAGTTCATTCCTGCAAACACCCATTCGCAAGTTTTCACCCTTTGTTTCACATTACACAACCACAGATCATGAAAGCAGAAGCAGCACAGGTGCAGGGTGCATTCAGATGGAAGAAGGGAGCGACAAGAAATTAAACAAACAAGTCATTGCTCTCACTATTGTACAAAGGTCACAAAACACACACTGTCACAGGTAAAAACATTTATACAGGGAACAAATGACATTATTGTCAGGCTGGATGGTGGTGGGAGGAATTAAGTTTAGAAAGTTTCACTTCACTTTTCAGAGAACATAAAATACATCCAAACATCCTAAATGGTAGTACTTTTGCTCAGGACAAGTGAAAATCAAGTTGTGGCCATGCTGAGAGGCACAGATGCAGCACTCTAATAAAATAAGTCGTAAGATAAGGTGTAAGATGAAAATGTAAGTTAGCATCTTGTTTGTATTTCTAAACAAAATTTTGTATATTTTTATAAGTCCCTGTAAATGACAGAAGTAAACTCCATAAGCAAATAATCTGCTAAAATACCAACACTAGCTTAATCTTTTTTCTTGGAGACTTTTACTCTTCAATTGTTTCCGTGACTAAAACCACAAAAAAAATAGCCACATTACTGTTTCATTTGGGAGTCAGAGTAATTACCTAAAGGATAAGGAAGCTCTAAACACTACTTTAGCTTCACTCCACTTTTTCATAGTACAATAAGAGCTCGATATGCCACTATGCATGAAAAAAACTGGCGAGGTCTATAAAAAGATACATCTCTTCAGACATTACCTACAAAATGTTCTTATTCTGGTGGCTTTTAGTTTGAAATGCCGAAAATACATTAAATATTCCACTGCTTCAAATCCTAAAGTCTTCCTTTCCATTTTTCAACATGCAATCTTATATTTTAAAGTTAAATTCCTCCTTGGAGGACTGATACAGTCAATTTTTATCATCAAACCATTAAAATATTAAAATTCAAGACAGAATTAATGCTTTTACCAATAACAGTGATTTTCCTATATAGCCTGGTTTTAAAAGATGATAAAGCTGATATACAAGACATATTGATTCCCTTTCCAGGAATAAGTGTATTTCACTTCTTCAGATTATCAAAGATGCGTTTCTAAAGGAGTTTTCTGCTATTTAGCAAACATCTGTTACCAATGCAGATTCTGACCCCAGCACCCTCTAAACCCACCATGCACCTTTCGAGCAACTTACCACCCTCAAAACCTTAGCAGGGACAGTGGCTTTTATACTTTCCATTACTTTCTGCAGCATCCCACTAATAATTAGTTATTTAAAAAATAAATGTTACTTAACTAAGAACAGACTTTTGATATATAGGAGTTCCAAAGGTATTGCATTTTATGCAATCCTACTTGTATCCAGAATCACATGTACGTAGGAGAAATTAAAGCTCTTTGAATATATGCCCAATTCCTAAATAGTTATAAAAGTAAAGGTTGGAAGCGTGAGCTTTATATTTTTTGTCATTCATATACTCCATGTGTTTCTAAAAATATGTTCATACTAATCTTTCAGGTTGCATACAGAAAAGGTCAACAAAAATAATGACTGTGTCTAAAAACATTCTGAACCAATTGCAGACTGAAATAATTAAGACTGTTTTCTGTAAAAGAAAGCATTCCTAGCTGTTATCAGAATATCTTAGATATCTTATTTTCTTACCTAAAATTTAGAGGTTAGGGCAGATTACTGGTTAACCGGATTTTCAATTACCCTGTAACTAGCCTATTGCAGCCTAGAGAGACTGCAGATGTTCCACTGTAATCCCTTCTGATACATAAATGGAAAACAGTAATCAACCACGCCTTTACTTACCTGAGCATAATTTCGGATGGCATCATGATCTTCTTCTGCAAAAAATACACAGTGGTTGGTCATCTTGGTCTTGTCATTGTCATCTATGCGTGTGCCTCCTGGAGCTAAAAGAAATAAAAAGACCCAAAACACAAGAAACAATTTCTCGCTTTAGAGAATGTTCTATAATTATAAGATTTAGTAAGTCTAGTAAGACTTAGGTTAGTATCACCAAGGCAAAAGGCAAGAGCTAGTAGCGGAGAGGAGGGAACAGAGAGAACCAGGCTTTGTGAGGCTGTGGTGACACCTGACAGAAGGGACAGCTGGCTTGATGGACTGCACTTTAGATCACAGAGACCTCACAGGACTGAGATTCGGGTCATACTAAGGAATCTTAGCTCTTTTGAGAGCACTGAGTGTGCTCAATCGGATAAGTATGGTTTGGAGCATAACGCTTGCACATACTTTTAACTCCTTCTTAAAACACCACAATAATGTGAATCCTTTCTAAAGAGAAAAGTACTAGTGCTCTGTTACTAATTTGAGGACTTGGAACACCCTCCTAAACTCTCTAACGCTTATTCAAAACACTGCTGTAGAAGTTTTCTCCCTGCTTATTTTGTTGCCTGCTTTTTTCCTAGGTATTTCCACTGGGTTTTGTTTCCTGCATTACCTCAAGTCTAACAAAAACATCTTTTCCTCTTACATACCAAAAAGCAGGACACGGAACCAAATCAATGTAACCAGTAAAAAGAGCCAATTTATTCAAAATACAGAGGAAGGTGAAAGACATGTTTTTGCCCAAGCTGCCACAGATACCTGGGAGAAATGTCTCGTGGAAATTAACTAAGTACTCCTCACTATCCTTCACTTCTCTCAGTTAGCCTTTGTTGCCACGTCTACAAACCAAGCTTTGGAACAGGTAATAACCTGGAGTGCAGTATTACACCTTTTAATGCTAATAAATTCCTCTGTTTCTCCTAGTTAGCATCTCTCACTGCCTTTGCTATTGCATTTATATGTTGTTTCAGCTCAGACTGAAGGCTTCTCAGAGCAGTACTGATTTGTTATATTTACCAAATGCCTTACACAATCAGGTCGCTAAGTGTTACTGCACTACAAAAAATGCTATGATACGAGATGCAACAAGTATCTAGATAAGTTTAATTGTAAAACAGTTTATAATACCCATTTTGTAAAGCAGGACATCATCTCAAAAGAAGTAAGGCTGATCATCAAAATTGTGTATCAGGCACACTGCAGATTACCTAGCATGCTGCCAGCTACCAAAATGTCAAAGAGTGTGTCAGCATAGCGGCGATAATCAAGCCGTGAGCCTGCTGAATCCAGAAACTTGGCTATAGCCTCCAGGTCATTCCCAGCTTCATTGAGGCCTTGGACAATTGTATCCCTGAAGACTGTGGGTTCAAATTTCTCCTTTTCATCTGGAACAGAGATAAAAAGAAGGAAGAGGAGAGAGAGTCAGTTTTTAAACTTTCTGTTAAAATCCTGTATTAGCCAGCAACTGAATGATCATGGCACCTATAGATATCCTTCCCATTCTGGTCAACACACTAAAAGTTTCTTTGGCTTTTATGGCCTCTGGAAATTTTGCAGTGTTTACCCTTGCTTCCCTCTCTTCCTCATTCCCCCAACAAAAACCACACATAACATTGGGCTAAATAAAGGAGAGGAAAAGCAACTACTGAAATTGGTTTCGGATTTCAGACTTTTACTTCTCTGGTTGAAGATATTATCAAATGTGTGTATCATTATTCATTGCCAAATGTGACAGCAGAATAAATGGAAGGTCAGTTATGTACACATAATCTCACTGTAGGAACACTCTACTTTTCATTTCTTGATATTTTTCTTTAAATAACTATGGTCACATATCTAAAGTCTTTTCAAAAATACAAGTCTTCAGGAAAAGAGGAGATCAAGGTATTCATAAAAATACTTTTTGTGTAAACATTTAGGACAGGGAAAATAGTGTAACCAAGAATTTATCTTTCATAATCACAGATCTAAGCAGTACTAGGAAACAGAAATGCAGTGTTCACGTTTCATTCTCTACAGCTGTCCCTGGTTGAACTCAAGGTACAGTCTGACCCTCAGACAACTTCCCTATGTCAAGGCCATTAGCCACAGCAGATGTAACTGCAACCTCCGCATAAAGCTAGGTAGATTTACCCATACCTCCTGCTGCTTTTTCTTCCAGGCTGTTAAAAGCTTACCACAGTCACTTGAATCTTCTTAATAAAACAAGTTCTAGCTCTACAGAAGGACACATTTGAAATGCTTCCTACCATCAAAATAACTCTGAACTTCAGAAACAGAACCGTGAGTTGTTTTCTAACACCCAAAACCCAGGTTTGTTATCACCTGTTAACACAAATGCTGATTAAGTTCTTAAAAACCCTGCACATATTATATCCAGAAGATAAATGCAGATATTTTTAGCCACTAAAACAAATGAGAATTGGTAAAATTCCTGTCTAAACACGTGCCAATGCTGTCTGAAACATGACCGCTGCAACTCTCCCAGGCTTTTTAGGAGAAGAGGTTCTGGACATCACACATCCCCTGGCTGCAGGGCTCCTTTCCTTGTAACCCACAGTGCAGATTTTTATCCCAAAAATTAAGCAAAAGCAATCCCCAAAAGACCTTCTTTTCTGACAGCATTTCTTCCCCTAAACTCTTTCCTCCTGCCACAATAGCCCTGAGGCAATTAAATAACTTTTTTACAAACAATGCCTATTTATATCAGCTTTATTATCCCTAATACAGGAACATTTTTCTCTCTTTTTGTTCCTCTGCATGTACCTCAGGTGTGCTCCTTCTCCCACCTTCAGGGTATCATTTGCCCATTCTCCTTCTATTCCAATGCATCCTCTTACCCTATAATAATCATATCCAGAAAGCACAAACAGTCCCTTCCACTGAGTGTCTCAGGTCACTGGGAAGCTCACTAGACTAGTCAACCAGTGCTTTCAAGGACCCCAGCAGCACAGCCAACAGCAGCTCCAGGGCTGTCTGTTAAGCATTTGGAAGCACTGGAAAAATGAGGCATCACCTTATTTCCAGAAATTCCCTGCTATGTCTATATTTTAGTGGCTTGTTGACTCTTATTACCTACCTCCAAGTGGCTTGCTGATCTCATCAGACCAAAGCTCACTATTCAGCAACGTGGATACCCATATACACCCTGGGGAAACCACCTGTTCCCAACTCCAGCTCATCCCAAAGTGATGCACAGACTCCTAGTGCCAGCCTAGCTTCTCCCCCATCACATTCTCGTCATCCAATAAATTATACAATAAGTCCCTTCTCTGGGCTGCAAGTGACTTCCCAGGCTTTTACCTCATCCTTTATCTCACCCCAGACCTCGGAGATATTCAGGCTCTAAGTCATGTTACCGTCACTTACAACCGTGAAGAAGATCTGGAGTCTGCCATTTGGACAACCACCTCCCTTAATTGCAGGGTAAGCCCACAGCAGATAGACCAGAGAGGGTCAAGTCAGGAAACTGAAGAAGATGCTTTTGCTCTGGGAAATGCCTACAGAGAAGCATACCACCAGAATCCTATTTGAGATATCAGACCAGTTACCAAATACTTTGTAACAGGTCTCTTCCAACTTGAAATACTAAAATAACCCAAAACAAGCAAGAAACCAACCAACCCACAAACCAACAAGCGTTTTAATCAAGTAAGTGTAAGTACTTCAGTACACGTATTTCGGAGAGTTTTAGTTGCACAACAGAAACACAGCTCCACTTCTAAACAAGTATCTGAGTGTAATTACTCTCTTTTGTGTTACCAAATAAGTATGTATTATTTGCAGGATTAAAAAAAGCTTGATGACTCATCAACCAGTAAGAAAAGAGAATTCTGTCTTAAACAGATGAGTTGAAAGAAAGAAATTTTATTTTACTTTTTCAAATATATTTTGCTTAAAAATTTAAGATGCTCATATCTAAACTGAAAAGTATTATATGATTGGTATCATAGGTACACAGTGCTTAGTACAAACACAAACACTATGATTAATATTTCTTAACTATTTTAAACAGACTCTTCTCCTGCCCCAGAACCCCTTCTCTCATCTGTAGTACCCTATTATTTGCTCATCTATCACAATCTAAAAATTTACACAGGAAGAGGAGGTAAACTCATTGCATGAAAAAGGATTTATAATTTTACTGAAATGTTATTCTACCAAGCTAATGTAATGAAGAGAAATATGCTGATGAAGTACAGCAGAGCGAGTAAGAAGCCATCATCAAGAAGTGGTGACAGTATGTTGAGCTGTCGAGTACATAATTACTAAACAAGCAAAGTTTCAATCACAGGGTAGCAGAGGCAGGTGTAGCTTGCAGATGTTACGCAATATCCAGTGCATCAGTGCTATACACAGCTTTTCATTTTCATTGTGTTCCAGGATCCTTATTTCCTTTCTTTTGCTTCTAAGGAAATCACAAAGCACATTCATGTGCCCCTCCTTAAGAATTAACCTTAACTCTTCAACAGAAGGTCCAAACTGTATTTCTTTAGAAGAAAATGAGATGCTTTGCTTGGTTCCTTTTCTGACTTAACATTAACATAAAGGTGTTAATAACACTGACTTTTTACTGGGTAATTTTCTTCATAAAAGAAAGTAATGCACATCATTTTGCTTAGCTTCTTTTAATGCTGTCATTTACTTTTTTGCTTGAGTTCTTTAGCTCTACATTATCTATACCATAGGAACAAACCTGGTCTCAGATATTGCCTGTCAGCTTACTTCAACCAATATGCACTGTTTGCTCCTGTTAATGCTTGGGAAGCTTTTTGTCCTGCAGATGTTTGTCAACTGTCTGGATACACATATTTTCCTTATCTGCTGGCATTTCTGCTACTCCTGTTCCCTCATCTCCCATTTCAGAAGACAGAGACATCAATTTGCATGTGTGCAAGTACAGTGCAGTCAATACAATTCACATACCTGCACTCTAAGCACAAATCTTGGCCAAATGCCAACTGCTGCTGACCCTCACCAAAACCGCAGTATTCAATAGGTACAGAGATTATACTAAGAATGAAACAGACTACTTTCTTTGCCCAGATTGCTAAAAACCCAATACAGAACTATGAGATGCCTCTTTCCCTTGAAAGTTTCTTCCCTGTACAACATCATTTTTCTTCCTTCACATCTTTTTAAAGCATTTTTAATACCTGCTGCTATATATGCTGGAGACAAGGTTTATACCTTGTTTATACCAAGGTTTATTAGGTAAGATAATGGAGCTGGAAATAGTAGCATTTACAAGCTTCTCCTTCACAGTATTCTCTCAAAAATATTTTGGACACTAAGCACATTTTCAAACTTTGAAGAAAAAAATTATCCTACTCTTCCTTTTTTGCTCTCTGAAAGCTCAAAAATTCTTCACGTTCAGAGAGGAGTTGCAGCAATCTGACCAGTTCACATAGACAGTTATTATTAGATGGCTGACTGCCATGCCATGCCACACCTTCCTATCTCCTCAGATGGCAGTGCTCCTGGGAGCCGCAGAAGGGAAAAGAGGGTATTGTGAGACACAAATCAACTGGTAAGAGTCAGCAGTCATCTCTCAACCAGCTCACTCTCCCCAGTATCTGTGCAGTTCACACTACTTCATTTGCCTGCAACAGAGCAGTCTCAGACGACTGAAATGCTGTGGCCAAACCACAGCCACTGCACTCTCTCCTGCCTGGTGGAGAATTCATGACTCCCTGATATACTGAAAGTCAGGATATAAAAAAATAGTCATATCTTATAGTCTAAGTCCAAGATACAACAGTCTGTGACACTGCTACAGTGCAAAAAGAAATTGTATATACACACAGAAGGGAATAAACACGCAAAGCCATTTCTCCTCCTCAAGAAAGATTACAGATATTTACAATATTTCTAAGAAAGATCCCAAAATACTAAGGCAACCAGAATCCCACCATTTTTGAAGAAGAGATTTTATGCTTTAAGTGCATAAAGTATATGCAGGTTAAGATTTTTTATTAAAGCCATTTAATAACTCCAATCCTATTTAAGTAATCTCTCTCTCAAAAAAAAAAGACATCTCCCTCCAATCTTCCAGACCCCCTGCAACACTTTTGCTTCTTTCATGTAGTTAATGGGTATCTACCTAGTGTCACTTCCAATCACTGTAAGAGAAATCCAAGTCATAGGCACAGAATTCAAAGTTCTTTATTTATTCTAATTATGACCTGTACTAAATGAGTCAACGACCTAATCCGTATTAGGATTCATTATGGCAAATACATTGCAAAACATGGACTGAAAACGACGTATTTATAAGAAAGAACATTTTTTAAGACAATTTTAGCAAACAACATACATAACCTGACTGACCTAGATTGACTAATACATTGGATCAATCCAGCAGTATGCGTATCTGATCGCTCTTACTGGTTGATCTGACAGAGGTATTTCTGTAGGGATCATTAATTCCACTCCTCTAGCTATGTGGATGCTATTGCTAGTTAATGCAGTGTATATCTCTTACACTGCACAATGTTCTTGATCATGCGATAGAAAGTTATTCCCGCCAATTACTGGGACACATTGACATATAATTACAAACAATATAGGCTTCTTTTTAATCAGTTATACCTATAAATGTTACATGTGCACCATAGAAAGGACATTTTCAATTTAAGAGAGAGCACTGGTCAAACTAACAGAGGAAGCAATATCTGCAAGGGAGGAAAGATGAGAGAAAGCTGGCACTGCTTTTCAACATGACTGAAAACAAACTATTTTGCAATTCCTCGCGACCACCCTAGATCTTAAGACACTCACTCAGCTCTTCAGACTCATGATAGAATTGGCAATTTTCTTAGACAGGCTGCAAACTCGTTGTGTTTCTCTCATCCACACTAAGAAAATGCTATTATTTACATTTTCTGTCACAAGAAGTTAGCACCATCGCCTTTTGACCAGAAACAGGAAAGTCAAGGTGGAAAGTCTGTTACACGACAAGACAGAAACTCCACCTGTCTGCGCTATAATAATCTGCTATTGCAACAGCAAAATGTCTAAGCCTTTTTTTCCAAATCAGACAATCATTCATTACACATTTTTCCTCTCTGTCCTAAAGTGTTGAGCTTTTGTCTGAGATGCCTAAACCATGGCAAATGAACTTTGAGTACAGTATGAGCAAGCACGTTAGGATGACATCCACCGTACAGAATGCTTAGATGATCAGCATAATTAGCATCACTTTGCTTAAAAATTGATGCAGTATTGTACATAAAGATTGTGTTGGTCAAGTTTATAGAAAATCAGTATCACAATGAGTAAAATGAGACTTATGCAATAGTAATTATTTTGTTTTAACAATAAAACAAAGTACACTAACACAGCAGAAATAATATTAGTGAAAATAGAGCTTTCTGACATCTATTGTTACAGAAAGCAGGACAAATGAAATGATTTGACCACCTCATAGGGAAGAAAGGTGAGAGCATTCTTTTTTATACATGAAAGGTTCATTTATAGAAATTACATTGATTTGAGTCAAAGAAATACAAACAAAAATCAAAATTAAAAAAGCCAGATAATTTTCTTTTCCCAATCATTAAATAAAAGCTCATATTTTGCTTTCTTAGTTGAAAGGGAGATTTTAAGAAAAACTGAATGAAATAAGCATCTAACAAGTTTTCTTCCTTGTATAGGAAGAAACTCAGAATCTAATTTTTTAACTGAGGCTTCTAACAAGACTTAATAGCTAATAAATCAAAAGCATACAGAAAGTTTTAAGATATACAGAGAAAATAATAAAACTTATATAGAGTTTAGTTAAAAATAACATTGACACTCTCAACATGGCTGAAGAGAAGTGGAAAAACTTAATCTTATCAAACTTTCAGTTATTCCATCTACCCTATTTCTAGTAATTTTAACAAAGAGGAAAATAAAGTAAAAACAAAAAGAAACTTAACTTACCCCTCTTCCTAGTTTTGAACCGCTGGCCTGTTAGCACCGGCTTCTGATTCTTATTCATAAAATTTCTGAAGAAAATAAAAGAAAGAAGTATTTTACTATGGCATTTACAGACAACATTTTAACCTAAAGGCAAAAATAAATATTCAGAGTAGTAAAATTCCAACATGCAAAAGAAAGTTCTTGATGTACATTCAAAGAACAATTCATATAATCTTAAGGATGTAGACCACTATGAACCATGAGCAACTTTGATGAGATGAGCTTCTCTCAAAATCTGGCTCTTGGCAACCCTATAAAAACCCCTGAAGGTTCAAACCCAAGCAGAAAGGTGACAGACCCTCTGCCCTTACTGCCAGAGCAGGGGCACAGCAGTGCTGCCCACATAGCACACAGAGATGCTTGGGGGCATGAAAGCTACTGAGATGCAGGACTGGGAACCATCCTGGTGGGGCTCAGCACAGCTCAGGTCTTGCCCTCTGGCACTTTTACTAGGCAGTCAGACTCCGAGGCTACACATCATCCCTGCTGAAGACATGACCATGGTCTAACCACAAAGACAATGTTTTAACCATCAAATTCCACTCAAATGTTTCTTCCAAGCATCACTATATCTTCATATCTTTTAGTTCCTAAAAACATATAGGTCTTGTAAAAATAACCAAATCCCTCCCCCCATTAATTCTGTATATAAATATATGGTTAAGGACCTAAAAGGCACATAATAAAACAACAACTGTAAAACATATTTGGCTTATATTACTTCAGACCTAAATGGTGAATCCCAACATGTACCGTTTAACAATTTGGGAGGGGATTATTTATCAACGCCAATTTATCTAAAGAAAACAAAACTGTTTTTCAGCTTTGGTTATAATCAGTTTAATCACATGAGGCACGGCTTGTGCAATGAGCTGCTACACCAACAGCTGAATGCAAACAGCAGCGAACACATGGAAGCTTTGCAACATGTGGCAATCATCACAGGTCATCCCTCTGTCCTGCCAACATCAAATGCCAGCACTGGGACTTGCAGGCCGACTATTTCACACCCTATAGGCGATTAGGTCAGTGTTACATATGATTTGCCCATCCAGAATTATGTCTTACCATGCAGGAAGCTTTGTCCTTTGGGCATGCTCTTCTAATAACTTTAGTTTAACAAAGATTTGTATTATTTTTACTTCTTCACAGTGATCTAGTTTAAAAGTACATACACTTGCCAACACTTCTTCCTACCAGAAGCAAAGAGAAACTCAAGCTCCATGGCTAGAAAGATGCCAATTGCGTATTAATACCCAAATGAATTCTCTCTCCCCCCTTAAAATTACTTAACAACCCCGTTAATGCTCCATTTGTACAGTTAGTTCCCATTCACCAGACTACCTCTTCTAGTTGCAGCATCACTAGATGGCCACTTCTACAGCATTTCAAATGTTTAACTTGGCAAACCACTGCTTTCTAGTCTAGGTCCACTAGTTATTTGCAGTCAAAAATTGCTCAAGTACACTGGATATAGCCAGTAAAACTCTGAGTCAAGACTAGTTTTGATTCCTACAGGTCATAAAAAATAAAGATGCAACAAACAGTTAAACACAGAGGTTCACATTCACCACTGAGATTAAAAGCTAGGGTTTGGATAGACCAACAAGCATTCTGAAACAACTGCAACACTAAACAGCTTTTTGGAAAAAAATTATTTGCTCATCTGCAAAGAGGGTTAAAAATGGCAAACCATAGTACCACGGGAGCTTTTAAAGTGCTGTAGGATCCAAGCCTCCATTCACAGCAAAGCTCAAAAGTCTCTTTCTCCCACCTAGCTGCCTCAGTGTCAGAGGAACAGGAGATGCTATACAAGTAAATTAGGTAGATAATCTAGCAATCTACAGGGATATACAACAGTCCAGACTCTAGTCTGTGACCAGCTGGATTTGATATTTTTACCTATCCGGTTTGTCTTTCTGACCTTTAGTTATTTGAAAGAGACTGATCTATAAAATATGATATTTTCCCAGGTAGTTCTGATTGGTTTTATGCTTAGCCCTAATACTTTACCCCTTTTTCTAGGTCTAAAATTGTTAATAGATTGCAGAAGGAACCCATGAGGTATGAAAAGAAAGTGTCAAGCAAGCCAAGCCAAGAAGCATCCTCTGTCACAGCTCTTACAGAGCACAAACGAGCAATGGGGTGGTATCAACACACCCCAATTCCTTGGGGGCAATGAAAAGAGAAACCTGACACTCAACCCAGCCATACTGGTATGGTTTGTCAGTTGATATAAAAGATATAAATATATTTGCTAGATTTCTAGCACTATTCTTCTCCCTTCCTTTGATGCAGTGTCATTTTGAATAGTAAGAAGAGTTGTATGCACCTGAACCTTGAATATTCAAAACTATTCTCTGTGAGTATAGACTAAGCCTTTAAGACAGACGGGAACCAGATTTTTAAAAAGCAATTAAAGTAAAACTCACCACTTGTGAGAGATTTAACAATTAGAAGTTCAGTGCAACAGAGGAGATTCTCAAATAGTTAATTTCTAGGAACACAATATCTGCCTTCTTCTATATTTAGCTTTAAATGCACTGCACTCTTACCTGCTCGAGTGAGGGCCAGGCTTTATAAGGCACTCCCTCAAGCACAAAGCCAAGGACAGCCCAGATACTGTCATCACAGAACAGCAACACGAGCCTGAGCAGAACCAACCCAGTGATCTGTACAACAGTCCAGGATATATCTATACTGCAAATAACACTGGGTACTGCAAATAAAACATTAAAGTGCTGTTGCCACCATAACACATGCCTGGATGATAATTTAAAATTTACAAAAGTGAATGCAATACCAAAACTTTTGTTTTTTTTAATCAAGAACCCACCACCAACAACATGGCTGAAGGCTGTAAATTCAGGGTGGTAGCACATAAATTTGCACAGTAGATTTAATTGCATTGCAGTGCAGCCTGCTTCTCAGGCGTCATGCAGCTATAAAGCCTTAAATCATAAAAGACCTTGAACTACTGCATATATTCTCCATTTTGAAAAGTACAGGATCTGGGTAGTTCAAAAGCAAATTTTGAAATGCCAGCTAAAGAATTCATAATGGTTTCAGAGGAGTAAAGATCTTAAGGATGGGTATGGGTAGGAAGGAAACAGCCTCAAAAAGAATACCTAAACCACCAGCCAAAATTCTATCTTGCAGCCCAACATCCTCCAGGATTAGTATGAATTACCAGCAGGAAAAAAGCAAGAAATGTGGAAATGATAGCTTCTTAGTATAGTCCTTTCACAGGCTCCACTCTTCTACAGATGAGAGAGGCTCAGCACTAGTGTTTTACTGTTGATTCTCCTTTAGAATCCAGAAAACCTCTTGTAGAAAACTGATGTGTCCAAATTCCATATCCAAATGCTTTTTGTTTTATAAGCCAGTACATCAGAAGCTGGGCTGAGCTGACTCAAGCAGGAGATATCAGACAGCAGAACAGAACCAGGCACCATGTTCCAGAACAGGTTCCTTTTCCATACAAACCTCAAAATGGCTAAGCCTGCTGATAACTAACTTGCAGTTAGAAAATTCATTAGAGAAATAAAAAAATCCATGACAATACGGTTTCGCAAATTCCACTCCCACTCTTGTTAACAGGCTTCTACAAAACAGAGTTGGTACAGTCTCCTGAAACTGCTGTATAAGTCCACAAGTTTAGCCTTCTCTACAGCTGCTCCTTATTTACATGCTAAAGACCCTAACAGTTAAAATAAAACAGAGGGATATTTACAGTTGTAGGTATCTAGACATATATGATATAGCAGCTTCTATAATTGACCAATCCTTCTCACAAAACTAACAAAAACTGTAACGGAATTAATAAAACCAGCCTTAACAAACGTAACTGATAAAACCAGCAACAGATGAAACTAATTCACAGCTTCAGCAAGCTTGAACTTGCCTAACAAGTTAGAAAAATGGAGTCTTTCATCCACACCACAGGGAAATTCTTATAATTAAATCCTAAATTATCAAAAGGCTGGATAAAGGTGAAGTTTCTACCAAGCTAAAATACTGGAAACATTTGTCCTTAGAAACATATTTCTCAGACTAAAAAAAATAAACACTGAATACCTTTATCCAAACCAATACTACTTTTCTAAGCATCATTTTACCCTTCTTTTAACTGAAATTCCAGCATCATCTGAGATTTTTCAAACATTAACATTCTCATGAAGAATTCAAGAACTGTTGCTTCACAGGAGCGAAACTTCACTGCCCTAGTTACAGAGAGAGGGGAATCGATGCCAGACAACATCAAAAAAGAACAACCGTTTAATAAAACTCCCTGTCAAGATATAACAACTCTATGTGCACAAGGCATTACCAATGGTGAGGGAGTCCATGGGGGCAGGTGGTGACTCTTTGTGCAGCCCTTCAGCAGGCCCCAGCAGCATGGGACATTGCTGGCTGCTGCAGGGACTTGCACCAATGATGTTTGATTGACAGGATGCTGGGGAGAGCTGTCAGAGCACCACCAACACAGCACCACCAGCTTTCACAGGAACAGATGCTTGGCAGGAACTCCTTCCATCTCCTTCCCTTGCTCAGACATCATGCAAGACAGCAGTGCTCATCACAAAGTCAAATAAAATACAATCATAGATGGGGACAGTTTTTATGAAGGAAAAACCCTGACTCATGTATCAAAGTCATTCTATTTTCCCTTCAAGAAGCGGAATATCCAGTCCATTAAAAGGTTTTATGGGGTCTTATTCACCCAGCAATCTTACTAGGTGTTTTCATCCCCTCACTGTTACATTTTCAGGATGAAAATCTAAAGAGGGTTTTCCTCTTCTTTCTGCAACAAGCTAAGGAGTTGTGTTAAAAGCAAACTACCAAACTTAAGCAGCATGGAGGAAGAGCTGCCCTTGCACTTCTGCTGAAAAGGAAACATGTCAGCACAAAGCCAGCAGCTGTCTCTGCTCCCAGGCAGCAAGATTACAAGCTAACAAAATCTGTAGGTGGAAAACTCATAAATCATTACCAGTACAGAGGAACAGAGCGATGTAAGGGGATGACAGGACAGAGCGGATGCAAAGTAGCCACTGGTTCTTGCCAAGCCCTCGGCAGTCTTCGTACTTTCCACCCGGACACTGAGTCCCTGCAGGGACTCTGGCAGCTCCAACTTTTCCACAGGCACTTCCCAACAACCGTGTGCAGCAAGAGGCAAGTGACAGCAATGTACGTTGGTCACATAGCCTGCATGGTTGCTGCAGTGTTCATCACTGCAACAGCTGTGAAGCATTTTCTGCTTTAGCACCCTAAATCCACCTATGAAATCCACCTCAGCTGCTGACATTTCCCAGTTTCAGACAGCGTGAAGAAAAGGCACATTATTTACACACCCGAGGCAGTATGACGGCTAGCCCACAACACAAAGAGTGATGGCAACAATCCCTACCTCCTGCTAAAGCTCACTTTGATACCGTTGAAAAATAAGGAAATAAAAAGCTCTATTTGCTGCTTCCCCAGTTTTCAAATGCTGAGGACGTGACCAGAGAAGCATTAAGAAGCCACCTCTCCTCTCTCCTCCACCGGGCATCTGGGAAGCCAGCAAGACGAAGCCTCTACACTTAGTGAAAGATTACGGGTTTTCTGTACACACATTGACTTGTCCTATTTCACCACCATTTTATGACTCGTCCTCTTTTACTAAAACATAGGGGTTTTTAAGAAGTGACTAATAAGCTGCAGATCTGTAACTTCCAACTGTGGTTCAAATCAGCAGGAAGGGCAGCACTGGCAGCCAGAAGGTTTATCTTGCTATTTTGCCCACAGGGGCCACCAGCAGATTTGTAATGTTTACAAGACCTTTATCCCAAAGGTCTCACTCATTACAATCAGTAAAGTCAGAGCCAGGGTCTCCCCAGGTTAAAATCCTCTCACTGATTTTATTGCACAAACAACCCCAACAGCAACATCCAGGGACTAACAATCATGTAACAACCTGCAGGGTAAACACAATCATCTTCATCTTTTAATACTGACATGAAAAAAGGATACTGCAAATCCACATTTATTGCTCAAAAATACATCTTGTTATGGAATAGTTTTGCTTATGACACTACAGTACATGAAGTAACTAGACACTGACCTTTGACTGCATACTCAAAGCATACCCTAGTCACCAGTAGCTGTCAGGTGTTATATCTTAAGATAGCATCATAGCAAGTTATGCACATGCACTACATGCCCTGTCTTTCCCCAAAGAGTCTTCCAGAGGTTCTGAAGGCACTTAAATCTTTTCTCCTTTCTTTTTTAAAAAAAAAAATCACTTGACAGTGTTTTTCCACAGTAAACAGTAAGTGTCCATTCCAATAAAAGTACTTCTCCTTTATTAGTATGCCTAGTGGTACAGAGAAAATGAAGAGATGAAATAAGTGGAACTGGTTTCACTCTGCAGCAAGTACAAACAAACACCAAAAGAGAATGAAACTTACCACACACTAAACAACAAAATAAAAAAAATGTTCTCATGCAAGATTCTCCAGCAAACTCACCAAAATTTGTACCCTAGATCTCATCATATAACTGCTAAACTGGGATGCACAGGAAGCTGTTTCTTGAAAAACAGTAAAAAAAATCCACTGCTAGCAATTAACATACAATCACACACGACATCAGAGTTCCAGTTCACTGCATATATTTCAGAAGAGCAGGTATTTCCTAGGTCACTAACCAAGAATTTCTACAGAAGTGGCTCAGCTGAATAACAAGGTAAAAACAAGATAGAAACCTGGCATGACTGAAGCACTCCAGATGCACTTCACAAGGTCAAGAGAACTGCAAACTGAACCACTAAGGCAACTGACTTCTGCATCTCGTAATCACCAGCCAAGAAAATACACAATGAGTCATAGCACAGCTAGTGAAAAAAACAAACAGAAAAAATTCTTAAACTATTGACAGCTGAAAATACAAGTCAAGATAATGAAATCCTGCACTTGGGCTGACACACCTGAAAAGTTTTTTCAGTTTCTTTCAGCAAGCAAAAGGATGAATTATTTGTAATTCTTCAAGGATAAGGAGCTTTTCTCATACTGGTGAGAGCTCTCATAGCCTGTTGTGCTCTTAACTGGAGTACCCTGAAATAACGGAGATGGTGTATTATTATAGAGGCAGTTAATATCCAATTAATATTCATTTTAAGGGATCTCTTAAAAAAAGGAGATAAAAAGGATCGGAAGAGATCAGGGTCAACTGAACTTAGAAAATAAGCAGATTTTACTCTTCTAAAGCTAATAAGATTTTTTCCTCATGCATGAGACCACCTTCAACAGACAGTGTAACGTTAGGATTCTTGAATTTGGAGGGACACTGGATGTACCGTTTATCCTGAAAAATACAACCATCTCTGTCATTGCCGAAAAAGATGATGTTCCTACAGGAAAAACAAAGTAGCTGAAATTCTGTAAAAATTATTATTAAAGAACTGCTCCAATTTAGCTCAATCCTTCATCAGTATTTGACAGAGAGCGCTGCACCAGCCACTGCTCACAGTACACTTGGAAGAGATCATTAATGGAGCTACTTTATAGGGTCTCCCTGAACCAAGTCTCCCATAAACCAGTAAATGCACGTGCACAAAAGAAAATGCGTTAAAAAAACCAACAGAGGCTTCATTCCTAGCAACAAAGTCTGTCAGACACAAGACAACACAAGAACACCTCACTAATGAAGGCCAGTGCAGGAAGAGCAGCTTTTTCATATACTATACCACTCCTCTGCTCAAGTCCACCCTGCTTCTCTTTTTCTAATGTATCAGCCCACTGAAAGTTAGATTTTTATAGCATCAACTCTACTCACACAATTCAAACATCACAACAATAAAATCCATTTTTCTTGCTATCTCAAATGAACAGCAGCAAAAGCACAGGAGATTACTAATGTCTCCAGGATACAGTGCTGCAGCATTTGAAAACACATAAATTGTCTTCAAAATTACAAGGACTTAAACATTAAAAAAAAATTAAAAATACAAAGTGTGGATTCTCCAGAAAGCAATGCCGCCCAGTTGCTAGCAGTTTATCATTGCATGAATACAGTAATCAGAGGAGGGATGTATTAATAGTCAGCACCTCTTACACATTTACAAGTGGTGAAGGCCTTGGCTTTATAAAATGACAACTGCTGTAAGCAGTAAAGCAGGTTTTAACTTAGAACTCCATAATTATTTCTTCAAAGTGTGCGCAATAGAAAGGAGTTCACCAATTTAACACATGGATTTTTACCTGCAAGATAGTGAATCAGCTTCCAGATAGTGAATTCTGGTATTTCTGGCAAAAAAAGAGATGGATAAAGAGCCAACAGGGGAAACACAAAATGCTTTGCACCATGCCAGCTATTCCAAACATACCAGCTAACACTGATCATGCTGTTCGCAGCATTCATTTGGATGGAAAAGGAGTTGATAATTGACTTGGTATATGTTTGCTGCAGCTGATTCCCTCTCCTCAGAGCACGTTGAATATTTTGACAGAACACACTAGTTGTGGTGAACAAATTCCTGGAGCGGGAGATAAAAGTAGTCAATGCTCAGACTGCTTTGACACACAAATATTGATTTTCTAGGCAACGATGGATACAAATCCTTGAAGATCAAGTTGAGATAAGTCTATGGCAATAGATACTGATTCACATCCACAAACTGGCTGTTAAAAAAGAAACAAAACACAAAACTAAAACCCACCCAGCAGTGTATGGCACAGGATACCTACACAATCAACTATTATCCTTGGTGAGTCAGAAAAATAGCTATTACAGACTGAACACACAGAGAGGGGGCACATGCTTGGCATCCTAGCCAACGCTTGGCAGCTCACATACCAGCGCTCTCAGCCTAACTTCAGGACGTAATTTCTTCACCTCTGTGAGGAAGCCTGAAAGCTCTTAGATTAATTCTTCTGGAAGGAGAGTTGATCAAGGGCTATTAAAAACAAGGATGATACAAAATTCTAAGCTGAAAATTGCTTTAAGTATGACAAGCGCATGAAAGGGAGAGAAATCTTGCACTTCTATCTATATTTTTACAACACCACATCCCTTTCCTCTCCTGTCTTAATATCTACCCAACTCTACAGGACACACTCACAACCAGACTCTGGACTAAAGTTCAATTTCTCCCAGTAAGTCAAGCTTTGCTCTGAGGTCAGGTAACTTACAGGTATCATGTAACTCACATAAGTTCCTTCTCACTCTGTATTTCAAGAAAGGCTCTCTCTTAAATCCACAAACACATAAGACAAGCAATACTTGCCCATGAGAACATAGTTGGGAGTACTACAACAACAGCACTGAGAGCTGGGTGGCAGTTCAGTAATGCCAGGTAAGGAGGAGAAGTAAACATAAATCTCAAGAGTACTAACCTGGGTCATTACTAATTTTGTAGGAGGACTTTAGGTTGCCTCTTCTGAGATAAGGAAAACAAACTAGTTGTCTTCAGTGATGAAAACGAAACCCAAGAATACGCCTTTGTTGGTAATCCAGGCTCAGGAGACTTTGAAGCCCATAAAACCAACCCAAAGAATTCATAGTCTTTCTATAAACACCGCACTGCAAGCAATAGCTATTATGAATGATATGGATACATCTCAATAGTTTTGTTCCTCAGAAAGATGTATTTATAAGCAATTTTGATCATAATTGCAATCAGATGAAAACTCAGTTCTCAAAAACGCATTCAGATACACAGGTGGCCAGAATGTCAGAATAAAGAAACATTGTCACAAAAGGAAGTCAAATAAAGTAGCAATATAAATCACTCGAGCTTGAAACACAGAGTAATTAGCCCGCTGTTTCGCTAATACGTATCTATTTTTCAGTATTAGCCTCATGTGCTAACAGCATAATCACATTACAAAAAGCTAGCAGAAGTTACTGAGCGAGACATCTGCTTCACCCAGATGTAGCCCAGAGCACATATATAATATTTCACCCCACTCCATCACAGAGGCAGCAAATCCCACCTGCGGGCAGCACCGTTCCCAACACAGCAGTTCCTGAAGAGCTTTGTGCCCACATACTGGCATTGGAAGCACGTGCAGCTGTCAGCTCAGTGCAAAATTCGACATTTTAATTGATGCTACTAGTCGTGAGGACCACCACCTACTTCACTGTCAATCATTTTAGGAGACAACCACCTAAGCCAAAACCCATATCCACCTTTCCTGATCAGTCAGTTGTTAGAACCCCAAAATGGGGTGCATTTAAAAATTAATGATGACAGACACCTAAGTCTGACCCTGCAATCCTTGCTGCTTTTCAAAAACAATGGAGAAAAGTAAACATTTCCAGAAAACAGCTTCTCTAAAATATTATGCTTGCCCATCTCAGGGCGAGATTATAAGGGAGTCTCTTGTGAACAGCTTCACAGCTTCAGCTTTAAGCACTTCTTAGATATTTGAAGTAGATCAAGCTTCCTCCATCAGTTTCTACAATTCTGAAACAGAAAATCACACCTGCAGACTGGCAATCTGTGTCAAAGCCTATAGCTCAGTGACACCTAAAAACATCGCAGGCAGAGTTAAGAGTTTATTACATAGCCAGAATTAACAACAGGACAATTACTAGAGGCATATTATTCAATTCTATAGTTAATTCAGTAGACCTGCTTTATCTTTTTGAAATGATTCACAGAATTTTCATTGTTAGTTTAGAAGCCTCAAAATCCAGCATACCACAAACGTGCTGAGAAAACAGGCTCAGCATCAGACCCACCCACGCCCAACTCAGTTTCTGAAGCCAAGAGTTACTTCAGGAGTTGTGGATTTCTAAGCAGAATAGGTTTAATATCTTTTTTTAATGGACATAAAATATCACTACACAAGCCTGGCAGATGACACCAATCTGGGTGGCAGTATTGATCTGCTTGAA
This sequence comes from Dromococcyx pavoninus, assembly GCA_033558185.1. Lineage (NCBI taxonomy): Eukaryota > Metazoa > Chordata > Aves > Cuculiformes > Neomorphidae > Dromococcyx > Dromococcyx pavoninus. The sequence goes on along the minus strand of JAUMJL010000104.1, from coordinate 1,757,327 downwards.
GGAAGGGAGGCGTTGCAAGGAGATCTGGACAGGCTGGATCGATGGGCTGAGACCAACGGGTTGAGGTTTAACAAGACCAAGTGCTGAGTCCTGCACCTGGGACACAACAACCCCATCCAGCATTACAGGCTTGGGGAAGAATGGCTGGAGAGCTGTCTGGAGGAGAAGGACCTGAGGGTGTTGGTTGACAGCTGGCTGAATATGAGCCAGCAGTGTGCCCAGGTGGCCAAGAAGGCCAATGACATCTTGGCCTGTATCAAAACAGTGTGTTCAGCAGTACAAAGGAGGTTACTGTACCCCTGCACTCGGCACTGGTGAGGCCACACCACGAGTACTGTGTTCAGTTCTGGGCCCCTCAGTATAAGAAGGACATTGAGGTCTTGGAGCACGTCCAGAGAAGGGTGACGAGACTGGTGAAGGGGCTGGAAAACAAGTCCTATGAGGAATGGCTGAGGGAACTGGGGTTGTTTAGTTTGGAGGAGACTGAGGGGAGACCTCATCACTGTCTATGGAGCCTGAAAGGGGGCTGTGGGAGAGAGAGTGTTGATCTCTTCTCTCAAGGGACAGCGACAGGACAAGAGGAAATGGCCATAAGTTGCACCAGGGGAGGTTCAGACTAGATATTAGGAAGAATTCTTTTACCAAAAGGGTGGTCAGGCACTGGAACAGGCTGCCCAGGGAGGTGGTTGAGTCACCATACCTGGAAGTGTTGAAAAAATGGGTAGATGAGTATTTAAGGGACATGGGTGCGGTTGGACTCAATGATCTCAAAGGTCTTTTCCAACCAGAAGATTCTATGATTCCTTCGGCTGAAAAACCACACATCCGCTTTGTAGTTGTTTTGGCTGTATCAATGTCAGCTCAGCACAATGACTTCTGACACTATTAATAGAGAAATCTATTTCCTTGTTTACAGCATCATTGTTCATTCACTGTAAAGACCAATATCAGCGACCTACTTCTACAGATAATCTAATAAAGGTTCCATGGACTGCATGTCTGTAGGCGTATGTACACATACGTGCATTTAAGAGTGCAAGAATGTCAATAAAGGCTTACATTAGATTTCTACAACTCACTTCCTACAAGGATGCAAGATATGAAGAATTTAAAAGGTTTATTAATGAGACAACTAATTTTTTTTTTCCCCTGTACTGAGAAAACACAATGAAAGGCTTGGCTTGTTTCTCTGAGGACTTCAGAAAGACATACCAGCTAACCCAGGGCTCTTGAATGTGGATATAGAAAATGATTCTACAAAATACATTAATTTTCAGTGAAAAAGACACATATACCTTTCATTGCTACACTTTCTGAAAGAAACAGAAGCTTTTCAAAAGTCAAATGCCTGTTAATAGCTACTGCATCTACTGTAAAATGAGGAAAGCAATAAAAAAATTCTAATTTTAAGAAGTGAACTGATGCCATATCCCAAAATGCAAATCTGCTCAAAGATACAGTTGAACTCTCGAAGTCAACCAACTGACTGTTAAAGCCCATGCCTATCAACACATTTGCATCCCACTTCAAGTTTTATTCTGCCTAGTTTGATATGCTCTCTACAGTTGAAAACTTAGAAAGCTTGGCGTATGTTCTTTGCTAATGGAAAATAAAAGGTGCAAAGGTAGCAGCAGCGCTAACTCAAATTTATTTTTTTAAAAATCTAAACAAAAAGAAAGTAGACATTCAATGTTACTGTCAATGAGGGGCTTTGCAACAGGTGGTAATTTTCATGAATTCTTGACTATACTGTAAAAACAGAGCTGATATTTCAGATTAAGAATACATTGATATTAACCTGTATTAGTTAATTATTGAGAATACTAAGATAGCTATTCAGTAATCTAATATCCCAGTTATTAACGGGAATACAGTAATTTATACTGAGATAACCAAAAAAATGTAACAAGACTGTTAAGAAGAAAAAATGGGAAACATCTTGGCCCACACTAGGAAAACAGTGCTGTTTTCCCCATCACTGACATCCTGCTTTCCCTCAGCTTTAGAAGATTTTTTGTGTTGTCTCCTCTTACCATCACATTGCTTTTGCACTGTCGATACCTACCAGGTCAGACTGAAAAGGTTAACAACTGTTTAAACTGACAACACAAGGCAAAGAGAAATGAGGATAGAACCAGGCCTTCCTATACCCTGGAAACAAAACCAACTCGGAAAGGGCACTAATCCTAGCATCACCTACCCATTAAATGCTTTGGCTCGACACATTTGTCTTCAGGGAGCTGTGGACCACTGCTTACTGATACTGCTCAAGAATCACAGAACTTCACAGGAGAGACCTGATAGTCTGGACACCTTAATGATTTAGCAGTGTAGGTGACTAAACAACCTGTCCGCTATCATAATGAAAGATCAACACAAATAAATCAACAGCAGGAAAGCTGATGGCAGGGCACATTGGGAAGAAGCTAATGTGACTTTTCAGCATACATCAGTAAACATTTTAACGTGAATACAAGAATTGAAAATACAAAGCTCTTCCCTTGGTTCCTTTGGAAAGTAAATTATGTTTTCCTATCCCTAATTCAAGGAAAAGTCTTCTAATAAGGTTCCACAAAACAAAACAGCCAAACTCAAAACCTGGCAAAAGACCTTATCCAGGGAGAGCACAGGAGAAGCGGGTGTTTCCCTACCTTGGTAAGGAAGCTGAGACTCATGTGAGGACAATGAATCTCAAGGGCAAAGCCAAGGATTCTGGCAGCCCTAGGGACATGCTGGCTTGGGTCTCTTTTTGCCAGAAAATGTAGGGAAAAAGAAATCTCAGACAGAATATTGGATTCAACAGCACAACACTGAGCTTCCAAAGCACTGGCTGACAGTTTGGGGATCCCCAGGTCTCAGTCACAGGAAACCATGCATTAAGATGGTATAGTCAAATCAGACTCAAGACAGAAATGACACTACCAGCAGGAGCAATGTAAAGAAGCACAGAGATATGGGACAAAACCAGCAACAAGACTTTAACCAAATCACCATATCATTATTGGTTTGTACAGAAAAGGTTATAGATTGAGAAGAAACTCACCATCCCCTCTTCTTTTTAAAGGGTTGACTTGTTCTTGATTATTTAAAACAAATCACATACTTTGGTTTTCTAATTTCCTATTGCTTGAGGCATGAAATGGTAGGGAAAACAAACAACTAGTCCTGTATCTACTAGTGCTCAGTAACACGTTTCTAAGACATCACCTCCTGTGCTTTACCAGAGAAAAATGACTAGCAAATAACTTGAATACACTGAATGAATATTCCCTCTTAAAAAACATTTCTAGAGTAGTATGGGATTTTGCTTATAGAAACAAAACCTAAAATGAAAGGATCACTTAAGCTTGCAAATTACAAGCTGTTGAACTGTTTAGACTTCTTTTTTCTGCTTGAAAAGAAAACATATTCAAGGAAAACAAATTAAATAGGGGTTATTACAATGAAGTACAAGCCTGAAGTCATATTTAATTGTTCTGCCGGCAACAGATGGAGGAGTTGTAGAAGGGTGTAACTCATTGGAATTCAAGACATCACAGGAGCTTCTTCCTTCCTGTGTCTGACTCACTTCTCCGTCCCGGACTGCATCTAACATTTTCCTCGCCTGATCTGTCCTCAATTCTAATTCTCACCAAAGGCAATCCATCCTTCTTACACACTGACTAAAAGCAATAATCTTGGACCGCTACTATGAATCTGCAATAATTGCAAGCAATATCTATATAAAACTTCTTCATCCAACTCAGATTTTGCAGAGCAAATCCTTATACAGGACTCAAAACCATGCCTCTGTATGAAGTACTCAGTTTTAAAATTCCTACAGAAAACTCTATGCAAATACTAGAGCAAAACCACATCTCTAATTTCAAAAGCTCTCAGACACATAGCAACAAAGAACTCTTATAAACAAAGTCTCTATTATAGGAGGCATTACTACTGATTTACTTACTGGAAATATTTTCCTGACTTCTGGGAATTTACAAATCAAATTACATAACTTGACAAAAGATTATTTGTTTTATATGGCACACATAAGGTTGATTTTTTTTTACTATATTAAAATGTACTTAGTGATAAAAGCATATCTAAAGATGGAGAGGAAACAAAACTGAACAACAGGAACAAAAGCTATTACTGCATGTATCAGGCATTACCCAGGTTTCAGCTTCCGAACTGACTCATGACCAGCTCACCTCTTAACAGCTTTCCCTTTGCCTAGGCAGCATGCATCAGGCACCTCCAGTCTTGCAATCTTGCACCTATCCAACCCTATCACAAAACTGTGATCCAAGTCGGAAGGTTTACCAGCAATATGCTACAAATACTTAATTCCCTTTATTGTGTTTGCAGTACACAACCATACTTTAAAGAAGACCAAAGCTGATAAACCCTGAAACTTAAGTGTTTCGTACTGCTCTCAGCTTTACAGCCTTGAGGAGAACTATGCTGCTGTAAATATGGCCACCACACCACTGTACCCTCCCTTTTGCCACTGGACCAAAGACCTTTTCCATTTGTTAATTTTCCTCTCACATACTAATGTTACCTGAGTGACCCCTGAGTATTCTAGTTATCTTTGAACAGATAATTACTATTTTAAATTAACAAGAAATTACTGCTGTTGAGGGGAGTACTTGTATTTAATCAACACGAGTTCACACGGAAAAAGAAATCAAATTCCCAATTTAACAGGTAACCATGGCAGTTCATAGGTGAAAATTATTGCATACGACATACCAGAATGTAATTACTTTACACATGATGCTCCTAGGGGGCTTTATTTTTCCCAGTATCTCACTCAGAATTCCCAAAAGATGGAGCAGGATGTACGTGTGCTGTAAAATTTCTCAATATCCTTCTACACAGAGATATATTTTCTTTACAGCTTTATGAAATTTTATTTACTTCACATCTACAAACTCTGGAATTTATTTTAGCAACATCCATCTGAAAAGCTACTGCAAATCAATTCTTACAGAAGCTGTGTTAATTCATGACTGCGTTATCATGACCACTTACAAAGCTTAGGTGGGAAAGAACTTAGTCTTACAGAGGTGCCCAGCTGGTCCTCAGATACATATTGCTCTGCAGTCACCAACCACACTCAGTGCTTTAAGAGCAAAAAGGTACCTTTAGCTGCTTGTTTCATTACACTTGCAAAAAAATTAAGGTACCTACCCACATGGAAATGAATTCCATGCATGAAACAATTTGTTTAAAGCTTGGACTTTTCTTAATCAAAAAAAATCATAATGACTTAAAGTCTCATACGAAAACTAAAAAAGATGCATTGTCTGAGAAAGTTGTTCATATCAGAAACATCAAGTACAAACAATTAAGAAAATATGAAATCAACATGCAATTTTTTTTCCTAAATTACAGATCCTATGTTGAGTACATAAATGGTGCAAGGGGTACACAAACCTGGGTTTGTTATGAAAATACTACTGATTCTTTTTAAAAGAAGCTTTTACCCAGGGAGAAAAAAATGCAATTTTATCTAATGCACACATATTGCCCTCATCATCACTATAGCCAAGTGCCTCAAAATTCCTTCTTTGCACAATTAACCCTGACCATCTGTGGGAAGATTACATGGCTAGCACTTAAAGATATACACAAAAATAAAAGCATATACTCATACACTAAAAAAGGCACTTTGCAGTCTACACAAACTCATGAGTAGTTTTCTCTAAAGAAACCTCTATATGGCTGCTAATGCTGGCTATATTCTGGTTGCAAAACCAACAAAGCTGGCTAGGCTTACTCAGATCAGGTCTAGGAGCAAAGCACCAACACTTGTACTAAATCAGACTAATAAAACCTGTCAGCAAGACTACACCATGACATGAACATTCAAGTTTCAACCTGGTGCTTTCGCACTGCTCTGTCCTGTATCTCCCTCTGGAGAACACTGCTCGCCTCAACCCTGCTTACCCAATAGTCTGGACCAGACAATCTTTCGGAGGCTACTTCAGCATTCTTCTGTCCCATATGCTCGAGGATCCTTCAAATCAGGGTTCAAGAGAAGACAAAGTGAGCACAGGGCTCACCTTGTCAGGCTCTGGATACAGCTAGACTCAAATGTTGGGATTTGCTCCTAAATTTCAGAGTGTGGCAAAAGCCTAACTTTCTGCAAAGTCCTACAGGGAACTGGTAGCAGATGGAGATCTCTTCTCACTCCTTGGCTATAGGAATATCTTGTCATTCAAAGATACACCTATTATGTTCAAACATTCATCATGCTCACCAGTCCCTGGCTGCTTTCAGTTACTCTTTTGCAATCTTTTTATAATCTATCTTCTGGTACAAAGCAAGACTTAGCAACATTGATAGTTCATAACACAGATCCAGCAGCCATCCTGAGGATCCAGAAACAGATGAAATCTAACAAAACCCATTTACAATGAAATAAAAATACTTAATTCCAATCAACTACGCAGGAAAAAGTAACTTGTTCATAGATAAGGATCTGTGAGATCTGAAAGGAAAAAAACAGAGGATGTTTCTAGCAATAAAACCCCCTTGAATTTGCATGAACTTGAACCAATCTAAATGAATAATCCTATTAGTTATATCCTGGCCAGAGTGAGGATTATCTATCAGGATTGGAGATAGCAGGTCCAAAACCCAGTGAAGGTCTGTCTGAAAGGCTCAGCACTATGTGAAGGAGATTTTCCACAGCCCAGGCCATGCAGTGGACTAAATCATTTTACAAAAAAACTCTTGACAACCATATGAAATGCCTTTCATATAGAGATGATTAAATAGACTTAAGACTTCAGCTTGGCAAAAAGACAGCGGCAGGGGATAACACAGGTCTGTCAAGGTATGACTGCACATCAAGGGTGAACAGCAAACAATTCTTCATCATCTCCCAAAACATGAACTGGAGGTTGAGGGTGGGGAATCAAATGAAACTGTGAAGTAGCGGTTCAAAAACATATAAAGGGAGGTCCTTCTTCAAATAGCTGTGAAAGCTATAACCACAGGATGCTGCAGACGCAGAGCTTACCTGAACTCAAAAAACCCACTGCAAGTGATCCAATACAAAGAGAAGTCCTTAGCTGTGACCAATGGAATGCAAGCTAGGACAATAAGTCATAGGAATATCAGTACTTGCTATACCTGTTATTTTATTTTTCCCTAGATAAACTGCAGAGGGCCAGACCAAGTTTCTGACCATGCTAAGCCTGGCACAGAAAGAGGCTATAGCATGTCTGACCCATGCTACCACTAGCAGAGCAGTAAAGCATGCGGGCGTAACTCAAGCAAGCCTCCGAGATACAAGAGGCCAGTCATTTGACAGAAAACAGCTTGAAACCAGTGCAACCAGTTTAGCATCTCCTTTTCCTCTCTTCCTTGTGCAAAGACTGAGAGTTTCATGGTCTACTCACCAAGGCACAAGGCAGTTCAGAGCTTGACTGAAGAAAAGGTATTTATTTTATAGTATTGCTAATACTCAGTTAAAGAAATCTGTGTTAATTTCTTGCATGGACCTTGTTCTCAGCAGCTGCAGAAAACATGAGGTGTTTAGGATCACCTATACATGGAGTACAACAGCCATCACAAATTCCCAGGAGCAGAACTACATACACCAGAACCACCAAACCAGAGGGGAAAAATAAGGTCACCACTTGTACCTACTTCACAAATCAGAAACACCAGTCGTATAACCTGAAGATGAAATTAAGGTTTTTTTTATATATGTGATACTTACAATTTTAAATCTAAACAATACTGAGCTGCAGTGAGGTTAACGTGTCCTTTTCCCCTGTAATACCCACAGCTTAAATCATTAATTACACACAGTAACACACAAAATTTTAATATGTGTAACAACAAGACACAGTAGATAAAAGAAAATACATTAAGGAGTAAGACACAAAAGTACAGAACCCACATTTTCAGATTCCAGTTTCATGCCCTGACAGACGCCCTACGACACCTTGGAAAAATCACTTGCTGCCTCCATGCTTCAAATTCTGTACATAAAATGGAGGCAACGCCTCTTCATTACCTCATCACCATCTCGCAACAACAAACCAACCAAAGATTGTGAAATATTTGCAAACTGCCAGACTGAAGGTCAATCAGAAGCCTTCCATAGATAAGGGCAAGTAGCATTTTTAACTAGTGTCAAGTGTTTTATTACCCTTAGAGATGGAGCACTCCTGCAGCCTTAAGTCACCATGTGAGCTCCAGCCAGGCTGCCAAGGAAAAACTGCATTTGCCTGTTCACTCTGGGAACCAGTGTGCAGTGACAGTACTGATTTTCTCACATTAAAAAAAATAATGCAATATACATAGTTTTGTACATTGAACGCCTGACAGATTTTTTTTTTAATATTAAAGGAAGCTTGTAGCCTCTTGTGTTTTAATAGTGCCACAGAGATTATCAGGCCACTATAATATCACAAAATTTGTTCACAGCAGGTAAAATTCACACCCTGCAGCGAACCAACAGAAAAGCTCTTAAACCTTAATTTCAGCCTTCACTGGCTAAGCCAGTGACAGACTTCTGTTGGCATTACACAGGGATATCTTTCTGGACTGGAATATAAAAAGCACTTGTGTCTCGAGGGCATTTCCTCCAAGACATTTTTGGTTTCCCACAAAAAAAGTGAAGGGAATCCGTTATAATCTACAGTCCAAATAAATCCCTTTTATTTACACTTGTTGATTCAAATAAAAGCAGATGATGGTACATCCCTGTATTTCTGCGATTTCTAAAAACTGGAAAACATACAGAATTTGACTATTTTATTAAAATAAAATTGGGTTTTGTATCCAATTAGTTATGAAGATACACTGAATTCAGAAAGCATGCTCTTCTATGAACCAGGAAGCAAACAGCAGAACTTCACCATTACTGAAAGTCAGTTTCGGTTAAGCAATTAACAAATGTGAAAAGAGAGAACAAGATCAGCATTCGAGAGAGAGATTGCAGCAAATAAATAGTCATGAGATGACCTGCAAACATTAAGGAAAGGAAAAAAATCACCCTGATAATAAAGTTATGCCTTTAAATATTAGTGAAAGAAAAAAAAAGAGGTTTCTTAAAAGAAAGGTCACAGAAATTACACATACAAAAGCAGGACAAAGGATGAAAAAGTCACCACCAAGTACCACGGTTCTGCTTTTCTCTCTCTCTCGTACACACGCACGCAAAAACCAAGGATGCTAAACACCAGCCCCTCTGCCCTGCCGGGGATCTGCAGGGCCATCTCTGCGCCTGCCGAGCTCCAGCCGGAGAAGTGGAAAGTTGGATCCATAACAAAGATCATTTTTCCACGCACAGTTTAATTTTAGCCCGGCTCTAACAAAAGGCGCCGTTCGGAACGCCCCAAACGCGTTATTTCCCTTCCAGATCCATCAAAGCCTCCTTTTGGAAACTCGATGCCGCCACACAATCAGGGCTTTATTCACGCAATTCAGCCCAACAAACACTTTTTCCTGCCTGGAAAAAAAAACACACCACTCCACAGACCGACGCCACAAAGCGGCCAGGAACCGGCATTCTCTGCGGGAAGGCGGCCAGGGCTGCCCACCCACTCTCCCAGAACGGAGTCCAAGGGGCTTCCCGCGGGCTCCCCCACATCCAAGCCCAGCGCGGGGCGGCCCTTTCCTCCCGGCGGCACGCGGGCAGCCGGTGCCCCCGCCCGGCCTCACCATGGCGGCCGCTACCCCCGCCGCCCCACGCGGCCGCCACGCGCGCCCGGGGCTGAGGCGCCGCTCTCGCCGCGCGCCGCTTCCCGTCAGGGTGGCTCGGTCGCCCGCGCGCGCGCCCGCCGCACCTGTCGGGTGGTTGCGCGGTCCGCGGAGGTGAGAGCAAGCGCGGCGGGAGGAGCGGGCGCGTCGGCGGCGGCAGCAGCAAACAATGGAGGAGTGAAGGACGGACACATTGACACACGGGCGCCGCGCGGCCGCCCCCTCCGCCCGGCCGCGCCACTGCTGCCACCTCCACGGGGGGGGGGGGGGGGGGGCACGGAGGAGAAGCCGAGAGGAAACCTTAAAAGGAAGGCAAAAGGAAAGAAAGCCCATTTCTCAGCTTTAAAATAAATAATAAGAGAGGAACGGACTCCTTCCCGTCAGCGCAGATCTAAGAAGGCGGCAGAGTGGGACAGCCAGGACCGTTCCCCCCCTAAGACGCTAAGGGAATGGTTCTCCCCGCAGGCTGCCCCTGGCGAGGCGGAGCAGCGCGAGGAAGCCGCCATGAGGCGCGGGGCAGGGGACAGAGAGGAGGAGCCTGAAGATGGAAGCAAAAGAAACGCAAAATCCATTTCTCCACTTTAAAACGATGGATAAGAGAGAAACAGACTCCTTCTCTCCAGTAAGGCGGCAGAGTGGGACAACTGGGACCCGCTCTCCCCCACCCCGCGGCAGGAATGGTTCGCCCCGCAGTCGGCCTCTGGCGAGGTGGAGCCGCTCGGGGAAGCCGCCAAGAGAAGCAGAAGGGGGGGAGATCCGGAGGGGAAACCGGAGGAAAGTCAGAAAAAGGAGGCAAAAGGAGAGCAAAACTGATTTCTCAATTTCAAAATTAGTGATCAAGTTTGAATAGACTCCTCCTCTCCATCAGCACCGATCGAGGAAGGTGGCAGAGTGAGACCTCCGGCACCCGTTCTCCCCCGCGGCGCGGCGGGAATGGTTCGCCCCGCGGCCTGGCGGAGCTGCGGGCTGAGGCCGCCATGAAGCGCGGGGCGGGGACGGAGGCTGCAGGTGTCGGCACAGGGAGGGGCGGGTCGGGGGTGGCTGCGGGCCTGGGGCCGCTACAGGGCTGAGCGAACCTTACCGACCGCGGGGGGCGCGATGGCTCCTCCCCGGAAAGGCGACCTGAGTGCGGAGGAGAAGGAGTTGCTGGCGGTGATCGCCGCAGGTGAGCGTCAGGCTCGCCCCGCCGGGCCTGGGGCGCTGTGGCTGTTACCGGCGGCCCTGAGCGGGGCGTCTCCTCAGCGGGGGCGCTGGAACCACTACCGGCTGCCCCGCGCGGTCCCCGGGCACGGCAGGGGTAGCTTGCCCTTCTCGGGGGCCATGAGAAGATCGCGCCGGCCTCCCAGCGCCCCCTTCCCGTGGGCCCCGTATCCCTTCTCCCTGACAGGACCTCCCCTGCCTCTGTGCCAGCCGGGGAATGCAAGGGGGCCGCTTGCCATGCGGGGAGGGAGTGGGCGTTGCGGCGCAACTCAGGCTGGGGAAACCCAGCTGTGAGGATCCGAGTCTGCCAAGGAAGGGTCGCGTCTTTCTTGTGTGCATCCACGTTAGTAACGTGCGTTGACATTTATCTAATGGCTTTTGTTAATACGCTTGAAAAAGAAAATTCTTGGGAATAATCCAGTTCTTTACCCTGTTACAGGTTTCCCTTTATGCTGTTGCCAGACCAGGATGTGTTTACAGACAGGGTGTTCTTGAATTGACAGAACTTAGAATGGTTTGAGTTGGAAGGAACCTTAAAGATCATCCAGTTCATGGGCAGGGACAGCTCCCACTGGACCAGGCTGCTCAAGACCCCCATCCAACCTGGCCTTGAACACTCCTAGGGAGGGGGCATCCACGACTTCCCTGGGCAACCTGTGCCATGCCTCACCTCATAATGGAGAATTTCTTCCTAATGTCTCTTCTAAATCTTCCCCCTTCCAATTTAAAGCCATTCCCCCTTGTCCTATCGCTACTTGGCCTTGTAAAATGTCCCTCCCCAGCTTTCCTGTAGCCCCCTTCAGGTACTGGAAGACTACTATAAGGTCTTCCAGGGAGCCTTCTCTTCTCCAGGCTGAACAAGCCCAGCTCTCTCAGCCTGTCCTCATAGCAGAGGCACTCCAGCCCTCTGAACATCTTCATGGCCTCTTCTGGACCTGTTCCAACAGTTCCATATCCTTGTATAGGGGATTCCAGAACCGGGCACAAAACTCCAGGTGGGGTCTCATGAAAGCTTGTCCAGGGTGTGGTAGAGGTCTTATCCCTTATACTGGTTTTTTTTCTATTTCATGTAAGCATTGCAGTTTTACCATGTTACATGGTACGTGTGCTTATTGCTGTGGATCTTTCTGTCATGTTTGTCGTAACAGCTGGGTTTCACTGTCTGGCAGAGTGAGTGTCACAGCCCTGTCTAGATAGTTTTACGCCAAACTGCGTTTTGATAATTCTGAGTGAGTTTTGTTGGTTGGAGGTGAATCCCTGATGTGCTCCATGCATTTTTATGTGTAGTTTTGAGGCAATTTGAACCTGTAAGAAATTTTATTTATAGTTTTGAGGCTTTAGTCTGCCTTATGTCAAAAAGTTCCGCTGTGTCAGAGACATAAGGACAGGGCAGTCAGCAACGAACATACTGTGGATCAAAATGTTTGATTGACTCACTTTAAGCAAAGTTTCAGGCCTTCATCTTGCAGATGCATCTGTCTAACTTACCTGATGCTTCTGATGAGCATCATGGGATAATTCTGATCTTTAGGTTAACCTCCTACTCGGACCAGGTCAGCTGTGAGATCAAAGGAGATTGCTAAGGGCTTTAGCTGATCAGGCCTTGAAAAACTTCGAGTATGGAGATTGTGTAGTGTCTCTGAGCAACCCGTTCTGCTTCTGCCCTGTGCTCGTCATGAAAATGAGTTTCCTTATCTCCAGTCTGAAGCTTTATTTTTCTTTCAGCTTCTGTCTGTTGTCTCTTGGCTTCCTACCATGCACCACGATGAGCAGCCTTGGCTCCAGCTTTAGACTCTAGCTAATTCTAGAACTCTCACTTCCGTCAGTGTAGCGTCTTGTTTGGAAATCCTTCAGTGTTTTGTCATACAGAACTCTAAACTTGTACATACAACTTTGCTTTGCTTTATTTGCATTAAAATTTACTTCGAAGATCACTCCTTGAAGACTTGCTCTTTCTGCTGGTTTTTTGCTAGGATGTTCTTCTGAAAATTACTCCAGGTTAAGAAGCTTCTCACATGTTTGTGTGTGTTTGTTTGTTTTAGTAAATATATATATCTGGGAGAGTAGGCTAGTGGACAGTGTCCTGACTGTTAGTCAATGTATTTTACTGGGTTTTCCTCAAGTGTGTGAGATGACTCAGGTGACTGGCTTTTTTTCCCTAAAATATTTAAAAAAAAAAAGTAAAGAAACCTGTTTAGTATAGTTAAACAACACAAAACCTTTATGAAAAGAAATCATTTCTAGTATTTGTAACATATTTTGAAAGAAAATGAGCCAAAACCTAAATTGCAAGAACTGCTTTGCTGAAATTTTCCAGGAAGGACACGCCCTTGTGATATAGTGAAGAAAAATGTGAAGCCTATCATGAAAATGGGCAGTGTAATGCTTAATTTTATTAAGCACATTGCTGCTGGAAGAGCATTGCTTTTGGTTGAATCAGTGATCAGAAGTTTCTGGTAATTTGCAGTAAATTTGATTCCCCAAACTTAGACTTTTTGAATGTTCTTTTATTTCTGTTTGAATGCCTTAAAGTCCCATTGGTATTACTCAGTAGGTTTTCAGTGGCTTTAAATCAAGTCCTTAGATCTCTGATTCTTGTAGCAAATTGAAAAACACAATGTTATGGCCTATTTTTTTTTGCACAGATTTTTTTCAGACTTCAGCCTACTTATGCAACTTTTAGAAAAGTCAGTGAGCAAGCTGCCTTGGACCTTGTCGTTTTCTGCTCTGTTCTTTATTACCAAAAGCAAATTCTTTCTACTTTGCTAGACCAGAAAGGTGGAATGTTGCAAATTTTAAATTTAAGCATGAAAGTATAAGTGAGTAAATGATAATGCATGTTTCGTTCTGACCAGAGTAGTCTTTGATATGGGATAATTCCCTTGTGAGAATTTAGACAGTTCTTTTAGACTAGACATGAGATACTCTGAAAAGAGGTCTAAGTACAGAATATGTTAAAATGCTGGGTATCATTTGACTCATTCCCAATTGTTCTGATGCAGTTTATGAAGAGCCGTATTAATGTCCTGTTCTTCTGTGTGTATTAATTGGGTACTTCACAAAAAATTTGATGTTTGCTCCTAGTGCATGCTCTCAGACTACTCTTTGATGTTGTGACTTCTTAGCTTTTAGCTTATAGTACAGAACACTTTTCACTTCTGAGACTCTTCAGTAAGTGCGATTGATTTTTTGGTGGTTAACCTACATTCCGAGTGGCTAATCTACAAAGATTTTGATTCTAACTGATCTTTTCGCTCTTGATTCTCAATTTATTCCCTTTCTCACCTCCCTTTTCTCTCTTCTTATGTCTTTTTTTTAATTAAAGGGAACACAGAAGAGGCTGGAAGACTACTGGGCAGCAAGAATGTCCGTGTCAATTGCTTGGATGAGGTACAGTGAAACTGTACAAGCATTATTTTGGGTTTAGCAAGGAAATATCTGAAGGCATTCTTGTTTTTAAATAACATTGCTATACAGACTCCTGGAAGCTGGAGTTATTGTGAAGATATTTCCAGCCTGCAGTTGAGTAATGAAACTTTGAAGAGCTCCTAATTTCTTTAAGAAAGCTTAGAGATTAGTATTTCTTAAAGTACTACACTGTATTGTCTCTCAGGTTCCAGCATGGACTTTGGTGTCTGTAAGGTAAGTTGAACACTGCAGCAAGATGCATCGGAGTGCTCCCTGACTTCTTGTTGCCTCCACCAAACTGTAGTCCCTCTGCTTAGATAGCAGCAGACAGTGTGGGTAAAGAATACCCATTCCCGTCTCACACTTTCCTGTCATCACTGAAAGCCTTTTCTTTGCAGAACCATAAATGTACTTGGAGAGTGAGCAGCTAGGTCAGAAGTGGAAAACATACTGTCTTTTGCAGAGGCAGATGTAGTAGACATGTAGAAAATAAAATCCTTAAGTACTATCTGAAACTGGGAAGAGAGTTCATGGAAAAGGAAACCTTGTGTAATGTTCCTATATGTTTACTCTTTTTCTTTTTACAATGTTCTTATAAAGCATGCATTAATATGAAGTATAACATGGAAGCAAAACTGTAATTTCCCATCACGCATGTTAGATCAACATGTAATTTATCAATTTAAGTGTCAATCTGTGTTTTTCTCAACTTTATCATTTCATAGGATCACTGGGAAATTCGGGCTAGAAGAGACCTAAAGAATTCCCTAGTTCAGCCTCTGACTCAAAGCAGCTTCAGCTCCGAAGTCAGATGAGGTTGTTCTGAGCTTTATCCTGTCTCACCTTGTCTCCAAGGATGGAGACTGCTCAACTTGTTCCATTGCCTTACTGTGCTTATGGTGGAAACGTTTTTCCCTTATGTCTGAGCCTCTATTTCAACTTGGACTCATTGTCTCTTGCCCTTCTGCCACCATAAGTGAAGAGTTTGCCTCTGTCCTCTCAGTGATCTTCCTGGAGGCACTGACCAGCTTCTGTTTGGTCCAACCAAGCTATCTCTTCTCCAGACTGAGCAAGCTCAGTTCCTGCAGCCTCTCTTCACTGCTCAACTGTTTAAGTCTTGGTGGTGGTCTACTGAACTCACGGTGGTTTATCCATGTCTTTATTGTACTGGAAGGCCAAAATTTGGATAGGGTACTGTAGATATGGTCTTGTGAATGCTAAATGGAGGCAGACTATCACTTCATCTACTGGTTGTCTTCCTGTAATATTGTTAGCCTTTTTTTGTGCTGCCAATAGATCAGTTTTCTGGTTGTTTTTAAGTACAGTTAAATATTTAAACCTTGATTTCCAATGCATGTATTTCAGCCAGCTACTGACAAACTGAGCTTTACAGTAAACTCTAGGAACCCAAAATACAGTGTAAGTGTGACTTTAAAAGCTTTTATTTTGGTGTAATTGCTGAATGACTGCACCCTTGGTGCAATATTAGTGCAACATCCAGGATTACTGTTGTGAGGATATGGTTTATTAATAGAAACCATAACTGAGTTATGCCTCAGGGTATTCTTAAAGAAGAAATAGTATTAACAATACCTGCCTAATGCTCACATCTGACTGTACATCCAAGGCACATAAGGCTTAAGAAGTTCATGCTATTGACTTCTTGCCGTCTCCTTTTTTATCCCCAAGAGTGCTGCATAGTGGTGCATGTTGAACAGGACCAGGTTCAGGTTTGCTTAGGATTCTTAATCCACCAGTCATCTCATGTCAACTTTCAGAATTTTTCTGTTGTAAGCCATTTCTCTTCTAAAGTGTTATTCTAACATCTACACATAAATAGTGTGTGGGAAGTCCCCATTGAACGTTACCTTCATCTATTATTCAACATTGTCAGAACTGAAGGCTGCTTTGAATCCATCAGGTTGTATTTTCTTCCTCTTCTGCCTTAGCTGTGTGTCCTGAAATCACATTATTATTTATATTACAACTGTTACTTATTTTATTAATGTTAAGAAATGCGGAAATTTGAAGGCTTGGATATTGAAATGGAGGAACGGTTCAGTTGGGAACAAAGAACTCATTTCCTTCCTTAAAGTCGTTTTTATATGAGAGAATTCACAGAGGAACACAGGTTTAATGTTTGTGGTACAGCAAACATGCAGTCACTGTTTAGTAATTTCCACAGGCTGAGGAATCCACAGCATCCAGAAGCAGGCTGTTACAAGTTGCACTTCCTGATTTTAAAAAATAAATATATAACTTACCTCTTTAATTTTTGAGTTGACCATATATTCTAACTGCTTAAATCTACTTTTTTTTTTCTAGAATAAAAACTACTGACAATATTTTCTCTATGTACCTTTAGACAAGGACCAAGTCACGTTTGAACATATTCCAAATGCATTGACATTTTAAGTATGTTGCCTGAAGTTGTGTTTCTTCAGTAAGTGAGCTATAATCATGGCTCTTCTCCAAATCCTTTTCAGTTGTTTCAACTTCTTCCTTCAAAAACAGTGGCAGAGCTGGATACAGTGTTGCTTCTGCTGTTGTTACATGTATTTTTAAAAATAACAAATTCTTTTTCTAAGTCTCTTTGCTTTTCCTGCCCCTGTGCCAAGATTCACTCACCCTTCACCTTCTATCTGCAGTGCCCCACTGGGAGCAGTAGGTCACTTGAAAGCAGAGTAAGATCCGCTTATTCAAATTACTTTCACAGATGCCCATCTTCCAGAATGGTGTAAATACCCAGCAGGTACAGTCCTGTTTTTTTCCCAGCATTCTTTCTGACCAAGTAATTTTTTGTGTTTGTGGATTTAGGTAATTGAAGGAGGGAAAGGTTTTTAGGCTTAATCACTGTCTTTATGAAAACAAAGGGATACATAGCTCTTCCATAAAACTTGTGTTTAACGGTTTGATTCTGGCAGATTTAAAACTTCAGGGACATTTAAGCTCAGGTGTCCCAAAATATTAGAACAAATAGATGGGCAATGGAAATTGATGGAAAATCAACACAAATACATTTCATTTAAATGCACGCTGCTTAGTCATTTTTTTGTCCTATTGCTAATTTGGAAACGTAGTGTTTTGTGTGACTTCATGTTGGCAGTTTGCTGACTGTAACTCCATCCATTTGCATGACGTGGCTAAGATCGTTCAGATTGTTACAGAAAGGCAGTCTAGCAGAAGCACATGGGATTTCTAGCCATGGAGATTTCCTCCAGTCATCCTGGTGGTTTAATTGCAAAGGAGCAGTGTACTACTACAATCCCATGTTTTATGCAGCTCTAGCAGAGGGACTTGACCTGAAAAGGCTTCACAGTTTTTCTGTATTAAAAATAATTTTTAAGTTGTTCGTAATCTTCTTGTATACACAACCATCATTTGGCATTAACAGCGTTACTCTTTTCCTCTAGTTCTGGTAATTCAGCTGTTCACTTCTTTTGGAAACAGTCCACCTCTGTGTGCTAATTATAGAACTGAGTACTTGCTGGGAATTACAGCAGCAGCCTGCTTGTTAATGTACGAGATACATGTAGCTTTACTCTGTTTATGTTCACTGGAGACCTCTCCAGTTAATCTACCTTGGTGTTCAGTGGGAACTTCCTATGCTAGCAGAAAATGCCTGGATCCTTGGCCTTTATTGAGGAGAGTTCCATCTTTTGATGTTCTTTACATAGTGTTTCAAAATCACACAAGCCAAAGAAAACTCAACTGCTATTAAGAATTATCTGGTTTCAATTCACCTTGCTGACTGATTCAGACTTTAACTTTTCTTCACTGCAGATGAACAGAAGGATCATCAGAGGAATCTAATGTGTTACATATGTGAAACCAACAGCTCAGCAGGACAAATATGAAGGAGGAGAACTATAGCTGTGGTCAACACTTACTGAACAGTATTGTATTCTAAATAGGTCATACTTAGCTATAGCTAAAATTATTCATGCATGTATCCGTTGACTACCTTCCAAATCCTGCTTGCAGTAAGTTTAAGATAGGCAAGGGCAATCTTATTCAAGCTTTAAGGGTGAAGTTTCTAAAAGTTTCAAACCAATAAAAAATCAAGTCGTATTTCTAGACCAGCGCATTCAGAACCAGTTCTGTTAAAAGTCAAAGGCATTTTTGCAATCCAATTCCAGTTCCAATACCTGAACCAGTTTCAATGAGTTGGTCTAATTTCAGTACTGCTGTTCCTTTTTATTTAGGAGAGTTGATTTTGAAGACATTCCTCGAATAATATTTGTCTTCCTTTAGGCACCTGCTCTTTTTACATCATTCCTTTCATTCTTAGAATCATGAAATCATTAAGGTTGGAAAAGACCTCTAAGGTCATCCAGTCCAACCATCACCCCAACACCCCCATGCGTACTAAACCTTGTCTCGAAGTGCCACATCTGCATGTTTTTTTGAACGCTTCTGGGGATGGTGACTCCACTACATCCTTGGGCAGCCTGTTCCAATGCTTCACCGCACTTTCAGTAAATAAATTTTTCCTAATGTCCCCAAAATATTGTCTCAAATTAAAGTCAAACCTTCAGTTTATGTGTTTAGTTTGTATTTTTCTGAAAGAATAGAACTGGTACAGCTGCCTGGATCTAAAGAATAAAATAAGGCATTCTTTCTACGTTAATATGGGGCTGGGTTCCTCATTGCAAAATAAGCTGGGAAAGGAAGAAGTGAATGCTTTAAAATTGCCAGTATACACATGTCTACAGCAGTTTTTCAGCTAGGATTTTTACAGTCCTCCCAACCCCCTACTCACATGTGCAATGTCATAATGTACCCCAATACCAGCTGAGGGAGCTGCTCCAGTGCGATCCAGCCCATGTGTGCCACATCTTGGCCAAGTTTCCACGGTTGAGAAGGGTGAAGAGAGCATGAGAAGTGGAAAACTCCGGGAGTGTTGGGACCACTTGGATTCCTCTTTTCTTTTGAGTAACACAAGTCTATGTGGCTATTTCAGTAGTGAAACGTTGGTGTGTTATCCACAAAACAATGGCTTTTAGAAGCATACATGTGCCATTTGTATTCTTACACAGTCAGCATGAGTGTTTGAATGCTCACAACATAGTCAGTTTTTCTGCCAAATATGCACAGGTCACTGGGATGTGAGATGTCTGTATTTTTTTTTTGTTTGTCCCAACTCTTGTTCCCTCGCCACCCCCCACTCCCCAGTTCCTCTGGTCAATAAAGTTTGAGGAACAGTGGTACTGAAAACTTCATCTGTAGTTCCTAGAAGGCAGAATGTTGCTTTTCCAGTTTATTATCTTCAAATTTTTTTTTTTTACTCATCCTGTGGAAGCACATCTCTCCCAGGTGCTGAAGAGAGAGAGACTAACCTACTTTCTTATTCCTCCACTTCTGGTGGTAAAGTCAAACCCCTCCCTGGTTCTGTTACTCCTCTGCCCTTCCCACGTCCCCACACATCCTTCCCTTGTTAGCTCTTTCAGCCCACTGACCCAGTAGTGTATTTTTTTTCCCTTCAATTGGTTCCTCCGCCATGGCAGCATTAGGTCAGCTTAGGATTTGGAATCCCATCCCTCAGTCTATTTCTGGTATGTTCTCACCATCAGGAACTGGGAAGGGTGGTGTGTAATGACAGGGCTGGCAGTGCCGTGAGTCATAGCCCTGTTGTACCAGGGCATCCTCTTTGGCTGATGAGCTGAAGAACCTGGCCAAGGGAAGTGCCAAGCAATTTCTAGAGGCACTGCAAGCTCTATTCCTGTAGGACAGTCAGACATACTGGGAATACTTACAGCCTTGTGAGAGATAGGAGATGTTAATTTTGCTCCCTGTAAACCATACAACACCCCTGCAAAGTAAATAAGAAACTGGGAAAGATTTATTTTTATCCTAGGGAATGAGGTTAAAAGACTGGATTTTTTTGTCATAAGAATGTTACATAGTAGTTGGTAGAAAATGGAATCTCTATCCTACTGGAGTAATAAATAATTTTTTTCACCTGTATGCTCAAAGAACTGTCAGCTATTGTAGTCTTTTTAGTATGTTGTATTAGCGATCCAAATGTCATCTATCAGAAAATAGACTGTTGCTGGACCTGTCTTTGATATTCAGCCTGAGAAGAGTATTTATAGTCATTTCAGTTTCTGCACAGGGACATAATACAGGATACCAAGGTTTTCCAGATAAGCTTGTGCTTACTCTGTCCCATTTTTGTTGCGAATGTGGAAGGTTGACATTAGTGTGACTTTAAATCCAATTTCTAACAACTGTCCACTTGTTTTCTCTTTGTTATGTGTTTTTGATCCACACTTCAGCCTGACGCTTTAAAAATTTAATCAAAGATTTCTAAAAAAATTTCCCAGGGAGGATGACAAAATACCCCAGCCCTTTTCTTTGTCCTATAATCCTCAGACACGCATTTTTTTTAATTGAAACAACTGCTGCTCAGAATATAACTAAAAGTGATGGTTTTCCTGAAGTTTCTTCACCAGTCAGAACCCTTAGTGTGTTCATATCTCCTCATAGCAGTACTTTTCTGTGCTGCTAGGGGAGGTGAATCTACGCTGACTCCAGACTGGGACTGGCCCTTAAAAATTGCTGTCTGTATAGTGTGACACAGTTAATATATTAGGATAGAAAGCCTTCACTTACCGCCAATGAAATCTAGTAAAACCAATCACAAATTTGTTTCAGGTCTGTGAAGTGATTTCTTCAGCTCTTTCTTTTCTTTAATGGCAGTTTATATTGCACTTTACAAAAATGTTTGGGGTTACTAAAATACAATGTGTCAAGGAACCATTTTTTATTGTTGGGAATGGAGAATAATGAAAAATATGATACTTGAAAAGTGTTGTTATAATTTTAACTGTTCGGATTTCCCTCACCTTTAGGAATTTTTTGAAAATTATACTGATAAATTGAACTCAATTAGCCTCAAACTGACAATGAGATTATTTCAGAGTATCCCATTACTAGGCGTTTACAGAGCTGCAGTAATGGTGTACGTGAGTGTATTGGTGTGCACAGCCTTAACAGGCAAAATAACGAAGAAAATGCCATTTTTATTTCCTTCAAGGACAAACTGAAGCAGACTCCCTTGTATTCAGTGGTGGAGAATGTTCTTGGGCAATTTTGTCTCTTGGCTAATAATCTGAATTCTGACTTGGTGTTAAGTGAAAATAAAGAGCACATTGGAAAAAGCGTATCAAATTCTAAAAATGAAATGTCATGTAATTTTCCCAGACAGAAATGCACTCTTCCCTGCCCTTTGAGAGGGAGAGAGCCTGCACTAACAATTCACTGGAGTTCTGAAAGTTTCCCTTAGGCTTTGCCCAGTTTTGCATTTATAATTACACCAGACCAACTCCAATAAAAACTTGGCGCCTCCCTTACTGAAGCTAATGGATTTTGTGCTGGTGTGGCTTATCAAAAGGCAAGGTTTGAGGCTATGTTGTTGTTAAACTCCAGGTAGAGCTGTGTGTCTTTACAAGCACTTTCAGAGCTCTGGCTGATGTAAGATCACAGATGCAATACCAGAAAGGGTGGATAAGTGAGAGAGAGGAGGATAACACAATTATCAGTAATCATGACTAAAACTGAGAAAGATAGGTTTCATAAACTGCAAATCTTCTTAATGGCAAAAACTACAACAGCCTATTCCTAATTTTCTTGTTGCTTATTGTGTAAGCAGGGGGAAAAGTAGTAACTTAGGAACCTGACAGGTTTTATAAAACAAGCTTCTCCAGCCAGCAGAAGCATTAATTCTCTTTATACAAAAGGCTAATGACAAATTGGTGTTGTGGTTTGTATTTGTTCAACACTGGTCTGTTTTCATAAATGTAGCACAGCATAATCAGAAAAGTGACATGGAAATGGAAATCCTACTGCAGTAACTAGTTTTTTTGGTCAAGATTTTGTGAGCTTTTTTGTTGTTACTAATTTAGATATTATGTAAGGCTTTGGAAGTTATACTGAGTATGTGTGTACTACTGAAAATTATCAGTAATATGGAGATCAAGAGATGTGATGAATGCTTTCTTGTATGCTTCTTCCTTCTTTCTTTTGCTAGCATGGCATGACCCCTCTAATGCACGCAGCGTACAAAGGGAAAGTAGACATGTGTAAGTTGCTCTTGCGACATGGAGCTGATGTTAACTGCAATGAACATGAGCATGGATATACTGCCCTCATGTTTGCTGGACTTTCAGGTAAATTCTCACTAAGCTTAGGTCACTGATTGTTATGACATTAATGGGTACAATTTACCATAAATTAATAAATTAAACGGAAGTGTTGACATGGTTTTATTACTCAAGTTTGCTGTTACTTATGTGAACCACAAAAATATGTCAAGACCAGTAGAACCATCAGGACAGTGGAATAGGAGAGCTACTGTTCAGGCTTGGGATCTTTCTTCGTATAAAATTTGATTTTGATCAGCATTTTGAGGCAAATAGTCAATCTGAACTTTGTTGCATATCTCAAAATTCAGTCTCCTGTGACAGTTCTCTTGTGCAGTGTGATACATTCTGTTCAATTATACTGTTACACTCAAAAAGATGCTGCACCATTCTGCTTTTTTTTTTAGGACTACAAAGCATGAGCTTTTAGTTACTATTTGAGGCTTGTCAAATCAATCCAGTGTTTTTCAAATTTAATCCTTTTCTTACATATATTTTGCAATTATCTTGTGGGCTTTTAAATATATATTTAGTAAGTTTTAAAAACATTTTTTTCTCACATTATTTTTCCCTCTCCTCTTGCTTATTTTTTTCCATGAGGGTGCTTAAGACTGTATATGTCTCCTCCTGTCTCCAGTGTTGATTTGAAGCTTTATTCTTTCTATCCTTTTTCCATGATGAAAGGAACAATTATTTCCTTGAGTGAGAAAAAGACACTACATAAAATCATTGTTCCTTCTGGGGTAAAGAATAGATTTGGGAATATTAGGTTATTTTAAGTATCTTCCTCACTAGGCCACTTACATCTTCACAAAAAGAGGATGCTAGACAAGTAAGATTTCTTAGCAAGTTGAGTTTAAACTCTGCCTTCTTTATTTATAAGTTTAAAAAGCCGAAGGCAGGTGTGTGAATATGAACCTTACCTGGATGATCAGATTGCTTTTCTGCTCAGACTTTGGTAAAAAGATTTGAGAAATTTCAGTGTTCTGTGGCAATAAACAGTATCAATTCTTCAGCAGGGAGGTGGGAAAAAACTCTTAGGGGCTGTTAAATGACTACAGCTTTGTGGCAAACGTGTGAATTTTACTATTTTCTCACGGCTGAGCTTTTAACCCATCATCCTGGGTTTGAATGCTTCTGCATGTTGATTTTAAAGTCTGTTATCTGTGAGTGCAAAAGGTATGTGAGCACTACTGACTCAATGCCTTTGTTTTTAAATTAGAAACATTCACTTCCATCCACCACCCCTTCTTTTTTCATATTCACTTTTCTGTACTGGATATATGGACAAAACCTGATAAAGTAAGAATACCTTTGAAAGCAGAACCAGCAGGAGTGGAGACAAGTCCTTGTCTCTTGTCTCTGAAGGGCACCTGAAGTCTGAAGTCTCCTGTCCTTGTCTCTGAAGGGCACCAATTAAGTCATCTAGTCTTCCCATCAAATTTTAGCTCCATTTTAGTTGGTCTTTAGCCCAGTCTGAACACCCAGTTCCCGCTGTGGAGAAAGGAACAATCTATTCTCTTCTCTGTGCTTCTGCTACATAATAGTACTGGATTTGTTTTTCTTCTTAGAATAGCAAATGCTGTAATTGAACTGTCAAACTAGATTAGTAGAATTTGCTTCTATACTGCTATTCAGAGCGACCAAGTGGCTCTAGCGTAGTTATTATATGTATACGAATCCTGTAAGCTTGATGGGGAGGTGAATGTGCATTGCAGAGAGCAGAGTTATACCCTGCCTGAATTTATTCATACTTCAGTTTGTCCCTCTGGAACCATAAATAAGGAGACAGCACCATGCCTTTCTCTTAATCTGTTCTTAAAATAATGACATTCATTTCCCTCAGTGTTATTCCTGGTCTTTGAGAAATTCACCCCTTGGTTTTCTACAACACAAAGAATTACAAGTTCTGGTTTATTCTCTCTCATTCTGTGTATCTTCTCCCCAAATTCAGGAAACAAAGAAATCACCTGGATGATGTTAGAGGCTGGAGCAGAGACTGATGTTGTCAACTCTGTGGGAAGGACAGCAGCTCAGATGGCTGCTTTTGTCGGTAAGGTGAAAGTCTATTATCATTTCCTAAATTCTTAAAGAAGTAAAATGTTAGACTGATTCTTTTTATTGGACAATCATTACTTAATGATCTGTTCTAAACTGACGTATTTTTTCAGCTTATTTTCCACACCTCATCCTGTAACAGAGTCAATTTGTGATCTATTCCCATGCTTTGTTTCATAGAAACACAAATGATCTTAGCTGTAAGAATAGATGCTGCCGTTCTGCAAGCACACAGGTTTTTGCAGTGAGGTCCCTTTTCAGGTACTCAGAGGAGGCTTGAGGTGTCTGAAGTGCAGGTGTGTGCTTCTGCAGTACCAAGTGTGTAACTGGGGCTACCTTCGTGGAGAGGCATGAATGTAGCTCTAGGAGTCAGGAACTCTCATCTGAGCTTTCCACAAGCATGCTGTAGGCTAGGCGAGTCACCTCCCGCCCTTCTCCCTCTGCGTATGGGAGCTGGAGAAGTCTCAGAACCTATTCTGAGATATTCAGAACATATTGAACTCAACTTGACTAGAACAAGATAAAGATTTGTCATCCCAGTGTTCTGTGTGATCCTGGGAAGAACATGCACCTAGGCTTTTTTTCTGTTGTATTTTTAATTCTAATCTTTTTTTTTCCATTTCAACCCTTTCTACTTCTTTACTCGTCAGTGCTGGGAGATTCCTGGATTAAGGTTCTGAAATATATCACCTTTTCTCTATTCTAGCAAGGACGTGTGATAAAATATTACCAGAAAAAGTGGAGTAATTTTAATGACTCAACTACTGCTGTCCAGATGAGCTTCCCAACAACCAAAAATTAAGACATGTATTTTCACTTCAGCACAACTTTCTCATATTGTTCAAACATCTGAGAACTCTCTCGCAAGTCCATTAGGTGTTCTGGATCCAAGAACCTACCTTGCTGTTTGGATTTACTTCTTGCAGTTTCAATTAAAGAGGAGAAGATTGACATTGCTTACTTGAAATTCAAGCAGCAAAACTTTAATTATTCACTTAATATGTCAAAGAAGTCCACTCCCATTAATTCTACTTTGGCTTTGGAGAGTCTTTTCCAATATGACGCTAAATTGAGATATTAGTAAATGAGGAGTGTTATCTGCAACATAATTTTGGAGAATTTTTGTTTAAATTCTCATCATGTCACCAAGATAGAATAAATATTTTCAGGCATACTGAGATATGCTGCTCTGTAAAAGTCTGAACATTGAAATCCACTCCTGTTTTTTTTTTATTCTCTATCCAACCAACGTTAGTTCAGCTGTTCATGCGTAGGAAGTGAGGATGCTTCTTCCCCTGTTGTTTGTCTTACACTGTGCTCTGTTAGGTTAGAACAGTCTCTTCTGAAACAGTGGAGGGTTTTAATACTGGTACTTGGTTGGCAGTGTCATCTTCTGCTGATTAATAGGATTAGTGCCAAGATAAATCAATCAATTTAAAGAATGTGGTCCTGAACTCAAGAAGCGAAATTTTACTTTCCCTTTAGCCAAGTAATCCATCGTATTGTCAGATATAGAAATAAGAAGAGGGTGTAAGTTATCTCATCTTGTTACTTTCATCACAGTCTGAGTTTTTGGTTTTTTTGTAAATTTTAAAACATATTCTGTTCTTACAGTTCCTCCAACTTTAAGTTAATACACTACAAGCATTTCAGGTCTGAAAACTTGCAAGTCCCAATGCAAGTGTCATTAATTTTTGAAAGTGTAAAGTGGAGAAAACTTCTCTTGGGAAATTTTAACACCAGAATGAGATGACCTAATGTAGTATAACTTTGGGGAGAAACACTTGCTCTCTTAGTTCTGGCTTACCAGGGGAAGAGGATAGAATTTTCAAAAGGAAATGTCATGAAGTCATTCCATGCTGGGAGCCAGTAAATCTATACTTACTGAATGTAAAAGAATGGCAAGAGTTGCTTGTAACCAGTGCAGAGTAAGGAGCGACTGAGGGAGTTGGGGCTGTTTAGTCTAAAGAAGAGGAGGCTCAGGGGAGACCTCATTGCTCTGTACAACTACCTAAAAGGAGGTTGTAGGCGGGCAGGGGTTGGTGTCTTCTCTCGGGTGACCAGTGACAGAACTAGAGGGCATGGACTCAAGCTTCGTCAGGGAAAGTTTAGGCTTGATGTGAGGAAGAAGTTCTTCACTGAAAGGGTGATTGGCCATTGGAATGCGCTGCCCAGGGAGGTGGTGGAGTCACCGACCCTGGAGGTCTTAAAGGGGAGACTGGATGAGGCACTGAGTGCCATGGTTTAGATGATGGTTGGTGTTAGTGTTGGTGTTGGTATTAGTGTTGGGTTATAGGTTGGACTCGATGATCTCAGAGGTCCTTTCCAACCTTGTGATACTGTGATACTGTGTGCTAAGCTCCTTTGTGGGTGATTCTCACCTGTATTTCTTGTATTACATTTGAGGTTACAATGGGATGGTGGTAACATTACTGTTATTGTTGTTATTGATATTATTTCATTTCATCAGTGATTTTTTTTTTGTGTGTCCCTCTAGGTCAACACGACTGTGTGACTGTCATCAACAACTTCTTTCCACGTGAAAGGCTGGACTACTATACTAAACCACAAGGCTTAGATAAAGAACCAAAATTGCCAGTGAAATTAGCTGGTCCTCTACATAAAATTATTACTACTACCAACATGCATCCTGTTAAGGTGGAGTAATATGTAAATTGTATGTGGTTTTTGGCATGGGAACTGTTTATTTATGTCAGAAAGCATTCAGGTCTCCTGAGAGTCCAATTGAGATCAAAAGCACTTATCTACTAATTCAGATGCTTCTGAAAATGAGAAAGAATTGGGCTCAAAATTTAGACATGATTCAAAAATGAAGTTTTTCTAGTGTTTATATACACCAGAGTCTTGAAGTAACACCTTTAAGTGGAGAGATCTTTATTTTTTTCGACAATAACCATAAAATTAATAAATAGCTTTCTTTTTTGGCTTTTTTTCCCTAGCCCCACATGAAGTAGAAGCATAAAACAACTTACTGTCTTAACAAAATCTCATTGTTCTCTCAGTGCTTGCCTCCTACCTTCTTGTCTTCCTACCTTCATCACATTGTGTGTCTACCTGCCTTCATCACTAGTTCACCATAGTAACATCTACTTCTGTTTCTGAAAGCATGGGCAAGAAATGTTTGGTTTTACCTCTTAGTGTATTTAGTGAAAAGAATGTCTTTTATGATTTGCTCCTCTGGTATAGTTCAGAGAAATGAACATGCCTGAATTCAAGGACTGGTTCCTTGAGCTTGCCATTCAAACTTGGGAATTTGTCAACAGTTGCCAGCTAAGTATCTGCAGCACTAACAAAGAGTAACACCCCGGTCACAGCTGTTACAGTTTAGTGAGTAGAGCATTTCCTCTTGGAAATGGTCAGTTCAGTGCTTTAGTGGCCTAACTGAAGCTCTCCAAGATTATGTGTTCTGTGAAACTGCTGAAATCAGAGAAATCCAGTTTTAGGTGTTCAGAAGGAAGGTGATTTCCCATCGGAGTATGGTAGTTTCTGTAATTGTTTCTCTTGAAATAGTTTTGATTCTTCAGGTTCTTGTTCTGGAAAAATCCTTACTATTTTTATAGCAGACCTAATTTTGAATGTTTTTTGTGTGGGAACTCTGAGTTGGGGGCAAGATGGGGACAACTGCGTAAAACAGAAGTAGAAGAATATTAGAAAATCCTCTGAAATACAGCTAGAATGAGCTATGTAACTTTTAATGCTAATACACAAATTTTAAAACGCTAATTCCTAATTGGATTACATTTTCTTCGATCTTTCTCATAGATTGTGATGCTGGTGAAAGAGAACCCTCTGTTGGCTGAAGTAGAAGCACTGCAGAAATGTTACAGGGTTCTGGATCTAATTTGTGAGAAATGTATGAAGCAGAAAGATATGAATGAAGTACTGGCTATGAAAATGCACTACATCAGTTGCATCTTCCAGAAATGTATTACTTTCTTAAAAGAGCGAGAGGATAAACTAGATGGATTTATCAAAAGGTACATATTTCTACAGAGAGGTCTGAAAGCATGTGTATGAAGCAGCTTTACAGATAGCAGAAAAAGGAAACTGGATTGTCTTGGATAAAAGATTATTACAGCTGCAGTTGCTTCAGGGTGGCACTGACTCCCCTTTTTCTGTATGAAATGGTGTTATCCTTTCTTGGGTACAAAGGAACATTCCTAGAGTTTCAGCTCCCTGCTGGACCTGGTTAGAGCTTGGCAACCACACATACACCATGAAGCAGCAGAGAGGAACATGTGGTGGAGAAAAAGGGGTGTTGCAAGCTTGAAAAAGAAGTTTCTCCGTGTCATATAGGGTTCATATGGGAATATTTCTCTTGCAATTTTGCTCTCCAGCCATCATACACTGTGAGATTTTTTTTCAAAAACACTTAAGCAATCAAGAACTGCAAATCTCACTGACTCTGGATGAGACTTCGATTCTTAAATCACTTAGACAGATCTTCAGAACTCACTCAGTTATAAAACCAGCTGTCTGATCAAAGTAAGTGGCCTGACTTTTAAAAGTATCGCCTTCCCCATAGACCTCTGTGTTTTTTTGCGTGATATTGAAAATAAATTCTGAAGCCAACTTTCACATACTGATGTCAAATAGTTCATCATCGATCCACATAAAACAGCAGGAGCCAACCAGATAAATCAGGACTATAACAACCAGGCATCAGGACTATAACATGTTATTAAACATAAGTAAAGCAGAACTTACATTTTAAAGTATTGTGTATTCTTCACTGTTTATTTTTACAATGCTCTTTTTTAACCACAAGAAAGCATTTTGCTGCTTCAGTCAGACATAGATACTAGCTGGCCCGTAGATAATTATTTTTCTCTGTCTGATTGAATTAGTAAGTAGTGGTTTCAGAGCATGCATTTAGTTATTTTATGTTTCATGATTGTGCATTAAAATAAAAATAATTACATTTGCATTTTAATTTACGTATGAAGTTGCCAAATTATTTTGAATTATAATTCTCTATAATTTGAAAGAGGACAGAGGCAGCGTGCGGTGTCTTTGTTCTTGAACATTTACCATGTCATTTCTTATTTGACTTTGGTTTTAAAAAATATAGTCTCTTGAAAGGGAGAGAGAAAGATGGTTTCCCTGTATATCAAGAGAAGCTAATTCGAGAAAGTATCCGGAAGTTTCCTTACTGTGAAGCTACATTGCTCCAGCAGCTTGTGAGAAGTATTGCGCCAGTTGAAATAGTAAGTTTTTCCTATCACTTTCTTAGCAGCTTGCATAGTAAATTCAGTTTAAACTGAGCCATTTTTCTGTTTCTCAGCTGTTGCAATGTGTTGTATTAAGCAAAGGGTTTTGATGTCCCTGAACTTTCTGGCACAGTGGAATTTTATTTTACATATTGCAGGAAAATGCTCTAAAATGAATCAACTGGTAGTTTTTTCCTGTGCCCATAACAATGCTTTTAAAGAAAATTGAAACAATTTGCTTCTGTGTCAGAGCTTTCTTTTCCTGCTCTGGGACGTCTACTCAGTTTTTCTTTGCCAGTTGGCTTTTACAAATTGTAGATTCAGGAAGATGAAACTCATTTTGCACTCTTTTCACGATATCTAAATTCAATTTATGATCAAGTGATTTTCTGGATTTAATGCAATCATTATTTCTAGTGTTCACAAAAAGTGGGTAGGAAAAGAAAAAAACATTCTGTGAAGCTCCTTTTGTCACAGGGAGAGGCAAGACGATGGAATGTAGAGCAGAATGCGTATCTAAATTAGGAAATCATAACTACAAGTATAAAATCTGACTTCTGAGTTTTCCTCATATGCCTTTGCTAACACACTCTTCATTATAAAACTACTAATTAGTTTATATAAATCTTACACAAGAGTTACTATTCTTTTTTAAGAATGTTCTGTCTGGTCTCTGTGAGCTGTATGTTATAGGCAATAACACTGGCAGAGTGGAACAATTTTGTGACGTGTTTGGATTATGCTGAGGGAATTAAAAATAGCCTCCATCTTAAGTGGCTCCAGCCTACTAAAACGTCTTGAGGCTTAATGCAATCCCTACTGTTTGTCTAAGCCAGAAAAATAAACACTGTGTGAAAACATAAGCCATCATGATGCATTAAGACTTGCTTTAGAGTAAACGTTTTCCTTCCTGTCCTTTTTTCTTAGAAGAGCAGTCTTCCCTGCCTTCTCCCTTTAAAGAAATGGGGTTTGTTACATTAGTTTTCTGTCCCTTATGCAGAAGTGTTAAGGAGGAGATGCTGTAAATTTTTAATTATCTGGAAGGCCTTGACCTTTGGCATGC
Organism: Dromococcyx pavoninus; assembly: GCA_033558185.1. Taxonomy (NCBI): domain Eukaryota; kingdom Metazoa; phylum Chordata; class Aves; order Cuculiformes; family Neomorphidae; genus Dromococcyx; species Dromococcyx pavoninus. Next base: position 1,726,512 of record JAUMJL010000104.1, on the reverse strand, counting down.
ACAATTACTTGGATTCAGTCTGGGCATCTCAGCATTGTCATAGTAGTTATGATTGTGCATATTCCATGGTAGTCCGACAGTTTAAGGATTTACTTAGAGCTGGAGCAGTTTGCCATTTTTTTTTCTCTAAAGTTTATATCATTGCCCAAAATAATCATCGTAATTTATGGGTACTGGTAAAATATAGTAAATCTTACTGCTTGTAGGGCATGGGAAAGATACTGCAAATAATAATATGCAAATCATTGTTTTGAAGACTCAGAGTTCTGACCTCTTGGTCTGTACACCGAGCATAGCAGTGGATCAGTGACAAGTAAAGCAGTTTTCTGTGTGCCAGCACAGAGACTAATCTGCAAAAACCTTCTGTGTGTGATCTACAAGTGGATGACTGTGTTAAGAACACAGAGTTCCTTAGTAGCATTATTATAATTTACAGGGTGAAAGATGATAATTTTTAACCTCTCTTCTACAGAATATAAGGACTAAGTTAATTTTATATAACAACATTTATCTAACCATATAAATGTTAAGTTGTGCATTTTAGTTGAAGTTCTGTGACATAGTTTTACGTTCTGGCTGCTACGGCTTCTTCAGTGAGGCTGAAGAATGATGATTGCATTGCTTGTTTTGTTTTTCTCTTGCGTGTCCATCTTCTGATAGTGATTTTTGATCTCATTACCACTTTTTGTCTTACCTACAGGGTTCTGATCCTACAGCTTTTTCTGTACTTACACAAGCTATTACTGGCCAAGTGGGGTTTGTGGATGCTGAATTTTGTACAACTTGTGGGGGAAAGGGAGCAGGCAAAAGATGTTCCGTTTGTAAAATGGTAAGAATCCATAAATAGTTATAATGAATCAGAAAAAGTAGTGCCACTGAGGTGCTGAGGATTTTGAATGCTTAACTATCTACTATGTAGACTTAGGAGGAATTTGTGCCTACACTGAAAATGCAGAAGCCATCTACTTCTGGGGAGATGTCTGAAATTCTCAAGTAGGAGTCCTTGGATTTCCAAGCATATATGTTTAAGAATTAAGGAAGTAAAATCTCTGAATGTTCAGAGTTAACAAAACAAACTATTCTCTGTAGAGTTTTGCATAGGTTACAGTCACATCATGTGACCTTACAAATTGCTTAAAAATACCATTAAGTAATATACATAGAGAGATTTAACTCAGTACACTACAAAATGCAAGACTATTGTATATTTTTTTTAGTACATACAGATGAATTGATAGCTTTGGTAATTTTCAGGTGATGTACTGCGACCAGAACTGCCAGAAAACACACTGGTTTACCCACAAAAAAGTCTGCAAGACCCTGAAGGAAATTCATGAGAAACAAGAACTAGAAGCTGCCAAAGAAAAAAGGAAACAAGAAAAAAAGCAAAAGCAAGGTTAGGCTCTATAGTTTGCTTGCTGAAACTAATGCTGCATTAAATGTATCACAAGGAGCAATACTAACAGGTCTTAAAATCTCTGACAGCTGAGGTTGAAAGAAAAATCTTCATTGTAGCATAACAAGATCCCTGCTTTTGTTGGAATTCTAGTCTTTCAGTTTACAGATGTGATATACTTTATAAAATCTGTTTTTTAATGCTAGAGTTACACAGATTCCTACAACTAAAGCTTTCTGAATTACACTGTTTCAAAATCCAAATCTTTAATCAAAATAATGCAGAAGTTTCATGCTGCTCTGCTTTTTGTTGGAGGTATTGGGACAAGTTGGAAAAAAGCAAGCAACCCACTTCCAGTTGCAAAAGTTAATGTAGATGTTAATACTTCTGTAATACTTTCTTCTTCATAATCAGTGTCAAGTTAATTTTGTTATGTACTTTCATGTCATGAAAGCATTACTCCTTAAAATATTAACAGTGTTATATTTCCCTTCAATTAACAAGTAATTAATGACAGAGAAAACACTGTATCACACACACACCCTTTAACTTACTCTGATACAGTGTTTCTGTAAGTGAAATAATAGGAACATTGAAATCAATTTTTCTCTCTTATAACTTAAGATTCTTCTTCCCTTGTTCTAAGGATTGTTAGAAGTGCACTGGACAAATCACACTTGTCTTGTAACGGTGGTATTTTTCACTTCAGCTGGGCTGTAAAAGCTATAGCAGGATATAAAGTCGTAACAAATTAGAAATTATTGAAATTTTCAACAGCTTCCTGTGATGATGCTGTTTCAAGAGTTGCTGTTGCAGGCACAAGATGACTGGAAGTTGGAGGAAGGCATAGTAGAAATCCCTAAGTATATTGCATAGCAGTATGGCAAAACATGATGAGCCATGAGCAGCGTGGTACCTCGCAATGGGGACAAATACACACACCTGCAGGTTCACATTAACTGAACCAGTCAGTGCCAGGTGCTGTTCTCTTCAGAGGGAGAGGCAGGATCTTGGTGGATGGCTCTTATCCCTCTCTTCTTAAAAAGGGAAGCTAAGACATGTTACTACTGCAATATCTACATGTTACTCTTCATTAACTTCTTCAGCTACATGGCCAATGCACTGCAGACCTTACCAGATTATCCATTGTTAGCAAGACAGTGAACTCCTCCTAGCTTCAAGTCCCCTGTGAATGGCAGTGTATCAAAGATATTCACATGAACAGCAGTTTTATTCCAAAAAGCTAATAACACTCCCTACAATCCTATACATCAGAAAAAGAAAAATCCGACAGCTGCAACTACAAGCAAAACTGAGTTTAAGAGTTCCCACTGTACAGGGGTGAGAGTTAAGGAAGTCTGTGCTTCAGCCTGTGCTTAAGGCAGTTTGCTCCATAGCCAAATGAGACCTTGGCAGGCCTTGGGCAGTGCTGTGGCTGGCTGTGACAGTGTTTTCAGCTGGCTGTTGGTCATAACAGAGCATAAGAAACCAAGGTGAACTGTTTCTGAAGGTGCCCCCGACTAGGCTTTTCCCCCTCCTTCTTTTCCCAATTGCTATCATACAAGCCCTACTTAGCACAGTCAGGGCAAAAAGTTATTTTTTTCGCTGAAAACTTCACTTGAAAAATGAAGTGCAACAGCTGATTCTGTTCTGTGCAACCAGGTTATGAATTTTAGGTGACTTACTTAGACCAGGGTTCATTGTGGTCAACCGTTCATTTGCAAAGAATTTCATAGAATCATAGAATCTTCCGGTTGGAAAAGACCTTTGAGATCATCGAGTCCAACCGCACCCATCCTCCACTAAACCATGTCCCTCAAAAACTCATCTACCCATTTTTTAAACACCTCCAGGGATGGTGACTCAACCACTTCCCTGGGCAAGTCTGTTATATGCAAAAATGCTTCCTATGTAATCATGTACAAAAAGCCACCTGCATTTTGTGTTTAACCGCCTGCAGCCATTCTTTGAAAAATTAACTGCAGGAATAGTGTCGATAAAGAATCTTTGAACTGAAAGTCAAAATAGCTGCAGTGCCCTATCTGTTCCTCTACATTAAAAGTACAGCAAAAGTGAAGATAAATGAATCACAGATTTGTGTAGGGTTGATTTCAGCGTAATCTTATACCAACTTAGAGAGGGCTCTAGCGTCTTCAGTCTTTTTTTATGAAGTTTGGTTAAATTAATCACTTCTGTAATTGATGCAACGTTTGCTAGTGTTTATTTATGCTTCAGTAATAAAAATGTTTGCTTGCAGATTACTTCAGTGTTTACTGATGATGCCGTTTGTCTCCTATTTAGACGAAGCGCAACTTGTGGAGGGTAGTTCTGCAAGTGAGGAACAGTCAGATCCTGCTCCAGATGCTAATGAAAAAGTGGATCCAAACCATGCTGCTGACCAAACGGAAGAACCTGAATTAACCAAAGAGACGGACGCACAGGCCCTGCACCCAGAAAGTCCACTGGAAAGTGAGACTGACTTAGCTGACATTGCTCTTCAAAAAACTCAAGAGTCTGAGGAGTAAGAATTGGGCAGGAAGGAACTGAGAGTTCTGTCTGCATCCCTGTACCTCAAGGCTCCTAAAGAATTTTTTATGCTGACCGTGTTGGAGTTCTTACAGCACGGCTTATGCAAGGCTCCATGTGACAGACAGCACGTCTCTGTTCATCATGAGATGAAGCACTGGCTCATTTGTCAATAAATCCTTCGAGTTCTGTTGTAGATTCTTAAATAGGTATTTATTATCTGGTAAAAACTAGGGTGGCGTAGACCAATAGTAAGCATAGTGAGAATCTATGAGTATCTGTGGTTAATCAGCCACTTAGTGATAAAAAAAAGCATTTGGTTTGGATTACTTGTGTTTTCAGAACCTAAATCTATTTTAATTGCAATTTAAATATTTTTTCTGCAAGTACACAGAACTGTAGTTAGAAGCATTGGGAAGCCAACTGTTAAATTGCTTTTTTACACCACTTTATGAAGCTTTACCTGAAGGAATTCAGTAGCAGTTAAGTTTCTGAAGATAATCTAAATTCTCAACTTTTTTTGACGTTACTGTAAATATTTTTGACTAGTGAGTGCACAGCAGCAGTGTCTATTTTGTGACAGTTTTATTAAATGATACTGCTCTTTCAGATGTCTCGAGCTGACCATGAAATGTGTGTATTAACAGAATTATTTCACCATTGGTTTGGTCAAAAATATTTCAAGTTTGTCAGAGTCTAATGAAGGGAAAACTAGAATGATTTAAAATGTTTTGATTGACAAGAATAGTAAATCTCAGCTGTGAGGTAAAGATGCCTTAGAGCACACTGGGATATTGCTTATAAGTTAGTTCATAAACATAAAAGGTGTTTAATATTGTTCCTGCTGAACCTGATCATAGTGAATTAAAAGGGAAAATTCATTTGGGCATTGATACAACTGGGATTTTTCTTAGGCTTTCAATTAATATCATATGTAGAAAACAGCTTCTCTTAGCTGTGCTGTTTTCACTCAGATTTACCAGTATTGTCTCATAAAATCGGTGGGACTGCCACAATCCAAAGTATCACTTGCTGCACAAGGATGGCAAAATCTGAGATTATCTAATTGTTGAATAAATAAATGGTGTTTTGAACATGACAATATCCTTTGGCTTAGAGGAATAAGGACCATTCTCAAAACAGAGGAAAGACACTATTAATTTTTTATTATTTGATATATTGAAAGTTTTGCTTGATATTCTGAAAACTGTAAGAGTGAGTATACATAAATGCACCTGTGCAAGGAATGTACCTGTGTTTTTATTTCAAGTATTAGAAGAATAAATCATGAAGAATAAAGGGAAGTTTTTTGAAAGAACGGAGCTGAGTGGCAATTTCTGTTCACTGTGTCTGTTCGTGCCTGTTGGGACGTACGGTGTCGTTCCCATTTGATGTGCATGGGCCTCCTGGAGCTCAGGTGTACAAGTTTAATTTGGTTGCCAAGAAAAAGATGCCTGCCTGGAACTTGGCTATGTAATCATAATGCAGTCGCTGTCTGCTCTTAGATCTGGAGTGTGGAAGTGCTGCTGGTTCCCTATTCTATACAGAGCACTTGGGGCTCACTGAGACTCTTTAAGGTTTCTCTGAAAATGCAACCACTTTAGGCCAAACGAATCGGAATTTCAGCAAAATTCACAGCACAGATCCTGCTTTCCTCCTGCCAGCCAATGGGGTTTTTTGATAAAGAAGAAAAGCCCGAACAATAGGAGATAGAATGAACATTGGAAATAGGTGTGAAGTGTGGGATCATTGACACAGCTTATGCGTTTGTGTGACCCATGTGCCCGTGTGGTTATAAAAGAGCGTGTTAAAACCAGTCAGAAGCGTAGGGGCGGTGCATGGCAAGTGGTGAGTCCTGTCTCTCCAAAAGGACCAACAGCAGAGGCCCACATGCTGTGAGAGTCTCAGCAGCCAAAGCCAACAGCCAGGTACCAGCAAGTCTAAGAGGTCATGGCTCTACTGTATCGAGACCCAATGAGTATCCTCATAAAACAAACCAGTGAAATGAAACTTTGATCCCTCTCAGAAACGAGAAAAGCTTTCTCGCATTTTTGTTCTGAGGGAGGAAGATGTAGCGAACATGGTAAGTCTAATTCTCCAGTAGAAACTAAAAACAATTAAATTATCTTTAGTTTCTTAACAATTAACTTGCAGTTTAGCTTTAATAATTTCTGATTACAAAAGTATGGCAAGAATTACATTTCAAGCAACGTTTATTGTAACATTGCCGCTACTTATAATTTGCTTTCTTATTTTCTTCACTCTCCATATTATATATCTGATGATAAAAGGAATGTTACACTAATACTATTTTTGGTGGAAGTTCATTTAATTAAAGGCATGTTTTAGTGTACTTGCTTTATAGAGCTATTGACTTACACAAGAGGCTTAACTTCACACTAGAGAGAGAAATTATTTCTTAAGGAAGAAAGCACTCATCTAATTTGTACTGTCAGCGTCTCACAGATTTCTTGACAGGTGGCTACTTTGTTCCAGTCAACAGAGGAAAACTCCATTAGATATCTTGTCATTTCCAGTAGTGAAACAGCATCTTTGGGGTGCTCTGCAAAAAGAACAAAAGCAAATGTGCATTATCTAAATGTTTCCAGACTACTTTGCAGCTATTTTACTAGATCCACTTTGTGTAGAAAGTGAATTTAGAAGTATGATGACACTAACGACAAATATTTGAAAATTTTCAATTTTTGGAAGGCTTCCTTCTGTTAAATTTAAGAAAGAGAAAGGCGAGAAAAAGTCAGAACCACAGGACTCTAAGGAAAAAAAAGTCATAATTATTTAAAATACATTTATAGTAACCTTTAAAATGTTATTTTGTTTTCACTGCATTTTTCCCATAAAAATTATAATTGTATACTTTTAATGCTCTGATTCAACAGAAATTAATTTTAACAGAAACTTTAACAGAAATTTAACAAATTTAACAGAAAACTAATTTTATGATTTTGTAGTGAAAAGATACCCATTAAACTAAATGCACATCTAATTCAATTGTGGATTTTTTAACTAGCCACCATGCAAATATCCCTTCTCCAGGCTCTGAATCCAGAATACTGTGAGCTTGTGTTGTTCATGTATCCTGCTGCAGCTGCAGTCTGGGACAGCAAAATGGCAGATGCACAGCATCAGTGTAGAATTTACGAGGACTTCATATTAAGCCAAAACCTTTTAACTCAGACACACTATTAGAACCTGATGTTATAAGAACTTAAAGATTACCTGTAGTAACACACACCTAATATAAACCATCTCCACCGAGTATAACGCATTTTGTCGTGAAAAGGCCTAAGTATCTACATAACTAAGATGGAGAGGAAGCTGCACGTCCCTTCTACCAATGAGGACAGCTACTCCTCTGAAAGTAGGTAAGAATAACTTTTTAAACATAAATCAGCTTGATTGTAAAGAGCTGTACTCAAAATGAGTAGCTGTATAAAATCAAATTGTTAAGGGATATCATCATATGTAGGTTTTTATTACTTCCTTTAGATTTTTTCAAGTGTTTTTCACATGTAAAGCTAGAAATTAAAACAGGCCTGATACCTGAGGTTTGTACATTTGCTCTGATAAAGTGTCTAAAATGTCATCACATTAAAACGCAATCTTTATCCTGCCTCAGATAGACATAAGTTTTAAGTTTCTTTCTGTGATTTTGAAACCAAAGAGAATAAAAGTAACATTGAGTACAGTCTAAAAAAGTTCCATTCTGCAAGTCAGTAGCATTTTTCCAGAGAGCGAGTATTTTTGAACATCCAGGCAGGAGAAAGTTTTCTAGGTCACAACACAGAACAGCTGTTCTGATGCTCTAGGACTTAAAGGGTACTTCTTCTGGTGATCAGTAATTGATCTGATAAATAAATAACACTTTTATAGACCCATTTCCAAATGTGGAATATCTTTCAATATTAAATTTCAGACAGCAGCAGGTAGGTTGTCTCATCTGAACAGTATAGAGTTGCGACTGTGTTAAATACGGAAGACCAGAAAATTCTTCAAAAGCTCATTTTTTACTGGATGTCTTCTCTGGTTAGGGGATTTTTTTAGGCATGAGAAAAGGAAATTAAGCACGTGCTTCAGAGATGCCAGAGGAAAAAAAAGAAAGTAAAAAAAAATTACATACTGGTTTGTGTGATTTCCAAATTCACAGCCTATAACAAAGTTCAAGTTAAGACATTAATGACTGTGCAGCATTTTGATTAGCTGAGGATCTCCACCCTGTTCCTTGATTACTTGTTTAAACAAAGTGAAAACTAGCAGAAGATTTGAAATGTTCAAGGCCATCTTTTATTAAATTACCGTGGAAACGGGTATCTGTTGGGGTTTTTTTTTTGTTTTTTTTTTCTAAATTTATGTAGTCCTTGCATTTTATTTTCCAGAGATATATATTTCAGGGCATTATTTTCCTTTCACAGAAAAAAGATGCCACTCTTCATATACAAGACTGACTGCATGGTAGACAAAAAACCAACTGTATGCCTGCTTTGACAATTATCAGCAAAACAAATAAATCAATAAATATGATTAAACTATCCTTTTTCCCCAACTTTATCAACATTACTGTTAAATATGGTGCTTTCAGGTTTATTGTTGTGATATATATATATTTTAAAAAAAATTAGTTATTTCATTACTGTGCGAACTTCACAAACACTACTGCTTACAGTGATACCATTTCAGTTACAGATGCACAATATTGTTTTTCTTACTTTGAAAACATTAAAAAAGCAGACTTGATTGTGTGGGATTTCAAGGTTTGCTCTGGATTACCATACAAGTCACAAGGTTCCAGGTGGTTTCCACCTGTTTTCTGGTGCAAGGATCACACTGTCTTCCAGATTTGAATGTTTTAAGAACTCTAAAAATCACTTTAGCTGCTATTATGATACATCATCAAAACAGCCCCAGCTTGGAAAGCATTAAAAGGAACCTGCTTATAAAACTAGGCAAGATATGTCAAATTTAAAACACTAGAAGAAAGCACTTTCTTCAAGAGATTATTTTATAAAAGCACTAGAGGGCATCAAAACTCTATGATGCTGATCACTGTCTGAGAGCCTGGAAGTGTATTGAGATGTTTGCAATTAAGTAAAGGTAAAACTGAACACTCACAAGACACATTGAAAAAAGGGCATTTTATTTGTACCGCTATCTTTAAGGTAATTCTGCAACTACAGGGGGTGACTAGAATTTATTTGCCACAATACTCTTAGCAGAAGGAATCATTTGTTGCCTGTTGCTGCTACCACCACTTACTTTATGAAGCAATTTGGCTGAGTTTGTAATGTATTTATACTTTATTACTAAAAACAATAACTTTCTATCAGATGAATTCTGCTAATTCAAATAATTTAAAAATGTATATGCCTTTCCTTACATTTCTATAAATACCCGAGCGCATCATCTGTCTTCTGGCTGGTTGAGTGCAGCTGCCAGATCCCACTGCAGTCCTCAGGGCTGTATTTAGTCTTCTTCCAAAAGCTATCGACAGCATAACACAAGACCTTTGTTGGTTATAAAGATGAAGCACTCTTTCTCTTGTGTGACTGCTGTTAAAAGGGATATGATTTTTTTTTTCTACCAACTTAAAAGGCTGGTGTTCTCTATCTGCATGTAGAAAGTGCTTGACCTTTTTTTGTGCCAAATTTTATTAAAATAGTGGTCTAAATCTGCATAATTCCAAGTGGGAACATGGAGCAATATTTCCTAAGGCATTTAGATTGAAACCCTGTCCAGTAAAATAAAGCTTTTAATTTTAGGTCCAGTAGGATCAGAAGTTTTAAACCAAGAAAATACTAAGGAAGACTTTTCATACTTTTTCATACCTTTCATACCTTCTACTGCAGAAGTCAGTAAAGATTTGGAAGTTTCTCTATGAATAGCAAAAGGAAACCCTAGTTCAAGTCCAATTCAATTTCCACTGCTCAATCATAGAGAAAACTGTAAGACTGCAATCAGAAAAGGCCTTAAAATCAAAAGGAAAACAATTTAGTTCAAAAATAACTTTACATTTTAAACAAAGTTTGAGACTGTTGAGTCAAATACGGGATGTTTATTTCAATGATATGAACTATGTACTAATTTTGCACTTCAGCTATGGAACAGAAGATTTAAAAGCTAAAGTTTTAAAACAAATAACACTGGCAGGAGCATTTTGAATTTGTGGAAATATTTAAGTCATGGTGTCTGGGGGACCAATTAGGAAGGACCAGCAGTAGTCATGCCTGGAGGTAACAGAAGTGTGAGCATGCATCTTGTGTACAAGACACAGCCAGGACTGTGCTGTGGCAACCTTCCGCAGATGGTGAGGATGCTTTGTAATGAGAAATAGTTCACTAAATAGAAAGTGCAGGGTGCATCTTGATACAAATTACTGCCTCAAATCTTAATTCAGGAGATTAAGTTCCAGAAGTTTTATGGATGTGTTTCTAGAGCTGTAAATTCAACATGTATTCTCCAGCACATTAAATTTCAGTCATGGCTCCCTAGCCAGAAATGACCATTAGTAAAACCGTCTGACAGATGTGCTAAGCACAGGTGTAACACAAGACCAAATATTCCAGATCCTGGAGGTACCAGTGTAAAATGAAGGTGTAAGCAAAGGGACATGGGGCTCAACTCCTTATTAACCCCTTATGCTCACTGTGGCCATCCACTGGCTTGCTTTCATGATAGAGCTACACAGGCTGCCAGCACCTACATGGGTCCTGTGGCTGCCTTGCACAAGATCTGCATCCCGGTTCTTGTAGAGGCGGGGAGCAGGTTTTCAAGATGACATTGGTTTTCCTTGCTACTTTCTTATAAAGAAGAGGTGGAGTAGGAATCATCACCTTTTTCAGTGCTCTCCAGTAATTTTCATGTCCTCCTGCCAATCACAGAGCTTGCCAAACACCACAGCCACAAATCAACAGAGTTGATTTTTTGGGTTCACTGTGGCATGTTTATGGACTGACTGATTTATCACCTGGCTATTCTTCAGATATTCACAGAATCATAGAATCCTCCGGCTGGAAAAGACCTCTGAGATCATTGAGTCTAACCACACCCATTATCCACTAAAATATGTCCCTTAAATACTCATCTACCCATTTTTTAAACACCTCCAGGGATGGTGACTCAACCACCTCCCTGGGCAGCCTAACTACCCTTTTGGTAAAGGAAATCTTCCTAATATCTAGTCTGGACCTCCCCTGGCACAACTTATGGCCATTTCCCCTTGTCCTGTCACTGTCACTTGAGAGAAGAGATCAACACTATCTCTCCCACAGCCCCCTTTCAGGTTCCATAGACAGCGATGAGATCTCCCCTCAGTCTCCTCTTTTTGAAGCTAAACAACCCCAGTTCCCTCAGCCGTTTCTCATAGGACTTGTTTTCCAGCCCCTTCACCAGCCTTGTCGCCCTTCTCTGGATGCACTCCAACACCTCAATGTCTTTCTTATACTGAGGGGTCCAGAACTGAACGCAGTATTCGAGGTGTGGCCTCACCAGTGTCGAGTAGAGGGACAAAGTGACCTCCCTGGTCCTGCTGGCCACACTGTTTTGATACAGGTCATGATGCCATTGGTCTTCTTGGCCACCTGGGCACACTGCTGGCTCATATTCAGCCGGCTGTCAACCAACACCCCTAGGTCCTTCTCCTCCAGGCAGCTCTCCAGCCATTCTTCCCCAAGCCTGTAACATTGGATGGGGCTGTTGTGTCCCAAGTGCAGGACTCAGCACTTGGTCTTGTTAAACCTCATCCCGTTGGTCTCAGCCCATCAATCCAGCCTGTCCAGATCTCCTTGCAGCACCTCCCTTCCTTCAAGCAGATCAACACTGCCAACCAGATTGGTGTCATCTGCAAACTTGCTCAGGGTGCACTCGATACTTTCATCCAGATGATTAATAAAGATATTGAACAGATCCGGACCCAGCACTGAACCCTGGGGAACACCACTCGTGACCAGCCTCCAACTGGATTTAACTCCATTTACCACCACCCTCTGGGCCTGGTCATCCAGCCAGTTTTTCACCCAACAGAAGATGTGCCTGTCTAGGCCAATGGCAGCCAGCTTCTCAATCAGAATGCTGTGAGAAATGGTGTCAAAGGCTTTACAAAAGTTGAGGTATACCACATTCACAGCCTTTCCCTCATCCATTAACTGGGTAACCTTATCATAGAAGGAGATTGGGTTGGTCTGGCAGGACCTGCCTTTCATAAACCCATGTTGACTGGGTCTGATCACCTGGCTGTCCTACATGTGCTGTGTGATAGCACTCAATATGATCTGCTCCAGTACCAAGGTCACGCTGACAGGCCTGTAATTCCCTGGATCCTCCCTCCGACCCTTCTTGTAAATGGGAGTTACTTTTGCCAGTCTCCAGTCAAGCAGCACTTCCCCAGTCAGCCAGGACTGTTGATAGGTGGGGGAAAGGGGTTTGGCAAGAACCTCTGCCAGCTCCCTTAATATCCTTGGGTGTATCCCATCCTGCCCCATAGACTTGTGGATGTTTAACTGGCCAAGCAGGTCTCTAACCAAGTCTTCTTGGAACATTGAGGGTTGGTCTTCACAGTCTTCAGGAGGCTTGGAGCCCAGAGAACATCTTAACTTCCTATTAAAGACCGAAGCAAAGAGGGCTCTGCCTTGTCCTCATTCTTTGTTACTACTACTCCCCTTGCATCAAGTAGAGGAGGGAGATTCTCCTTGGTCCTTCTGTTGCTGTTAATATACTTGAAGAAACATTTCTTATTGTCTTTCACCGAACTGGCCAGTTGGAGTTCCAGTTGGGCTTTAGCCCTCCTAATTTTTTGCCTACATGATCTCACCTGCTTCTTGTAGTCCTCCTGGGAAGCCTGCCCCCCCCCCCTTCCAAAGCTCATACATTTTCCTCTTATTCCTGAGACCAACACAGAGCTCTCTGTTAAACCAGGCTGGCCTTCTTCCCCACCAACTCATTTTTCAGCACACGGGGATGCCCTGCTCTTTTGCCGCCAGAACTTCCTTCTTGAGGAGCATCCAGCCCTCATGGGCTCCTTTGTCATTTAGAACCATCTCTCACTGGACTTTATCAAGCAGCCTTCTAAATAGTTTTAAGTCTGCCCTCTGGAAATCCAAGGTGGTGGTTCTGCTGACCACTTTCCTTACTCCTCCAAGAACTGAGAATTTTATTTATATATCATATATGAGAATTCTATTCATATATATTATATATGAGAATTCTATTATATATTATTTCCTTCTGTAGAATTTAGAGTAGACAAGCTGTGAAAGATCTCTTGATGATTTATGAAGAATTATATTTGAAAGCTTGGTCAGCATATACCTCATCAAGAAATGTGCATATACGTATTTAAACTGTACAGATAGATATGCAGATAGAATCATAGCATCATTGAATGATTTGGGTAGGAAGGGACCCTAAAGATCACCAGTTCCAACCCCCTGCCAAGGGCAAGGACACCTCCCAGTAGACCAGGCTGCTCAAGACCCCACTTTGAACACTTCCAGTGAGGAGGCATCCGCAACTTCCCTGGGCAACTTATGCCAGTGCCTCACCAACCTCATCATGAAGAATTTCTTCCTAATGTCTTATCTAAATCTTCCCCCTTCCAATTTAAAGCCATTCTCCCTCATCCTGTCACCACAACCCTTTGTAAAAAGTCCCTCCCCAGCTTTCTTGTAGGCCCCTTCAGGTATTGGAAGGCCTCTTCTTCAGGCTGAACAAGCCCAACTCTCTCAGCCTGTCCTCACAGCAGAGGTGCTCCAGCCCTTTGATCATCTTTGCAGCCTCCTCTGGACCTGTTCCAACAGTTCCATATCCTTCCTGTGTTGGGGATTCCAGATAGCTAAGGATATCATCCATATCGAAGTAAACACATTCATCCTTTTGAATATACTAGTTTGAATGTACAAATGTAGGTATGTGTTTCTAAGCACAGGCCTTTATCTGTCTTCCCAAAAAACATATAGACCAAGATACAAGATAAACACACATAATTTTATAAGAAAAAGACAGAAATCAAAAACATTTGGCAAAATAAACTTTTTATGCCATGCAAATAACATTTGTTTGACAAATCTTGCAAAAAATGGGGATTGGGTCATTTGATCTTTCGCTTTATCAAGAATTGCATGTCAGACAACAGGTAAGAGCAATTAATTCACATATTTTACTGAACTGACTAAAAGCAAAGGCAACTGTCAATGTTTTGTGAGAAAAGGAAAGCAATCCTTACACTTCCTATCAAGGAAAGGCAGTAGATCACATAAAACAGGTAGCATGGGTCTTGGGCCAGAGGGTTATGTAACAGGTCTGCAAAATGTACACACAAAAACCAAACAACATCACAAAAAATCCACCCCAAAACAAAAACAAACCAAAAAAAAAAAGACCAGCAAAAGAAAACCAATTAACCTAGCAAGGCAGGAAAATCTGAGATCAGTAGTAACTTTGTATAAGATGTTATCAATTTCAAACTGTTCTTATGCTGGATAAACAAAGCACAGTGTCCTGGGTAAAATCACTCAACTAAGCATGAACTGCAAGAACTGGCTCATTGCAGAGTACGCAAAATACCACAGGCAAGAACTGAGTAAAGGTGCCATCATGCACTTCAGACCTTTGAAGGGATTTTTTTCCTACTTTTTATGATATACAGACAAAACCACTAAACGTTTGCCTTTGATTGTCTTATATTTTGTTTCATGATGCCTATTTTAAATAATAATGGTCTTTTAAGTGTGACAGCTTCAAGGTAAGGCACAAAATCTGTAGGGGTAGTGGTATTAAAACCAGATAAGCTTTAGGACATCTAAGGCTTTATCATAGTTGATATAAAGTTTTTATCCCATAGACACAATATAAAATGTTAATACCCAGTCTTCTGATGTTTCAACAGATGATGGATTTCAAAACTTAAGAAACCTAAAAAGTAAAATGTTTCAAAAAGCCTAAATTCCTGAGAACTTGGTTCCCACAAACTTTCATTGAGACTTGAGGTACTAAGCTCTAAAAGCCCATTAGCGACTTGCCTAAAATACTGGCCTTCAGGTTCACACTACCTGAATAACGAAACCTTTGCAACACAAAAACAGGTATTGATGCTGTGTTGCTGCTTTGCCAGATATGGGATATTTGCCCAGCTGACATGCCAGATCAGTTTGTTTTACAAAACTGCTGAGGCTGACTAAAATAGAAACTGTCTCATTCCCAGATTCCCAGTTAACAAACAAACAAACAAGTAGTATTGGGTGTTTTTTTTCCCCTAAATGAAAACATAATAATGCTATTTTTCTCCTTATGTAAATGCTGTTCTTCTGAGACAGTAAAAATAATCAGGAGGCTGATACCTTCAGATCAGAGAAAAAAATCTTAAATTAATAATTTTGCCAACATCTATCAAGGGCTACACTGGTGTGTTTTTCTCTTTTTGAGGAGAGACTGTGACTAGTATTCACTCTAGGACAAAAAATCCTGTTATATATGATTTTAGGAGTTAGAGAATGTTTCTGATGGTATCAGAAACAAATAAAAGATACTAAAAGTATTAAAAGCCTGAAATATTCCACAGAGATTTGTAAATTAAAGATGTCATTTCACATTCTTCAGGACCATTAAGGGTGATTGGCCATTGGAATGCGCTGCCCAGGGAGGTGGTGGAGTCACCGACCCTGGAGGTGTTTAAGGGGAGACTGGATGAGGCACTGAGTGCCATGGTTTAGATGATGGTTGGTGTTAGTTTTGGTGTTAGTGTTGGGATATAGGTTGGACTTGATGATCTCAGAGGTCCTTTCCAACCTTATGATACTGTGATACTGTAATTATGACTGCCAAAGAGAGTCAGTGCTTGATGTGATTTAGTAGTAAAGCTGGAAAGAATATTTGGTATCTCTTACACAGAAAAGACCTGGTCATGTATTCAGAGGAGAACTTAATACATTTTAATTCAACTATTTTTTAAAAAAATCCCTGTACCTAGAAGAGAAAGAGACCCACAAGGTGGCAGCAAAAGAAAGTTCCATTTTTACCAAACAAAGTAGTATATAGCTATTTTCTCTATAAAGTGTTAAACAGAAAGAATATTAGGTATATATCTGATAAGTCTGTTCTTAAACCAAGAAAATATATGATAGCATTCTGGAGAGAAAAAATGGTTTAGGTTCATCTCCACAAGCACATTTGGTAGTGGAATGGAATGAAGATTCAAGAGAGATTGTTCCAAGGCACAAACTGGAGTTGATACTAAATACCTCTGAATCTGGACACTACTTGGAGCACGTCCCTTCTCATCAAGACTGATTTGTAGGTTTGTTTTGGAGCACATGAGTTTTTCTACTGCTCATTCCTACAGTAAATCCAACCATCATGTAGATCAAGATGGTCTTATTTTACAAAACATCTGGGATCAATTCTTGGCTCCGCTATCTACTTTCTTGTCAGGGTCGTGCAATGTTACTTCTACAAATTAGGGATAATGCTTTCTTCCTCCACAGTTTTGTCTGTTTTCTCTATTTGGAGTGTAGGAAAACAGTGTGCATAACCCACACGGGGAAGAAAGGAACTACTGTGGTAGAAACATATTGAAGAACAAAATGAGTTTTTTGAGGTCTAGCAGCAAGATGTTATCAGCTGTGGATAATAAATCAGTTGAGGCAATTTACAGAGTACATAACAAAAAATCTTGGATTCCAGAAGGCAGATGTGAGCATAAGGTGAGCCCATAAAGAAATACTGCATACCTCCCAAAAAGCTGCAGTTGTGAGCAACCCACTCAGCAAATCTTTAGAAACTGAGTGTCTTCCCTAAACACTTGATGAAGAATGGTGTTATGCTACAAATCCAGTGCAGTGAAGTGGCTAAAAAGACAAGACAGCACAGCCTTAAGGAAGAGAAACACAACATTTTGGCAGCTGGATGCTACTTCTGAAGTGAACAATAACAGTGTATTACACTGCTCTATTTTAATAGTTCTAATGTCCCCAAAGAAATGTTATTACACCTTCTGCTTTTTTTTTTTTAAAATCAGAGTGTCCAGCAATAAAAAAGATCTACTTCACAACAGAGAGAACTCTCCCATTCCCAAACCAGTTTTTATTTTATAAAGGTGAATTATGAGTGCTGGACTTTACAAAACTACACAGTGCAACTTATGCACCTATATCACGTTTCTGAATATTGCAAGTAGGCAAATAAATTATAAAGTAATAAGATACAATATATGACTTTGAAAATTTGTTTTGTTCATTTACTGCTGTCATTTACTTCAAAGATAGTGCTGCATTTTATTAAACAAATAGAGTCTTGTTAATGTGGCAACTCATATTGAAATCTCTTTGAAATAAAGACATTGACAATTTCCTCATGACTGCAAAGGTCAGAAAGGAAAGACTGTAAAGTTAAGATTATTAAGTTTCTTCCAATGATTAGGTTTACTCTCATATCTTTGAACTAAAGCACCATTTTTTAATCAGGGTGGATTGGTATATTCTATATATTGTTTGACAGTTCTCTTAAACACTTCTTTTTCTATGGTGGTGGCTGCTCCAATGTGCACCCAGTTCTCACTATGTCTTGTGACTGCCATTCATAACAACTCAACAGCACTTTAACTATCTGCTGTGTGTTTTTATATCCCACAGATGGTTGCAACAAGTACAACAAACTCCCTGTGTTTATTAATTGGTAGGGCTATAACATTAAGTTCAAGTGACTGCACCATTCACACATAGGAAGCCTGTCCAGACTTTACCTAATCACTTCCAACAACTGCATTCTTAAACGGACTATTTTATCAATCTTGCATACAATGAAAATAATTACAGTAATTTGGCTGGCATGTTGTCTTCCTAAACACTTGGATTTGTTTTTTAATTTTGGCCCGGTGACAAGTTCAATTAAAAGTGAACTTTTCAAGCCATATTTTCCTTTCCCCCAATCAGACATTCAATTTTTTGAATGCATTAGGAGGCGTGGCTTGATGACATTCACCTCCATTAATTGTGTCACTAAGATGCAAAACTTCTTTCCTGTTTTCCCAGAGTACTGAACATTTGGCTTGACCTATGATGGCATTATTTTAGGAAACACAAAAAAAGATTGCTTACACTTCACTTTCAATAGGTTAATAGCATATAATCCTACTTTTCCTGGAGGCTAATTATTACATTGAAACTTAATGGCACCACACCATCTTGTATAACTTTATTTGAAATTCCAGAGCTTATGCTACTTTCATTTCCAGCTACTATATCAAAAAGTGTGCTACCTAACAGATATTGTTATACTTAATATCAAAAGTACATTTATTCTAGAAATCCAAAGAATCTGTCAAAAAGATGCAGAAAGTAAGTTTAATGAGCAACAAAATTAGTGAGGCAGGAATATGGGTTCTATCACTCACATTATCAAAAGCAATAACACCCATTTCTTAACTGCATTCACCTCTGTGATAATCCTACTGTACTCCCACGTTCCCTTACAAAAAGGTTGTAGTAAACTGCTTTGACTGCCTCCAAGCTACTCATCCAGGAGCCTGGCTAGCCAGCAGCCACAGAGAGTTAACTTCTGAACTCATTTGGCAGCTTTTTCTTAGTTGAGAAATTTTCATGCCTTAGAGCTCTCTTTCTTCTGTCAATTTGGTTGAAATTGATCTTTTGCTTCAAAATCTACGGGCAAATTATGTGGAAACAGATAAGAAACATCCTGATAAGAAACACGAAAAAACTACTGCTTGCTATTCTGAAAAATAAAAATAAGGTATTGCTTAGGGTCTGCAAGCTTATCATTCCTTTCAATTCCTTCACTGTTTTGCCAAGTTTTTTTAACCAGTTGTTGTCAAGCAACAGAATCTATAGCACATGTAATTGTTTCAGGGCATCTGAAATAAAATGGGAAAATAATTATTCTCATCATACCTGACTGCCATTATTAGAAAATTCCTTTATTATGCTGCACACTGCATTCAATATTGTAGTTATCCATCTATGGATATGTATGTTAACACCTTGCGTGAGACTAGTAAGAAAAAAAGAATCAGAGATTTCAATATTCTTTTCATATTTCTAGTCATGAACATATGCCCAAGTTTTTTCATTTCAGTTCATTCTATCTGTCCCCACCACCCTCGCCTCAACAAATCAAGTGCATCCCCCATTCTTCCTCTCTTCCTTCCTCCTATATCCCAGTAATCTTTGATTAATTCATCTTGACTTCCTTTTACCCTTACCTAAAATTAAAGAAATAGCAATTCCTTAGAAGATAATTCAATTTCAAATAAACATTAATGTATTAAAAAGTTATTACAAAATATTGTTCTGGCTCACCAAACCTACGTGTTCACATTCTCACACCACATCAGGCGTACACAACTCATTTCTAAACTCTATATAGTATTTCTTACCCACATTTCTCTACCAATGATACTTGCCCTTCTGTTTACCCACATTTTATCTTCTGTATCATCTCTTGTGCCCATATGTTTCTTTCTTTCAAATATTCAGTTTTCTCAAAATCTCACAGGAACTAATCAACATCATTTCTCATCCTTACTTTTTATAGGGACAGAGAAAAGTAAAACATTAACATTTAAAACATCTAGAATATAGACAAATTTATTGTGATTTGGCCTTTTCATTTACGAGGTCACCAGTCTGGTGCATCCACTTTACAAGAGCAAGCAAAACTGAAATAGAAGCGTAAGACATATGCAATTTTACAATAAACCAGTTTTGCGGTAACTTTGAAAATCCTTCTGATTATAAATGTAACAACATCATAAAGAAACTGTAGAACCACAGTGACTGACTACCTTACAACTCGGACAACTTATGAATTTATTACCCTTTTATCATCACGTCGAGTCTGTCAGCACCACTATCAGTATTTCATCATACAAACATAAATGTCTCTCAAAAGGTACTTTTATCAGCTTATGGAGTGCCTGGTCAGCAACAGGACTACAAATCATCAGGTAAAACAGTTTTGCATGTTCATTTTCAATATAAAATATGATCATGTAAGGTCAAAAATGTTACAACCGCCTGACATAAAAGTGAAGGGTATTTCATCCTTTAGACCAGGATGAACATATCACCTTATTGACACTCAAGTGTCGCTGTCGAGACAGATACGACACACAAATTCAGGCAGCATTCATGTATGATGCACAAAGCATTAAGCATTTTATTGTTTCACACAGATGGCTTTTATATATTTTCAGCATATAGGTGTTCTAATATAATTGGTGCTTATTGCATATGCACAAGCAATTACTGGCTACAGTTACACATCAGTCTTCACCCAAGCTCATCTAAGTCCCTTATCTTGTTGTTTCATGAGGTCTCACAACTCTCGCTAATTCTTTACTTTTTTCCATTAGGGAGTTTCCACATTCTCATGGGTACACGGGCCCGTCTGGTCGGGGGATTCACACCTTCTCACGGACAGACGATTATCTGGTCAAGGTCAAACATCTCATGCTCTGCCAAGGCATCTGCAAACTCACTGCAGTCTCCCACACTCAAGTATGCTGGAGCAACTAAATCTCTAAGAAACAATTAACATGTATTGTTGTGCACACATAGGAGCTTTCAACCATTAAGCAATCTAAAAAGGGAAAACTGGTACCTGATATATTTGTCAGTTCATCATCGTTGAGATAGAGTTCAGTCAAGCAATCTGAAATTAGAGTAAGAAAAATTATTATATATCAATCTAATTTTAACTTTGGAAAAGTATAAACATGACCTCTAGAAAACTGTTTAACTATAGGTAGTTTCTTAAACTTCTGTTTAAAACTCTTGGTTTAAGGGTCCTCTTGACAGCTGAGCCTTCATTAGAAATACTAATTACAAATTGAATACATGTAGTACAGCCTTACCTCATTTTTTGAGCTACAAATTTAATGTTTGTATTTGGAAACAGATTTCATTGAATTACTGGTCTTCACACTTTCTTTTACTTCTAATCATATTGGAAAGATTTTTTTTTGTGAGAACACCATTGTAGGATGTAATAATTCTATGTCGATTTAAAAGTACTTCCAAGATATAACCTTGGAATAAGCCCAGCATCTAGTTTTAAAACTATTTCTTCATCAGCAGGTGGAAATAGCACATAATTGATCAAAATTTTCAAAAATTATATTTAATCAGATCTACAGAATCAATTAGAGTTACAGAAAAAATATACCTGTGTATGGGTATATTCCTAATAAAGAATGATCTTCATTCCCTTGGCCCTGGAACAGGCTGCAAACAGAAGTGGTTGAGTTACCATTCCTGGAGGTATAAAAGACAGACAAATGAGATGCTCAGAGATATGGTTTACTAGTGGAGAGGTACATCTGGACTTAATGATCTCAAATGTCTTTTCCAACCAAACAATTCTATGATCCTATGATTCTATGATTTCCTATGAAATCTCATCCCCTTGCTTGGAGAAGCTCAGTTCTAATGGTGTTTTGACTTCAACACGAGGCGAGCCATATACAACAGGATACAAGCCAACTATTGTAATAGCTGAGATCTGAGAATACTGATGGTGCCTAAGTACCCTACAATTTAAATACAAGAACAAACAGAATTTTATTCCTGACAGTACTTTGATTCCCGTGATGCAAAGTCATTTGTTAGTGTGAGAATTATTTCAGTCCTTGAATTGTGCCACTGATTTTAAAACAAATATGCTTTGCTGTGCATATTAAACAGTATTTGAAAGTTGGATGGAGAATAAAACAGAGGTTTATCCATTCCTAAAGTTCCCCAAATCCCTCTGAGAAAAGGTACTTTGAAATTCTATGATAAAAATTACTGTGATGCATTTTTAAGGAAGGAAAAAAGATCTCAGATCTCTGTTCAGAACAATTTGCTCCCTCTATTAGAGCATATAGCCAAGACTTCTAAGAAAAGTCACTGAGTGGCTTCTCCATCCAAGTTATATAGAAAATGACATTTCCTCACAAGTCATAGAGAACAACAGAAAAATGTTCTTTGTTACTGCTTAGGGAGGAAAATGAGATCTGTGCAAATATCAGATTTATTTATCTTTTATGGTGAGCAAGATCAGTTCTGCTTTGTCATGAGGTCATTTCACTCTTTAGAGTCCTTTAGAAATACAAGAGAAAGCCTTATCACACCTGTGGTTTCAGTTCAGCCTTTTAATGCATCTATATTTTTGCTTTTTGTGAAAATAGCTGGATAACCAGAGGGCTTTCAATGAAGTCAACATAAGATGATATGTAAGTGATGTTAGCCTGGGGCAGCAGATATACATACACGCCTAAGTGACACGGAATGTACATTTATTTTCTCTGCTGCTCACAGAGCTACTTATTTACCTGAGCAAGCACTTCTGGCGTTTTAAGAACTTGAGCCTGTTGTAAAAGTCACATAAATTACTGTACAGTAAGATATTTAAAAGCAGGTTAGAAATTCATGTTTTTAATTACTTTTCTTGCTTTTTAATTACCAGTGGCTAATGGTGAAGGTTTGGATTCAATTCAACAATTTAACAGTGGTCGGCTATGTATTTTGAGATTCCTAAATCAGATAATTCTACTGTTACGTAGATGACTTTGCGTAAGATACAATGTGCTTAGACTTGGCTGGAAACTGTACAGTCCAGAGATTTTAACAGAGCATTGCGTTAAAACCCCTACAGGATATAATAAATACTATAATCTAGATTTGCAGAGATGGAGACAGAAAGGCACGTGGTTTGTGTAACTGATTTAGGAACATACAGTGCATTGGGAATGAGAAACTAATGTGGCTCAATGTCATACTCTAATCACTCACCTAGAAATCTCTCTTAAATGAAACAAGTTCAAGCAACACAAAAGCCTGCATAGTGGCAGAAGATACCCCACCAATATTGCCGTGTGACTTCCTGGGCACAGACAGAAGCACATTTGAAAGAGTTATACATCACCTTGTGCGCGCAAGGGCAAAAAGGATTCTCACCTCAATGACCAGCCTGCTGGGAAATAGACTATACATGTCTGCAAGGGCATAAAAAGAGAGCTACACATTTCCAGTAGCCTATTCCTTTCCTCAAAAACAAGAAAGCCCAGAAGTTTAGAACAGAACACCTTACAGCCAGATCACATCTTCATCTGCTCCAAGAGCTACTCACTCTGGTGGGCAGGGCATGCTTACCCTGAGCTACAGTGGAAACTGCTATTCCAGACCTCAATTATCACTATGCTATCAGGTAAGTCTGTCAAAAACTGTTCTAAATATACTCAATGTTTCTTTTTATCGCTAGGTATTAGCACAAAATCAGCTTCTTAAATACAAAAATTTATAAAAACAATGTGAATTTACATGAAAATATATAAGATGGCAGAGAGAGTTTAGGCATTCTAAACATCTGAAAGCATAACAAAGTAGTTGATGGTAAAGAAATGGGAGCAAACTAAGTGATATATTATTTTTCTTTCCATGACAGCATTTACTTTCCCAGGGAGTATGAGTCTCATATTCTTTGCAGTTTGTAGAAACTGCTCAGAACGCAGGAGGAGAAGACTGGCATCCTGGAGACGCAAACCTAAAATGAAAATTGCTTTGCAAGTGCACTGTGGCTTGTTCAGCCACAATGCCAGAGAAGCCAACAGGATACATACACCAAGCACATCAAGAGGTACACTTTTTATTGCTTTTCACATTAATGCATATTGGAATCTTTTGGCTTCTTTTCACCTTTCTTCTCTTCCATCCTCATATAAACTTAGTATTTACTCATACTCAATAACAGTCTTGTGCATCGAGTGAGGCTGAAACCACCTATATGCTGGTAGGGGTTTTTATTTAATTGTCTGCCTAGCACTTTGAGCTTGTTAGCACTCTATAAATAACATATTACCTACTAACTAGAGAATATTAGTGAGATGCCAAGTAATTTTCACTAATTGTCTCTCCTTATTTTTCATTGCTTTAAATGAATGTTAGTGATTTCCCCTAGAATAATTATAGATGACCTTTACATGAAAAAACTTAATTGATTTACTTAACTTTCTTTGTGGATTTTCACATGCTGCAAGGCCAGGGCCAGTGTTTCAGAAAAAACTCATGGGAACTGATAAAAATTAACATCACATCATCAGCCTAAAATGATCTGCCTCTTTTCCAACTGGAAGCCTTGTCTCTAGTGTCCCATGTTTGCTTTTTCTTTTTGTTAAAAAAAACCCTCCAGACACAGACAAAGGTGGAAGAGAACGTCTTTTCTTATCTTGGATTTGAAAAAAAAAAAGCCATCAAAAGCAAACCCTACAAAGTTGAGGTGCTATACTTTTATTCTCCTGTTTTTCTGGAAATCAGATTATCCCCTGCTGCAACTTTGTTAAGCTGTTTATCTGGCTTCCACAAATAAACCATAGACACAAACCCTGCAAATACATATTTATGTATCTATTATCACAAGTAACCAGAAAAGACATTACTGCATGCAGTAAAGACAAGCAGATGAGTGTTGACAGGACATGCAGAGCTCTGACAGAGCTACGATCTGATTCTTTTGTGTGGTTCTACCTGTACACTCCTGAATTATTTTTCAGGTAGTCAAGCCAAAATTTCCTCATATTCTTTGCCACTGCCATTGTATACCTAGTTTACAGGTTTATGTTTTAGTTGACTTTATTCCCTTTCTAGTAACAGCCACATCTTGACTATCTCCAAGCCTTGATCTGTTTTTTTCCTCTGGTATTAAGGCATTTAATTTGCCTCAGGTAGAGCTTAATTCCTCTAACATTTTAAAAGAGCCTGTCTCTTTCTGTACACCTTCCAGGCTTTGCGTGTCTGTTATAAACTGATCCTTTTTGGCCTGCAGCACTCTTTTCCTACCTACGGCTAAGTTAATCAGTTTTCATAGGATGACAGCTTTTAGTGTCCAAAAGCACATTTTTTCATGTCGCTTTAATAGTAGCGGTTTAAAATCTAAACTCATTCCCTCTTATTTGATTGACTTTAATTATTATGTTTTTCATTTTCTTACTTCAGCCAGCAGAATATTATGTCGAACTTACAGTTAAGGAGGCATGATCTGCTACTGAGATTGGCTGAGGTTCAAGGTTTATATAAATTGCTATAGAATAAAAGGAATTCACTTCTCAATCACCAAAGATGCAAGCTTGCATCATCTTTCTCAAAATGGTTTCACGGGAAGACAGATCACTCCTGTATCTGCCATCTGAACATTTCTTTTTATTCCATACCAAAAAATATTTCAAAGCCAGTGAGGGCACACTTTTAAGTATTTAAAATCAGAAAATGTGCCTATTAAGACTGTATATACAATCCTAATTCTTTTACATATATGCATTAAAATAATTTTATTTTATTGTTTAGAAAATATATATGCATCTTGTCATTTTCTCATTATTTAAACTTCTACCTTAGATTTTATCTATGTTTTCTTCTTTCTAAAATAGGTATTTTAGTAATTTTGACAGTAACTATGCGCTTTACATTTTCTTTTCACAAAGAATTCAATACTTTTTTGGTGTAAATCACGAGATGTGCTAAGGAATTTAAAGATACCAGTGGGCACATTTAGATTTTCAAGATCACCCAATTTCTAGCAAAAGCAGCCTAGACAACACTGAAATTCCTTAACTTTTTTTTTTTTTTTTTTGCATTCATAGAACCTAAAGACCTTGAAAACCTTGTTCCTGGATTATTACACTACATTACTTCTTCATATTTGATATCAACCATACAAACAGTAGATGCAGTTGTGAGGCTACAGACAGGTATGCAACATTTGGAATTATGCCCTAGCCTGAAATTCAAAGTATGCTTTCCAAAACTTTGAAGTACGCCCTGTCACATATCCATCTTTCCAAGGTAGCCTCTCAGCATGTTCATCCCAAAACATACATCTTTATCAACCTAGATAACCCACAGGTTCATGAAAGCTCTGCTTTCCTTCACTTAGCATAGTTTCTTCTCCTCATCTGCCCTATATCTTGAGCTGTTTCACAAATCTCTCGGAGGAGATCAGTTCTCTGATTGGTACTGCCAGCCCCAAACAAGCATTCTTGTACTTGTACCCACTTCAAGTTGCCCTGCCCTCCCTTCAGTTCTTAACAGCAGAGATGCAGGTATTTCTAAAGGTGCTGCCAATGAGATTTACTGTTGCAATAACAGATTTCTTCAGGGAGGCCAGAAATTTGGCAGATCTTAGACTGGGCAGGTCCTGTGTTTTTTCATTTGCTTTCTTGATACTCTTTCCACCCAGCCTTACAAACCAGTTAGAACAAGCAGAGATCATCCCACTGAGCCTCACTCCTCTCCTTCCTGTGGTAGAAGTTCATGCACAACTCTGTGAACTTGCAGGCCCTCGAGCAATTCTGGAATGCTGGAGAAGGACTGTATACCTAGGGCTGAGGCTGTCAACTGTCTCAGTGTGAGTATAGCTCTGCTATTTCTTTCTATGCAATACGTATGGACTAGGTATAAATATAATTTACTGATATTTCACATATAAATGATGTTTAGAGAGTATATGATGCAGAAAGCACCATGAAAGGATACCACTTACTGTGTGCTCCACTTTTAGCAAAAGCCAAACAGAGAAAAAATATTTTACTTAGTGTCCAGCCAGATGCAGTACTAAGACATCCACATTCCTCCTAAAGCCACAGATCTTCAGGGGTTTTTCTATTGCCTGACAGCATACAGTACACTTGTCAGCATAATATACTGCATAATTCTAAATTCATTACAACACATGCATATTCAGTGTTTAAATTAATGCGTGCACAAAAACTAATATACGCATCACAGCATCTCGCAAACTATAACATAGCACAAGAGAGATAAGGAGAGATTAAATTAGTGGTCTCTATTTTAAACTGATAAAAATACTCCAATAATAATGTTACATTTACACTAATTTTCTTTTCCTGTGGAGGCTCATCGTTCATAGACAGGAAAAGAAAATTAATGTATGTCTGGAGAATGGGCTGCTCACTCAGGCCAGCCAAGCTGCTACAGGTCATCAAAAGAAAACTAAAATAAAATAAAGTTGCAACTTTATTTTATGCAACTTTACTTCATTTGCACAACATTTTAAATTTATACACCCAGAAAACTCTGCTTGTACATTTAGTGTTGAAAAATGTAAGCACAATTTCAAAATGTAGACAATTTTGATTTCCAGAGTATATTATTGACATGCTATAATTTGTAAAAGCAATGAATTCTAGTAATGTAAGGATTATGGATCTCAGTTACTACTGGCTGATAAAAAGTAAAATATCTATCAGAAAAAAGGTGTTATTACATGAGTTATATTAACATCATTAAGACCATTATTGTTCAAAATGCAAAACTCTTATAAATTTGCAAATCCAAAATGGCTTGGAATCACCGACGGGCATGTCTCGAGTGGCCAATATTGGCTGCACAATGACTTCAGTATTTCTGGGCCTGCTGAACACACATAAAGTAACAGTGGGTTAAATGTTCTGGATCTGCAGCATGTTCAGAAGGAGGACACAAGGAGCTGGCAGGACTTGCTATGTGCTTGAGCCCCTTACTCAACACAACTGTTGCCAGGACAAAGGCCATTTGCCGAGGAACTCCAAATGGCCCAGAAGCCTGACCACAGCTGTAAGGAAAGGGAAAAATCTGGGACAAAGGATGTCTTCTTCTTTCTACATAGACAGAATCTGCAGGTGGAACAAGAGATGCTGCAATGGAAGACCAGCTGTGCCACAGCGCCAGGGGTGCTGGTTCTGTCCCTGGAGAGTGCTGAGACCTGGCAGTGTGTGCTTGCAGCCCAGAAGGCCAATCATGTGCTGGGCTGCATTTAAAGAAGCCCAGCCAGCAGGGCGAGGGAGGTGATTCTCCCCCTCTACTCTGCTCTCTTGAGACCCCACCTGGAGTTTTGTGTCCAGTTCTGGAATCCCCTATACAAGGATACAGAACTGTAGGAATGGGTCCAGAGGAGGCCACAAAGAGGTTCAGAGGGCTGGAGCACCTCTGCTGTGAGGACAGGCTGAGAGAGATGGGGTTGGTTTTTTTTTTTGTTTGTTTTTTTTTTTTGTATCACAAGGTTGGAAAGGACCTCTGAGATCATCAAGTCCAACCTATAACCCAACACTAACACCAACACTAACACCAACCATCATCTAAACCATGGCACTCAGTGCCTCATCCAATCTCCCCTTAAACACCTCCAGGGTCGGTGACTCCACCACCTCCCTGGGCAGCGCATTCCAATGGCCAATCACCCTTTCAGTGAAGAACTTCTTCCTCACATCAAGCCTAAACTTTCCCTGACGAAGCTGAAGCTTGAGTCCATGCCCTCTAGTTCTGTCACTGGTCACCCGAGAGAAGAGACCAGCCCCTGCCCGACTACAACGTCCTTTTAGGTAGTTGTAGAGACCAATGAGGTCTCCCCTTAGCCTCCTCTTCTTTAGACTAAACAGCCCCAACTCCCTCAGTCGCTCCTCGTAGGGCTCATGCTCCAGCCCCTTCACCATCTTCGTTGCCCTTCTCTGAACACATTCCAGTATCCTAACATCTTTCCCAAACTGGGGGGCCCAGAACTGTACACAATATTCCAGATGAGGCCTGACTAGTGCCGAGTACAGGGGGACAATAACTTCTCTGGTCCTGCTGACTACACTACTCCTGATGCAGGCCAGAATACCATTGGCCTTCTTGGCCACCTGGGCACATTGCTGGCTCATGTTGAGCTTCCTGTCAACCAGCACTCCCAGGTCCTTTTCTGCCTGACTACTCTCCAGCCACTCTATCCCCAGTCTGTAGCTCTGCATGGGATTGTTGTGTCCAAAATGAAGTACTCGACATTTGGACTTATTAAACATCATCCCATTAGAATCAGGCCCATCTCTCCAATCTGTCCAGTTCCCTCTGTAGGGCCATCCTACCCTCTAACAGATCAACCCTTCTTCCCAGCTTGGTATCATCTGCAAACTTGCTGATGATGGACTCAATCCCCTCATCCAGATCATCAATAAAGTTATTAAACAGGACCGGACCCAACACCGATCCCTGGGGGACACCACTGGTGACCGGCTGCCAACTGGATGAGACACCATTCACCACCACTCTTTGGGCTCGGCCATCCAGCCAATTCCTAACCCAGCACAGAGTGCTCCCATCTAAGCCACGGGCTGCCAGCTTCCCTAGGAGTCTACTGTGGGGGACAGTGTCAAAGGCCTAGCTAAAGTCCAGGTATACCACATCCACAGCCTTTCTCTCATCCACCAGGCGAGTCACATGGTCATAAAAGGAGATCAGGTTGGTCAGGCAGGACCTACCCCTCCTAAACCCATGCTGGCTGGGCCTGATCTCTTGACCGTTCTGCAGGTGCCGCATGATTTCACCCAGGATTATCTG
The DNA here is from genome assembly GCA_033558185.1 of Dromococcyx pavoninus. Lineage (NCBI taxonomy): Eukaryota > Metazoa > Chordata > Aves > Cuculiformes > Neomorphidae > Dromococcyx > Dromococcyx pavoninus. Next base: position 1,697,226 of record JAUMJL010000104.1, on the reverse strand, counting down.
CTCCATGATTTTACCTGGGATTTTACCTGTTCAGCCTGGAGAAGAGAAGGTTCTGGCGATTCCTCATAGTGGCTTCCAGTACCTGAATGGGGCATGCAAGAAAGCTGGGGAGGGACTTTTTACAAGGGCATGGAGTGACAAGGGGGAATGGCTTTAAATTGGAAGGGGGAAGATTTACATGAGACATTAAGAAGAAATTCTTCATGATGAGGGTGGTGAGGCACTGGCACAGCTTGTCCAGGGAAGTTGTGGATGCCCCCTCCTGGGAGTGTTCAAGGCCAGGTTGGATGGGGGTCTTGTGCAGCCTGGTCTGGTGGGGGGTGTCCCTGCCCATGGCAGGGGGGTTGGAACTGGGTGACCTTTAAGGTCCTACTCAAACCATTCTAAAATTCTACGATCCCGACAGGAATGCGCACGCACTGCGGGAACAGGAAGCCCAGACACTGCGTTCGACTCAAGGAGACTGTGTCCGATGCTTTCTATTTCTCCGACTCCGCTACTAGAGCCCTCATCCTCTCCCCGCCCCGGGAGCTCAGGTGCGCAGCTTCTCCCGGCACATCCGCGTCCCCGGGAGCAGCCGAGCAGCCCGCTGCGGGGCACGAGGGTAGCCTGGGCTCCTTCCGCCGCCACGGGAAGGACAGCGCAGGCGCCTCCATTTGCGGAGCGCTTCCCGCCCCCGGAGACGGGGCGAGGCGGCAGAGCGGCGGGGCGAGGCGGGGCGAGGCGGGGCGAGGAGGTGTTCGGCCGCTCAACTCCGCTCACCTGCGCGCCCGGGGCCGCCGCCATGTCGGAGCTCGGGTGCTGGGTGGGTGCGTAGTGTGTGGGTGAGAGCAGAGGCTGTCGGTGCGGTCCCAGCGCTGCCGCGGCAGCCCCAGCCTCTGCGGGGCCTTGAATCCGCACAGGGCTTCGTGTCGGGGGAAGGAGCTCGATGGGGAGCGAAGGCGGCTCCGCGTCGAGCGGGCAGCCGGGATGGTGATAGTACGAGTTATTGCTAAAAGAAGTGGGATATTTTGATTTAAGCTAAAGTAAAGTCTCACCTGAGTAACTATTTTTTTGAAAGTTAAACAGGTTGTCCCTCTGACAGCACATTTTCTTTATACCATATTTTTTTCAAACAGTTTTTTCACTGTTCTTTGAGGATTGATAATGTCTTGTGTTAAGTACGATATGTGCTGACAGATGTGTCTTCTGTAATCACTTCTTTGCAGACTTTCCCCATCTAAAATGCAAGGTCAGACAGAGCTGGCTCCAAGGCTCCAAATTAGCAAGGGATTTGGCTGTTGTGAAGTTCCGAATAACATTAAAATCAGTCCTTGGAAAGTAATAGAATATGCGTAAGATTTCTAGGAAAATTTATATACGCTTGTGAGTGGGAAATAAATTATGTCCCCAGCTCTTATCTGGTTACACATGATTGATGGAAATCATTCCCTCATGCACCCAGCACTGAAATACAGGATGCTCGCTTTCTAAAACTCCAAAATGAGTCTTAAAGGGTTTATTTGCTGGCATTTTTGGTATCAGTGGGGTGTACCTGTGGGAAGGGTGGAGTGAGGTGTCCCTGTTGTCCCTGTGGGAGGTCCTCAGGTCACAGCTGCGGGAAGCTGGGAAACAGGAGAGACCTGCTTTACCTCTGGGAAGCCTGGGTTGTTCACAGTCCTGAAAAAAATGGACTGCGTTTTTTTCCTAAAGCTACTTTCCTATGTGGTTTTGGGGTTTTTGTATTTTCTTTTGTTTTTTAAAGCACCTAGCCTATGTGTGTGTGTTTGTAAATCATAGAATCATTGAGATTGGAAAAGACCTCTAAGATAATCCAGCCCAACTGCCAGCCTAACATCACCATGACTACTAAACCATGTCCCAAAGTGCCGTGTCTACACATTTTTTCAATACCTCCAGGGAAGAGCCTCCAGCACTTCCCTGGGCAGCCCTTGACCACTCTTTTAGTAAACAAGTTTTTAATAATATCCAATCTAAGCCTCCCCTGGCACAACTTGAGGCCATTTTCTCTCATCCTATCATTTGTTACTTGAGAGAAGAGACCAACACCCACCTCACTAAACTTGTGTTCTGGTATTTGTTGAGAGCAATAAGGCCTATACTCAGCCTCCTTTTCTTCACACTAAACAATCCCAGTTCCCTCAGCCGTTCTTCATAACACTTGTGCTCCAGACCCTTGACCAATTTCATTGCTCTTCTCTGCACACGCTACAGCACCTCAGTGTCTTGTAGCGAGAGGCCCAAAACTGAACACAGTATTCTCAGAGGAAGGATGACTTCCCTGCTCCTGCTGACCACACCATTTCTGATACAATATACAAAATATGTGTCATCTCCCAGGAAAACATTTGTGACTTTTAATTTACAACGAATTTACACTGTATGAATTACTCATTTGCAACTGGCAGATCGCCTTGGTGCCTGAGAAAGCACAATCCATCCTTGTTCCTGGAATGGGCCTGCTGCTGAGACAGTGCATTTGGTTATACAGTAACACACAATGTTTATGGCATCCACATGTGGAAGCAACTGTTGCAATGTTGTTATTTTTATAATCATTTTAGTGCATAGCACTAGCTGAAAAATAGAAAAAGCCATTTCCAGTGTGTGTGTGTGTGTACACTTATGTGTGTGTAGGAGAACAGAAAATGTTTGTTCAAGCTGCACCTACAATATGTCTGAAAAAGTGGAGCTTTATTTAGAATTTAATTTGCACAGAGTACTCAAGTTAGCAGAAACAGTCAATGTAAATTATGTGCAACTGATATATTAAGAGCAAGAGCTGTGTGTGCAAATTTATGAATGTGCTGTCCCTCATGGAATTAATTATCTGCATGCCTTTGCTTGTTCAGACCATTGAAGTTAAATGTACTGTGTATGATGGAAGAATGGAACTACAGTACAAGTATTATATTGCAAATGTCTAATTTTCATAGAAGAAATTTGTGTGTTGTCTTCCATTTCAGCGAGGTAGCTTTAAACAAATAGAAACCTCAAATAAGAAAGTCTAGACATGTAAAAAGTATAAAACTGACAACAGAAATGTCTTTAATCATTTATTTTAGCTTCTAAAAATGTCCCTAGGGTTTTAAAAAAACATAAAAAGAGGAAATGTACTGGAGAAGAAGAAACTGGAACACATATCCATATTTTTTCATTTTGCATTCAAGTTCTGTGTTTTCAGTCAACAGGGTAAAGCTACCACTTTAGAATTGTGAAGGGCAAAATGTTTATTTAAGAAAAAGTGATCTGTAGTAATATTGTAATAACTAGTCCAATTAACATGATATGACAAGCAAATTCAATAATCTTAAGTATGCAGGAGAGAGGGAGCCTCTAGAAGACATTTTGTTGCAGTCCAACACAGAGGTGTGACACACATGGGTTGAGGTTTGGTTTGATACGGTTTGGTTTTTTTTGAGGTGCTTGTCTCTATTAATGACTCATAGCTACGGGCTTAATTTGTTTGCCTAAATAGAGACTATTTAAAATTAAATAAATGTAATCTTTTTTTTTCCCTTGCTGCGTCTGCAAGTTGACACTTCAAATCCCCTCTAAGTTTAAAGGAACTTCATAAGAAAATTAATATTTTTGTATTTAGACTGAACTATCACTGTATTTTACACTGACTAGGTGTTGTCCTTTTCCAAAATAAATATTTAACAATGAAAAATAAAATAGCAAGATTGCACTCACCACATTTTTAAAGAAATAATTACAATATTACAATACAGTGTGGTGCTTGAACAGTTCTTTCCTTTGCTATCTTCTATAATTAATACTTATCATCAAAGGTACTGGGCTCTGTGGCTTTTTCACGAAGGATATTTTTTAAAAACTGAATCTTCATTTTATTGTATCAACTAATTTATATTAGAAGAGAGCTCTAGAGGTCATCTAGTCTGACCCCTCAAAGAAAGCAGATCCTACTACAGAATTGTTTTCTGTCTCACATGTTTGTACAGTTCTTCATGCCTACAGAACTTTCATCTAAAAGAAGATAATTATGTGGGACAAATTACAAATTGCCTGTATTATACAAATGCTACATAGGAACTAGTACAATTAACTTGCCTTTGAGGTTGTAAATAAATTTCACTTGGAAGGGTGCGAAGTAAATGCAAAATATTGCAGATAAATCCATATTTCCTTTTTTCTTCCTGTTATGGGAAATATTTTATCAGTATTTATCAGGTGAAACCCAGAAGCCTGAGGAAAGATCAGTAGGATATCCCACCTGCATTCCAGCTATTGCTGCAGAAGAGTGCAGGTCTCCTGTAAGTCCAGTAGCTGCAAGCCCTATGCAGATGTTTCACATACACCACACTGTCTAAAGTGTTCAGGCATTTGAATGACTTCTCCTGCTCATGTTATTAATCTTGTTGAGGGCACTGATGGCATCACAATGATCCTAATAAGTTCAGGAACAGAATTTTGGGATACTGTTTTTGTTTTGGTTTGGTTTTTTTCCAATAAGTAATACAAGCTTGACCCTATATGTAAACAGTTCAGACTATTTTCAGTTTGAAGCTAGTGATTAACTTGAATGATTAGACTAGATTTGAATTCTTTAGTTTTTCTAGAATTATGTGTAATATAATTTAATATATGTTACATGATGATAAGTGTAAGGCAAAATAGTCCACATGCAGGCTACAGCGAAATTGTCCCAGCAGACTGCATCATATGGATGAACTCGCTCTTCAAATCCAGCTTCAGTCTGGCTTGATATCTGAATGGTACCCTGGAGAATAAGGACCACCACCACCACAAATGCGACGGGTATGATGGAGAAGTGTTCCAACAGATATATAAATGCTCAGTCTTATTTTTCTGTTGTACCATTGAATGGATGTACCATTCATTTCAACATAACCGAGTCTTAACTTTGTTCTCTGGCCGTTTTGTGTGCTGGAGGTTCCTGCAGTTCTGCTTCCAAGTCTGATCGACAGTCCGAAGATAAATTCTTGTCTACTGAAGCTTTTCTGTGGGTATGTAACCAACGTTGTGTCAAATGATTCTATTACTCTTGTTTCAGAAATCTACATCCTAACGTTTCAGAATGTTTTATGTACACTTCCACAATGGTTTGTAACTATTTTAACATATAAATACAGAAAAAAATCTCCATTGCTGTGATCACATATGATTTCCAGATCATGATAATTAGAATTTCTAGTCCTCTATAATGTGCAGGCTGGGAATGCCTGAGGCTTCATGGGAAGGTATTTTAAGAAGTTATTATAAAAGTGTCGCTGTTAGTCAGGTAAGTAAAACTGAATTCAGCATTTGAAGTCATTACTAACATTGTTGCTGTTTTTCATTAAAATGTATTATGGATGTTTAAAACTTTTAATACTGCTTCCTAACAAAATTGACCACCCTAGCATTTAAGTAATAACTGTTTCTAAAAGGATGATGTCCGCAGAGCTTTCTACATGTATAAGTCAATACTGTTCTCACTGATGTCTGACAGCAGTGTGTCTGTTAGTTCAGAGAATTCTTTGCCACTGGTTTGGTTTCGTAACCTATAGGTACTGAAAAAAAGCCCTTAACTTTTAATTTTTGAATATTTTATTAATTGTGATGGCTGCCAAAGTAATTTTCAGATGTATATTTCTGGTATTCTCTCTTTCTTAGTATGTTGGCAACAAAGCTTTGTTTACATGGTGCAAGACTGCGTCATGCAGAGATGCACAAAAGCAGTTCTGAGCTCATTACCTTGGGTACTGGAAGGTCTGTAACCATTGCTGGTCCCTAAACACTGTCTGTGGAACCATGAGGGTTCAGGAAATGTGTTCAGAGAGCACTGGAATTCCTAGTAATAACCACAACAAAAAAAGCATAATAACTTAATTGTTCAGTTAATGCCATGATGATATAGCATGGCAAGTACATGTCCTGTGGTGAATTCATACTGTAATATGAAATACATGCAAATGATTATATGCAAATACAAAATAAAACTAAAATCTGAAGAAGACTTTGAATTTATACATGTAAGCACTTACATGCACATTGATTCAAGGGAAAAGCAGTGCAATCACAATACCATAACTCTTAAAATTATTATCTTAATCATCCAAAAAGTCTTAATTCATATAACACTGATCATGCATCTTAATCTAAAGATGGGATAAAGGTATTGGCTATCAGGCACTGAAATGTTTCTTCATGCCTTCTGCCCTGGGAAAAACCCTGACTCATCTGTCTCATGCATTTGATATTTTGTAACTTCTGTTTAGTCTTTAAAAGCTCTACTGGCCTAAGCTGTTGGAGGGAATTACTTACAGACTACATTACTTCTACTGTTCTCTAATGATTACTATATAATCAGTAATGTACCTAAGCTAAAGGTACTAAAAAGAAGCTAAAGCTACTAAAAGAGTTAGGATCAAATGACATCTGGACACGGAAGTAGTGTGTCAAAGGCAAATAACGGATTAATTCTCAATTGTCTCTGGAATCTGTGTACATGACAAAAGCCACCATTACAATTCAGTCCTGCCGAGAAAAGAGAATCTAGTCCTGGAACAGACCTTCTAGGTCAAAATCACTGTTTTCCTCTTACGTTCAAATAATCACATTCATAAATTTGTTATGTGATTGCCAATAACAGCAGAATGAAAATAGTGTAACTGTCTCACAACCATTTCTGATTCTGTTTCTTCTTCTGGCCTTCCTGCTTGAGAAAAAAGGAGCAGGTAACATGGAATGATGAAAGGCATCATTGTGAACTGCAAGATGCTCACAAATGGTATAGTGGTGATTGACTTCAGAAGTTCTTCAACAGCTGATAGGCATAATGATTTCACTGGCATGTAGGAAAAGTTGAAATTTGGATTGTTTTCTTATGCCCATGATCTCATTTTTCGTGGTTATATCTTGCAATGACATAGAGGCATGGTATGCATGCCAATATGTATTGGCACCAGGGAGAAAAATACTTGAAAGTATGTTTGTAAAAGTAGTATGGAACTTGAACAAGTAACAGCCATTGTAACAGAGCAGAATTTATATCCAATATGTGTTCTTTGGAATTGTCAAATGCAGAGGAGTTACTCAATATGCACAAATTATAAAGAGCATTTGAACAATTACTTGGACTTCTAGGTACACCAATACCTTTGAGAATTTGGCGTTTACGCCTGTCAGCTGAGTTGTGATCTCTTTTTAAAATGACCTGTACAGTTATAAAATCACATATGGGTAGTATCTGTGCCTTTGAAAAACTGATAGATGTGTTCTGTACCAGCAGGCCTTCAAAGGAATTGTTGTCTTAGAGAGCCGTTCTGCCTTCATGTAGTTCGGTGTATAAACACTGCTTTAATCCATAATACAGATTTCTCCTCTTCTAAATATATTTGATAATTGCTACAACACCACAGTAAGATAACCTTTGGCAAGTTCTAGGGGTTTTTTTGTTAGCAAAGATTAGTCTGTCGTGATTGTATCATCTATAAGCACCAGCTGACGTATTTTCAGTCCATTTACTCTATTTATATTTCCCCAGACCCCCACTAGTTTGATTCCTTCCTAGACAAATGTTTAATGTTTCCAGTAGTTGAAGGTTTGTTTACATGGTTTGTTTACAGAGCTACCTGTTTGTTTGACTTGAGGAAACAGAAGATTTGCTGTTAGTTGAAGGTTACTGATACAAGGAGGCTCCCTGTTTTGTGTCTTTGCTCATTGATGAATAGGAATATCTTTCCATTAAAAGGTATATGACAGGTATAATAAAAACTCAATATAGTCACACACACATACATAAAATTGACTTCTATTATTTTAGCTCATTCAAGGTGTTAAGAAGATTTTGACCTAAAAAATATTACTCAAATGTACTGTTTCATTAAAGCCAAACATTTTTATGAAGTTCTAGTGATCTAGGGAACTTGGGTAACCAGAATGATAAAGGAGAATTGTAAGAACTGAACTTCTGAATTTAAAAAATACAACTTTCAAACAAAACATTTCACATAAATGCTTAAAATATTCTGTTCAACAAGGACATGGTTCAGAATTTTTGAATATTTTTGCAAAATGGACTGGGTATCTTCTAGTTATTTCTTTGTGTCTTACTATCTTTTATTAGTGACATAAGTTTGATCTTGCTTATTGTAATTCTGTTTTCCAGAACCATCACCATTTTGTCAGACAGTTCAGAATACAGCTGGGGTTTATTTTCATTGAAATTATTATATCTCAAAATTCTTTTCCCTGGTTACAACAAAAATTCACAGATTAAATTTAAGGTGGAATGATGTAATATTTAGTATTGATGCAGTTTAACTATGTGAGATATATAAAAAATACCCTAGTTAAACTAGTCTACATAATAAAGAAGAAATGAGTGTATCTAGAAGGTTAACCTTAATCCTTGATTTCCCCAATTTTATTTTTATCTAAGCAAAGAACATATATTCCATGAAATTCATGCCCAACTATCACTACATCTACAGAGTTTTGGTTCCCAGTTTGATGGACTTCAATGAAAGTAACAAACGTCCATCCTTTGAAAATCCTCTAGTCCTTGATACTTTCTAATTAATTCTTTATGCTCAGGAATTTAGTTTTTACACTCTGTTCCAAACTCCTCTGTATGAACTGTGAATATGCGCAAGTGGGAAGAAAAGAGTCAGATTTCTAAGCTGAAAGTGTGGACTCTGCTTCCACAGACTGTATTCATTCTTCAGCCTTAATAACCAATATCCCCAAGAAAAAAATACAGTATCTTGGGATAAAATTAAGGATATTTCAAAATATTCTTCAGTATTACAGCTTTCCTTTGGTGCTCTGGGACAAAGTACAGTTCTAGTGAGGTTTTACTAAAATCCTAAAAATTAATGGTTAGCAATCTGATTAAGAAAACTGATTTATGATAGACATTTTGGAAAATGACATTAAACGCTTGCTTGTAACTAGACATCTGAATAACTTTTAAACACGGTCCTTGGTTTCAGCTTGAAAGACAACAAAAAATTTTCTGAAACTAAAATTTATATATGTAAATGCCTTGATTAAAACATTCTGTAGGGCCAGGAATAAAATACTGCCCTGTCTGCATTGGGATGGTTTTCTACACAAGATTTCCTTTTTCTGCCAGTGCATTGTTGGAAATTTACTGGAGTTGGATATAAATCCCCATGCTTTTTATGCAGTACCATCATAACTCTCAGAACAGTCTAAACCAGGTACTATTAGAATATTAATAATTGCCAGTAAATCTTATGGGTTTTTTTCATACTAATGCTATGTCACTAGTAACTAATGCTGAATATTTAACTCCTGGGTAGAGGGGATTGTAGTGAAATACTAGTTTTTTCCCAAATAATCACTAGCAAAAACTACCACAAATAAGGACAAGCTGAACTGCCATTCATTGCAACTGGCTTTCTGTTTTCAGGGGTTTATTTTGTTTTGGTTTGTTTTTCTTCCTGTTACTGTGCTAACCGCATACATAAACAGATTTGGCATACAATGTGTGTGCTAAAATTAAACATCACATCCTGAACACTTTTCTCTGATCTTCTCCTGTACTGCAAAAAAAAAAAAAGGAAAGAAGAAACTAAGAAGTCCCAGTTAATGTTTGAGAAATAGCTTCAACAAAGGTAGAAAGCAGTTCTACAGAATTCTCACATAACTTAAAAAATGACAAAAATGCCTATTTGGAACCGGTACCTGAGACATCCCACAATAAAATTCCAAAATGGTGCTCCACAACCTCAAAGCATCCTCAGTCACATCAGCAATGCAGTCAGACCTCATGGCTTTTGCAGGACAGCCAGTGTGGACTAGGGGCTTTGCAGCCCTCCTGACATCTCTGTCCTCAATGCTCTGATTGCCTTCAAGACTTCACTATTGTTCTTTATCTTCTTAGTTGTGCAGCTTCTCATTGTACTCTGACTCTCAGCAGACGCATTTACACAAGTGATCCAGAATCGTGTTGTACAGCCCATGCCATTTTGTGTTGAAAGGATAATGGAGAAATGGTAGGCAAGTAGAAAGAAAAAATTTAAGTTGTTGAATCACAGAGACATAAAGGTAAGATCAAAAAAACCAGGAATAAATGCCCCTATCTTAACAATCCAGTTATGAAACATAACCATGTGAAAATGAGGGGAAAACAATACCTTACTTCAGTGCATTCTTCACATAGAAAAGATCTCCTTATTATCTAATTCTCAAAAGCAGAAGACCTTTATCTAGATTTAGAAGGGAGACATATGCGTTATAAAATTTGGTATTGCTGTGCCTGAATCCTGGAAACCCTCTCACTTACAGAAATTCAGAATTTTGAGTGACATTGCCATGCTCAATGCCCTAGAAATAATGGAGGTGTCTAGAAGAGGTTTAATTGAAATCAGTTTGCAGGGCAGATCGTAAACTAAGCCAGCCTACAGAAAATGCAGTTTGCAACTGTGACTGTGGGATTTAAGAGCCCAGAGCAGCCCAATGCCCCTTTTTACCTGCCTGTTAAGAATGAAGAGAACATTCAGAGGTAATTTTTGAGCATGGTACTGTACTCAAAGGGAATTTCCTCGTCCCAGGGTGCATCCAGCATCAAAATGCCAGTTGCATCCATCTTTCTGTGTGCATTTTCTTCTGAGAAGGTCTCCTATGCTCCAGTTCTGATGAGTGCAGAGGATTCCAAATCACTCCTCTGACAGATTTGTGGAAGGAATTTCAGTCTAAGTCTTCTATGAGCAAAATTTTACTGCTGTTCCACTAGAAATACTGCAATGGTGAGGCTGTTCCACCTATGTTAGTTTTTTTCCCTTAAGTTTTGTTGACAACAAAAGCTTCCCTTAAAAAAAGATGGATGTGGTTGATGCTGCCTTTGCCTTGCCCTGGGATAGCCTGTTTGCCTTCCATGCAGGTGAAAGCTTGTTAAGCTCTTCACTTAAAGAAAGATCAATCATTTCAGTTCTCAAAGCTGTTCTAAGACATTTTGATGTCTTACAGGTTTTTTGTAAGCCCAGCAGCCAAAATTAGTGTCTCATTGGTTTTTGTAAAGAGATACTTTCACAGATAAATCCTGAAGCTTTATACCAAGGAAATTATTTTTATCCATGTTTTACTCATGGAGAATTCAAAGCACAGAATGCTAAAAGCACAGAATAGCAGTAATGGAAATAAAATTAAGATCCATAGTCCCTCAATTCTATGCCCAAATAGCAGGGCAATTAGAAAAAAACCCAAGAAAGTGGATTTAAAAATACTTTAATAAAGTAGTTTTTAAAAATGTTTAAAATATTTGAATGCATGCAGTAAGGTTTGAGTCTAAGAAGAATTCTTTTGAAGTACCTTAAAATTGGTCTGTTAAAAATGATCCTACATTTCCTTGCTTGACTGGGATATTCACAGAATGTAGTGATTGGTTCCATGTTCCATCAGAAATTTTGAAACAACTTTTTATTCCGAATTTTGGCTGAAAAGTGGGATGTTTTTCACAGAGAGAGAACATACTCTTCTTCAGCTTCTGCTTTATCAAAGTGAATCTGGTCACTCCTCTTACGAGATGTCTCCATGTTTAATACTAACTTTGGAGACAAATAATTTTTAATGGGAACATTGCTTTATTCTCTCAGCCTCACAAATTAAGAACTTCCTTGTATCTTATTTTGAGAGGGCAGATAGGTTACTATAAGAACATGCAGGAAAAACTAGAAGTTGAATTTAATCCATGTCCATACTGTGAGGATGTATTTTCATATTTATATGACAAAGACACAGCTTATACAAACAAGAAATTTTAATTGAAAAATGCTGACAAAATCCTAACTATTTGGACTGTGCAATCTGTTTTTGATTTCAGACATAAAAGAGTCTTAATTTCATAGAAAAGACACGATGGGACTATGTCTTATTCAAAGTTCTCAATCGTCAATATAAATATTATGATCTTGTTCAACAGTGAGGGGATTGTATTCATTTTGGCAATATTCAAAATGCAATCAACCATAGATTATGAATGCCTTTAGACACTGTGCAATGGTGCATAAAACCAATCAATTATCCTTTTTTTGGCTAGGCTTATCTGGCACCGAAAGTGGAAACCTGTTCTATTGTGAATTGTATGCACCTCAAAGATAGATATACACTATTTTCTTGTTTCTGTTTGCTTAATTAGTATACATGACATTCCTCGTCATACTGGACATGGGAATCTTTACCATCGAGTTTTCACATGTGTCCTACTTTTATGACATTTATCTGTGAATTAAATAAACCCAGTTTATTGCTCTTCAGAACCTTGTTGTAGGTATGTTCTTGTCTCAGTTTCATGTGGTAACTCACCATGTTATTAATCAACATGGGCAGTATGGAACTCAGAATTATATGGCATGCCATGAAATTTTTGCAGCATTTTGAGCACCACATGAAAGTAAAGGACTAAATGTGTTTGCAGTATCGTTCCATGAATAATTACTCAAACTATACTGCCAGTATAAGTCAGTTTGGATCTTTGCCACCTCTGCTATTTGTAATCCTGGTCAGAAAAAGACAACTGTCCCAAATTGTGCATCCTGTCAATCTGCTCATATGAAACTCAGCGGCATCAATGAATTTCCTTGAATGCTACACAGTGGCCTCCCACAGAGGAGCAAAGGAGCCAGAAAAAGATATTATATTCTCTGAGCTTCTTGCACATCATTCTCCTTTATTCAAAATGTCAACCCCCTTCTCTTCTTGCCTAAATAAGCCATTCGTTTAAGACTTGATTTCAATCAGTAACACAGTTCACCATTACATTAAAAATAGCATGTCACATTTTATCACAACTGTAAGGCACGGAAGTTTTCTCCACATTCCTTAGTATATGCTGCATTTAGAGGATGCGCTCTTCAATCATACTATTACTGTCTTGACAGTTTAGTCATTGTTATTCATGAGGACTTCTTGATGCTTATCTACAAGTTGTTCAAACTTGTCAAGAAGATCACATAGCTAGGACCTTGAAATGAGAATGAATGAGGCCTTTGTGCTCTATAAATCAGTAACAGTAAGCACAACTCTTGTGTTTTCCTCCTGGGAGAAAAGAAGATAACTACCTGTAGCCATAACCTTCTGTACTTTTACATAATACTTGTTACTAATGCAAAATTAAACCTCTAACATATGAGGTAGGAAAACATCCCTCAAATGAAAACAAAAAGGCAAATTTTCAAAACCAGTGTTCAGCCAAAGTGGCTAAAGCAGGAGAAATAGTGAGTGTCAGAGAAGGAAATGAATATTTGTGATTCAGAGTCTTTGAGGAAAACTTTAAAGACATTCCAGAAGAGCCTTACATAATTAAAAGAGCTGTAGATAGATAAATGCATTAAAGGAATAACCAAATAGCACATAGAGGTAAGTGTGTTACTGAAACACAGCCAAAGATGTTAGCCTGCTATAGCAAAAATAAGGTACTTCACAACATTTTAAATTTGAAGTTAATAAATAGCATCACATCTAAAATACCAGATTCAAATTAGTAAGGAGGAAAATTAAACTATATTCTCCAGAATTAACTTTTTGAACCTTTAGGAGTAAGCAATAGGGAAAACTAACCTGTCCTACTGAAAAAGCAACTATCAGGTTGCTACTATGGAAACCTTCAGTTTAATTTTCACCAGTATGGCAACTGGATCCCAGAATCTGCTGAGAAGCTCTCGAAAAAATTAAAAATGTCTTGGCATTCTGTGTAACGATATATATCTCTAAGGGCAACTAAAATGAGTAAGAGATTGAGCAGCTGCTTCATGAGGAGAGTCCAAAAAGATTTGGAGTCTTCAGCAGTGAAAGGTGAAGGCTGGGAAGAAAAGTGGTGAAAGGCTACCAGGTCATGAAAATGGTGGATAAGGAGAATGAAGATCTTTTGGTCACACTATCTTGTAATACAAGAATGTAATAAAAATAATAGAATATCAGTTTATAACAGAAGAAAACAGAGGATTTCTTTAAACACAAATAGTGGACTTCAGGTGCTTGCTATCACATGAGGTTGTAGAAGGAAACTGTGTCAACAGGTTCAAAAAGAGATTAGACAAATAGATGGACAATATCACCATAGAGTATGGATGTACCTCTGGCATACCTAGCACAACAATGTTGTATCATGGGAAGTGAGAGAGGAATAGACCTCTGAAAACAGCTGGGCTTGTTACTCTCTGTGAATAGCCTCTGCAATTGTCACTGCTGGAGACAGGAAACTGGGCTGGATAGACCAGTGGTCTGACCCAGTAAAGCCTTTCTTGCATTCTTAAAATAATATTAAGAGGTCTATTTAAATGCCAGCAGCAATCCGCTAGGCATTACTAATCGTAAAAGTGAACATGAAGCTTGAATATTTAAGTTTGTTGTTAAAATAATTTAAGAAATCAGTGCTACTTATCTTGGCCTCAGAAAAGTCAAAATTGGGTATGCCTAGTAAAAACAATTTCAGTAAATGATGTCCTCTCTTTACAGGAATACTGCTGCTTTCTGAGTTGTGAGAACTTTGTGGTTTCTTCATTTTAAATATACAGCTTGTATATTTTAAGATTTTATATCTTATGAGGTGAAAGTACTACATGGTTGTACGTGCTTACAAATTTACAGCCAGGCTTAACCTAGAAACCAGCACAGAGCTGTACTATTATAGCTCATTAGAAATATAGTGGTGCTAATAACATTTCCCAACACACTGCTTTATTTTCACACTTATGATGTAGAAAAGTCCAGGCTATAAAATTCATTTTTGTTGGCATAAAAAGGGGATGATTATGTGAGGTTTTGTGGAGGATGAGCTCACAAAAGATCAGGAAGTTTTCAGCACATCAGCTATAATTATACACAGATGTAATTCTTTTTCTGTCTCCATTTTTTTTAAATTTTATAAAAGGCACCCTATCACTCTATTTGCTTCATGAGAAATATAAAAGCAGCAGTCAAAATGCACTTTTAAAGCAAATGTATAACGTTCATATCAGTAAAGTCATCTTCCAAATGCTAAGGACTTCAGTAGAATACCCTGTTTCTACTGAAAACTCTCAAGACGTTCATCCTATCATGCCTAGAAACAAGAAAATAACCATGATCTGAAAATTCAATGTTCTGAACCCTTTGACTAGGGAGAAAAGGTTTGATCCACCACTTTTTACTTCACTACCACATTACGTACCTTAGAACCCTGTAATGAATCTTCAAACATACAGGAGTCTGACCCATCCGTGTTTCCAACTTGAAGGTCACTTTGCTGGATGGAGGGAAATTTCTAGTCAGCTTAACAAAGCCCACCTAGGTAGTCTCTGCTCTGCAGGTGGAATCAGGCGAGCCATGCAAATTGCGTCTGCATCAGTAACTAGTGCAACCTAATAGGAAAAGATTTGTGGCATGGAAGGGTTAGTGCTGAGAGTTTAACATCCACACCTCACTACCAAGGTTTACTTAGGGGTATTTCTAGCCTGGTGTTGTGCCTGGAGAGCATTAGGTCTGCTTTTGGAGTATATTTTCTAGTTTCATCTCATCCAAAAGGAACTTAGTTCCTATTCTTTAATATCACTTTGTGATGTGAAGAAAAGCGTGATATATACTCAAGAGGCAAATGTCAAAATGCTAATGGTGAAATGCAGCCATGTATATCATCAACATACAAAATTACTTACACTTCATTACTTCAAGCACAACGGTCTTCCACCATCTGGGTTGCTTAGAGGCCATGCTTGTGAAGGATTTACATCAGAATAGGACATCTGGCCTTCCTCTAGTATGAGGCAAGATAGGGCTAGGAAAACTGTGAGATATCTGAGCAAATATGAACTTCACAAAAAAAAAGAACTTTACAAATATAAATATTTGCTTCAGCTACAGTTATCCACCAGATGGTGTCCCTCAACGTATCCTTTAGGAGCTGTGTGAAAGAATGAAGAATGGTTCTACATCTATTTCACCCATACCCTGGGTTTTTGAAACTCAGAAATATTTTTCGTACTTGAATGCTGAAGGACAAATTTTATCACAAGGCCATATCTGGAAAAATTAATGGCTAATGGAGCTCTTTATTGCTGCATTACATTGTGTTCATTTTTGTCTTTCAATCAGCCATAGTGGCAGAAGGCTCTCAAGTGTTCGTGTTTCATTAAAAGAATAGAAAAAATGCATAGTTTAGAGAATACTGACACTAAACTAATCAATTCAAGCTGGCTTGGGAAAAGGTCAGGCATATATAAATAGAAAATATCCAACAGTCTACTCAATGACAAAATTTTGAAAAAGGGAGGCCACTAAAAAGTGGAAAATAGATCCTTTTGATTAATGGCTCAGCAGTGGAAGAATGTTGCCCATATGCATCTGTGTCCCAGACAAAGTGAAGGAGCTGGTTTATCTCCTGCCAGGACAAAAGCCAGCACAAAAGGAAGAACTTACAATGGAGAATTCTGGTGAATCTTTACTCATGGAACCCCACAGAGTCTGTAGTAACAATAGGGAAAGGAAACGTGCCAAACTAAAAAAAAGTCTCACAAAAAGCCAGAAGATGAGAATTTTTTGACTGAATTGGTCTACAGGTGTGTATTTAAATGGGATTTGGTTCTGTATTTACAAAAGTATACAATATCACTTCAAATTCTCTACTAGCAGAATAGTAAGCCAACATTTCCAGTACTTTTTCAAAATTAGGACTCTAAAGCTGGTCCTTAAATCAATGGTCTGATTCTCTATTGTATCAAGTGCTCAACCGTATCCGTTGAGTCAGTAAGAACTACAGTGTTCGACATTTTAATATAACTTACATAGGTTTGCAAACTTTTCCCTTCATCTTTGCCACTGCTCTGACCAAGATATTCTCTCCTGCCGTTTCCTCTGCAGTATGAGAACTGCAATTTTCCTTTTGGACAAGTACTTAATCAGGGTAAAAGAAAAGTTGACCACATACCATGTAGATCCCACACTCACAGCTGTGACTGATCCAGTTAACCTTGGAGGGTGTCAATGTTTCTCTTCCTGGTGTCCTTTCCAGCATCTGCTTTGGATGAGGAGTAAAGTTCTGGACCTACCGTGGTTCAGGAGGTGGTTTCACTGATCCTTGGCCTCCCTCTGCTCCTGCCTTGTACACAGCAGTCCTTCTCCCAGCAGACATTCCCTCAGCACAGCTCTGTGCCTTAGAATCACCCATCGTTTAGCCACTTCTCAAGTGGTAGGATTCATTGGGAGTGACCTCCTTTGTGGAGAACTGGCCCAGAATAACAAATCAGTAACAATTCCACAAACAGAAAAAAAACCCAAAGAACTTGGAAGTCTTTTGACTTTAAGTCATAGATTTCTAAGAAATGTTTGAGGTAAAGCTCGCAATTTGATATCAAAGTGATTAGTAATAATGTACAGCTATTTGGAACCCTATTTAATAGTATACTCCATATTTTTATTTGCTATAGTCTGTCTCCAATTTTCTAATTACTTTCCAATCTTTGTATTTAATCCTTGTTTATTAGTAAATGTTCTTTTTTTTTTTTTACTTCTCAGTGACTTTTACAGCACTTATGAAATGTGAGGAGCAACTATACATACCCCAAAGTTGTTTAAAATATCAGCCTTGACTGCCTTTATTCCTTGGTATGCACCTGGACTGCAGCTCTCTGCTGGTGTGTGGGGCAGCAGTATAATTGCTAAGGCCTTCTACAGATTCAAGAGTTTGCCCTGATGAAATACAGAAGATATATACCTCTAGGGGATGGAAATTTTGGTCTGAAACCACAGCACTCGCCTGAACCCGTAACGTTGCCCCAGTTCACATCAAATAACACCAACCTTCATCCCACAAGTTCTAGAAACACATTCGTTTCATGTCCATGAAAGCACTACCTCCTGATTTATGTCTAGTTTTACAATAAAAGATGATATCTGTATTATTTATTCATAAACCAGTATGTTGCACTGAAATCAGTTTAATGATTCTGGAATTTCTATTGTAAGATGCTTCTAGACAGAATACTTAATTAGACTGTGTGGGGGTACAAATGGCCACCATCCAATGAAAAATCATCAACCAGCCTGAAATGGGCACACTTCTAGTTATATGACCTTTATATGACTAATTAATTTTCCAGCAGCTTCTATTTGCATGATGAAGCAAATATTGCAAATGATGGGGACACATATTACTATTTTTATTAAGGTATTATTCACTTCCATACTGCTGAGAATTTGACAGCATTGTTCTTAAATTAGATTTTTGTCATGAATGCCTTGATGTTTTGCCTTCTGTGTAGAGTAGGCCTCAGATCATATTCTTAGAAATAGAAATAACTCCTTTGTGTTCAGTTGAGTAGCTTGGTAGCTGTCTGAGAGACTGAACAGTGATAAATGAGAGAGAAATAAAAGAAGACTCATCGAGTACTGAAACCTAGTGTGCCTGTACCTTTACAAAGGAAAGTACAGGGTAGTAATATAGATGAGAAATCTTTTTGTGGCCAGACCTTCAGACTACAGGTAATACATGCATTCTTAAAGCAAGGGTGAATGTCCAGATTAACATAAGACATGGGTTCTGCCTCTGCTGAAGCTTTCCTTCACTTTCAGTGCCTTTCTGAAACACATTCCTTAGGCAAACACAGGTTAGGGAATTCATTACAAAATTATCTCCATGCAGTTACTGTATATAATCATCTAGCAATCTCCCTTCCAATATTAAAAATGCTTTGGGAAATGAAGTAAAATTGAGTCCATGCTCTGTTTACTCTGACATTTTGAAAAGAGTAACAAATAACATTTAAATACTTTTCATGTGTGGGTCAAATATTTTGCCATATCTGCAGCCTTTAGAAGGAATAATTTGCATAATTTTTTGTGGCTTCCATAGTCAAAGATTCTTGGGCTCTAATGAAAAATAGTACCTTGTTTTAGTGGCTTTCTTTTTCAGACAAATGTAAAGCTGATAAGAATTAAGCCATCCTCATGAACCAACTAAAGTGGACAGATGATTTCCTTTGGTTCTTTTAAAGACTTCAGCCAAAAACAGTTTTCATTTTTTGATGTTTCTCCTGCAAAGGCAATCTCAGAAACAGTAAAAATTTACATTCTGTACACTGAAAAAGAAATAGAGTATTTTTCCTTCTGTTTTTCCAACAGTTATCCTTGAAACAAAGAAATACCGTACAAAAGGCTTTACAGCCTGTGGCACAGAACAGCACACAACTTAGCCAGTAGACATTGTGTGGAAAAGAATAAAAAGAATTTTAATGAACAATAGGTCCCAAGAAAGCACATCAATTGTTATCATTGCTTTCTTCTAAAATTAAAATTGTCCCATTTTAAAAGAACTCTTAAAAAAAACATACAAAAAAAAAGGAAAGTATGTAGAATATAGTTTACAATTAGAAAGGGAAAAAGAAAATGTACATTTAAAAATGTTTTATATATGTGTTTATTATCTGTACCATATGAGTTGTGCTTTGTCCATACATGTTCTATTGATGATTTACTTAAAATGCTTGGATAAAGACTGGCCCTTTGGCAGGAGTGAGGCAGCACGGAGTGCATAAAACAAGAATCAGTGCAATCTGTTTCTTCTGATGAAATACATTTGCATTTTGTTGAGACTTTTGTCTCAATGTACAAAAATGCCGTTTCAATTTGATTTAAGATTTCTAATGCCACATACTAAGTCCTTTATTTTTCCAGTCTTAACTAATTACATTTCAGTGAATGGTGCAGCTACTCTTCAGCAAGCTAGATCCTGCCTCACACAAATTTTCAGTCGAATTCTGTGAGTTCTTTCATCTAATGTATACATTTGAGTGCTAGCTTGTATTGAGCATTTTCGGAACTTTCAATGTGTTTAGTACCAAAATACAATGCTATATGACAGGTTTATAAGCTAATAAAAAGAGCACTCACTACGTCATCCATTTTATTTCCACTGTAAGAAAAAAGCTTGTGTTCTTAACATACACATTCACCTAACACTTTTGCTTGCATTAGTTGCTTGCTTGCAGTACTCCTTTTCTTTCTGAATTACTGCTATGTTTAGTGCTTTCTATTTTTAACAGAGCATACCAATCTGGCAGACAATTGCTACTAACAGTCAATATGTTACCCTTTTGTAGGAAAGTGCTTTTGCTTGTCTGCAGCCTCCTTTAGGCTTTGTACCTGACAACTGTCTTATCTGCATGGGAATTAATATCCAGATACACATGGCAAGGAAAGACTAACACTCTACGCATTAGTTTTAAGACACCCTGGCTCTTACTATCCTGGTTCCAACCAAATAATTTCACTGTTTCTGCCTTCCCAGGTACTTTGTTGACTAGTAAAGTTTGCAATCAACTGAGTATTTTCAAAAATGTGCCCAGGCCATTTCATACAGATAAAAAAATTATTATTGCTTCAACAGTAATAAAATTCTAGTCTAGTGGTTTTGGCCGAAACTTACATGGTCCAAGGTTTTCGTTGTGCCTTCGTGTCTGGTTGTTGCTCCCTGTGCAGTTCAGTCATTTTTAGGTGATTTTGAATGAATGCAGTTTGCAAAGTCTGTTGTGACTTTTCAGGATGAGAAGCACTTTATAAATGCAAAAGATTGTATTATTACAGCTGCATCCAAGAAAGAAGTTGTGTTTAGCAGCACATTCAGAAAGAAAATTTACAGAAATTTATTAGAAGCTTAATTTTGCTTCCAAACCACAGTCACTAGAGTTTCAAATTATTTATCTTGAATTATACATGCCAAATTTTGATGAGAAGAAATTCCCCCCTCCCCATTTAAAAGAGTGGGATTGACCACATTTCTACTTGCAAGACTTTAAAGTAACCTGCATTATTAGGTTTTCTCCACATTCCAACCCATCTGCCTTAGGGTATTAAACCCTACTTTCATCTCTGTGAGGTTCAGTATTTCCAAATCCAAGCCATAAGGCCATGTCTAGACTACAAACTGAAAAGTGGGTTTGACTGTACACATGCGCACACTAAGCCACATGTCCCACAGATTTTCCTTCTATGCTTTTGAACATATCCCACTCACAGCTTGGTTTTAAATAATCTGCACTGTTACAAAGAAAAACAATCTCCTAGCACTAGCTGATGAACAATTTTGCCTCGGTGCAGGCCCAGCAGACTGCCTGAACAAAAGCTGGCCCCACACAAAGCCACTGAGTATGATCAGTGTTTCTGAGTACAGTGAGAGTTTTTCCATCTCCTGGCACTCACAGTGAAATAACCCCTTGTTATTACTTTAAGGGTTTGTAGTGTGAGTTATGGGAGAGTTAGGTTTTGAGAATATTCCGAGATCCGCACATGCTTGATAGCATAGACACAAATCCTAGACATAAAAAACACTGCAATGCCCCCAAATCACAAGATTAGATTAATGAGATATTTTCAAGAACACCACCAACTTTTGATGCTGAAGCCCAAAACAATTATGGTTCAGGATACAGCCTGAACTTCTACCATGCAAAGATTATGTGCGCCACAAAGCTGAAGGCTAGGTTTGGAGAGCAAACTCAGTGTTCCTGCTCCTCAGATGTTTTGCTGAAGGTAATAAGGCAAACAACAAGTGACTTCAATTCTCTGCAACATCCCTAGCCAAAAAAGGACCTTAATAACCAACAGTAATCCTGAAGTATGAAGTATGATTACATTAAGCAGCCTCTGTATTCCTGGGATTGTCTTCCTTCCTTTAATCTTTCCGTGTGGAATAATGAAGACATTTTGAGGTTCTTTCATATTGTAGTAAAACTGGAGCCTCAGTGCTGAACGTCCGTAGGAAGCAACGCATACAGGAGGGGAAGGAGGCTTCTAGGGAAGGATGCATTCACTAATGACCTCTAAGCAGACTGAACTGCCAGGAAGAATGAGAAAAAGTGCTCTCTCGGATGTTTAGAATGAGCACTTGAGAAGGACTGCCACCACATCACCAGCACAAGTGTGCTGACATTAGAAATAAACATTAGGTAATGGAAAAACTGAAAAAATGTAAACTTTTTAACAAGCTGAATAAATCAAATATTTTATAACCATGCTATTCATAAATATGATGAGTTCTTTTTAATATGGAAATGTGTATCTAATAATGCTAATTAAATAAAAGCTAATAAAAGGACCATATTGGTTGCTGCATGTAGACAGTTATTGTTTATACTGGCCTTTTAGACTGAACAAGTAAAATATTTTCCTGTGTTGGTGGTGACATGCCATTGCTTTATTTACATTTTAGACTATGAGATCTCATATGCCACCTACTGGACAGATGTTTTAAGTTAATTTAATGTGCACGCCATGAACCCAGATTATCAGAACACTGCCAGCTCGTCTCTTGGTGATGGTTTTACTGCATGGATGCTCTAGACACAACTTCCTTTGAGACAATTGAAAGATTTCTATTGAATTCAACAAGGTTTGAATTGAACTCTTAAAGAAAATTAAAGCTGCAGCAAAAGCATGCATAGTTCTTCCTTCTGACAATTTATAAAACAAATTATTTCTCTTATACAGTTTATTCTTGACAGTAATTGTTTTCTGTAAGGTAAAATAAAATGAAGTATTTCATGGCCATATACACCTCTGTCTTCAATAACAATTATATCCATTCATTTTTGTTTATACTTGTTGGCTAAATGAATAGCAATAAAATAACCACTTTCCTCACTTCACTTAAGAACAGAGAAAGTAATTAAAGTCTTATTGAGTAAATAGCTCCAGAAATTCAGTTTTAGTGGATTTTTTTTAACAAACCTTATAATGATACTGAGTGTTAACAAGAATTATGTATTGGGTTGCCCAGAACAAAATATTTTATTTTGAGTAAGATATCCTTCTTTTATGTTCCCCATATTATTTTTAGAAGGAGCACAGAATACCTATTCTATGTACATTTTAACATGCTACATATGTAAATGTGGTACAGATCATGTCAGAAGAAGATGTAAACCTGGATATAGGCTAGAGTGGGGACAACCTAGAAGTTCATGTAGGCTTTTGAGATATAACAGCATTTACTGACATTCTCTACATCTATAAAAGAGAAATTATGCTATGACTTCTTGCATATATAGAAGTAGAAATAACTACAAGTGATCTTCTGTTAAGTAATTTCTTTAAAGAATAAACACTCACAGGTATGGTTCTTTACTATGCAAGGAGCTCTACAATAACAGGTAATTTCATCTGTCATAGAAACTACTAAAATTCTTTTCCACTCATTTTGTACATAAATGAATGTAAAATGCATTGCCACTTACTAGCTAAAAGAATCTCATCAGAATATGTATCATATAAAATATATCCTCAGATTGCTTCCTGGACCTGCTTGATCTACCAGCATTTTATGACGCTCTGCGAGTATGTGGCCTTAATAACTATCTCAAATACTTTTTCTCTCTGGAAGCTTCATCTGTGCAAAAAATCTGTGGAGAAATACCCTCCCAATCCTCTGTCTCCTCTGTTGGTTGCTAAAGGTGTTTCCTGCACAGAGGAACCAGGTAGACAGGCATGGAAATACCAGGCAGTCATCATGCCTCTTATGCCCTAACAGCTTGCCTGAGTTTGCATTGGAAAAAGCAAAGGAGGGAGTCAGTATTGGATGCTAACTCCATCTGGCTACACAACAGGTGGATGGAAATCAGTATCTGTGATGAAAAAACAGGAAGCTGGAAGGCAAGATTCCCTCCATAGAGGTAGCAAATGTAGCAAATAACTATAAAAAATTATGCAGGTCAGAAGCACACACCAAAACACTATCACTTACTGGCTGTTTATACAAAGGTGGCTTGCTACATCCAACTTTAGAAAGGAAATATGCATCTCCCAGAGTTACAGGAGGCCATTCAGGTTACTACCAGGAAAAAGTCATGCTAGGGAATTTTAACCTTAGGGATTTTCCATTTACAGTAAAAAATTGTTATGTTGTCCTAATCAGGCAGGCATGAATGCGTAAAATGAGAGCTACATTTTAGATGAAAACTACCAGAAAGGAGGACACTATCCTGTGTTTCCTCAGAGTGAAAATTCATTGGAAATATTCCTCCTGAAAAACAAATTCATATGTTGACAGTTATGAAATCTTTATCAGTACAATATTTCCATGTTAGGATACATTTTAGAAAAGCAACCGTCTGAAAAGCTTTGAAGAATTGCAAAGTCCAGTGGAACAAAGAGAAGGTTCTGACATTTCGTTTCTTGAACACTGTTTATATGTCATCTAAACCAGTTTGTAATATACTTAAAAGAAGTCCCAAAATAAATGTTGTTCACAACAACCATATTTTGCATTGGAAAAATAATGTCTTCACTGGCTGAAGATTACCGACGTAAATGGTGACAATGTCTTGAATATGGAGTAACACACATTCCTTATGGACTCTATTCAGTTCCTGGACACTGTTGTCAGGTGCAATAGTGCCAAGAACGATTATTAGGGTCAGTTATGAACAGTATTAACAAGGTTGAATCTTTGGAGAATTAGCAATTTTAAATTCATCATTGCTGACTATCTCTGCTGAACAGCAGCTTCATTGTTAAGTTGTTTTGTAACCATGTCAATTTAACAACATTTTAATTCTAAATTCTAATCTGTTTCCTTCATATAGATATAGAGCATTAGCTGAAGACTGAAATTGCACTGCACTTCAGGCTACAGGATGGTTTTGCTTAAAACTCTGTGATTAAGCACGTACAGCTAATATTTGTTTATTGCCATAAAGGCATGCTGGAGACTTCTAAGCTTAGATCAGATAAGATAAATAATCCTTTATAACCTAATGCCATGCTTAAGGCAGGGATTATCCTGCTGCTGTTGAACCACCACTATTAAAAGTCAAGATTAATGAAATAAAAAATCAAAACTGAGCAGATCAAAACTAACATCTGGTTAGATTTCCTTTTTTCTCTGAAATTTCTCCCATAAGGAGTCACAGAATGTGAGGATTTTTTTCTGACTTAGATTGAAGAAGAGATTTTGAAATCCCAGCACCTACTGTTGCAAAGAATTTCCATTCTTTGTTCTTCCCTGAAGTGTTTTGATATTAAATTTTACACAAGATGTGGAGAATGGGTGGAATGTCCTGAATATTCATTCCCACTTCTCAACTTTATGGTAATAGCATTTTTCACACTCTTAGCCAGACTGAGTGTGCCTATGTTTCTATATTTTATATTTGTGTATGTGAGTCAAAAGCAACAGCAAAATGTTCTCACTGTAAAAGTGCCTAAAAACCTGTTAAATGCTTTGCGCTAAAATTTTGGAAAGTTGACTCTTGGTGTGCATTGTGCCACTTTATTACTTAAGGCTGTACTGTAGTCATAGCAAATTTTACCAAGCTTTAGTTTAGTAAAAATGTAATTTTATTCTTTTAAAAGACACCATAGAGCATTCCAGTGAGGAGATCTTCAATTGGTAGGGACCTATCAGCTATTTCTGTTACATTTTCTTCTACATGTGAATTCAAGGTAATTAAAATTGCTGAAAATAAGTCTGGAATGTGCTGTAGTGTTTGCATAGGCAGGTGATAGTTGGTTCTGTGTCTTAATATCATTCAGCTGACTCATTCACTGATTGCATGAAACAGTTTGGGACTTAAAAGAGAAATAAGTGACTAAAACTAACTTCAGGTAGGAAGGAAATATCAGTAGCTGAGAGTAGAAACCAACACATGACATTATATTCTTGTATTTCCTTTGAGAAAGAAACAGATTTCCATTTTAATTAATGTTTCCAGTGTTTAAAACTCTTTGGAGTGATAACGTGGAAACATTTGCTGGATTATAGCAGATCCTACATGTGCAAATAAGATATTTTCAGTACTACACAAATGCACCATAATATCAGATGGATTCATTTCAATAGAATAAGCTGTATACACCGGCATGGTACATCCGTGAATTTGTGGTGCAGGAAGGGCCATTTCTGTTTCTTTGCAGGGAAAGGATTACACAGTATTTCAATTATTAAAATTATAATTTGGGGCCAGGTTTTGCCCTCAGGTACTTCCTTAATTTCAGCAGGGAGTTGTGCATGTTTATCTGATCGGAGAACTTGGACTCTTGACATTCTTGGTGAAGGTAACTTCTTTCTGTAACAAAAATCTGCACTAGTCAAATCTGAAATCTGAACATAGCAGGGACGAATTTCTTACCAGAAGACAAATGTTAGTAACTGTTCTGTTTTGATAAGGTAAAGCAATTTCCTTGTAAGGGAGTGGGAGATGGAGCAAAAGAAAGGAAAGAGGTATCTTCTTCCAGATACCTTGTAGGCTTGTTTATAAATTATGACTTTGGATTTAACAACTGGTTTGGCAAGTGTTTGCCTAGGAAATCTGAAACTTTGCCAGAGTTTCTTAGCTGGTTTGTTGTAGAGTGTGCATTTTTTAAACACTGTAATCATTTCAGACCACGTAATTAGAAACACAAAGCAGTTTACTGAAACATATTGATATATTAAGAGTTCAGGTAATTACACGTAAAGAAACAAGATAGACTTCAAAACCTTTACTCAGTTTCTATTTTATTTGCAACTGGGGCATGTTGATGGGGCTTTGCCTGCTTAACACTGAGTAGGAGTTTCAGAATTTTAACCTGAGGGTAAAATTTTCAAAAGCATTTAAGTGACTGACTCACTGGAAATCAACAGGACTTTCACTTCTTAGGGCAACATTTTAGAAAGTATGTAGGTACTGAAGTCCAGTTGACTTCAGTGTCTAGGTATAGTAAAAAATCTTGCATTATTGTCCTAAATCTCTTTAAAACAGAACTGTTGCATTTCATTGTCACCTAAGACTTTCTGAAAATGTTACTCCAAATAAACAAACTTATTCTCATATTTTTTCATTAGTGAAGTCCTGTTTTGTTTTTCTTTCTTCTTCAACAATCTCAGAAAATCATAAGACGTTTTGGGTGATAATAAGCCACATTGTCTTCAATCTGGTCTTAAAATCTTACTGCAAATGCTCGAGAAGAAGTGGCAATTATAGTTAGTGCACACAGTTCTTCACTCTGCTGTAATTTTCCAGGAATTTCAAAAAAAAAAAAATAATTTTCCCCTTTCCAGCCTATTTAATGTCTTTTTCAATAGAAGTGATAAATTACCTCCTTTGGAGCCAAAGCCTGATCTAAATTATTCTATCTACATTATGTATAAGAGCAAGTAGACAAAAAATAAAATTGCAATACAAAATCTTTGGGAGATGAATAAGATGCAAATCAGAACTAATTAGCCATTCTCATTAGTGAGAATATATGTTATGTTTTCCATTGAATCCCTTGAATGTAATTTACTGAGAACATCAGAAGTATAGAAAAACCTCAGTATTCAAAAAATCTTTGGTTTAAGAATTTGCAGAGGGGGTGTGTCTTGGTTCTCTAACATGTTTTCTGTATGAGCTTTAAAACTATGCGAACTTGTTGCACAACTGCTTACAAGTTCTCAACAGTTGCGTTTATTACCATTTTACCTCACTTTCAGACAAGTTCTCTTATCATGCTCCAAATCACATTTTATGCTGCTTTGAAGTACATTACTAATATGCTCATTGCTTAACAGAAGATGTCCTGACAGTCATTTCTGTTAAGGTGCAAAGTAATAAACATCAGTTTCTTTTTTGCAGTCATTTATCTGAGCCTGTACTTATTCTCAAAGTATCTGTCTTTGGAAATAAGTCAGAAGTGCAATGCTCTAATGCTCTTCTCTTTGGGTCTAAAAATAAAAATAAAACCCCAAATTTTGAACCTTTCTTTCCATGTAGCCTTCAATCTAATTCTGGCCTTTTCCTGTCACTATTAAAACTGGGCAGGCCCAAGTTTTATGAAAAATTGGGAATTCCTTCTTTGTGCATGTTCAGTGATCATGTGGGTTGTAAAGACAAGGGTCTCTGGCAGTCATTTGTACTTGTCAGTACATACCCTTCTATTCCCTGTGGCTGTTTTGTGCTGCTAGACAGGTGTGTGCACTCCACAAAAAACTTTGCCCTTTGGACATCATTACAGTGTCTAAGAAACATGGAGGATGGGATCCTGATAGACTTATAAATGACCACGAAGAAGGGAATTCTCTTCTGGGATCTTTACGGAACATGTGCCTTATATTTTTCTGCATCGGCTGAGAGAGGCGTAGGTTTTTTTCCATCACAGAAAATGGAGAAAGCAAGATTTAAGGTGTGGATAAAGCCAGATACTATTCTCTCTGACAAGCGAAGTGAGGCAGTTAAGATACCAGAAACAATTAAGTTTAAAAAATGGTGTAGTTAAATGTAGCACTTTATTCCTTGGTACATGTACATTTACATTAATCTGGTTAAGCGGTTTCTTTCCTGCATCTTCCCCAAAGTCATCGTTCAAGGATCTGACTGAAAAATGGCCTCTGTTCAGAACGGAGCTTTGTGGATCCTTAGGAGCAGTGAAATCCAGTCTCCTGGGCACTTCACACTGGGCATTCAACCTCTCTAGACACTCAGGGATAGTCAGTGTGCCCTGGCTGATTTTAAGTGTCATAATTGAAGATAAAGGAGAGAGAATTTACTGCCTAGGACTCAAAGCATATAGGGTTTTATAGATCAATAAGAACATCCTGAGTTATGCCCAGAGGCAAAAAGGAAGCCAGTACAGACTTCAAAGACCTTGTGTAATATATTCCTTATGGCAAATATTAGAGATTAAGCACAGAGCCACGTTCTACACAAGTCATCGACTCTGACTAGAATAAGGACAGACCATACATTGCATAGGTCTATCTGTCTGTCTACAGCCTTCACCTTTTATAACTTATCTAACTAATGATAGCAAAAAATATTTTACGTCTAGGAACCTGTTCCGAGCTAGGCATTAAGAAACACCTTTTGATTGTGAGGGTCACTCAGGAATCAGCTATGACTGAACAGCATCCCCTCCTCTCATCTGACTTCAATTCTCACTCAGGAAGACTCAGAAAAAGTGAAAGACTGCAAGCTTTAAGTCTGACGAAAGAAAGAATAAATGAAATTAACAGACAAACTCCTCAGATGTCTGCTTATCTTTCAAAGCAGGGAAGCTGACAGTACTGACCAAGGAACCGAAATAATTAAATTTTCATACAATATTTGTAACAAGTAGAAAATGCAAATGAAATTAAAATAATGTCTACTCTGTGCTAGTGCATAGAAGAATGAGGTAATCTGTATTACCTTTCCTGTGGCAAATTCAGGTACAAACCTTTCCTTTTCAAAGGCTGCAAGAGGCTTGTCGTGAGGTCTTCCTTCTCCAAGAGCAAAAGGAGTATTGCGACAAACTTAATGGTATTGTAAAGACCAAATCTGAAAGTATGATTTTTAGCTTTTGTTGAAAGCTACAAATATTGAAGCTTAGCAAGCTACTTGCAGACCAAGTCCTATAGCCGCTCCAAGGTCTCACGCATTTTTCCTGTGAGAAGATTATAAGCCTTATTTCAAAGAAAACAGCTCTCAAGGAAACTTCTGACTTTCCCAAGCCTCATCTAATGTGGGAAAAACTTTCATCTGGGAAGAAGTC
This sequence comes from Dromococcyx pavoninus, assembly GCA_033558185.1. Classification (NCBI taxonomy): domain Eukaryota; kingdom Metazoa; phylum Chordata; class Aves; order Cuculiformes; family Neomorphidae; genus Dromococcyx; species Dromococcyx pavoninus. Next base: position 1,667,775 of record JAUMJL010000104.1, on the reverse strand, counting down.
CCTTGACTGGTATCCACAGGTACCGTGAATAACTGGAAAATGGATCCTATGTTTTTAATTATATTGGCTGCATTCACCAGAGGGAAGGTAAGATATGTGAAAATCTGTGTGATCTGTGAATATGAGAAAAAATTAATTAGGACTTGAACACAGACAAAGTAGACCTTTGGTTAGCTGCTATTGAAGAAAAATAACGCTCAAATATCACTGGCCTGTAATGTAAACATCTTTGATAATTTGCTTAAGAAAAAGTTCCCTTTCTACTTTTTTTTTTTTTTTAAAGGGAAGGGAAAATGCACATCTTTGCCTTTGTGGTTAAACAAGACATTCCATGAGACTGGAACTTGGAGCTTTGTCAGGGGTTAGCAGTGATCCCACTCCTCCATACATTACTCTGCTGAAAGATCTTGCTCTGCCTTGCAACATTCTTGTTATTCCAGAACTGGGTTGGGCTAGTCATAATAGATGCAGGCAATCAACTGAACTTCCCCACACACAGCTCTGCCAGTAAAACTCACTTCACCTTGCGACACTCCTGTTTTTCCTCTGTCTTTTAAGAAAAGGATATCAATTTGGCAGTTACTCTGGATCTGTCCTTGCTCCTGCTGAAATCCAGGGTAACTTTCTTAGTGATGTAAGAGGGAAGCGTTGCTGGTTCAGACAAATGTCTGCTTGCAACTAGGATGAGGCAGTTGTCTTCTCTGAATGACTGACAGTAGAGGTAACTGATGTGTTCCACTTTTGCTTTCATTACAGCAAATAAAATCCAGGATGACTCTATAATTTCAAAGATTGTGATACTGGAGTCTAAACTTTACATAATGTGGCCTCCTGCATGGCTGTGCTTTTTCCCAAGGAAAAGGTTTCTTTTTAATTAAAACACTATAGCTTTGAGTGTTGATCATCATTGTTTTATTTATAATGAAAATCTAGAGCGCATTCATCATGCTGGACACGCAGCACAATCTCATTGACACCATCCCAATAACACTAGTCTTTGGATTTGGGCCATATCATTTTATGTAAAGTCAAGTAAGTGTGTGACTCAGTAAAACAGTATGTCAAAATAAGGACTATCCTCTCCTCTTTGTTTTCTTTATCACACAAAATAACATATTAGAAATACAGGAATGCTCTAGGCAATGTACAAAACTAAACAAGACTTGTTTGGTGAATGAGCATAGCGAGAGGCTATGAATATGGATATATTCATGCTAAAGAGCCTAGAGGAGATGCTTTTTATGCATGATGATACAGAAATATATACTTGTAACTCTGCACACCAGGGAGAGAATGCTCCCCTAAAACAAGTAGTTTCTAGAGCAATGTTCCTTGTTGATCAAAGCAGCATAATTTAAAGCATCTAGAGGCAGCTTTAAATTATTCACAATATTTTTAAATGGTCTCGGTATATAGCAGACAGCATTTGTGTAACTAGCAGTCTTCTGTGAGTTCTATAAACTTTTGCATCCTTACAGAGCTGACAAGCTTTTTGAAAGTCACATTTGAGAAGAAAGGACATAACTTTGCGTAACAGGAGCAGCAGAGACTGATTCTGACACCGTGTTAGTCACACCACACAGAAATGCCAGGCATGCAGAGCCACATAGAATAGCAGGGCAGAGCCAGCAGCCTCCAAGTCTCAGCCCGAATGCTGCTGTGTGGTGCCTAAGAGTTTTCTGTGTGGTGCCTAAGAGTTTTCTGATACCCTCGAAAGCCCCAAATAGGAATCCTGCAATTAGTGCATCTAACTCCTCCTTTACTGCAGTCTTCTCTCCCATTGGTAAAAGGTCTTCACGGGCTCATGGAGGGATCCCACCCCTTTTGTGGGTTTTCATTCTGAAGCTATCCACAACTTTACACCTGAATGAATGCCAAGCCTCTCTGAATATAAAAAGGAAACGTTCACAAGCAATTTCGGAGTTACCCAGACAAAGCAGAAGGAAAAAGATTTCAACGAGCTCTGACAGACAGAGACTGAACCAGCCATGCTTCTCCCTGCCATTCACTTCTATGGCTTTCTCCTAGCTTGCATCTTCACGAAAAGCTACTTGGCTTTCAAGAACGATGCCACAGAGATACTTTATTCCCACGTTGTGAAACCTGCTGCAGCGAGCCCAAGCAGCAACAGTACGTTGAATCAAGCCAGGAATGGAGGCAGGCACTACACCAGCGCTGGATCAGACCGTAACAGTGAGTATCCTCCCGGCAGGGCTTCCACCGCATCCCGCAGCCCTTGATCCTCGCCGGCGGTGAGAGCGGAGCCCCCCGAGTCCGGCGCTATGGGGAAACCAGAGCCACGGGGATGCCAGGGCAAAGGGAAGACGCTGCTGGCTTGTGACTGGGCTCTGCCTCGCCGGGCGGCCCCCGTGCGAGCCTCCCCTCCCCCGTGCGAGTCCTGCAGGACCGGCTTTCTCGAGCAGGTTACTTCCTGAGGGAGGTTCACCCAGGAATGCCAGGTTTTATGAGTTATCCGGCAGGGAAGCGAGATAAAGGGAAAGGAGTGAGCGGTGTCTGCAAAGCGCTCCCTTTCTTTACTCGTCCTCCCACTCTGGGCAGGGGAGGTGTCCGGGCTGCTTTTCAAATGCAATAAAAAATTCTGAATTCTGTTCCCGCTGTTCAGTTTTACTTCCTGCTGTAGCACTTACCTGCTTAACACCTCCAGCAAAAGTAAACAAATCAGCTCATAATTTACCTATGATCCATGCTCTAACTTGCCTTTTTATATCTAGTCTTTTCCTGCTGGGTTTTATGTATGTATGTCAGATACATTGGGATCCGGGAAGCTTTTGCTGACTGTATCTGTTCCCTCCCCTGCCCGCCTCCTTCAAACGAAAGAAATCCTAATAGACAGACACATACATAAACACACCAACCCACCCACAACGATTCGATAAAAATAGCGTCATCCCTGGAAAGTGAAGGCAAAAAGTGACACTGATACCTTTCAGCTAAGCCAGGTGTGTCAGTTTCTATGAATGCTAAGGGTTTAAGTGCACAGGAAACAACTCATCATTATGAGATTACTGCAGCAGCCCAGTAGGTATTCATCGTCAATGAGCTGTCACTGAAGAAAGACAGAAAAGATAAAAACAGAAGCAGACACAAACTCAAATTTGTGACCAGCTGCTTTCAGGTACATTCCTGAGGGCAGCTGCAGGAAGGCAAGCTTGAATATTCTCTGCAAGGCAGGCAGGAGAACAGCCCCGTGAACAGCCCCTCGGATTAGCCTGCTCATATACAGTCCCTCTGGCTGCCCATCCTGAGACACGGGGGACAGGGTGAAGTAATCTCACCTCAGTGCCATCTGCTCAGAACTGCCTCCCAAAAATCCAAGTAGAAAGCGAAGCAGCCTGTAGCTGTGATATGTAGATGTACCTTCAAAGCCTTTTATGATTCACTCTGAAATGTTTCTAATAATTACTTCTATTTTAAAGGCGTTAGTTAATTGCATTGTGTGTAGAATCTGCACTGTAATTGTCCTTCAGAAAGAGGGAGAGCATAGCCAGGAAAGATTGCTTATTAAAATTAAGCGCACTGTGGGCGTTTATTCCAAAGTGTAATTACTGAAATAAACAGTTGTGTTTATTGCAGGGTGCAGAGCTGCACACACAGGCGGGTACAAACATGCCTGTATGAGAAGCTCTGCATGCAGATTCTGTGTCAGTTGCCTGAGAGAATTTGCAGGATCCTCTATGTTACTTATAAACACTTAAATAGATACAAAGATTGTATTTCCCTAAGGGTAAAATGACCACTCTAAAATTGTTACTACTAATCATTGAAACTTTGCATATTCCATTACCATTCCCTGGTAACTTCAGCTGTTCTCACTTCAGCAGTATCTGTGTTCAGAGCAACAGCACTCATGGAAGACTCAGTCCACTGTAACTGTGGAATGAGAAGAAACAACGTATTTGAAATTAATTTAAAAGCATACAATTTCCAAAGCCCTACTTTCCCCCTTGCTAATGATCCAACATAATTGTAATCATCACAGAGCAGATTCCCTAGACTGAGAACAAGCAGGAAACATTTCTCCCCTTGGGGCATTTTTTCTCTTCTAAAATGTATGTCCCTGAGAAGAAGGATAGAGAATAAAATTGCCTCTTTTACCACAACTGCTGAGGTGCTTATCATTATGATTTCTTTATGCTGTGCTTGAGGCCCTTGTGTTGGGGGACACAGCAGTGAAGAGATGTCCTGTAAAGATTACAGCCCACTTTTAAATTCTGCAAAACACTGCTTGTTAATGTGAACATGACTGGTTAAGGATATCTCTCCATTCTGAATCTCAGTTTTTATTATTTTGTGCATTCTGCAGATCGTGTTCAAGTTGGCTGTCGGGAACTGAGGTCCACCAAGTACATTTCAGATGGCCAGTGCACCAGCATCAATCCACTGAAGGAACTGGTGTGTGCTGGTGAATGCCTCCCTTTGCCGCTGCTCCCCAACTGGATTGGAGGAGGTTATGGAACCAAGTACTGGAGCAGGCGGAGCTCACAAGAGTGGAGATGTGTCAATGACAAAACTCGCACCCAGAGGATTCAGCTTCAGTGCCAAGATGGAAGTATAAGAACCTACAAAATAACTGTGGTCACAGCCTGCAAGTGCAAGAGATACACCAGGCAGCACAATGAGTCCAGCCACAACTTTGAGGGAACCTCTCCAGCAAAACCTATCCAGCATCACAAAGAGAGGAAAAGAGCCAGTAAATCCAGCAAACATAGTACAAGTTAGAAGTCAGACATTCTTTCCTCTCTCATCTCCCTCTCCTCATGCCAAAATTGAACTCACTTGTAACCATTTGCTTTACCGTTCTGACTGCTTAAAGACAAGTCTGCCGTTGCTGTGTTCTCAGTTGTGACACTACAAGCTTACTGCTTTGGCCAAAATCAAAAGGGGCATTCTCAGTATTTGGACCTTTTGGGTGATTTTCCAGATGCTCAAGATGGGGAATAACACAAGCCTTCCAAACCCACATGATAAACTTTTACATTTTCTCCAGTCATGGTGGCAAAGAAAGTTTGCCATGAACATTCACTAAAGTCTATTTTGTAAAAAGATGCTTTGTTGTGTGTTTTCATGAAAACAGTTATCACGTCTATTGCCTTCTGTATCATGTTTTACGAACTTCTGACAATAGCTTAAAAATACAACACCTAGTATCTGCTTTCAGTCATTCTAAAAAAAAATGCCTTGCATGCTGACCTTTCTCATATCTCAGTATACCAAAAATTAAAATATGCATGGCAGCAATCAAAAAGTAAAGCTGAACAAACTATTTATTTGTTGTTGTAATTATTTAATGAGCTTTTATGTGTGTTATTTCCCTCCAAAATGTTCTTACGTTCATAGCTTTTCTCATGTATCAAAGTATTTTCCTATGATTTGTGGCTGGATTAGAACATACATTTTGTAGATAATGTAAAATAGACATTTTAGCATTCTTGGAAAATATATTTTCATTTTGAACATTCATAGACTTAGGTGTTTTTTTGAAGTAGCAACATAAAAATTCGGGTTTTTTCATTCTCCATTCTGTATTAATTTTGTTTAAAAAGTGTGCAATCAAAAGAAAGATATGATGACTTCCTTTCAAACTCATTGTTCTTTTTTTTTTTTTTAAAAAATAAACACTGCTAAAATTGTATCGTCTGTCTCTTTGTACAAAATGCACAACATTTGATCAGTCACAACATTTAATCTTAAAAAGTGGGAGAATATTATTTGGTTAAAAAAATCTATCCATGATATTTAGCATTAAAACAATCTTTCTGTGGATTCTTTTTGGATGTAAAAACCTTATGTGTCCGTTCAACAGATGGTGCTTATTAGTGGCCCAAGACAGGTTCTTATTTAACAATTCTCAAGCTGTACATTGCAGAAGTGGTGTATATTTGGGAAGTTTTACAAGCTAGTAAGACACAACAATTTTTGTTTCCTTTTCATTAGTGACTATTAAGTCAAAGACTAATAGTAAGAATAACACGCAGTTTCATCTTTCCATAGAGCCAATAAATTCCCACACATTACCCACAAATCTTATGAAATGTTTCAGGAAATATATAGTAAGCAATCTACCCTTCAACACAGTCCATGAATCACCTGTTTTTAATCTTTCAAACTATATTGAAATACTACGGGCAAGATTTCATCTGGGGATTCTGCTGTTCTTAAATCATTAACTATTACAACCTATTTGCACCCAAAGAAAAGATTACACAAGAAGAGGGTAATGAAAAGTCTTGCCTGATAAGGTTTCACACAAGCTCTCTTTGACCCTCTCTTTATCTCATTCCACTCTGCACTTCAATTCAAAAGATTCATCATGAAATTCTTGGCAGAGATGTTCCTTTGTTGTTAATGTAAAACTGCTTGAAAACCACTGCTACTGCTCAACTTACTGAATCACAAATTTTACCAACAAATGTAATGATGTTTTTCTCAAAGCTAATTTCACAGTTCTCTTTAATATCTGCTATATGTAAGAGAGATATACATAATTTTTTTTCAATTTTAATTGACATACATAGTGGTCCAGTTAAATAACATTGCACTAAAGAACTAGTTGTTTCAAGTTTAGTTCTGTGATTGTGAAAATATCAGAATGATGAGATCAGAGACCATTTATACTTAAACTGTCTGATCTTAAAGGTGCTTCTTTTAAGCTTAAGACGACAGACGATGAATGAAAGACTTAGCAGAGGGAGAGAGGAGACATGATGCTGCCCCTAGGCATATCAGTCCAGTCAACCTACACATATGCTAGTATCCTATTTTAACAGACATTATAGTCTCATTCAATTCATAAGGGAAAGACTATTTCCAAATGCCAAACATCTGTCCATTTTTAAATTGTTCTCCAGCTACTTCTTCAAGATGATAAAAGCACAGAAGACGGAGATAACAGGCAAAAATGTAACCAAAATTATTTTTAAAACCAATAGTCACCACACATCAGTGAAGTTGCCCTGCCTGTTCTGTGTTTGACTCTCAGAAATAAGAATAGTGAAAAAAACCCACACAACTTAACTTGCTCATGACTCTTCAGTCAGTGAAGCTTGTCCATAAGAAAAATATGCTTATTTAATAGAAGTTTGCATTTAACATCAGAGATAACTTCTACTCTTTTTTCTCATAGAACTACCTAAAGGGGAATAATATGACATATATCCATTAAGAAGACATCATGACATTTTGCTGGGTGTGCTATAGAAAGACAATGGGAGCCATCTCTATATCTGGCGTGTATGCGAGGGAACATAAGGTGAGCCAGTCTGAGCTTTGTCCGTCGGCAGTGACTTAATTCCATCACAGAATTAGTGTCTGACATAAGTGCCACCTGAGTCAGCTATGGTCTCTTCTTTGGCCATGACTTCGGCCTTTTGTGGTGGATATCTGCAGGAAAGCAGTGTTAGAAATAGATTAAACTTAAATTTTCTTAAGCAATAATACTGCTTGCTGTGACTCATCTCCTAGCTTTAACCTAGCCTATACAATCTGCCTTCTGTTTCATGCTGTTACATGTGAACTCACAGGAGTCTATCAAAGATCCAGACAAAAGGCATTACATGAGTACGTCCAACTATTGTTTTTACGTTATATGGAGAGTCTCCAACATGAAAAGTTGCAGTGGGTGGGATATGGGCAATTGCCCTTGTATCTACAGTGGAGAATCTTGCCAAAGTTTCTCAAAGATTCAATGAACAAATTAGTACTGCTTACAATGAAATTTTAAATATGATATATCTTATGTTTGTTGCAGAGCTAAAAAGAAAAGACAAACAGGCTAGAATTTTCTTAGTTTTCACATGATATATTAAAGGAGATAGATACAACAAGCATGTAAATATTTTGAAAAAGTATAATGTAGAGGTTTTTACAAACTTTTTTACAAACTTTTTTACAATTTTTTTACAAAAATTAGACAACTAATCAAGATTTATTACAATAACCTAGTAGTAAGTTCTCACACATGATTCTTTAGGAAAAATAAAGTGAATACATTAGAAATAACCCGTTAATCTGCCATCATTTAATTTCATTTGAGTTGTTGAAAAGTGTCCCTATGTAAGGGGTAAATTGTTTTATCATGAATGGAAATTGATTTTCCTTCAACATCACTAGAAACAAACTTAGCCAGATGCTGATGGTTTTGATCAAACGGTAGCACTCAGAGGCACACTGTATAGAGGCAGTGGCAGACAGTATGTGTTGTTGACATTATCAGCTGTCGAAGTCAGAAGGTCCTGATACTTGAAGTCTAGACTAGAAAGGCCCTTTGAGAAGTTTAGTTATTCAGTTTTTCAGTAATACTAATAAATCTGTTGTGGTCTCCTTTCCAAGCAGCCTCAGAATCAAAACAACCCAATCCAATCTCAGTCATTTATTTGGAAATTAAGCAGACATTTGAATAACACCCTTCAAAATACCCAACAGATTCCTGCTAGTAAATCACTGTAGTCCCCCTAACCTTGACCTTTATATCCTTCCTGAAGAAGTACAGCATCAATCAAGAAAGGACTGTTGAACACATTCCACTGTGAGGGTCTTGTTGCTCCATTATTAACCTGGAGGTGTTCTGTGGAAAATTATAAGGAATCTTTAGTGTTGAAAGGTATCGTATTCTCATGATGCATTTCCTTTCCCGTAGGCGAGGCAAGGGCTTTGATTTTAAGTTCATTGACATACATATAAACAACACTCCAGGCTAAAACTGAAATTTCTCTAGAGATTTATGAGATCAGCAGACATTCTGTCACTAGATTTGTTAATTTTGCCTGAACATCACCCCCACACCTAAAAGCCTTTCCATGCATCTTTCAGAAAGACATCCAGCCTTTCAGATCACTCATCATATGAGTTATATGGACCGACACACCAGGAAAGTGTAATTTACAAGTGATATTGCCTACCACTGAGTTAATATTCAAACATCTACCATCCTCACTACTTCCATGACAAGAAAATAATCTTCATTCTTAATTAATGCTCATCAAACTACATGGCATGAAAATAACTTGTCTCTGCTAATTGCCGAGAAAACACTCTACAAACATTGGACTCCATTTTGGAAGTTTGGTTTTTTTTCTTACCTTGGTTTGACAACATATTATAGTGAATGAGGTTGTGGTAGATTACCTAGCTGGAATTCAGGCCCTCTTGATGCCTCTATACAACCACAAAGAAATACAGAGGATGTCTTAATAAAAATGAAAATCAGGACAACTGACTTTAATAGGGCTATTTATGGAATATGGTACTTCATGAATGTAAAGGAGGAGAGAAAAATCAGCTCCCTGGAAAAGAGGCCTAAATCAGAATACACTACAACAATACTATAGTCCTGTTTACTAAACCTCAAAGACAAATGTTGTAAAAAAGTGACCTTTATTACTGTCCACTTCAATAAAAAAATATTAAATCATCTAAAAATGCTTTGTTGAACACCTTGTCTATTTCTTGTCCCCTACCTTGTTTTAGTGGCTGTACAATGGCATATTATTTTCTCATTAGTTAAACCTTTAGCTGTTTGAAACTATACTTATTAGAGCACACTTGCAGAAATATTTTAAATCTCTTTTTAGAATGAGAAGATGCATAATATTTAAATTTTAACTGCTGAGAGGAAAAGCCATGCTCTGACTTGACCTAGGAGTTCTACATTTGGATTGTTTTTTTTAGCCCCAGTGAAAAGTAACTGGCTGAGGAAATTGCAAAGAAACTTAGTAAAAGCATAAACTGGTCTGTGAAGTCCAATGCCTTAGACTAAAGAAGGTAGTGGGCTAAAGAAGGGCTAACCAGGCACATTCATTAAAAACCTTTTATATGAAACAGTGGAGAGATGAGGGAGAGGGTCTAATGAGAAAAGTACTTGTCTAGTCCTACCACAAGAACAACCACTGAGAAATGGAAGGACTATACAGAGCTTTAAAACATACTCTATAGCACAAAGACTTTGTTTTAATTGCAGCTGATGCAAGTTTAAACACCTATGCTTGTGAGATTATTATTTTATTTATTTACTTATTTATTCATTCATTTATTTTTGGGATGGGTTGAATAAGCTCTTTTAGGTTTCCTATGGCCATTAAGCTGGGATGGAGCACAGAGGTCTGAGTGTTCTAAATCGTAAACCTGCAAAAATTTTGGTTTTAACGAGGATCACTCATCTTTGCTTTTTTCCACTGAAACTCCCTGTTGAAACTTTTGCTTTTGTATTTCTTCATTGGAATTCTTAGGATGGTAGCCAGAAAAACTTATAGCAGTGGGGAACATGTTGTATCACTGTACTGCACTGTTTTCAGATATTGAAATGTCTGAATCGGGGTGTGTCTAGAAGAGGAGACAATGGATCCAAAAGATCGAACACAATGACATGCGGAGGACAGCATATGCTGCATGTCCTTGATTTTCTTCTGATCATTATAACTTTTCATGAGACTTCAAAAGACTCGTTCTGCCTGCAGATTGCCAAGCCAAATGTTAGACAATTCACATGCTAACCTTGGGATTTAATAGAGCACCAATCCTAAATTCACATGGTAGATAGCAATTTCTGACTGTCTGTGTCCCTTCTCTTTCAACGCAAAGGGAATAGCGCACAGCACAATTTATCTGTACCATCCATGCATTCCATACCAAACCAGGACAGGTCAGGGAGAATTTGACATCTTCACAGAAACTCAGGTTTCACTGTATTTGTTATATCTTCTGGTGGGCGACCACAGTCTCCTCTTTCCGAGGAGAAAGACTACTGCTTAAGCTGAAAAGGTCCACATACAGGTTTCTTAGAAAGCTATCAGTATACTACACACCTGGACTTCCTTGTTGAGGAACCTGGCTCAAAATCCTGCTTGCAACCTACATAAAATCTATCAGTAGATTCCTTCTCAGTGTTACCCTTATAAAATTACAGCAGTCTTATTTTTTGAATAAGGCCATTAAGAATACAGGTAGTGTATCACCCATAAAACCTCTTTGGGTTAACTGAATATTAACTTAAGAATGTGGTACTTTGTGGTACTCTATCTACTCAAATACTACAACCCCTCGAAAATCTGCCTGCCCTCCACTTTAATTTAAACTTCTGGCTCTGGCAAAACCTAAGTCCTCTTTCCCATGGTGCATCAATGACCAAACTCTTTTTTTTCCCAGTAGTTAGGTTACTTGTCCCACAATACTGTTCCAACACACACACAAACAAGATGCATTACTTTATGCATTTTCTGAAGTGTTCAGCAGTGAAGAAAATGTATGTGGAAACACAAGTGTACTGGTGCAGGTAAGCATCAGGAAGAATTTTTAAATTAAGATGAGTAGGACTGCATTACTCAGAAAAACAGTAACAGGATACAGAGTATATTTCATTAAGTAGTTGGTTTGCATCCAGCTAGATTAGTATGTTGGAAAATGGTTAAACTTTAATGGTTGCTCAGTGGTATATGTTAAACAGGCTGAGTCTTTATATAACTGCTGGAAGAAAGGTAGCCACATTGCTGCAGTTGGGAAAAAACTGTAACCTAAATCTTTCTAAAAACTGAAAAATATCAAAGGACTGACCTTTTCCAATCTGACATTTTCATGCTAGAACTGGACAAGCCACCAAATGATGAGGCAAATGGATAGGACAGGACTACTGTTCTTAGGGACTATCATCCTGCAGGTTTTGCTCACTATAAATCAACTGTTTAGGAAGAGACAAAAGATTCACAAACCTTTCTAAAAGGCAAGCTGCATTTTAAGGCACTTCCCTTACAAAGCGCCCAAAAGATTAGAATGTAACACTAAAAATTAAAAAAAAAAGAGAAAAATGAACTAGTTGCACATGATTGTTTTGTCTAATGTGTACCATACGAATCCACAATGAAGGCAAAGTCCATTTTTTTGTGTTGGATACTATCTTGTCTTACCTGCTGAAGTTTCAATCCCTGATGGTATAGCTAGGACCTGACTTCATTTGTTACGCAAAAGTTTACATGGATGGCATCCCTCCTATATGAAATCTGGCAAACTGAATTAATCTACGTTCTTCAGACATGGGACTAAAGAATATAACATTTCTGGCACTCTAAAAGTAAGGACCATTATTACATGACAAGAGATGCAGAAACAATACTTTCAGTGTTGCAGTAAATACTAAAGCCTGTACTCCTATTCATACTAAATCTGCAAATTTTCATTGATGTTAATTGATTCAATCACTTTAAGTTTGGTGAGTTTTTTCATATTTCTTGTTTCACCACATCATTTTGTATCACTGGCTTAACACCACATATTTAGTCAGTTCATAGAACATATCTGCTTTGAATTGTTTTGGGAAAAGGAAACTACCATTAGTCTTTCCTCAAAGGTAACTGTTTCTCCAGTGACGATTGGATACCTGTCAAAAAAGAATAAAAGAAACCTTTGGTTTTTTTACTCAGATGATAGAGCGCTGTCCTTAATATAGTGTCCTTAATTAAGTCACAGTGATGTTGGAAAAACACCTCTGGGATTTCTGTCCCTTGACTTCCATGTCTTAATCTTTGTTAGGGTTACCGTACAATGCACTGTGACATCTGAACACCCTAAAACACAGTTCAAAAAACCATCACAATAAAAGGTGATGTTAAAACTGAGAAGATAGGCCTAGCCAACCTTCACATTACTTAATGTCTCACCAATGTACTGAGAACCTATGAAGACTCTCCCAGAGCCAAGTGTTGAAGACCAGTCAGCCATTTCTAATGAAAAATTACACGAGTCCTCCACCTCACCACCTACTTGCCAAAGCACTCCCCAAAGCAGTAGAAGACTTTTTTTCAAGTCTTTAACCATTCCGAATTTCACAAAAAAACCCCTCCTGCAGTCAGGGACTCTTACTCCCATGAATTATTGGATTAAATACTATGGGGTAATTCTCTTATCTTTAAATTATTTTACTTTGTGCCTAAAAAATACTCATTAGTTTTTAACTAAATTCCCCCACCCCAAAGGAATAGCCTAAAGGATTATTGAGTACAGAATGGAAAAGCACTCCAGGCAGGATATAACATTTTAGAGTGAAGCTTTAAAATGTGTGTCAAGCATCAAATTACATCTCTATCAACTTTTTCTCTAGTACTTGCATAGAACATAAGCAAGATGCTTCCTCTGTGTGTTAAGTATAGACTCTAGAAGAAATTTATCAACCAAACCCATGTAAAATAATGCCAAAGGTGTGACATAAAACACATGATACTGGTGAAACTCAACATGTTTTTCAACACTCACCTACAATGACATGCAAGTATGAAATCACTCCATTTTTTTTCAGAGATCACATTTTCTTTACATTTTTAGAATTCATATTTTCTACATGTGCCTCAGCTATTAACAAAATAAAAATCATTGAACACCTCTACCTCATTAAGTAAAATTTACAGCTTGTTACACCATTTTCTCAAAAATCAAAACCATACATCAGAAATACTTTGCAGAATTGCATATGAAGGCAAAATCACTCAGAATTCCCCTTAGGGATCTGATCTATAGGTTATTCTATGCACACTGCATATTAGGCATGTCAACACTCTTTCATATTTGGTCAACTATTTACATCATTTATATTACACATGTGTGTAACTCCCTTGCTGAATACGTGCCCTTTTGATCTCAGTTCCACATGGCAATAGGAGTGAACCAACAGCACAACGCTTCACGTTAAGTATTCCACACATCCATAGTACCTTTCATCAAAGAATCTCAGAGCAAGAAATAACCCTTTGCGATCATATTTGTAAAAACACAAACATAAAAATATGTTAATATGAAATAAGATAAGATTTCCCCAAAGGTGTTAATTATGATTTGGAAGGAAAATAGTTTTGCCTTTTTCAACATTTCACTAGCTGCCTCAAGCTATATGTTCCCTATAACATGACACTGACCTGGGAACCACTGCCACCACAGAGCAAATACTCTGAGACAGCTGCTGTGCAACAAAGACAGAAATAGTGAAGATGTAAATCAGTCCAAAAGGACTATGTGGAGGGTCGATTAGTCCCAGTCACAGGCAACCAGTAAAAGATTGTGGTGAGCATAACACAAAACTGTCACACAGCTCTGGATGTTCATTTTAAGGCTTGCAACCACTGAAGTAATAACCTATGTATATGGATAAAATGAGTGAAATACAATCCTGCAAACACAAGCTTCCGCATAAAAGTCTGCATCACTGCTCGGAATGCTGCAGATACCACGTTAGCTGCAATTTTGTTTTTACAATTCACTTTAATTTGCCAAGTGTTCCTTGATTGCATGCATTTCTCCTTAAAGCACACAATAGCGAAACTTGCTGCTGATCAAGAAAAAGCAAATTCATCTTATTTTGCCTGCATTAAAACCAAAATGTTTCAAAAGCTTAGAAATGACTCTGAAAAAGGGATGAACAATTTCTCAGTTAATTTATACCATACATATAGAAGACTCAATTGCAATTTTTAATAAAGAAATTTTACTCATTTTTCACAAAAAATTGTGTGATTTCTACTACTCCAATAACTTAATATTCTGTGAAAACACTATTATGAGTTTCAGTCATAGAAACAGATGATATTTTTTTTTTCCCAGCAGCCGAATGTTCAGGTGAATTTCACTTCTGTAATTTGGTTCCTATTTGTACATATCTTCTTTCATCAATAAAAAAGAAAAAACCACCATTCAAACATATGATTGGCATATTTACTGCATAATTGCAAACTACTTCTGTGGTTTCAGATGTTCTGCCCCTGCACAGAAATGATGGATTAGCCTGCTCTTTACTTGCTTTGAGGCAAAAATGTTGCCTCTTCTTCTTCCTTTTATCCAATTAAAAACCATGCAAAATTGTTCTCCCAATATACGTGAACTGCCTTTTTACCCCACTTCAAATGTTTATATATGAGCATGCATATATATGCATAGTATCCAAATTATTAGATTGATTCAATAAAAAACGTAAAATTGAATGCAACTGAAGCAAATTATGTATTCACAAAATGCCATTGTATTTCATCACCTGTCACTATTGAATGAATATTAAAAAGATGGAAAACCAAAAATGCCAATTTTAACTCATGCTAAGACACAGCATAAATTGATAATGATGTTAAACACTCTCTTCCTTCTGCATCATTATCTAAGAAAACAGAAAATAATAGGAGAAAAACCAATGATAAGTTCAGCTAACCAAGAGCTCAAGAATCTACACTTGAAGGGTTTCTTGAAGGACTAACAGGTGCTATCAATACAAGACAAGAATATTCTGACTCCATAGGAACTGAGGAAAGAATGAAAGCTTGTGAAGCATCTGACAGTCAAATGCAGCCAAAAGCAGCTTCAAAGTGCTCTTTGGCTGGCTCATCAAATCTCACCATAAATATTTAACAAATTTGATGACACTAAAGTCTGTATCCATTAAATATAATTTCTTCTGTTCAGATCAAGCCTCGCCCACCTAGCATAAGAAGGCAAATGAGCTTCAGAACAAGAAGCATGTGATCATCTTTCCGCAATTTCTCTTGCCTTTCAATCCTTCATAGAAGAAATAAATATGCATGAAAGAAATGAAGTGAGGAAACACTGGCTGGGTAGGAGAGAAGATACTAGGCATGAGAGACTGTTGGAGTAGGGGAAGAAGTGCAAAACTATGTCAACAGGACGGGGGAAATAGTTCTGAAGATTGTGTTTGCATTTGTGAACATCCTACTTACCTACTCCTCAGAACAAATGTACAGTGGGAGGAGCCATGGTAACAAAAATTACCTTATCGTGTTCCCTATATAAATGAGGAAAAAGGCTGGAAAAACAGTTACAGTTGACTAGATTAATGACTGTGTTCTTTATGAATGGAAATATGAAGACTTGGGTCAGGAATTCCGAATGTTTGTTAGACTGATAAAACCCACAAAAAAGCAGGAATGTTGCAGAACAACCTGCCATGAACACATTTGTACAGACCTGCTGCAAGAAGAAGCTAGAATAATGTGACCTATGAAATCCAAGATGATTGTGGATGGCAGATGTGCCTACCGTAAGAAGAAAAATTCATTTTGGGCATCTGATAAACAACAAAGTGATGCTGAATAGATAACAATCTGCACAGAGCGGAATAGTCAAACTTGGAAGACCTGAAAAGAGACAACAGGCAAATGTATGTCATCAGTCAGGAATCAGGTGCAGAGAAATATTTTCCAAGAAAAGAAAACGTAAGATCCAGTGAGAAGAAAAAGAGACAGTGAAAAAAGGTGAAAACAGTTTCTGAGCCAATGAGTTTTCTTAAAAAAAATCCCATGTGATAAACAGTCCTGCAGCCTGCAGATGAGACCAACACTCGTTGGGAGGACGGCAGTTCAACTTCTAGCTAATGCTTTCTCTGGCGAAAAGTGTCCTCATTCCAGAAGTTTTTCAGTGATCTGTATAACTCATATTCCTTCCTCCTTTTTACATGTCTATTTCCTTCAATGCCCATAATAATACATTTGTTCCTTACAGAAGCTTTTGGAAACATCTTTATCTAGAAGGCATAGCTCTATGTTTTCATTTAAATGTTTTCCTTTGTTTGCCATCAGTTGCTTTCATGTTTCACTGCATAGTAGAAGCTGATGTGATTTCTGTTCATTGTCTTAACTGTCAAAATACCTCTGCATGTAAAGTGCCTGTGTTCTCCACTGTACTGTCAATTTTTCCAGAACTTTCTTGCTATTGCAGGGTATCAAGGATATCTGTGAACCCTTTATTTCCTGATAGGGATCACTTCACTCCTCTTGTATGATTCCTACTTATGATGCCTCTGTGATCCCATATGATCATTTTACCCCAGTCCACAGCTGGCAGTGGGCAAAGCAGCCCAGCTGGGACCTAACAAACTTCCTTGCATGCTGCTTTTTCAGTATCAGACTTACTCCTCAGAAAAGTTTCCACAGATGTTTTACTTAGGTACTCTTAACTCAACTAAGAGAAACCTGAGAACCTGTAAATAAGTTAGATTCTCAAATATATAAAGAATAGATTAAAAAATCCTGCAGATTCTAAAGCCTCTGGTAATTTTAGGACAGCCTGCATGTAAGAGATTTTTTTCCTAAATATAACGTCAAACAGGACAATGTTAGGGCCCTGAGTACACTCAACTTCAAGAATTTTAATTGGCTGATTTAAGGATTTTAGCTTGCCAAGTCCAAAGGCAGCTCTTCCATGAATACGACTTCTTATGACAAAAGCCAGAAGCAAGGGCCTGACCCTCCTTATCTTCTTTTACCTTGGGAGCTACTTTTAAGCAGTGTTTATTGTTGGTGCCTCCCTGACCTTAACCTGCACCTGCTGGTTTGGCTTCCTGGCTTGCCCTGGGACTTGCAGCCTCACTGAGACCTTGTCAGGAGATCGCTGGACTATGCCTGAATCATGCTTAGCATCCTGCCTCTTTGGTGAGGTTACTGTTCTTGCTTGCCTTGATACTGTGCTCCGCTCCCCTTCCCTTTCAGAGTGGTTGACCCTCAAAGCTCCTTGGTAAGCAGCAACGAGCTCACAACAGTTCTTTCAGATTTGCAGGGCTATCTTTACAGTCAGATGTCTAAAACTTTCAGATGAAGAGAGTGTAGCTAATAGTATTTAAATACTCTCAGCTTATAGCCTAAGAAGTACATTGAAGCCAGACGTATCAGCCTGAGACCTGTTTTGCTGACAACAAATGTGTGGTCTGATGTCACAATTAGCAAGCATCCTCCTCCTGGTACTAGGCCTCCTCTACTATCTAATGGGTATCAGCCCTGGGAATATTCTGATCAACTTATCTCAGATACTGCTCACTGTAATGCTAAAAAATCATAGAATAATACAATGGTTTGGATTGGAAGGGGCTTACAGATGATTTAGTACCAATCCCTCTGCTATGGGCAGGAACACCTTCCACCAGATCAGAATGCTCAAAGCCTTATCCAACCTGGCCTTGAACACCTTGAGGGTTGGGGCATCCACGACTCCTCTGGGCAACCTGTGCCAGTGTCTCATCACCTTCACAGTAAAAACTTCTTCCTAACATCTAATCTAAATCTCCCCTCTTTTAACTTAATATTGTTACCTCTCACCCTATCAGTCCATGCTCCTGCGAGAAGTCACTCCCCAGCTTTCCAGTAACCCCCTTTAAGTAATGCAAGGCTGCTCTAAGGTCTCCCTGGAACCTTCTCTTCTCCAGACTGAATAACCCCAATGCTCTCAACTTGTCCTCATAGCAGAAGTGCTCCAGCCATCTGGCCATTTTGTGGCCTCATCTGGACCCACTCCAACAGATCCATGCCCTTCCTGTGCTGAGGACTCCAGAACTGAAGGCAGGACTCCAGCTGTGGTCTCATGAGACTGGAGTAGAGAAGCTGGACTGACTACTGCTATTTCAACCTGTCCCTTGAAGGATTAAGGGCAACACACATCACATTCTGACAGGCATCCCCAGCTGGTCTTTGGAGAAGCAGCCCTCTCATGACGAGGGCTCATGTTATGATGCAGGCCCATAGTTCGGCCTGATGCAAGAAGTAGTTACTACTGCAAAAGTGGGATATTCTGGTTTGAGCTAAAGTAGAAACAGTTTTTTAACTTCAGCTAAGTCTCACTTAAGTAACTGTGGTTTCGAAAGCTGCAGTTTCTCAGTCAGCTTGTTTTCAAAATGTGGGGTTTTTTTAGACTGTTCTCTTGAGAAATGATAATGCAATTGTGTTAAGTATAATATGTGCTGAACAGATGTGTCTTCTGTAATCATTTCTGTATGTTTATAGTCTTATCTAAAGAATGTCCGGTCAGACAGAGAACTGGTACTGTCCCCCATCAGCAAAAATTTGGCTACTGTGAAGTTCATAGTAACACTAAAATTAGTCCTTGGAAAGTAAAATATGCATGAGATTTCTGGGAAAATTTATTCATATGCCTGTGAGTGGGAAATATATTCTATAACCATAGAATGGTTTGGATTGGAAAGGGCCTCAAAGCCCATCCAGTTCCACAGCCCCTCTGAAGGGTAGTGACACCTCCCACTACACCAGGCTGCTCAAGACTCCATCCAGCCTGGCCTTGAACACTTCCAGGGAGGGGGCACCTACAGCTTCCCTGGGCAACCTGTGCCAGCGCCTCACCACCCTCATCATAGTGTCTCAGCTAGATCTTTCCCCTTCCAGTTTAAAGCCATTCCTGCTTGTCCTGTCACTCCATGCCCTTGTAAAAAGTCCCTCTCCAGCTTTCCTGGGGGCCCCCTTCAGGTACTGGAAGGCCACTGTGAGGCCTCCCCAGAGCCCTCTCCAGGCTGAACAAGCCCAACTCTCTCAGTATGTCCTCACAGCAGAGGTGCTCCAGCCCTGTGATCATCTTTGTAGCCTTCTCTGGACTCGTTCCAACAGTTCCATATTCTTCTTATGTCGGGGATTCCAGAACGCATTCCCTCATGCGCCCGGTGCGGAAATAAACGATGTTGCTTTCTAAAACTCAAAAATAAGTTTTAAGAGGGTTTTTTTGCCGGCATTTTTCCTACCAACACCCCCACCCGCCCCCTGCGCCCGACACCGCTTACCCCGACCGCCCCCTCGCGCACGCGCGGCGGTGATGGTGCTGGTGGGGGAACCACCCGCGCGCCGGGCATTTAAAGGGCCAATGACCGCCGTCCCCAGCTCCGTGTCCACTCCCTCCCCGTCGGGGCCTCCCGTCCCCTGCTGCTCCCGCCCCCTCCGGGCTTTGGCCGCGTGCCACGGGTCTGCCTGGACGCGCGGGTTGGGCGAGGAGCAGGGCCTGGTCCCCGCTGGGGGCGGGCGGGCGCGCGCCCGCTGGATTCTTTGGATCGCGGCTGTCGCGTGCAAATAAACCACGCGAGCGGTCGGTGGATTTTTTTTTTTGAATTGCGGACGTTTGGGGCAAATAAACCTCGCGGGCGGGCGCTGGATTCTTTGATTTGCGGACGTCGGAGGAAAATAAAATAAACCACGCGGGCGGGCAGTTGCTCTCGTCCCGGCAGCGCTCCTGCTGCGGGGGGGGGAGAGGGCGAGGAGCAGGGCTCAGTCACCGCTGGGGGCGGGCGAGCTGGAGCGCGCGCGCGCTGGATTCTTTGGATCGCAAACCTCGCGGGCAAATAAACCACGCGGGCGGGCGGTTCCTGCTGCTGTGGGGCGGGGAGGGCTCGGAGCGGAGCAGCCCCCGCGCAGATGGATCCCGACAGCGGTAGTTGCGGCGCCAGCCCCGCCGCGGTAGCGGTGGCGGCGGTGCTGCCGGCGGGCGGGAGCGGGGAGCGCCTGGGCGGTGCGACCCCTAAGCAATTTTGCGCCGTGCAGGGGAGGCCGCTCGTCAGCTTCGCGGTGCGGGCCATGGAGAGGTAACGGGGCACGCAGCGCTCGGAACCCCTTCCCCGCCACTCGGGGCTTCCGCCGGGCCTCGCTGAGCCGCTGCAGCCCGCTGAGCCACTGGCAGCCCCGGCGCCATCGCCCCGGGCACCCCCGGCGCGGCCGACGCTCGCAGGGTCCGGTTTCGCGTTGCGGTGGGATCTGCATCCCTGGCCAATTAAAGCTCTGGAGCCAGCTCCCTACCTGGCCTTGTGTTTTAGATAGAGAAAGACTGCAGACATGGGTGATTATAGAAGAAGATGCTTCTGTTCAGCACAGATCATATGTAACACAAGACATAATCATTTCTCAAAGAGCAGTGTCTGGAAAAACGCTGTTTGAAAAGAAAACGTGCTGTAAGAAAACATGCTATCAGAGGGACATTCTGTGTAACGTTCAAAAAATACAGTTACTTAGATGAAACTTAATTCTATATTAGCTTAAATCAAAATATTCCACTTTTTGTAATAGTAACTCCTTGTATCAAGGCTGTGTACCTTTCCGTTGCTGCTAGAGATCTGTTTAAGCCTCGAAGCTTGAGGGTGGCTGTGGCTGCAGTGGCTGGTTTCATAGAATCATAGAATGGTTTGGGTTGGAAGGGACCTTAAAGATCATCCGGTTCCAATCCTCCTGCCATAGGCAGGGACACCACCTGCTAAACTAACCACTCACTGGTGAGTGACAAGCCCACCGTAGCCATTGAAGTAAGTCATCACTATGCAGGGGGGTCGATAAAAGATCTCTTCTGCCATAGCCATTGGAGATGGTCTTTGTAGAGTCCAGAGGTCTTGAAAAAAGATCCGCTCTTCGTAGTGGGATGAAGCCTGGAGAAGAGAAGGCTCTGGGGAGACCATATATTGACCTTCCAGTACCTGAGGGGAGCCTTTAAGAAGGCTGAGGAGGGACTATTTACAAAAGCAAGTAGCGATAGGACAAGGGGGAACGACTTTAAACTGGAAGGGAGAAGATTAGACATTAGGAAGAAATTCTTTATGGTGATGATGGTGAGACACTGGAATGGGTTGCCCAGGGAAGTTGTGGATGCCCCCTCCCTGGAAATGTTCAAGGCCAGGTTGGATGGGAGTCTTGAGCAGCCTGGTCTAGTGGGAGGTGTCCCTGCCCTTGGCAAGGGGTTGGAACTGATGGTCTTTAAGCTCCCTTCCAATCCAATCCTTTATGATTCTATGTACTCTTTGGTCTAAAGCACTATGCATTATGCTCCGCTGAAGTAGTCTGTGGTGGAATGCTCTGCCTCAGCAGGAAACTTCAATGCCCCCTTCGCTTTGTTTGAGAGAGTTACTGGCGTAGAAGCTGATAGCTCCCATGGTGTGAGGCTGCATCTGTGACATTTCTTTTTCTATGTTGGAGCTAAGAATTTAAGTAATGGGATATCTTAGCAGTCGAGTTTCTCCTTTTCATTAGACAATTGAGTTTTAGGCATGTAACCGACAGTTTTAACATAACGTTAAGTCTTGTATCTAGTGTCAGTTGAAACACTGCAGGTATGAGTGGAGTGTCACGTGTATTCTGGATGTTTGCTGTAACTTGTAGAAAAACAAATCTTTAGATTTCAGAGAGACTAAATGGGGAGGGTTGGAGAGTGGTAAGAAGAAATGTAATTGCCAACATGTCCCGAAGTTCTTAACTCATGGAAACTTATACGACATCAAAATTGGGACTCTTTTTCCATTCCCACCCAGAGAGGCTTCCCCGAGGTCACTTGTTACTTTGTGAAAAAAACATTGCTTGTTTTCATTATTTAATTTTCAACAGCAGCCAGTCACAAAGTTAAACACATCAATAAGCAAAACCTTCAGTCCAAAGGTTGTCACAGCTCTGATTTCTGCCAAAATGTCATGGGAGTCTACAGAGAAGAATAATATCCTCACTCAGTGTATTGGAGACCTGAAAAAGAGTGAGGTTTGGGAAGGAAGTGATATTCATAGGAAAATAAAACATTAGTCATTTAAAATTTGGGGTTTTTTTTTTTCACTTTTGCTGCCAGTAAGCTCTGGGAAATAACAGTTCTTTGAGCAACAGTATTATATTTATGTGCTAAAGCTGCAAAAAATTAGAAAGTTGAATTCTAATTGTACAGTCCAACCAGGCGCGTGATCCCAAGCTAATTGTGAGTAACACCCTAGTGCTTTTGCTTAACTTTAGAAGTGCAATGACTGATGCCAGTGCTCTCACAGGCAGAGCTTTCTGACATCTCTGCTGAACTGGAGTGTTGGCTGGTACATGTGTGTATGGGTAGCTGGGCATAGATGTCTCTAAAGCTTAGAAGGACTTTCATTTTTCTCTCAACAGTTTTACTTCTGACTTTGAAACTGTCAAAGGAGATACCTCGCTCTTACTTCGTTGAAATGCATGTACAAAAATGTAATACTGAGGAGCTGCACTTTGTCACCTAATCCATCACTTAGAAGTGGCAGATTTTCTCTGTTTAGCTAGATGTCTGTTGTTTACCTGCTGTAATTGAATGAATCATTGACTTGTGAGCCCTCTGATGTTGATAGAAGTTACCATCTCAGCTGCTGCAGCAACTTTTTTGCTTTATTTAATCTGGAAAAAATGTAGCAACATTCAACAGAAATAGATGAACAAACCAAGAATTTGCAGCTGCTTTTCATGTGCTTTTTAAAAATCAAGTCTAAGATTTTTACACTGTTCAGCTGAAAGTACTGACAATGTGCAATATTGATGTGGAGAAACTGACAGACAAGGCAAGAACAGACGTGAATGAATAAGCCGGGCTTACTGTTGCTTAGGATGACAGCATGTAGAATGTTGGATTGCCAATAATAATAAAAGCTGATGCCCTTAGGAAGAGGAGGTGAGAAAAAATAGGATGAGGAGAAATGATTATTTTTTATTACCAGTATAGTGGTGCTGATAGGAAGATCAGGCCCTGCCTTGGGGGTAAAATTAAAATGTTGGAGAACTTAAATGTCTGTTTTTCCCATTGGATTTATCTCTGCTTTTGTTCAACTATGAAAGGCTTTTGCATAAATTCAACAGAACTAGAATGGCATTTCTTCCTTTTGCTTCTAGACTAGTAGGGTTCTTCTTTAGTTTTATTTTTTTTAGGTAACTTTGTTTAGAATAGATCCTTTCCAATTCCCTGAGACAGGGAGGAATCTTGGCGGTGTCTGCATATGCACCCATATTTTGCTAAAACTATAGAGAGAAAACAGACTAAGCTAAAGGTTGATTTTTTTAAAATCATTGTGGGACAAATAAGCTGCTGCTATTTTTGCTGTGCTTGTATTTCACCAGTTTTTGAAAGTACAATGAGAAGTTATGAAAGAGGAAAGCAGAGATAGTGTTTACTGGCAGAGTATTTTTTTTTCCTTAAAGGTTTCAGACAACTTTGTTTATTGTGTTTGCTGTGATGTAGTCCCTTTAAAACAGGTGGCCTGATATTAAAAAAAACATCACGTGGGGGAAGCTTCCAAAGAATTGCCTCTTCGGAAGTGTCTTGTGTAGTTTATTTGCCAAGTATTTTTCCCGATTGGCTGATGCATGTTCACTGGTTCTACAGTCTCACAATTACAGTTTTGTTGAATGTGTCTACTGTGATAGTTCTTTTTTGTCCAGTTGTCATTAGCTTATTCTTGAAACTGCTTATGAGCAAGCATAGCAAACAATCCAATTGTTTTAACTTTATGAAAGTGTCTTTGTTAACTTGTCTGATGAGGTGCTCAAACATTTCTTAATATGCCCATGAAACTTTTCAGACTTAAAAGATCCTTGCGTCAATTTTTGTGCTGTATGTTTTTTCATATATCAATAAAGTCATAACAAAGCTACTATGGAGTGAAGGGGGGTTATGCTTGCATCTGCAAATGCATTTTGTTCGTGACAGTTCTTTTTCTCATTTGGTGCTTGAACAATAAGATCAGCAAAAGCAATATAGTGATTCCTCAGAAGACTTTCTGTGGCAGGGAAAGATCATATCTTACACTGCTATGGCCATCCTAGCAGTGACTGCCTGGTTCTGGCCTTGTTTTGCTGATACAGCTGCTGGTTTCTGTAGGTTCTTTATTAAATAGGTTGTTACCGGTCTAGGTAAGAGTTGCGAGAAACTGGGTGAGTATTTAAGCCTTATGTCAGCTTTCCGGCTCAGCACTGGTTTTTACTTGAGTGAACTAATAGAGGGTTAAACCTCTGTCACATTTGTACCTGACCATGCTATTTAGGTGATACAGTCTCAGAGCATAACTCATTGGTTATTTCATTTCCTCTACAGTCTGTGTTGTGAAGTCTTGTAATAGTTTAATCTATTAATGAGTTAATGAGTTCCTTTACTTTGAGTTCTAGCTCAGTTGATATCAATGTATGTACTTTTGTTTGAAATTTAATGAAACAACAGTGTTTCCTACATGGCAGCTGGTCCGTCTGTCTGTAGGTGAGAAAGATAGTTGCGGGAAACAAATGTAGTCGTTTTCTGCCTCGTTTTCTGCCAATAGTGAGGTCCTCCCAAGGCAGCTGTAGAGTGATTATATCTGGGATTGTTACTAATACTTTGTTTCATTTGATCAGACCTGATTTTCCACTTTAGAAGTACAACCTATGTTGTATGGAAGCTCTACAGTTCTGTATTTAGCGCTTGTTAAAGCACACTGTGGTATTCTGATCTTTTTATGCCTAGTGCAGATTCTTGATCTAATATTACAATTGCAAAATGGAAAGGCTGTTTACTATTTTTGAACTGTTTTTGAGCAGGTCCTGAGATGCTTATTATTTCAGTATGATATTCTTCTCAAAAATGTGTGACAAATTGAAGGAGGAAAAAAATGTCCATATGCTGTCAGATTGAGTGTGTACTAATGTATTTCTACTTCAGTAAAACACTTTGCAACATTTCCATAAACAGATTTTTGAAAGAGTAAGCACCTTTGAGGTGCACAGTTATAATTTGTGAGAGTTTGTTGCATATTTTAGTGGATGGATTAGTACTTTTCATGAGTTTTATAAATCAGTTTTGATGGGACATGTTTGGCTTCAAAACCTAAGCTGTTCTTGTATCTAATCAATCTTTATACTCTTACATGAGTAGATTGCATCTCTAAGTCTCGGCTCTAGTTATAAAACGTTAGTCCACTCACTGTGAGTTTAAGGAGGACACACTAAAGTTTATAAATGTGTTAATCCAGACACAGGGTGGAGCTGTGATTGCATCCTGTCACTTTTTGGTATATTGTTCCACTGGAGGCCTTGAGCCATTCCATCCACTCTGTGCAGGGATCTATCATAGGCTGGCCAGTACTTCTGTTTTCTTCCCTTCTTGGAGAATGCTGAGTATTACACAGTTGCCTCAGTTTCTTTTGACTCCAGAATGGGGAATGTCAGTGCTTTTCTTTCACAGTCACTAGTTAACGTGCAGATCATTTGCTGTGTCAGGGAACTGTGCGAGGCAAACAGAAGTGCAAGTTCATATTCTTGTTTAGTATGACAGAGCTCTTCTTGAATTTTGCTTTATTTAAATGACTTACTTTCAGTATTGAAAAGAAGAACTAAGATGAATTCAATTAGTTTGTCCTAATTCTGAGTTGAAGTCATGCAGAGGTGCTAAGTTTTGTGGCTAAATATGAGAGTATGCCAGGACACATTTGAGAGATTTGAAAACCTTTTGGTGAACCTGTGGTGAGTGACAAGTTGAAATAAAACTTGAAACCACATGACTTCAGATTTTACATTTGACCAACTTCAATACTAAAAAAATGCAGAGAATATGTTGGTTTGGCTGTGTTTTCTGACTTTGTGTTAATAATAAAATGAACATAAGGAAAAATATTTTCTTGTGAAGAATCCTAATAGCACTTCCATTATTTTTATTTTTGATAGTTATTTTAAAATTCATTGAAGCAATTTTCCATGTAGTTCTCTTAATGATAAAAAAAACCTTCAGAAAGTGGAAGGTGCTATGTTTCACATAAGTCTAGGGAAGTGGTATGTATCACAGGTGACTTCATTTTGGAATAAGATAAATTCCTAGGCAATGCCTTCTTATGTGTTATTGCAGAATTCAATAGCTTGGGTCTGTATATTTCTGAACTGTAGATTTCTTACTCTTATTTTTTCTAACTGGAAGTATTTAGTACCATTGTCAGTCTTCTATCTGCCAAATTAGTTTCAATAGCTTGACTAGTTTTGTTTTGGAGAGTATACTGTACTTGTTTCTCTTAGTTTGTATTTGGATGTCTAGGCTACGCATGAATACTTTTACTATAGTAAATAGTATATTGCTTTTGTAATCATTGCTCATCTGATCAGTTTCTTGTCTGCCATGCTGAAAAAACGTCCTGCCATCTGCGATGGCACGTAAAGGCAATAAAGCATTTCTGAATCCTTTTTTATGGTCTCTGCATAGCATTTAGGAAAAAAGACAATCCAATAGATGGATTTCAATTATGGTATTTCTGTTATTTTGAAGTACAGTATGCCACATGTGACTGTAATTTGTATTCCTAGATCGTTTGACACGAGCATGACTTCAACCTGACTTAAGCCTAACTTCAGTTATGACTGGTTTTAATCTTGTGAGTTGTGGATCATTCTCCTCCTGCACCACCCCTCAATTGTAGAGCTAGGCTGATACCAACAGGAGAAGCTTGAAATTCTTTAGAAATATGCTCTTCGTATCATGGTAATTTTACCTAGTATAGGTATGTTTTTACATTTTCACATTTTCACAGTTTCACAGTTTCACAGTATCACAAGGTTGGAAAGGACCTCTGAGATCATCAAGTCCAACCTATAACCCAACACTAACACCAACCCATGATCTAAACCATGGCACTCAGTGCCTTATCCAGTCTCCCCTTAAACACCTCTAGGGTCGGTGACTCCACCACCTCCCTGGGCAGCGCATTCCAATGGCCAATCACCCTTTCAGTGAAGAACTTTTTCCTAACATCAAGTCTAAACTTTCCCTGACGAAGCTTGAGTCCATGCCCTCTAGTTCTGTCACTGGTCACCTGAGAGAAGAGACCAACCCCTGCCTGACTACAACCTCCTTTTAAGTAGTTGTAGAGAGCAATAAGGTCTCCCCTGAACCTCCTCTTCTTCAGACTAAACAGCCCCAACTCCCTCAGTCGCTCCTCGTAGGGCTTATGCTCCAGCCCCTTCACCATCTTCGTTGCCCTCCTCTGGACACTCTCCAGCATCCTGACATCTTTCCCAAACTGAGGGGCCCAGAACTGTACACAGTGCTCAAGGTGAGGCCTGACCAGTTCCAAGTACAGGGGGACGATAACTTCTCTGGTCCTGCTCGCCACGCTATTCCTGATGCAGGCCAGAATGCCATTGGCCTTCTTAGCCACCTGGACACGCTGCTGGCTGACTACTTTTCTGCCTGACTACTCTCCAGCCACTCTGTCCCCAGTCCATAGTTATGTATGGGATTGTTGTGTCCAAAATGAAGTACCCGACATTTGGACTTACTAAACATCATCCCATTAGAATCAGGCCCATCTCTCCAGTCTGTCCAGGTCCCTCTGTAGGGCCATCCTACCCTCTAACAGTTCAACCCTTCCTCCCAGCTTGGTATCATCTGCAAACTTGCTGATGATGGACTCAATCCTCTCATCCAGATCATCAATAAAGATATTAAACAGGACTGGACCCAACACCGATCCCTGGGGGACACCACTAGTGACCGGCTGCCAACTGGATGAGACACCATTCACCACCACTCTCTGGGCTCGGCCATCCAACCAATTCCTAACCCAGCACAGAGTGCTCCTGTCTAAGCCACGGGCTGCCAGCTTCTCTAGGAGTCTCCTGTGGGAGACAGTGTCAAAGGCATTGCTGAAGTCCAGGTATACCACATCCATAGCCTTCCTTTCATCCACCAGGCGAGTCACATGATCATAAAAGGAGATCAGGTTGGTCAGGCAGGACCTACCCCTCCTAAGCCCATGCTGGCTGGGCCTGATCTCTTGGCCGTTCTGCAGGTGCCACATGATTGCACCCAGTATTATCTGCTCCATGATTTTACCTGGGACCGAGGTCAGACTGACAGGTCTGTAATTACCTGAATCATCCTTACGGCCCTTCTCGTGGATGGGCGTCACATTTTCCTAGCTTCTTAGAGCAGAAACCTTCATATGTGTGTGTGTATATATATTTATTCCTGCAGACTGCAAGTATAATTTTTCCTGTCAGATATTAAAGTGTCACAGTTTTGATTCTTTAGCAATTTGTAAATTACTGCTCATGCATGTCTTGATAGTGATCTTTGTTTCAGAGCTTTTCTTGATTCTCTTATTCATTTGCGCACAGTGTACTGCGCAGTAGAATACAGAATGTTTCAGGTCCCATCCCAGAATTTACCAGTTTAATGAAGACAGAATATAAAGACAGCTAAAATAGCAGAGTGTAGCTGCTTGATTTATTATAGAAGTTATATTTGAAGTTAGAAATGAGGCTGGAGTAAGAAATGTTTGAAGGCTTTTTGAAGGGTGATCAGAAGGTGCTTTTTCTTTTTTTGACTCTGCAGAAGCAAGTCTCTTTGCAGAATTCAAGTTACTTTGGTCAACATCCATTTATCAGTAGAGATCCTGTCATGTAGCTCTCCATTTAGGGGTGTAGTGCTAATACATACACACACAAACATGGGTTTGAGTATACTGATAGATGCTTTATTTAGCCCTCTTGAATTTCTTCTGATATGAATTTTTGTTTCATGAGGAATCTGTAGTTTTATTTAGTCATTTGTGTCTACTTTCTCTGTTTTTGTACTGTTTCTTTTAGGATAAATTGGATATCCGACATTATTGTGGCGGTGTCTCCTGAAAATATTGAAACAATGAAGTCTATAATTGAAAAATATGGCCACAAAAGAGTTACAATAGTAAAAGGTGGAATGACTCGTCACCGGTCAATTTTCAATGGACTGAAAGTATTTGCAGAGAATGAGTTTTCCATCCGCCTGCTTCAGAAACCAGAAGTAGTGATTATCCATGATGCTGTGCGGCCATTTGTTGAAGAAGATATTCTTTCAAAAGTGGTTATGGCTGCTAAAGAGCATGGGGTATGTACTACACAGCAATGCAACTCTGCAGTGTTCTGTATACTGTACAGTTTAAAATCAGAATGGATAAATGAGTATTTTTCTAGCAATTATATTAGTGTGTTATATTGTATTTTACATAGAACAGATTCAGAATAACTATTTTGCAGAGAGTTCAGATAGAGGAGGGAGAGGTTTGTAAATGCCACAGGCATTATTCGCTACAGTGAATAATTATTACCATAGAGAATCAGTAAGAAATTGAATTAATTGGCAATTTGTTAGTTGAAAGATAGATTACGTAAGAGTTTAACTTTTTTTTCATGCAGAATTCTCACCTAATGCTGTTAGGTGAGAATCAGTTAGTAATTGCTAGTAATAGCCAAAGAGAGCACTGCATTGGTTGACTCACAAATTTTATCTGTTTTCATCTCAAACTTCCATGGAAATCCCAAATAAGTGGCAAGGGAGCTATCTCTGTATTAATGCTATTTTTTTCTAGAATCTGTAAGCATTGCAAACTGCTGGGAAAAATGGGAAGCAGGAGGCCTGCAGCTATAGGTTGGGGATCTTCCTGGTCATCACTGCATCTGAGGACTGGGAATATTCACAGGAACCAGAATACTTTCTGAGAAAGTGATATGTGAAGGGGAAGAGTTGGAAGAAGTTATGTTATGCAAGTAGTATGGTGGAGTTATTAAAGGCCTGCATTAGCAACAAGAGGAACTGGTGGATAAACTGGCTGACTAAGAGATGTAAGAAATCATGACTTAACCATGGGCTTGTTTCTACAGTTTGCTGTCTTAACTTGTACTTCAGTTCAACATTAAGAGGATAGGAGAATGCTTCCCTACTTCAGGGAGATGATTTGATGTAGAAGTCGTTAGTGACAGCAAATTGTTTGGGTACTAGAAAGCTAGGGAAATCTACCACTGCTTGTCATCTCCAGGAAATGAGGTAAAAGATAAGCTAATTGAGAGGTGATTCACAACTTCGACAGTGGAATAAAGAATCCAAAGAATGAAAAGTGATATTTCCTTAGCACTCCACCTTTTTTTTGAAAGCTCGTAGTGTTGAAGAGGAATGTATGACTTGTTAATTTAATTTTCATAATAATACTTCATGTAAGGTCTCTCAGAAAATTGTGCTAGAAATTTCAATATATTGATCTTCTTACTGGTAGTCCTGTACTTTTGTAGATGGGTTTAATGATAAATGGCAATAAAATAGAAACTCTGCTCTGTAGTTTTCAGTGGTACAGAATGTAAGTTTCCAGTCATTAAAACTTAAATTCTGTTAGGATTTTAACAAGCTTTTTGACCTTTCTTGTATAGCATGAAGTAGCTTTTGAGAACTGATTCTTTGCCAAAAACTTTTGTTAGTCTGTTTTAAATGAGATTCTTTGAGAGCAGTAAAAGAATAGGGTTAATTGTACTGACGTTGAGAATAACTGTTTTCTGAATGTGTTTGTGTTTAGGTGTCTTTGCATGTTCTGGTATATGATTTGTCTTTGTGTTTAAGTTTTTTAACTTGTTCACATTTTCTTGAAACTTGTGTGATTTTAATGTAATATTTTTCCTGGTTTTCTTTTTAATTGGGTGTAAGACATTTTCAGTAGAACAGTATGGAACAAAGGCAATCTCCATTGACCTTCTGAAAGCAGTGAGTGAGCTTTGGCTCAGATGAATTTCTGACTGGTAAATATTTCCTTACCTAGATCACTGAAGTATCATTTGATCTCAAAAAGGTGATCTTACACATTTTGTCATAGTCTTCCATTGTATAACGTCTGTCTGAAAAGTGCATGGTATTTATTGACTTCCTGTGTTGGCTAAGACCCACTGAATTCGGTGAGACTAGGCCATGAGACCACTGGACCCCTAAAGCTATTGATGTTACCTGACAAAATAACTGAACTAAGGAACACAAACTACTTCATTTTATGTAACAATATGTAACAAATTGGAAAAAGCTTCCTGTCTGAGAGAGGTGGCTATCTTCACTTGGCAGCTACAGAATCTGAAGAACTAAATGGCTGGAAGGGTAAAGCTGTTTCTCAAAACTGACACATGTGGTTTTGAATATCAGGAAAAAAATTGATTGAGAGAAGCTATCATCTTTAGTTCTTCCTGTAGTCAAATTCTTTGCATATCTAAAAAGGAGTCAATTCTTCAATCTTTGAGCACAAAAAGTAATTACTTCCTTTTGCATTACATAGAAAAGTACAAAACCTGGCAGAAACATCATATTAAATCACTAGTGTAATAGGGTTAATGCTGTATTGTTCATCTGCATACCATATAGGTAGCGTAATTATGAGAAGCTTTTACATTCTTTAAAATGGCAATTGATCAAGTAACTTACTGCACTTCTGGCTGCCAATAGTTAGACAAATAAACTGTTTTATTACACTTACTAATCAGTTTGTTATTTGCCTGTAGGAATCAAACTGTGCACCTTATCCAGAACTAATAAATTATGCCTTAAATCCCCCAAACAGTCCCTTGATTATGTGAAAATATTACTTTGTAACCAATTAAATTCCATTTATGTTTTTGGGGTAGTTTTGTAATTAAAATTATGTGTTTCTAGAAACAAATTCTTTATTGCTAGTAGAAGTTAGGAAAAGTGGAAGCTTCAGAAGGCATCATTCCAAAGCCTCTAGCGATATATCATTGCCAGCATTGCATTTTAAACAACATAACTAAAAATAAAAATGCTTACGAGAAAGAAAAATCAGGAAGGTGGGGGAGGCACTTGTCAGTTCAGCCATTGAGAGTTTTTTAAAAAAGGCACATACAGTCAAAGACTTTCTGTAGTTAACATAAACTAGATTTCAAAGTATAGTTTATTGAAAGCTGGTTTCTGGAAGCTGTCTAACATCATTACTTTAGTCTGAACTTTAGCTAAAATCTGGGCAAAACATACATCCCAATACAGATGTACACTGACACTCAGTTTCATGGACTCTTACTCGCATACACAGTTGGTCAAAATAATACCCCCAGACAGAAAACACTACATATTAAACTCGGTCTCTTCCTGTCTCTGGGTTTACTCAGTCTCGGTGCTGTCATTGTCAGTTTCACAGTACTGGAAAGCTGGAGTAGAAAACATGCACCCTTACAGATGCTGTTCTTTCACCCAATAGCATAGCAAAGTAAAATACTTTGTGTATGATTGTTGAGTTGAATTAGCAAAATATGGTGGGTGGCAATCCAAAATCCATCTGCTTTTTTCCAGTGATGGTGAAGGAGGACTTGAGTGGATAAGTAGCCTGATCTGGTGTGGTATACTTAAGTAGAGATAGCAGGACTGGAACAGTTCTGCTCTGTTCTTTTTATCTTAGAAGCAATTATCTTTTTATGTTTTCTTATTATCTCATCTGTTTTTGCCATATGTAGAATATTTTAGACATGATCTCTATTGTCTTTGTTATACTCGGACTGACTTTAGCCAGCTGTAAAGGCTGCATTGGTAACAGACTGGTTTTATTTCATATATATCCACTCGGTCATCTGAAGTCATGCTGTGCCTGTGTTCTCAGAGGTTCTGCTTTCGTTGTGTGCTTGATACTTTGGGGTGCTTCTGCTGTCCTGTCAGACACTAGTGGAAAAGAAGAATCAAGAACTGATGACATAAAATCACGTCAAGAGGCTAATTATTTCACTGGTGGAATGAGTTCTGAAGTTTAGGAGACTCTGACTTATATCAATGTAAAAATAAATATCCATGAGTTGTGTTAATATATTAATAGCATTTTTAGAAGAAAAAAACATTTGAAGAGCTACATTACTATGAAGATCAGAATTTGTTCAGTAGTCCTGAAACTTTTCCGAGTGTGTGAAGAAATGAAATGTGGTTTTGCTGCTCTATGGAAAATAGTTATACAACACATTATTCATTTTCCAACTCTGTAGTAAAGGATAACTGTTGGAAACTTACTGATGTTTCCATAGGTTATGGCTTCATTGGTCCTGTAGAAAGTTATAACCTTCTCAGCCAAGTTGTAAGTTGTTCTCTATGTTGAATGGGGAACTAATGTATTGTTATCAAATACTTGAAGTCTTAGTCCTAACAAGATATAGTGTTTGGTGGTGGGAAAGCACTGGGAAGAGTAGAAGCATCTCTGTGATTTCCCAGTCTCAATTTAAGTGATTTAGATGATTCATTGCATTCATTAGGAAGGATGCAACTCAGCCAACTGGAATATGTAATTCATGAACAGAAATTTCTTCTTTTCTCCATTTCCGTGTTATGCTAAAATCCTACTGTGCCTAAGACAACTAGTATTAATCCTTTTTAAAATGGTGACTTAATCCCACATTTTTTAGCTTCTGAAAGTAATTCTTACCTCACTTTTATTTAGGTAGGATTAGATTATCCTGGAAATAAATTTCGAGAATATCTTTCTTTACTTAGGTGGTTGCTGAGGTCATTGTTACGTATTGCCTATAAAATGTATCTCCTTTAAATTTAGATGAACTATATGACAATACTGTTGATTTCAGGCTAATTAAAATCTGTATGCTTCATTTGAGAAAACAATATTACTTTGGAAAATGAAGCAGCCTTTAGCAAAGATGTGTCTATTAAGTCTCTCAGATTTCTCTTTCACGTAGCGGATCAAAGGACTAAAGAGTAGTTCCTTAAAGTAAGGGAAATCTCAGTTTGTCTAGCATGTGTGAGGGGCTGAATAAAGGCCTTGGATCATTCTGTCCACTTCTACATGACAAGATCTGGAAAAACTTCTTAGCCATATCTCTTTGGATAAGGATTATGCATACACATCCTCGAGTTTTTCCATTTTCACCAAATACTGCACTGAAAAGAAAGCTGAGTTTTCATCCAGAAATGCCCCTGGCTGCATTTTGGCTGAGTTTATGATCTGGGTGATTACAGGAAGGAAGACACCATCCCTGCAGCTTTGTTGAAGCTTCTGAAAGTGAACTTAGCCTGTTTTATATGCTGTGATAGTTTGCTGGACTGGTTCTACGCTTAACCTTCTGTTTCCAAGAAGGGCTGTGGTACAAGTAGAACTAAAACTGCCTTAAGAAGCATTGGAGCATGTAGGAGAGAATTCATGAGGCATCAAATTAATACGTACGTGTATTAGAGTCACTATTTGAGCCAAACTCACATGGTAAGGTATAATGATCCATTTTACAAGGGCCTTGGTAACAGAAAAAGTCTCGGATGAAGCTTGTTTAAAGAGGTGAGTTGAAATTTTGAATCTAATGGGCTGTAAGAGAAAGAAGCTCAGGTGCAAGTTTTCCTGCAAGGAGAGGAAGTAAGCAGTTCTGAGAGAAGCAGTTGAGTGAATTCAGAAGAAGTTTGATAAGCAATCGCAGAGTTGCTTAGGGAACTGCATGACCACAAATTATAGTATCTGTTTTTTGTTGCTCAGGACTGTGTGTGTGGGAAAGAGTTATTAAAAAAAATTGCAGTTTTGCATTTGGTTGGTTTAAATTGTGCAAGAGTCCTCCTACACCACCTCAAGATTTTTTTTTGTCTTCTTTCTTCATAATATGATACAAATCTTGTGTTTAATGATATGCAGTGGCCCAGCAGCTGTCACATCATGATAGTGTTGATATTATAATGATACAGGCTTTCTGGATGTAAAATATAACTGCTTAACTGCAATTGTAACTCCTATGGCAGTAGCTTTAAAATTTCTACTCCACTACTTCACACAAATATTAACTCCTGTTTATATGGACTTATTGTAATATGTGAAGTCCTTTGTGGCACAGTACACTCACTGATAGCTTTTTGCAATCTAAATCAGTAATTGAGGTATGAAAGATGGCTTGATGACTGTAAGATTTGTTTCTTTACTTGTTAATGTAAGATAATACTATGCAGTCAAAATAAATTATATAGTCTTGTTAATTTTAGAGGCAAAAATTATTGTTTTGGTGATTCATTAATTTTTATAGCAAAAAATTTGTTTAATTTTTGACATGTAGTTTTGCACTGTAGCACTATTTAGAACACAAGAATTGTAGTAGCTCATCTTGTCGTCTTATATTGAATGAATGCCAAAATTTAAAGCTGTAAGTATACTTTATGAAAGCTATTGTTATCATACTGGCCACATGATTTGCTTTGGAATATTTAAATTGCTTAGACTCAATTTTACATGTTGTAGAATTCATCATAATTGTGTATAATATACGGCCATTGTTGACAACTAAAAAGATTAAATATGTTGTAAGGAAGTCTTGAGGCACTATACCAGCATATGTTGCTCTTCAGGTGGGGGATGCTATGTATGGTCAGGATCATATACTTGGTATGGATCTTTGATAGCGTTATGCAGACTTTGTACAAACTTTGAAGTACTTTATAAAAAAAAAGTGTCAAGAAGTAAACAAAACCTTAATCACAGAATGGTTGGGGTTGGAAGGGGCCTCTGGAGATCATCTAGTCCAAACCCCTCTGCTAAAGTAGGTTCACCTACAGCAGGTTGCACAGGAACATGTCCAGGTGGGTTTGGAATATTTCCAGAGAAGGAGACTTCACAACCTCTCTAGCCTGTTTCATTGCTCTGTCACCCTCATGGTAAAGGAGTTTTTCCTCATGTCGAGGTAAAACTTCCTCTGTTCTAGTTTGTGCCTGTAGCCCCTTGTCATGTCACTGGGCACTACTGAAAGGAGTCTGGCCCCATCCTCTTACCACCCATCCTTTAGTTATTTATAAGCATTGATATGGTCCCCTCTCAGTCTTCTCTTTTCCTGGCTGAACAGACAGTGGCGTGTCAGCCTTTCCGTATAAGAGAGATGCTCCAGTCCCCTCATCATCTTTGTGGCCCTCTGCTCGACTCTTTCCCGTATTTCTTTGTCTTTCTTGAAGTGGAGAGCCCAGAACTGGATACAATACTCCAGACTTGGCCTCACTAGGGCAGAGTAGAGGGGAGGATAACTTCTCTGAACCTGCTCGCCACGCTCTTCTTAGTGCACCCCAGGATACCATTGGCCTTCTTGGTCACAAGGGCACATTACTGGCTCATAGTTAACTTATTGTCCACCAGGATTCCCAAGACCTTCTCTGCAGAGTTGTTTTCGAGCCAGTCACCCTCTGGACCTGTACTGGCACATGGGGTTATTCCTCCCAAAGTGCAGGACTCTGTACTTGCTTTTGTTGAACTTCATGCGGTACCAATTTTTCCAGCCTGTCCAGGTCTCGCTGAATGGCAGCACACCCTTCTGGTAGGTCATCAAGTGACAACATGTTGTTAAATATTACCAGTTATTGCACTGTGATGCAAAATAGCTGAATATGTTGAGTAAAGTAACAAAATCTTATTTGGCTAATAATATGATAAAATGTATTTTATTAGATGTTCTGTGCTATTGTATTTATGGAAAACACTAACTTCCTCGTCTATCCTTGGATTTCTCTGAAGAAAGGCACAGATAAGGAATGCACTAGAAGAAATGCTATGTAATTTGGTTTAATCCTGCTAACTTTTTTGTTTTATTCTTTATTGTATTACAAATGGTTTATCTGATTTATGGCAGACATTCACGACAGAAGAGCAACATAAATGGCATTCTTAAGACTTATTTTCAGTCTGCTTTTTTAAAACTCCATATTAAAATATATGAAAACAAATCTTCACTTAAATTAGTTGTTTGCAGTATGGATCTTTGATTTTTCTTAGTGCATGCGTATGTTCTTGATTTTGCTTCTTTTCCACTTTCAGTGTGTTCTTGAGCTTGTTTTCAGTGCTGTGTGTTGAAAAATTGCAGCTGGTGATATGCCTATTTCTTCTTTCTTCCTCCACCTCACATATATTTTTTCAGTTGCATATTCATGTTGTCCTGTCTTTTTGAGGGGAATATTTTTTGTTTTCTTTAATATGTCTTTCTTTTTTTTCCACAGAAAAACATTTAGAATTTAGCATGTTGTTGATTAGATAAAAGCAGTGTTTACTAATACTCTAGAGGTAAATGCTTTAAATACAAAAGAACAGACATTGTGTAAAGTGAAAAAACCCACATGTGCAGTCTTAATTTTTAAGCAGCAGTTTCTGTGGTAAGTGGTAATCTTCTTTAGTTCTCTATAGCTAACTGGGACTCTGACATGTCTTCATGTACATGTATGATCCCCAGTTACTCCGATAATATGTTCTGATAAAGGTGACCTCATTAGAAGAAATGTTTTCTTTTTCTTAAACAGTGTCATAAATATACATTACATTTGTTTAAGGCATCCCGTGTCTTTGAAGTTGGTTCAATGTACAATGTTGTGTCAGCTCATTAACATTGGATCAAAGTGTATATTAAATTTGTGATTATACATCCCTTCTTTTGCAGCTGGGAATAAACACAATTATAACTTCTTCCTTCCTGGTGTTAGTTTAAGATTAACGTGTTCCCAATTTTAGTGAGTTCGACTGTGTCTCCTAGCCAGCTGGGTTAACAGACTTCAAGGAAATTAGGTGAAGTTTAGCATACAAGCCTTTCTTCATAGTGTTCAAAAGTCCTTACATCTGTTCTAATTAACCTTTTTGTCTGGCTGATGATTAGGTTTAATATCTGTATTATACCAGGCTTGTTTAACATTTCAACCAATGCTGTCCTTGGGCAATTGAAAGCTGCCAGTTCAAATATGTCAACATAGCTGGAATTGGGCTGGTTGGTGTTACTATCTACATTGAAGAAATTTTTATTCTTACTAATAGGAATCAAAGGTGATGTGTCCATGATGCTATGAATTTTGGATTCCCCCCCCCAATAATTCCCCCCCAATAATTTTTTTTGTTTTAATAGAAAGGAAAATACCTGACAGAAAGAAGGTAATTTTTTTTCTTCAGCCTTAATCTCTAATGGATACATAATCCAGATTGTGAGTTGTACTTGTTTATAGGTATAAGGAATCCTCTCCCCACCCCAGCACTGCTGCGCAAGTTACGTCTGTCTTCATGGTAAAGTCTAGGTGTGAGTGTGGGTGAAAGTACGATGTGCCCTGGACTCAAATTTGTGTTTCTGCATGCTAATGGGAGTACCTCTGCCTTTATCATGGTCTGCTCTTCTTTACTGAGCCATCCTGGCAGTCCTGTAGTTGCGACTGCATGCCATATCTGGTCCTTTGAGAAGTGTAGAACTGGGGTATACTTTGGAAGGATTTTAGGACATAACATGTAACAGAAGGAGTCATGGGGGCAGGTGGTGACAAGTTTGGGTTGAGCCCACAACAGCCAGACTGCTGCCTTGCCTTGCACTGTGGCAAGTAGGTGGGTTCTGGGTGCAGAATGAAGTTATGAACTCTGTGGACTATGTGCAGGGGTGAATCAATTCAGTTTGGAAGGTTGGCTAGTTTGGACTTGAACATGTGCTCACACCTAAGTTTAGAAAACTTTATACCTACAGCCAAATTGTAGTGCTTCCGTACAGGAGTGTTAGCTTGTAGTTTGTGTCATTACTGTATCTATGCTTCAATCTTTACCATCCAAATAGAATAGTTTTGCCAGGATTGCTGTAGGTTACAGGAGGAAATGCTCCAAGTCTTTCGTCTCTGCAGCAGAGTGATAAAACTCCACCTAGATGACAACTTTTGGTTATTGAAAAGATGAGTGTAGCCCTAGATAACAGCTTGATACAAAATAAAGAAAAGGAAAAGAAAAAAAGGAAATGTAAGGAAAAAACATGCAATATTTCAATGCAATACCTTGAATGCACATTGGAACAAATTCTCCAGTTGCTTTATTTTACAAAGATAGTTATATGACTTTGTTTTATTAGATATTTCCCCTTCAGATTTACCATATAAAAGATTTAAAAGCAACATCTTCTTAAATATGTGAAATATTTTAATCTTATAATTGAATTTTTGAATTTTGCTTTGAAGATTCTGTATGATAAGTTTGAAATAAGAAATCTTTCAGTAGAGACAGTCCTTCTCACTTAAGTGGTAATTACTGTGTGGCTGAAGCATGTTGATTACTATAGGTACAATTAACTTTTTGGTGCAGATGTCTGAAATGAAATACATGTTTCTACCTGTTTCATGCATTGCAGATACCGTGTTTATTTCTGTGTTTTTTCATACTGTAGATGGCTGTGAATGCCCTTCATGGCAAGTAGTTTGATCTGTGTAAAAGAATACTTTCCTTGTAGTAACATGTGGAAGCATTTTGATGGAATAAAATGAGAAGGAATTAATCATAGTTATTCTGAGCTTCTTTTGCTGGTTCATAGCCAGACCTAATTTAGACTGAAATCCTTAGGAAGTGGTAGTGTTTGGTAACATATAAATAATCTTTCACTTAATAAAAGCATTCCAGGACATATTTTGTAAACT
Organism: Dromococcyx pavoninus; assembly: GCA_033558185.1. Classification (NCBI taxonomy): domain Eukaryota; kingdom Metazoa; phylum Chordata; class Aves; order Cuculiformes; family Neomorphidae; genus Dromococcyx; species Dromococcyx pavoninus. Next base: position 1,628,094 of record JAUMJL010000104.1, on the reverse strand, counting down.
GCTAGATACCTAGTTTGTCTAAATTAACATTGATTGTTATTGTTAGGTAGTTGAACGGTGTCATAATGCAATCCTTATCTTCATGAAAAAGCAAGATAAAATTGTTTGTGTATTTTTCGAATTCACCCCTACAAAACTGACTTTAATGGAGTTCCACAATGGGTGTATTTGTTCTATGAAGTGTGACTAGCCCCACAATCTCCAACATATAATTTCAAATAAGCCAGCTGCTTTTAAGTGATGAAAATATATTTCTAATTCCAGTGCATATATGCAAGACAAGTTTATTTTTTTCTAAGGCAAGGTGACTGAGTCACTAGAGTCTTGGTCCCTGCTATACAAAAGAGATGCTGACAGGCTGGAGAGGGTCCAGAGAAGGGCCACTAAGATGATCAGAGGACTAGGAAATCTACCATATAAAGTAAGGCTGAGAGAACTGGGTTTGTTCAGCCTTGAGAGAAGAAGGCTTAGGAGAGGCCTTATTACCATGTAACAATGCATAAAGGGTGTATGCTGAGAGGATGGAGACTCCCTTTTTGTGAGTCATCATGGAAAAGATGAAAGGTAATGCATGTAAGTTGCTCCTGGGGAGACTCTGGTTGGATTCCAGAAGTTAAACATTGGAATAGTCTCCCCAGGAAAGTCGTGGATTCCTCTACACTGACACTTCAAAGGCTTAGCTCAACAGGGCTCTGGGCCATCTCATTTATATTATATATCAGCTAAAAAAGTTGGACCAGGTGATCCCTGAGATCCTTTCCAACCCAGCATTTTGTGATTCTACTATTTTGTTATCAGAGTTGAAAAATACTCTCATTAAAAAAATAAAATTAATAATATGACTATTGAGAAAACATGAAAAAACACGAGAATAGGGACATACTTCATAAGTTATGCTTGTATGGGTTTTACATCGGATCAAACATTGAATCTAATGCAGTTAGGATGATTGATATATAACATGTACATTTACTTAATGGTGTTAGACAGCTGAGAGGATAGAAGGCATAGGGAAAGTTTATTTCAGGGAAGAGAGGCTATAAGTGAGTGGAGAAGAAAGGTATTGTTGGTGTAATTAAAAGTAGAAGGGAGTCATTCTGGAGATATGGGGGAGTCTGCTAACTCAGGGCTAGTTGTAGGCTGCGATTCCCACTCACTTGAAGTTCAGGGTTGCAGATTGGCTGTGTAAGAGAACTGTGTGGGTCTGCAGTAGTCCTTGGGGCCTACTTGAGGATGAGGGTGTGCCAAAGACATAGCATACTTTTTTTTTTCCAGTATGCCAGCCTGCAGGATCTGTGGTCATCTGAGGTTGTTACCACACTTGTAAAACAAAAGGAATTGTAATTGTGGTATTTTTTTTGTAAGGATTTTGTGCCACTGTGACATTGTGTGTCACTGTGACTTTTTTTTTCTTTCTCTTCCTAGTTCATGCCATTCAACTTATTGAGCTTTGCAGCTATTTAATATTGTTCTGTTTCAACTCTGGCTACCAACAATGATCAGATCAGTGATGTGGGTGTGTTGGTTTTCATGCTGGTTTTGACCTTCAAGCTGTTTTGTAACTGGTTCTTGATAAGTTTGTGTTCTAGATGTGTAATATTGGTCTTGCCTGAATCGCGCACTGTGTGTTGAGAGCTTTTGTAACCTGGATAATTTCTTGTCTGTGATAGAAACTCCATCTCCCTCCTAGTCCTTCTGGAAGTTTTAATAGGTTTGTGGGTTTTTTTTAAATAAAATGAAGATTTTCAGGTTTTAGTAATATTCAGTAAAAGTAAGCTATACTGCATTGTGTTAGCTAGGTTGCTATGTTACATGTAGGCTTCTGTGGCCTAAACATTCATACTTCATTTTGTAATAAAAGCTGTCATCAGTAATGGTTGGATTTTATTCGCCTTGAACTGGCTGTTTTCTGATCTTGAAACACACCCTGGCTATGCATTCAATGAATACATATATCTAAACAATTTCTTGTCAGAATGAAAGTATGATAAATTGAGAAAGATACAGAGTTACTGTTTAGTGGAAAGGTGGATTAGTATGTCTCGAATCTATTGAAAATACTTGATGCCCTATTATACTGACCTGCATGTTGCGCTCCATGCTCTACCTTTGTCTCAGTTCCTATTGAATCTTTAAATCTTGAATGTATGCTATGCTTTACACCATTATGCAAAAACTGAATACAAAACTGAGAACCTGTTTGTAAACGTTTTTGATTTGTGCTGTTTAAAATGGGCAACTGTGTCTCTAAAAGCACCTAGAGGCTTGGTTCAGTTTTGAGCAAATGGATGGATGAGTTTTCTTCTGAGAGGTACTGGTCTGTCATTCAGCAAAGGTAATGGGATTCTGTGGTCTTAGGGCATTTTAGGTTTGTTTTAAGGAAATGATTGATTGAAAGGAAGTCTTTTTTCCCAATATTTTGTCTGCAAATGAAAACTAACCAGTTATCAATATTTGTTTCAATGTCTGTTATTCTATGAAAGAATATTTTAAGAGCTTGCCCACAGATATTTTGATACTTTATTTTAAAAAATATACAAAAAAGGGGGAAAGAAGTACATGCATTTCCTGGATGTGCTAGGTTCACCAAAACTAGTGCTTGACAGTCTTTGAAGTAGATTGAAGGCTGTAAAGTAGACATTTAAAGAAATTGTTCAGCTATCCATTAACTGTCCACTTCCCAGTCAGGAGTGGTGTATGATGCATTTTGTGTTTGATTTTGAAAGCAAATCTACTTGTGCTGTGGGTCAAAATGATTAGAAATTGCAACAGGAGTGCTCTGTGTAGGGAAATGTTAGTATAAGGCCAGCCACTTGCTTTAGACTCACAGGATTTGTGTTTTGTGGTAGTCTAATTCAGAGTGCAAAAAAGATTTGTAAAACTGTAGTGACATTAAGAAGTATGTATAACTTTAAATGAGGAGAGATTTTCTTTGTTTTACTAATTTTTTAATTTCATGTCTGGACCTCTTGCCTGAAAGCCAGGCAAAATACGTGTAAAAACCTAACATAAATAGCAAGTCAAAACTTCTCAAATTAGAACAAATAAAAATCAAATATCTGAGACACTATGTATACTATCTTTACTAATATGGAAATAGTTCTTTGTTACTAATTTATAACTAGAAAAATAACATGGAAATTCCTTGCAAAGACTAAAATATTTGATCTTGTAACTGAATAGACATAGACAAGCTGGATGACTGTGTTCTTCACTTATACCCTAGAGCCATTAGGGTGAAAGCCCCTTTAGATACAGTAGTACTATGTTGTGTTATTGGCCCTAGCGTTTAAGTTTCTGAACTAAAAAATGTAACTTATAGCCCTGTCTTAAGTACCTAAATTCCCTGTTCAGTTCATTGCCAGACTGCTCGGAATGGAACTCAGGCTTTGGGCTGAGTAAGGAGAATGCTTGTGCTAACTGGAAGGAAATACTGCAGAGCGAGACACGCATCTTCACCTGTGCCTCACTTTGGCCTGTGTACGAGAACTGAATTCACAGCTCCATTTGTCTTTTTGAACATGCCAAATATTATGTTTACACCATGAGTGGAGATAACCATGAGCTAATTTTGGAAGCAGAAGCATGAGTGGTGAGGTCTGTGTAAACCAGCTTGGGTTTGACAGCTGTGTTGCCAGGAGTACTGCAGATGCATGGTTTCCTCTCTTTAGGGACTCAGCCCTCTTGTCCTGTATGAAAATAATGCAGGGCATACACAGGCCAATGTTTTCCTTTCCTGGTTTCTCCCAGTCTGAAAGTGGCCTTTGGAACTAATGTAGTTCTTGTGTCACTGAGGTGGTAAACTCAGCGCTGTGTTGGGTCACATCATTTGATTGGAGGAGGCCATATGTATGTGCTGAGACAGAGAAACGTCCTGTGGAAAGGTGAGCCAGTACTGAGCGAAACAACCAACCAGTTTCTGTATCTTGTCTCAATGTTTTTAAAATTTCAGCTCAGTGCTGTGCGTTTGTAGGTATGCTCTAGTTTATGGAGTCACAGTTTTGGACCTCAGCTGCTCATCATGTGAAAGTAGAAACTTTGTGGCTTGAGTAGGTACAAGAAGTCTGCATTCTCCTTTTAGAGCATAGAGCGATCATAGATTGAGTTGCCCTTTTGTGGAATAAAAGCATTTTTTATCAAATGATTGCTAGTTATCCTGTTACTGCATACATTAGTAGAATTTCTCTCCCTTTCATGATCAGAATTCAGCCATAAATATTTTTTTTTTGTATTAAATGTCACATTTTCAGTCAGTGTCAGGTGTAGTTTGAGTGGACTTGCTTCAGAAGACATCTTATTGTGCCCAACTTGTGTTTTCTTTTAAATGGAGGGAAGGCAGGGGAGAAACTCAGCCTGCCACACTGGACTCATTCTGGGGTAAGATAATGCTAAACTATAGTTGTTTGAAAAATGCCATTTGTTAAATTTTAGATGCCATGAAGCTTTCATTTATTAATGGGGGTGGTGTTAAAAAATGACATGATTTGATTTATTAGAAATTAGATCTTCCTGAATCTTCTGGAAGAGCTAGGCCTCAGCAGAGCAGGAGATGTGGTTCAGTATTGCCACAAAGATACAGATACAGACATTCATAAATTTTCATTGTGTAGTAAACCAGATGTCAAGAAAACAATGTGTTTCAGAGCTCTTTTAAGAATATAGTTCTGAGTGTTTCAATTTTATTGAATTGTAGTTTGGTTTTTTGTTCCTTAGAGTGCGTGTTTCACTTGTGAGATTTTGTTATGAAAGTCACATTGTATTCTGTTGGTCTGTTTTATGCTTAAAATGTAACATGACATGATTGTTAAAAATTGTAATAAAATATTGGATCAGCCTAAGAAGTCCTCCTTTGCTTACTGGTTTTCTGGAATGGCAACTGTTTTGAAAAAAAAATTGACTTAACTAATTACAGAAAAGCTGTGTCTAGCATGCTGCTCTGTCTCTTTTCCCATGACCTTCTAATTTTATAATTTTTTTGTATGTGTGTGACTAATTAAAATATAACAGCAGAGCCAAATAACATAGTCCAAATGCCCAGCAACTGGGATATAGAGGTGATAACCTATGTCATGGAATCATAGGAAATAGAGAGGGGACAAGTTCCATATAATTTAGTTTCCCTACTTCTGTTTGTGCACAGCATTTCCTCAAAGTACATCTGTTAACCTTGATTCCTCATTTAATACACTGACATAGTACTAAAATTTTGGTCGTGTTAGTTTGTCAGTTTGTCTTTTCTATGACAAAAGTAAAATTTATCCTGCCTATTAAAAAGAGATGGGCTAGATGATGTCTTGAGATCCTTTCTTCAGACAGTTCTGTGATTTCATAGTTCTTGCTGATCTTTCATAGTTCTTACTGATGTTTTTCCTTTGGATAATAGTGTTTTTCTCCATGTAGTGTTTTTATACCGATATCTCTTCTCATTGATTAGAAAGAAAAAGTGCTTTCAGATTTTGAGAAAATGGTTCAGATATTTCTCTGTCATATGGATATTTTGAATCTTTTCTCTCCCTTCTACCTGCCTGGGTAGCTCATGTTTATCAGAACTCTGTGGGCATGAGAAATTGTTTCACATCTCTGTCCTCATTCTGTAAAAGAATGAACTAAGAAGCTGTATTTTAGAGCTCATAAAATTCTTAACATGCTGACTGCATTCCTCTGTTTTATCGTACAGTTGTGTGAAAGGGAGAGGGAGGACAACTAGTTCTTTCTCTTCTAAGAGAAAAAAGACCTAGGGCTCGCTTTTGGTGTCTCATTCTGCTACTGTATGCTTATCTGAGGTCAGAAGTTTTGTAAGAATGGGCAAGTCTCCTATGTTTGAGTTCAGGATTTGCCAACAGAAGATAAATTAAATAAACAATAACAGTGCTCTTTTTTATGTGATAAGATGCGTATTTTTTTTTTCTGTGTCAGAGCTCACTAGGCCTCATCTATGGCTGCAGTGAATTCACAGGAGTGGTTTTCTAGGTATACTGATTTAAGGTGCTGGATAATTCCAAAGGTTTTGGAACAACATCAGTTATTCTTTTTAATTATTCTTAAAAATAGATCATAAACAGTAAAGTGCAAGGACGCCATTCTCAGTGGTTAGCGTTGTTGGGGAACATGCTTGTTGCCCTACGACTTGATGAGCAATGTTCTGTCATTGCATCTTTTTCTTTACTATTGTGTGGACAACTCTTGTTCCGAATGCCTTTAGCTCTGTATAAAATGATGGGCATTTGATAAGTGACTGTTAAAGTGTGGGTAGTTTTCTGGTATCAAAATGACTAAAGACAGCTAGGCGAGCTCTGTGTCAGAGATGCCATAGATCCGTAATACTACATATTGGTGAAAAGATCAAAGATATATGTTTAATTGGTTTAAAATCTAAGCAAAACCAAAACTGAAATACAAGCTTCTAAATATTTATTCTGGGACACAGTCCAATACTGGATATTGAATACTTTCTGATGCGTATACTGCGTTACTAGTGCCTTCACTGGTAAGTGTGGATGTTTGATATTTCACAGTGTGAATTTAGAAGGGAGAAACAAGTTCAGTTTTCTGAAACTTTTCTTGTTGCTTATTCTGGGCACGTTAGCCAAACCGAAATCCATGAAAGCAATAGGTGTTGTGGATTGTCAAGACCTCCCAGGTGTGTCTCCTTGCTGTTTAATATCTGAATAGGCCTAGAACTGTCTTCACAGAAACCATCTAGTATGTATGTAGAAGAAAATCTGAGAAAATGGACATGCCAGATCTGTATGTGTACTTTCAATAGACATTTACCAAATACGAGAATTTTTTTGTAAATTGATCCTTAGTGTGTTCTTATGCACTCTTCTGTTGCTACATTGTTGTGAAAAGTCTCATGTAGGTTAAGTAGTAGGACTAACACATTATGGGATGTATAAAAGATAAAGTAGAAAAAGATCATACTTTTTTTTTGACTGCAGCTATCTGATATACATTAGATATTAATAACTTTTAGAACTCTTTTTATGTTTTGTTCCACAGGCGGCAGGAGCAATTCGTCCTCTGGTTTCTACTGTTATTGCCTCTGCTCCAGATGGCTTTTTAGACCACTCATTGGAACGTGCCAAATACAGAGCGAGTGAAATGCCTCAGGCTTTCTTATTTGATATAATCTATCAAGCATACCAACAGGTAAGACTTTGAGATTTTCTAAGACTTTTTTTCCACTTAATTTAATGTAAAAAATGAAAGAGTTAACTATTTCTCTTCTTTCAAAAACAGAAATTCAGCATCTATTTCAGATCACATCACACTACACGTATTACTTCTCTGTAGTCTTTTGATGACGCTGCTTTATCATTTTGATCTATTCCAGTTTTTTGATTATCAAGCTGCCAAATACAAGGGAAGGTGAAGCATATAAACTATTGGCAAGACTGATTTGCTTTAATTTTTACTATGCATTAAATAGGTTACTTAAATGAATAGGCTAATGTGTTTGAAGTTAGATACTTATTAGGTATGTTTTGTTGACTGAGAGTGTCACATAAAGAGTTTTGGATGCACAGTGTAATACAGACTTTATATGATGGGAAGGCTGTTCTAAAATACTGGGCTAATAACTTTTTACATCAAGGTAAAATAGTTTGTTTCATATTGTGTGTGTATTGCACATACTTTAATTAGTGGCTGAAAATAATATTTGCATAGTCTCAGTTGTAGTTCTTTTTTCCTAATATATTGCTTTAATGTCATCTTTACTTAAAAAAAGCAAAAACTGTGGGTAGTGTAAGAAGCCTACCTCTTTTGCCTTTATCCCTTTTGAAGGCTGCTTTTGTTTGCCGCACCCTGTATTCACAGTTTATTGGAAAAATTCAAGGCTTTTGTCTCATCATTCTACTTTCTTTTCATTCATCACCTTGTGGAAATTGCCTGTTCTCCAGGTATCTTCCAGACTGACTGAAAGCAGGGCATTTCTTCATTTGTCACTTGGAAGGAATTATTTTTCACTCCACTAATGCTGACAGTCATGCTTCCCTTCATTTTTTCATTTACAGAGTAAACAAGCCCAAATCAGTGATAGCCACCTTCAGAGAGTACATAGCATAGAAGTCACCAACAACAGAACAAATATATGGATAGGTGATGAAGAATAAACAGTTCCTGAATTGTTCATTAAGTGTTTTACTTAGAAATGTTGGCAGAAATACTATGTCATACCCATAATGCCTAATACTTGAAGTTGTTCTTAGATGCTGAAGATGAAGGGCTGTCCAAGATGAAAAGCTGCTCAAGTGGTTAGAATAGCTGCAGCATTTTTACAACTGATGGGTAACAGGGAGATGTTCTTGGTGTGTATGATAACACACAGCTGATACTTGTGAGTGAAAGACTAGCTTGAATGTAGTGGGTATACTCATGAATAAAGGCACCCTATATGTGTGTAGTATACATCTCAAAAGACAGCAACTACTGTTAGTTATACAACTGTTTCTTGTTGATGTGTATCTCTTTTGGCAAATTGCATGTTTATGTTGTTTCTCAAAAAAAAACCCCAACCAAAAAACAAACCCTTGTTTTTTCCTACTTTGTTTGCTTAGTTTGCAGAAACAGTAGAGCTGGCAATTACATAAAAGAATTTTGCCCTCAATGCCTTGCTCAAAAGGCAACTATATTTGCAGTCCCCATGCTCCTCTGAATAGTGTGTTCTTCTCACATATGCATTCCATCAGTCGTCTTTTTTGTATCCCTCCTCTTTCAAGAACAAGCCACCAAAGTTGTTAGTGAACAACCAAGGCTATGGTTCCTTGTCCCCAGTTCCCTTTGCGTTGGCTAAATTCTGGTCATTTAAATACTCTGTGCCTTGGAGCTCTGGATAGGATAACACTTTGCTAAACCTCTCAACTCACATTGTTTCCTAATTATTTATGTTTCAATGGTGCCTGGCTGTCCAAGTCAAGGATTAGGACCCTATTGTTCTGGGAACTGTACAGACAAATGAAAAAAGATAGATAATTGGTGTCCTGAAAAACTTAGTCAAGCTACTGTGGGACGAATTTTTGAAGGAAAGGATGCAGTTTATGATGCTTCCTAAATGCTAACAAGCGCATCATTAGTTCCCATAACAACCACCTGAAGTAGGTAAGTGTCATTCCTCAGTTAAACAAAGCAAAACACAAATTTGTTACTCATGTTGCAAGTCATTCACAAAGCTGGAATGGAATTAATTTTGGCTAACTCGGCATGGGATCGTAATCCCACTTCGGTGTATTTTATACAGTTGTGACCTTTACGCAACAACAATGTGGGGAAAAACAGCAGTCAAACATGCATTCCTTAGAAAGAAACTGTCCATTTCAATTATTGCTTCAGATAACATAGGCTTTTCAGTTCTTCTTTAATGTGGAATATTGCTCTTAAACTCTGTCTTTATTTAAATGCATCATCTGATGTGAGTAGATAGATATGGAGAGTTTAATTCCAGATCTGTTGTTTTCTTGAGTGTAAGATCTCTGAGTATCTTGACCGCTAAGTTAAAACATTCATTTAAAGGTTGGTTCTCTGCTCATTACAGGTTTGCCATCTTTTTAACTTTTCTTGGCTGGTATCAATCTGAGCAAAGCAGACTGGTACTCATTCTCCTTTTATTGATGTTTTGAATGTATTTAGAACTACAAAAGAACAAGCTATTAACACTGCTAAAATATGTAATAATAGTTTTGTATGATCTTTATCAAACTAAAAAAAAAATCCTTAGAAAAATTTCCATTTCTTGCTTGCCTTCTACATAAAATTAATTGAAGTAGTAGAACAAATGCCAAAAACTGGTTTAAAATATCATCTTAAAATGTGTGCATACTACAGTAAATTCCCTTTACATTTGGCGCAAAAAATCTGGCACAGATTTTGAGGGTGTTCAATGGGATTGCTTGCATTGTGACGTTTCCCATTTTATGTGCCAGATCTCAATCTAGTTTTCACTCTTTACCTCTACCTTGTTGCCTAGAACATACATATTCTAAACATATTTTTGCTTAGGTATACGTTATTTTCTGATTGAACTTTGATGTCAAGATTTCTGACATCGTAGCTATTAACTTCTGTGCTTTATAGTAGTGCTGTTAAAACCTTTTAAATTTTGTTGCTCAAAAATTTTGTGCACTCCATTGTCTTTGTAATGACTTTGAGAGCTTGTTAAAACAAATATTCCTCATCACTTGCATAGATGATATTTAAGGCCACTTTAACAGGGCTTTTCAAAGGTTAAAGAACAGCACTTTTATTTTTTTAACATGATTTTTCTGTCTTTGGGTTTCCCTTGTTACAACCACTGTCAGAAAAAGAAAAAATGTTGGACTGGAAGTGACATCAAATTAGACTTTAGTCAGTTAGACAGAAAGGGGTTTAAGTATTCCATCCGTTACCTCTGAAGTGTGCTGTGAAATAATTTCTGCTGTGTTTCTAAGTTTTGCTTGTGTTGTGTGAGAGAATTAGATTCTGTGCCAAGGTATGAATTATATTATTATCAAAAGGATTCCTTGTTACCAATAGACAAACCTCCTTTTGCCAGGTGTGTTACCTTGAAATATTCTGTTCTTTGGCATTGTCTTCCTCTCACAATTCCATAATGTTTCTTGATCCTGATGGGGAAATGACGTTGTCTTTCTCCTCTGCTTTTGTAAGGTATCCAGGGTCTACCTGCAAAGAAGGATTGGTTGGTTGGTTTGTTTTTAATGCCTGGAAATGCTGAGGAAATAGCTACTCCTTTGGCTTCAAAATAGTGATACTGATTTTAATACTTTTATAAAATTTCTCTTACATTGTTACACCTTTTATTCCTAACTCAGTATACCTCTTGGCCCCTATATTGGACATCACATAAACCAGACTAAAACCATTTACAGCCCATATTAATATTAAGCAACTGTTCAGAGCCCACAACAGCCAGTAGAGCTAAAATGATTTTGTGATCTTAAAATAGCCTCACTACTCTGACTTATGTGTAATTAGATAGAGCACTTAGCTATAATAAATGAATAGACTTAATGGGATTTTGGGAGATGCAGGCACCTACCCCTTTATGTAACTCTGCTTAACACTTTGAGCTGCAAATTCCTGTGTTCTGTTGATTTTATGAAGCATAGGAAAACAGCTCTTTAATTCTGTTTCAGTGAAGTGTTCTGATGCTTCCACTTTGTAGTAGGACTTTGGAATTTAGCATTGGGATGGTCCTGAGGCAAGAAAAGGGTCAATTTTACTATCTTTTTACATATACCTGTGTTACCAGGTCATCCATCATATATATGCCTCCTCACAACATATTCTTATCAAGTACAGTGCTGCTTTCATGCCCTTCAATTTGTTAAGTATAGCTTTTATATGATGTATGCCTCATACAAGGTGAACAAGTAACAGATAAGAAGAACAGCAAGGGCAGGAAGAACTGTGTTTATAAAGTGTGTGGTATCTTGCAAGCAGGAGGCTTTACCTTAGCCAGGGGTTTTCATTGGCATGTTGGGTAAAAGGCCACATAAGCATATTAAGGGGTAAAACGTGATGTTGCGTCAGTGCTCTTAGATCTAGTATGTCCTAGTTTGTGAGTTCTTTTTTCCTGCACATTGTAATGAGTTGTACCACTAACATTCAGTAAATATTGGTAGTGGACAAGTTAAACTATTTAAAATAAAAAAGCAAATCTCTAATAACTAGTAAAACTTGTGAAAAAGTTGTGAAGTTGCAGAACCCATGATTTGCTTCAGTTCTAACTTACCTGGGACAAAACCAGCCATTTTGATTTTTATTTTCTTTTTAGGTTAACGAGAATTGAATTCCTCATCTTTGGAAATGCGTATTTCTCTTCTATTCTTATCAGCCCTAAGGGAAATCGAAACATTTAAATGTTAATTGAAAATCCACTCTTTCCAAAGATAGCAAATAAGGGATGAATTCCTTAGACCAGACTTGTTCATTTTTGTTCAACATAGTTTCATGTTTCTGTTCAGCTTTTTAAATTAAATAGGAGCAAGTACGAAGTATGATCCTGTGAGCGTGGGAGAGGCAGGGAACACTTCACTTACTAGAAGTGAAGCGTTCCCCCGGAGCAGTATCTTTTAAGGAATTAGAGTATCAGGAAGTCAGGTAGACTACCTTTTTTTCCTTTAATCAAAGCAGACTGAAAGTAATTTCTGTAATACTTATTTCTGACATATTGTGAAATGCACAGAGATCTTTTGTCTTTAACACAAAGCATCTTGTTGTGTCACATCACATTAGTGTACAAAGTAACACAACTGCAATATACAAAGGCTGAAATTCTCAAACTTAAAGCATTGTGTTTTGAAATGTGTCTGCCAAAGTAAGGAGGGCAGCAGGAACAATTAAAAAGCTTTGTCTTTCCTGATCTGGCAAACAACTGCAAATGGAAGCAGAAGAGGAGTAGTGTGGTATGTAGAAGACCTTGACTAGCTTCTATGTCAGAGATGTAAATGAAAAGCCTAGGAAAATTGATATGGTGGTTAGAGAGTTGTCAGTCTGAATGCTGGGGATATAATAGGATTGTTCACCAATGTGACGGGTTTGGTGAAGTGAGGATTTTGTAACAGGGAAGATCTGCTCACAGCTGAAGGAATGGTGTGACATGTTAGAAAGCTATTCTGCAGTAATCCTTCAATGTGGATGGCGTGGCAAAATCTGTTCACTATTTAAAGATAGGGTGATAAGTTTATAACATTCTTAATTTTAAAAAACAATTCAATGTACTTTTTTTTTCTGATAATCTGTTATACATCGTTTTACAGGTAGCCTCAATATCTTCTGTACCTGGGAAAACTTACCACAAATGCTACACCTTTTTGTGGGCGTGTTTGTATTGCATGTCATTAGTTAAATTATCTGTTGATAGAAGACCTTTGGAGATTATGGGAGTCTATATTTAGCTAATTAGAACAATGATGCTGAAATAAAAAATGTAAAAAAAAAAAGGAACAGGAAGCAAGAATATTCATTGGAGGAGGATGAGCTTCAACATGTGTAGAGATATTTCTCTGATGCATTTCTATAACCTCCTTACATATGGCAGAACAGAATGACTTTAGGGATTCTATCTAATCTATGTAAAAACTATGTAAAAACTAATACTTTTTAGGAGTACTCAGAATTAATACATATGTTCATAGCCAGCTTTGCCCACTTTTTGGATAATAAGCAATCACATTTACTTATGGGAGGTTACAGTGTAGGAGAGAGCTGCTATGTATAAGCATAGTAATGACAAGATGCAAAATAATAGTGTGTCAGGGAGTGCAAATACTTTGATGCTAATTTCTTCCACTCCCCAAAAAAATCATTACAAGATGTCTCTAGAAGGAGTTGAGATGGAGAAAAGAGATATTGTACCAACCGTCCGACTCGATCCTCAGTGGAAGCAAAGGAAGACCTTTTTTTTAAAAGATGTTCAGGGAAGATTTTGCCAGAGTAAGAAAGGAAGTTGGCTAATGCTATTCCATTGTAGAAGTATTTGCTCAGAGTATTGTCTTTTCTGTATGTAAATAATAGGGACGGTGTTCCATGTGGGTTCTGTGAACTTCTAATGTGCTTTTTGAAAGGACACAACATTACTCGGGTTCTTCTTCAAACATGTGTGAAGCATTTTAGCATCCTCTGTAGTAGGGAAGTGGAGTCAGCTGTAGCAGTTTAGTAATATTTTGGCCTAGGTCAGGCAAGTCCTTCGAGGCAAAATGTCTAGACTGATTTGGGGATTTTCCTGTGGGTTCATTCTTTGTTAAAGAAATCAGTGTCAGTCAAATTAACATTGCCAGGAGCAACAGGCTATTAAATGAACAGTAGCAGACAAATTGTTGACTAAAACCTTGGCGACTTTGGGAGCAAGGGTCAGATTCAGAAAAAGGACCAAAGGGTCTAAGTGTGAGTCAGAATTTTGGCATTTAAGTCTGATGCTGGAATACTGAAAAAAACCCCACTGCTCACCTCCCTCTTAAGATATCTGAATCTTCAAGGCACCTCAGTTTTTGTTTTTAACTTTCACCAAATATTAAACTTGGTGCAAGCCGAGGCATGTAATTATGGCAAGGCTGAACAGCTCAATATTTACCTCCTGTAAACATTCACTTAGAGGAAAAAAGATATTTAATTTTTTTTTTTTTCCGGATGCTATTTGATTATTAATTGTAGATATGGGTCAGAGCTGTTTGCTTTTGTAGTATAAAAACACTAAAAAAGTGATAATCATAGTTTTTAACATATGTAAAAATGTAGGTAAGATATTTTATGATAAGGTCTAATGGTTTGTTTCTTGGCCTTCATCTATTTAAAAAGAGGCAGACATCTTTTAAGTGTATTATGTTGTAAGGGTGGTCAGTTTACCTCATTCTTCTTTAAATGTTTTTTTTTTGGTTTCTACATGCTGTGGGTGTGAATGTGTGTATGGAGATCCATTTCCTTTTCAAACATCCACAGCTTTGGTCACTCACTTTGCTTTTTCCATTTTGCAATTATATGTTCTGGTCTTCTAAGTACGTGCCATGTAACATCATTGTTTTTTTTTTCATAATACTGCATTCTAATTTGTTTCTATAGATTTTCTTCCTTATATCAACTATATTCTGAAATACTGTATCAAGAAATGATACAACAATTACACAAGAGCTAGATAAAGTAATAGTAAGCTACTAATATGATTTGTAGAGGACAATACTGCAAGCCAATGCTTTTCTTTGTGTGGAGTCCTAAAGACAGCATAATTCCAGCTGCCTGTAAAATGTAATATGTGATTACAGTTTTAGTGTAACTATCTACTTGGTCGGTCCAAGTCAACTTACTTGGCTGAATAGTAAAGTAGCATGGATTATTTTTGTTTATTTAAATTCCTACTCCAGTTCCTTTGATGGTATAATAATATAGATTTTAATTGGATGTATAATGGTATCAAGATGGGGAATATTTGTGAGTTTTTGCATGTGCAATCTAAGCATATGAAATAACCTAACAAAGGAATCCTTTCTGCTGGTTTGTCCACGAGTTGTTAGGATTTTAGATCTGATTGTTTGACAAGGAAATCTGTACAGCTTCTAAATATTGAAAGAAAACCTGTCATGGGAAGTTTTTACTTTATTAACAGCACTCTTTCATTGTTGTGGTCCATTTTGACTTGGATTTTATGTCTGGATTTATTCTCAATTAAAAATTACTTCCTTGGAACTTCAGTAGAATGTGAATTGTGTTCCTTTTCATTCCTGCTGAAAATGTCTTGGTTTTGATTGCAAAATTGCAATGGACCTAATTTTTTAATGATGCAGTTTTGCAGAAGATTTTGATTTGTCTCTCTTCAGGCTGATGCACATGTGTATTGCTTAAATTTGGGGTTGTTAGCCTCGCCTAAATGAATATCCTGATTTTTACAGTCTTCAGGTTGTAGTTCTGAGATGTTTTCCAAAGAGATTTGGAGATTTAGGGGAATAATTTTTTTTTCTCCTTCCCTATCCATAAAACCTACTCAATCCTAAAGAATTCTTTTCAGGATAAATGTTCTAAGTGAATTTTGTCAATAATGCTTCCATTTAGTTAAAACCTGAAGCTAGATTGGTGGTCTATTGAGAAAATTATGCTAGTTTAGATAGTTCTGTACTTGATTAGTTCCTTGGCACAATGGTAGAGTCAGGATATTGTATGAATCCCCACCTTGCCCTAATTAATTTCTGCCACAAGAATGTTTGGAGAAATTCTAATACCTGGTATAAGGAAAAAAAAGGTTTTTTGCTAATGGGATAATTCGTTCCATTTTATGGCATTCCTCATCCTATAGGATCTCAAAACACTTTGTGAGTTCACGTAATATCCATTGGAACTGCTTCGTGCAGTAGTTCAAAGCTTCCCTGCTGTGGGTGAAATCTGGCGTTTCTGTAGCAGTGAAAAGGCATTTTGTCTTGGAGGGTGTGTGTTACAGAGGCACACTGCAGTTATTCAAGTTGGAAATTAGACTGGATTATGAGAGTATTGTTGTAAGTGTTACTGGATTTACCCTAATTAAATTCTCTGTTGGTTGCTTCGTTTTAGAATGTGACGTATTTAGAAATCTCTTTACTGGGAGAATATGAACAATCAAGTCTTTACTTATTTTTAGACTAATCTGAATAATCTATAGTTTTCTACACTGGCCCAAGATTTTCTTGTCTTTGTCCTGTTCATTTAACTGTTTTCCAAGTACTGTTTAATATCTTCATCAATGACATAGACTGTGGCATTGAGTGCGCTCACAGAGAGTTTGCAGACAACACCAAGTTGAGTGGTATGGTTGACATGCCTGAGGGACAAAATGCCATCCAGAGGGACCTGGACAAGGTTGAGAAGTAGACCCATGTGAACCTGATGAGGTTTAACAAGGCCAAGTGCAAGGTCCTGCACATGGTTTGGGGTAACCTCTGGTATCAATACAGGCTGGGGGATGAAGGGATCGAAAGCCCTAGGGAGAAGAACTTGGGAGATACTGGAGGATGAGAAGCTGGACATGACCTGACAATGTGTGCTTTTGCAGATCAGAAGGCCAACCATATCCTGGGCTGCATCAAAAGCTGGAAAGACTAAGGTTTCATTTTGGTGATTTGGTGTTGTTTCAGGATTGTGTGTGTAAACTGGGACTTCAGCAGCAGTGATGCTCATCCCAGTTGCCAGTCATATGAACACAATGCATGCTGGATCCTGGCTGCTAAAGCAGCCCTTGCATATGACTTGATTCCAACAGAAGGGAAATGACTTTGAGTTCTCCAGCAGAAGAGTCAAGTGTATTTTGTATGATTCTGAGTAGGGATGCAGGAAAGACTTGCAACAAAAAGAACCTCTCCTGCACACTAAATTGGTAATGTAGACACCATCCTTGACAAGTTCTTGTTTGTGCCTGCCGATACCCTTCTTTCCTTGGCAAAGCACCTCTAGTTATTCTTGATTAAGTTTTTATTCCTTAATAGCAAAGCTGCACTTCTTCCCCTCTCTCTACAGGCTGATAATGATTTGTCTAGGATAATATAGCAGACCTCCTTCTCTAGAAGGACTGAATTATGGATTACTCTGGGTACATAGGGGTTAGGGCTTTCCATCTAGTTTTCAAACAGAATTAGGGTTTTTCAAAATGATCATATTAGTGTTTTTATGATTTCAGTGTAAAGTCAAGCACATGTACTTCTTCTGCAGAATGATTGGTTTGGACCTCTCCTTTTTTGCAGAGAGAGAAGCAGTAGCAGCCAGAGTAAGATTAAGACTTAAAGAGAGGGCTTTAATTGTGGAATCATAGAATCATGCATGTTGGAGAAGATCTTCTTGGTCATCAAGTCCAGCCATGAATCTAACACTGCCAAATCTGCCGCATAACCTTGTCCCTTAGCACCACATCTACACAGTTTAAATACCTCCAGGGAAGGTTAATCAACCATTTCCCCGGGCAGACTATTTCAGTGCTTGATAACACTTTTGGTGAAGAAAGTTTTCCTAACATCCAATCTAAACGTCCCCCTGGTGCAACTTTGAGGCAGTGATGCTGTAGTAATACCTGCAAGTATCTTAAGGCATGGATTTAAGAACAGAAAAGATAGCTTTTATGTTTTCTCAAAAGAATTTTAAAACTTTGTATTTCTTTTATCCAGAGTGACTTTAAAGGATGCTGGGGCTAGGACCTACTCTTGTGATTATACTTCAGCTTTTGTTTTGTTTTGAGGTCAGAACTAGAAAATGACAGTCTGGTAATAGTCTAGTTACCTTATTTCAGTGTAATGTTTCCTTGATGAACCTAAATCTAACTAAACGATATTTTTTTCGTAGCAGTTCTGATAGAATCCGACACTGAAATCAAAGAGTTTCCAATCTAACTCATTAGTCCTAGATCCTATCTTTTGGTCACAGGATCATATGTGATTTGTTGTTTAGAAGGAAGTTGAAGGAACATGTCCAAAATGGACAGAAGTATCCATGTAAAAAAATTGTTCCTGGACCTTACACAATTATTTTGTTTAATTTATGCTCAAAAGTGCAAACTTCGATATAAATATTTGTTCTCTGCATCCATATGCATTTCTGAAACCCACAGAGTTTCTGCTTTCAGATATCATGACAATAAGTTTTTCAAGAAAATTCGTGTTTAAAGAAAAAAAAATGGAGCAGAGTTATCCCCACCCTTGGCTGGTAGCTAAAACTTTAAATGGTGATAGGGAAAGCAAATTTCATGTTGCCCACACTGTGTGTCCATGCTCCGTATTCTTGCCTATGGAACTCCTACCGCCTGAGTAAGTTGTATACAGTGAACTGTATTGTCAGCATCAACAGAAAGAGAGATTATAAGCAGCTTTCAGAGAATACTAAGAGGAAGAAAATGTGTAGCCGATTTGAGCTGGGAGCTTATACGTCTACAACAGGACTATAGAACATGGTTGCTGGTGGTGACAGTGTGACTGCATTCATTGACCCAGGACACTGTTCCGGAAAGGGAAGAAGCAGGATTACTCTTTCATTTGTAACTTTTACTATTAGAAAGATACTTGAAATGATTACCTATTTTTAACCCTTGTTTCAATAACATTTTAAACCTTTAATTACACATTGTGTTCAATTTCATAGAATCAGAGAATCGTTTAGGTTGTAGAAGACCCTTAAGATCATGGTTTCAATCAAAATTGACAGAGACATAGAGATTCAAATGATCTTAAGTCCCTATATTTTTAAAAATCCGGAGTGTGAGGAGGAGGAAAACCCAAATGAATGCCTTCGCTGAGAGAAGGCTGCAGCTTCAGAGCCTTTCAGACTCTTGAGCCTTCGGCTCTGGGGCTGAAATGTGAATTCAGTTGTTAACTTTTCTTTTTTCTTGGCCATACACCTTTTAGCACACGAGGTCTTGGAACCAACCAATGTATAAGTTCTTTAGCAGATAATTAGTGGACTTAGAAGCAGCTTGAATACAGAAGTATTTCAGTGTGCAGTCAAGAAGTATTCAAGGGATCTGATGTGAGGTGCAGGAAACTGTACGTGGCATGTACAGAGAGGGCCCTTGCAGTTACTGCAGTGAAAGGCACTGGGGTACAGATACAGATCTGTAGAAACCCAGACTTGCTTAGTTCTGTCGTGCTCTTCACTCTGAAGCACTAGTGCATCTAGGTGTATGTCACAGCAGTTCTAGTAATTAACCACAGTAGAAATTGTTCAGAGATGAGCTTACCTGAACTCACATTAATCTCACTGTTTCCTTGTTGACGTGTTTCCTCGTTCACGTGTTTCCTTCTTGTGTTTGCCACTTCTGTTATTTCTTTTAGTTGTGGTGTATTGGTGTAGGCAGAGAACTTGCTGAGTATCCACTGTGGGATTCAGTAATTTTCAGTTTCCTTAGTATTGAACAGAGAGAAAAAAAATCTTTATAAAATACAACTGGAACAGACAAATTCAGGTTCAGCAAGAGCTTGTGTCTGCTTCTTTTTTCTGACTTACTGAAAAATTCCTGTTGATGAATGTTCCTGATTGGCACTTCAGCAGTGGAAACTTGATTTGCAAGGATGTGGAAAAATCATGAAGCTCTGCTATTGTTGATTAATTATGCATTTCAATTACAAGTGTTCTGATATTGTTATAGGATGGATTTACATGGGAGAGAAAAAGGAGACACTTTCTGCTAACGGTGGAAAAAGTACTAAAAATTATACAGCCAATGGTTATAGAATTGTAGAAGACTGGCTCTATACAGGCTTTAAAAGATACAAAGGAGCAAATCTGAAGTTTTCCTTTCAGTTAATACATAAAGAATTCTGTTTCCTGGTTGATGGTAATGTAATGAGTAATGATGGAAAAATAAGAAAATGACAGTATGGTTATACATATATCCATTGAAAATTTTTTCAGTGTAAAGATGCACAATAGTCTATTGTAGCATATTGTAAAGAGAAAATAGTGCATGTTAACAGTAAAAGCAGTGGTTAGTATTAAGTGCTGCTACTTCATAGTTTTACTTGTTCAAAGTATTATTTTGGAAACGAGTTAACTTATGGATTATTAGAAAGTATCAGGGAGATACAGGCTGTGTACTTGCTCTTTTCACTAACCCCTTGTTCCATGTTTACTGCTAAGCAACAGCGGTATGGCTTGCATTTCAGGAAGTAATATTATTTATCAAAATATTTTCAAACTAATCTACGGGACAGGGGAAGAAGAATTGGTGTAATGTTAAAACCTGGATCTCACTCCTCCCATAGCACTTATTCAGTCATCCTCTCTTGGAAACAAACAAACCAAAAAAAACCCACAAAAAAGTAATTCCCCAAAACTACTGATTAAAATGCCTTTTAGACAGAGTTTTAAACAGGTTGTTGTAAGGTAAATTGCCTCTACATGTACAATGAAATACATAATTGAGATGAGAATGTTTGCCTAGGTCAGTAACAGTCTTCCTTACAGATATTCCACAACTTCATATTATAGGCACTGCCTCATAATGCTTAATTTATTAACTGAATTTCTTAGAGCAATGTGAAAGCTTTCAAATTCTGCACCTAAAATATAGATTTGAAATTTCACTTGTGGGGCTATTTAGCATATGGTTAATACATAAACTAAGCTGGTTGTGAGCTGATACTTCTGTTTCATTGCTCTTCTCTGACATCAGTGTATCAGACTTACAGAAGACCACATTGTGACAATATGTTTAGGTTTAAACAATTACAGATAATTAGAGTGGTAAATGCCACGGTGTACAAGTGTTAGTGAAATATGTTTTTAATTATTACTTTGTGTCATATTTAATCCCTTGAAGCCAGAAATACCCTCAAGATGCTTAAACCCATTTATGGAACTTTTCCACTCCCTAGTAATTACCTGTAATTAATACCTTGCTAAAAAGTTGGAATTGCTTAGTCTTGTTCTGGTATCATTCATCGCCTGTATATTTAAAAATGTAACTTGATTTTAATTCAAAGTAAATTCTCTCACAGATTATTTTTACTGAAATTTTCTTTTCCATTTTGAGGCAAAAGAAAAATACGTTTTTTAAAAATCTATGTGTTATTCACATTAATAGAAAACAGTTTGTATTCTACCAGAGTATTTTCCTTAAAAAAAAATAAAAAAAGGAAGCATTTTGGTAATAAATATTTGGACTTAAAAGTTACTAGACTATTTCTGGTTTCATTGGCAATTTGTCCCTGTATGTGAGAGATCACTCCGTTTGACTTTTTTTTTGAGCTAGAATTCTCTATTCCTTTATATTTTCTGTTGAATATTTTTATGTATCTTGATTATTTAAAGAATATCATAGAACCATAGAATGGTTTGGGTTGGAAGAGACTTTAAAGATTACCCAGTTCCAACCCCCATGCCATAGGCATGGGCACCTTCCGCTGAATCAGGCTGCTCAAAACCTCATCCAGCCTGGTCTTGAACACCTCCAGGGAGGGGTCATCCACAACTTCCCCGAGCAACCAATTTCAGTGCCTCACCACCCTCATAGTGAAGAATTTCTTCCTAATATCTAATCTAACCTCTCTTGTTTTAAAACAGTTTCGCCTTGTCCTATCACTAACTTCCATGATAAAAAGTGCCTCCCCAGCTTTCATGTAGAACTGGGAGGCTCCTGTAAGGTCTGCCCGGAGCCTTCTCTTCTGCAGGCTGAACAATGCCTGGAGCATGTCCTCATAGGGGAGATGCTCCAGCCCTCTGATCATCTTTGTGGCCCTCCTCTGGACTCGCTCCAACAGATCCATATCTTTCTTATTTTGGGTGTCCCAGAGCTGCATGCAGTACTCAATTCAGGATTCCTGCAATTCACTGAGGACTGTTAAGGCAACCGCTTCTTGTTCAACATGTCCCCTGGGGACTTGTTAATTTAGGGATTTCCTAAGGCAGGATAATAGCTTTATATGAGGCCAAGGGAGTGTTCTGGGAAAGTAAGAAAATATGATTGCTTTGCTCTTACTTAATTATTCTTGGCTATCCACTGTCAACCTCTACAAGAGTCTGGAAATTGGGCTAGCCAGCCTGTGGACTTATCATCTGTTTCTGTGAAAGCTCCCATATTGAATTATCCCTTCTTGTTACATGTTTTTCATGTTTCTGGATGAACTGGTAATTTAGCAATATTAAAACAGACAGGAACTTGCTTATTTTAATCAAGCCAAGGTAGTCCAGCTCCTGATTCCTGCTTTTGTACCCACCTATGTTTTGGCTTGATTACATTCTGCTCCCTACTTGGTTTTCCATTAATAGGATTATTATAATCACCAACTATAAGAAACCAAACTGCTTGGGAAGGGCATGTTGAGGCAAGAATGGCTCTTCTAGATGACTAAAAAGTGAACAAAATTTTTTTGGTTTATGTTTATTTATTTACATATTTAAATTTAGAAGTCTCATGGAGCAGCATGCAACTTTGCTACGTTTTATATAGAAAACTGAAGCGAAACATGTAGGGAGTACAGAAGTTTTTAGTTACTGCTGTCCTTTTTTGATTCTGCAAAAAACAAAACAGACAAGCGTCATATTTCTACAACTTACTAACTTGTTCCTATACTCTAAAAGTTTGTCACTAGAAGGCTGATGACTTCTTTTGGTGAGGCCTCAACTCCATCAAATTCTTTTTTTATATGTGTAACTTCTCATTGATTTAGTTAACAACATAAATGTGAAGCAAGATACTTGCAGCACTTAATTGAAATAATTTGTGGTTATAAAGTGTTTATTTCTGTAACATTGTGTTTCTGCTGGATAGCTAGAATTTGGCAGAAGCTTCTTGGAATGTTTTTATTTCCTATCCATCCTGAATTTACCTACCTAGTACAGCGTGTATTATTCTGGACAGGACTGCTGAGATGTAAAGTTTAATTAATGAAAGAAAGTCTGTTATTGCTTTAAAGAATGATTTCTTTAAGACTAAATTAAGAATATTTATTCTTTTTTAATTGCTACAGTGTACAGACTATGACCTGGATTATGGAACTGAATGTTTGCATCTGGCTCTGAAATACTGTAAAACAAATGCCAAACTTGTTGAAGGAACAGGTGACCTCTGGAAGGTAAAGGCATCAATAACCTCTATTTTTTTATATATATTTTAAAATTAATAACATTTGTATATTATTATCAAAATTCAGATGTGTTTTCAATTGTAATAGGCTTTTCCAAATTTCAGAAATATGTTTGGATTATCATGAGATTATTTTAGAGTTTATTGTTGTAGACAGACTTCGGTAGATGTTAATCCAGCTAATCAATGAAGACAGTATTTATCCTGAAGTAGGAAAACCAATTGGGTACTTGAATAACCTGAAAATCTGTAAAGTTATAAACCCATGTTTCCTAACATCTTTTATGAGATGACCTTTCTCCTGCTATTTTTGTATCTTTTGTCTATTTTTCTCTGCTTTGCTGTAAGGCCAGCACTTTCTGTGATGCCAAATACCTGTCTAACCACAGGGTTTTTTTTTAAAGCAATTAATTACATTCAGTAAAACTGTAGTGTTTAAGCCTTCTTGAAACAATCTTTTAACATTTTTTAAATATCATTCACCTTGCCTGATAAACTGTAGGTTCCTGATGACTGACAGAGCAAGTGCATATACAAGTGCCAAAGGATACATCCCTACTGCTTAAAAGTATCCTTAAAAGTAGCTGTCGTGTCATGCAATTTTTAAGTGTTTAATCTTTTTTATTCTTTTCATTACCACATTGAAGGATCTGAGAGCAGCTAAAATCACTCTATTTGTCTTTGACAGTAAATTTCCTCCAATAGGACGCGATTTCTAATAGTATGACAGTAAATTTTACAGAGAAAGGTTATTTCCTGAATCTGCAGTGCAGGTTTCCTGTGCAGTTTAGCAGCAAAATTTACTTATTCATTAGGTGCATACAGCAACTTCTTTCAATATCTTTCTGGAGATGTAGTCTTTCTGAAACAGAAAGTTGCCTGTTTTCCTACTCAGTCTTCTTAGGGACAGATTCTGTCATGCATATTTGCATTACGTCACTTTTTGGATAGTTTGATTGTTCTCAGTGCAAAGCATAGTACTTTGAAGGGTAGCATGAGGAGTAGCAAAATACAGCCATATGCCCAGCAGATGCAAAGTAGTCTTTTGACCTAGAATGACGGAATAATTAAGACTGAAAGAAATATCTAGATATCATCTGCTCCAACACCTTGCTGAAAGTGGGGCTGAGTTAGTTTGATTAGGCTGTGCAAGCCTCATCCTGTTGAGTTTTGAATATCTCCAAGAACAGAGACTTCACAGACTGTCTGGGTAAAACAATTCCAGTGCATATCCCCTGTATGGAAGAGACTTTTTTCATAGTATATGGTCAGCATTTCTCTTGGTGCCCCTTTCACTGAGAGAGAATGAAAGACCAACAAAGATCTGCAAGAAAAATCCAGTTTGCTTTTCTTTATGGCTGTTAATTATTCTTCTTCTCCATCTTTCATCTTCTGTACTTCAGGCTGAACAAGCCAAATTCTGTCACGCTATCTTAGTAGCCTTCTGCAGGGCTTCCTCCTGTTCCTTATGTGTTATGCTGGGGAGCCCAAACTATAAACAGTACTCCAGTGTGTTCTGAAAAATGCTGAATACAGGGGAATAATCCCTGTATTTCCTGCATGAAGTCTCCTTCCTTACTAATGCAGCCCAGTCAGTTGGACTTTTCTAGTCTGCTACATATTGCTGACTTCTGTTCAGCTTGTCCAGAAGGTGTTTTCTATATTTTGGCATTGGTATGGACCTCTGCATGGGGTTTTTCTGTCCCAAATGCAGATGCTGTGTGTTTGTTATATTTCACAAGATTTCTGTCAATCTCTTTCTCCAGTTATTCAAGACTCCTCTAAATGAGTGTTGTACCCTTGAGCATATTGGAATAATTCCTCACCTGTTGTCACTCCTAGTTTGCTGAGGGTATTTCCCCTTTTCCAGGTTATTAATAAAGATATTAGGCAGTTTTTTCCTCAGTATCAGCCCATGAGGAA
This sequence comes from Dromococcyx pavoninus, assembly GCA_033558185.1. NCBI lineage: Eukaryota > Metazoa > Chordata > Aves > Cuculiformes > Neomorphidae > Dromococcyx > Dromococcyx pavoninus. Next base: position 1,603,151 of record JAUMJL010000104.1, on the reverse strand, counting down.
CACCACTAGTAACTGCTCCCCAGTTACACTTCAGACTTAAGGTTGTACACAGCTCTGTTTTAGAATAGAATTGTTGAAGTGTTTGTGCAGCTCCAGCATTGTTGGTGAAACAAAATCCTGATGCCACTGACTTTGCAGTAGCATTGGACTTTAAAGAGGCCTGTGAAGGTTATATGAAGAGAGAATTCCTTGTAGGTGCTTGGATGTTGGACAGAGGGCTTTGTTAACTGGTAGAATGCAGGAGAATATACTGAAGAAGGAGATTCAGGTAGAAAAGCTGGAAATACTGTCAACCAGGCAAAAGAGTCTGGATTGGCAGTATTATGCAACAGCAGCCATTTATGTGCAGGTACCAAGCTGATTCCAAGCTGCACATGGTGCAGAGCAGCGAATATGCTATACATGGTGTACACAAAGATGCTGGTGCCATGTTATTAAAGTACCTATACCTTCTCACCTCCTATTCCCTGTCTTACTTTGTAGCTAAAAGTCCTTGTTATCTTCTGTGGCTTCTGAAGACATTCAAAGACATAAAAATGATAAGGTCTGTAAAATAGTAAATTGTTTCTGCAGAAAATACTTATATCAGCTTAGAGGCTACAGAAAAAGATAACTTCTTCTGGCTTGAATAGCGCCCTGGTGTTGGTCAGTCTGTACCAGGGTGTTTGGCAGGTGACTTTGGGCAGTACCATTAAAGCAGAGAACAGTTTTACTCAGTCTGTGCAGTTTGAAATGAAGAAGACTGCCAATTTTCTCGAGTGATGCTTGCCTACGGAATGGTTAACAGCTATTGCTGTTTGTTGCTAATCACCTTTCAGATGCAGAACTGTCTTTCCTTAGATATCATAGTAATGTAATTTGTAATATGTTCTTGGTTTTTCTTTGTAAGGCTTCTCAATGCTGAGGTAAATTATGTCTTATATAACAAGAACTGATGTCCTTCCAGTGGCTTCAGTCTTATTTTTTCCATTTATTCCATCCAGATAAATGAGAACGGAAATAAATAATCATTGTTCAATTGACATTTCAGAGGGTGTGTAACAGAAAACCTGCAGTCAGTTAACAGGTGAAGAGCAGTTGCTAAAGTCCAAGTATTGCAAACAGTTTCATCCTATGTGTACCTTCAGACTTTAAAGAGAAGAGCTAATGTTTGTAAGAATTCAGTTTATTTATTAGGTGCACAACCTACGTGATATTAAAAGACTCAGAGCATTGGGAAAAAGTTACTTAGGTGTGCATATGTATTGCCTTTTTAAATTTAATTATTCTGTGGAGAGCTATCTACTTACAGTGCATTAGAAAAAGTAACATTTCAAAGTCACTTAGCATTGGAGCTAAAGTAAGAGATTGTTTACTTTTTTATAACAAATTACAAAATTAAAATAACTCTTTGTAATGAAAACAACTAGGCAGGAACATACAAATTACTTCAGTGTGATATTTATAAGTTCTATTAAAAATGTAGTTATTGTATAACTATTTGTAACATATTTAAGATCAGAATGGCAAAAAAGGAAACAGAATGACACTATCAACACCACATTTTCACTTTCTTTGTGCTTGACACCTTTGAAATAAAATGACTTTAAATGTTGTGGGTCATTACCCTCTTAAACAAAGCATAAAGTCATGTAACAGAATGTAATTGCTGGGAGTCTAATATATATGTGTGTGTATAATGCAGGTGAAAACTTCATTGTAAGAGCATTTTTAAAAGATTTGTATGCATTTAAAGTCTTCATGCTGAGAGTGCAAAAAATCCTCACCATTACTAAAACCAACAGGTTATTTTCTAATCCTACAAAAATATCCCATACAAAGGACATCTGTATGATAATTTGGTATAACAGAGGGAAATGCCCCATTAAACTACAGTGCATTTTGTGTGCGTGTGATCATAACTTTATTGTATTTGTTTAGTAAAGAGTTTTGCATTTAACAGTTTTGTAAATCTGAAATGTTCGAAGAAGACTATTGAATATTAAATGGAAATAACTTTGGGGAAGTAAAAAGTTGCAGTCTGACACTGAGAGAGAAGGGTACATAGGAAAACAAACAAACCCTTGTCTGATGATTTTGAGACTTCACTAAATAGATACAGTAGACTGGTTATTATACAGAAAAATAGAGAAATGTTTAACAAGTAAGACTGTTCTGCTTTTGCCAAGTAAACAGATGGTGGTTTCATATTTCATAATAGTGAGGTAGTTGTGTTGAGTTTTAGTACTTGGCCTAGCAAAATTCTGGATTGCAGCAATAACATTAAAATACCTGTGGAACACTAAATGCTCAAGAGGCAAAATGAAAATTTATGTTGTCACGTGAAGAGAGAGAATCTGAGTAATTAGAAGCTTGTGATTTCGATATTGATCAACAGACAAAAGGTACACTGCAAGAGGCAAAACTTGATTAATAGTTAAGAGACTAATGTAATTGATGTCAACCAACATGGAATCTACTTATTTTGTCAAATAGATTTCAAGCCTTTTTTAAAAGTTTATAGTCTTAGCTGATAAAGATGGTTTTGATGAGACAGTATGAGTCTGGCAGAAAATTGACTTGTTACTACATGGCATCTTAAAAATAAGATTACTGTAATTGTTCTATCCTCATTAAATAGATTAAAAATAGGGTAGCATATATTTCAAAAGATAATTCTTACCACTGTTACTGTCTCAAAGCTGTTGAATAGTCGTCTGATAAAGTTTACAGACAACACAAAGATTCAATAATTTGAAAATTAAAATGTAGTTGATCAGAAGTAACCTATTGATAAGGATTACTTGGCAAACAATAAAAGCAAAAGGTATGCTTTTTGCTGCAACCACATATGAATAAGTGTTTTTAGAAACAAAAAAAATTATAGGCCATATTTAGAGAACTGTTCTAGGAAGGCAATGAATTTGGAAGTGCTGTAGGAATTACAGAGGACAGCAAGTTTCCACTGTGGACAAAATACCTTATGTCCACCACAGATATAGGAACAAGAAAATTAAATTAGAAAAGAGATGTTCTAGTATTACAAGTGCATCTAGAATGTTATGATCAAATCTGGAGTCAAGGTCTGCAGCTGTTGGTGAATAGGGAACATTCAGAGAAGAGCATAAAAAGATTAAATAGTAGTTTGATAAGTCTATAGAGATTTAACTTAGTAGCGTGATATAAAAGGAACAGAAATGGGCAATGTAGAAGATCATGCTATGTGTCATCTGTTGTGCTTATTCTTTTTCCACAGTGATTTTTTCACCTCACCTGGACTGCAGGAGTGGAGAGTGCCATCTTACTTTCTGGTATAGAGTGGCAGTCCAAGTGTTCTTTCTGATAGATTTTGCTGGGTCTGAATTGGTTCCAGCTGGGGTGAGGCTAGAATGCAAATCCACTTTACTGAAACAGGAAAGCAGTATAGGTGCTCAGAACAATGAACTGTTGTGTTGAGTAGCCTTAGAAATTGTTTTAAACAAATTAATATTAAAACAGTCAATGGTTAGAATTAAACCAAAAAGTACTCTATTGTGGTTGCCTGCCTTTTGAATAAGTCTCATCTAAACTGCAAGAACATCTCTTAATCAACACAAGAATATCCAGAGACATTATGAATGGCCATACCTTAAGAGAAACTTTGATTTGATTTAACATCTTATCCAATATTGAAAGATGTATAGACAGCCGCTCCCTCACTGGTAAGTGAAGGGATCACTTGTGGTAGACTAGCAGGGTTTTTCTCTCTGACTTTCCTATTTCCATAAGCTTATAGGAACTTGTATCTGAAATTAGCTTATAGGATCCAAGATTATTAAAGAAATATATACAGGTAATGTGATATGATCTTAATTGATTTTTCTTTTCCCTCTAGGAAACCACTCTAAAAAGTGTTTGCTGGTGTCTGGCTTAGAATTTAGAAACAATTTTAAAGCTTCATTCTTAATTTCTTATTCTTCTGTGCTTTCTCAAAGCCTGGGCCTATTTTATGAAGTAACTTATTTTTAAAATCTGACTGTTTAAAAATAATTTTGCATCTCGGTGATTGTGAACTTTAGAGTACGTGAGACACTTTCAACAGAGCTTAGGTAGTCTTGTTTCTTGAAAGGTTTTTAGGCGGTAATCTGTTACAGGTATACTGAAGGTTCAGTGTGAAAGCCCTCTAGAAACAGGTAATTAGAAAGAAACCTCGCAACAAAATTGATCACTCAATAATTCTTCATCCTTAAATTGAAATTCAAAACATTGATTCTTCCCAACTGTACGTAAACTAGGACACATAAGACTTCTCAGACTAGATTCATTCTCTAGTTACTTCTCCTTCAATACAAGCCAGGGTGAAGTAAGTTAATTTTTAATTTTAAAAAACTATAATTCCTTGGAGAAATGAAGAGTAATGAGAAAGGTGATATTATTCATCTGTTTATGACTACAATACACAATTTAGAAGGTGGAAAGGAAAATTGTTACAAGAATCCTAATGTTAAAATCAAATAATCAGCAGTTACTTGAGACTAAAATGCTGATACCTACAATGGTCTGTTCCTGCTGTAAGATTTACTTTGCAGCAGTAAACCTTTTGGAATCCTATTCAGTGCATTTAAAAAAGAAAGAAACAAATGTTATTCAGACTTTGGAAAAACAAATGCAGAAAATCCAGTAGTTTTTCATTTAACCTAAAAGAAAGATACAGTAAAAACAAAGACAAATATTTAGGAGTTATTGTATCAGTCCGTGTCGCTGCATGTCATTGTGAACACATTGCTAGCAAAGACCATTAGTGTCTTGGGTAAATGCTGGTTTTAGGTTTCTGTTATTTTATTTGCAAACCTGATACTGGGATTGTCAACCACCATGAGGGTACAAAGGCATATACGTAAGGTGGTTTTTTTTGCACGTACGAAGTATTTATCATCTTATTGTCCATCAAACTTGATCTGATTAATGTCTTCAAGAAGGTCTTGATGGTTTTTAATCCTATGAAATCTCATACAAAGCCACTATAGTCTCACTGATTAATTAGGTTCTCATTAACAGTGATTGTCTTACACAACTGAAAAATTGCACCTATATTAGTAAAAGAAATAATGAGGCATCTCCTTGGCTGTCTTTTTTATGATCACAAGCCCTATAAAAATTAACTTATTAATTGAAAATTACAAGGTAGAAATACAGTTTTTTAAGGAATTATGAAAATGCATGTGGGAGAAGAGATGGAATATCATATTTTTATGATTCTTCAAAGGGTTAAAAATAGCTTTAGGTTTCAAATGATTTCTAAGCAGATCTAAGTATTTTAAAAAAACGATTTCTCTTGAGTCTTCAGTAATTTCTACAACTTCTGTTCTCATGACTTGCCAGTGATAATCTACCAGAATTAAGAAAATGGTGCTACCATTTGTTTATGGTATTTCAAATGTAACAAACTGCCTTCAGGGCATTGTTTTATTGGTTTTACATTCCTTCCTGCTGTGCTAAATCTAATGAGGCTTGTCTGTCCTTTAGGTGACCTACAAGCGGGATCTGTATGCAGCTGAGTCGATTATTAAGGGTATGTGTTTGTCCTTGTGGCTGTCAGTTTACATATTCCTGAGTCTAATTTAGAATCTTGTGTGCTATAATTTTAAGTGTCTTTAGAAAAGTTTTATGATTAATAAAATGTGCTTAGGCAAGTTGGTTAGCTTGTTCACTGGAATACTTACATTATGCATTATTTACTTTTATTTACTTCAAACAAAGATTAATTTTGAATGGCTTTATAAGAAATAAACATTTTTTTTCTTTCATTTCCAGTTCAATTCTGAATATGTTTCATCTTCCTAATCTAAGTAGTCCAATGAAAATTAAATATTAACTCTTTAGGGCTCTTCACTCTTTTACATACAGCAACTTGTTACCTAAATTGTTGCAGCAATTACATGATACTGAGGTATTCCATTAGTTTATAAATGCTTTTTCTGAACTGATTTTTAACCTTTTCCTGTACTGGTAACAGTGATTTCATAGGAGGTTAATGTAAAGACTAGATTTAATCTTTATCTAGATTGATTCAATCTAAGAACAATGTAAAAAGGAAAAATCCATAATTACCATATAATGAGCGCACTGATGGTTACTGTAAACTGATAGGCACTGATTCAGAGGGCTCTTGCTCAACTCCTAGAGAAATGACAGACAAAAGCCCAGAAGCTGATGAAGAGAAAGGGACTTCCCTTTGGATTAAAACCTTCTTTCCAGAGAAAAGACTGTGGTTCCTATTTAAGAAAAACAGTGCAAACCCCATGTCCTGTTAGGGTTAGGTGAGTGACTGGCTAGCTGTTCACTTTTGTGGTTCGTGTGTTGTTACAAGATCCAGTATAGTTTTATCTTCTGGTCTGTGATATTAGACCATGCTGAACTCAGCTCTGTCACTGTGGACAAGACAGAAACCTTGAGCAGACCTCAGATATTGCAATGGTTTTAGGTATGCTGCTTCTTTAAACCTCCAGGCATGCAACAAGTTTGAAGTTTCTTGTGATTATAGAGGACAAATACTGTATATTTTTTGCGTTTTTTAACTACTTGACTGAATTTTTCAGGCCGTAATCAAGGAGATAGGATTGAGAAACCTTGGAGGGTCTGGTTTTGACAGAGATTGGACTTTCATCTCCATAGCTAGAGGCCTGGAAACCTTGAAAATCTTGTTTTGAGTAGGATTCTTAGAGGTTCCATGATCCTCTAACTTTCAAGCTTAGGATTTCCAAATATATTAAAGACAAGAAGGTGTCTGAGAGTAGTCAGCATGAATTTACAAAGGCAAATTCATGTCTGATCAACCTGATAGTATTCTACAATGAAATGACTGACTTGCTGGATGAGAAGAGAGCAGTGGATATAGTTTGTATGATTTCAGCAAGGCTTTTGAAACTATGTTCCATGACTTCTCATTGAAGTACTGATGTACTAATGAAGTACAGACTGGAAAAGTGAACAGTGAGGTGGATTGAAAACTGGCTGAACTGCCAGGCTCAAACAGTAAAGTTCACCTGGAGCCCAGTCACTAGTAGTCTGCCTTTAGGGGACAATGCTGGTTGAAATGTTCACTAAAGGTCTGAATGATAGGGCAGAGCACACCCTCAGCAAGTCTACAGATGATGTAAAATTGGGAGGAGCCGTTGATAGACAGGTGGTTGTGCATTCAGAATGACATTCACAGGCTGGAGAAATGGGTGAAGAGGAGTCTCATGAAATTCAGCAAGATGAAATGAAAAACTGGGAAGCAGTAACCCCAGGCACTATTACAGGCTGAAGACTGACCAGCTGGAAGGAAGCTCTGCAGAAAAGCTACTGGGGAGTCCTGGTAGACAACAAATTGAACAGGAGCAATGCAGCCTTACGGCAAAGATGGCCAAAGTTCCGTTAGGCTATGGTAGGCAGAGCATTGCCAGCAGGTTGAAGGAGGTGATCGGTCCCCTCTTCTCAGCACTGGTGAAGTCACATCTGGAGTGTTGGATCCAATTCTGGGCTCCCGTGTGACAGAAATGTAGTTATACTCAAGAGAGTGGAGTGAAAAGCCGTGATAATGATTAAGGTAGTGGAACATCTGTCACATGAGGAGATGCTGCAAGAGTTTGGACTTAGAGATGCTTGCAGAAGAGAAGTCTCAGGGAAATGTTAGCAATATGTATAAATGCCAGATGGGGCAGAGTGAAGAAGATGGAGCAAGACTCTTTCTCGGTGGTGTTCAGCAAAAAGAAAACAGGCAATGGACACAAGCTGAAACACAGAAAATTCCATTTATACATCTGGGCAGCCTGGAAATCCTTAGGGTTCTCAAATATTTTTGTATTACAAAGCAGGGAGGTTGGAAGGGAGACCGATAGTCCTAGATTTCCTTGGAATCATTTGTTCAGCCGGGATTGCCAATACGTGCATCTCTTGGATTACAAATGCCATTTTCAATCAGCTTTTATTGAGTTACTGAAACGTATATTTCTTCTCAGAAATGTTATTTTCAGAACAGTATTTATAACTTATGGGAAACTTTATATGGGAAAATTTATAACCTTATGGGAAACTTTCAAAATGGGGGTGTGATCTGACTTAAACTGGACAAAACATTTTCAAAATACGCGGTTTCTTCATTTTTTCCACTTATTTTTGGTAGCTATTGGATATATACAAACTTTGTGCAAACAGAATTCATACTGCCCTCAAGAGTTTTTCACATATAAAATCGTCTTATCTAAAGAAGTTCTTGAGTTGGCCCAGTGATTATCAAGCACTTCTTAGAATTTTCTTAAATTCTGTTGCTGGTGGAAATTTCAGTAGTAGTTTTCATTTTACTTTAAGTAATACTTCCTTGGAAAAAACAATTCAGTTTGAATATAAATTTCAAAACTTCAAATACTGTTGTTGTGGTTGTCATATAAGCAAAGTGACTAATAAGACAAAAAACTGTTAATAGAATGAATCGATATGTGAAAGAGGGATTTATGTATGATATAAAATTAAGCAATGATTTTATCTCTTTGATAAATAGGAATTGTAACTAATTCTTTACCTTGAATAATAGTTCAATGCAGAAAAGGAAGCTTCCAATCTTTGAGAAGCTAATTACAGAAAAAAATGAAATTCTTTTTTTTTTCCAGTCTAAATATAGATTCCATTACACCATTTGCACTGAATTTTTGCTTCCAGTAGTGTATACATGTTTTTACATTACAGTTATCTTTTAATATTAAATATTGTCTATAATTTTAGGTATTATCTATATAGCAGAGACTGTCAAAGAAAAGTTCCCTCTGATGGTAATATTAATAAGAAAACTCAGAAAGCTCTTTCAACTACTTGAATGTGCTGTTTTGTTACAATGTTTGTAAACGTTTGATGTAATAAGAACTGGGCTTATGTCTGTCAAGCTTGCTGAAGCCAATAGTGCCAGCATTAAAAGAGGTAAATACCATGAATCAACTTAATGAATGTGCTATGTTGATCATGTCTTGACAACAGGTTCAGTATTCAACTGAAATCTTAGCATACTCCCAGTTCTGTGTTAAATTTGATCTTATTTTCCTTTTCCTGTGTTTTTTTATATTTATTTACCGTATGTGTTCTCAGCAATTAATGGCAATTTATCAGCCATTACTGTATTCATTTTCTTTTCAATTTTCCTTACTGTGCTTCTTTTGTAATAAAAAGGCCAATTTATTGAACTGCATCATTCAGTATTACTCAATTATTTAAGAGTTTTTGGTTCAGAGGACCTTCAGGAGATACCGAGGGTGTGTAAACTTTTAAAGGAAAATAAAAATCAAACCCAGTGCTGACTTACATTTTTAAAAAGTTTTTGTTCATCTTCTTGCAGTTTATTTGTTCCCTTACTAGGTACATTCTTCTGTAGTGGGCAAGGAGAAAGCCAGATGGACACCTTATGTAAAATATATTGCTTTATGTACCTAGAGAAGGGGACAGCACCCTGCTTATGTCATTCAGCTGTCTAGATTGCTTATGCGTCCTTCCCCAAGTATCCCTGTTATTAGAGGGCAGATCTTGTGAAGGTGGGAACAGAGTCATTATGCTTGTCGTGAGGAAACTAGAAATTAATACATTGTGAAAAAATGTTTTTTGTGCTCTCCCCCTGCTACTGTCTCATCCTTACAAAGGTTACTTCTCGTGTTCTTTTAATCAATGCTATTGTTTATTCTTTACAGATTATTTAAAAGAAAAACATGTTGATCTGTAATATTTTGAGACATTTTGCTTAAAAATGCTAATTATGCTAAATTTATAAACCTGAAACAATACTGAAATCTTAATGCAAATGAATTTCCATATTCCTGTGTATTTAAGGGCTTCATTAATCTCATAAGTCATTAAAAATATTAGTTATAATTTCTTTAAAAAATAAGATCCATTCTGAGCAACTTTCTCTAAAACTACTTGAGTAGAAAATGAGGATGCAGCTTATCGAAAGGAAAGAAACATTCACTAAGTTTAACTATTTCTTATTATAACTGGAGCAAAAACGCTGTAAATGACCAGTCATTCTCTTTGTACTGTTCATAGATACGTATTTTATGTGTGTATTTCATCATGGTATCACATTTTTTGCTTTCACTAAAGCCAATACGATCTTTTTCAGCTGTTGGTTGTGATAAATGTTTATGTAGCTTAAATGAAGACTTGCAGGGTGGTAAATCAGGCTAATTCCTTACTTGATCTTTACTTACCCAATGTTCTGTTACAATGGCAGCACACAATGCATCTGCTTCAGTAACTACTATAGTCTTTTAGTATGCCTGGTCTGTATGAAAAACTAACTTAAGTTCCTTGAAGTTTGTATTTTGCTACACTGCATGATTTCAGGAAGGGAAAGTGTTGCATATTCTTCCCTCCTTATGTAAGCAGTGTAATGAGAGTCCTCCATAGCTAATTAGGGCACCCAAATTTATCTTACATAATTAATTATCTTTAACAGTGTTTTGAATAGAAATCATAAGAACTCCAAGTCTGCAGTTTGAGAGTTGTGCCTTACATATTCTGAAGCCAAAAGGCTTCAAATACCAGACCCTCAGGTTTATATAACATGACTTATTTTTATAGTGGACGGTTGAGCTATGTAAATTATTATTATTATTATTACTATTTCTATTACTATTATTAGGTAAGCATTTTATTCACAGATCATGCCACACTTAAAAGAAGGGATATTTAAGGGGAATGTATATTTTTTACCTATTGAGCATCATCCTGTTGTACCCTCATGTTACATCATTCAGTCTTGTGGTTGTTGTCTCCTTCTTACAGAATGAGTCTTAATAGCTAAGTTCTGCCGTGTTGTGCAGTGTCTGTGGGAGAGCTTCAGCGACAGATCACCTTCCAGAATGGCAACCATCCTACAAGCCTAGGCATGCTCAGTTAGGCTTTTCCTACTAGCTGAATAATTGAGAGTATCACATTGTCTGTTTTTCTCAAGAGTTCAGAACACACTATGCAGTGCTATAGGAAGTGCTCCTTCTTGTCATTATCCTTTTCTGTTTTCTCCCATAACTTATGTAGCTCACTGCTGGCCGGTAGCTGCTCACTGTAGTTTGTGAGCTTTCATGTTACCAACCTACTAAGGAAGCACGGCATGGAGAGTGGTGGAGAAGCAACCTCTGCAAGAAAGTGGCAGTTTCCATGCAATGTTTCTGAGGCTTTTAGTAACAGTCTCTGGAGAGAGGAAGGACTTCCTACTGATTCTGGTTGGTTTAGAGATACAAGTTTAGCTAGCAGAAATCTGTAGTTTGCTATTCATGGCTTGCATGACACCCACGTGCCTGTGGATTTTCACATACTGATCCCCCTTAGAGACATCCTCAGGGATGGATTTTCTGGATATCTCTCTTTTTCCTTTCCTTCCCTTCCCTTTTCCTTTTCTTTTTTTTGTGATGATGGTGAGATGTGAGGAACTCCAGAAAAGCATATTTACAGCGGTAATACCTGCCTTACCATGTGGTATTTACTATGTTTTGCCTTGTTAACCCCCTTTATTTTACTTTTGCTTGGCACTGGCTAGTGTGTCTGTAACCTCACTGAGCATAGTTGGCAGCAACCTTTCCTGCCTATAGGGAGAAGAGAGTACCTCTTCCTGATAGTTTATATCTCTTTGGGTCTAAGTGGTGCCACCCACGGGAGGGTGGTCTACATAATGGTTGTTCTTTGTGTCAAGCTGTTGAAGAGAACACAGGACTGAAGTGCAACATTTCACCCTGAGTAGCCTGTGTCACTTATGTGGCTGGATTCAGACTTGAGGTTCAGGCCACACTGAGTGCCTGATGGGGAAGTCCTGCACAAAGTTGTGAGGCTGCGTTGCAAGGTGCCAGCTCTCAGCACGCCACCTTGCATGCTGTAAAGATCCTTCAAAGATGTCCCAGAAGCTAAGTGAAGAGTGTTGGATACTAAGATCACTGACCTCACACCAGTTCTCCACTACTGTTAAAGTCTTCACAACTGATTTCTTTATTATTGAGTGATCCATTTTACTTTAGTGGATGCACATTTTGTCACTAAATGAATGAATTCAGAAGTGATGAAGGTCATTTGAATATACACATTTAATTTTGTGACTATGGTTCCAAATTTCATGTCATCCACAGTTATATTTATTAGTGACATCAGCTTGGTTTTCTTCAATTTCAGAGAATGACAGATACTCTTTCCATTAACTTAATAGTTTTATTTAGAAAATTCATTTAAACTATATTAAAAATAGTTGTTTTGGTGAAAATTTTTCACCCAACTGTTCCCTTTCTGGTTTGAAAGAGTATGTTGTTTTTTTTTTCTTTGAATTATGAACTTCAGCAGAACTTTAAATTTTTAAGTTTTTATGCTAGAATGTTATGGTTGCACTTGTGCCTCTACCCAGTTTTTCTGCAGAACAGGTTCCTTGTGGTTCAATTTGACATGTTATTTTGCTATCCTATTTATTTTTGAGGTACTCTTGTATATCTGTTTATTGTCCATATATTAAATTATAATTCTGTAATTTATCACATTAAATAGTAGAGAAATGATTATGCTGTTATGTGTTTGGCAATTAAAAGAGGTCTGAAAAAATAGTTAATTATTTCATTATAATGAGACTGTTTCTTTAGTCAGCTCTATTACAAATGTAATTCTACCTACATAACAAATCCTAAATATTTCATAGAAGCACAGCTATTTTTCTAACTGTTGGCTTAACAAAAAATAGTAACTGTTAAATTTCAGCTTGCTAAACTTGACTCAAGTGAAAGCAAGAAAAACATATATGCATACATGCATTTTTGTACTTTAGATATTTATATGTGTATCTATCTTTCACATCCAGGGCAGTACAAAGAAATATTTCAGTAACGTAAATAGACTGAATTATTTATCTTTAGAGGCTATTTTCATAAAACATCTCTTATTAATTTGATTACTTCCTCAAGTCTCTTTCACTGCTCTATTAGGAAGCATGAGTCCTAACATCATTTGTTTTATAAACAGTAGATTTAATGCTTTTCTTTAGTTAAACATGTATGAACTCGTAGAGTATGCAGACAAGGTGGCACATGCCTATTAAGTAAGAAAATATTGTTTTACAATAAGGGTGACTCATCTAGAAATGTAGTTAAGATCAGGCTAATACAAAACATCCTGAAAAATTTCCATTATGATTACTGCCCTCAGGGCAGGTTTCTTTGAAATCTAGTTCCGACATGTAAACTTTAAATGATGCTTCTCCAGAACTCAGAATTTGACTCTCTCTCCTCCTTTTTCTTTTCTTAAGGGCCCTTCTGCAATCATTTTTATCACAAGAGCATTCCTTTGCAGATTGGATGCTTTGCCCTTACGTTGGCTAAATAAATATCTGCTGGTGTAAATACAATTAGGTTTTTCAACTGCCAAGAAAAATATTGTAGTGCCTTCAAACTATTTATGACTTTTAGAAGCTACATACTAGGTTTTATGTTATGTTAAGAATCCATGAGACTTTTTATTAAGAAAAAATTGACATACACCTTGTGTATAGAAGGTCAGAGATCTTATGCAAGGTAGGCTGCAGTTTCATATGCATGCTTATTAGCCAGTGGCTTTTCTCTGCTGTGAGGCAACAAAATAGACTGGTAGGCGTGGAGGTCCTCCTCAGAATACGTATTGGCAAGTGAAAATAACACTTTCCTTGTCTTCTACCACAAAATCTTCCTCTCTTGAGTGCTAATGTTGGTAGAGGCAGTGCCAAATTGGCTTTTGTTTTTTCTGACTACAGAGAAATATGGAATGAATAAACAAAAAAATAGTAGATATTTTTGTTTACCTGGGTAATATGAATAACAGTTTCAACTTATTCTTTTGAGCATGAATGAACTAAATGCTTGGTAATACTTATTTAATTTTTCTTATGTTTACATTGGTAGAAATATCTCTGTGATGAGGTTCTAAAAATACCAGGGAGAACCATACTGAATTTCCAGAGCAGTCAAACCATTGCTGTGTAGAAAGTCAAAATGGAATTCCAATAAAGTAATTTACTGTTTTGAATTTGCTGCAGACTTCAAAAGTATTTTCATGTGCTTCCAAAACAATAGAAATTGTAATCACAGACCAAGAATGGCATGGTATGAACATATGTTTACAAAAACAAGTTTATACATACTTATATGTGCAATTAAGAGAAAAAAAAATGTCTTTAGGCTAAAACCTATTTGCCTTTCAGAGACATTTTTATTCTTATGGTATTAATTCCCTAGGATATGATATTTATGACCTTTATTCAAAGAAAGTATAATTTTAATTGCTGCTTGTTTGTGGCATGCTTTTCAGTGTAAATTTTAAGTCATTTGTTAGAGTACACTTAATAGATTATCTAACTAAGGTAGTTCCCTAAACATGTACATATTTTAATTTATAATTATGGGTGAGATCCTAAGATAAAGATGGTAATAGGTGTTACTGAATAATAATGTGATCTAAAGCATTCGGGATATCAAAGAGCTCAGAAAAAAATGAAAATTAAGTTTTCTACTGGACAGAGAAGGAGATTTAATGGAAGAAATTCTGAAATGCTAGATCCACTTTATAGTTAATGAAGAAAATTCCTACCACTTTCCTGAGAATTTTAATATATAACCAAACACAATTTGGCAGTGTAAAGTTTTAACTATTTTAATTTTATGGAAAAATATGCTGAGTGGACGTTAAATGAGATGCAGTAAGGGAAGAGAGATTCTGTAATCAGGTACAGCTGGGAAGAAACCAAGAGTAAATGGGAGACTTGTATTGGGTAAAGGAGGTTTCCAGGGAAATGAGAAGTTTAAAGTAAGTAAAGGAAGAGGAAGCCAAAGCAACAGATCTTGATAGATAAGGCAGGAAAAAAATTAAAAGGTTGGGCAGATGAAAAGGAAGGTATGGTGTGAAAGCAGGGAAGAAAAACGTAGAACAGTGGTGCATCATAAGAGGAAACAGGCAAAACCTGAGCCAAGGGAATTTCCAACTCTATAAAAGGAAAACCACTTTCACTAAGAGAACAATCAAGCAGTAAAGAGCTTACTTGGAGGGGCTGTGCAATCTCCTCCCTCTAGAGTCATGGGGGTAATGGGCTGAGCAACCAGGCCTGACCTCATGGGTGATCCTGCTTTGAGCAAGGGTTTGGACTAGAGACCTCCAGAGGTCCCTTCCAGCCTGAATTATCCTGTAGTCTGATGAAAAATAAAGTTTTGGTAGCTATTAAAACTCTTTGCGACATGGCCATGACATGGTTTTTCCAGAATGACTGTTTGATTCACCCAGATTTATGAAAACCAGGTATGAAATGCTGCACATCATGGTTAGGTTTACTAACAGTCAGCAGAACTTTTGAAATCTGTGGAGTTACAAACCAGTGATCCAGCTGCACTCACTGAGTTCAGAGTGATTGTGCAGAGTGACAGAGAGCTCCATCAGCTACTACAGAGGAAGTCTTGGGGAATGCTGTATTCCTCCTTTCTTCCCGCAGTACAGCAAAGGAACAGACTGTCTAAATTAACATGTATATCTTTTTGGCCATTTGGAACAGTAACTATTTACGTTTAAACTGAGTTTATACTTCAACTAGAACAGAACTGTTTATTCATTTTCTTGATAATTTAAAAGCATACAGCATATTTTCAATGTGTGTTACCATTACTTTATCTTTTTCTTACTTTACTTAATAGACTTTCCCCATATAACATTGCATTCTTCCTCCAGATTAAAATTACATTTTTTCATACTTCAGTCAGGTGACCAGTGACAGAACTAGAGGGCATGGACTCAAGCTTCGTCAGGGAAAGGTTAGGCTTGATGTGAGGAAGAAGTTCTTTACTGAAAGGGTGATTGGCCATTGGAATGCGTTGCCCAGGGAGGTGGTGGAGTCGCCGACCCTGGAGGTGTTTAAGGGGAGATTGGATGTGGCACTGAGTGCCATGGTTTAGATGATGTTTGATGTTAGTGTTGGGTTATAGGTTGGACTTGATGATCTCAGAGGTCCTTTCCAACCTTGTGATACTGTGATACTGTGATACTGTGATTCAATTTTGCTTTCTTCTTTATTAAATTCAACCTGCAAATGTTAGTAGCTTTTTCGTTAGTCTTCTCTCCTTTCTCATTTACATTACAGGAAGTTAGAGGTTTAAGGGGGCTGGGGAGAGAAATGAGATGGGCTTTCATAGTTGCAGTCTTTGAGCAGACTTTTGTGAGGTAGCTTTTGACACTTTCTATTGATAGCCTACTTCTTTTTAAACAGAACTCTCTGAGTGTAAGTTATAGTGCCTTTGTTTATTCCACAGCCTTTTTCCACATGTGGATTTTTGTAATGGCTCCAATCTGACTTTCTTCATTAAATTGCTTAGTTCCATAGAATCTCAGTTATTGAAATCTGATATGACAGTCTGGTTTATTGTGTACATCTATCTTGTGTCTGCAGTGTATGTGCATTCCATGTACAGCACTAAATTCAAGTGGCTTTTGCTGTCTGATTTCAGTCTACCCACTGGTTTCTTTCTGCTGATAAGAAATTAATTCAATATGGTTTCCCATTGACCCACTTTTTAGACTGTAAACTTAATCTACGTTAACTAAAAGCCAAGTTTGATGCATGTTCAGTACATTTCTGTGCTTAGTGAATCTATGGGAAGATAATTTGTCCCACACTTGTGGTATACTGTAATTTCCAGTCCTCTGAGAACTGGCCATGCATTTTTTTAATTCTCACTTTCATCTAGTTGTGATGGTTTATCTGCAGATGTTCATTGTTCTCTCTCTTTCTTTCCCCCTCCCCATTCTCGCTAACTTAATACAAAGCCAGTTGCTATCACTATTTTTATTGTCATGTTATAAATCTTGGTCATAATAAATGCTCATGATTCATAAAATCATTGTAGTGATCTTTTGCAATCCTCAGTGGTTAATTCACTTTGCCTGCTCATAAAAAATTGTTTAAAAATCAGAAGTTAACTTTGCAGCAGTTTTAAAATTAATTTTCAGGTCTGTATATCTATTTTTGTAAAGAAGCCTTTGACTTTACAGTAGAACGTGTGATGTTTACTTAAGTAATGCATCTGATTGAACTTATTCTGTGGTATGTAATTATAAAAAAACCTTTCCATATGCAACAAATTTGTATCTTTATATTCAGACTTATTTTATGAGCACTTTAGGCCATATTTTTATTTCTTTTGTCTTTCACTACTAATTTATTTTGTGGTAGCATTTAGTATATTTCTGTCCCTGAAGTGTCATTGAAGTCTGCTTTAAACATAATTAAATTTTACACTTATGAAATTTCTAGCTGCAAAATGGCTACCCTAAAGACTGTGGAAATCTTATGTTTTAATTGGCATATTAATTCCACATCTAAAGGATAAAATCCAGAATTAAAGATCCAGACATGGATTATTTTGATTTTTTTCTTAAAGAAAAGAAAATGCCCATTGAATCGTAGTCAATAGCATGACAAAACACTAATTTTTCTGAAGTATTTACTTCATAGAGAACGTCAGAGAGTAACTTGAAACTGTTGGTCTTGGTATCAACAAAATAGTATATTTTTTTTCTCCCCTATAGTAAAAGATCTAAGAACTTCTCATGCTGAGATCTTTGTCACTGACTGTATCACTTTTTTGATATCTTCAATGGATTTTTGGGGAGCTGTTACATAGCATATATTTTATGCAGTCTCCTGGTGTGTTATGCTTTCTTCGATGTTGTTGACTGCATTTAGTGATTTGTTGAAGTTGTAAGTTGCATGAACAGTTATTATTTTCAAACAGTTATTTTATTGGTTGTCATCTAGTATCAGTAATGTGGACCTGAACAAATACCTTTTCATGGACGTCTCTCATTTAAATGGACTTTTGAAACAAGGCCTTATGTGATACTTTCAGATTATGCAAATAAATGTAAAATATAATATGAACTTTATATTTGAGATGTACGTGATATGAATTATGTAGTTATATTAACTGTGCCTTGAAATAAGTCATCTTAGAATAAAATTTACAGCTCTTGAAAAGGTTCTGTTAAGACAACAGTATAGGAATTGAAGGTAATATCTAGCAGATTAGTAATTTCATTGATTTATCTTTGTATGAAGTACTAAAGTTTTGTTCTTGATTGCAGACAGTCTATCACAACAAGTTTGTGTTATAACTGATGTGAAGGAAACTGTTGCAGAAGTAGGTTTTCTCCTTCATGAATCTCTGAAAAAACAAATAAAAGTAAGTACAACTCTATGGTTGTAAATTATGCAGTTAATGTGTTTATAGTGGCCACAACTTATAATGTGAATACAGAAATTTGAGGCCTCATGTGTCACTAGTATTTATTGCAATGGATTAATACCAGGTGTGGAAGTTACCAAGCATCGTCTGCCCAATGATGCTGTTGAGGGCGATCTTACATATCCTCTTAAAAATTATATATTAGATTAGAGAAGAAATTGGATCCAGACAAGAGAGAGTCCATTTTCTTTAGATTTTATGAATTCAGTAAACCTGAATTATTGCAAATATGTTACAGAGGTGATGCTTTTGTTACTTTTGAAGTCTGAATTAAAGTCTGAACAAATTAAAGACTAAGTTGTATTCCTGCAGAGCTGTAAATGCAAAGACAAATTAATCAGCCCTTTTGCAGAGATAGGGGCGCTTTTCACTCATAAGGAATGCTTATTGAAACCTTTGCTATGGGATATTGATGGAATTTTCTACTGGCATTTGACAGTAGATCTTTTCTTTTTTTCATTATTCCTGCTAATAGAAGTATCACATGTTTTGATTTTCCCGAAGGTGATTAACATTTGGTAATTGCTGAAGTCTTGACTGATCTACAAGTCATTCTTAATTATATCTTATGTGATGATATCACATCTTTCTATTATCCAGAGAATTAGGTGGCGAATAGCTGTTAAAAAATACAGATTTCTTGATTTTCATACTATTACTTCTGTAATGGTTTTATTCATTCTATTGATCTTCTGCGTTGTGTACTCAGTTAGTAGTAGGATGTTCTGCTCTAGCGAACTGTATTGCTATTTTATATCTAGAAAGGTCATTTGACATGGTACTTTCAGTTTTTGTTTCTAAATAATTGTATTTAGTATGGAAAATCATGCTTTATATCTATTAAAAATCTACATTTAAAAGTGCAAAACATTAAGAGAGTTGAATGAGATCTTTTTGTATCTGAATAGCTGTATAAAGGAACAGAAGCGTATTTCCATTTCACTGATACCAGATCCATTGCTATTTTTCCTTTTTTTCTCTCTGTTTATACTATTTGACATTTACTTGGAAGACATCACTTTCCCATATTGGAAAAAAAGTACTTCTTTTAAGTGTTGATTTACGTAGACCTATATGTCTATATTATGTTTGCGTATAACCACTTTAGTCATACGATGAGAAACACTTCAAAGCCAGTGAGAAATGTCAATTAATGCATTATGTTTGCTTACCCAACACTGTGACTCCAAACTTAGCAACCTCAAATCAGACTGGCACCAAAACTAGTTAAAATTTACAACACGATTCCAAACTTTTGTTGCAAAACAAGTTAACTGTTGGACTGGTCAGTTACGTGAACCTATGGTGCATTTGAATAAAACACATATAAAATGACCACAAGCAAGGTAATGAGGGCATAAAATGAAGGGATTCATTCTGATAGTATGGGACTGAAACTGATTTAATAGAGCCATCAGAAAAAATCAGTTCCTGATTTCTAGCACCATTCTTTTTTTTTGATCCATGTCTTTCCTCATGATGGAATTTGTTTTTAAATTTCTCTTCAACACTTGAAAAACATTCCTGCAAAGTGACACCTGCCAAAGAATTCTATCAAGATCACTGTATTGCATTGTTCCTTGAAACAGCCTTAGTCATTCATTTTATGAACCCTTAGTTTCAAAATCTGCAAAGGCTACTATTTATGTATTGAGTGTCTTGTTTTTGAACAGTAAAATCTCTGAGAGTTAATTTTTAAGCTTACCGATATACAGACCTTCAAATTTGAAGCACCTTGGAAATAATGTATTCACTGGCCTATGATTTCTCAAGTGAAGCACAGTAACCTTGTGAGAGAGGTTTGGCTCTGTACAACATAATAATTGTTTTAAGCAAGTTAAATGTATGTAGTTTCAGCTAATTGATGATGTACTGATGATTCTAGTTTGGCAGCTTTGTGTAATTTTCCAAGAGAGAAATCTGATTTAATTTTTGCTGGACAATATGGCTGTAAAAAAAAATGCTTAGTTTATTGCTTTGTCAAATTGTTCAAGTGAAATAAAAACTCTGATACACTAAATTAATTTTGAAATATTCTCAAGTACTTAAGCAACATGTATTGTAATAACTCAAGGAAAAAAAAGTATGTCTTCTCCCTTGAGTCGCATTCCATTTACCTCTGAAAAGACTCTGGCATGTGATGTGTTCATGTTTGTCTAAGTGTGTGAAAGGTTGTGAAGGTACTGGGATTTCTGGTTTTACTTCTGCAGAAGTTCAAGCCAGAAGAGCCCTGGAGTATTGCCTTTTTAAACAATTCTTACCTTCTTTGACTTTTGATTGTGGGGTTTTTATTTTTTAAATTCCTTTAAAAGATTAAATATCATCTATTTGGGGCTGCATTATCAAATTTTCAGACCTAAATGTTTCTAAAACCTTTAATGCATAAATATCAACTTTGGGGTTTCAAACCACTTTCCTTTGCAAACAAGTTAGCTCCTCAAGTGAAACAGAAATAAACAAATACAGCTTTAGATAGCAGCACAGAGCCTTTTTAAGTGTGGTTTTGGGTATTTCTGTTGGATTGTGGATGAAGTGATATTTGGAGGGAACACAGCAGGGGATTGCTTTTTTTGTTTGCTGCTATATATAATATGTCTTCTGGGCAGAAGTAAAGCTTATTTGAACAGTGGAACAGTGAGGTTTGCTGGTTTAATAAAAGCAACATGAAGATTTTTTTGGCATTTTTATTATGATTTTTTTAATTGCCTTCAAAGTATTCTCTTAGGGAACAAAAATACCCCTTCTACTGCCTGGTTTGCTGTTGTTCTTAAGCCAATTGTGAGGGTGATAATGTAGTAGAATCTACTTTTTATTTTAATTAGGATAAGATAATTTCTTCACTCCTATTATTGTTAAAGGTTGGAAAATTAGTATGTCTGTGATAAAGACATTATTTTAAAGCAGTTGTTGAGGAAACACTTTTCAGGAAAAATTCTAAATGAGTCTTATGCAGAATCTTAGAACACTTGTGCATCTGGTCCTTCATACGTACTTCATTTATTTTGTTAGTTGCATGAAGAAAATATACATATGTGTTTGAACATTATAGAGATTTTCTCAGAATTAGAGGTCTGAAATCATTAGGTCATCTTGATTGTATGAACAGTGTTTTCATCTCTGTGAAGAGCTGAACATCCCAACCCAGGCAGCAATGCTGGTGTCTGATAGTTCCAGGCCTGGTCTTGGAGTGGCTCCCTCTGGCAGTATGCTTCAGCAAAACCTTCCAGAGCACTTCTGGGTGATGGGCTCTATGTTTAACTGTTGGGTCACCTGGAAATTTGAGTGATTTTTTCATTTTCATAGTGGAAATAGTAATTGCCAGTTTTAAATCATTTGGGTGAACAAACTCTGCCATAATAATGGAAGCTTTAGCAGATCAAGCTGAAGTCAAGTTTGTGACATGGTAATATATGTATTTTTTTCTAATCAGGTTGAAGCTACATCAATATCTTTAAGCAAAAATGATAACCACCTACCAAACAACTTTTCAGGAGAATGCTACAATTTTGTTTGCATAAATGTAAGTAGCAAGGATGCATTTTTTAGTGTTGCACTTAAACTTATTAGCAATGTTAAATAATAATTATGTATTTGAATAATAAGTTGTTTGTTATTTCCATCCTCTTAGTGTATCCATTCTGCTGTTTGGTGTTTTTGATGTTCAGCAAACTAGACTTTTGAGATACTGGTCTATTCTTTCTCTTCTGGTTCTGCGTTTCCGTCAGTATGTTGTTAAACCAACCACGAATACTTGAGCAAGAGGGATGCAACTGAAAGTAATTTAAAAATTCCTTTCATGGATATTCTATTGCAGTGAATTATCTAAAGAAGAGCTATGTCATATGTGTAGTCATGTAACTGTGTATTGCTGCCGTGGTCTAAGTTAGTGTTTCCCATTTTAGTTGCATACATACCATGCAGTCTGTATTTGGGTCTCTGTATGGGAACAGTAAGGTTTTAGATGAACTGTACCTGAGACCAGTCAAGACCCCTAAACTTGTTATATGTATTTCTTAAGGAAAATATTATTAATCTCATTTTTTTTCAGACAGCTATAACTTTCCCAGACAAAAGCATTACAAATACGTTAAAAACAACCAAACAAACACTCCCAAAACAAAAAAGTGATGTTTCTTCTTTTGGTGAATAACAAGATCTTTGAATTCCTTTTTTATAAAATAATTGTTTGAAGTTTTCAGTAATTCTAAACATTTTTCTTCATTTAGGATAAAAAATATGACACTGAAGAAACCCAGCAACTAGTGGATATGTTGGAAAAATCAAATATTCCTCTCTTATATCCAGTTGTCCTTATTTTGGTAGGTAACTCCTGTAAGTTCCTGTAGAAAGTGTCAAATGAAATATTTTTAAATGTAGAACTAAGTTTAAACTGCTGCTAGCTCTGAATAAAATTGTAAATTTGAACTGTAAATTGGATTGTAAAGAGCATCATTTGCACTTCAACAAAAGTCAGGAAGTAAACCAACACTATTTCTTTAAAGGGCTCTTTGTGTCTAGTCATATTTAGCTGTTAACTCCTGCTCTACTGTTGTGCTTCATCTCTGCTGGGAATGCTGCAAGTGCTCTGCTTGACTGCTCAATTGAGAGGAATCAAGTGGCTTTATTTTTTTTCAATGCTGTGTGGTTTATTCAAAGTTTTAAAATAATTATTGCTTTTCTGGTCCAAGTATTAGAATCATAGAATCATCTGTTTGGAAGGGACCTCTGAGATCATCGAGTCCAACCACACCTGTCCCCTTACTAAACCATGTCCCTAAGAAGCTCATCTACCCACCTTTTAAACACTTCCAGGGATGGTGACTCAACCACCTCCCTGGGCAGCTGTTCCAGTGCCTGACCACCCTTTCAGTGAAGAAATTTTTCCTGATGTCTAATCTGAACCTCTCCTGGTGCAGCTTGTGGCCATTTCCTTTCGTCCTGTCACCTGTGAGAACAGACCAGCACCCACCTTGCTACAACCTCCTTTCAGGTAGTTGTAGACAGTGATGAAGTCTCCCCTCAGCCTCCTGTTCTCTAGGCTAAACAGCCGCAGTTCTCTCAGTCACTCCTCGTAGGACTTTTGTTCTCCACCCCCTTCACCAGCCTTGTCGCCCTTCTCTGGATGCGCTCCAGCACCTCAATGTCCCTCTTGGACTGGGTGGCCCAGACTCGAGGTGTGGCCTCACCAGTGTCGAGTACAGGGGCAAAATGACCTCCCTGGTCCTGCTAGCCACACTGTTTTTGATACAGGCCAAGATGCCATTGGCCCTCTCAACCACCTGGGCACACTACTGGCTCATATTCAGCCGGCTGTCAACCAACACCCCCAGGTCCTTCTACTCCTGGCAGCTCTCCAGCCATTCTTCCCCAAACTTGTAACGCTGCATGGGGTTGTTTTGTTCCAAGTGCAAGCGTCAGCACTTGGTCTTATTGAACCTCATCCCATTGGTCTCAGCCCATTGATCTGCCCCTCTACAGAGCCTCTCTACCCTCAAGCAGATCGACACTTCCACCCAACTTAGTGTCATCTGCAAACTTGCTAAAAGTGCACTCAATCCCTTCGTCCAGATCATTGATAAAGATATTGAACAGGACTGGACCCAGCACTGAACCCTGGGGAACACCACTTGTGACCGATCTCCAACTGGATTTGACTCCATTTACCACAACTCTCTGGGCCTGGCCATCCAGCCAGTTTTTTTACCCAGCAGGGGGTGTGTCTGTCCACGCCAGTGGCAGCCAATTTCTCAAGCAGAATACTGTGAGAAATGGTGTCAAAAGCTTTAGCAAAATCCAAGTACACCACATCCACAGCCTATCCCTCATCCATTAAACGCGTAACCTTGTCATAGAAGGAGATGAGATTGGTGTGGCAGGACCTGCCTTTCATAAACCCGTGTTGACTGGCCTGATCACCCGATTGTCCTGTGTGTGCTGTGTGATAGCCCTTAAGATGATCTGCTCCATGACCTTCCCTAGTACCAAGGTCTGACTGAAAGACCTGTAGTTCCCTGGATCCTCCCTCCAACCCTTCTTGTAAATGGGCATAACAATTGTCAGCTTTCAGTCAAGTAAAACCTAAATTAAAACCTACCTTTGAACTATAACTTTAATACATATTTTACTTACTGAGATGTAAGACTGAAAAATGTATTCTGGTATGTGGCAAAAGTTTTAATGTGTATTTTTGCCTGAAATAATCCTTATTTGCATATTGCTGCCATAATAATGTAACGGTTCTTGTGAATGACTGCTGAATGTGTACATGACTTGTAAAAAACATTAGTAGATTTTAAAGTCTCTGTGCAGTGTAACCAGATCCAATTAATTCTATCATTATGTTTTTCTGGCTTAATTGGTAAGGATGAGAAGTATTGGGTGGAATCAGTGTCATTAGCACTGTCTGTCACCAAGGAGTGTGCCTCTGGACTGTATTTATTATACTCTCCAGTAATAACACAAGATAATATGTTGTGATTCTAAAGTCTGTTTCCATATGTGAAGCTCTTCAAAAAGTAATAAGTAGTTACTTTACATTGAGCCTGAATAGTTTCCAAAAAGTATGTAGTCTAGTGATCTGGAGGTAAAACTGAGTGTTTATGTCTCAATTTTAGGCTTAGTCTGAAATTTAACTTATGAAATTCCATTACTGATCTAACAGATAAACGACATATCATGAAGATTAATTACTTTTACAAGTGAAAAAAAGTTATATCCTAATGTATTTCTGTTGTCTTGGAGTTAGCTACTGTGAACACCAATATTTAGCACTTCATTCCTAGGCTTTCTTTTTTTACTTGACCTGGTTTATGCGGAATTTCAAAGTAGAGCTTTAATTTTACTGATTTTTTCAAAGATAACTTATGTCTGCCTTTGGTAATCAGATTAATGGTATGCCTCCAGTTCTGTTGCCCATTTACAAGGCTACTGGATGTTTACAATACACTTTTTGGACTGAGAATGCTTTCATTAAGCTCTTATCAAGAATATAAAAAAACCTCATTTCCCTTTGTATTGAATTTTGGGGTTGTGCAGGTAAAGTTAGAACTGGTAATCAACTAGGTTATAGTACATTGTTAAAAGCATGTCTAATTCATAGCTACTTTCAAGCCTGGACTTTGAATTAGGTGCTTTTTGGGTGACACATGGAATGAGAGCTTTGTTTTAATAATTGTAGCTATAAATATTCCAGACTTAATATTTCCAAAGAAATAAGTACGAATTCAAATAATGCTTACATAGGCTTGCCACGAAACTCAGGTTTTGCATCTAAGATACTATATCTTTAACTCATTGTAGAATCTGGCGCCATTTTTAACAGCAGTGTACTTGCTTGAGCAGCCTGCTGCCTGCACAAATGATTTAGGTGAATACCTTTTAAAATAGCCTCAGGCAAAAGTGATACGTTCAATCCCTTCAGTACTCCTGATCCATCATTTTTTCCTATTTGAAACTATTTGAAATTTACCAAAACTAAACAGTGGGAGAAAAGTCTTGTAGCTAGGTGGAAGTAGTTGCTAACATTTAAAACACACACACACACACGTATTAGTTAAAAGCATCTTAAAAATAGTGAAGTACCCTGACTATAAAAAGGCATTTTGTGCTACATATTCAAATTTTATGGAGTTACCACACTGTCTTTCAGAAATACAAGAAGGAAAAAATAGAAGGACTGGAAAGTATGTTTTAAATGACTAAAGAATTAGCAAACAAATCATTGTATCATAGTAATCACTGGGAACTATTTAAGTCCTTTAAACTTTAAAACTCATTACAGATGGTATGGCTGGAGGATAGAAACTTCCTTCAGCAGTCTTTAACTAAATTCAGTGTTGTGTCCTTTTCACTTAGGCTTATGAGTAGGATTCTCCTCAGCTTTATTCTTCATTATCTGCTTCATTGAACTTAGAACCTGAATGCATTGTTAGTGAAAAGTCCTGTAAAGCACTTCTCTTTTGATGTAAAATGGCACATTAATATTTTTCAGGCAAATTTTAAGCAATGATGACATTTAAATGCATAGGTTTGGGGTTCTGGCAGTACATGAAACATTCTTTCTACTCTCAAAAGTAAAACTGTTCCTGGTAATGGAGAAATGAAAGGATAAATGAGGAAAACAGCTAACCCTTTCCGTTAAAACTTCATAATCAGGACCAGTCTAATGCAGACTTTTGTGTAATTGGAGAGTTTTTATCTATTCTTTGATTTCAGGACACATGTAACTTATTTCCAGAAACAGTCTGAGAATTAAGAGAGTCGATTTTATTTTTCCTTCTACTGTTCAGCTTCTTTGGTTGTAAAAATAGCAGGTGTTATTGTTGTGCCAGATTGTGCATTTAACCAGGCTGGGGAGAATTATGCGAATATAGGGATGAGCTTGCACTGGACATGATGAATTCTGTCCATATTCTCTCCTATAACTTACCACAAATTTCATTGTTTGTCCTTTACTCTGGTGGCTGACTGCAGTTTTTTGTGCCATCTGTATGCTGAAGTAGCAATTGGACTGCTGTATTTGAACATAGCAAAAAAGGGAGGATTGATGTTACAGGAGAAATAGGAAGCATAGAGGTAAACTTCATGCAATTTTTTTTTCTACATGAAACCAATATCCTCTCCAACTTTGTTACAATAATACAGAATAATCATGTTCTTAAACTGACAATTACTTTTATGATTTGTTCAGCCTGGAGGAGACTGAGAGGGGATCTCATAGTTGTTTACTGCCTTCTCACAAGGGAGAGAGGTGAAACAGGTGCTGATCTCTTCTCTCTTGTGATAGGACTAGAGGTAACGGTAGGAAGATTTGCCAGGGGTGGTTTGGATTGGATATTAGGATGAGGTTCTTCACTCAATGGGTGTTGGAGCACTGGAACAACTCTTCAGGAAAGCAGTCATGGCACTGAGTCTGCCAGCATTCAAAAAGCATTTGGACAATGCCCCCAGTCACATGGAGTGAATGTTGGGAATGTCCTGTGTAGGGGTAGGATTTGAACTTGATGATCCTTTTGGGTCCCTTCCAGTTCGGGTAAATCTATAATTCTATGATACTATGGGTAATATGTGTTCACATTTGTAGATGCGAGTATCTAACTGAGTAGATGTGATTTTGATTTTTGTCTTTATTGCTTATAGTTATTAAGAAAGGAATGCTAGTGCTTCACCTCTGTAGTTGCCAGTGTTTGCATTTTGGAACAAAAATAAGTTTGAGGAAAATCTCTTATTAATGCTGTGGAACAGGATAATAGTAAATGGTCATGCTCTCTTGAAATAACAGCTTTTAACATTTCTTGTAAATAGCAGTAAATGAGTAGTGCTTCACTTTTTTAAGGTAAAAAATAACAAAGTGTTTGAAAATTAATCTCTTCGTAGTAGAAGACAATATCTTTCTTCCTTGTAAATACGCATTTAGATGGTAAACAACTTTTTTTAAAAATGTTGCAAGGAAAATGAGTAAGAGCCTACGTTCTGGCTGGATAAATTGATCATAAGGTACAAAGGGAACTTGAAATAATTTTTCCAAGCACAGATCTCAATGCTCCTACCTCTCCATAATACTTATAGGTAAGTTTTATATACATGGAATCATTCAGCCAGAAAAACATTTTCTGTTTCTTCTAAGGGAGAAGGTATTCTTGATATTAGTACACATGTAAACTTTGTATGTACAAAGCATCATCCTTAATTTTAACTTTTTGCAGTTAAGAGAAACTTTGTGATGTAAACTGATTTGAACTGTGGGAATGTGTAGGCCTTGAGAAAGTGTTCAGAGAGCCCTGAACTAGTTAGTACCTCCCTGGAGTAACCAGCTCAGATCCTGTAAGACCCACCATGTTTGTGCAGCATGCCTGCTGAGTATGGGACCTGTCATTGCCTGCCCAAGAGCTCAGGATAGTCATATTCCTGCCTTCTTTTGAGGTAGTTTCTTCCTTTTAAACTTGAAGTGTTATCTTGAAATTAGTCCAATTTAACCAACTAGTGTAGTATACTGAAAAGGTAGCAAATTCAAACTAAATCTTTACAGAATGCAGTTCCAGTTTGAAAACCTTTAAGATGCTTAAGAAAATAATCATGTTTCTTGAGTTTCTTGATTGTAAAAAATCATAAAAAATAAAAATCTGAAAGTTAAATTAGCGCTTAGAAAAAATGTTGCTTTTTTTCTAATGTAATTAAATACTTTTAATATTGGTTAAAGCATCGTGTTCTGATGTGTTCTGGCATATTGGTTTTACTGTGCATTGAGTAGAAATAATTTTCATGTCACTAAATAGGTAAGCATTGGAGTTCAATAGCAGTAGAAACTATCTAAGAAAAACCTTTGTTAGCCTGTATTTTTTGTGTACTTAACACAAAAATGAGCTATAAACTGGCAGTCAAGAATAACACACTTTGAATTTTTTTTTCCATATTTGTTTCTTTGTAGGTGCACTTGGATATTTCAGAAACATCCCCATTTAGCGTTCGGGTGGAAGAACTAACTAGGATCAAGAAATTTGCAAGGGAAGTGAAAAAGAAAAATGTTTTGGTTTATGGTCTCCTTATCCAATATAAGGTATGTAGTTCTCTTTGAGCAAATTATTTTCTTTTGTGATTTATGTGATTAGTGGTAGAATCTTCATTTTAAACTAAATCAAAGTGAAATAAATATGACAGGAAAAACAGTTCTTGGGAAGATTCTTGCCTGTTCTTGTTCAAAATTAAGAACAACCTGTAGTTGTAAGCAAAAATTAAAGCATTTTGATTAGAGAGGAATAAATGGTAAACATTTTTTCGAAGCATGCAAAAATGTCAGAACTGTTTTTTCTTTTTCCTTTGTTTTGATTTGAAACTTGTCTTTTGCAACATTAAAAAGAAAGAGTAAAAGTACATTTGATGAATGGTTCTGCAAAATTTTACGTTCCCCATCAAAACAGCGTTTAGTATTCAGGTGACAGAAAGAGCACAGCATGTGGGTTGTGAAACAGTGTCCATGTCTGCAATAGCAGCAAATTGTCTCAGCTGTGGCAAAAAGAGGGTAGTGCTCCAGCATTCTTTGTTCTCACAAAAGCTGTTTAAAATCAGCCATTTTGCCTGGGAAACACGTTCTGCTAACCAGAAAAGTGGGTAAATTGCTTCTAGCTATCTTGTTATAAATTGGTTTTAAAACATGTCCTGCTCACAAAGATGGGGCTACAGTACTGGGTTCCTGGTTGTTAGTGTTCTGATAAATAACTGCCAAATAATTACACGGATTGGGTCTATATATGTGAGGTACGTATCAAATTCTTTTGACATATGAATCTAGAAATGACATAACCCAAATTTTTTATCTGGTTTGGGGAAACTGAGAGGGGTACTGTGAAAAAAACCCAATTTGTTAAATGAAAAGGCCTTTTAAAACAGGGTTTTTTTGTCTGTTTGTTTGTTTGTTTGTTTTTTTAAATTTTGAAGCATGATTTATGTGTCACCACGGTATTTTACTTTTAGTACAACCCTTTCCCTAATACATTAATCTACAGGTAAATTCCATGCTTGAGGATGGAAAGGTTAATTTCATACAGTCCTGATGGGGGTACAGAGGAAGTGGAAACACAGAAAGCACCTGCTGCTGTAATGCAGGATACTCAGCCTATTGTTGCAATAACTTCTGTCACTATCACTTTGCAGAAGTTCCTGAAAACTGTAGTTTATTTTAGGAAAAGTGATGACAGATTACTTCACGGAGCTTCCCTCTAGCTGACAGGTTATATCATCACTACCAGACATGCATTGTTATACATGCTTTTCCTAATTCAGAACCAGGGATAAAATATAAGGGATGAAGAATTTATTGTTACCTGACCATGGTAGTACTGAGGTGAAATCATTTTACATTTAGAAGGGTTATATGATTTAGTGGCTGTGATATGTCGATGTAGAAGTATATCAAGGTCCTTTTTGAAGGTTCCGCATTAGAAAAGTAAATTTGTGAAAATAATTTTTGAGATATATAATTGTTGTTTATGTTTTGGAAATGGAAGTTAAATGCTTTTAGAACCTAGGAGTACATTTTTGACAGTTCTGGAGAAGATACAGAGGCCTAAGAAAAAGTATAAATTTTCATTTCTTAAATGCAGTGTTTGTTTGGTATTTAGAAAAAGGTATGAAATAGTTATAAGAATATTTGTTGTTCTGAGAAGCTTATCAGGAAGATTAAAGGAAAAGGCTTTAATTTGTTCTATAGATGATCTTCTTTGTACCTTCCATTTGCTTAAAATAAGTGCATGTTCACAGCTTATACACAAATAGTTATTTCTCTCATAAACATCGTGCATGTGCTGCCAAATTACTGCTATTGATAAAAAGATTGGATCCACTTCAATACTGCTCTAGTTTGCATCCTGAAAATATTGATTTAAGTTTCACTTACAAAAATATTTTTTAGGATATTTATTTTTTAAAACGTCTCGACAATGTTAGAGATCATTTACATATTCAAAACACAGAGAGTAAAAGAGAATTCATTATATTATGAGTCTGAACCTGTGTAATTAGCTTTTGAGTGCTTTTCGGATGAGTGGGAGGAAATGGCTGGTAAGCAAGGTGGATTAATAGTGGGGAGAAAAATCTAGGTTTTATAGAAAATATAACTGGCATGTATTGATGGCAATGTTAGTAAAATTCCAACTGTTTTGTTTTAATGAGTACTTTGCCTTGAAAATAGCAATGACTGATATGGTGTTATATATCAGAATAAGGTTTCCATTTTAAAAGTAATTAATCTAGTAGGCTGTAATGCAGGACAGCCAATTCTGAATATTAGGAGGAAAAGCTACCAAAAGAAGTGAAGTTACTCTTAAATAAACAAAATTTTACTTGAATGGGGTGTTAAGAATTGGTAAGAAACCAAAGAATACAAAAGGTACTGTCAGGATATTGCATCCGTGAAGGGCTAGAAATATGTTCATCTTGAAAGCATTGTTTTATGTCATTCAGACTACAATATTTGGGAGGGAACCTCAGTGGCATGTGGTAGTTATTTGTTGATCTGTGTCTGAGCAATGGAATAGCACTGAACTTGATGACACGAACATATTCATTATCTTTAGACATATCCTAGGTAGCTACTGGTTTTGTACTTAAATATTACAGTAGTGTTTTAAAAAAATACTGGTTTTTTTACTGCTATTGTCCCTTTTAAAATAATCATGTCTTATGACTGAGTTACAAAAAGTAGTCAACACACATTAAAAGAAAATATAAGCATCATTTCCTAATATGGGAGTGCAAATTCAAAAGCTTGTAAAGGTTGCAATAATAAGGTCTTGGTCTGTAAGTTTCAGTAATAACTTTGTTACTTTTCACAGAGAATAAAAAGGAACTATTGTCATCCAAAATAAAGCATGCATAGATGTACATAGGAAGCCAGAGGAAGATTTAAAATATGAAAGTAATACTAATATATCTTGCTTAGAGAAATATACTAATTTTGAATAATCCTACTTCAGAGAAACACTGACAGAATGTTGGGTCAGAACAGCAAATATTTGCTAAAGCTTGCCAGGAGTAAGGTGGCCCCAAATACTTTTGCCTCTGAAATTGGTATTTAATTAAGATAAATGAACTGTTCACTGACAGCCAGAAAAATCACAATCCATACACTAAAAAGAGACAAATGACAATCGAATAATTGTTATGAAGCTGCTTGAAACTAAAAGGACGCTTAAATGTGAGTGATTTCTTATGCAAATGTACCGGACATTTATTGTAGTCAAGGCTTTTCGAAGACAAGAGGCCCATCTACACTGTGCTTGATAGCTCAAGAAACAATTAAGAGTGCTAAATGTGTTTTCTGTCTGTTTTGGTAAACCAAAAAGGTAAACGTTTATGCTTTCTTTTGCATCAAAGATCCCTTAAAACCAGTATTATATGCAGACATAAAGGCAGTGGTTCTCAAAACAGGGATCACAGCCCCAAATGAGATCATCCAAGTGGCAAAGCAGGTGTTTTGGCAAGCAGTAGTGAATCAATGAATGTGAAGGGCAAATGAAGTGAAATCACAAACTTGAGTTTGATAACATTCTTCTAAACGAGCCATGCTCTCCATGACCCCTGCGTGCTTCTTAATTCATTTAATGATCAGCATAGAATTGGTGAAATGACTGAAGTCTGATTAGAATGATTGGGGTGCTACCTGGAGACCTCTCTTCTCAAGACGTTTTATTTCAGCCACTGTGACATAATAGGTTGTAATGAATATGAAAACCTAAATCTATTCTTAGAAGTCCTTAAGGCCAAGTAATTACTGTTTAGTATTTTCAAGAGCCCCAAAACCAATATTCATTCCTTCATCAAGGAAAACCGGCTAAGGTAGTGATGAGGCAGAGTGATTTTGCTTTCACAGAACGTGGGACAGAGAGAAACCAAATACAGTTTGAAACTTTCTACATGAGGAACCTTATAGAAATGAGCATCTCTAAGTTTATTAATACAAAAGCCTAGCAAGTCATTCACCAGTAAAGCTAGAGGTTGATATTTATGGAGACTAGACACTGTTCTATCCTTAAGTAATTATTACTATTACTGAGATCAGTCATGACTACATATTTTGCGATAGGTAGAACTGACATGATGGAAAAAGGTTTACAAACACTGACTTTTAAAACAAAACTAAAAGTAACTCTTGATCGAATTTTCAGTGAATGAAAGTTGCAGAACTGGAGGGATCTATTAACTTGCTACTCAAGAAATCAACCATAAAACTGTCTTTTTCCCTTGGGAATGTCTCAAATAAAAATACTAAACTCGCTCATAAAGAAAAATATTCTGAATGAGCCGTATCAACTTATAATGTCCCTGAAAGACGGTAATAGAACTTATGGAATAAAAAGTTTATAGATTATATTTTGCATACACCATTTTTCAGATATTCAGTAATTTCAGTTACCTAAGTGACTTTTTATTTTGAAGTGAAGTCTGTTTGACCAAACCACCCTTCTGTAACTTCTTTTTTTCACCATTGAAAGCAAGAAATTAAAAAAAAAAAATCACATCTCTGGAACATTATTCAATTACTATATTAATTCCAAATTTACTAATATATTGGTTAAACTTTAGATTTTGAGTCAGGAAAGGGCATAAACATTTAAGTGTTAAATTATTTAACACCAAGTTTGGAAATCTCTCTTACTTGAAACATGTACCGTAATGGAAAGCGCAGCCTCTTGCCTGTACTGCTGCTGATTTTAGTAGACGTCCTGAAGCCTAATACTGCATCATATTGATCAACAAGTTGTGATTGATTTTCTTTTTTTTCAGGGTTTTAGTGTGTCTATCTTGAATCGATGCATAGGTGCTCTTGTATTTGCTTGCTCATTTTCTCCCTCCCTCTGTCTTTCTCTCTCTGTATTTCTCTTTCCCTTGCCTTTCTGCAAGTCTTCCTCATCTCCTAGCCAAACTGTGCAGATTTACTAAAGGCACTTGAATGAAGCATTTCCACAAGCTGACTTCATAGTACAGTAGCAAATTCACAGTCTGAGGATGATGAGCTTTTTAGAAAAGTAATTGGTAAACTTTTAGGTTTTCGTTAAATAGCTGTAGGTTTTTATCAGAGAAAGGTCAGCAAGTTGCTCAATTTGTCTTTGCTTTTACAGCTTCTGGGAGTTTAACAAAATGCACAAAAAACTATGAGATTAATTTTTCATACCTTTTACACATCTTTTTTAGACTTCTGCTATTGAACTTATAATTGGAGAACTCAGAGTTCTCCCATCACTTTGTTAGCCAAAATGATTAAGGCTTATAGGCTTATCTTAAAAATCATGTCTTCATAAAATTGTCTTTAAACTTCCCTCACATTTATATCCCAGTTCAGCCATTCTTGCAATGTGAGTAATAAAGGTTGCCAGTTATTTCTTTTGTGGTTATTTTAATTGTAGAAAATACATTACTCTAAAATAGCTTAATAGCACAGAGTGGATTTTTTCAGGAACAAGTGGATTCAAAAGGTGAAATGTTGAGCTCTCTAGAGGAGAGGAAAATATGTAGAAATGTGTGTATGTATTAATTATGCTGGATACTTGAATGTAATAGGAAATAAACATTGAATTGGAACCATTTGCAAAAAGAAATACTGTGCGCATCAAATCTGAGTTGCATCTTCAAATCTGTTAGGATGAGTTATTCTGACTTTTTTTCCAGTCTTATGAAAGCTTTGATGTTGAACTGCTATCTCTTAGTGGAAACAAACATCAAAGATGGAAGGATTTTGATACAAAATTTTATTTGCAATCAATCTGCTTTCAACTTCTTTTTTCCATTGCCAGCTTACTTAACAGAAACCTGTAAAGTCCATTGTATCTGTTTATGACCAATTGCACTTTGAGTTGTTAGTGCTGCAATTCTTGATGTAAAGCACCGATTGTACTCCTTTACTGTGTAAGCTGGGCATCAAAAATTAGTCTTCTCACTTTGCTTTCATGCAGTCCCCCAGAGTCATTATTTAGCAGACCACCAAAATACTGACCTGTAGTACAGAGTCTATCCTTTTTTTTTTTTTTTCTGACTCTGGATACATAAAGCAACAGTAAAAAAGAAGCTTGCTAAAAATGTTATATATGCTCAAGAGGCATTTTGAAAGTGTTACCAGCTTCCTGTTGTGTTAGTTTTCCAGTGGTCTTTTGTATTTTGGATGCACTTTTTTTTAGTGAGAAACAGGACTGAAATTTTTCACATAACTTTTTTCCAATTTCAATGCAAAATTTATTTTTATAGCTGAAGTACTGACAAACTTTGAAAATAGGAGTTTATAGAGTCAGTGCTAGCTTGCCTAGTGACATAGATGATCAGTATGTTACTCTAGAATAGTCTTCTCTGAAAGATGTGTTCTCTGTTGCGTGTAGGTTTTGTATTTAACCATATTGCAAATATATATAACATTTCTGTGGAATTTAGGATTTCTGCAGGCAAAGATCAGTAACTTCTGCTCCATTACTTTCTTTGTGTCCACTGATAAAGATACCAGTTGTGCTTTATTTTTTTTAACTGTGCCATATACCTTCCCCCTAGAGCCATATAACTTCCTTAGTTTGTGGCACATTTTCATAACTATATTTGACCAGGGAAAACTTGTGAAGTACTTCAGCCATTTAAACACAAGAAATCTCTGTCAAGCTGTATATAATTAATAACTGAAACCATTCTGGAGCTTTTGCTGCAGTCCCCAAGGTATGAAAGCTCCTAATATTTGTGCAGTGGAGGCAGTAGCCATTTAATTTGTATTGAGAGTGTTAATTTCCACTTTCATCCTCTCCTACTATTTACAAGCAGGAATTGACTAATCCATTCCCAGGCTGACTTTGATAGATTTCTTCACAAGGGTTGGAAGCAGTGCTTGAGGTTTCTGTACAGATTTGAGGTACTAAGTGCCAAATTTTATTTGTTCTTTGTATCAGATTGTTCATATGAAAATCGTCCATTATGGAACATACTGGGTGCTGAAATATATAGAAATAATATGTGATATTACAGTTTATGGCAAAAGGCCTATAATGTCAAGAACAAAAAATGCTCTTTACTCCTCTAGCCTGTGCACAACCTTTATAGAATCATAGAATCGTAGAATCATCTGGTTGGAAAGTTTCTCTGAGATCACTGAGTCCAACCACACCTGTCCCCTTACTAAATCATGTCCCTAAGAAACTCATCTACCTGCCTTTTAAACACTGCCAGGGGTGGTGACTCAACCACCTCCCTGGGCAGCTGTTCCAGTGCCTGACCACCCTTTCAGTGAGGAAAATTTTCCTGATGTCTAATCTGAACCTCTCCTGGTGCAGCTTGCGGCCATTTCCTCTCGTCCTGTCATCTGTCACTTGTGAGAAGAGACCAGCACTCTCCTTGCTACAGCCTCCTTTCAGGTAGTTGTAGACAGGGATGAGGTCTCTCCTCAGCCTCCTGTTCTCTAGGCTAAACAGCCCCAATTTCCTCAGCCACTTCTCCTAGGACTTGATCTCCAGCCCCCTCACCAGCCTCGTTGCTATTCTCTGGATGCGCTCTTTCTGCATTTCATTTTAGTCAGCACTATTGTAATGAACTTTGTACTTATTGCCTACTCATTTTTCCAGTTTGTTTATGAATGCGTTGAACAATATATATCCTATACCAGATCCCACCTAACTAACTCTGCAGGTTCTATTCTGAGAATTGATCATATACTCCTACTCTCTCCACCCAGTCTTTTTGAACAAGCATGTATCCATGTCAGTATTTGTGTCTTGCATCATGATACCTTAGTTTTCTTAAAATCATTTGGAAAGGAATTTTGTTGAAAGTCTTGGAAATCCCAGTAAATTCAATCAACTGTAACCCACTCTCTTGAAGAAACCTAGTAGGATTATGAAGTAAAGCATCAAAAGAAAAATACGTTGTCTCTACCTCCATCTTTAACTTGCTGTCCACTACTAAGATCCAATATTTCATTTTTTGTTAAATTGCCCAATACAGGCTTACAGCTTTCTATTCTTTTGTTCTCTGTATCTTTCCAGATTTTTCCTATTTTAAATTGGCAATTACTACCATCCAGTTGTGCTTACTAAGGCAATTTTTACACTACAGATTATACACCACTCTTAGGAACTGAGGTTCAGAACTGTTGGGTAAATGCCATATAGTCCAGAGGGTTTGTTAAATTTCTTCCATACCTTTTCTATGGTAACTGCAGTTTTACAGGTTATTTGTCCATTAACAAAGGAGATATCCAGCATGTGAACTTCCCCACACCAATTCAAAGAATTAATTAAGTTTCCCTGCAATAACTATGTCTTTGCTGAGTGATCACTGTACACATTGATCGACAGTTGGCCCTGCAAACTTTCTGGCAGACTTCCTGCTTCTGATATGCATGAGGAAAGATTTATTATTGGTTTTGATTCTGTTTGCTAGTTGCTCCTCAAATCTTTTTTTTGCTTGCCTTACTGTGTTTTTATATTTACTGTGCCAAAATTTATGATTTTCTCTATTTTTTCTATCTGGGCATGTCTCCATATTTTTGAAGAATGTCTTTTTTTGTTCTTACAACCTTCCTTATCCTGTTGTTTAACCACACCACCTTTTTTCTGCTCTTCGTTGTGCCTTCTCCCCAGGCCCTCGAGGCAGCATCCTTTAGCTTTGTGCTTTCAGTATGGTCACCTTAGGAAATTCCATGTTTCCTGTAAGGATTTAATTCTCTTAGCTGCTCATTTAACTTTTGTTTAACAAATTTTCTCAATTTTTCGTTACTTAGTTTTCATTTCTGTCCTTTTGTCCTTTTATATTCAGTATAGGCAATCCAGGCTCTTTTCCTTAGCTTTGATCTGTTCTGTGAGAGATCTGTATCCTAAATTAAAAAAATAATACAAAACATTGTTTCTTCTTGTGTTAGTTTGATTTCCTTACTCTCTCTTCCCCATTCACTCATCTGCAATTAATTCTGTCTTTTTCTCCATTAGTCTTCCTCTTTCTTGGCTTTTGAACCTGGCTCTTTCAAAAGCCTGGATCTTGTCTTTTCATGTAGGTCTAATGGCACTACTTGATTCTTTCTGCAAGATTTCTTATAGTTGGACCTGTTTCTTTTTTTGTTTACTGGAACAGGAAACTAGCCCTTCAGTTCTGTTTCTCTTCTATTATCTTTTTTCTTTTTCTGCTTTGTCTTTATTGTCCCATGCTTCTGTGGATCTTCCTACTCCTCTTGTGACAAGTCACCCTGGATTTGTTATTTGGCAGATGTTTACAAATTTGGTCTTGCCTGGACAGGCTTTTTTCTTCTTTCTTCATCCGCAACCTAATTTCATAGCTTAATCTTCTTTTCTGAGGTTTCCAGCACAAGGTATTTCATGCATACTGACTGGCTTTCAGCTTCAATGTATGTTTCTTTTTACTATGCGAGTATTGTTTTCATCTCCTGTATATCTCTGTATTTATACAGAAATGATGAATGTTCTCACGCAAGCTCCCCTGATGCCTATGAATAGTTCCGAGCATGCTCTTATGTCTTTGTTAGCCATCATTTCTCATCTAGCCGATTGCCTCATGTTATTTATTAATTTACTGTGTTCAAAGGTGCAAATGTGCCCTTGCTCCTTCAGTATTGCTTACCTGTGTTCACAAGAAACAGCTCACAGACATCCAACCAACCACCAAGCAAAAGGCAAAGAAATTTACTTACAGGCAATAAAAATGTGTTGTTTCTTTTCACCAAGGATAAGGCCAGAACATTTTGTGAGTGCAGTCTGTTGCTTGCTTCTGGTTGCTGAGAGCTATTTACTTTTTAACATTTAAAGCAAATCTTGTGGCAACTCTATCTCACTAATGTTAAGTCTCTAAATAGTTCTGCTGGCTTTCATCTAAATATGTTTTGGAACATTTGGGTATGAAGATATGCTTATATCTCAAGACAGAGATGCATAGCGTTTGAAGTTATATTAAATTCTGTCACAATTCTCTTAAGACATGGAAATGTATTAATTTAGTATTAACAGGGGTAAAATGAGGTATTTTTATACTTTATAAGAAAAACACTATCATTCAGAGAAAGACATGTAGATCATGGGAAGCCTCTATGGGTAGTGAATTATTTCATCTGAATTTTGTCATGAAGTTTTCTGAAAGTTATTGTATGCTTGGATTAAAAGAAGGTGGAAAATGTCACCATTATAGGCTTCCAGCAGTTGCAGTCTGAACTAATTATATTTGATTTTAAAACATTCTTTGAGCTGTTGTTTTTCTAAGCCAATTTTTATTAGTCCTCCTAAATAATATTTTCACTATATTCCAAACTTCACAGTGTAATTTCCCACCAGCTCAGAAGAGTCATACTTTCTATTGAGAGGTAGAGCCCATTACTTCACAATGTGCTTAAATAAATCTGCTTGATTTATAACTGTTTTGATCTCCCAAGTTTCCACCAAGCAGAATCTTTTAAAAAATGGATTTGTTTATATTTCAGTTTGATTCAACCTGTGTGGTACTGGCAGGAGCATGAATGCTTGTTTTTGGCAGAGCCTCTGCCTTCAGCTTTTTTCCTGACTCAGTTTTTCCGTTCTTATGCAGATACGTGCTCAAGTATCTCTCACTTGTGTATTTAATTCCAGTGTTCTATACTTATCAGACTAAAAGTGCTGAATTTTGTAGGCAAAATTTTTAGCAAAACATCTGATAGAAAGAGATAATGTATGACCTTTATTTAAGCAATAGCAGTAAAGTGAAGTACCCTTTATAAGACTAACTACACAGGAACTTTATTTTCCACTCACTCTCTGAGCTGTGCATTTTTAGAAACTTCTCCCTTTCTTGTGAGATTTTTCGTTATACAAAGTGAGGTAAAATGGCTTCAGAGCTTTCCTTTGACTCCCTTAGTTACCAGTTCCATAGTTCAGCTTTTGATTTTTGTTCTCAAAGCATGCTCTGCGCTTGGAATGTTCAAAGCACAAAGATTAGTTTGTGGAATATCTATCATTGTGAGCTCATGGGGTTCATAAACCAAAACTATTGGTGTTGTGAAAAGGGACAGCAAAAGGGACAGTGCCTTTTCCTCTGAAGCTGAGAGTAACCTTCTTCCCTCTTTTAATTCTACTTTTGAAGGAAGAGCATTCTGTAAAAGGTAAATTGCTTCTTTCAAGGACCTCTCTGTCTGGGTTGGGGTGAAGCTTCAGTTCTTGTGCTGGCTGCTGGTTGTGTGCACCTTTTCCTCATTTTATAGGTAAGAAATATCAATTAAAAAAATTTTCCCTGCTCTTATACTACATATGTATGTTACATAGTGACATAACAAGAACTTTAACCTCCAAAAATTATGTGAAATATGGGATAACTGGGCAAAGCACGATGCAGTTACCCCGAGTAGAGATGAAATGTCCTGAATTCTGTTTATGAAAGTAGTGGCAGTAGCTGAGGAGTCTGCCCCTTAGTACTCTGTTTGCGCAGAAGAAAAACTGAAGCAAATGTGTTGATGTTTCAGAGTTTGCTTTTATTTCTTGGATTTTTAAAACCGTCCATCGAATGCTCCAGATGCTTGCATTAGATAGGAATGTAACTGTTATTTTGCTTCCTGACAAATAATTAATGCACTGAAATGATTATGACCTAAAATAATTATTAATGCATTCCTGTGAAGAGACTGAAATATTCATGTTCAAATAAATGCACACTACTGCAAATAAACCTTAATGATTTTGATTTTTCAGAATCTCTTCAATAGTGGTTGGTATGATGGATCTGATTATCTGTAAAATTTGAATGGAAACTATTTCCCGTGGAAAGTTTTACTTCAGAGTATTTTCAGATTATGTAAGTGGAACATAAAATATTTGTTCTAGATAAAATGTTTTATGCTGAAAAAATATTTAAGCATTATGGTATCCATCAGAAAAAAAAAGAATTTAATATTATTAGAATCCCATTAGGAAATGGTTGTCTAAGAGGAAACGTATTTTAGGATAGGAAAGAATTTTGTGACATATTTTCTCCCAGACCACTTCCTTTTGTTATGCTGTCCTGCAAATGCATCTTTAGGAGAATCTTAGTGTACCAGCCCTTACTTTCTCACATGCACGTTTTCAGGAACATGAAAGTAGGTAAAGCAGATTATTAATGGTGTATGAATAATCTAGTAAATTTGTATGCAGGTATTTGATCCCACAGGGGAGGGTGAAGTGAAACTAAACAGCATGATTTTAGATAGGACATCATGGGAGACCCACGTAAGTCTGTTGGTCACTTTTCAGATTCCGCGCTTCATCTCTAACCAGGCAGGTTTGGTCAGATGAAGCCATGCCATGCTCTGTGTGTGTAAAAGGAAATGATCAGCTGTAATTACTCTGATACTGTGATAGATGTGTGGTGTAGAAGCTCTTACTTTTAGTGAGCAAAATTAAAGTTTCAGTGAGAATAATCGCTTTTTGGATTGCTTAGCGTTGCAACCTGTAACTGATAGCTGCTCAGTTTCAAGCTGAGAATAAATCTTCAGAAACTTTAAAAGTGCTTTTAAACTAACATTTCTGCAACAGGACTTTACTACTAAATTGTTGCTAAGAGTTTACTGGTGAAGACCTGCTACTGAACAGCAGTCATTCCCTGGTACTAGTTATGTGCCTGATTTAATGGAGAGTTTTTTCAGTGCCTTCTGTATCTGACTCAGGCATTTTACAGGCTTGTGCTGAGGTGCCCCATGATACAGGGTATCTCAAGAGTGAATTTCAAACACGTTCTCATAAAGCCACACCAAATACTTGTTTGAAAATTATGTTGAAAGTGGCAGTACTTCTTCTATGCCCTCTACACTTTTCATATGAAATAATTTTAACAAGGGTTTCTCTAGAAGAAATAGCATGGAGAGTTAATTTTTTTTTTGTGGCATAGTATGAAATGTCATCTGCATTTCCTGTTTCTAAATCTTTTTGAGAGGAGATGAGTCTGCTTTGCTTATAAAGCTTCAGAATGTTTTGGGGTGATTTACTGCACTCTTTGGGAGCTTCTGAAGTTCCATTAAACGTTTGTTTGTTTGTCAAAATTCCACTTATTAAAATTTACTCCAAAGGCAGTTTTAAGTACTTACCTCTATTACTAAATAACAGCTAACCATTCAATTATTAAATCCAATGTAAGATTTTCCTGATTAACTTACTAGTCGCTCTTAGTTCTGTGTCACAGGAAGAGAAGACAATGTCACAGTTGTTTTGCAAATTTGGCAAAAGAGACAAAATTTAGACAAGATTACAGTTATCGTTGTCTGTAGGTGCAACCTCTTATCCTAGACAACTTGAAGTTTGTTGGGTTTTTTTCCCCCGTGGTTGAAAAAAGTGAATTTCACTACCTAGAATCATCCAACATATGTTAATGATATTTTTTCTAGAGCTTACCAAACAAGTGAATTCAAATGATGCCCTCATTTTCCTTAATTCCATCTCTCTTTGACTGATCAAAGTTTTGCTACAGGATACTTTGCCACCTGACTTTTGCAGGCATGAACTGGAAAAACATGGCTTTCTATCACTTTGATAAATTCATTTTTCTAAACAATATCATCTCTTTGCTGAAATAGTTCATCCCTAGAACGAGACTGGGGATAAAATTCAATGGTGTTAGGAAGTAGCTGCTGAAAGTTTCTGATCATACTTGTAGAGATTTTCATAGTCAGATTGTGTGTCAGATGCAGCAAAGGCATATGAGTTTGTAGTTCTGTCAGATGTAGTGATGCTTTTGTTGTTAGCAGGGCTTGTATGTCTGGTGGAAGAGTGAGTATGATATCACATGCCACCAGCTCCTCGTAACTGTGTCTGTAAGAGCTTGAAACTGGCCTGTTTCTAAAACAGATGGATTTGAATGTTCAATACTGAACAAAATCAGTGGCTAATAATGTTTCTTCTTCATACATAGAAAATTAGAAATTAGTGACAGAAAAAATGTTTATCCAGCTTGCTCCAGTCTACATGCAAAATTATTCCTTAAAGTGAGTGTCTTTGCCTTCCTTCTGTGTTGGTTTTAGTGCTTTTATCCGTCTTCCACAGGTGACTCGATATAACTTGTCTGAAACTATTGTTTGGCAAAAAATGTTATGTAATTAAGTGACTATTTTTCCTCTTCTATTTCTTTCTAGTATGAATTAGGCTGTTCTCCCTTTCTATTCAGCAAGAACATATTTTGTACTAATTAATATTACAGCATTAAGAGAAACTGCTAGGAGGCTTACTGGCTCAGTGCCTAATTACTGTCTACATATTCTTGGTTAAGTGGGACATGAGCAATACCTTTTGAAACACACAGACGTACAGAATTGTTCAGGGTTATGATTGAAAAG
This sequence comes from Dromococcyx pavoninus, assembly GCA_033558185.1. Taxonomy (NCBI): domain Eukaryota; kingdom Metazoa; phylum Chordata; class Aves; order Cuculiformes; family Neomorphidae; genus Dromococcyx; species Dromococcyx pavoninus. Next base: position 1,560,098 of record JAUMJL010000104.1, on the reverse strand, counting down.
CAACTTATTTTCCCCTCCAGCTGTCTGCTCAAATCTCACTAATATTCCATACATCTTATTTTGTAAGTCAAACTCTTTCTTAACGTTGCCTTTTGAAAATAGTGTTCACTCTTGCCTCAGATGAAGGTCCATCATAGACTAAAGTTCCACAACAGGGCTGACCTGAGATAACTTTTTCTTCACCAAAAAAATGGAACAGGAAATTCATTTTAAAATGGAGATTTTTTCTAAAAATGTAGTAGCACTGGTGAAACCATCAAAGTTTTTTCATAGATTCTCTATCAATATTCCATATTTGATATAGATACTAGAAAATGTGCAAGGAATTATCCAGAGTGCTTATATGAATGTTTCTCAGACTAGGGGGCTGTGCGATGGTTGTGACCCACATGCTGTAAATATGCAGGAGCTACAAGTAAGAAGTGTTTTCTAGAAGCAGCATAGTTATTTAAGATAGTACTTGCCAGGATAATTAGGGATGGGAAAGATCAGATTCACTTGAAACAGGAATACTGGGAAGAATAGCTCAGAGAGTGTTAATCTATAGCATAAGCTTTGTTATTGGGTACTTTGGTATTAATTATTCGTAGGTAGTACAATTTTATGATAATGGTCCAGTGAGCTCTTTTTGTTACCGTGATTTTAGCATTGGTGCAGCATGATTATTATTTCTGCAAGCTTTAGTGGGCACTGTAAGCAAGTTGATATCCTTACACATTGTGTTTAGTCTAAATTTATGTTATCTCTAAGGTTTGACTTTATTTGGTAGCTAATGTAAGCACAACATGAATGTAAAGCTGACCAAAAACTCACTTATATGGTTAGATTAACTCTTGGCTATGCGTAAAGATGGTACTCCAGTTAGGAAAGGAATGTTTATGTTTATATAGTTCTCTTAGCAGATGAAAGCAGATTTACTGTATGCAGTGTGGTTTGAGCTATGTGGTTTGCTCACTTACTTAGCAAATACTTGTAGCCTGTCCTAACGTTGTATTTTGTGAAAAGTGAGCAAAATCCTAGTTTTATGTTCATTAGGCATACATTCTTATGTATCAGATGATCACCACCTCCTGTGCAGCCACTCTGAAGTGTCCTAGCTTCTGTCTCCTCATTGGGGATCCTTGATAGAGATGGAGATTCCTTCCAATCTGAGCCATGAGCTAAACTGGGATTGAAAGATACAGTAAACTGATTAGATTTTATGGTAAATTCTTCTTTATCACTTTTCTTTAATGAGGAAGATGAGCTGCATCCTGGTAGAGAGGGTCAGTGTAATGTCGGGAATATATATTCCTCTTTTCCTGTAGGCATTAGTCCAGCTTTAGCTAAGTAACGCAGCTACATAGCATTCTTGTCTTCTACAGACACTGTTGCTGGTGAAGGCTACAGCCCTGCGTTCCTCTGTACTCATCATTGTTTACTGTTCCTGGGTTCCAGCTTTCCCTATGGCTGTCACTTCCACGAAGCCTTTGAATAGGTCTCACTCTGATTTGTTTGGGGTTTTTCCCCATTTTTTTTCCAAGGAACATCTTGCAGCTCATTGCTCCCATTTGGTGCTGTTGTACAATGCGTAATGGTTGAGATGGAGTAGAATGATTTTCATGTGCTCACAATCACCCTCAGCCTGGGCACATGATGTCAAGAAGAGAGAATAAGGGGTAACCAAGCATTTTAACTGGAGGGGGAGGAAAAAGGCAAGAGGAATGAACATTGCAGGAGACTGAAACAAGGAGACCTGGGAGCAGGGCAGCAGCAATAAACTTAGTATTTTTTGGCACAGGTGGAGTAGATCATGGGGTCCATGATCATTTCACCAGTCCTAGTAGTCTGCAGCACTTGTCAGTGCTACTCCCACACAGCACTGTTCTCGCGGGGTGAAAAATTGAGTCTTTAAATGGTATCAAAACACTTTATGCAAAAGTATCCTGAAATAGGCTTTGCAGAGAAACATTAATTATTGGAGTTCTGACAGTTAAGTGAAGCTTTGTATTTTAAAATAGAAAATGGATATAGTGAACAGTGTATTTCCTCACTATTTTCTCAAAAAGAGATCTAATGTAAAATTAATTGTGAGCTGGCTCAGCTGAATGTGGACAACTGCTTACAACTCCTCCATTGAGAACAGGAAAGGCATTGCAGTATCCACACTATCTCTGAATGAGAGAAGGCTCTTCTACCCATACTGACAGAATTTGGAAACTATCAATGAGTACTTCATAAATATAGATGAAAACAGTACTTGCATTTTTAATCTAAAGCTTTTAAATTTAAATTTGCAGTTCAGATGATGTATCCCCACTTGGCAACTGTAAAATAGGCCTTCTGTTTAATATTCACTCCAGGGATATAGCGAGAAAATAAGATTAAAGATATGATTTTAAAATAAGATAGGAAGTTTCTGAAGGTTGTGCTTTGTAGACGTGTTTGGAAATATTTGCTCTAATTTACTGAGACAAAGTTTTAGTATATAGGAAAGATATCTTAAAGATGTGATTTAGGACAATGAATATGCATTTTATATAAACATCTATCCAGTGAAGACCAAATATTACATTGAATTGATGAATTTATTATCATGACAGTAATATAAATCATAGGCAAGAGATAATACAGGAGGAGAAAGTCAAAAGGCTTAATTACTACAGTCCAGAGGTGAATTATTTTATAGACAAAGAAGTTTTATATTGCAGACTCTGTTTTTTAACTGGCTGAGTATAAAAAAGTGTTGATTTGCAGTCCCTGCAGCATAAATAGTACAGTTCTTCATCAGTCAGCAAACTTTTATTACTGTAATTATACTCAGAGGCAATAAGATTTAGGCATCTGATTTTATCCAGATGATGATTATATATTTGTTACTCAAGTTTCTAATGTTTATTTTGAAACAAGACATTTCTACGCATGCTCAGTGCAAGAACACTGAAGGCCTACCAGGAGTTACAAGTGCACACTATATCAAAGTAACATTGTGTGTTCGTATTGGTTTTTTAAATAGATTTAACATCTGTCTTTCTAAACTATAGATTTTCCTAGTTGGATAAAATATTTTGTTATTGTTAATAGTATCTGTTCATCATGGCATATTGAAGGATAAAGTGGGAGCAACTGCAAAACTGCTCTTTTTTTGCTTAAACTGTCAGATACAAGTAAAAGTACCATTGATGCAGATTATGCTCTAATTATTCAGTCTTTCCCACTCCCTAGATATTATCAGTATCTTTCAGTGGGGAAGAAACTAAGATGCAATGTTTTTACTATAAGCAGAGGGGAAGAAAGAAGTCTAGTAAAATTTCAAGTAGCAGAAAGGAGTTTTAAAGGTCAGGAAAAAAATACTGTTCTCTTCAAAATTCTTGTGAAATTGGTCTACCATGATCATTAATTTCTGGGCTACTTTTCATCCTGGAATCAACATCAGTATCAAGTTAGCAAATACTTAGTGACTTCAGTGGAAGCATTTTAGCTTTTTTGACTGTCCTGATTGAAACCATAACGCAATGATGAATAGCAGTTTATGAAAATCAAGTGAAATTAATTTGTAAATCTCTACACAGATACTCTCTTTCAGAAATATAGTAGCCTGGGGCAAGTATCCATGGGGGATGGGAATCCATGTGGATTCTCAACTCTGATGCACGAGATCTTAGTGTCTTAGTCTTAGTGATCTCCAACAGTGTTTTATAGCTCTTAAGTTTATTGTCCCTCTTAGAGTTTTTGAACTGTTAGTTCTTTTAGTTTTTCCTTCCCATACCCCGGGATAGGTAAATAACCTTCTACGTAGCTCTTTTTTATATACTATCTGAATTAATTCTTTCGTTGAAAGTGAACACTAGGAGCTACTAATAGAGTGATTTAACTTTTTTCAAATATCAGTTTTAAAAGTAAGCATATCTATATTCCTTTCTCTGCATCTGTGATTGATGACAGGACCACTAATGCTGTACTCTTTGTATGGAAACACATTCTAGGGAATGCTGAGTCCAGCCATATCTGGGGATATAGGTCTTAATCTCTCTTGTCACCTTCTGTAAGAAGATTTGAGAGAAGTGAACACACAGCATCAGATTTGAAAGAAAAGAAAAAGTGATGTGGAATTCTTTATCTTAAGCTTGGAATAGAGGAAAGGTTCCATCCCATGCTGACTTTTTTATTCCATTCTTTTGATATTTCACAATCATGGAGTTCAAAGAGAACAGTATTGTTTTAAAATATATTCTTTGTGGCATGAGAATTAATTCTGCAGTACTTCAGAACTTATTTTGGTACCTTATTCTAGTATGTATGAGGGTATTTAGACAATATGGGCTTTAGTTAATTATATTCAAGAAAGCTGAATTTAAAGTTGTCTGGGTAGAAGCCTGGAACCTAGGAGCCCTTCTAGGAGAATGGAGGGTTTTTCTGCATTCCTGGTTGACATTGCTTCTTATGAGGAACAGGGTTTAGTTAGTGCTACAGTCCGTGTTGCCATAGTAATGGTACTTCAGTATTTCAGTAATCTCATTTGCAGATAGCTCAGGAGCAAGAGTATGAAGTAGAGGACTGTGGAGATTTCCTATTTAAGGAAATTTTCTATTTAAGAAAATTGAATTCCTAACAGCTACTCAATTATGAAAATAATTGTGCCAGACTACTCTTCATATTTCACTGCATATGCATGTTAAAAAGAATTTCTCAATGACTGATGAAGATGTTCAGTGGAGACATGATTATTATGTGAGATGCTGAGGGGAAGATAATTTCAGTGTCAATTAACTGGGTTCTGCAATGAAGCTGGTATATCCATATCCTAGTCAGAAGAGAAAATCTGCGATGCTTGCAGAGCGGTTGACAATACTGTAAAAATTGAGACTAGAAAACTAAAATTCTTAATTTGGAAGAAAATAGAGACTTTATTATTAATGTTAACAGCATTTCAATACAAGATTATAACAGTGAAATAAAGCAAGGGTAGGGCTATTCACCTCTTTAAAATTGCAAAGTAAAATTATAAAACCAAAATCCATTAAAAAAACCCCCAAATCATACAGCTTTGCTAAAACTTGCAAGAATAAGATGCTTATTCCTTAAAAGTCATAGATGATGTTTCTAGGACATCTTTATTGCAAAATTCCAGTTTCATACTGTCGTACTATAATATGGGAAATGCATGGCATTGCCCCTGCCACCTATCACTGTCATGTGTGACAGATGAAAGGATGATGAAGTGCTTCCCAGTGTATCCAGTAGAAATACCTGCTCTTTGGAAACAAAAGATTACAGAATAACTTTTCTTCGAACCGCTGAAGTGGAAATACTTGATGTGCCTCTCAGATTTGAACTAGTCTGAAGTAAAATCCCCCAAATGTGCATTGTGTATTGCAAGGTCCTTAGCAGCAACTGCTTCATTCTATTGATCTGCTCTTATAGTTCTGTCTTACTTACTTAAGAAGTCTGAATTTAGGAAATCCAAGAAGTTATTCTTTTCCTGAGTTCCTAAAATATTAATTCAAGCCTTCCTATGCCTCGGCTTCGGCTGTCTGTGTCTCCTGCACAGGAAAACAGCAGACAACTCTCTCTCCCTACAGTAGCTGCCTCCCTTCCTTCATTACCAGGCAACCTTCCCCTCTCCTTTCCTCTTTTCCGTTCATGTAATTATCTTTTCCTTACTTTCACCTGCAGCAGCAGCATCTCTTTTGTAAACAAACTGTCCCTTTCCCTTACTGCATTTCCTTACTGTTACCTTTATTATTTACTCCGAATTATCTTCGTTTCTCTCACTTTCATACCCCTGCCCAGAAGTTCTTACTCAGCAGTTATGCCTCTGGATACTGGTACAGAGTAGGGGTAGTCTGGCATGGGTGCTTTGGTTAAGTGAAACCTGAAAAGCCTGAATGCTGTCAGTCTAGAGGCTGGGAGAAGTAGGAGAAGATGTCTTCCAGCCCAGTGAGCCCTGCCATCTGGCTGTTCTTTTACCCCTCCATGCCTCTCACAGAAGTAGTCTGTCTCCCTCGACAGCATCTGGTGCTTAAACAGTTGTTCTGTGACTCTTCCAAAGGATCCCATGCCAAATGGCAAGATCTACAAAATGTATCCCTGACACTCTCACTGCTTGGTTTTGGACTTGAACACAAATATAATCTAAATGAAAATGGCTTTAAACAAGTCACATAGTGTACCTTTTAGCTATTTTTTTTTTTGTTTTGCTAATTGGATGAACTCTTTGGATCAAGAGTTTTACAATGTAAGTAATAACTGCCAACTTTTACTTTTATAGATTTGTATTGCTTCAGGCCAGTATATTATTTTGATATTTAAATAATTGGCAACAGAAAGTTGCCAGTTACTAGAAAAATTACAACTGTGAATCATCAAGTCAGACCATCATTTTCTGACAAAGATGGTGAGGGCTATAATAGACCTCCAGATGTTATTTTGTTCATGTCCCTCATCAAAATAAAATATCCTGAGCAGGCTGGCCCAAACAGGTAGTATTGCTCAAATATTGATCATTAGGAATAATTCCTGACCTATCCCAAAGCACAGTGAGCACTCTCCACTGAGTACATGTGGTGATTTGAACCATTCTGCAGTGTACCCAAGAGCAGCATGATCCAAAGTGGAGTTAGTGGCTCCGTTTCAGCACTGTTCACATACTTCTGCAGTGAGACAAACAGCCTACACAGACCCAAGTTGCATAGCGGGTGTCTGGGGTTGTGCTCACTAGTGCAGTTACAAGGAAGGCAGCACTGCAGGGAGTAAAGGTATTATGTGGCCAAAAGCCAACAGTGATGGGAAATACTTCATGAAGTGCAATTCATCATTAACAATTTCACATAGATAAGAAGATAAGATTTTCTCTTGGTGGGAACTGACTTCATCATCTTTTTTTTTTCATGGAAATTTATTTCGATAGGCCGAACGTGAAAAGAATGTGAAAACAATAAGCATTGTTATTGCCAAGTAGTATTTTGGTTATCAAATAGATAATGTTTCAAAATAGGAAGTGATGGGAATGCACTTATCAAAAAAGCATTTTATCAAAATATGCACTGAAAGTTAAAGCCAAGTGGTATTAGCATAGCAAATGGATACAGTTTTATACAAACTGTTGATTCTAATGCTCAGACTTAATAATGTGCTTTTATTTAATACTTAGATACCTATCTCACGATATGAGATAGGCAAGTGGTTGGTGACTTTCTGATTCGGTGAACATCATTTACAAGTCTCGTCTGTGAGTAATGTGTTCGGTCAGATGTTTGTTAAACTTCTCCGTAAATGCCTTTTAAACTTTGTTTCTGTCTATCATACTGAAAGTTTTACTGAAACCTCATCATGGTGGGGGCTGCACTCCACAGGCGAGGCTGTAACAGAAGTGTGTCAATATCTACATTAACTTTACCATTGAAGCTATACATTAGATATGCTGCTGTTTTGAGAGCACTGCTGAGAATTTTCAAACACAAACTGTTGCCCTAAACTTGATGCTTTGGGCTTGATTCCCTTCTTGCAGATGAAAACTGCCGTTGAAAAACTGTGTTGCAGAAGTACCAACTGAAAACTCTGTTACAGTAGTATAACACTGGCTTTAAACAAGATTTACTTTTGGACTATTAAATTAGTGCTGTAGTGCCTATATGTGATACAAAATATTGCTGTGCCCAGGTTAAGCACACTACCCAACAACTATTTCAGGAAAGCTAAAACTTTAATGTCTGTTTGTGGCAATACAGGATGGAATTACTGAAGGCTAATTGTTAAGCAACATACAGTATCTCCACCAATACTCTTTTCTTATTTTTGAAACACCCACACTCCAACTTAAGCAGGATTGTGTTTGTTATGAAATGGTCAGAGTTAACACCTGTATGCAAAACAGTGTTCTAAAGATTAAAAGAGAGGTAGATAACTACAAGAACTTTGTTAAGGGAATAGTGAGGCTATATGTGCAGTGATTTCACCAGTACATTGAGATGTCTTGTATAGCTGAGAAGGATGCTGTTTATAAAGTATGATAATATGGTACGTTGTGCTGGTATACTGGCTTTTTGCTCCTAGTTCTGCTTCATCTTGAGATCTTAATCTAACTGTCTTGCATGAGTGGAATCAGCTGCAGTGGGCTGGTACAGGACCCTGACCAGCCAAGTTTTGAATATCTCTGAGGATGGCGATTTCACAGATTCCCTGATCAGACTGTTCCTGTGTTGGACCATCTTCACAAAAAAAATTCTTGTGTTCCGATTGAGTTTCTTTTTCTTTAAAAAAAAAATGTGCCCATAGTCTCTTGTCCTTTCAGTGGTCACTGCTGAGAAGAGTCTGACTACTTCTTCATTCTCATCCATCAATTATTTCAATACTAAGACCCCCTGACATTTTTTTCTTCAGGCCAAAGAGCCCCAGTTCTCTCAGCTTCTCCTCATATGAAAGATGTTCCATTCCCTTAATCATCTTTGTTTTCCTGTGTACTCCTTCCAGTAAGTCTGTATCATTGTTAAACTGGACACAGTACTCCAGATGTAGACTCACCAGTGCCAAGTAGCAGGGAAGGATCACCTCCCCTTGACCTGCTGGTAATGCTCTGCCTAATTAATTTGACGGGGCTGTTCATCTTTCTTTGCTGTGAGGTTGTGTTGCTGGCTCCTGTTCAATTTCTTGTCCACAAGGACCCTGAAATCCTTCTCTACAAAGCTGCTTTCCAGCTAGTCGGTCTCCAGCTTAGAGAATGGATGGGACTGCTGCTCGATGGTGGTGTTCCTCACTGGGTGCTGGACTTTGCATTTCCCCCTGTTTTAAATTTCATAAGATTCCTCTTGGGCCAATTCTCCACCTGGTCCAGGTCCCTCTGGATGGCAACACAACCAAGTCTCACTGTGTTCTAAACAAATCGTAGGAACAGAGTAGAAAGTTGGATAGTTATTTTTAAAGGGTACTTTAAATAAATTCCACAATCAAGATTAGAGAGTGAAAATGCACAAGAAACTCTTTGCTGTGGTAAAAGAAACGTGTCTGTTCTCATCCCACTGTAGTGTCAGAAACGACTTGCGGGTGTCCTTGGATTTTGAAATATACTGCTGGACTTTAGCAACCTTTTCCTATCCAAGATCTACTGAAAGCCATAAGTTTAGCCCTTCTGTGAATCTGTGTCTAAATCTGATGTTTTTTAATCCTGCCATCTGATGTAGGAGTGAATTTTCGTAGCTATGTCTCTGGTTGTCTGATTTTAAATAAATCTTTTGTAGCCACATATCTCTGTCATCACAATAGACACTGAGAGCTCCATATGTTGTAAAGAAGGATATTTTAAAAAAGTTTATTTTAAACCATTTTTCCATATATATTGGGTCAAATTATTACGTGGGGTTTGTTAGGGATTATCTGGAATGTTGTACCAACTCAGTGTTAATTCTTTATCTGTAACTGTCCAGTTACTGCCCCAGATACTGTCACAAACAATTCTGATCTTGAACATGGAATAAGTATTAATAAATGAATCCTTATGAAATAATGGCAGTCTTGTATTCAAAACTGATTTCATTTTGCTATGAATTAATTAATCTGTTAACCTGTTTAATGTATAAGTATATACACATGGATGGATATATTGTCCTCATCAGTAAATTCTGCTGTCATTAAATCACTGTTTATTTATGTACCCCAGGAGACTGTAGTGCACTTTCACTTTCAAAAGTACTTCTGGCTGGTATAGAAGCCAGGTTTCTCACTTTTTAATGTTGCCTTTGGATTCTCGTTCCTACTTTTATGTACGTAATTGGATTATACAGTTCACCCATTTAAGCAGCACAGTAGTGTTCTGCCTTCTGGTTTTAATTCTTTGCTTTTCATGTGATGTCTCAAGCCATAGTTGCTAGGCACAATTTGCAAAAGGGAGAGCAGAGTAGACAAAGAGCAAAAGTGGCGAACAAAATCTAGTTTGGGTGAACATAATATCACTCATTGCTGATATTTCCTTTTGATGATTTATCATTTGGAGATGCATTAGAATTTTTTTATAGTAGATACAAAGGTAGGTATTTTGCATGTCTTATCAGGGGTTATTTAAAATATTTTTAAGGTAAAGATGGTTATCAATAATGATTTGTGTCTTAAAGCCAATAAGAGATTTAGAATCCTAGCTAAGTACGGTATGGACATGTTCTTGTCAAACAAGCAATATTATGTTTATCCTTTTCAAAGAAAGATAGTGTTTATAGGATGCTGTCAGAGCCTTGCAATGCACTCACCGAAAGCCATCCTCAGTTACTGCACCTGAAGCATGTGACTGCAAACTCTGTATGTGTGACTTCAGAGAATATGTATCTGCCTACTGTAAGGCTTTAGATTTTACCAACAATCTCTGCTGGTAATTTGCTGTATCCAAAAGTCTTGATCTTCTGTTAATGTTGAATCCTGGTTGTGTGTCTCTACATAAGGTTGTACTGACACCCTGGGCAATAACTAAATAATCTGTTTTAGTGACTTGTGATGCTTTTTTAGGTTTTTACAGTTTTCACAAGAGAAGGAACTGATTGAAAAATAAACTTCAGAAGATTTTACAAGTAACAAACCTTAACTGCAATTGAAATTTACATAGCAGTTTTAATTACCTTACTTAGATACAAAGATTCATGATTTCTTAATGAGTGCATGTGAATACACGTCCTGAATTTTGACTCTTTGCTCATGAATTAGCACTGTTCTGTAAATCTGAAATTTTAAAAATGTTATTTTCAGATTCTAAGTTAACAAATCAGATCATAACAATACTTGATCTATAAACAGTGGGTGTTGGCAGAATCTCAAAATCACGCACTATTTCTGCTTTGTAACACTGTTTATGAAAATGTTTTCTAGTTAGTTTCATCCAAACTGTTTTCCTTTGCCCAACAGGTTAAGAAATTGAAAATAAACTGATAGTAGTTGCCATTATAAATAGCTTTAGGGTTCTTGATAAAATTAATGTTATGGAGCTGGTATGCAATGACATCATTCACAAATCAATAAGTAGCCTGTTTTCCTTATTTTGAAGTTTATTTTTTATTTTCTATTTTTTATGAGTAATATAATCCAGGCGTTTCAGTCCAAAACAGTACTTCTTGGGTGGTAGAACTCAATAGGTATTTAGTCTCATGCTGTATAAAAGCTCATTATAATTGTCTTGAAATACAATGCCTGTCATTACTTATTACATTTTCTGTATTATCTATTGTGTAAATACAGTATTGATTCCTTTAAACACGTTCAAAAGTCACAGCAGAAAGTAACGTCACAGTGGCCAACTCTAGGATAGAAAATTGTAGAGTCCATGGCAGCTTTCTCAGAACATCATCAGTTAAGCCCATTAAAGGATTGCCTTTACTGACTGATTTGGCTTTGGAGCTCCTGGTGTTTACAGACTGCAGAACATGAATTTGGTTGTCACATATATATACTCAATATGATGAGAGCTGCAGAATCAAGGATTCCTATACAAAGAACTTTAAATTCATTACTTTCCTAAAAGCATCCTAATGACATGGAATGAATCTAGAAATATTTTGAGAAGGATGATTTTGGCCTAATTACATTTTGTTTTATAAATAGCTCTGCATTTTAAAATATGTTCTTTCTGATACTTGTGTTGAAAGTATCAGAGAGAAAAAACTTCCTAATTAAAAATTTTAAATGTCATTGAAAAATTGTTATTGTGCCCCTAACTGATAGTTTCACCATGTTATACAGCCACATTTTTTCTTTTGAGATTGAGCAAATTAATTCTAGTGTCTGCTCATCAGGCTTTGAGATTGGTCACAAACACACACACAAAATTTTAAAGTGGTACTTCAAATTTCCATCCCATAGAATCCTATAAATTTTATTGAAAACATTTGAAAAAAATGGAAAAATATGTTAGATATTCTAGTACCAGTGAGAATAATACTCTTGATATGTTGTATATGCATTACCACTATGAAAGATTCCATTACTAGGTTTGGACCTAATGAGTCTCTATATAAAAGCAAGGTGTATGTCTTGGAAGGGCAGATTTTTGATTCTTGGGAAAAACTGAACTAGTTGATTGGGTTGTCGAGGATACTGGTGAGGAGAGCAAAGATTTGAAAAATACTTCAGAAATTTCAGGGGAGTGGAAGACAGGAAGCTTTTGTCTAAAGCATGTTTCTATTATGCTGTACAGTTTATGTAAAAAATATGTGCTGCAACATCAATGTCGGAAGGAGAATGAAAAAACTTTGACATGAAGACAAGAATATTCTTTCTGATGAAAGTTAGGCTAAGCAATTCAGGAAATTCTTTCTGCTAGTGTCAGATCTGGTTAAAGGAGAGGATATGTGGAAACCAGTTGGAAATAATCAGAAAGCAGTAACTGAAAGAATGAAGATTTTTAAGTCCCATCTTTGGACTGGAGCAAGTCCTTAGGCAGTCTCAAGTACAAGACAGCCTGTGTTTTCTCAATGGACCTTGAAGGGAATGTGTAGCTCTCTTAGTAGATTTATTTGACTGGAAGAATGGAATGTCACTGTCTGAGTATAAAAGTGTATTCAGCAGCAAAAGTTAATGCAGAAGTTCCTAACGGGTAAGCTTCAAGAAAATAATAAAAAGTTAATCTCAGTATTTAATATGAAGGAGACATTGTGACTGAAGACATCTAGGAGTGTCAAGAGACGAGGCTGTGGCACGTATATAGTGCTGCAGATGTCATTCTGCTTACTGAATAGGCAGCAGATTTATGGAAGTAGAGCATACAGGGTAAAAGCTGAGGCCTAGAGCAGGCACAAGGGAATACAGTTTGAAGACAAAGGAGATATTGAGTCAAGAGAGGAATTGGTGGAAATGGAGTTTGAGATTGCTTCTTTTGTCCAGAGGAAGCTTTTAAAACACATCCATGAAAAGCCAAACCACACATTCATCTAATCAATGCAGGCTGAGGAGATGAACAATGTAGAATCATTGCCCATGTAAAAAGATACATGCAGTGCAAAATGCAGCTGTGAACTTGGAAGCAAATGCTGAAGCTGGAAGGGAAAATAGTGAGTAAAAGTCAAAGAAAGAGTAAAAGTTTTGCTTTCTAGTTGAAGCATCAAGAGGTTATTTCTTAACTAGCACCTAACTGATTTGAGCAGCTAAACTAGTTGTTAATTCTGGATGAAGCTTAAACAACTGCCTTCCTTTTCTTTTTAACCAAACAAATCTGTGACATAAAAACTTTCCATGCTGTAATAGCTGGGCTCACACAATGGGTGCTTGGACTCATGTCTGTGCCATCCAGTGTTTTCACTTGAGTAACTATACTATTTAATGAGATTTATTTCCTCAGTAGCTGTGAATATCAAGACCAGAACCCAACAGAATTAAGCTACTCTGGTTCCCTTAAACATAAATGTTGTTATTAAAATTAAGTTGTTTTTAAAAAAGAATGACTTTTAAAAATTAATCTCCTCTTTTACATTACTGTCTTGGAAGAATGGTGGTCCCTTTTCTTGTGGAAAAGTCTGGTGCCCATCATGGTGCAAATAGCACTGTTTGCTTGTTCTCAGCCCATTGATATCAGTTAGCTTTGGGTAACCCAAATTTTAAAGTAAGGAGTAAGTGATGTGATCAACTCTTACACATTGTGTTCAGTCATGCCCTTGGAACCGGTTATAAATAGTTTCTTAATCAAATGCCTATTATGAGAAGATACTGGAGAGACCTGAACTTATCTTTGCAGACATTCATAGGCATATTTAAAGTTGCAAGTAGGCACAAGGTTGTTTTAGGATGTTTTGAAAAGAAACTTGGGTAACAATTTAATTGAAATTGTTAAAGGCTGTGAAACATAGACTCTTCTGTTATGCAACTCAAGGTACAACATACCTGAAGGATAAACTTAACTTTAAATACTAATCTCTTAAAAAGAGATTTTTAATGAAACATCTTAATTATGGAGTATAGTTAATCCATCTGCTAAAGCAAGATTCAATCCTTTATTCTTTTTCTTTCTACTTCGTTTTATTCTGTTTCTTTCTAAAGTTTTAAAATAGTCATTTTTATAAAAGCACAAAATCTCTGTTATTTTACAAGAATTTTATCACTTGGATATATTTTCATTTTGAGTGCCTTTGTATATAGACAGGCTATTGTGTTACATGTTTTGTGCTGATATTAGCTGGCAGAAAGAAAGAGAAGCCTGTCATGCCAAACCCTGTTTTTTTATGCAAGAGAACATCTGTAAGCTCTATATTTGTGGTGTAGCTGGACTCTCACAGCCTAAAAGAAATCTCGAATCTAAAAGCAAACCCCTTAAAATTGTAAGGGTTATAAATGTTGAGTTTAGGGATAAAAATCTACTGAAGAACTCTGAGGAATGGTACTGACTGCTTTATATGTTTGCTGCTTTAGCTACAAAGCTAGTTATGGCCCCTCTTCTGCCTTCCTAACACTGGGCTTGTACTGGAAGGGGTTTTTTTGTACTAGAAGGGGTTTTTTGCCCTCCAATACTGATTGTTTAATCAGTAGCTTGTGTCAGGAGCGATTCCTCCCTGTGATTGAAGCTACTAAGGGATGAACTGACGCAGACCAGCCATCACAGTTTGAGCTACCTAGCGGCTGCAAAAAATGGCTGAGAAAGTGAATAAGCTGATGGGTCAGTGTTGACAGCTTGTGCTGCTCCTGTCATACTGCTAGCGAGTTAGCTGGCTTCAGGATATTTCACTTGTATCTTTAAAAATTGCACTGAACTACTCAGCCCTCTCCATCCATTGGTACCATCCGTACTTCCATGGAAAGGTATGGTGTATCCAGTGCTCATCATTCTTCTGCCCCGTCTTTTAGATTGGACATGGGCTGTTTGCTGCTGCTTTCTGAACCCAGTGCCTCTGCTCACACCACACTTCAAGGACTCTGTGATTAATTTTTCAGTATTTATATGCTCCCTCCATTGATTAGCTGAAAACTTTAACATGGGCAAATGCTCTATTTGCACCGTCTTTAAGCTGTGAACTGAACAGGACAAAGAAATAGAGAAATGGAGTGTTTGCATCAACATTTTTAGAAATTATTAATATTTCTTCATGTCCTAGGGTGCTGCTCACATAAATTGTCCAGTCTTAAGTGCGTAGGTAAACACTGTGTAAGCAACATACTGCAAGAAAACAATAGAGGCAAATATGCTTCTCCATTCATAGCAGGTTTTAGTGTATTTCAGTATATTTGAGTGTCCTTGAGTGTGTTTAGAGGTCCTCTGCTGATTGAGTTATTCATGCTTGCAAGCAATGCAAGTTCCTTTCGTGCTCATTACATTCACTGCATGAGAGCTGCTTTGGAGCAGGGAACAAGTCTGTATTTTGTGCAAAAGCATGTTGAGAATAATCAGAATTACCAAAAGATTAATGTATTAAAACATTATATTGCTATCAAAGACAAAGGGAATTAATCTTTATTAATAACTTGTGTTGTAATTTGTTTTTCCCCTGCTGGCTCCTCTCCTCTTACTCTTCAAGGAGAGATGTCACCCCGTGTCCTTGTAACTTGTTGACTGATTTTGTTTCAGGACACTTCTTCATAAGTCTGGTATTTTTATTTTTTAGTGGAAAGTAGACTAATAAAAGAATTGTAAGGAATTTATTTTTCTTGTCTTCCAGTAGGCTGTAGACCCTCTGCTGTAGAAAGGAAAAGAAATCAGAAGTGAGACATAACTATGCCTAAACATCACACGAATGTGGTTAAAGAAGTAGAAATTGGGTGATAAGATGAAAGCTGTAGGATGGACATCCAATTTTAAATGTTATGGTGAGATTCAATGATGTTTTCAAATTTCAGCAGGTAACTTAAATGTGAAGTTTTTATGATTTATTGTGCAGTCAGTCCCTCCTCACAGAATGATGAGATGATGCAGCTCGAGAGCCACTTGCATGCCTCTAGCTAGATTCAATTATGAGTATCAAATTAGTGAAATCTGTGATATCAAATGCTTAACACAAGCTATTGGTCAGCCACTCCCTCTCACTGTGTCTTACTGCTTGAAACACTGACCTTTCAGTTACTTTAAAGCTACTTTTGAGATTTTAAGAGAACAGTCTAAAAACAGTCAGTACTAGGTCTCCTGTGGCAAAAAAAAAACCCCAGAGTTTGAAGTTGAATTTCAGTCGCTGCAACTGCAAAGCAACTGAGTTTATAATACTCTAGTTGCTTTGGTTTGTATTTCTGTAACCAAGATTGGAATGTGGCCTTTACCCTACTGAACTGATATTATCATCCTAAAAGTTTGGAAGCCACAAGACTGGGATGTGAACAATAGCCCAGCACATGTGTACGCATACTTTGCCCTTCAGAATCTCTTGGGGTTTGTTTCTTTCTTTCCCCAAAGGAGAAGTTTTAATTTTGTTTTTTAGTAGACTATACAGCTTTTCCTCTGAACCATCTAAAATATTTCATCTGTAATCAAGAGGAGTGTTTCCAATCAATTAGTCGCTGCAGCCGTCTGCTTGTATCTCAGATTATTCAGTCTGTAGGAGTTGTGTAACGAAGATTTTAATGACTGAACTGTCCACTTATATTGAAATGGATGCAAGCATGCCTTTTCTTACTTTGGAGAGCTGGATGTGTATTATGCATAATATTCAATATGAAGTTAGCACTTATAGAGGAGGAGAAAAGTGTGCTTTAGGCTGAAAGAGTGAAAAAAATGCTTATGTTTCCTCTGCACTGATTTTCAGCATCACCCAGGAGATTCAAATGCATCACTCATTCTTTCCAAAGACCATCTCATTTTGTTATAGTTGCTAATTAAAAAATTGTCCAGCCTTTCTATATAAACACTGATAATCACAATAACAAATTTTAACAAATTTTATGTCAAATTATAATGAAACTACTCAGGCACATTTGTATGCAAAATTCTGTGACCTATGATAGCGAAAGCTTTTCATGTGTTGTACTGCATGTTAGCAGCTTAGATGTTTGCAAACTACAGAGCTCATTTTTTTCCTTGCAAACTGCAACAACCAGTCTATGTTGTCAATATAACATGGGACAAAAAGGAAAAACCTATAATACCAAAATATACTGTGTTAAATGTACCATGAAAAATATACTGTTTTCCTCTTGCTAGATGTTTATATAAAGAAGTGCTATATTGTTTTCTCTGTCCCCCCTTATATATCCTAAGGATATATATCCTAAGGATGGCATAATGCTCTGAAAGTAAAGGGAAACATTCAAATACGTGACACTCACCTACTTATAATTTGATGATTCCGCTGATGACCTCAGATATTCCTGGCTAGAAATGTCCTACTCTGTTCTTTTAAGATTTTTTTCTACCTGCAGTATATGACACAAGTTTGCCTATCAGGTAGAGCCTTTGGTATTGATAGTAATCTCTTCTGATCTTTAGCAATGGCACATCTTTTTACATTCTGAGGATTGAGATAGTTGTGTGCTTAGTCTTTTATCTCTGTGGTTTCTTCTTTTCTCCTTTCTCCTAGCTTGTTTCCCCACCACATCTCTCTCTTCCGTACATACACTTTTTTGCCTTCTTGCTTACTGCTGAATAGGGCTAAACCATGAGTCCTAGGGTAAAACTGAGCTTGAAAGTGCTGTATTTTTCAGCTTAGATTGGGAGAAAACCAGCAAAACTGTGCTGAACCACTTTTGCTCTGCTCTGAGCCCCATATGTGAAATGCATTCATACGTGATCCGTAGCTGCTCTGTCCTCCCTTGGTGCCTGGTGTACTGCAACAGTCTGTAAACGATTTGCATGGTTGGAGTGTTATGTTTTGCAGGAGGCTAGCACTACTTAACCTGTTTTTTTCTGTATGTTTGTGTGTGGTGGGTCTGCCCGGCTGCCTGCAAAACTTTACAGCACAGCCCATCAAAGTATTTATAGAATCACAGTGGAAAAGACAGCAGAGGATCCACCACAGATACACACTGAAGCAAATGCTGTTGCATGCTGCTGCTGCGTGGAAAGCTTAAATTCCACTCCCATGCGAGTCTGTTAGTGCTATCTGTTTGATCCACAGCTTTCTGAAACCAGAGGAAAGACTTGATATGGCTTCAGTCAACTTCAGCCCAGTCTTAGATTGTCAGAGCTTGCAGTGCTGGTCATCAGAGGAGAAAGCAAGTCTCCTGCACCATGGGAGCATTTTAATTTTCCTATATGAATAGTAAGAAACATTTTTTCTTTTCCCCTAAAAACCCTCTTGGTGTGTTTTACAAGGTTACGGGAGTGATACCTCATAGCGCTTGCAGGTAGTACAGTAATATATATTAATATGAACACATTTTATATTATAGTCTTATTTGGTAACATACTGAATTAAGAGACCACCTCTAAGAAACCTCAAACACCTAATGTACTTTAGCAGACAACCACATCTGTTAAATGGCTTATTTCAGCCAGTATTTTTGAACCATTCCCATACAGGTGGCAGGATTGGCTGCCTACTCAAGCATTAGGTAGCTTTTTGAACAACTTAGTGGAGAAAGTGGTTGACAGACGGTTGTGCTATCACTACATGCTCACTCTTGCCAAGAGCTTTGATCAGATAGTGGTAAGTGCTGAATGAAAAGTCTTGCTTAAGATGCAGTGACTGAATTCACTGAAAATGCTGTTTATAACAAGCTCTTCAGACAGTTTTCCGGAATTTTTATTGATTATTCAGTACAATTACACGAACAATATTTCTTATAGGGGATAAAAAAAAAGACTTGGAGAAGACAAGAAGAAGGATGACAGAGGCAGTGGCACCGATCTCATGTTTATTCCAAACACTGTCTGTTTCACATCAAACTTTTGGGGCAAAAGTTATTACAGAACAGAGCTTTGACTTGCATTCCAGGTGTCTGGGCTAGCATTTAGGCTGAAGTCATATTGTCTTTCTGTTGTGATACAGTGACTGTATGTAGAATAGGTATTCCTCCACAGGAATTTTAACCCCAACTCCAAAAAAGTGTGCGCTTGGGGAGTGGATTAACAATCTCACACAAAGAAGGGAATTGAACCCTGGTCACTTATATGTTGCAGAACACGTAGATAATGGAGCTGGTTTAAAACTGCTGATTTGGGGGAATTCTGTGTATTCTGTTCTTAGTAGAAAGGAATTAATCTCATTTTGATGTTTGTCCTCTTTTGTTGTTTTCTTGTTTTTTTTTTTTAATTAAGAGTGATGTTTGCCTTCAGTTTAAAATCTGTGACTCTAAGGTGAAAAGATACAAACTGTAGCATTAGGGACATAATCCTTACAGACTTCAGGAGATGTAAAATACTTATCTGTCAACACAGTCATTTTAAATCTTGGTGCCTACTCATTTTCTTGTGACAAATTGTCAGAGGCATGGTTGAACAGTGGTACAGGAGAGAGCGATGCAGTACAGTATCACATAGTTATGCACAATTTATGAGTTTGGATTGGCTGTAGCATGGATGTACAACCATTTAACTGCAGGGAATTAACTCAGATCTGTCATTGACTAGGAGGTCTGCTAGGTTCTGTTACAGCAGTTTAATACATTTTTTAAAAATTAATAGAACTATAGTGTTAGCCCAGATTATATGGCTCATGGGTAAACCAAAAACATAATTTAAAGATGCTGTCTTTAAATCCATTAGTAGACAATTTGGTTCTTCCAGTGTCATTCATCTCTTTTCTTGATTCTGCATTGCAGCCCGAGTATCTAGATTTCTGAATTACTTCTGTTTTGAGGAATATCCACTAATGAAGTTTGAAAGTTTGGAAAGGACGTAGGGCTGCTTGTACAGAGCTTCAGTTATGAACCTGCTGAAGTAATTTTGAACCCAGCTACCTATCTGAACGCAAAATGCTATCTTAATTATTTCTCTATTACTTAAAAGGAAAGCTAAAAATATTCAGAGAAATAGTTTTCTTATCTTTTAGCATGATCTGCATAGCTATCTTCTTATCGAGGTAACTTGCTGCATTATATTATGTATGAGATTTCACTTATCAATAGATCCTTTGGCACTGGATTTAAAAAATGTGATGTGGAAGCATTTTAAGAAGAAAGAAAACTTATTTGTACTGTTACAGAAATGGAGGTTGCTTTAATATGTAGATGCATTCCACTACATACCTTGAGTAAGAAAAAATGCTCCTTCGTTAATCCTCCAGAGAATTCCTCATGGTGAGGTTAGGTTAAACAGCAAACCGTGTTGTACAATTGATTTTTAGTACAGGAAGAGCCTCAACCCCTCCACAGATCATCTTTTTAAATTGGAAACCCCCCAAATATTTGAAGATTAAAATTTCAGGTATTGAAATTTTTGAGGCTAGTTTCTCTAACCAGTTACCCAGAGTGCAAATAAAACACTGTTAGTGTGTGACATCAGGCGAGTTTTGGAGACAACTGGTGTAGCCTTAGTATAGGTTGCAGCATCCCATGGAGTTTTAAATTGACAAAGGCTCCACTTATATTGCCAGTGTAGTCTTTTGCAAGATGCTTGCTAGCAGACAATTTCAGCCCTTTTCTCTTCTGCTCATGCCTTGTGGCGTGCCTGCTGTGCACCCAGGCCCACCCTGTGAAAGGGAGCTGTGGACCTGCTCCATCACGCGGTCCTTCTGCTGGCTCCTGCTTATTTGTGTTGGGGTGCAGGAACGTGCAGTATAGCATATATACTGTCTTGTGGTGTAGTTCATCCCTTTCTCCTTCGATGTTTTGATGGGAAAGGTGTCCATAGAGCAGTTAATATGTTTTTAAATAACTGTGTTTATGTGGTAGCTGGCTCATGGGATATGTGCCTAATTCTGAGGAGATTATTTGGTCATTGTTTTATGTATTCTTAGTGCATTGGGGTAGGAAGAGAAAGGCACAATTGCCAGTTCCCAGCAATACTTAGGCTACATCTATACGGGCAAGTAAATCAGGCCAGGGATGGTTCTCTTGTCTTAGGGCTAAAAGGCACACCGTGCCCTCATGTCCAATATGGCTAAGTTCTTGCTTTCCCAGAAGAGGGTGGCCTCATTCAGCCTGTCCCTTGGGAACAGTCCCTGGCCTGTGCTGCCCCCTGAACCATGCCCAACCATTGTCTGGGAACAAGTTAGCTGACAGGAGCCAAAACTGTGCCAGGGAGACGGCATACAATGGAACAGCAAGGGCAGGGCCATGCCAGCACGGCAGCACATGCCCTGGCCCTCTTTCCGCTCCTGGTACAAACATAACTGCGTTAAGAATGATGTTCCCTAAGTTTAGCAGCATCTTTAAATCATGTTTTTTTATTTTCCTGTCAGCCATATAATCTGGGGTAACATTACAATTCTATTCATTTTTAAAAACTGTATTAAATAGAAAGTCAAATAATATTACAACAAAACAGAGTACAAATAATGCATCACAGTAGTTTTATTCTTTTGGAGGGATGCAGTAAAAGGCAGAGGTAATACCTGTAAAGGCTTTTTTTTAATTTTTTTTTTAGCTAAACATATAGTATATGTTTTTCAGACTACACTGAAACTGAACTGGTACATATGTGAATTGAAATGCATGGATATGAAGTTCCAGCTGGGGAAAAAAAAAGTCCTAAAAAGATTGAAGCAAGGAAATTACTCGTTAGGGGAATGTCTGTAAATATTCAGATATCCTCACAGTTTCTTAAAAAAATGCACATTTGTTAAATATCAGATTGCATATTCCAAACACAACTTTAACTCTGTCCCTGTATCCCTTCCCAGTCTTATTCTGCAGACCAGAAAACCCCTACAGACAGTAACTCTACATCAAATAAATTCTGAATATGAGTTACAACACAATATGGTTATGTTGGAGTATTTTTACTATTTAATAATAGACAAAGTGGGTATTTTATTTTGGAATCAAAGTGCTGTTATGTGGATTTATGGTTTATAAGGTTGGCAGTGTTTCTGTGTACTTTCTTTTCCAAAGTACATAAATATAAAGTGGTAAAAGTTTTGGTTTTAGCTTATAAATGTAGTTAATCATCTGTTCAAACAGTAAAAAATTCTATTTATTAATGGCCAAGAAATGTTAGGGGTTTTCGCTTTTCTTTTTTTTCAAGAGACTCGTTTAAGTCAACTGCATGAAATGAATAGTCAGTGAATATCACAATGGTTTAGAGAGGATCATTGCACACCAGTCGATTATGTGGAACTTCAGTCATTAATCCATTAAAATCCTTACTGCCTCCAAGTCTTATTTAAAGGTCACAGTCTTTTTTAAGGATTTTGTTGATGAGGGAAAGAACTATTCATGTTTGATCCATCCAGTGCGTGCATGGATATGCTCTCACTGACTGGTGTGCTGAATTATGTTCTCTGCTTGGTATTTGCGGCACTGAACAGTGGGTGGTCATTAATGTGTGAGAGTTCTTGTGATACCTGAGGATTTGTATTGATTATTCTGTTCTTAAATCCTGTTTTTTATCGTGGTTACAATATATACAAACATGTCAGACAATTAGACATGTGAAGACCTGGTTCTGCTTGATTATTTGACTTCCTGCAACTAATAATGAGATCTTTGAAAGATTTAGTGCTGTGCCACTGAATATAAAAGAGAATCAGAGGCCTGTATGTGCAGTGGAGTTAGGTGTGGTAGACTACATTTGTCGTTGTGTCCTTATTGAAGCCTCCCTGTAGGCGGCATCAGCTGTAATCAGCGCTGCTGCCAGAAAAAAACAGTACAGTGTCAGAACCTTGTATGTTTTAAGGGTGTAGCTAGGGGACTTGAAGTGTTCACTTGTTTGTTTAACTTTGTGTTAATAAAGACCCACAAAATTATTTTTCTTTCCTGGCTTCTTGTTGTTGAATTCTGTAATTTAAATCCTTTGTGGAATTCTTCATAAACACTGCTGGCATCCAAGTTACCTATAACTACTTAGGAAAAAGTTAAGTATCTTTGCGGCACATTGAAAATATCTGCTTATGTGCACTGTAATGGCCTCAATGAAACAAATTCCCAGTGGGATTCAGAGGAGAGGAAAGAATGCTTAAGATAATAATATTGTGTCACTCAGAGTTATGCCTTCGCTTTGAACAATGTGTTCTCTTTCAGTTACTGAAATTTCTTTTTCTGATAATAAGGACTAGAAATAATCAACCGAAGTTATAAATTACGCACAGGCTGTGACCATTGGATCCTGCAATAATGGCTCCTAGCATGAGAGCGAATTTTGATTCTCAGAAAGATACAGGACGATTTTAAAATTCCTGGAAGAGTCCAGTTTTTTGCATTATTTACTACCTCTTTCCAGTAAGACTGGGGCTGTGAGAATAAAACAACCTATAATCAGCACATATTTGACCTTTCTGACACTGATTTCTCCTGCAGTCAAAGGCTGGCTCGTAGGGCCAGTTGTTGGACGCTGTTCAATGGGTAGGTGACCCTGAGAGCAGAGTGGGACAGTGTTACCGGGAAGGATCAGTAGCATAAATCTAAAAATTAGTAACCCCTATGAAAAATGCTTTATAGAATTGCCCTGTTGAAATCTTCAATACATGCTTCTTGGTGTCATTTAACCATAAATTGTAACTGTATAAAGTTAAGAAAATATTTTCTATTACATTTGTTATCTTAAATAAGATAACGTATATTCACTTAAAGAACACAATTCTGGTTATTTCCAAAAAACAGACTTATGGGACCAATCCTGCACAGGCGCCAATACTGTCTGACAGTTCATTGTTCCTGCCATTGTGTTGATTGATTCTAAGAAAGACAGGAACCAGTAGGTTTCCTGAATATTTATAATAATAGTATTAGTAATCAGATTATTAGAAGTCAGGTAATTGTATAGCTGGCAAATGCATTTTAATTTGTGCTGCTTACTTTTCATGTTTCTCTTTTTGAACAAATTGCAATTCACCGGTTGATTTCAGTATGGTTTATGGACCACTTCAGCATGCAAGTTTCTGTGTGCATTACTGTGCTGCACTGCCCTTGTTACGAATACTACTCATAATTTTTGGCATGTCTTTCCTTCAGAACATGGAACTTAGCACTAAAGCCTTAGGTTTAGCTTTAGAAAAAGCCTTTTTTCAGACTAAAAGAATCTTATGGTGTCACTTTCAATCTCTCCTGTGTAAGTTAAATGTCTTTCTCTTGCTTCCTTTTATGTTCAAAAACTTGAATAATTTATTACTGCAAAGGAATGTGTGCTGAATCCAGTAACCAACAGAGGATGTGGAAAGATTTATTGGGAGAAACGTTAAGAGCATTCCTGGCCAGGTGTATTTTTTTTTCTTTTTTTGTGAAGTGGTAAAAAAAAATATATACTACCAGCCAACTTCAGATCTGGCTGGAAGCCCATTTGGAAAAGTGTCTGTGATTCGCGAGACAAAGTGAACAAAAAGCAATGAGGAGCACAAAGAGATTGGCACTGCTGAATATCAAAAAAAAAGCATTGCTAGATCTTGAAAGCAACTGCAGTGTTTGCTGTCTGAGTGGGTGTATGCATATGACTTCCGCTCCCCTTCTACATTATACAGTAATTTATACCCGTGGGAAATGAGGGAGTAAAACCCCTGCCAAATTGGAGTAGTGGATTCTGAGTTCCTTTTTACACCCTTGGTATATGACAAAAGGTACTGGAAGAGTACCTCTGAGTTCTTTTCTGCACTCCTTGCTTAACTTAATGGGAGGTGTCAGTCAGTAAGCAGCAAGACATAGCTGTGGTGAACATTTTTACTCTGAGAAAATTTTTTAGACCACTAATGAATAATTTTACTGCATCTTGGAGTATATAACATGAATTTGTGAGGAGTATAATCTTTTGGGAGATTACCAATGGTAATACCTTACCTATTTGATCATTTTTAGGATTAAAAATGTAGTCATGTACTAATGTCATTTTTCCAGGAATGACAAAAGAGTCAGGTATAAAGTATCTATTTCTAATTCTATATGTTTAGCTTTCAGGCATTTTTCGTGTCATTTACATAGAGCACAGTTAATAAGAGTATTATAAAATGTAATATTTTAGAATGTTCCAGTGTTTTCTCCTATCAATTTTTCAACTCCAACTTCTTAGTCTCCAGCTCCCCTCTGTACTAGTTGAACAGGTAGATCCCCTCAACAGTAGCCTTACTCCTTAAAAAGTAATGACTAACTTTTTTTGTATGAACTGTTGGAACTGCTTCCTCTTTCTCCATTGGTCCAAGTGGCTTAGACATGTTGTTTCTTGATGCCGCATCTTAGAAAAGTAGTGGTGAAAAGATACAGAATCAAACTGCTTCATCTGCCTGCCCCAGGCAGGAAGCTGTGCCTGCATCCCATTTTGCGTGTGTGTGCATCTCATGTTATAGGACCCTAATGATGGAATTTCCTTGATGTGTCCAATAACCTGTTCTATTGTATCCCGGTCCTTAGTGTTAAGACATGTCTGTGACTTCTGGTATCCCAGTTTAAGGTTCATTAAGCCTATTGCTTCCAGTGTTATCCCTCACGGATGTAGAGAATAGGTCTTGCTGCCTCTTTATATATCTCCTTCTGTATTTGAAACTCTTCTAGTTTCTTCCTAGAGTTTCTTAGACCTTTCTTTTTCTCTGTTGCTTCACAGAAATTGTTCCTCCCTATTTCTCTCTCCAGAGATGTGACTATACCTGGCTTTACCTATTGATATTTTCCCAGCGTGCAAATGAAAACATTACTGGTACTAAGAGGCCAGCCCTCTCAGTTGTGAGCTGGAGTGCTCCCTTAGAAGAACAGAATCAAAATATCATATTGTTGCTTCTTCCTGTGTTGGTCTCTATACTTGCTTATCAAAATCAGACTACTTTTTAAATTAATTTGATACAAACATTGGCCTAAACTACTGAACTCCCAGTTCTTAAATGTGTTTGAGAGTTCAATTAGTTTGTAGACTACAGATGGGATTCAGTAGGTGCTTAAATGTATGGGTCTTTTAACTATGCTACTCAGTTAAATCCTCCATTTTGTTCCAATGTTTTCAACCTGAAATTTTGACTACTTTTTAGATTTTTAAAATCAATTAGGAAACAAGTGGCAGAATCAAGCTTCTGGTTTTGGTGGTCTCTGCGTAGATGGCATTACTTTTAGCAGTGAAAATAGATTATTTTTAAAAAATAATTTTGCTTTTTAAATTATCGTGGAGATGGGAAAATGTATATTACCATGAAACTGTGTTTCCTTAAAATGTAAGTGTTCTTCTAATAAATACAAATAAATATTTGGGTATTTTTTCAACAATTGTGATAATTTTGTGTACTTGAAAGTTGATATTAAATATTTACTTTTTCCGTTTTTGTTAACATATTGTTTCCCTCCTTTTTTTTTTCCTCACAGGACCATTTGCTGCTTCAGGAGACAGTAAATTCTGCTGTTGCTCTTATCATGGCATTAATAAAGGACAGAAACCCAGAGATGGTTGGCCAGCTGTTGGTAGCATAAGAGCATAAATCTTGTGTAGCTTTCGGAAATGTTTCTTTTTCATCATCTGTTCACAAAAGGTCTTGAATCATTTTACCCTTTGGTGAAAACTCTGGATTTATGACATTTACTATTAAGCTATTTTAACAACATATTTTTGATACTTAAAAAAGGCAAGTCTGATATCATATATAAAGTTTAAAATGATATACAAATTGTTCTGAGATACACTGAGTACATACAGTGAGGAATGATACTGAAATGGTTTTTTTTTGTGAGGTATTGATCATTTAAAAAGGTGCCTGGAGCACACCAAAGCTCTCATGCAGAATTCTCTTCAACCCAGGTCTATGTATTGTACTCCAGGACTGCATGAATGAAGTTTCATTTAAGATAAAATAATCCTAAAGCACAGCTCATCTTCTTGATATGAAATTATTTAAAAATTGCTGCTGTAACAGTTACCGAATGTAGAGTTTATTATAGAGCTGTAGCCTTCCTGACAACATAAATGCTCGTTGCAAGAAGTGCTTGAAGGGTCAAGTTCCTGTCCTCCATGGAATGAAGGGAACCTCAAATCAAAGAAGAGATGTGTGTGTGGACAACAAGGTGCTAAACCCCAGTGTTCCAGATGCAGTATGCTCTGGCTGTAGCACTCCTTAGCGCTACGCTTCTTCCAGTACCCATGTGCCGTCATTCCGAATTAGCTCCAGTAGCTCCACTGAGTAGTTGTATTACACATGCTCTTTGTGTTTGCACGTGTGTGTACATATATGCATGGGTGTGAGTATGCATGCTTAAAGGAAGGGAAAAGGGTTAAGGCTAAAAAAAATGTTTTGTAACCCAATCTGTAGGTAGTGGCAGAACAGGAATATTCTCCTAGATCATCTACAAGAATATATTTTTCGTCTCTTGCTGGTTAACCTATGTTTGTATTAAATAGCAGTGAAGAGAAATAAGTGTTATGAGTTCAAATATATGCTACACTGATATTCCAGTGTGGAAGGCTGGGACAGGAAGGTAAAGTAGTGAATGGTTATTATCTGGAGTATGTCCAGGTATCACAGACCGTAAGAGCAATACAAGAAGAGGACAATTCCTGATAACACCTGTCCCTCCGTATGTGTCAGACTCAGGAATTCCAGCTTGGCTGTAATTTATAAAGAGGCTATGTTAATGTCTTATGTACCTGTCATGACTGGAACTGGGTCTTAGGAAAATAGCCCACCCAGAGTGTCCGATGAGTTCACCATTCACTCTATCCTCAGCAAGAGGACTGTCAGTTCAGTCAGTTTCTCTCTGAAACCAGCATTCTTCTCCTTACTCCCACCATGTTCCCCTCCCTCTGGTGCTTAGGATAGCGTGATCTGGGCTTGGTCCCCTTCGCCTTCCTCTTCCCCTTCTGCTGACTATCTATATGTGTTTTAAATCTCTTTTGAAAGCTGATGTTGATCACAAGCTTCCTTCATTGCATGATAAAATAAAGGGTTGTTAGCTGACTGTTCTGTATCCAAAGCACACATTTTCTTCTATGCAGAAGTCATCCTAAGGCAACTAACAAAGTTTTCATGCATTATTTGCTTTCTTCCTCCCATCTTTCCCTTCTCTGCTTTGATTAATAATTTGTCCTTTTCTGATACTGTAGAATACATAAGAATTCATATTAGCTCTGTGTATGGCTATACAATAGGAATATTTTATTCATACACATATATTCTTGCCTGTTTATATGCAAAGTACGCAAATAAATGAGGAAGTAAAGAATATATTATTGATATTCATAATTTAACAGGACATATTTCACAAATAAGTTTTCTTAGTTTTCTTTTATGTTAATAAATTTGATGAAGGAATTCATCTCACAGGCTTGTGAAAGACATGATGAAAGATGCCTGCTTGTGTTTTGTGATTCTTCTTCACTTGAAGACTCAAATACAATCCATGATGTGTTTTCCCCACATAATAATAAGCAAGTGAATGTAGAAAATCCTTTATGTTTTCTATCCGCTCTAATTTATACATTGTGTTATTGCCTTAGCATTGGATTGTGCATAACTTATTTGCTTAAACAGAATCTTTTACTGTGTGGAGTTATTTTACTTACTTTGTTCTCTTAAAAGAATTTCAATACAATTAAAACTGTTACTGAAATGGAAAGCTGTAGTGAAAAATATATTATGGTTGTTTATAGACTTATTTTGAAAAGAGGACAGACAACCCACAAAAAAAAAATAAGTTTTGAGTCATCAAACATGCTCATTACTAATCTTAAATAATAGAATAGCATCATAGCATCATAGAATAATTAAAGTTGGAAAAGACCTCTAAGATCATGAAATCCAGCTGGCAGCCCAACACCCCCATGCCTACTAGACCATGTCCCAAAGTGCCATGTCCACATGTTTTTTGAACACCTCCAGGGATGGTGACTCCACTACTTCACTTAGCAGTCCGTTCCAATGCTTCACCACTCTTTCAGTAAAGAAATCTCCTCTTCTCCAGATTAAACAGCCCCAGTTTCCTAAGCTGCTCCTCATAAGACTTGTGCTGCAGACCCTTCAGTAGTCTTGTTGCCCTTCTCTGCACACGCTCCAGCACCTCTCACTTTTTTGTAGTGAGAGGCTCAAAACTGAACACAGTATTCAAGGTGTGGCCTCACCAGCGCTGAGTGCAGGGCGTTGATCAGTTCCCTAGTCCTGCTGGCCACACCATTTCCGATACAAGCCAGGATGCTGTTGGCTGCCTTGACCACCTGTGCACACTCTGGCTTGTGTTCAGCTGGCTGTTGACCAACACCAATTGCTGATCAATTAATTCTGGTCCTCTTTTGCTGGAAGATAATAAGTTTTATTAATATACCATTAGTCATTGCATTATGTTTTACCTCTAACAATATTTTAAAATAAATTAAAAACACTGAAACGTCTATTTTTCTGGAAGCAAATAAGCCAACAACAGAACTACTAAAACAGATCAAGAAATACTAGAAATGCAGTTAAAAAAAGAAACTGAACTGTGGTTAATGCTATTATGTATCCAAACCAAATTTAAATGGTCTTTTGGATGGTTGTTACTACTTACAATGGGAATAAAGATATAAAATGAAATTAAGAGACTGGTTGATTGTTTTTTGTCTGTGCGTAGCTTCTCACAAACAGCAATATACATGAGATACTTGGCAGCCTTTTGTACACACATGCTGTTTTGAATTTAACCAGTGAATCAGTCACCACCCATATTGCTTTGAACATTTGGACAGAGATAACACGGAGTAAATAAAGCTCAGACTCTGCCAGCCTTACTTACCTTATTCCTCAAGCACTCTAATTACTATTCCTCAGGTAGCATTCATCAGAAAGAGAATATGGAATATGGCTCTAGAAATGCTTTTCGTAACTGCTAAGTTTAGTGAATTAAACCTGTATGTTGAAACCAGCCCACTTCATGCAAAAGCTGAAACTGAAGTTACTTCATTTCTCTTAGATCAGTTGGCGGAAGGATTTCTAGTTACAATCTTTTTTTTCTTTAGCTTTCCAGGCTATCTAACTTGAGGTGGTTTGATGGTCCTCTAAAAAGGCTGGAAGAATAAAAAGGATAGAAGATGATGGAATTAAAGAATAAACTGCAAAACCTCAAAAACAAAGCAAAAAAACAAAGACAAACTGAGCTGTGACCTGGTTGTAATCGGTGGCATAATTCTAGTTGACTTTAAAATATCACAATGAAGATTTTGGGTCATCTTGATTACTAATGTAGGTTGTGGAACAAAAAGTGGCTGGATGCCTTAAAGCTTTTGGTGCATTTGGATTTGTATTTGTGTATGTCACTAGAGCCTCATCATCTGCACGGTGCTGCTCTAGGTGCCACCCAAACAGAAGCTTTCAAAGACATGCGAGGTTCCCAATTACTGCTTGGCAGTTTCCAGTGATTGAGCAACCTCTCCTGTTGGACGGTCACTGCAGTAGATAAGAAAGGGTCGTAGTTTGTTTACTTTGTTCTCCATGTCTCGGACACTTGCTACTAGTCACTGCTTATTGTTCAGGTTTTATTTCTGAAGAAAAGCACATTTACTTACAGGTACCCAAAAACTTTTTTTTCCTTATATCTCCTTCCGCTTCATCCATAACTTTTATCTGAAAAATACTAATTCACCTTATTAAGCATTGGCCAAGATTGTGGACAATGCATGCTTCCCTTTGTTCCTGTTAAGGTTTGGGGGTTCAGGAACAGGATCACGTTAATGGTGTTTCTGCAGGAGCCAGAATTCTGAGTGAGAGCTACGTTTAACCTGGCCCAGTGTAATTACTCTGATGACTAGGACATGTAAAAGGCTGGTACCTGATAAAACCCTCTGTTATGGCATAAACTGAGCTCTTCAGAGCATTAAAAGTGCCTGGACCTTATGTTTTAAGGTTTCTGATTATTCTCTCTAGCCCGTATGATAGATGCAGTAATCTAAGCCCTGTCTAACTGGAAAAAAAGTATTTAGATATTAGATTGGTTAATTCAGATGCCTAGTTTACTAGATACTAGATTTTCTCTTTGTGTAGGTACTGAAAGAATGGTATCCAGAGGAGATTCCTCTGGTTTGTTTCAAAGAAAGATCACTTGTTAGAAGCACAACTAATTCTCACTGAATCAGGGAGAGCTGCTGAGACTTGTAAAAAGAATAGTATCTTTAGGCACTCCTGCTGGGAAAATCTGTTATGAAATATTAAGATATAAATATATACTTTATCTGTATCTTATAGAAATAACAATTGTTATATAAAAATTTCAATGATAAGTACATAGTTTAAAACCAACCTTGAAAAGCTGAATTCTGAGAGACTAAGAAACTGCTTGCATTGTTCCTGCCCAACTCAATCAATCCAATATTTTGGACCTGGTTTCAAATAATCTGCAATGGCACCCAGATAGATGACTAATGCCCTGCTCTGGGTCCTTAAACTAAGATATCAAGGCAAAATATCAACTTGATCAGGTCCTTGTGCCTCCAATACCTGTCCTTTCAGCTTCAGACTGATAAGTTTTTATGACATCTGTCTCCCATGGCCTATTCATTAGCCTGGTTGTTTACCACAGTTCAGTTTGTCTTGTGCTTGTGACAAACACCAAGGGAAAGAAACAGTCACTGACGCTGCTTTTTTTCCCAGTGTAAGTTGAATTTTATTGACAGGACTGTGAAGCACAAACATGTATTTTCCTTGGTTATTCCTTCCAAGAGCACTGAATTAGTTTTGAGATACGAAAAACACAATTTCAGTACCTGTGCCGAGGAAACAGTCCCAACTGTGCAAATATGTCTGTGATGGAATGTATTCGGCTGCCATACAACAGCCTGGGGAGAAAAGTGGCATTTCTTAATATATTTATTCCCAGGTTAATTTAAAATACTTTACAATCTTTAGATTGCACATATTCCTGTCTCAAAATCTGAAATTATAGCTCAGTTAAAATGCTGCAACACTAAATTATAAAACTGTTACAAAGATATATGAGAGAATAAGAGACTTGGGAAAGCAAAAGTGATGTGAATTTAAATAAGATGGAGAAGCAAGGAGGCAAGAGAGAATATATCAGAGCTCCTCCAGATGGCAAAATCTTCAAGGGGTACCCCTTGAATGGCATGATGTGCTAAGGGCTGCAGGCAGGAAAGTCTTCCAGGCTCAGTAGTGCCTGAGATAGCAGCTCAGTAAGGCACGTCCCTATTCAGCTGTCTTTCTAGATAATCGCCTCCCTTGAATAGTTATTTGTTGCTACTTCCAGATCTCTTTCCTTTTCATTTCATGTGTTCTTACCTCAAACTGGCTCTGTCACTTCAAATTACAGGTTACTTTTCCATTTCAGCCATTCCTGTCTTCTCCTGCTCTCTTCTCCCATCCTCCCCTCTACTTCTGTTACTTGTTCTTCCTCTTCCTATTTGTCACTCTCTTTCCATTCCTCCCAGCCCACCATCATCGAAGGAGACAATCCCTCCCTCCCTTCCCCTGAAAGCCAGTCCGTGGTCTGGCATCAGAAACCCTTCCTTGCTCCTGGACCGAGAACTGAGGCGTTTGGGCTTTGGCATCTGAGCACAGCTCACAGCTGGGACGGAGAACAGATGTCACTTCCGCTGCCAGCTGCAGGCAGATGAGCAGCAGCTGCCCGAACTGACAGACCTCCTGCATGGCAGCTGCTGGGCTGACACTGAATGCCGCTTATTAGTTGGAGTCGAGCTGCAAGCAGAGCCATCCCACTGAAGGGGAAATAATCCACCCAAAGGTCAGCTTCCCCTTCCAATCCCACCAATCCTCAAACCTGGATTTGCAGAGTCAGCACCTAGTCAAGGAGCCAGATTTGCAAATCTATCAGAATTGCAGCAGCAAAAAGCAAAAGAAAAAAGAAGCCAAATCCAGGTACAGCTTGCAGTCCTGGGGTTTGGAAAAAGTGTTTTTCCTTTTACTAACCAATGGCTTTGCCAGGAGTTGTTCAGAGACAAAAAACAAGGAACCCCACTATGCTATGCTAGGCAGTTCCTTTTCACCGCAGAAACACAGCCTGATTTAAATCCCACTAAAGTCAAAGGGACAGAAAGTTCCTTGCAGTGTCTTCAAGAATGCATGGCATCTCCACCCTCCAGCCATCTTCAGCTAACTCACACAAAACCATGCTGGTTATGCTGGGGTTTTATTGTTATTATTGTTATTATTTGTATTGTGCTGCAGTTCTAAGTGTGTGTTTATGCTGTGCTCAACTCCCTTGCCATTTGGGGGAACATTATGGTCTTCGTTAATGCCAGCCTGTGGTACATGGGGTGATAGGGGCACTTCCAAAAAGCAATTCAAAGTTTAAAATCTCTCCTTGAGGACTCATTCTGAATCTAGTTAGTCCCAAGGATGATTATGATCTTGGTTTAAGATAGTTTAAATGGCAAAAAAAGTCCTGACATCTTCTGGACACGGTGTTTTTTCCCCTCTCTCCTGTATGCTAGCATTGAGGTTTGTGCTGCTGCGTAGCAAGATAATTGATGAAGCTGAAAAACTGTTACCTGGCTTTGGAGTATGTCATGATTCCTGTTGCAAAGGGATGTGCTGGGGGCATGTAGGGCATGTAGTCTTGGTCCTGCCTATGTTGAGGGCAAGGTGAGTATTTGTTATTCTAACACTGTTATGTCCCTTCTGCAGACAAGGGTATATATGCAGGAGAAGCACAAGAGGATTAGATGTGGTGTGTGCCTTCTCTGGCTGTCACA
Source organism: Dromococcyx pavoninus (assembly GCA_033558185.1). NCBI lineage: Eukaryota > Metazoa > Chordata > Aves > Cuculiformes > Neomorphidae > Dromococcyx > Dromococcyx pavoninus. The sequence continues at coordinate 1,526,551 of JAUMJL010000104.1, read as the reverse complement.
TGCAGGTTTTGTGAGCAGTGAAGTATGCCTCGGTTGCATGTTGTGGCCTCTCTGAAAACGATACGTCTGAAAACGCTCAGAGGTGAACTGCATTCCAGACTGGTAGGTCAGGATAAGGAAAGGAAGGAAGGAAACGAGATGGTTCTCTCTCTTCTGGGAGTGGCTGCTAGCAGCAGATCAAAGAAGTAATGTTATGATGGATATGTCAAGAAAAGCTGCAAAATGCCTTGATTGCACAGCACAAAAATGCGTGTTACTTCTCCTTGTAGCTTTTTCCCCCTTCTTTTTCTTTAAAGCAACTGGCTTCACTAACTTTGGTGTTTAAACCTGCTTCCCATTTTATACCTTTTGTGCAGGCAGCTCCACAGAAATGGAAGGCATGGGATTTGTCCGAAGCTTTGCTACACCACAGCACCATTACTTAGAGTGTAAAAATGGGCATTACAGTGGCAGCAATGCACCCTCTGGTGGAGTCCCTCCATATTTTACCAAAAATCTTTCCCAAGTTAACTAAAGCCAAGCACTGTGGATGCTAGAGCCAATATTTTGCTCTCCGTCTGCACTGATTCCCAGCAGTGACAACCTGGGGTACTGAGATGGGCTGAAAAAACACAAAGAATGCTAAGCTTTATGGCTATCAGCTCCACATTAGCCCCAGTGACTACAAAGTGAAGAACAAAGATGTGTCTGGCCTAAAGAGGAGGCTGGAAAACAGGCTTAGCATGTGGGTTAATGGAAAAATGGGGATTTGTGCTAATCGGGTTGTGTGGGTGGAGAACAGCAAAGCCTTTGTTATCGGCTGGGACTGCTCCTGCCAAGATGTACCTGCCTCAGGCTGGATTCTTGGTAGCGGTTTTTGCAGACCTTGTTCATTCCTCTGAAAACATGCCCCGAGTAAGATCTCTCTCAGATTACCATAACACTCTAAAATACAGCCCAAATGGGTAGGTTCTGTACAATCCTCTACTCAAATTATGAATCTTCAGCTGCTTTTTTGAATGATAATGTGTACTTTTTTAATTTTTTAAAATTTTTTTAATCTTAAGCCAGATTTGTTGAAATTCTTATAAATATCAGAAAAGTTTTATAAAAAAGCTGTATTGCACTGTACTGCATGCAGTCAGTGTCTCTACTGAGCATTATGAACAGCTGGGGGTTTTCCAAGTGGCATTAAGTGGGTAACAGGTAAATGTCAGCTTGTCCAACATTAGCAGTTTTGCACTTAAATTCTAAAAAAAAAAGTGACTTTGAGAGTGAAGTAAAATGGGAAATAAAATCTCAGTTAGAAATGACATCCTTTAGGCTCAGTGAGCACAACAGAATGATTTCTAGTTCATGATTATCATAAAGAAATAGCCTCTAGAATGAATCTGATAATTTTTGTTCTTTAGATTTGTATTTTTGCCCAGGAAAGGAATCAGATGGGTCCTCAGAGGATCTTTCAGGACTAAAATGTGGTATTGCAAATATTCAGTGTGGATGAAAGCAAATTTGTAGAAAATAATGTTGCAAGTAATAAGGCCTTTTAAGCAAAACTCTGTGCTGTTCAGTAGCTCTTTCATGCCCTCTGCAGTTAAAATGCTGTTTTGTGTCTGTGCAGCGAGATTGTGTTTTTCCTGGTTATGGAATGTGCTACCTAGGGTTAATGAAAAAGTGTAGAAATGTAAATACAGTTGGAAATTTTTTGGGGTTGCCTGTAGGCTAGGTTGTGTTTTTTATCACTCACTCACATCTAGCAAGCACTACAATAAGGCACATGATCCTGTAGTTTCACAGCGGTACTGCTTACAGCAAGAGGTGAATGCTCAGAAGTAAACAGAGGTGCATTCCTGTATGAGACCGTTGCTGGTCCACGCTAGGTTTCACTGCAAGCATGCAAACATCTCTATACTGGTTTGGATTTTCATGCATTTTTACTTACAGATGGAAGTTATGTACAGATGTCTTTATCAACTACTTTAAAAAACATAGTGGGTTTCATACCTACATGTGGGTCCCTGTTCTCCAAGGAGCTTCATAGCCCAAATGAGCAACACAAGGAGTGAGGCTGGAGAAAGGTACCAGAAAAAGACCAGAGAAGGCCAAGAACCCAGTGGCTGCTTGAGAAAAGACAAGTTGTCAGGACAGCGAGGCCAATGCTAGAGTGCAGAGACCCCTCAGGCTCATACTGTATTTTGCTGCTCTGTTTTCTCCCCATGAAAGAGCAAAGCGTGTATGGTTAGACATAGACCCAGGTTTAAAGTACAGACCAGAGAGTCAGGAGAGATGGGCACTAGTCCTGCTCAGGGAGAGATTACAGCTGGGAAGTCAGTAAACATCTGTATGCTTTAGTGTCTCCCTCTGTGCCATGTGAATAATGGCTACTTCACAGCAGTGTTCATTACAGTGATTGTTTTCATTTTTATGAAATCCTTTGTAAATTGAAAACTATAGAAGCTTAGAAGTGCTGTCTTGTAAAATTTATTACTGCTGAGATGATACTTCAATGCTGGAAACAACTCTTTTTATCAGGGAAGCCTTGATTAACCAGTTGAACCATAGAAATCTCTCTCTGCCTGCATTCATTTTTCAGTGGCTCTAGAGATAATAAGTGGCACTACTCATGTACTTGAAATACAGGCAAGGCCCTTGGACTGCAGAATCCATCAGTGCGTTAAAATTATCCAGCCATGTTTCTCATTTGATTTTGTCCAAGAGATTTACAAATGCTCATCTCTGTTTATCTTTTCATCAGGAATGTGAATTGAACTGAAAGCCTTCTTGGATCGACTTGTGAGTGTCATTCACAGATTACTATGCTATTAAGAACTGTGTTTTTTTGAAAACGTTTAATAGAGGAAACTGGCCTTCCAGCTTCTGTGTTCAGTGCAAGGACAGAAAGGCCAGTCTGGATGTGTGTAACCCTGCCAGCCAAATGGAGGCTCAGGCCTGCTGGAAGCCAGCTTGCTTGCCTCCTGGAGAAGGGGCTGGGGGATACACTCTCCCCACTCTCAGCCTGGCAGTCTCCTTTTTGATCCCCACAAGGACTATTCTGCAGGCACATTACACCCAGAGACTGATCCTTACCCTGACTAAGCCCATGCCCATCCCCAGGGAGGTGCCGCAGCCTGGCCTCAGAGACTGGGAGAGTAGCTGAGCTCAGGATTGTGGTCCTCTCAAATGACCCTCAGTGGGGAATGGGCTCTACACCCCACTTCACCGATGCCTGCTTTCTGCCCAGGGGGAGGCCAGTGTTTGTTAGGCTGAGGAGAAAACCCTTGGGAATCTTCCACCTGAACTACTCTTTTTGAAGTAAATCACAGTGTCTACAAAGTTGAAATGATCCATGGAACCAAATTAAAATATTTCAAGAGTTTTAGCTGACTTAAAAGATGTGGGCTTAAATCAATTCACCAAAGTCACTGCTTTGTGTTTCTTTATGGCTACGCAGACCTCAGAGGAACATACCCAGACCCTCATCCCTGTTCCCATGGTTGTTCCCAGACAGGCACCTGAAGGACACCACTTTCCACAATGCAGCGCATACTCTCTTCCAAGCAAGTTGTGAGTGAGTCACACAACTCTGGAGCCTTCATGAGAGATGGTTGGCTGGGAAGACTGCTCCACATGCAAGACATACATTAAACAGCCAAATATTCCTTATATAAAGCAACACTATTATAGGGAAATGGGGTTTAATACCAATTTAAGACAAAGCATTTGAAACCAGCCACATTTAGATGTTGAACTGTTTTACTTTTTAAACAGATATTTCAGAATTTCCTTTTCCTCTCACTATTCATACCAAGAAAAATACAAATGTCGCTTTTTGGCTTTGATTTAGATTGAAGATCTTCAAACACCAGAATTCACAGAGGGATAAGAAAAATCATCCGTGGCCCTCAGCTCTTTTATCAGAGAAGTAGTGAGAGGGCACGAGAGAGAGGTGTGCTCAGAGCAGGAGAGGGCTCTACCCCAAGATATGCAGAAAAGGAGGGAAGGAGAAAACAGGATCTCTGGAAGCAGCTGAAATCCTTAAAGAAATGGGGTGAAACTCTAAAACACTGAGCAAGAGGAGAGAAAATAAATGATCATGGGATTAAGGTTGTTGATGTGATAAACGTCAGGCGTCATTCCTTAACAGCCTTTCCAGTGGGATAGTCCCCTGACTATTCAATGCTGGACGGAGGAAAACTGCAAGGAACGGGAGGTAAAGGTGCCTCAAATCAGGCGAGAGGCAGCGAGGGGGCCGAGGTCGTCCTGCAGGGGGAGTCGAACACCGGGAATGGCAGCGCAGCAGCTCCTCAGGGAGACCCCGGTGCTGCTCCCATTTGTAAGGCACACGTTTTCATCCACTGAACTGTTTAGCAACTTAACCCTATTAGGTATGATATATATGCTGTCTGTGATAAAGGCTAGTTAATGGGTTTAGCTAATGTGAAGTAGCTTATGATATTATGAAGTGACTGTGCAGGAGCAGGGAAAACCACGAGGCTTTCTGGCACGTACCAAGGTTCAGGGTGCAGAGTTCCAGCTGAGGAATGTGAGCCTAAAATCTCTGCCTGCTGACGTTGTCACTCAGTCCCAGGCTCTCAGGTAGCTTCATGAAGCTTAAAGTGTGGTGAAACAAATGGGTGTATGGTTCAGCCAATCCTACATGGATTTTTTTTAATTACATTTATAATAAATTATCTTAAAAATAGAGTCATACAATCACTTATTAATAGCTGGAGATCAAGCCAGAAATGGCCGTTGATAAATAAGTTCAATATTAAAGTACTTATTTGCTGGTTCTCACCTTGTCTTCTTTTTTTTTTTAGGATAGCGTGCACAGAAGGTTTGGACTCTTCCCAAATGGGTGCAGTGTATTATTGTGAATGACAGTCGAGAGCCAAGGGAGCTGCACCTGGTGAATAGTTTAGGGAACAATTACCAGCTCCTCAACTGCTGCCAGGACCAAGCAGAGATTGCAATAGCTCCTGTGATCACTGTCTGGCAGAAACTGAACTTGTGCGCACATGCACAGAGGCACGTTCAGAACTGCACCTGCACACATGTTAATTTATAGGTCCTGTGTTTAAGATAGGGTCAGTTTGTGTTATTCTCAGTTGTCACTGACCTCTTCATTCTTTTGTTGTATCCACTTGTTTTAAGCACTAGTACTAGAGATGTGGATAAAAAATGCCTCACCCCAGTACAGAGAAGATTCATAGTTCTTAATAAGTTGATTGAACTCCTTTGCTGAATGTTAAAGTTGTCTAATGACCATTTATCTTTAATAAGTTTGGATATCATATAGATACTGGATCCTTTCAGATACATCATCCAGTTTAAGTGCTAACTGCTATCAGTGCAACATACACAGAAAATATTCTGGCTGTATCAGCTTGCTGTATTCTTGATCTCATATTAGATTAAATACAAGTGCTGATAACTTAAAAAGATTCCCTTTCTCCACCCATTTGTGAGAACACACCACACACTTCAGACAGGCTTTTTTCAAATTTCACACATTTTACCCAGACGTTCAGCTCTTTCCAATTATTCTGACCTTTTTGACACACAGACTAAAGTTTTCCACTAGTTACTGTTAGTATTGGCTTAAACAAGTACGTAATGAAAAACTTCATTATCGGTGGCTCATATATAATATTTTCATGGGAAGATCCCCAAGTACTTTATAAACATTCATTAAAAGTGACAGCAAGCAACATGTAATAGTTAGGGAGAGCTGGTTCTAGTTTTGCTGAGAGACATCATTGCTTAGTGCCCGTTTACCCAACTACACCTCTCCTGCAGGACAGGGGCACACACTCACGAATTGCTACTACCTTTACCCCCATCCTTCCTTACAATAATTTTCTTTCGTGATCCCCCTCTCCATAATAACTCATTGATTTTTTCTACAGTAGTCTGTGACAGTCCAGCTGTTCTAAAGAATTTAGATCCCAGGTACTCTAATGAAAATCCATGAAGTCCACATTAAATATCAGAAAGTCACTCCAGATAGAACTGTTAAAGCACTGCAAGGTATACCTATCTCTTTGTATATAGTATTCATAGAAAGAGAAAATAGCTGCCAAAGTTGCAACTGCTTCCAGTACTTTCATTCACTGATTGTCCAGTGAAGCACCCCCAAAGTGGGCAGTTTTGAATACCCAACCCAGGTGTAGGACCTTGCACTTGGTCTTGTTGAACCTCCTGAGGTCCATACAGGCCCACTTCTCCAGCTTGTGCAGGTACCTCTGGATGACATCCCATCCTTCTGGTGTGACCACTGCCCCATTCAGTTTGGTGTCATCTGCAGACTTGGTGAGGGTGCACTTGATCTCACTGTCTGTATCATCAATGAGAATATTAAGTATTATTTTCCCATGCAAGGACTCTTTCCTACCCTTACTTACCTTTTTTTGATCTTCTTCGACTTGAAAAATCTCCTTGACCCTAGTTTTGAGGGGAAACCAGAAATCTCCTCTGGAAACTTCATCTTTATTTCCTGGAATAATACTGTCTGCACTCAATTTTTTTCCTCCTCTGCTCTGTAATAAACCTTTTTTTCTCATTTTTACACAGTCTTCTTCCACCTGGTATAGCTTACTTCCAACTGCATGTGGAAAGGGCCCTCAATTACATGGTGCTGTGAGCTTTGGGATTGCTTTACTGTTGCCTGTACTCCATACTGATAAGTAAACTTAAAGATAAATCAATAGGTGTTCCTGTAACTGAAGAAACATTGAAATTTAGAGCCAAATCCTGGTAAATATATATATACACAAAAATAACATATATAGCATGCACTTATAAGTCTATCCATATAGAAAATGTATGTTTTATGGATGCAAATATATGCATATATATATTTGTTTGCATTTTAATATCTATATTGTATGCTTAGGAGAAACACGTGTAAAAATATGCAATTTGGGGAATGAGAATAAAATCTATTAACATTTAAGATGTGAACATTTAAAACTAGAGTACAAGTGAGTAATAAAAGAGGCACTTTCATCAGACACGTCCACAAACATATGACAACCTAAGTGTGAATAAGCCAGCTGTCGAACATGAAAGAGCAGTCAGGAAGGTTCCAGGAGGCTGAGAACAAACATGAATAGACCAGGATCTGTAAGGCCATGAAGAGTGAACTATGTTGAAAATGAGATAGTTTAACCTGAGTTACGCTGAATAAGCTCCGGTTTCTTATTTGAATGTTTTGTGGGTGGGCTGACACAAAGTGTTTACTCTCTAGACTTGGCAGGCTTTTATCTTTCACCTAACAACAAGTTGCGGAGGCAATTGAAAACTGTATTGACAACACCGAACAGACAAAATCAGCAAACATCTTTTTCCCCCAGTAGCAGGTATTTTTTTCTCACTGGTCCATGATGCTGTCATGGTATTTGTGAAATGGGGAGGTGTGCTGTGTGGTACAGCACAGTACTGCATTACTGAGTGTTTTTCTTAAGCCTTGTGAGAGCTAGAAAGACAGTAGTACTCAGTAGAGCAGAAGATAGCCACCATGGCTTACTGCATAGCTCTGAAGAGCTCTTAACTTTGTAGCACCATATGTACTAAACCAGCCCTTTTATTCTGCAGGACTTCACATCCCACATTGTGTCTTCCTGTATATCCCTTTCCATTCTTTATACAACCCTACAAAACAGCTAAGATTTGAATTATTATTAAATGCATTATAGCAGAACTGCATACTATAGAATAGTTTGATTTCATGAAGATTTACTTGCTTGGTTAGGGGCTTTCTATGGTATCTATACGGAGGACCTCATCTGAAAACCCACCTAAGCCATCAGGAAGACTTTTCAGGTCTTCATAGGGCAACATATCCGTTCCCAAGGTGTCTGAGATGATTAGCCTTAAAATCAGTGCTTTTTGGTCTTTTTCAGTTCTTCTGTCTTACAGTGTGGGAAAGTACTGTCATGTAGGACAAAGTGTTTTGCATAGTTGATAAGGAAGGTTTCAAAGAAGGAATCTTTTCTGTTCAAACTAACTCCATATTTCTCATGTATACTTCCAAATTATTCTTTGCCCCCAGCCTCTCCCACAAGTTTAGTTTGCAGAAGGTACTGCAGCCCCCTGCTAGTGAAGGCAGTGTAAGTGGAACTACCCATCCTGGCTGCAGTAGGAGTCATGTCACAGCCAAACCATGCTGCAGTCACTGGAAGATTTGAGCTTGTGGGGAACAGAGAATAAGGCTGAGCACCAGTGGGGACCCAGAAAGGAAACAAGAAAATACTGAAAACTTCTAAATAAACTTACCCAAACTTCAAAATGGGTTCATTTCACATTGTGGACTCCGAGTCATGTAGTTCATTGCCTAAATGGCTTCACCTCATTGTTAGTTATTACCCTACCACTGCAATTTAGGTAATGAAAAGTTTTTTCAGCATTTGTCTTAATCCTCCCATCCCATTTCAGCTAGCTATTTACTAACTCAGCTTTTTGTACACAGTGATTGATCAAAATAGGGTCTGTATTTGAAACAATGGAGGAGCTCTTTCTATTATTAAATAGTGTTATTCTGCAAGTATAATTTCCTTAGATACATCCCATCTTATTCTGAATCTAATTTAAGGTTTGTCTGAAAACACTTAAGCCTTGTCCCCAGCCATCTTCAACTACCAAAGTGAAAAATCTTCACCTGGGTTTAAGAGTTCAGCTTTTTTATATTCCACTAATTAAGCAGAGTGATTAGTTAGTAAATTGCTCCATTAAATGCTTTATTTTCTGCCTTATGTATACTCCACTGATTTTTATGAGAAGCTTTCTAATGGAATGGTCTATCTACTGCTGATTGAAGCAAGCTGATTCATGTGACTCTAGAACGCCGAACACCAAAGGCCTTGCATTTCTCAAACTCCAAGCAGTGGAAAATCCAGGTTGAAACCCACTGGCTTCACAGATTTGTGCATCAGGGCTTACTCCCAGCCCTTAGCTCTGCTCTTTGCATCTGATGTCCCTGGGCTGATACTTGGAGCCTGGAAGTTCTGGGCTCAGATAAAGCCCTCCACAGGGCTGGAAAATGGTCTGTTTAGGAATTCCTGTGACGTTGCAGCCTCATGCAGGGAAGTCCAGAAAGTACCAGTTAAACAAGAGACTTTCTCTGGAATACCTGGTCTGAGACTCAATGATCCCACACAGCTGTTAATGAAAGTGATGTTTTTCTCATTTTCATAGTTGCTAAAAAACCAGTTTGAGTCAAAGGAGTAGTTTCTTTAAGATACACCCTCTGTCATTGTTTCTAATGCAATTTTTTAAATTGTCTGGATGAAAAGAAATTTCAAAAATAATAATTAATTTGTATTTGAGCTAAATACAAGTTCCTGAAAAGCCCTGCAAAGGCAGGATCCTATTTTTTGGCCATTTCTTTGCTGGGTGGTAAGCAATAATCAAATTAACGATTTAGAATTAGTTAAAAACTGTCTTGAACCAAACCCAGTACAATTACAAAGCAGACTGATAAACAAGAACAATAAGAACTCACACTATAACCAATAGCTATCTATTTTAAAACACCTCTGGAAGAAGAAAAACAAAACAAAACCTGGTTTCAGTGGGATAGAGTGATTGTATTTAGCTAAAGCCTGTGAAATCTGCCCCATCAGTTACACTGCTGCAGGGGCTTGGCTGCCCAACAGCTTCCAGGGCAATCACAGAAACAAAATCCTGTCAAATGGTAGCTGCAGAGGGAAGCCCTGAAAAGAATTCCAGAGTTTTATAATTTAGGCTTTTTTACAGAGAAAATAACCTCCCCAGAAGAAAAAAAAATCCCTCTGCCTCAAAAATTGGTAGGCTCTGCCCCTGCTTAAAATAAAGTCTCACTGGGGAGAGTTGTCCAGGGCTATGGAGGGGAAAGCTGAGACATTCCCAGTGTTCCCAGGAACCGAGGCCAACAAGCACAGAGCAGCCAACTCATCTCTAGTAAACACTCTTAACCTTCAAAACTGGGTGGCTGCTTGCAAATTGCTGATTGGGAATGGTTCTGGAAATCCCCTGATTCTGATTTGTGCCTTGGAGCATTTTGACGAGTAGTTGGCAGCAGCCTTGGGGGTGCTAGGGACTTCCCTAGCTGTTTAACACCATGTTTAGATGTTCATACTGCAGTGCCCAGAAATGTTCCCAAGCCCTGTTTAATTCATCAGGATAGATGTAGACTGAGAAGAAAATTAAAATGAAATATTGGGTTTGTTGAGAATGGAACTGTCGCACTTCCTGCTTTACAGGACATCCATTACAGAGTTGGATTAAACCAGTGTCATATTATTTGTCTGGTTACAGAACTAACTGCTAAACTCACAGAGGGATCCTTTTAGCAGCACTGGTAGCTCTTCAAAGAATTAACTTAGATTCAGGATGGATCCAGCACTGTACAGTCACAATGACAATTCTGCCAGTATCAAGAAAGAATCAAAATCATCTGTAAAAGTCTCTTTAATGTGCTCTATAGAGTCTATGAGTTGGGTTTTCTTGGTGATAATGGCTCAAACTGGGAAGCATCTGTTAATTTCTCCTCTTACTTTGTACATCTGTTATCAGTCCCTGGTGTGATTTGACTTTTGGAAGCTGGATTTCCTCGCACACGTATCATAAGGCTCACTTCAATCATCTTTATACAGTTTACTGTAATACCCTTAATTAATGCACTGAGGGTCAAATCTGAAGAAAGATGATCGATACAGACTACTGCTGGTTTCACCAGCTGAAAACAAAGCTTTTAGACAATACAAAGGAAGTTGAAGCCTAAGACTGCTATTTTAAAGATTAGCTGTCAGCTTCAGCAACGGAGAGTACTATCACCTCCACAACCCTAGTGTATAATTTTGTCTGGGTAGGTGAAAGGGAATGAGAGTACAATTGTTTCACCTCTTGTAATTATTAATGATCCTGCCTTCCCTCAGCACACATACGCAGAGACATTTACAGCCATCAAACATACAGACTGCCAGACCTAGGTGTGTTGGACTGTACCTCCAGGGATCCTAACCAGATGGTATTTTAGGAGAGGACACAGTTCATTTCAGAGCAATCCGAATGAGCAGCTTTCTTTTCTTTATTACACCACTACATTTGGAGGCAATCCACCAGAGGCAGATTCTCTGCTCTCTAAGGAATCATCTGCCCACTCTGTCCATTTAACAGGACGTTCAGCTCAGAAAATCCAGTTGCTGATCACACATGTGGAGCAGATGTGCGAGCATGCATAGCAAAATAAAATATAAAAAATCCCAGCAGCGTACTGGGAGAAATGTAGCGTAACTACCGAAAAACAGTGACACAAAAGCTCTGATTCTGAAAGAGTGGTTATTGTTGTTGTAAGGAGGATTTTTCTTATTACTCTTTCTTAGGGAGAGAAAAAACGTGTAATAAATCCTTTATTATTTTTCTCTTTGGAGGTCAGGGAGGATTATTCATGTTATATTAATGTGGCTTTTTGTTCGTTTTCACAGACTTCTCTTTACAAAGATAAAATTCTAAACATTTTGACCAGACTATCTTGGGGCCCTACCTCTCAGGAACTGAGTGCTGGAAAACTTCCACTGGAAAAAAAACCCACACCCTTTTAAAAGAGGATATCAGACATATACATCTTTTACCCATGCCCCGCTCACTTGCATGGAAAGGGAGAGCACCAGCTGTTTTTCTCATGGTGAATAAGGGTTACTTGGGGAAATCTGACTTCCTGTTTTTACATGGACAGCTACATTGTTGCATAGCCAGTTAATTTTGGTTAGGTCAATAGAGCAAGTTTAATTATTGGAACTTTCCTTATTCACTCAGACTTCATACTGTACAGAAGAAAGAGGGATTACTAGGAAGTCCAAACTGTGTACAGAAGCTGAAAAGGTCATCTTAATTTCATGGCCCTTGCTCAAACACACAAACAATTTTGGGGTGGATGGGATTTGCGAAATGGTGCAACTTGAACCACAGACTAAATTTCTTAATTCAAAATGCATGGAATTAAAAATCTTATAGAGTTTTTTTTTAAAAAAAGAATATTGGAAAAACCCCAATCCCCAAAATTACATATTTAAGGCCCTAGAGTAGCATAACTACTCCTACAGATGTGGTGGGAAAATGATCCAATTCCAAACAACACAACTCCAAACAACAAAAACCTGAGCAGTGTGAAATAGAGAGAACAATGCCATTCAGTTACAGGCAGCACTTCTCAAGTAGTGGCTCTCACAACTGGGACAATTGGTGATAGTGAAACAAAATAGAAACTAATCCCAGGTAACCCCCCCCTAAGGAAACAGGAGCATTTCTGTGATATTAATTTCTAATTTACTTTAACCGGAACACTTAGATTTTATTTTGTTACTTAGTTCAGTGACCAGCTAAGCCCCTTCCTCCTTTTCATATGGTGTTACAAGTTATGGTGGATTTCTAAATCTTGGTCTTGGTTAATGCATCAAAGGACATATGGGCTGATTTCCTTCAGTTTCTCATAATATACATGTAGCCAGCTGTATGTTGTTACATAACTTTAGACTTAAAGCAACCAGATCATTCTAGATACCGTGATCTATTTCTGTGTTTTTGATACAGTAATATTACAGCGGGAGAAGTTCACCAGTGCTGTTATAAGGAAATTTTGGGTTTTCTGTTTAATTCATATCCTTGTTCTTAATAAACATCCCAAAGAAAAATACTCAACAGCAGCAGACAGTAATAAAGAGGCAGAAAATGGCAAAACCACAGTACTGAGGAAACCTATGTGAAAACATTGGTTGTGTCTTCCTGGTTACAGAAAACAAATAGAACTGTTCAAAGCGCTTGCCAATAAGGGCCTGCCAAATAAAATATTGTTTTATGAAGTCAGGAAAAAACTAATTTTAAAGGTTATTGTAGGTTATTTGCGGTCACGTCTTGTGTTGATAAAACATGATGTCATCTTGAAACCTTCACTATTTTTATTTTAGCCTTATAGGTCTTTGTCTGAGACACTATCTCAGCAACTGTAGAAATTTAAAAGTTATTGGGAAGTACTTGCAAGAATCTGTTCTACAAATTGAATGGGAATAAAATAAATTAGATACAAGCCAACAGAATGTAAGAACGCATCAAAGCAGCTGTATTTTAGTGGAGTTTATTTACCTAATCTAGTAATTTAGAATTCCAAGATCACACCAGCAGCAGTAAATTTGAAATCAGTAGATTGCAGAGAGCAATTCACTCCCTATTCACTTTTGTTTCAAATGATATTAACACCACAAAACTTCCCATCATAGCATCTGATTCTCTATCCTGCCTCTGCAACACTGGGGGAATGATTATTGAGGTCAATAATGTTAACTTTATTTGTAATCTTTCACCTTTTTTGGTGGAAAGAGTTTAGTTTATTCACCTTGATGAGTGAGTCACCCCAGCAGCTAACCCAATGCACCTAGATGAGCTGCAGACCAGTGGAGAAGACAGATAATGAAAAGATAATAAGGAGTTAAAGACTTTTCCCAACCACACTTAATGCTTTTGCCTCATTTCTCTCTCATCTATCTAAAATTTGCTGACCTGTCATAATGCCAGATGGAGTATATGGGATATTTTTTTCAGAATCAGGGCTTCCTTTAAGTGGTTTCTTCCATTGAAGCTACCTAATTAACAGCTGACTCAGGTCTGAACACTTTCTTGAATGCTGTGACCACTTAGGAGATTTTTGCTTTTTATCCACTGACAACTTCTTCACTGATGTTCTCACTGCTAAAGCATTTCATCCGCACAAATAAATGCTTACGGCATTTTCCCCTGTGACCCTTTAGGTTTTTGCACCTACTAATTTTTTTCATTAGAACAAGAATACCTCTCTATTTCTCTTTCTCTTTATTCCATTTAAGTTTTGTTTTATAGTCATGGGAAGTGACTTGACATGACCTAAATCTTAAAATATGGAATTTTAAGGTAGTGGATAAATTGTTCAATTTTTTTCTGTGGCCAAAGCTTCTGAAGTCCATGAGGTTATGCTATCCTGATGATGGCCAAAGTATCCTACACGTGGAAGAAGATATGTGCTAGGGCCTGGCCCAATGGGAACAGTTTCTTATGGTTTGGTTACTTTTGGGGATGTGAGGTGATGTATGGTGGATGCTATGAGATACCTGTGGGATACCAAAGCATGTACACACATGAATCTCCCATGATGCAACTTCTGGCTTTATTAGTCTCACTTATTTTCTTAAAATATGCCTGTCTTTAAGTTTAAAGGCAACTCTATGTGGATCTCCGTGTCAGTGAGAAAACATAAGGAGTGATAGCCTGAGTCTCCTGCCAAGGAGCACAGGACTCCTACCCCCATGGAAGGGAGAAGTAAAGGCAGTTTTAGCCTATTTTTACCCCCGCACTAGCCCAGGCTGCTGCAAGCATCAAGGTAGTCTTCAGGTTTTTGTAGAATTTATGTAGCCCAGAGGCCTTGTGTGCTCTGGTGGTGACAGTGTTGCTCAAAGTGCCTGTAACACGTGGTTTGGCACTGCAGTCTCCACCTCCACTGGGGGTCTATTTGATGCCAGGGGTCAGCAGTGACTTTTAGAGAGACAGCCAAAATCCTTCCTCATAATTGCCGGAGGAAATCCTCCTTCAGTTGCATCTGGAGCTTTCAGATTTTTTCACATCTCGGGTCTTTTCCCTGCACAAAAAAAGCTGCAATCCCAGGACAAATCTCACCTAATATATCTTACCTGTAAATGTTTTTTTTTTTCTCCCAGATCAGTTTCTAATACCCTGCTGATGTTTGTTTTTCTGTTTTGCTGCCAGTTGGCATTGCTGATGCTATTTTCATGCTGTACTATCATCATATGCGTGGAATGAATCTCAAGAGTACTGTTTCTCTTAATGGCTTATCGTTTCTATTTTCTGGGTAAGCTTTTCACTCTAACTACACTTGAGTCGGACTTCTATTCCCACTACCAATTTCACTCCACCCAGGTGTCTCCTACCACCCAACTTGTAAATATTTTTCTTTATAGTGAGTGCTGTGAAATTCATGCTTAGGAACCAAGAAGGACTTTCAGACAACTTGGGAAGGTACTCAAAGGCTCTTCTGTTGCTGTGGTTAGTCAATAATATTGAAGTGCAGAAGAGGGAAACAAACTTAGGCGATGGCTGACATTTGTCATGGAACAAATAATGTTTTTTTGGTGGTAAAAATGCTTAACTTGCTAGTTTTCCTCAATAACTAAATCATCAAAATCCGAACTAGGGCAAAAATGTGGCATGCTGAGCCACGGCATTATTGTGTTTCTTAAAAGAAACGTGAAGCGTCTCTAGTTGCCATTTGGCTTCACCTGCTGAATCGTTAGCTCTCTATCTAGTAACATTCTGGCCAGCTAGTCTATCATATTTGAAGTACAATTCCTAAAGCACCGGACAACAATGCAACTTGATTCTGGGTTCAGCTAAATTTATCTTTCTCCTTATGCTGTCACCTACATGTACAGAAGGACTTGCAGGTGGTTGTTTTTTTTTTTTCCTTTCTTTTTATTCTTACTGCTCATAAGCTAAAACAGACACTTTGTTCTGGTTTTAAAACATGGGAAAAAAGTGAGCAGTGGGAGTTCTCTGGGTTAGTGACAGTTATGTGTAAGGCAGGGGTAGGATGGGATGGAAAATGGTCCAGCTGTCTAATAATTTCACTATAATAGGACTGGAAGCATATATTGTATGATACTAGAGCAAAAGGGGCCCATAGCCCTTGCATTTTAATATACGCTCACTCATGACATAGCTAATAAAAAGAAATCATATGCTGTTTTTCATAGGAAATTGCACTCCATTCTGAAAGGTAACTTTGCAGGCAGAAGAGACAGCAGAACACTGACAGCAGTTTTCTCTGACTGAGTTGAGCTAATTTTCCATAGACCTTGAAGGACAGTCTTGAAGAGCTTCTTTCTCAGAAAAGCAGAAAGCCCTGCCAGGTAGGAGTCTGGGAGATGAAGACACAATAAAAAGCTCTGCTGCCAGCTCAAGTCAGTGGGACAGATCCAAAAAGGGTCATAAAACTGAGACATCCCAACAAAATGCATGGAATTTGCTCTGCATCAGAGCTTAATAGAGTCTCTTAAGAAAGACTACCTTGCAGTTCAAAAACATACAGCCACTCACAGGACACAATCACAAAAACAGCTGTCTGTGCATTTCCACCCTCACTGTCATACCATCCTGTGAGAAAAATATGTAAGAAAAGTGCTCCTTGAACATATTAGGAAAGGAGAATTAACATACAGAGTCAGAATCATGAAACCAATCCATTTCTTCCACTGAACAGCAGCCAGTCCTGTGAATTTGGGCTTTTGGGCATTTTAAGCCACATTCTGACTTCTGGTCTGGGATAGCTTGATGCATAAGAAAATGGAATAGTACACAGGATATCTTGGTGTAATTTTTTGCTTCACTAGTGTTTTTTCTGAATGGTGTGAAAGGAGGTTACTATCTGTCTCAATCTTCAGTTCTCAGCTTTAATACAAGGTTAGATTTTCTGTATCTCATCAAAGTGCCAGGGATATTAAACTCTATTTAACATAATAATGCATTGGCAATAGATGATATTCATTAAGTGAGCACATCTGACCTTTTTTATAGTCTTCTAGTAGAGACATAACTTCATCAGGAAGGCTGAGGATATTTTAGCCATTCTACGTTAGGTGTGTAAGAATCTGAAGGACAGAAGCTCTCTAGCTGTGGTCTTTTTGCCATCACAGGAGACAAATGAAGAGGCACCTTTACATTATGGGACTGGTTATGGTGGTGAGGGAAGGATGCACTTTCACTATGTGTGTAAACTGATTGGTTTTATACGGCAGCATGAACTCAGATATCTCTGACTTCAAGGAGGGAGTTTTGTCCAAGCCTGCCATAAAGAACCATTTCACAATGATGTTGTGAGGGTTGATGTGTACAGATTTCTCTGAAGACAGAAATCTTATTGACAAGTGCTGTTATTATTATATTAAGAATAACGTAAAAATTGCATATTATTTATTATGAAATCCTGCTACATGTATTTCATGAGCAAACAGAATGGGACAAAGGCACCCAAATGTCATTCAATTCATTTAGTTCCAGTAGCACAAGGAGGACTTTAACTCAAGTAGATATATATGTGTGTGTGTGTGTGTGTGTGTGTGTTTGTGTGTGTGTGTGTATCTGTCAGACTAAAGGCAGCCTTAAAATGTTCAGTAAAGAATGTTAGTGCCTCTATTTGACTAACTCACTGATTTTTATACAGATGCACATACTACTGCATTTCTATGTGCTTATTGTATGTAGAAATTTTTTTTGGTACGTGCTTTTAATCCTTTACTGGGATTTGCGTGTATAGCAAAGAACACGTGATGATCCAGGGACTGATAACGGACTATTCAACAATTTTGTCTCTTCGTCCCTACTAGTAATGAACACCTACCAAAAGGTCTTATTTGTAAAAATTACTCAGGGTCTGTGCGAGTGATGGAATCAGCCTGGTTCCTGGTATTAATCTCAAATAGACGTCATACCGTAACAGAGTCAAACAGTGCAGCAGGAGCAGAAGGTTTGTGCACCATAAATACAGTCATGACATAATGGAATTCCTCAAAAGATGTTACTGATTTTATAGATACTTTTTCTTGGCCTATGGCACCATTTGAGAATTGTTCCACCAGTCTAATGTCACAAACTCTTGACACACTTCAAGGTTGCAATAAGCTTTAGGGCAGTCCAAGTAACAAGTCTTAGGAAGCGAGCAATCCACCCAATTTACTTTGTTTATTGCATTTTGTAGCTCAACACAGGGTGCTCAGTTTAAAGAGTACTTATTTGAAGATGTATCTCCATATATATGTCTGTGTGTGTGTGTCATTACCACTATTGCTTTGAAAGTAAATTGTGTTAATTTCCAGCAAGTAACATCCTGCACAAGTGGCTCTGTAGAATTTCTGCATCTCCTTTGTTTCTTTTTGAATTGACAGAGAATCGTGACACAAAGTAGGGAGATAGTTGTCAGATTTGTAATACCAGCAATACTTAAGGATTTGCAAGATTTAAAAGAACAGCTACTAGTAAGGAGCACATATTTTTGTTGTCCAAAGAGTATCTGTTTTGTTCCATTTAGTATACAGCTGAATACTTAGGCTGTAGGCAGATGTTTAGTTTGCAGGCAGCTGTGTGAGTTTAAGATATTACTATCCCCAGCTGTTTGCTACCAGCATGTTACTCAAGACCCTTGTCCTTATAGCTCTGCAAGGCTTTACTGGGATTTCTGTCTAGCTAAGGCAAGGTCATTTGGGCTAGTTCAAACCCATCATCATCAGCCACTGCTGTTATGATGTGCTGGAGGATATGAAGCATTCCTCCTACAGTATCTTCTGGTGGGGATCCAGGAGTGGTGTCTTCACTCTGGTGAACTCCAAGCCTTCCAGGAGCATCTCTTTTTGGCAGATCCGAATTCCCCACCCCTGACAGGCATCCATCCAGAGTCTCCTAAACACTGTCAATTATAAATAGATTGTGAATAATCACCTCCTTCTTGGATCTTCAGTAGAGATAAGATCTATATTACATAGGGAACTATTCAGGTACCTAAACAAAGGTATCTAATGTCTTTTCAAATATCTAGGTTATTGCAGTGTAGAGGTCTTTGATATCTTAGGGTTAAGCTGGCAGTAGACACCTATTTTTAGTAATCAGAATTTTTCCTTCAGCATTGAATAGCTCTCACTGAAAGAAGGTAATTGTTTTGTTTGGAGAGCTACTAGAAATTTTATACAGCACAGCCTGAACCCAGTGAACTACAAATTCAAAGATTACTTTAATGATGTTTAAATAATTTCAAATCCCAAAATCTTTGTGAGGAAGATTCTTAAGAGAGGGCATTATAAAAAGGACATCTCTATAGACATAATAAAATATTTCATTATTCAAAACTTTTTCTAGCAGAAATAAAAACTTCTTCAGTCCTCCTTGGTTAGAGTCCTTGAGATCTATTTCTCATAATGTAATATTTAGAAAAAACTATGAAATATCAATATTAAAGTTTGTATCATTGTAATTTTAAATAAAAAAAAGAAAAAAGTACTGCCACAAACCTGAATGTTTTTCTCACTGTCTCCTACAGGACTGGGAAAGTTATAAATCGGATAACAGTGTGAAACAGAAGTGTGTATTCACAACAGAATATTCTGGAGACTGTCAAAATGGCCCCTTAATTATGGGTTTACACTTCTTTTGTGGGAGGTGGATCAGTTTTTTTTTTTCGCAAAATCCTTTGCTTCGGGACAGAGTGCTTGTTACCTTTACTCTCCAGTTTGGATGTGTAATGGTGGAATCCTTTTGTTGCACTGGAGCGTGCATATAAATATTAATGAAAGAAGAGAGATGTATTTTATACATTTATTGTCTGTTGCTTTCTCTACGCAATTTTTTGCTATTTGAATATAATTCAAAAAGCTGAGCGACAGTGCTTACCATTTCAGGCAAACAAACTCCAGTAAGTGATTCCACATGCTGGTTGAGAAAGAGTCTTTCACTGTGCTAAGCCTACAAATCATGCTTGTAAGACCTTCTCTTTCTGGATTTGACCTCTCATTTTAAATTCAATGTATCTATTTTAGTTGCAATTTAAAACAAGTTGTCCCACAATCTGATGAAGACTACTTGCTTTCTGTGCCAGAAAAGGGCATATGTCACAAGAAACAGTCTGCACAGGTACTTCAGTGTTGCTTATTTGACAGATGACCTTGATGTGAATCTCCACTGGGGGCTGAGGCTGCTTATGTCCATGTTTGGTTCAGGTTGTCTAGTAACTATTTTCTTCAACTAGGGCAAAGGTACAAAGTTCTTCTAATTTTTGTCTCAATGCTTCTTGGCATCATCCAAAAAGAACTATTTTGTTTTTTAAGGGAGGAATCTAAGGCAAGAAGTCTCATTTACTGTACACTTGGTTTTAATATTTTACAAACAACCAGTATCCAGATATCTCAGGCTGTACTAAAATAGAATGAGACTCATGAGGTACAAAGAGTCTGAGGAAGCTACTCTGTATGTCCATATCTGGATAGATCTCTAAAATATTAGCAAGATAAAAGTTGAATTAATATGCCTAGAGTCTTCGCGTACCATTTTTCTCACTTCAAAGCATAACCATAAAAATATTTTAAATAATATTCTAAATAATTCCAAATAATAAATGATAATTATGTAGTCCACTACAGAGAAGTGGACCAAGTCTTTAAGACAAAGGTTCCAGTGGACCTTCTGCTTTAGACCCCAGAAGACATTGAGGGATTGAATAATTAAGTCCAAAAGTTCCATAGAAGAGTAAGATTGTGCTGTTACAGGGTCATAGATCATGGTTGTGGATCAAGAAGAAAATAATGGAATTTTCAACAAAAAGCAACTGTAAATTCATCATATAAAGAGTTCTGTGTATTCTCCTTTCTTCTTCTTGTTCCTCCCTGTCTACAAACTGTCAACACTTGCAAAATGATTTCTGAGTATTTGTATGCAAATGTAACTGTATGACTTAAATTTAAAATGACTGACCTAGTAACAAAGTTATTTTTATTTTGGGGGGATGAGCAATGCAAATAATAGAAAAATGCAGCTCTTAATTCATTATTTCATGTCATCAATGTTTTATCCTTTGTATACTTATGGCATCTATAAACTGAAGCATGAGCAGATTAATGATGGTATTTTATTCCAGTTGTACTGAGTTCAAGTCCTTTGGAGGAAAAATATTCTTTTCAATATGCTAGCACTCTTTTTAAAAAAAGTCCCAGTGCCTAAATGTTCAAGAAGCTTGATTTCCATTCTCCACAATCATTTAGGATGTTTTTTTATGATACTGTGTGTATTAATGTTTTATACCATGACAACAACACTAGAGAGACATTCAGTGGCTGCTTAAAACTGCATCCAGACAGCAGCTGAAGATGATATATGCCACATTATTGCAAAAGATGTTACAGAATCAGAGCGGGCTGCTTAGAGGGCCACTGACTGGACTAAAATATCTCTTAGAGAACTGCCTTCCATTAAGAATATGTAGCACTTTTAAGGTGTTGTATGCTGTTGCTATGGTTTTATTATAGAGATAGAAATTCATGAAGTTTTCTTTGTTTCTTAGTGTTTACTCTGTTTCCATTTTGTTGCATACTTGTGTCTTGACTCAGCCTCTGGAAATAGCCATATTCTTCTGGGCTTGTAATGCTCTAACATCTTGGCTCTCACAGCAAACAAACTTATGTAGCACCAAATTGCCTTGCCTACAAAAAATATTTCTGAAGGTTTCTGTGAATTGGAGGTGCATTAATCTGAATGATAGACTCTTCTCAGCCTGTTTAGCTTTATACCTCATTCAATAGACAGTTTAATGGATGATCCACAACAGTACATTACATTTTTGAGCTCTGGGAATTACTCTGCACAGCCCAAGACTGGGGACTGGATTTGGTGGCTGAAATCCAAAAGCTTTTTCCTTTTTTAAGTACCAAACATTGCCTCTTGCCAAGTGGAATAATTTTCCCATCTGTTGAAGGGTTTTCTGCCCTTGGTAAGAATATTCAGTTTCTCTGGTTCCTTTAGGCTCACACTAGTGTAAAATAGAAGTAACAGAAGTCAACAGTAATAGCAATAAGCAACTGAAGTCAAAAGTGTCAGGGAGTCAGACCTCTAGGTGTGAAGGACCAGAAGAAGACCTGTCTGTGTCCAGAGTGGCTTAATGTAATCTCCATTGTCTTCATCTAAACACCTCCATTTAATGAGTGATGTTTCATTTAAAACTGATCAGGAGATCTTTTACTGTGATGCTTTCTTGGTTAACACACCAGCTGTCTTTGAAAAGTTTCGAGAGGAATATGGTATGATGGGAGCTTTTAAGAACAGTATTTATTTCATATCCCTGAGGACTCTTGAGTGTAAAGCCTTAGTTTTCAGTGTGGAGAGTGCCAGGGACATAGCATACGTCCATTAACACTGCCCAAAGGCACTGCTGCAGCTTGATAAGCTCTGATCTTCACAGAGTGACAATTTGAGTGAAAGGAGAACCAGATGTAGATGCTACAGGCTGGTGACAGCTGAGCATGGCCAGGAACAGCTGGCTGCCCAAAAGGTGAATAAAGTTGGGACACCAGGCCCACCAAGCTGACATGCTGGGATTTGTTGAGCTGCTGAACTGAGTATTGAACTTGCCGCAGGTCAGTCCTTCTGAGAATACCATTTTGCGTTAAGTTCCACGGAGTTTAAGCCTCCGTAGTTGCAGAATATGCATAGAAAAGGGCTAATATGTATAAACATGGATATACCAAAATGTAATAGATGTATATTGGTACGTGAAATGTACAGGTCCCAAAGAATTTACTCCAGTGTTATTCCCTAATAACTGGAAAATGTATTTTAAAAGTAATTTTGTGTGGCTATTTTTGTCACAACACATTTCAGAACAGCTGCCATAACACTGGGAATTTATTTCTAAAAATATATTAAAAAAAATCCCCTTCATCTGGCAGCAAATGACTTAAGTAGACACTACAGTGCACAGAGACATATTCCAAAAGCACATGATGTAAAAATCTTCTGGTTATTACTGGGTTAAACAGCACTATTCTGGAAAGTACCAAAAATTGCATGTAACTTTCAAAAAGGGATATTTTGAACATTTCCACTGGGTCAAAGTAAAAATATCTATACATCCTTTTTAGGTGATTATATTCAGCAGACTGGCATTGCTAGAGTGACTTAACACATCCATTACTGAAATTATAATTTAGTGATAATCACTGTGTAGAATTCCAGTGTTCTATTACTACAAGTGAGAGCCCATGGAGAAAGCCAGCTTCCAGCATCTCTAGGGCCTTGGAACAAGTGCCTGTGATTTTATAATTTCCAGACTTGTAACACTAAGTTTGGGAGAAGCTGTACCTTCGTTATGTAGGTTAAAGAGCCCTTTCTTTGCTGATTTAAAATGAAGGATTTTCATTGTCATATCAGAGCCAACACATCTAATTAACATGGAAAATATGTTTGACCTACACTGGTTAAGAAGATGACTTCCTTGCACAAGTTGTAAACACTTGTAGGCATTATACCAAAACTTAAAAGCAATTTGTGCTTTATGAAAATCTATTTAAGGTTCAAATAAAAAAACAAAATAAAACCAGAAAACAAAGAAATCCCTCACACAAAGCACCTCTTCAGAACCAGAGTATCAACACTCTGCAACCAGTATTTCAAAAAATCCATTTTTGCAAACAGCATTCCTTCTCCAGCATGATGACTGAACTGAAAGATAAGGCCTAAATTGTATAACAACATAAAAGGCAAATGCACTTTAATTTCCCAATACTACTTTATTTTCTGTTTTCTAGTTCTCAAATGTGGCCCCATTTACGAAGAAGTGAGACAAATATTCACGACCTAGAAAATGAAGGAAATAAAGACTGACGGAGAAAGGAAGTGGAGAAGAGCAAAGGCTCTAATGCGTCAATGTGATGACTAAAGCTACTTCAGATTAGTGGAAAACTCTCAGTAAAATTCAAAGGGCTGACATTTCAGGACAAGATCTTCCACACTACTTTGCAGTTTTGTACTTTGTTTCAGTTCATTTTAGTGGAGGAAAATTAATAAATTATCAGCAGGCTGTATACAACCCAATTCCAGTCAAGTGGTGAGCCGAGTCGATCTCACTGTCTGTATCATCAATGAAAATATTAAAAAACACTGGTTCCAGTATGGATCCCTGAGGGACACCACTTGTCACTGATCTCCATCTGGACGTTGAGCCACTGATCTCTCTGGATGCAACCATCCAAGCAATTCCTTATCTGTCGAACAGTTTGCCCATCAAAACCATATCCCTCCAATTAGAGAGAAGATGTTGCGGGGGCTGTGTCAAAGGTCTTACGAAAGTCTGTGTAGATCATTTCTCTTGTCCACTGATGTAGACACTCAACCATAGAAGGCTACTAGGTTGGTCAGGCAAGACTTGCTCTTGGTGAAGTTATGCTGACTGTCTCGAATCACCTCCCTGTTCTCTGTGTGCCTTAGCACAGCCTCTAGGAGGATCTGTTCCACGGACAGGCACGGACATGATTCTGGCAGATTAGTTGTCCCCAGGGCCCTTTTTTCTACCCATTTAAAAATGGGTACAGTGTTTCTCTTTCTCCAGTCACTGTGGACTTCATGTGACTTCCATGACTTTTCAAATACCATGGAGAGTGGTGACTACATCAGCCAATTCCCTCAGGACTCTGGGATACATCTAATCAGGTTCCAAAGACTTGGGTACGTTCAGGTTTCTCAGGTGGTCACAAACACAAACTTCTCCTACAGTAGGAGGAACTCTGACCCTCCTCAGTCCCTGTCTTGTGATCCATCCTCTTGAGATGTGTGGGACAAAAGGTTGCCAGCAAAGACGGAAGTAAAAAAATTATCGAACTCCTCAGCCTTCTTTATGTCCATTGTTACCAGTTTGCCAATTGTTTTCATCAGGGAGGGTACAGGTTTTTTTGACCTTCCTATTCTGGCTGACATACTTGTAGATGCCCTTCTTATCATTCTTTGAGTCCTTTGCCAAGTTCATCTCCAGATGCACCTTGGCTTTCCTGACTCCATCCCTATAGAGCCAGGCAACATCTCTATGCTCTTCCCTGGATACCTGTCCCTGCAGCCACTGCTTGTGCATTTCCTCTTTGCCCTTTAGTTTGACCAGTAGGTCTCAACTCATCCATGCCGGTCTCATGGCTTCCTTTCCTGATTTCTTATACATCGGGATCAAGACCTCCTGCGCTTTTTTGGAAAGGGTCCTTAAAGGTCTATCGGCTCTGTTCTGCTCCCTTGTCCCTAAGGGCAGGGATACGAGGACAGTAAGTTCCATGTTACAAAGTGTTTTATACAGTTTTTTTTGCTCTTAGCTACAGTGATGCTAGTCCCTACCCTTTCCATAAGACCAGAAGGGAACAGACAACTGGAGGAGTAAGAAGAAGGACTATTCCTATCATGGCAGGTGGGGTAGACGAATATCTTAACTTGAATACAGGAGGAGAGTTGAAAGAGAAAGGAAAGAGCTATTTCCTTTAGTGATACTTACCCAAAATCTTATCGACTCTTCCTCATGCCCTCACGTTCACCTCATGGGAGGATCTGTTTTGCTATCTTTATAAACTTTGACCACCCTGAGCGTCGTCTTGGTGTTCTTGTTTTGGCAAAAGTCAACCTTGTCTGCAGTGATAGAGAGATCTAAGACAACTCTGCAATGGACCTTGATTTGCAGAAATATAGAGCTACAAAACTTAGAGGACCTTCAGGTTATCAAAAAAACCCTAATCACTTATTTTAAAATGCTCATGTGCCTTTGTGCAAGGACAGATTTCTGGAAGCAAATAAATTATTCTGCAGAATAAACTAATGAACTCTTTCGTGCAACATTTTCAGTTTGGATTCAAACTGGAAATTTTCAGCCTTTATGGTTAGGACTTTCTGGAACATCCTTTTTGTGACCCAGAGCGTGGGTTTTGCATTGCAGAATGTGAGTTTTGCAATGCACAGTGCAGGTCTTGCAATGAATGGTGTGGGTTCTGTACCTGCAGAGCATGGGGTCTGCTCCACAAAGTGTGTGCCTTTTTGGTTCAGCCTTTCTGATTCAGTCTTTTTATTTCAGCGTTTTTACATCGGTCTTTTTGGTGCAGCATTTTTGTATTGTTTTTTTTTGCACTCACGTTATTTTTTTTTATGGCCTTCGTGGTTTAGCCTTTTTGGATCATTCTCATTTTAAGAAACATTTTTAAACTGTTACATTTCTCTGCCTTTTGCTTCCAGCGCATCTCCAGCTCCCACTTCCAGAAGGAGACAGCTTGTAAATGCATGTTAACAAATTCAAATGCTACAGATTAATTTTACAGTCCTCAGTGCTTGTTATTCTCACCTCATGAATCCAGAAGTGTCTATGAATTTGAAGGATTTTTGGGGGGTATGACCTCATCTCCCAGTTTTACTTATTCTCTAGTTTCATTTTCCCCTGCAACTCATTTCAAGCTAGCAAGCCAGACTTTCCAGAAAAGCATAATCTACTACTGCTTTCCTCCCTTTCTTTATGTCTACTGCCTGTGTTCATCATCTCGCTGTGGGGCAATAGTTTTCATCAAAGGATGGTAGTTATTTCTAAACATTTTTAATATTTTATATGCTTTTTATGCTCTCAAATCCATAATTTTACAATTCCACAGATCAAATAAATCTCAGGCCTTCAAAATTGATACAATGAAAGTTTTAGCTTCACATGCACAGCTGAAAATGAGGCTTTAATTGCCAGCTTAGGAAAAGGGCTGAAAATATTTAGCCAGTGAATATGCAGTAAATTTGAGAGGTCAGAGCAATAGATATCATGCTTGTCTTCCACAGGGCACAGCATATAAGGCTAGGAAACAGTCTCATGAAGCATATTGCATGTGATGTGTGACCAACAATGTTTCAATTTTTATTGTAGAGATAATAAAAAGTGAAACAATGCTTCTTTCTTTTGTTATTAAATCCTTTGCAGGTGAGCGTTTTACCGTTTATACATTGGGTTTTAGGTTTATTTGTTTTCCAAAAGTGAAGGGAGAATATTTTTAAAATGGGTTATGTTCTTTCAAATTTCTGTTTTTGTCTGCATGAAGCTCAAGAAAGCTTTGCAGGTGTCAGGAATAGGTTCTGAAAATTCAAAACAGTTGATGGATCTATTACAAAAGAGGTTAGTGAGAGCTGAATAAAGAAAACCCCACCTCCTCAAAACTTCCCTGTAGCCCAAATTTCATATTCCTATTTCTAAATATGAATGTTAGAAAGATTCTCAACAAGAGTTCATCAGGACTTATTTCACAGGAACAAAACAACATTTTTTCTCCCAAGAGCTTTTCTTGGAAAGAAACCCAGTAATTTTTTTTCAGTTTGAAAACAAAACCACCAAAATGGATCATAGGAAAGCAGAAAAAATGGAAAATTACAGTGCCAAATAGTTAAAGATCTACAGGCCTGTAAGTAGCTGGCAAGAGGGTCAAATACTGACTCTCTTAGATACTGACCCTCAGTATGTTACTGAAGTTTAAATAATAGGTGGTATTACTAGTTCAACCTGTTTTCTTATGGGATGTCAAAAACGGGATGTTAGGGAAATATTTAATTATATAATAATAAGGGATTTCTGCACTAAATCTCTCAACTGTTTGCAGCTGACCAATCAGTTGTTTCTGAAACACTGTGTCTTTGACGTTAAAGAGGCTGCCAAAAGCTAGATCAACTAGTGCCAGCTGCTATGATATTTGTGATACAAATGTATTCCCAAAGGGCATTTGCTTTACTTTAATTTTCACTATACCCCAGTTATGTATTCATTCAGGTTGTCTGTTTTGTGTGGTTAAGGGTAATGGAGTTCAGGACGGTTTTGAAAATAAGTGTCTCGAAAGTCAAGATAAATAATTACATGACGGAAACATTAGATGGATTTTCTTGTTGTGGCTTATTACCCACATCTAATAATGATTAAAAAAATGAAACCCCAAAAACTAGCCCCAACCAGCACCAACAAAACCACCCACCACTGTAACAACAATTTGGTTTAGTTGTAACACAACAAAGATGCAAAACCTATTTTAATGCTGATTTTACAAACAATAGAGAATATAATAACATTTTTATTTCTCTTATGTTATGAAAATCCTGTGTGAGATTTTTCTCACTCATTTTAGAATTGTTTGGAAAAAGATAGAAGAAATAGAAACCACAAAGCCTATAGTACTTACGAGTGTCCTGCCAAAAACTCTTGACATATAATTGGAATTATCTTAGAGGCGAATGAGCAGGCACACAGCTTTAATGACTGTCATCTAAAGAAGACAGAATAAATGATATAAGATTTTCAGTGTATTGGATCAGTGAAAAAATAAACACTCCATTTTCCCATCAGTCCATGGGATTCATTGTCATAGAATACCAAAATTTTACAAAGGTTAAAAAACAGGAGTAGTTTATTCAGGGAAAAAAGAGTCCAGCAAGGACTATGCAACACGAAGATAAAAGCTCTACCTCAAGAACTCCTTGAAGATATCATCTAAGTAGAATGTTTTGTGAGAAATATCCCAGCATACTTCTTTTGTCCTTATACAGGTACATGAGATAGGAGGGTGCTCTTCTTCCCAGCACTACTGGTGCAGGTGTTGTAGAACAATTCCTAAGTGCCAAAGAAGCTCGATAGCACATGATTGTTTTAGTGCAAAGAGAAGAGAGAGGCAAATCAGTGCATGTTGGCACTCTTTGATTGGTAGCTCAATAATAAAGTCTTTGATGTGTTTGCTGCTTGTTCTTCCATCCCTTTTTCTTAGGTAAGATACATCAAGGTCTCTTGACCTTGTAGGCAGTTATTCTTTCTGTGGCAGTAGTCCAAACAGTCCAGTGATGGAAAAGATTTCATTTACCTTCTTTCAGAGTTTGTACCTCTGCTGTCTTATTACAATTCCTGGACCTACCTCTGTTGGTATTTTACTGCTAGCTAGGCTTCTGCAGCAGAGGATATACCCAGACCACATCAAAGAAGAACAAAATGTTACTTACAAGTGGGAACTACTACTCTAGCAGTAGTAACTACTGCTCTAACATCTGTTGTTCTTCAAAGCATGCTCTGCATTTTTTACACTACATATCTATGAGCAAAGGTTGATTTTTCCTGAAAATTCATGCACTTCAGCAAAACCAGAAAGGTATAAATTAAGCCCTGCAAAAGGAAAATGAGAAGCAAAGCATAGATGAGTCTGCAGGGCACTCTCCAGAGAATGAAATGCGCCATGCAGCTCATCACCAGGGCTCCTTCCTTCATTTCTTCCCATTCCTTCCTCATGCTGTTTGCCTTGCTCCCATGCCCATGTGGGCCCAATGCAGATACTCAAATAAAAATCAAGGGCACAACAGTGATGAACAACTGCTATTTTCTTTTACTGTCTGATCACAGTTTGGCCATTACCGTGTACTGCTTTCTGACAGTCCTTAACAAAAGAGATCCAATCAACAACATTCATTCTGCATGTTGTCTAATTGATGGTGTCTTTGGTGAAAAAAACTAATTCTATATTTGTGAGAGAAGTTATTTTCAGCAATAATTATCCCATTTGTTTTGGTAACTAGGGAATGGGAATTGACATGATGTATTTCTCTGGAAACAGGTAATGGTTGATAAGCAGAGATTTGAAGATATTATTTAAAATTTCAAATCCACTTTGCCGCAGTCATTTCCAACTCTTGGTGGCTATTATGGTCTTGGTATTTAAAGATATTTTATATAGCCTCCTCTCCTCCTACTCCAAAGAAGTTCTGTTGCATTTTTGTGACTGAGTGTTGCCATTCATTGCTTGGAGTAGGTAACAAGAACTGTATATTCCTTCAAAAAGAAGACTATCCCCAAAGGCTTACTTCAAGTTATGTTTTGAATTTAAAGTCAAAGTTTAAAATCTGATTATTGCATCTTCTTTTTAAACATGCTTTTAAGTTTGTTTGCATGTGGAAAATATTTTCAGTTAGAAAAACATAGTTAATATATTTATTCCTACAAACTGAATATGTGACACGTGTTACAAGAAACCTTTATATGTATGAAAGCTAGCCATATGAATTTTATTGCTCTTGCTGTTCCTTATGTGACTCTTTGCTGCTGATGTGGCTAAAAACAATTTGGCCCATTGCTTTGCAGCCTACAAGGATTTATAAATGCATATCCCTTCCTATAGACTCGTAGAAGACCCTTTCTTTAACTACTGGTGTTCACTTAAGGACCATACTTTACTTATTTTTGTTTATTTGCCCCAGTTCCTCTTAATGCCAGTTTGTTGTCTGTTACTATATATGGCATCGGAAAAAATCTTACCTCATTTTAGAAACAGTAAACTTGTTTAATTCCTTGGAAGTATTTGGAGTTGTTTCAAATTTATGACAGTAAATGGGAGATGAGAATTCTGCCTTCAATGGTCAGCTATTCTGGACAAGCTCCCTTAACATGCAGAAAAAAGTCTTAAATGAACATTCAGGTAATTCAGTACTAGTGATCTTTGTTAAGAGAGACTGATTATAATCGTTGTTGTTATTATTATTCCTTTGTGTTTGAGTAAATAGTGTTAAGTTGAATAGGCCAGGGTCATATGACCTTTTAGGCCACTGATCAGAAAAAACGGTAAGTGGATTAAGACAGAGTAAGCAAGGGGAGTACTAGGACAAGGGGAAGTCAGGGTCAGGTCTGTTTCAATGCGTTAATCTTGGTTCCTTCAGTTCTCTTCACTGTGGGTGGTAACTGTCTGAGTTCCCTGAAGTGTTTACAGTTGAAGTCATCTTTAGACAGGTGGACTTATTTTGAGTTCTGCCAATTTCATATTTATTTTCCTTGAATTCCAGCATAGTCCACATTTTCCTGTTGTTTCTTCATGTAGGTAGATGCTTAGCAGAAGCCTTCCTTTCCAGTGTCTCTTTTTAGATCTCCTACATTTAAGTAGTGTTATGTATTGACTCATGGAATTTTTTATTTTTTTTTAAAAAAAGCAAAAAACACCCAACAAAAACCCCAAAGATTTTATGTTATCTGTATTTTACGTTATCTGATTTTACATCATCTGTACCCACTCATGTGGGTAAACAAATCTCTTAAACAAGATACTCACTCACCGTCTAGATAGGAACTGTTGTCTGCATTGAAATGTGCTTTGCAGTGGCATCTTTAGCTGGATCAAGTGATACTTCCCAAACTGTGAGGGCTGTGGTCCTATGTGACCACTCCAGCATGGCCAAGAACCATTAATACTGATTGCCCTAAACTACTTGCAAAACAATTCCTAATAACATTAACTGCATACAAAAGACTGTGCTATGTGACCATTTCTGCAGCCGTAGTTTCTACGATTTCTAAGTATCTTGTTTATGTACAGTTTGGTCACTTCTGATGCAGGAATTGCCTGAGAGATCCTCCTTAATGTCTAGGTTCTTCAGTCAGGGTGGTAATGAACTACTAAAACATATCAGTATCAGCTATTTGTTTGTCTAGGCACAGCGGGAGCTGCTTGGACTTCTGAAAATTTGCTCCTGGAGTGCTTCTGGAAGTACTTTGTAGTGAAGGTGGCAAGGAAGGAGTTCGTTTCAACCACTGTGTCTCCAGCCAGTCCATAATCTCCAGTCAGCCCAGTGTTCTTATCTCTGCTGGGAAGGTCTTGGACCACCCAGGCAATTATAAATTGCACTGTGGGAGTTTCCAGGCCCAGCCTTTATACACAGCTATACTGCATTTATTGCTATAGGACAAACTTGAATTCAATCATTCTGCCGCATTTATAACAAATTTCAAAGTCCTTGCCACATTAGAATGAAAGTGCTTATTAGAGGATCACTGGTAGCTTTTTAGGGCTGCTTTATGGCTTCTCTGATACGGTGTGTGTAGGCAAAAGAAATGCTGAGCAGCTCTGCAAGGGACTATTTTGATACAGATTGGAATTTTGGCTATCTGTATTAAAATTTGGAGATGGATCCCACACATCCTTTTTGCTGTGCAGAAGTTACACAAAGAAGAGAAAGGCAGTCAAGCTTTAGAGCAGAATAAAGACAACAAAAGAAGGCAGAGGTTAGAAAACAGCAGAAACACCATTTGATAGAAAATGAAAACAATTGCTACGTTACTTGAAGGCATTTCAGCTTCTCAACTGGTTGCACGCGTAGACAGCTTTTACACAAATATTTGCATGCTTAGATTTATAACAAAATGTTACCCACAAGAGTCACATGCATTATTGTAGACAGGCACTGAGGTAACCAAGCTGAAATAGCAGAAATACAAGGCATTCCAGGGGCACATGAGGAGCACATGTGCATAGCTTTGCTCACCCACTTTCCCATATAAACACAAACACACGACTCGAGTGCACACGTCCGGGGATCTTTCCCAAGCTCCTCATACCTTACATGATACATACCCATTATGCATGAATGACTATGTATACATAGTTACTTATGCATTGACTTTACATTTATAATCATGTTTTATGGCTGGCACTGGTTTACTTCCCAAAATGTACCTCTCTTGGACCTGTAACCTCTCTGATTGTGTAGCATCAACAATAGTGGCCACCAGTATTCAGCCACAGCAGCAAGTGCTGTTCCCCTCTTTAACCCAACAGTACCCAGGGGAGAGCAATGCTGCTATGTTTTGTGTCTCTATATATTAAAAGAATCCCTACTTTGTGTTGGCCTCGGGTGAGCTGAGAGGCGTCAGCTGGGAAATTTGGAATAGCAGGTATGTCTTCATGAAATTTAAAATAATTGTAATCCCTAAAACATGCAGGATGGGAAAAGTCTTTATGTGTTCAAAATGTACATTATACATGGCTTTCAAAATAAAAATGACTGTGTGTCTGCAGGATGAGGATTGCTCGGAAAAGCTGGCACTGGGTTGGAAGTAGGCCAGGCACCTGCTGCTCCTGCTGCGGCCTGGAGGAGCATTTGTGTCTGGGCTTGGCACAGCCCCGCAACGAAAGCTGTGCCAGATGCAAAGCACAGCTTCAGGTTCAACCCCTCCAACTACTTAGCTTTCTGAATTTGGAGTTTTATTTCAGGGCTGCCTCCTGTAATGCTGGGAAACTTATGTACTGTGGTTTATACATGTTTTTCTAGGAAATAAAAAATGATTGGGAATTCTGTAGATTGTTTGTCTTTTTTTTTCTGGTCTTCTGGCTTCTTTTTTTTTTTCTTGTTTGTTTGTTTGAGGTTTTTTGTTTGTTGTTTTTTAATCTCTTCCTTTTCCTGCATGCTTTTTCATTTGTACTTTTTTTTTTGATTTGCCTTGCTACTGTAAGAGTCGACATGACTAAGACTTTTAATTCTTAAACACTAAATCTGAGGTTACTTAGAATAATAAAATATTTACTGAGCCTTCTAGTATGGGCTGTTTAAAAATTCCTTTATCATGAGAAGACCTTAAAGCACAGATGTCACTATACTTTTTATTAAAACTTGATCCTGCTAAATTTAAAATTGATATAAACACTAGCCATCTACAACGTAAGTTTGACCAATAATTTATTCCATAAAAAGTTACCTTCAAAGAAGGTTGGGTTGGTTTTACCTCACCTAGCTTAAATCACTTTCAGTGTAGATGTTTACCCTAAGCTTGTCACCGTAGCCTCCTTTTATCTATAACAAAGTGAAATAAGCACATTTTTTCTTGAGAGTTGCTTGGCTGATTTTAGACTAAGAGAAATTGTACCCTACAAGATCCATTATATTGCATGACTAGCTGTGAGATGACTCTTGCTCCTAAACATTACGGACACACAAAACTGAAATTGAAGTACATCAGTAGTTTGAAATTAAATCCTTCAAAATTAATTGTAAAATACAATTTAAAGAGCTGTTTTGATCTGATTGCCATCATATAGTTTCATTGTTTAACACTTGCAGGCAATAATTCTTGCATTGTCTTTTTGAGTTACAACATCAGCTACAGAAATATGTAATTTATCATTCTCCTATCTATTTTGTGCAGCAAATAAATGTATTTGGTTCTATTATATTCACTGCAGGAACACATATAAAGCATCAGTTTCCTGTCATCCAGATTCACTCATTTCTTTAAAATATTAGTTGAATAATTGTTTATTGTGATCTATCTTAAATTTGTAGACATTTTTCTAGCTAATCTTTAACCTGTCTTAATGAAACAAGCTCCCAAAATCTCTCACTGAAACCAAGGTAGGTTACACAGAGAATTACACTCATTAATAGAGGCTCGTAACCAGTGGTTTGACTGAAAATTGTTAGAAACAATTGATTTTTCTGTGTTTTGCTGAACATTTAGGACTCTTTTCCTAAAATTTTATTTGAATGGAATCTTTGTATAAATAAAATCCATACCTTTTTTTTTGTCAGGGTTATGAATCCACCTCCTAAAGAAGACATGAAAATCAACCAAATAACTCAGCAAAGAAAAAATGTTCCAACATATGTAAGTGCAAAGAAAAACCCTCATCATGACTGGTGCTGAGAATGGTTCCTTGTGGTTCCCATGATAGTTTAAAACTGTTAAACTTTCTTCAAAGCGTCAAAACTTTCTTCAAAGCGTCAAAATCTACTGACTTTTCTCAAGCATTTATTAAGTGATCATTCCTATGGCCCTATTGGGTCACATCAAATACATGGTGCCCGCCATTTGACCATTTCAGTCAAGCTGTAACAATGGAGTAAGAATATGGTGTCATATGGTGACACTCCTTGGAGAACCACGGCTGACCATGGCTGAGGCGTAGGACACAGGCAAGGAGAACACTTGGCTCACGGTGTCTCCAATGCGCATTCAATGTCCTTCAGCTCTGCCTCTTTAACATTTCTGTGAGATTTTAAAGATGCCCTGATTATAAGAGCTGGTTGAATTTTTTCCAGTGGAACACTTCTCTGTTGGAAAATGCTGATTTTACAGAATTGAAACATTTCACAGGAACATGTTGATTCCATTGAAGTTTCAATGGAAAACAGGCAGACAGGCTGTCCAGGAAGCCTGCACTCTTGGTCGCGTGCCAGCCTGGGCTCTCCTGGCTCCCTGCTGCTCCTAGAGCTTTTGACACCCCAGCCAGGCCTCTACCTTAGGAGTGGGGTGGCTGGCGGGAGGGAAACATGAAATAGGGGGGCACTGGGCCTCAGGTAGGCTCTCTTGCAATAGCATTTTTCTGGAAGTATTCTTTCCTTTAGAAAAATATGAGTTCTTCAGGAAAAGTTACAATCCCTTCTTTCTACAGGAAAAATCCCCTATTTTATAGGCTGATCTACCAACAAGGTGCTTCTGCCATTCTTTACTTTCTCTTTGCTTGTGTATCACATGTTTACAAGTATGACCTTAGGTGGAAACTATCCAGTATATTCACGCTGAAATAGTGATGCAGTTGTCAGTGCCTGAAATGTTTATTCTCTATGATAGGCACAAAAAAGGATGTATTCACTGTGCAGACTGTTGTCATGATGAAATGAATTCATCATTTTAGCTCTGGGAAAACTCAGTGTTGTCCCAGCAGAAATATACCAAACAAAAGAGATATCTGTCAAAATGTCTGTATATATATATATATATTTATTTATTTTCTAGAATTTCTCAAGTGAGGATAACTAACCTCATTTTTTTCTCATTCATTCTAGGAAAATAGATTCAAATTAAACACATGTTTAATTAGAAATGTCTTTTAAACATTCTAATACACACCATAAGAATTTCTAAACACAGCTGAAAGAACTGTTTATGTGTTTTGTTTAATATATGTGCTGCCTTGAACTTTGTTGTTACGGACATAACTTGAGCTTAGAATTCTGTCATGTATGACAGGTACCTGTAAAAATCAATCATCTCTTCATTGCTTATATATGCCTTCATATGTGTGTGTCTTCATATTGATGCTATTGGCACGTGCAAGTTGTATCATTAATCTTATGTATTCAATAAAGTTACTAACATATAACTATTTTGTGTGATTTGGATTAACAAAAAAAAAAGACACCAACCAGACCCAATGTTTGTTTCACTTTTTACCATCTTTGGAGTTATGCACAATCTAAAAGCGTTTATGCACACATGCTCACAAGTTTTGACTTGCACCGAGGTGTCACACTGCTGATCATTTCTCTGCTATTTCCTCAGATTTGGTAGGTGGCATACTTACAGTACATCCAATCAGTAAATCAATAAATAATGAAGCCTGCATATTAAGAAAAGTTTAACAAATAAGTGCTCTTAATGAAAGTCAGTGTTCCGGGTTTTTTTTCATGGTTTTGCTGGCAGTCTTGCTTTTGATCTGGGAGCTGTTAGGAGCCATTGCACCACAGATGAAAGAAGTTAGAAAATTCCATATCATAATGCAGTTAGATCAGTAATTCATGGAGCAGGTAATTCGCAATGACTTGCCAGTCCTTTGATTGCACACGGTTTATGACTATTAGCAGTTTCGCCTTTCAAATTTGTATGCTTCCATACTTCCTTTCTGACCTCTTTTTCATCATTTATAGTCCAATTTGGTAGTGAAAAAATATAACTGGTGCTCAAATGCATGGCTGTCATTCAAACCCCAATGCGTTACTGAGCACTTTGACATTTGTGACTATGAAAAAAAAAAACATTAAGCAGGTGTACAGAACACTAACCAGGTCCCGCAAACAATGCTTTATGAGATTCACAACTTGCCTCTAGGCTATAAACCTGATTCAGCCTGAGTTTTCAAGGTAGATTTAATCTTGATATTTGCACTCCCAAACATATCTTGCATTAGAACATAATTTCAATATAAATTACACAAACACGTTTCAAATGGAAGGTCATGGGAAGAGCAGAGTTACAGTAAAAGCTTTGCAATGACATATTCTTTGAGGTTTAACAATTATCTGTCCTCAGTTTATAAGATCAAGGGCTGCATCTTCAGCTTCACTAAATTGGCTTGCACAGAGGGCTCCTGGCTCTAACATTTTCTTAGCACAAGTATTAGGGAGTAAGGTTCAAATTAAAAGAAACGAAAAGAAATGCTGTTTAATCACTTTTAACATAGTCATCTGCTATACAGGTGTGCACATATCACATTTTATTTCAGTTATACTTACCAGGTTTCTGGGAACCAATGCTGCAGCTTTACAAAGGTAGAGAGATTTCTATAAGTTAGAGGAATAACATCAAGCAAAACTGTTGAAGGAAGTTACTGCTTTGTCTCTAAAGGACTAAAATAATATTCAAGTTTTGAAAAAGAGGTGCTTAGAAAGAGCACTGCAAGTATTTAAGTGGTCAAGAAGGAATAAGAACTCTGAGGACAAAACAATTCCCTGAGGTACTCAAAATAATATTTTTCTATATATGAAGATAAAAACTATGCACAAAATCCTTCTATGGTATATCTGTTCCAGCTTCCAGTAGTCAGAGGGTTAGGTACTTCCTTTGCCAGAGGTGCATCCGGATCACCATGCTTAATAACCATTGATAGACATATCCTTCATGAATTAGTCTAATCTCCTTTTGAACCCTGTTACACTTTTGGCTTCTGCAGCATCCTGTGGTAATGATTTCCATTATTTAATTATGCATTGTAATGAGAAGTGCTTCCTTTTGTTTGCTTGAAAATTTTTGCTTAAAGATGGTAGTGGGGACAGTTGCCTTCTTTATCTGCTCTCCTTTTGTTAGTAGACAGAACTGGTCAGTCTGTTCATAGTCTTAACTAGCTTTTTTTGTTTCTTATGATGGCAAAATACACAGACAAGAGGAGGTAGGAAACAATATTTTAGGATTGCTTGGGTATTGTTGTGTTTAACATATGAATAGCACAATACACAGGTAATTCTATTGCAAGTACTTTATTTTGATATTATGCCTCGGGGTTGATATGACACTTGTGAATAAGAAAGTAGTAATGTCACAAGAAGACTATGATAAACTTTTTCAACACATGCGTGCCCTCAGATGTATGTACGTATATTATCAGGATGTTTCAGAAGTGATGTGTTCTCATTGCCCTTCATATGAAAGTTTTTGTAGAAATGTAGAGAGAAGGTTTTGTAGGGAAAATGTGACAAGTGCATGGAAAGTGTGAGAACGTTCACACAGTAAAAACAGAGAAGAAAGCGGACATTTGACTCCTTGCCTACCTTTCTCCTCTTTCGCTTTAGATGCAATCACTAGATAGGGAGGGTCCTTGCGTTCATGAAATGACTGGCACATGGACAGTCTTGTGTCAACTACAGAAAATGTGAGTCAGTTTACGCATTTTGCTGCTTTTGTGATTATATGAAACTATCTTTGCCTTTTTTTCATGTTTTCCAAGAAACAAAAAGTCTTGTTCAGCTTTGTGGGGAAAAAAAAGTGTGCTGTTTCCTGAACAAGGATATTTTTTAGTTTCAAATGAAGGCTTCCCCAGATTTGCCTTTCTTTTCCCCTATCAACTTTGAAAGTTAAAAAGAATGAAGTAGAAATATACAGCCAAAAATCTTATATTTAAATGTTAGAATGTGTAAAATATTTATATATTTGCCTTGAATCTGCTTGAAACAAAGCATCAAGCCTTACTGAAACATGATAGTTTGATAATTTTTGCAGAAATTATGCACAAAGTAGATTTTTCTTTCTCTTTGTATGCCCTCCATATGCCATGTAAATGATTTAATCAGAATAATTCTTACTCAATATTTTTTCCTTCTCCAGCTTCTCTTTTTTCCCCCTGTTGTTATTCTCTCTGCTGTATTACGTTCTTTCCTTTATTTGCTCAGTACAACTCATTTATGCTCATATGCCTACCAAAAATTCAACCTTTGACTCCTGATCTGCCCTTGTTGAATAAGCTGGATGGAGATCACTAGGAACCGATCAAAACAAGTTCCAGTTTTGCCTAACTTGAGAGGGAAATAAACCCTATGATATTTAATTATTTTTTCCTCTTCTTGCCTGATTTCTGATTTAGAAAGACTTAAGTTCACTGATTGCTGTTGTTAGAAGATTCTTAAATTTATCTGCTCTTCAAAGTAATAATATTTGTTTTCCTAATATTTATATATCCTAACATAGCAAGGCCTATGTCCTTGTTAGTGTTTGAGGCAATTCCATAGAAAAGTAAGAAAGAGGATGAGTAATTTTAGGGGGACCTTAATGCTATAGTCCTCTCTCTACTTCACCAAACCAGTTTTTTGGGACCTGAGGGTGGTGGATCAGTACTGGAACAGCTGAGTAACGAGCTGCGCAGAGAGTTCATTATTACCTTATCCTGGGCTCTTCTTCTGTTGAAGATTACTCTTTTAGGCAGTGAAATGTCTGATAAATCCCAGCTGCCAGAAAGCCTTCAGGTTACTGACATAACACAATTAAAATTTGGCTCTGGAAAAGAAAGAGATCATCTTTAGGTTATAAACTGTTTGCATCCTATTAAATCTACTTACTACTTATATTAATTTAGTGGATATTTTCAGGATTGTCTTCTAGCAGAAAGGAAAGTTGGGGTTTTCAATGAATTATACTAGATTAAAATCAAACTATTACAGCCTTTCTGACTGAAAAAAGTGAGCAGCAAAAGGAGAGTGTATCCTTTTTCCTTCTCCCTTATTCTCCAGCTTTGATTGGACTTGCAGTGTTGATGAACATATTGATGAAGATCTTTGAATCTGAATCTGTAGGTTTTGTTCTGAGACAGAGCAGAATCTTCTCAAAATGAAACAAAACTGGAGAGCCAGTGCTTTTAGGGATTTAACTTAAAAAGCTGGTACTATTAAGACTTCAATTTAAAACAAGATCAGTATTTCAGCAAAACAGATGGTTTTAGGATTTAATATGAAGACTAGCAAGACTAATTCTGTTACAAAACGAGAGTTGAAATAAGAGGTAAACATTGTCTTTTTTTTCCTAGGTGCAGGAAACTTGTATTTGGTTTAACAAATAAACTGCATACTCTCTGAAAAAAAAAAAGCCTTTATTCATGTCCTGTAGCTTAGCAAGCTTAAAGAAAAAAATTTTCGAAGCTTAAAGTTTAATAAAGGTAAAAAAATCCTGAAGGACTAGTCTTCTGGTCAGAGTATTTGGCTGCTCCTTGCAGGTGTTTGGGTTTTGAAGTGTTTGGGCAGAACACCAATAATTTCGTTTACAGATTACAGTGTTGTCCAAGTTTCCTGCATATTACTGTTATGTGAAAAAATGCCATTACAACAGCCCATGTCTGCTATTAACATTTTTTTCCCCACATTTGTCTTTCTAGACTGTGTCTCTTCAAAAAATATTGAAGTGAGTCTTGGGCAGCTGTTTACCTAAGTAGCTACAGGACATCTGTGCCTGTGCTACAGGCACATCATATTTTACCTTCCTGAACGGGAAGAGGACAGGAAACCTAATTTTGAAGTTGAGCATTGCTAAAGTTTTCTGATTTGCATGAAGATGGCAGATGGTGACATCATATCTACCTTGTGTCCCTTTGCTTTGTGGCTGGAACTTAATTGCATGGAGGAAATGTTGCAGGAGAGCGATTGATCTTGATTCTTCACCAGAGCTGAACTAAGAAAAAGTAACAAATGGTGTCATTGCTGAAGCTTGTGAAAAAATATTTGTAGTCATGGTTGTAGCTGGAGCCAAAGTCAGAGGCATTGAACCAGAACCTACATAGAACCCAAACTTTTCCAAGGTCACGTGTTACTTCATTTATTTATATTAACTTGACTAAGTAGGGTTTTGATCATTTGACCATGCTCCTTGCTCATAACAGTCCTGTGGGTTTGTGAGAAAACAACTTCTCAGTGTTTCTAAACATGATTTCAATTAAATATAATTATTCAGAACAAATGTTTTCATGTACCGCATCATGTAACTGCAATCTATGCCTCTTCTTTCAAGGCTGTTATACTGAACATAGGTTAAATGACCACATAAAATAATTAACAGTGGCCTTGTATAAAACCAAATACCTTCAGAAGTAAGACTGAAAAATCCTAATCTCTACTGTACTTAAGCAAAGTAGCATTCTGCTGGTCAAATCCTAAAATATTGGCTTTTGGACCACAACTGTGAAAAGCTTCTCTATAATCAAATGCTAGCCACTTGCTGCAGGGATGTGCTTTCAACGGAATGCTGCATGTTGCAAGTGGTTATTAGTGATTTTAATTATATGATGGCAAGTTCTGTAGCAGGATACATTTTCTTTTTTCAGTTGCACTTCTTAGCCACTCAGGCTGTATAAAGATGTGGCTGTGTTCTGCTCAACACCTGACACATGCTTCTCAAAAATGGCTCCATTTCAAGTGTAAGTGAAGTGATCCCTGCACAGAAGGCTTAATTCACAAAACTGCTGAACCCTCACATTTCTGACGGAAGTCAAGGTGAGTTGACTCAGAAACCCTTCCTGGACATTTCCATCTTGGGTAGAAAAGCGCTACATCGTACATATATGGTATCACATTTTTTTCTTCTAAACCTTAGTGAAACTCCTAATGAAAAGAAGAACAACGAATAGTGTAACTTGTAAAATAAAGTTTTTGCTAAGTACTCTAATTCTTCCCAGCTTTAAAAGAAAAGCTACTATGAGCCATCTTTTTAATAACTTTAGGAAATATTATGTTACAAATGTTACAAAAATATATAAAAGGCACTCTAAATGTTATGTCAAAGTTAATGGTGTCATTTTTTTAACCTCAACACTAAAGATGTTTTAAGCAACCTGCATTCCTAAAGAAATGTTGATAGACCCTTACATCTCGTGAGGCCAGTGATCACTGACATAAAGAAAAGAAAAACAAATTCTGAAATATATTACAATAAAGCTACATACCACATAGTTTATAGATTTAAAAGATACAGATTAAACCAGAATTTTTTCCTGTGTTTATCAACAGTATTAAAAAAGAAAAAAAAACCAGTAAGCGAACCTGGAATACCACAAACCAATCAATAAAGTTTAAAAGCTCCAGTGAATCTAACCTATAACAGGTCCTTGTTTGGAGAACATGCTCAAGAAACACATGTGCCTTTAAGAGGTCTTGAAAGAATTTACACCCATGGACCATTACCATTTCCAAACACCCTGCAGCTTTACCAGCCCAACATGTGCTGACTGTATATCACCATGACCCTTTCACTAAAGCTCTTTTGACTGGAGTGCTTTTAATACCTACTTTCTCAGCTGAGCTCAGGAGTGATTTGTTTTACATGCCACATTAATCCTTTCCACATTTTCTGGATGAGGCAACCACAATTCCACTTGTGAGGTGTTTCTAAAACATAGTTATAGGAATAAAGCAGCAGGGTCCCAGACTTGACAACTTCCCTTCGGGCGGCTGACGAAGTGGCCTATCGTGGCTGGTGTTGGAGCTAGCAGTTGCACTCAGCAGCAAGGGTGGGCTGCTCTCAGTGGTAAGTCAGAGGCCCAATTATTGTTGGCAATTGAGACACAATTAAAACCCTATAGGGATCTTCGTAGATTTAATGTCCAATGAATGCTGATGCAGATTAATAAAATCCAACTCGTCTTTTATAAGCTTAAGATGAAATGCAACAGAGAGAAACAGAACTGAAAGTATAAATCGCAGCTCAGTAAAACCCAAGAAGTTTACGCCTCACACCTACATGATTGGAGGAAAAAAGCTTTTTATAAATGGGCAATTAGTGTTCAGTGTACTGGCTTTTATTATGTGGTAATTTTACAGTTTTCACTTTAAAGACACCCCCAAAAAAATCAAAGGCCAAATGAATTTCTGTTGCATGCATTTATGAGCTTTACGCATTTATAATGTAGCTCAATGTTACTAACATAGGGTTTTGAAAATTTAGTGTTGTCAACAAGGCTAACAGAGTAGACCAACCAATTACAAAACTGTTTTTACATGTCAGCGCTGTGTAGGTTTTATTAACAAGTTAGTATTATACTCCATTTTTTATGTGTTAAATCGAACTGTACAAGTAACTGGAGGACTAAAATTATGTTTCTACCCAATTTAATTTATTGCTCTTCCCCCATAAATTTTACTTGCATGTTCAATGGTCTGAGCTGAACTATAAATTAGAGTGAGGTGGGTCTTATATGTAACTTGATTTACTCTGGTAATTTCTGAATGAAGTATCTGAATACATGTGCCTACCCACAATTGTCTTTGCAGGATGCAATAGCAACAGAATGGAATAAAAAGCAGTGGCTAATGATGATTTTTCTGTTAAAGGCTTTTATGGTCATACACCAGGCTATTCAAGAGAACTTCAAACAACAAAAGTAGCTTGATGACCACTAATGTACAACCATTCATTCTGTGTGGCAGGTGTCACCAGGTGGTGCCATTTCAAGTCTTTCAGACTCTTTTTTTTCTTTTTTATTTTGTATAAGCATGCAAGTAAATATTTATTCATGGAAAGATACACTCCTTTTTTTTTTGTTTTAATTTGCATTATACACACAGTGTGTGTAAGGAAGCTGTGTTATCAGAAGTCATTTGCTATTTGCCTTGAGCTTGAATTGAAATCTGTCCTTCAGGTGGAACTGTTGTTTGTAATCCCTGTTTTAGTGATGAGCTGAGATTCCTGAACAAGTGAATTGCTTGTACGCTGTTTGATTATCTCTGTTTCAGAACTTACTTACATGTGCAAGCAAAACAAGTTATGCTTAGAATGTAACCAGAGGCCACGTATCTGATTTCCTTGATCTGCCAGGACATCTGCAACTGCTCTGCAGGGGGACAACAATGATGTCTACACAAATACTCTTTAATTTGAAATGAGATATTTATTGAACAGGCTTCTCAGATATGCTAATTACCTGCAGCTGGGAGCTGCAGCACCCAGCATTTTTACAGTTCTCAGGTTTGTGGCCTGACTGCTCTCCTGGGTATCAAGTAGGTCTTCTCTGCCAGCTTCACCAGCTGTACGTTAAGACTTTGTTGACTGCACTTTCTAATTGCTTTTTTTTTTCTCTGGCTGTACGCTGGTGGACAACTCAGAAATATCAGCACCATTCTCCCAGTACATGGACCATCTTCCAGTATCGTACATAACCTAAGTGTGGACATTCATTATATCAGTGCAAAGCTGACACGTTGTACCAAAAGCCCATGAGTCATCTGAGTCACTCTAGCTGAGTTCAGGTTGTATCTTAGCCTCTTTCTAATGCTCTGCTTTTGAGGAAAACTGTACCTGTAGCAGCAGTCTTCATCCCAGAAAGAAAAGAACAATCTTTAATGGAATAACCATCCAACTAGATATTGCCAACAGTGTAGTGGCTACATTTACGGAACGGGACCCTCTAAATACTTGATTTTTCTCAAACAGAAAACCAGAGAAGTTCTGGAAATAATTCCTGTAGGAATGGGATAGACTGTATGGATCTCAGTTCATCATGTTTTTACAGGTGTAAATGTATTATAACACTCAGGTTCACCTGTACTTCCTCAGACACACTCCAGGTAAGCTGGCACAACTCTACAGGACAATGGTACAATGCAGAGCCTCTCATGCCAAGACAGTGGAGCTGTAGCCATATGGCATTATGTTCACACTACTCACCCTTGTTCACTTGCTAAACTTACATAGCAGGTTGCACTGATAACAGCAATTGTCTGGTCTGGAAATTGACTTGTTCAATGGGAAATTGGCTCCTCCTTTTAAAGCACAGGCATTTACTTCAGACTTACATTGTTGATGTGCACCGGTGTGACCACTAGACCTATTTCCACAACCGTACCTTTGGCTCTTGAGTAAGAATTTAATTCCCTGAGTTTCCACTGACTTATTTTCCTTTTTTATTAAAGAGTCCTCCTGCATAAAGAAGAGACTTCACATACATAGAGGCGGGGAAAAAACCCTGATAAGTCCAATCTCTTAAAATTATTTGTAGCTACCTGTATTGTGATAACATCACTTACTCTATTTTTCTGAAAACAAGTCACAGAAAATACTGGGCTGTAAATACAATCCAGATAAACAGCTTTCCATAAATGGATGGTCTAGATTGAATGATGCATGAAAACTATGATTCCTTTAGCAAGACAACTTCCCAAACCTTTGAGTGTATGTGTGTATATGTTTGGGATTTTTTTTTAATATCTACCTTAAATGGCAATATTTTAGCAAAAAAAACTTCTTTGTAGAACAAACAGAAACACAGTTTCATCTGCTCGTCTTTGGAAATTATTAATTATAGTCTTGAATTACTTTTATTTTTATTGTTTTCAGCAGCCATTCAACAAAACTTTCTAACTGTTTGTACCTTTACATGCCAGTGCAAAAATCAACTCAGCTATACTTCGTGCTGGTATATAGTCAGAGCCACAAAAATTGCCTACTTCTCCTTTGCCTTTGGGCAATTTTTCAATCTTAACTAAACCAAGTCCATAATGTAGGCCTGCTGGCCAACATTCCAGGTAAATGAATAGCTTTTAAGGAAAAATGATGC
Source organism: Dromococcyx pavoninus (assembly GCA_033558185.1). Taxonomy (NCBI): domain Eukaryota; kingdom Metazoa; phylum Chordata; class Aves; order Cuculiformes; family Neomorphidae; genus Dromococcyx; species Dromococcyx pavoninus. The sequence goes on along the minus strand of JAUMJL010000104.1, from coordinate 1,481,669 downwards.
TGTTTTTCAAAAGCTTGACATTTTTAAAATACAAGTCCAGAATTGAAACCTTCAATAATTTTTCCATGCCTATATGTTGCAAGCAGAAAAATATTACACAAATGAATACATCTGGGATTATTTTCAAACTGTTATTTCCCACTAGGGAAAATATTTAGAAATAAGACTCAATATTTTTTTTTGTGCTGAAACTACAAAGGGGCCAGCCATCTTGATGCTTTTCCAGGTTTTTTTAATGGTTTTCCTGATATTGTATAGTGACTTTACTACCCTGTTTTGTATGCCCTTATATTCACCAATAGTAAGAATTTATGTTGGGCTTATTCCAGTTTTTAAATCTGTTTTGTGGCATTTATGGCCTAAAGCTAATAAGGACATTCAGTATTTTCTTGTAAAATATTGAAAATACCTTTTACCATGAAAATAAAGGGGAAATGTTTTTAAAATTAAAAAAAAAATGGTCTAACCAAAGGCAGGAACCACCCTTATTTTAAACTTGGGCAGGCTTTGGCACAGCAATAAAGTGTTGTTTCCTAGGCATCACGGAACTGGCAGAAACTCACCAAACCCAAAGAGAGCCTCCTAGCTGACCTCAGCTCACTGGGCATCAGAGTAGAGCCCAGCAGAAGTTTGCCAGTACCCGAGTACAAAGTAGTACTACTGGACCAGGCTAGGAGGGAAACTTTTAATGAAACTGATCTTTATGAAAACACCAGTTAGTTGAAAATGCAAATTCCCCACAGAAAAGGTTTGGCTGCAGTTTTTGACATAAAAAAATCTGGAAGAATTTTTCATTGATCAAAACTTTCTATATATATTCTCTTTAAAAAATAGTGTCCTGCTTCTCTGTATTGAAATTACTTTGCATTTTGGAAAACAAACCAACTGAAGCACAAAAAATTTAGGAGATAGGTACAATGCTGCTTAGGAGAAGACTTTTAGTTAAAGAAATATCTCAGGATTTCAAGTTGCTTTTTTTTTGAATGGCCTTTTGTCCTCAGAAATGTGAATACAGTCTTGGTGCAGAAATCTGCCCAATGTGTGTCCAGTTCTTTCATATCAATCAAGCACCTTTTCTAGGGCCTGTGTAAGGGCTTGATCATTATACCATTTTACAGACTGGAAGATGAGGTGTAGAGTAGTCTTGATAATGAGAATTATTGTCCTTGAACTCCATTTTCAAATGTAAATATAGTCCAGCTGATGCACAGGAGCTGTTGTCCTCCCTGCATTGCAATCCAGTACTCAAGCGGCAATGCTTCCTCTCAGCTTATGTCTTCTCTGTATAATAGAGGGTTAATTTGAATAAATGCCTTATTTACATTCACAACTGTAAAAAATTGCCTATGAAGACCCTAGGTGCCCCAGCGTGCCGCTCGGTGAAATCACGGTAACATTGAAATCATTATTCTGACAGGAACCCAGCCAGCCAGACGCCTACAGAAGCGCTTTTCCTCTCCTTTGCTCTGGGAAGCACGGCCTGCAGCCCACTCCAGAAAGCTCTCCAGCTCCATTCATTTATTTATTTGCTGCATCGCCAGGTCACTAAATTCTGGTTTCCGCGGCCCAGGGCGGGGGGAGTGAGCTGCTGGGGAGGCCCTGCAAGCTGCCCCCTTCTGCAGAGCCAGCAGTTGGAGGGGAGGCAGCTGCAGCTGGAGCTGAGCCGTCTCCCAGGGGAAGGGGGGCCATCGCCACACATCCGACACCACCAGGGCTTCCTGGCCAGCCACCTCATCCCACTGTTTACAAGGAATTGCACGTATTTTAAAGGAAAATGGGACAGCACTGACCTGGCTCTGCATGAGTTTGCTTCTGCTGCTTCATGCGGGATGTGTGGGATTTGGGTAGAATTTCAGTTGTTTTAATTTATAATTTAAAGTATCATTGCGTTGCAAAGTAGGAAAAGGAAGAAGAAAAATATGTCTACAATGAACATCGCTCTGAGAGTCACGTAATTTACAAGGCATTGCTAGTCAGTAGCTAATTATTACCCAGCTCCCCTCCCACCCCTGCTTATTAGGAAAGTTTGGATATTAGTTCCCATTTGCTGTTCAGAATAGCACAGTTGGAAGGAAATGAATATGCCATTTGCTTTTTGTGACCTCAGGGGAGTGGAACAAAAAATGGATGTGAAAACATTGCCAGAACCCTGAAAGTTATATTCTCTCGTTCATTAGTTTTTCCTGCTTCTCTATTCCATATGCCCTCCTTCCCTTCAGCTCCATGGAAAAGTATTGACGAGCCAAACGAGTAATACAATTAGAGCTTATGTATGACCTGAATGGTGTATGTGGCTTGACTGGCCTGTTAGCCAGGGTGGCTGCTGTGCTTCCAGAACTGCTGAGAATAGCACAGACTATGGGCAAGAAAGTCTACAACTTTCTTACTCTTCAGGATGTATTTTGATGTATTATTCGTAGATTAGTGCAAGTGGACGGTTCAGTATAGCAAGAAGTCACAATGAACAAATAGAAGGGACCAGATTCTTCATAAGGATGTACACATGGTTCTCATTTTAAGGCCTGAACCAACCCACTTAAGTTAACGTAAATCCTTCTCTTGACTTCAATGGGAATCTAGCCTTTCTGGCTAGCTCTAGTAAAGGACTTAGGCACCTAAGGCAGGATATAGACGGAACGTATCCAAAAGCACTCTCCAGAAACCCGTGCTTGGCTGCTGCTTAATCCTGGAGGCGCCTAGTTTCACAAGGCATCTCCCTTTTTGACTTTAAAGTTCTGTAGGTGACAATAATTGTCCAGATCATGTCCAGATCAGCCTGGTCTGAGCAGCTCATCAGCTAGTTCTTTCTTCAGACTGGTCTAAAGCCAGGAACTAAGCAGAAGACGCCTAAGACCTTTGAGGACCACATCTGGTTGGTGTTTTCAGAACATTCTAGCATACACTGATGGATCAAATGCTCCTCATATCACTCTAATTTAATACTAAAATACTGAAAGGCATTTCTTCCAAAACAAATTGGAGAAGAACAAAAGAAAAGCTACTTTTTTTTTTGTGAAGATAAAAAAAGAGTAATTTGATGTAGATTGTAAAAATGTTTAATTATTCAAGGTATCTTCACATCCTCTTTTTTCTTTACTACATGTGCAAAGGGCATTTTTAACTCAGCTTTGACCAGTGTGAAAATAGTCATCTTATCCCTAAATACTCACTTGCCTAGGAATGCCCGCATTTCCTAAATCAAGTAGAACAGAATCTAGGTCAGATAATTAAATATAGACAATTTTTCCCACATCTACATTTGGGAAGAAACCCTTCAGTCCATATTAAAGTGGCATCTTATTAACAAAAAGGAACACTGTTTGCAGAAGTATGCTTCTTTTTGCAGAGGTAAAGCATGGTGCTTTCGAGACACAGGGGAATGCTGTGTGTTATATATGAACACTGCAAGGTGGAAGTGTTAACTCTGTGTCAGACATTTGGCAAAATAGAAATATAGCAACAGAAATAGAAAATTTTCAACATAAGCTGCTTTGAAAATAAAGTAACTTGGCTTCTTAGTGGTATTTTTTCATTAAAGTAGAGGCTTTTCTGTGGCATTTTATGTGTCAGGAGGAGCCCATTAGTCTATGATGATGTTCTTTTTCCATTGACATTATCTTTTAATTATATCATTCTGAGCCACATCGCTAGTGGAGGATCGATTTTTTTACAGCCGAGTTTACATATCGCTTCAGCATCTAATCCTGAGGAGGTGTTACACACTTTGAGGTTTCTACTTCCCTTTTTTAAAATAATTTGGAACTCATGACTGCTTAAAAAGGCATCAACAAAGGTGCCTGTCTTTCCTTTGAAGTCATTTTTTGCGGAAATCACAGTCACTGACCAAAAGGTTTCAAAAGATTAAATTGTGCTTATTTTACGACATTTTAAAACAGCAGGGTTAAATGCTGGGCCAGCTGCCAGGCAGTCAGCAGCACCCATACTTTCATGTTCAGCAGCCAGACACATCTACAGCAGTTATTTCTGAGTAGTTATTCCTGAAATATGTCACTCAGAACAGCAGAGGGGTTTTTAGATTTGTGTGCTTTGATGATGGGCTAACGAAAATGTATTTTATATGTTTGCCATAAGTGTAATGAATTTCAGAGTTAAAAAAAAAAGAATGTATTGGGAAAATTAGATATTTGTAATTCTCTTTGCAAACACTGGTTTCTCTCTAAGGTTGGAATCAACTTGGAGACCCATGAAATCACAGATATCAGGCACTTATGTCCCACAGCGCATTATCCACGTGCGGCAAAACACTTTGCTGCTTGCTCCTTTTACACAGGGACTGTAATGGACTGAGGCCCAGTTTAAACTTCCAGAATGGTCCAGACAGGGAGACATAAATCTTGACATCATCTTTGATAAGGAATCAGAGCAGAGAGAGGACACTCACACAAAATCTGTCCTGGGCAGCAGCACTGTGGGCTTAGTGGATTTTTTTTGAAGTTCAGTCTATTGCAGTCAGGAAGTGATCTGCTCAATTTATGAATTTTCATTCTGGTCTTTTCTTTCTAATCCTCCTGTGCTGCCTGGTTTCCCTTGCAGTGGTGTGTTTTTCTTTTTTTTTTTTCAGCTGCCTTTTTTCCATTTTGAGGACTCACGGACCAGACTCTCTGTGCTGGTTTCCGTCACTTTGTATTGTGCAGGTGTTGCACAGCGCTGGCTTAACTGGCCCCCTAGGGGATCCTCCCTGCATAGGAAGCCATGCAGCCAGCGCAAGGTGGTATAAACAGCCCTTGTGCCAGTTCTTCTCATCATGTTGGCACAGGCAGTGACTGAGAGACCCACTTAGGCAGAACAGAGTGCTCTCAGCTCTTAACAGGTACATCTCTGGGACTGAAATGAGCTGGGATAAGCTAGGTTGTACACAAACCATGTAAGTTTGTCTAAATTCTGCTGTGGTTCAGGCTGGCACAGGAACAGCCTCTGGGTTGTGTGACCATACCCAGCTCCCTACCTCCTTCTTTAAGTGAATCTTGGCACAATGCAGAATATGGGCCCTTTAGTCTTGTCCTGCTGGCTGGATGAAACCCCACTGTCTACAGATCAAAGGGGTTTGATGGACTGCCAAAAATAGTAACCTATACGTAAAACATGTGCTCCATTTATAGCGATCATTTGGAAAGTTTCCTGCTACTGCAGAAATGCAGATTACATTGATTTACTGCAAAATACTGAGAGGCTTTTCAATGACTTCTTTTGTATGCATTTGCAGAAAAGCTAGGGAGATTTCTTTTTCCTTTATTTCTCCCTTGGTATAATACATAATCATGTGAAGTACATCTTTCTGAGTTTTTGCATAGCTTTAGTGAAGTGGGTTAATATCTGCTGTACATTTTGAAAGACATTGTCACCTGCACTGATGTCTTAGCTTTTGAAAAATTAAGTGGTGTTTCTTTTGATGTAAAGAACATCTCTCCAGTATTTATGGAATCATTTTATTTTACCTCCCAGTCTACAGGCTTTCTATTAGCTATGGAATACATCCTGCATGCTGCTTCCAGGCACTTCAGTGCTGTGGTAGGAACAGGCCAATATTCAATACAGAAATTAAACTGGAAGTTATGCACAAGTAGAGCCACCCTGTGTTTTGAGCACAAACCTGAATCTGCACCTGACCCTATCTGTTCTGTGGCCAACACACACTTTCCAAGCTCCATATATATACTGTTGGACAAAAAAATGCTACTTCAGAGTCTTTCCTAGAAGGATTTTAATACCACAGAATACGCACAAAGATGCTGCATTTACAGATAGCCTGAGCTCGGGTTGTTTTTACAACAAGAAAGACATGCTCCTTTAGGCAATCTGTACTGTTGTGGACACTTAGAATTAAATTGGGGGGTATAATAGTGCTAAGTCCTCTGCCGGGCCCTAGATCTAGTCTCTGTGTTAACTGAAGAGGATTTGGTACCCAGTTTATAAACAAAGCTGGAAATAAAGGAGAGGTCTGTAGCTTTTATGACTCATAAGAAGGCTTGTTATTCCATATACTCAGACACATTTTGTGAAAAGAATAATTGTACTGAAAAGTTTGCTAATGTAAGAAGAGAATAAAAGACCAAGAAATAAGCAGTAACAGTAACCAGTGGCCTACAACCTTTCAGTCTGCGTGCAAACATCTATCTTGTCTGGTGGATGATAAGACAAACTTGGCCTTCATTTCATGACTCATATTGAGGAAGGATGTCATAATTTTCTCTCCAATAACTTATAATCAACAATATTCAGAAATGCCTCTTTTCCCTTCCTGGTTTTACTTTTCTAAACCCTTTTCCTTCAGACCCTAGCTGCTAATAGGCACCATAAGACTTAATTATTCTATCTCTGGATACTATTAAATTCACTTCGATTCACTCCTCTGCTTCCCGTCTGTTAACGTCCTAAGGATCAAAGCTCAATATAACTATTTTAGGCCAGGAGTTCAAAATGCTACCATTCATATTATAACTTAACAGGAAAGCATGAGTTAGCTTTCCTCCTAATAAATCATATCTTTTTGAGTTCTTTTTTAAACTGAAAATTTAATTATTTTTTTTATAGTCCTGGTATCCTAATCTAAAAGATCACATCAATCTGTTTTCATGAATCCATTATGTGTCAATTAAAACCAAATATCTAAAAATAATGAATGAGAAAAGGGTAGATACATTTCAGAAAGAAACATAGGTTTAGAACGTCAGGAAAAAAAAAAGCCTTTCCTCAGCTATTTTTCTTTTACTTCTGAATTAGAGACATTTTTCTTTTAGATCTCTGCTCAATTCACAGCAAGTGTTCCTAATAGTCACTCCATTTACAACCTGAAGATTTTGCACGGAAGGGTTTGTTTTAATTAGCTTTTAAATGCGATATCCTCAGCGGTGGCTTTCATAAGTTTCTGCATTCTCCTCCAAAACGTCTCGGCTGAGCGATGGGCTTTACCCTGAAATCATTTCAATGTCACTGGCAACCAATCTGCCCTCCATATTGCAATTTACTAACGCTTTCCACATTGCGTTTCGCAGCAGGGCCGCCCGTGAGTTAGAAACTCCCCCCCGCCGCTTTGGTGCTGCCCGCAAGGCAGCTGTGGCCCCGCGTCCCCGCGGTGGCTGTCGTGGCTCCCCCTGGCGACCGCGCCCCGCCGTGCACTCCGGGTTCAGACCGAGCGCGCTCCTCCGAGATTCCGAGCTCAAATGCTGGCACACGCTTTTGCCTTTGGGAATGATGACCCGTTTCTTCCCTAGGATGTGAAGAAAAAAAGTTGAGGGTTTGTAGGGGGTTGCACTGCTTCAGCCTGTTCAAGATGGGAAAGAAAAGTGGAGCTCTGTAAGGGAAGTGCACCAATGATCAGAGTTGTAGAATCATAGTATGGTTTGGGTAGGAAGGGACCTTAAACATCATCAGTTCCAACCCCTCTGCCATGGACAGGGGCATCTCCCACCACTCTAGGCTGCTCAAGGTCCCATCCAGCCTGGCCTTGAACACTTCCAGAGAGGGGTCATCCAGAGCTTACCTGGGCAACCTGTGCCAGTGTCTCACCACCCTCATCAGGAAGAATTTCTTCCTAATGCCTAATCTAAATCTTCCCCCTTCCAGTTTAAAGCCATTTCCCCTTACACAACTTGCTCTTGTAAAAAGTCCCTCCCTAACTTTCTTGTAGGCCCCCATCAGGTACTGGAAGGCTGCTATAAGTTCTTCTTGAAGCTTTCTCTTCTCCAGGCTGAATGATGCTACACTGCTTCAGCCTGTTAAATATGATGGGAAAGAAAAGAGCAGCTCTTATTGGTGAGCACACCAATGATCATTGTAATAGCCCCTTTAGAGGGAAAAGAACTTGAATATTTAGTTTAAGTAACCACCCCAGAGTACTTATTTTAATCTTTTAATTCTAAAAAGCACACTAAAAACCTGGAATCTGTCTTTGCATGTCTGTAATACTCCAACCTTTAAATCACCATTGGGAATACTTCCTCAGAAACAGGGCATTGGGGTATAAGCATAAGTTGAGAGATTGCACATTCCTAATTAGTAATTCTGCATTGCTTGTGAAGTATTTGTCCATGTCAAATACTTACCTAAGTTATGTTGTTTATAAAATGATTTCAAATAGCTTTCCTCTCAGCTCATACAAAATGCCCTCAGATGGCAGTTGAAAACTTTGCAGAAATAAACGTGCACTTTTGAGATAGTGCTGTTTAAACTGTGTAGCGTGGCCGGCATTGGCTCCAGCTCAAGGACTGACACATCCTCCTCCACATCCCGTCACACCAACCTCCCTTCCCTCCCAGTTCCACACACAGCACCAGCCTTTTCCTGCCCTCTCCCCTTTAAGTTGATGTCCAGGACTTTTTGTTAGTCATTTAGCCCTACTCAGCTGTACAGCATGAAGAATGCACCTTTTTCTTTCTGCATAATGCTGTCTTTATCAGCTTCAAGTTGATGTTCAAAGGGGTGAAGAGATGATGGGAGAGAGGAGTAACCCAGACCAGCTGCTTTTATTCTGACTGTTCATTTAAGCAAAGGCAAGCAACAGCAGTCTGGCTGCAAAAGGTAAAATATTACAGGCTGTATCATAAGGTTTGATGTGAACATAGCTACACAATGCTTCTTTCACAGGATTCTTGCTGTAAACTCTGTCTTTTACTGGGTGATTCAATCCTCCATAATGAAAAAGTTGCCCCATTCTGAACTTTCTTGGCTTTTTTCTTTCCGGAGTACAGCAATTACAGAGACCAAAACAAAAGACAGAAGAAAATATACTCCAGCCTGTGTTAAAAGAATCTTTCTTGGAAAATGAAGCCATGGTACTGCTGGGGTCAGCCATTCAAAGGCTCTGAAACTTTTCCGTAGCCGCCACAGCTGCTACAGAAACTCATTTGATTCAGTGGTTGATTCCCTGTAAGGTTAATTCACACTTCTCTGGTAGGCGACCTACTCATCTAGTGGGCAGATCGGGCAGTAAGAATGACGACATCCAAATCTAGAACCAGTGTAGCTATATATATCATCTATATTTCCTATAGTTCAGAGGTGTCATATTAAAACATCGGGGTTTTTTTCCTCTCTGTCTGATCTGACCCTGTGGTTTGCTGTGAAGGAAGTGTTGCACCACCCATGTATTTGACTGGCCAGTGTACCCCATTCATGTGTTACATAGCCATGGATAACAGAAATCTAACTAAACAATAGACACTATGCACCTATTGAAAAGCAAGGAGACAATCCTTATCTCAGTGCTGTTATGCTTCCAAATTTGCTGCTTCTTCCAGAGAGATTATGTATTTACTCTGTGCAAATCTGCTTCAATTAGCATGTTTTTTTTTTCTAGGCCCTTTTTTTTTTTTGCTAGGTATGCATTTATCAATGCATGTATTCATACAAATTACTCCCTAAATTCTTAGCTATCTTAGGACACTATGTTAGATTTGCATACAAACTCCTAGAAACTTGATGGTCTATGTTTCAAACACCTACTTTCTGGATAAAATTATTATATCTTACATAAACAGATTCAGGTTAATACAGTAGGTCACTGTGCTTCTAGTGATATAACCACAAAAACTCAACCTGAAACCTAGAAAACTGAAAAGTATTCAATCAATGTATCAGTTTATTATTAAAGCAAGCTCATATTCCAACCGAGACAATATGAAAATCAATACACCAATAGACCACAGTCTTTTATTAACTACTGAGTGCTTTAAAACACAGCAATGTGCAAAATCTTTACACAAATTGGGTGCCATGTTTCACTTTTGGAAGCTGAATGTTATTAGTGTGTGATGGATATAAAAAGATTCAGTCTAATAAGTAAAAAACTGACTGATGTGCACCAGTCTGGTACATTCTAAAATTGCAGGTGATACACAAAGAGCCCAGGATGTATGTTCCTCAAGTATATTATCCTTGATATGTTGTATGATAGTGTTAGGTGTGTTTAAAGAATTACTTTGTAATTGCATTCTCACAGGATGTCCTTTTGTTTTTCCAAGGAATATTCCCCAGTGTTTCTCTTTTCCACAGGAAGGCATTATTTCCCACTTAGTATAAAGTAATATGTATCAAATAGGATCCATGCCATACTGTTAAACTAACAATTGTTAAGTAATTTACTTCTCTCTTGTTTCTCTCTTTCCAGTGGAAATACCCGATACAAACCTGACCAAACTGACCGCAGACATTTTTGTTGACTTTATGGGCTTTGGTTCAGACTTCATCTGTGATAGAAGAGAATCAGCCGTGCAGGGCTTGGGTGTAATTCCATCAAGGACTTCTAGTGACCTCATAAACAATGAGAGCTGACATTCACTTTAATGGGCACCACGTGGTTAAATTCTCATGCATCATTTTGAAAATGCAGGTCTTCGTTTGATATTGCAGAAGGATACCAGACCTACCATGTCAAATTGTTGCTCTTTCTTCTAAAGGAGCCACTAGCTTTATGTTACAGGCAGTCCTCTTGGTGGCAAATGAAATACGCCATTCTGGAAAATGGGTATTTTCTCTGGCAAAATGAACTTGAAAAATACGTTTCATAGAAAAGTACATATTTGGGTTATATTCTTTTAAATAAACTTTCTAAAAAGATGGCAATAAATTCAAGGAAAGGTGTGGTTTGTGCAGCATTGGCTTCGCTCGCAAATTTTTAAGTATGAGACATCTTGTAAAAAATTAATTTGCACATCGGTTAGAAAATAAAGAAATAGAATTGGTTTTGGGTTGGTTGAAAAACTAGAAAACATTAAACATATTAATTACCTGGTTTAAGTTAAACCATGTAAGTTGGCTTGAGTTACGAATGTTAAATGATCTCAGTTAAAAGTTACTTTAACTAAAGCAATTTAACTATATTCAGTACACCAGTTTTAGAACTTTGTTTTCAGGAATTTCTAGGGGTTCTATAAAATTGACTTAGAGTTTCTATTTGTGAAATTTCTTCTGTCATCCCCTTTTTACGGTATTTGCGGATTTTCCCTTGCCTCCTCTCAACCTAGATTTTGAGTGTTGAAACCAGTGTAAAGCCTTTGTGCATACTTATAAAATGCTGCCAGTTATCAGTCCAAAGATGAGATCTTTCAGGGTGGCTATGATTCAGGCAAATGTGGTAACAGAGACATAACCTAAGTTTGTCAGCTTAGTTATTTTTTCATATATGATATCAGTATACTGCAAGGAGATGCTCTAATAATTGTTCTTTGTGATGAGTGCATACCAGGAAAGGATCTGGCCTTCTTAATTCTGAGAGTACAAATCAGTGAACTGCCTAATCTTTATTTCACGCTCAACATTACAAGTAATTTTATGGCTAGTTTGGTCCATAAATAACAAAACCTTTTTGGCATGGCTAGATAATGTTCCTGTATTAGATGCATGCTAAGATATGATATTTTTTATTCAGGTTCATTTATTCCTTGAGACTGAAAGGGGATAAAGAATATCTTCTAGATAGATTATTAAAAAATACTTACTTTAGTCTTTCTACTGCCTTCATGTGAAGTCCCTGGCATTTGACATTCTCTGGGATAACTTTTGAATTGGATGCATCACTTCTCCCTATGCCATAATGCTCTGAAAGGTATGTTTTTCACAATGTGTGGCTCAGCCATAGGGTATAGCATATACATTCTTTCCCATAGTTATATCCAATGTTACATAGCGAGGTGGAATAGTTGCTTATCATAAGTTTAGTTTGAAAGTCTTCTTAAAGAACTGCAAATATGAGCTCATGGCAGAAAGTTGTTTCTCTGGTGTCCGTGTCAGAATACAGCGTATGTAGATATACTACAAGCTCCTTCTTAACAACTCTCAGAATTATTAAAATTGTAATCTCATAGCTGAGATAGTTAATAAATTGCAAGCATATGGAAGGTTGTAATAGCCTGGGGACGCAAGATGTAGGTTAGATAGTTTGTACAGGAAGAGAATCTCGTTGAATAGATAGATAGATCTTCCCTGTGCTCCATGGAAAATGAGGTATGTTTTTGGCTTGTTTGTACAATTTTCTCCACATGAAACGTGTGTTCAGTCCAACAATTCTGTGGTTTCCTCACTTTGTGACAATAATTAGCACCCTCACTAAAGTCTAAGCAGTGATGAAATTTTTTTAGAGTCTTGACACTGATTTCTGTTGTTTTGCTTTATGTTACTTTCAGTACGCAATTGAAACCATTTTGGAAAATCTAAAGGTTCAGAGATTCTTGTTTTTTGGTCTTACTGAGTATTTAAAAACTCTTCCATGCAACATATCCTTCAGCCTTTGAGGATGCACAGCCTCTTCAATCCTGTGGGTCTGTGTTGACAATAGCAAGCTGAAACTAAAGCCAGCTATGCAGGGCTTTAAACGCAGCAGGATGGTAAAGATTTCATTGTTCCTGAAGGAACAGAGAAATATATATAATTAATACAAAAGTAAATCAGCCATAAGGCAACTACATTTTTTTTAGGAGCTAGATGTGTTAGGGAAGAAAAAGAAGGAGTACCTTAAACCATACTTTAAAGATTCCTGAAGCTTTGGGGGAAAATCTATCTTAGGAAAGATGACAATGTCTCTCTACTCCCCTCAAAAATCTTGTAAAAAAGATTAATAGCTTTGGAGTAGATGTACATATTTTGAACTTCCTTTCTGGACAGAATACAAAGAAAACCTGGCTTGTTTGTGGTTGTAGAAGAATCATAGGTGGCTTTGTATAAGAAAGGCAGGTAGCTGCCAGGGACATACAAGCCTTCTTCCCTTTCTCTGTTCTTTTTTTTCCATAATAACTTTTTTCAATATGTTGTCATTTTTTACCCCTATTTTTCCTAAATAAAGTGAAATGTCAAATCAGAAGAGAATTAAAATGTATTTATAAAAAAACAACCAAAAAGGCATCTGATGTTTTACAGACATTCCAACACCTTCAGGAAATTTGAACTCACACCAAAGGGTCTGATATTCATTTGAATCTCCATCTGTGCTGAAGCACATGTGCGCGCACAACACACATTGAACCACTACAGTGGAAAAAAAATATCCCTGCTCTTAAATTATAGCAGCTCTCTACAATTCTTCTGTAACCACAAAGGATTTGGTAGTTTTGAGACACTGCAGTGGCTTCGGGTGATCTGATCACAGAGCTCAGTTTTGCTAAAGAAATTCCTTTGCTGAAAGCTATGGAAAAGCTATAGGAGAAATATAGGGAGCTGCAAGCTCACAGCATGAGGGCAGTTTGGAGTAAAGGGGAAGGTGCAAGAAACTGAAGTGACAGTAGACACCCTACAGCCAGAGATAACGCTGGAAACATTGCAGTTTTATTTCCCTCACCAGAAATCCCCATGCTTGCAGGAAGGGATATAGTCATTAGTCCTCAATGGGAATATGACCTTTCTCTTTAAGTATCTGTGTGATGCTTTTGATCCTTTTGACTCTCTCCAAGGGATAGATTAAATACGTGGCACAATGTCTGCTCCTGAGTGAGGATTAATCCTTGCTTTTAGAAGCATAACTGTATTGCCTAACCCATCAACATTCATCACATTCCCTGGGGACCTGTTCTCCATTTTCCTTCCCCTTCCCCCATAGTTTAGAAAATCCACTTCTCAGGGGCTTAATATTGTTCTCAAATGCATTGGCCTTGGTTTCACTGTAGTTACTTATGATTTTACACGTAAACAGGTCTTATATCTCATATACCTTGTTAAGCAAAGTGCTATTTTGAGGCTCAGCTCTCATGCAACCTGTACCCATCTTAGCACATTTTTGTGTATGTATTTTAATAATACATACCTTTAAAATGATTTATAGGTTTGTATCGCCCTCTATTTCAATGGAATTCCCTGAGGATAAACCTTGCCCTATGATACTTGCAGTCTGATTTAATGAAATGTGATTACCTTCAGGACGTGTGTAAATCCCATTAACTTCAATTAAGCCCAAGAACGTTTTACGTTTTACTAAACAGGGATGCTTAAGACTAACATACACATAAATGTTTTCCTGAATCAATTCTCAGTGGTTTATCTCTTCTGCTTCTCTTCTACTCTGTCTGATGATGTAATAATTTTGGTCTTGTAGTATTCTTGCATGCTGTTTCCAAGTTAGAAGCTACAGTGAGACTGAAGGTCTCATTCAGGGGAGGATAAAATTAATCCGTTCTGCAGCTGTGAACCAGAAAAGTCCCAGCAAGCTTCCCAGTAAAATGAAAAAGTGATGGTATGCCACGCTGGCTCATAAAAATGTAATTTAAGCACTGCCCTCTCAATAAAAATATCACATTCAGGACACAGTAATCCCCTTCTGAACCTTATCTTACTTTTCAACAGCTCTTTGGACTCTTACAATTGATGCACTTTGAATTTCCTGTTGGTCAGGTAGCATGACTTTCTGTACCTCCCTCCCACAACCACAGCTTTGCACTTCATTCCAAGCAGGCAATATCCAAACACAGGCAGAAAACTGAATCCACAGTCTAAAATTCAGTAAATTCAGAAGCTTTTAGGTACTTACTTGGCAGATTTCAGAACTACTAGTGCTCAGAGCTGTGGCCTTAGCACATATTGCAGCAAAATGAATGAAACTTAAAAAATGCTTTTCAATTGTTTTCTCAAGACTCCTGCCAGAATCTTTGCCTCTTTTTCATACTTTTTTTCTTTTTAACGAGCTCCTGATTTATGACAAGAAATCACCAGACACCTAGGTTCTCTGGGCTTATTAAAATAGACAAATTCTTTAGTGTTAGAAAATCATTGTAGGAACATATATTTTTTCCATAGCAGATTGAATCATTGTAGGCAAGCTATGGTCTGGAGGTTATATTTCAGCACAAGGAAAAAATAACCCTTTTCAGTTCCTGGCTCAATAAAGTCAATGTTTTAACTCGGGGCAGAAGGATGATTCCTTTCTTGTCCCTGCAGTATTCTGCATTTTATCTGTATCAAGAGGTTTGTTTGCTCTGCCTTAGCATGTACAATGTAGTTAATCTTCCAAATAGGAGTCATCTTCCTAACTTCCATGTCTGAATTGCACTGGTGATTTATATGCTCACAGACTGTTTTCACGATGTCTTTCCTGGCTGTCTTATATCTCTCCCCTGTGGAGCTCTGGGCCTCCAAATCATTGCAGTAAGGACAGGCAATCAGTCTTCTTTAGATATGTATTGGAGTTTACTGGTGCCTGAACCTACAGAACGTGCCAATGTCTTTTGTGGTTCTGGCAGGGAAACCTCAGAAAAGTGTGGAGATTTGGTTTGGATAAGAGAGGACTAGGGACTTTTTAAGCAAAGTGTTCTTTTTTATTGTTCTTTTCATCAGATAATGCTGGGAATATATGAACAAGTTTCAGAAGGAGTTTTGCAACTACAGGGTGCTGTTTCTGCTCAAAAATCACAGAGCCATATGTTAGCTTCAGATTCTGTCTTTGGAAGCAGCCTTGTTGCAAAGTGCAGCTCTGCTTCATTCAGGTAAGGGATTTAAGAACATAAGGATGGCCACATCAGACAGATCAAAGGCCTCTCCCACCCAGCAGCCTGTCTGACAGTAGTCGGTAGTACATGTTTAAGGAGTGCATCTGCTTAAGGTCAAACATATATTGAAATTTTCTATCTCAATGCAAATCAGAGTCAGTCGTGAAATTTAACTCTATAATTAATAGTCCTTAATATTTTTTATAGAATTATGTTATGTCTAATAATTTTTCACGCAATGTAAAACTGTAGCATCTGCAACACCCCGTAAAAAGGTCTCAGAGCTTGCATGTACCTTGCATGAAATGTTTTGCATGAAGAATCCCTACTTTGAGCTTGCCAGCTGCTACTGTTGATGGATAATCTCTAGTTCTTGCAAGGGAAGAATCCATTAACTGTTATTTCTATCCACGTTCTTCTTGCTATTCAATTTCTTTTTAGGCCTTTATTACTGCTTTCACAGTCTGTTCTCCAAGCAGAACAGTCCTGATCTGCCAAACCTTCTTTGTACAGAAATTATTCCACAGTAATCTCCTTCATCAAAATTTATCTGAAACAATTCCAGAACAGTCTGTTGTCTGTGTCATATTAAATCTGTACCACAGGTTACTGTGGTGGATTTTGGGTGAATAAAGACTCAGCTATTAACTGAAGCAAGGTTTGTCCTCTAGTTTCAGAAAAGGTGAATGCTCCAGTCACAGAACACATGGGTAGTCTCTTCTTTCCAGTGCAGCAATGGATATTATTTAAAACAAAAAAGCGATATATGGTCTCATTGGCATCATGGAGATATGGTGGGATGGATCCTATGACTGGAGCGTTAGACTGAAGGATACAGGCTCTTCAGGAAAGATAGGCAAGGCAAACGAGGAGGGGATATTGTCCTTTATGTTAATGACCAGCTGGAGTGCATGGAGCTCCACCTGGGCATGGATGGAGAACTGGCCGAGAGCTTATGGGTCACGTTTAAAGGGAAGGCAAGGACAGGTGACATTATAGTGGGGGTCTACTACAGACCAGCAAGACTGAGTAGATGAGGCTCTCTATAGACAGATAGGCACAGCCTCATATTCACAAGCCGTGGTCCTCATGGTGGACTTCAACCAGCCTAATATCTGTTTGGAGAGACAACACAGCAGGGCATAAGCAATCCAAGAGGTTCTTGGATTGTGTTGATGATAATTTCCTTCTCCAATGACAGAATAACCAACGAGGAGACATGCTATGCTAGACCTTGCTCTCACCAACTAGGAAGGGCTGATGGGGAATGTGAATCTCAAGGGAAGCCCTGGCTGCAGTGACCATGGAGTTCAAGATCCTTAGGACGATGAGGAGGGTGTGCAGTGAACTCCCTACCCGGGACTTCAGGAGAGCAGATTTTGCCTCTTCACAGATCTGCTTGTTAGGGTACCATGAGATAAATCCCTGGAGCAGAGAGGGACCCAAGAAAGCTGGTTAATATTCAAGGATCACCTCCTCCAAGCTCAGAAGCAATGTATCCCAACAAAGAGGATGTCAGTCAAAAAATCCAGGAAGCCTACGTGGATGAACCAGGAACTCCCAGAGAAAATAAAACACAAAAAGGAAGCCTACAGAGAGTGGAAGCGAGGGTAGGTAGCCTGGGAGGAATACAGAGAAATTGACCCAGCAGCTAGGAATCAGGTTAAGAAAACTAAAGCCCTGGCAGAATTACAACAGGCCAAGGATGTCAAGGGTAACAAGAAAAGATTCTCTAGGTATGTCAGTGATAAAAGGAAGACTAGGAAGATTGTGAGCCCTCTCTGGAAGGAAACAGGAGACCTGGTTACCCAGGATATAAAGAAGACTGAGGTAGTAACCAATGTTTTTGCCTTAGTCTTCACCAGGAAGGGCTCAAGCCACACTGCCCAAGTCGCAGAAGACGACTGGGAGATCGAAAAACAGCCCATTGCAGGAGATCAGGTGTGAGACCATCTAAGGATCTTGAAGGTTTCGAGGTCCATGGGATCTGATAAGATGCATTCAAGAGTCCTGAGGGAACTGGCAGATGAATTTGCTAAACCTCTGCGCATCACATTTGAGAAGTTGTGGCAGTTCATTAGAGTTCCCACTAGAAAAAGAGACACATTTTTTAAAAAAGATAAAAGGAAGACCCAGGGAACTGCAGGCCTGCCAGTTTCACCTCTGTACCTGGAAAGATCATGGAATAAATGATCCTGAAAACTCTGCTGAGGAACACGGAAAAAAAGTAGGTGATTGGTGACAACCAACATGTCTTCACTAACAGCAAATAGTGCCTGATGAATTTAGTGACCTTCTATGATGGGGCTACAGCATTGGTGGATAAAGGAAGAGTAACCAACATCAACTACCTGGTCTTGTGTAAAGCATTCAACACTGTCCTCCACTATGTACTTCTTCCTAAATTGGAGAGACGTGGGTTTTGTAGAAGAACCACTATATGAATAAGAAATTGACTGGAGAGTTGCACTCAAAGAGTTGTGGTCCAAGTCGACCAGTGACAAGTGGTATTCCTCATCGTTCAACATTGGAATTGGTGTTGTTTGACATCTTTGTTGGAGCCATGGTTTGTGGGATTGAGGGCACACTCAGCAAGTTTGCTGACAATATCACGCTGTTTTGCACAGTTGACACGCTGGAAGGAACGGATGCCACCCAGAGAGACCTTGACAGGCTTGAGAGATGAGCCTATGTGAACTGTACGAGATTCAACAAGGCCAAGTGCAAGATCCTGCACTTGGATTGGGACACTCCCAAGTACAAATACAGGGTGGGTGGTGGATGGACTTGGAGCAGACTTGAGCAAAGAGAAAGGCTTGAGGGTGCTGGCGGATCAGAAGCTAACATGAGCTAGCAATGTGCACTTGCAGGCCTGAAAGCCAAACGTATCATGGGTTGCCTCAAAGAAAGTAAGACCAGCAGATCAAGGGAGATGATTTTGTTCCTCTACTCCACTCTTGTGAGACCTCACCTGGTGCACTGCATTCGTTTCTGGAGTCCTTGGCACAAGAAGGACATGGATCTGTTAGAGCAGGTCCAGAGGAGGGCCACAGAGATGATAAGAGGGCTGGAGCACCTCCCATACAAGGACAGGCTGAGAGAGTTGGACTTTTTCAGCCTATAGAAGAGAAGCCTCCAGAGAGACCTTATGGCAGCCTTCCAGTAGGGGGCTGACAGAAAAGATGGGCAGGGAGTCCTTATTAGGGAGTGCATTGAAAGGACAAAGGGTAACAGATTTAAACTGAAAGAGGGTAGATTTAGATTACATGTTAGGAAGAAATGGTTTACTGTGAGGGTGGTGAGGCACTGGAACAGTTTGTTCAGAGAATCTGCAGAAGCTCCATCCCTGGAGATGTTCAAAACCGAGTTGGATGAGTCTTTGAGTAACCTGATCTAGAAGAAAGTGTCCATGCCCATGGCAGGTGGGTTGGAGCTGGACGTGATCTTTAAGATCCTTTCCAATGCAAACCATTCTATGATTCTATTTTTTTTATATTCAAGGAGAAAGATGGAAGTGTCTGAGATCACCTCTTTGGCCAAAACCAATTGGCTCAAAGGTAAAAATTTCAGGACTCTCTAGGCTGCCTGAATTGCCAATTTAATACTTTCAGTCTGGAATGAGTGATTAGGCCTTCATTTTATTTTCGCTTTGAAAAGCCCTTACTTATTTCCACCGTAGCATAAAAACTGAGGAGGGTAAGAAGACAAATACAACATGGAACTGTAAAACTGGCAGTTCCCACATCTGTAGGACAAGATTACACACATTTTATGTTTGGTTTGAACAACTTGGGTTCAATTCACTTGTCTAAACATAGATGGTGGGTGCCATTTGAGACACAAGAGGCTACCTGGGACTGCCTGTGGTCTGGCTGGCAGATAAAGAAAGTGTATTTCTAGAGTGATGGCTAGCCACCTGCTGGGTATCTTCCATGTTTCACATACCACAAAATACATCTGTCTGGCAATTGCATTGTGCATCTCATTTCTTTTGTTCTGGTTTTCATTATCTGTGCCCTGCAGATTTATTTCGACTTACAGGAATATAGTACAAGTCAAGTACAACACCTATTTTGGTACAATTCTGTTTATTTGTAAAGGATGTTCACAAAATCCTGTTTCCTAAGAAAAAGCAGAAAAATACAATAATGTTTTTAGCTTACTTGTAGTATTTAAGTTGCTTTCAGCACTTAGGTCAATGTTCCACTTTTCTTCTCAAATCTACACTCTTGTGACTCTTTCCTCTAAAGACTTCAGGCTTCGTATTTGTTTTGATGACCTTAAGGCAGTCATTTAACCCTATATTAGATTCAAGGAATCTCCAGGTCCATTCAACTTTGCCTAGGGTTCAACCTTCCTGTGTCCTTGGTTATCATTTTCTCTTGTTTCCAGGTATGTCCTTACATAATTTTATTTTTAATGTAACTTGTTGAATCTAGAGACTTTGTATAAATCAGTGATAGGCTACTGGTGACAGCTTTGAAAGCCTCCTGTCTTTTAAGATCCATCCAGAAATTCAGAGTTTACTAAACCAGAGATTACAAGGGAGTCAAATGACTGCAACTGAATGTGGAGGCAAATGAATATTTAAACAAGTCTGTAAGATATACAGATATCCTTTAATATACATAAGTTATCAATGAAATATGACTTAATTCCATGATTCACTTTCATTTTCTGAGTTAGTTGGACCAGATTTAATATCTTTCACGAACTCATCCTTTTCTGCTCTTAGACTCCATGTAAGTAGCCATAAAAGTCTGTGGGTTGGAAGGAGCCTCTGGAGAATGTGTAGTCTAACCTCCTCCACAGAGTAGTTAAAGTAGGCTGCCCAGTGCCTACTCCAGTCATGCTTTCTGTATCACCAAGGATGGACACTTCGCAGACTCTCTGGGCATCCCCTATAATGGTAATTTTTTTCCTTATTTCTAGTCAAAATTTCCTGTGTTCCAGCTTGTGCCTATTGCTTCTTGTCCTCACAATGTGCATCTGTGAGAGCCACAGCGCCCTGTAGAAGACAAAGCAGGTTACCCAGTCTGGATACCTTTGATTTTTACAGAGTGATTGCTTTTACTATACCTTTGAATGATTTCTTGCGTAATTTCAGTTCCTAGCATTATCCTTTGAAATGAAGCTTTTGAGAGAGAATAATTGCACAATTACTTGAATTTAAGGAATACAGATTGTTTTGAATACTAATAAAGTCTGGCTCCTTGGATTTGTATTCCCTGTTCACTTATTTCCTTGAAAGTTTTTGAGGACAATTAATAGGCAGGTTGAATAGACAGATGAATAGGCAAATAGCACTATTACAGATGTTTTATTTCTGGAAAATGAAACTGAAAATACTAACTTTCCATATAAACATATGTGACTTTAAGTCTATTTCCTAGTAAAAAGAAACTAATGAATTTAGGGATTTTTATCATTATTTATTTTCCTCTTTTTAAGTGTAAAAACAGTGTTAGATTCAGCAGTTTCTAAGATCATATCTATAGTGGAAAATTAGACAGGTTCAGGGAATGTTATGGGTGCCTGAATCTGTTGTCTCTACCGTTAAACTTTTGTAATAACCCTCTGCATTTTTTTTTCCTGATAGAATTATTGGTCTCCCGAATTGCAACAGCGCATGACTGGGAAGACAGCAGAGACCATGGTTCATTCTCAATAGGCAGTTTTGGAAAATAAAGAGGGTTGATATACACACAGACCATTCCGCATTGTTAGCCTCAATGGGAAGAGTGGTCATTTGCCTATGAAATTTTACTTATGTAAATTTTACCAAATAGAACTAAACCAGCTCAATATATATAATTTATCATATATAATACAATATTATATAATTTATTTCTGGTGGATCTGTTTTCAAGGGTCTCACAATTCCCAATACATAAGGATAACTGCATTTCTGATCTTGACACTTCTCACAGTTTATCTTTAATCTTTGTTGATTTTATGTTATTGCTTGATAGTTTTCAATTTCCTTTTCTCACTTTGCAATAATTAGAAGTAGAATTTACTTCTCAAAGGTCTTAAGTCCTTCTTCTCTGCAGCTAATAGTTACTGATCTGTCATCTTAACTAGAATAGGAATGAGCACTACATAAAATTAATGGACTTAAAATACATTAGTGGAGAGGGTTGAACAATTGCGAATCCAACACCAGAAGTTAGCTTTCTAACTCTTATTCCTTTGGCATTACAATGAACTCTTCATTCATGTATGCATTAAGCAGATGTGTTGAACACATGAATGTCTAGTCCTTGGAGATTTAAGGACCTGGGACTCATATCATCGATAGAGTTTGGGGGTATCGCTTTTTTAACAGGTTAAAATTACAATTACTTTTCTTCAAATCTGTGTGAAACTGTCTAGATCCCTAAGGAAGCATCGAAAGCCAAAAGGAAAATGGTGAACTGCCCACAGCAAGTGAATAGGTAGTACCCAGTTCCTGAAGGTCAAAAGATGCCTCTAAACTATTTTCGATGATGTGAGCAGAGTTTACTTGAGTCTTTTGAACCACTCCAGAGTAAAAATATAGGACAAAAATGTCTACTTTTTAATCATGGCTAGAACTATATCAATATGCATGAAATAATGTCAAATTCCAGGGAGAATTCCAGGGTGTGTACTGATAGAGGATCTGTGTCACCAAGTAGAAGAGCTGGAGGAGAAATTCTACAAACTAAATAGTGTTAAAGAAAAGGAGTTTGATTAGATCTTCTCCAAAACCTTGTAGCTGCAAGAGCCTGAACTCCAGCTCTATGAAGGGAGAGGCAGGCAGAGGCACTGATGTCAGAGACCTCTGTGATGGTGAAGGCTGAAAGCTTCTCTGACTTCTGGCATCAGGCATATGGCTCCTGTTCTGCCTTCAGATCTGCAGCTACAAAAAAAATTCAGTGTCCTTGTTGCAGAGAAGGGACTGGGAAATGTGCCTAGAACAGAATTTGAGCTTGCTAAGCCTAAGCCACAAGCAGCACAAGAGGCAATCAATACTCCCAAACAGATGAAATTCCATTTACATATAAGAAAAAACTCTTTCGCTTGGGTCAGAGTAGTCAAACACTAAAACAGTGTGTCCAGAAATTTTGTGGAGTTTCTATATCTGGAGATATTTCAAAATGCAGGTGAACATTATCTTGAACAACCTGATCTAGTTGATCTTCCTTTAAATGGGTGTTCATAGTACGTGGTCTTCAGGGACCACTTCCAACCTCAGCAATTCTGTTTTAATTTGATGTAGTGGAAATTCATGAAGGCATATCAAAATAGAAGAAATTAGTGAGTGGAGAGCAATACATTATGAGTTTGTGGTATCCAGACTAGTTCATTAAGAGCTAGCTGAGGTACATGTGAACTGTATATTGTTGTGCAGGCATATTCATATGCAAAAAAATGGGGCTTAAGGAAAGTCTAGCTAGGGAAGTTCTAGCCATGAACAGATGTGTGATTTAGCAAACACATTTGAATATGGAAAGATAAAGTACTTAAGGAATTTAGGCATCACCTGATTTAGGTGCAAATCAGGCCTTTTTGATTTTTTTTTTTTTTTTTTTACTCAGGTTTCTGAATTTTCTGTGAAACTGTACTTTAAGGGCTCAGGTTGTTCACTGTTTTTCATCTTCAGGCCTACCCGTGAACAACCAAGAGATGAGTGAAAAAGTTCACATCCATCTCCAAAAGAGAAAATGAAAAGAGATTTTTGACTGTCTTTCTGCACATTCCTACCTTTAAGGCCATATCATTGCTGTTGCTCTGTGCCAGCAACCCTGCATTCTTAATTTGAATATGTACGTAAAATGGATGACCCTCACTTTCCCACAGCTGTGCAACTATTATAACCTTATAACTTCAAATAATGTTTTACAGCTGGGACACAAGGTTGAAATAATACATGTGGTTACTTGCTTTTTTATATATGGTATTCTACAGTTCCAGTATGTGTCTGCTGTTCCTCAGTAGGGCAAATATTGACATACAGTATTTTGTTCCCCTTAACTCTTACACTTCCTTTTTGACCAGATGTAACAAACCCTTTTCTAAGCTATTCTTGCTCTACTGCTATGTATGTTGACACCAATGGACTTGTGAGTGAGTAGGCCTGTCAGCAGTGGATATTTTTCTCCTCTGCTGTCACTGGAATAACGACATCTCTTGCTTTATATGGTTTTATGTCCTACAACTCAATAATCCAGTGCAGACCTCAGTGTCTGACTGCAAGATACCATTCTGTAATTCGTCTAATAAGCCTAAACAAAGGAAATCCCTTGACCTTAGGACAAGAATGTATCCTGTATTCTTAGTATTCTGCAGATTAGAGAGCAGAATTACTATCCTCCTTCATTTCTCTTTCAAGTCAGTCATTCTCTATACCTGCATGACGAGATTCCTTTAAACCACAGCAAACAATATAGTACGTAATTATTTTACAACACTGAGATTTTATTTGCTATTTTAAGTGTTTTCCTTGGTTTTTGTTTTAGGAGAAGAATAATATAAACCTAGAACAAATGGTGCTGAGGAAGGTTTTCAGCTGCCTTATACTTAGCTAAAGCCAAATGCCTTGGAAATGCAGGTATGTTTACATCTGGGGTTTATTTCTGGCCCATCTTTAATAAAGATGCAACATCAATAAAGCAAAACACAACACAACATGATAATATATGGCACATAATAAAGAATTGCTGTAAGTACACTGGGGGCTCAATTTTGCTTTCACTCTACCTCTGCGAAACTCCATTGTTCAAGACTAAATCTTTACAATTGTCAGAGTTCCTTGTGGTTCAAAAGGAGACATTTTCCAGAATAATGAGGTCACTGGTTCCCATTTTCCATTCTGTAGTATTCTGTTTATTCCTAGAATCTCTGTTCTTTCAGCAATAGCTGATGCTCTCTATAGCTGTTACTCCCAGGGGAACTGAGACTTTAAACATTCATTAAAAAGTGAATTGGTATTGTTGACAAAATACAGATGGCCAAGCATGAACTAGTGACACCTAGGAGTGTGCTTCTAGTGCAGCACATGGCGATGTGGTCATGTGAATGCTCTGGTTGATTTTACCCAATCACTCTGTCCTTTGTTACAAGATAGGCCCTGCCGTATGCTCATATTCTTTTGCCTAAATACGGCACAAGCTGTTAAAGTAATTTCTTTAAAAAATGAGCTGAACGTATTTCTGCTTTTGAGAGTGAGAAAAGATATGCTCTTTCACAGTAAAGCTATTAGTGAATAGCTTCGTACAAGGCTCAGCTCACAAAATAATTACCCCGAGTCAAAGCTCTGCTTCAGGCTGCTGCAAACACAACACTCGATGACTCCCAGAGGCTCTGTTTAAACTGTGGGGTGTGCACCATAGCCATGTCCCCGATCATCTGGGGGAGACCTGGCTGGGCCAGAAACTGGAGTGTGGGGGCGGAGGATGGAAGGTAGTTAGTGTGGAGCCAGGGTGCATCTGACACACACAAGCACATGCATCTCTCTCACACACACACACAAGCACACTTGACTGTAGGAGCTGGAAAGCATGCCTGGATTCCACAGGTTACACATAACCATAGCTTTAAATCAGGCACATATTTAAATAGTTTACTAAGCTGAAGCCGACAGACTTAACCTCTGTAGACTACAGTTAGATGCTACACCAGGGTGTAGAATGAAGCATTACACTTGCGTAATGATTTGCATTGCACTCCAGGTTAACATATTGTGGAAAAAGCAAAATGAAGGCTCCAGGAGTTAACACTTCCAGCTTAAAGAATACTGTGTGATAAGCTAAGACTGAGACAACATAATTCAAAAAGATGAAATGAGTTTGGGGGGTTTTACATATTTTTAAACTTTTCTCGATATAGATATTTTGGGCAGATAAGTAGAAACTGCAGTTGCTACATTGAGCTCTGAGTTATTTGGAGTTTAAGGATTTATATGGTTTTACTTTTTCCTTCATCTCCAATATTGCTTATATTTTTTCCTTGTCCTTTTATATGTAAGTAACTTTTTTCACAGTTTTTCTGCTTCTATATTTAAACTCTTCTGTATTTTCCTTCCATTTTCTTTATTTAAAGACTTTTGGTCCTCCATTCACTCTCATACTCTTTTTTTTAATCATCTTTTGTTTCATTCCCTTCTTTTTTAGGTGTGGAAAACTGAAATTTGTCTTTCTTTCCAAATAGTTGAGGCATTTCCCATACTATTGTGTATGCGTGCATGTGTCTGTTTGTGTATGCAGAAGAGAGAAAGAAGAGGAGATACTGTGAGGCTGCCAGCAAAAATCAAAATTGGAGGAGACAGGAGAGCAGGGGGAGTAAGAGACTGTCTTATTGAACTTGGAGAGGAATGAGGCCCACCTGGGGCTGAAACAACCATTGGGAAGATTAAGGAAATAAATAATTATGGAAAGTTAGTGCTGGAATTGTGAATGGGCCTGAGAGACCTGGCTGGGGCTCAGGAACTGGGAGTGGTGGCTGCCTGAGCTGAGTCAAATGCTCAGTCACTCAAAAATGGAACAAATAAGGATAGAGCAGACGCACTGAGAAATTGTACTTTTGTACTTTGACTTGACTTTTTTAGCCTTATGAATTGAAACAAGATATTCTAAAGAGTGGACTTTTAGAAATGTAAACCCAAGTATATTTGGTGAAATTTTAAGAAGTACTATGATCAAATAGCCAGAAACAAGAACACAGGTTGTAAGGAATAGCTCCTCAAATCTCAGACCTTTCAAATCAGAGCAAGACTCTCAGGATTAACACTGTGAAACGCAAATGGGATTAGTGCAGTTAAAAAAGACATAGCTGTGAGCTTAAGGTTGCTACTTCTCCCTGTTTTTTCATAAAGAAGACTTAAGGTAATCCCTTTCTAACTGAGTGGGTATTGTCTGCTTCTGAAATGAGTAGTCCTGAAGCTGATTTTAAAATGTAATGAACAGGACAGTAGCTTGAAAATTCATCTTTTGCATAATAATTCAAATGACTAGTGTATAACACAATGAGTTTTTAATGCTCTGTCTTCTACTCTGCAGGGGTTTTTTTTGTTTTTTTTTTTAACTTAAAAAAGTTCATTAAAAAAATGCACTGTAATAAATAAAAATATTTTCCAGCATGCACCTTTCTTTAAAAAAATCTACAAGCACATTAGAAATTATCTAATTTAGTTCCCTAATATGCTTTTCATAATTGAAATTAGATTCATTTTTTAGGACGTGTATTTTTTAACCATAAATGAGATATGGCTGGACATTTAGAACCAGACCCTAAGCTAGCATAAACTGGCACAGCCGTTAACTCTCATCAAGTTCTAGCTATATGATTAATAGATATAGGCCATCTTGAAAGGTGCAAAAACTTAGTGGACAAGATGAAAATGGAGTGATCAGTGCAGCTTTCATTTTCGTCTGTGTGGATCATGATATCAATTTAAATATACAAACATGAGACTTCTGCATTGTTTTCATATTTCTTTATAGATATCTGTTATTAGCTACTATTAACAAAATGGTTGGTCTGGTCTGATGCTTTATAAGCAGCTCTTTTAGTCTTATGGCATATAAAAAGTCCCTAAATACAGGGATATTTTAAGTCTGGTCTTGTATAATAAATAATATATTCAATAGGTAGGATGGAACTTTATTATGAAAGGGAATCAAGTTTAATGCAGTGACAGGTGGAATGGAAAATCTCATTCTTGTACTGTAAATCTCAGTGAATACCATCAATACTTTATGACCAAATGATTTGAGGAATGATGGAGTAGGAATAGGATAACAGGGATCTGAGTAGGATTTTTTCCTTTTCTTTTCCAAAGAAAGAAGAAAAATGCATAAAAAGAAAAACATCTCTTTTAATCACAGTATGCTACTTTTTTTCTAAACATGTCTTGCATCACTGACACAGTAAACAAAATTGACACAAGGACACATCATTATGAGATGGCACAACTCCATGCTACCATATTTTATAGGTCATACAGTTCTTACCAGACCACTGCAGTAAGCATACTATTTTGAAACGCCTGGAGGGGCCCACCAGATATTAGCTTAAGAATTATTGGTTGCAGGTAGAAATAGGCTGAAGGCATTTCCTGCTGTGAACAACACTTGGAAGTTCTCCTTTTGCAGCACTGTAGAAAACAATGGCAGAATTTATGCACCATTCATAGACAGCAGATTTCCCCAGATGCTTCAGAAATGCTGTCAAATTAAAAATACTCTTCAGTAGGGCTTAATATTTTGTTTTTATTGGCTGTATAACCATAATTTAGGTGTGAATGGAAAATTAATCTTATTTGCTTGCTGTTGGAAGCATAGGTATTGTGGGACACTGGAGTGATTTTTTTTTTTATGTTTACATTTTGTTCTGGTGGAGGTGATACAGACTTTGTAAATGATAGCTGCTGGAAACATAATCAGGAACTATGGATGCTACCTACCCTGAGATCTCAAGCAAGTCTCAATGTCTCTCTGACTTGAGTCATGATGAGAAGCTATTAAACCTATACATTCACTTTCTCTGATGTATGCAGTTTTATAAATCTTTTCAAATACTTCTATACCCAGGAGATGCAATACAAAAATTACAGGTTATGTATTTGGGAAAAACTTTCTCTCTAGCCCTGTATGTTTTCTGATGACTCCATAGGACTGACTTTGAGTTCAGATCATATTTTTACTTACTGTGATACCCTTGATGTATATCGGCCCATAGCCTCTGAAAGGAGTTTGATGCTGTGTTACTCTAACAGCCCTTACACTGGGACAGACCCAGGGATATAAAAAACATTGTGATTTTCTCTACCTCTGTGCAAGCCCAGGCAGTAACAGGCGAGCATGACTTGGGTGTCTACTTTTCTGTTCTCTCTGTCAGCAGAGCCAGACTTGGCTTAGAGCAATGGGAAGTGAGCAAAGATTTCACTGGACAACCAAAGCAACCAGCTGCTGTAAAGGAGCTAGCACGAAGATTGGTGTGCTGACTACTCAAGGGGAAGCAGATTAATTGCTTATGGAAGACATTTTGAAACCTGCTCCCTCTTCTTGTCTTCCCTGGGGAAAAGGCTGCCTCTCATATAGGGCAGTACTGTATGAGACAGGCTTAGCCCTCAGAGTTATTATTATCCACATTTTCCTTTAAAATCACAGAAGTGGTTGCTTGAAAGCTTTTGAATGTTTGGATCTGAATGTATTTAAGGCTGAAAATTTTGCTCCATTCTTGTGAAAAGGTGCTGAGAAATGTTTTTATATGTTTTATTAACTATGCCATCCCCAAATTTAAAAGAAGTGGTACAGACATCTAAATGATTTTTCATTATTGTCTCAAGACGTGGAATTGAGTAGGCTCATGAGTGAATGGGTGTCATATGGTTGTCAGTCTGCAGAAAAAGTGATTGGAAACAATCTTAAAATTTAAATATGTAGCAATATCTTGAGAAAGTAACAATAACTCTGTCCTCATTTCTTCTGTTTGACGGCTGAGGCAAGGAGTGATTATCCTCCTTCTATATGTCCAAACATTGATGTACATGAGATAAGAGATTCTGCCTCGTAACTTTTTTTTAACTATAGCTAACAGTGAAACTTCAACTGGCTTGTGTTAATGAGAGTTTTGTACAGGATTTGGCAGAATTCCTTATCTATCCCCATTAGAATACAAAGCTTCACTAAAGACAGACTCACTTTTTCACTAAGCCTAAGAAATGTATGGGATACATTATAAATCTTAAAACATTGTGTGTATATAAAGAATAAGATGGTTAGCACATAGTTGAAGTGGGGTGTATTACTGGTTTTTCGTGTACCATCTAATTAATTTGCACAGGGAAATCAAACTCACTTTCATTGGTCTGTATCAATTTGCATTACACTAAGCAGAGGAAGAAAGTAATTGGTAACATTAGTACTACTTCTAAGGAGTTGTTAGAATTTACTTGACTTTAGGGATTAGCATGGATTTAGATTTGGTTGCTCCAAAAGTTGGAAAGAAAAGAACCTTTCTCTTTCAAAGTACAGGGAGAAAACCCCCACCTCCTAAGTTCTATGATAACACTGGAAAAAATATTAATGGTTAAGAAATGCAAATCAACATCTTGCGTAGAAGCTGAATTGCACTTAAGCAAATAGGAAAAACCTTGTTTTATTAGACAGATGAAAATGGAGTATCGCATTTTCAGGAGAGAGGGTGAACAGGGGATGATTAACCTACAATAGGAAAACTTAACTTCTATCCCCGGTTGTAAGGAAGGCGACGTAACTCAAAGTTGTGGAGCGGCTGGAGAATATTTCACTGAAAGCTATTCTAACTAGTTGCTGGAACAGGCTGTTCAGGACCCATATCTATCCCAAATTTCGAGATGTGATCAAGCCCACTCACTAAGAGATTCAGATGTATTGGAACTTGACTAAGCACAAATCTGACTGCAGAAGCAACAGATTTTCACTGGTTTTGTGAGTCATTCTGTGAGGACCTTCCAGAGCCTTAAGCACGACCTACTGTAATATTTGACAATGTAGGAAGGAATTAATTCTAAAGTGATAGATATTTTGAAAGAGTTAATGAACTGACGTGCTTATAGTCTGATGACCTTTCTTTGGAAAATCCATCTAATTTCTTAAATGTACGTAACTGACATCGTACATGACCGAAATTGGATTTGAAAATAGCATTTGGATAATAATAATAATAATAAAATATGTACTACTGGCTATATATGATCACTTTATTATGTTTGATAAGAATGAAAAACCGAAGGGTTTGACAGTCTCAGAGCCTGGCAAGTAAAATGAAATTCCTGAATGTAAATTAGGCAGATTAAGCCATCCTTTAAAAGACCCTTGATGGAGAAAAGGATATATTTAAAATCCAATAAACTTCAGACCTCCTTCAAATGGCTTAAAATGAGGTCCAGAACGCTTACTAAGTAGGAGCTCTACTGGTTTTGATTTAATAAAGAATCATATAGCCTAAGTTTAAAAAATCCTGTCATTGTATTCACCTTGGAGAAATAAATATGAAACCATATGTAGAAGCCTATTTCCACAAATATATTCCAGTTCAAGATGAATTAACTATATGTTTTATTTAATAATCAGACAACAGGAAAATTCTTGAATTTCTCTAAAATAGTTAAAGAAATTAATTGTAACTTCTTGATGACTTTTCCTAGGCAATGCATAGAAAATAATATATTTTTGGTATAAATTCTAAATGGATGTCTTAATAATTTTTTTATAAGGTGGAGATGTCATAAGTAGGGATGAGGTATTTTTATGTTACTAAGTTGCATATATGATTGCCTGTGCTGGTAAAAAAGCACAAAAGAGCCTTGTTATACTCTCAGTAGAGCTATTTATACATTGTGACTTACTGTGTCCAAGGTCGGCTTCCTGCTTCCATTAAAAAGTAGTCCCTCCAAATAAAATAAAAGCCAGCAACCCCAACATTACTCAAGTCCTGTCTATTGAAACAACAACAAAAGGATCACACATGATTTTGTATTGCCTATATAGAATATGCTCTCCTGAGTATACTTGAATACAGTTCCAGATGAAACATCATGAAAGTGATGCCTTCCATACCCAAAAAATCAGAAAGACATTTTGTTTGCATTAAGAATAATGATTGTCCATGCAATCAGGTGCATCTACGGGGTATAG
Organism: Dromococcyx pavoninus; assembly: GCA_033558185.1. NCBI lineage: Eukaryota > Metazoa > Chordata > Aves > Cuculiformes > Neomorphidae > Dromococcyx > Dromococcyx pavoninus. Next base: position 1,450,600 of record JAUMJL010000104.1, on the reverse strand, counting down.
CTGACATTGGGAAAGACTGCAGCAGTTCTGGTATAGACTGTAAGGTCTCTAGGCAGCAAATACTGTTTTTGTCTTGTGCTTGAATAGCTTGTGGGGAGACTTGATTTATGCTTTGGTCTTTGTGAAGGACTAGTGCAATAATACAACATTAACAATTTCTACCTCTGCATGTCTTCTGTTCTTGTCACCTGTGCCCTTGGTCAGCTACAGCTGTTTAGGTAGGTAGTGCAAATTAGAACAGTTCTTCCACTCCTCTAAAATTGTGCAATCAATATTAGCTGTCTAATATTTGTTCTGTCAGAAAAGTAGTGTCAGACCACTTGTATTTTCTCCTGTACCTCTTCAATAACTTTTTGTCTCCAATGTGTGACAGTTTTTAAACGTATCCAGTGAAGTACTTGGCAAAATGGGCTTATGCTGGTGAAAGGGGGAAGCTGTGTCTCGTGTGGATGAATTTAGCTTAGCTGAGGCTGAGTTGTAGCTAGAAATTTTCTTCTACTGAGCCTGAGACACTGTAGGAGGCATTGCCTTCTTTCTCTTTCTATGTGACAGCTATAATGCTGTACCCTTGTCAGGTGGACACAGAGGACCATGGAAGAAGCATTGCACTGTGCTGTGAGTTTTGTCCTCACTTTCAGGGGCATGCGAGGAAGGAGCCAGTGCCGAAGTCCAACTGACTGTTCAGACTTGACAGATCCATCTGTTTTTATTTAGTCTTGGAACCTTCTTTACCTGTGTTGGTAGCAGCTACAGATAGCTGCGCCAGCTAAGCCTTACCTTCTAGAAAGGGGGACCTCCTGGTTGTGTTTTCATCTGAACAGGGGTAGGGTCAGGATCAGGCTACACATTGTTCTGGCTGCACACCCACAGACCACTTACAAATGCCTCCAAAGTTAATTCAATGCCATCATCTCTTCTCTAGCTGCTGCAAAGCAACATCTCTTTCCACTCTATCTGTATGTGCTCACTAATGAGTTTCACTTTGATTTAGTGATATTTTTAAAGATAATATGCTAGGTTTCCTATAACCTCTTTGGAGATCTAGAAGAAAAAAAAGTAAAGAAACAGAAAAGAAAGAAATAACCAAAGAAAATTTTCGTTCTTCCCATTTTAGGAACGCACATAACTTTTTGTAGCCTTACAGTGTTGGGTAATAATCTTACTCCAGAAAGATATGAGAGAAATCTCATCCCTTCATGCAGACTAGTTAGAATTGCAAATAAGAATTCCTAAAAATGGATTTTAGAAAGCTCAATTTTATCAGGGCTTTTTTATTATGACTGAAGAAATTCCACTGTCCTGCAGTTCTGAATCCTCTTCCCCATATTGGGAAGTTTTAACTTTAGTATAACTAATGTATAACTCTGTATATCACAAAATAAAGAATTTTCTACCTCAGCTAAAATTCTGACTGTTCTTTTTTTCCCAATGCACTCAATATAGCCTTCAATTTTTCTGTCTAAAGTAATCCTATAATGTACCAAAGGGAACTGATTCATCCTTTCCATGACAGGAATAATCTTAGGGGGTGACAGGTATTGCTGTGGATTGGAATGAAGTGAAAATTTGAACTATTTAACTGCATCTAAATGAACCTTTACAGATTCATATGTGTCTCTGTCCCCAGAACACCCTCAAATCTCTCATTTTAAATACAGTGATAGATTTTCTGGACTAATTTTCATTTAATTAGTTCTATTTGGTTCAAAACTAAACCAAATTGGAATTTAGCACAATACCTGAGGAACCTTGATTCTTTTACAAACATTTCAACACCGAGGAAAACAGACTCCATTTACCTTAAACCTTCTGTCATTTACATTGAAATACTCAACAGATATTCACTGAAGAAAAGGGAAAAATGCTGTTGTTTATACTTACATTACGTGTTTTTAAGTGACAGCTTCTAATACTGTTGCCATACTTAAATAGCATAGCATACTTAAACATTAATTTTCATTGCAATATTTTATTCGAAGATATTTTCACCCATTTCAGGAACAACATAGCACACAGAGATTTGTTTCAAGTAAGTAGTAAAGTTTTCACTGGTTCTGGCAAGTCTTAACCAATTAAACTAGATAAACTCTGCTTAACTTTTCTGGGCAGACTGCTAGTCATAATTCGAGGAGTGGTTTATTTAGTCCTATTTGCACTCAAGCCTTATAATTATTATATGGCAAATAAGTCTTTAAATTATACGGAAGTAATTTTATTTATGGTTTTATGCATAAATCCAAAAGCTTTCAGTTATTTCAAAATTGTGTCAGGGTGAGCTCCCAATAACGTGAATGGAAGTTCAACTTTAGTAATGATAGAGTAATAAAAGCTGGATCCGGATCTCAGGATTTGGCACATGGACACTAGAACTATTAAGTCATCTTGTCCATATTCCTGCCAATGCAGAATTGTTCCCTTCAGGATAATCTCCAGTGCCTTATTCAGTCCAATTTTAAATGACTTGGGTGAAGCGGTTTCCATTACTTCACTTGGTTGAAGTATTACTTATTTCACAGACTAATTTAAGCTTTTCAAGCTGCTTCATTGTCATGGATCACTTCCCAATCCCAACATTTCCCCCAGATGAACAAGTTTGAGTAAGGGTAAGGAAAATGTGTGCAGAGTATAAAAGCCAAAAGGAAAAAGTGGCACAAAGTCCTTCCCGTGACTCCATTTTGTTATGTCTTCTTGCTTCATATTTCTGAAGTCCGCCTCTTCACTCATACCAGTGAGGCTTGGACAAAACTCCTTGAGAAACAGACTCACTGAGAATTTTTCTCCATTTTTCTGCATGTGAATCATTCCAAACAGTCTGTGAGGTCATGTGTCCCACCCCCCTATTCTCTGTTATACCCTATTATAATATTTTTACTTTCTTCAGTATTTTTTTATTAGTAGTACTAAGGCATTCAGTTATAAAACTTTTTGCTGACTTTTCGTTATTCATTATATGTCACTTAACTCTTAAGGTATCATCCTGATTAGAAGGACTTTTTCATAACAGATCCATGGAATAAGATTTTGCAGGTGAATATGGGGGAGACAAAAATGACAATTTATGAACTATCAGGAATGGTAAACACAATTGTAATAGCAGTCAAGATTGATGAAAGTGATAATAGACAAGACGATTGATGATTCAGTGAGAAAGTAAGCAAAGGTTCATGGTCCTGTTTTGTAGGGTATAACATGTACATATACAACCAAAGCTTTAAATCACTTTGCATGCAAAAGAGGGTTGAAATATTTGCTATTGTAACTGAAATTCCATGCTAAAATCTTTGTTTCACTTTTCAGCTATATGCACAGTAGATGTTGCAAGAACAAAGGCAGAATTTGGCACTTTATTGAGATGTAGAAATTCAACAGCAGGAAATAATCTTCCTTGAAAGAAACCCTTATTTCCGTCCTCTTTTTTATATATAAATATTCTTTAGTAGCTGATCACTTAAAACAGGTGCTGTAATTCATGATTGGACATTAAACATTTACGATAGATGGTGTCTGTGTTTAGAGACAACTTTATGTACCAGTGCTTGTAAGGCACTTCCTCTAAGGAATCAAATGAAAATAAGGTCATGTAACACCCTGTCAGATTACAGATTCAAATATTACAGCTGCTTGAATTATTCATTGGAATTCAATTACTCAGTTCATTTTCATATATGTAATTGTTCAGAAATGAAACTTGATTCCTACAAATATGTCCTTTATACCAAAGTGTTTAATAAATGCAATAAAGAAAGGATACCACATGGATACAAACAAGCCTGAGTCTTGTACTACCAGTGTTGCCTAGGTTTCTGGTCTGTGACATCTGTAGTGGACACATCTGGAAGAAGTTGCCAGTGGTTCTAGAGGGAGAGCATGCCAAGGCAAGTCTGGCCATACTGGGAAGAAAGTGAGAGCAGGGCCCTGAGGCAATACTAAGAAGTTGTGCCTGGGCACCAAAAAAGCCTCATGGCAGCTTTGTTTGTATAATTTGTTGTTTAGTCTGGAGAAAAGGAGGCTGAGGGGGGATCGCAGCACTGTTTACAACTGCCTGAAAAGAGGTTGTAACGAGGTGGATGTTAGCCTCTTCTCCCAACTAACAAGTGATAGCACAAGAGGAAATGGCCTCAAATTGCACCACGGGAGGTTTAGGCTAGATATTAGGAAATAACACTTCACTGAAAAGATTATCAAGTGCTGGAATAGGCTGTCCAGGGAAGTGGTTGAGTCTCCATGCCTGGAGGTATTTAAAAGATATGTAGGTGTTGCACTTAGGAATATGACTTAGTGGTGGAATTGGCAGTGTTAGGTTTATGGTTGGATCTTAAAAGATCTTAAAGATCTTTTCCAACCTAAACTGTTCTGTGATTCTATAATTCTGTAATTCAGGTTGTCAAGCAAAAGTGAACTGCTAACAGTTCCCATCCATGCGAGTCTGCTCCATGCAGAACAATTACTCACACAGAGTTACATTCACCTTTACCATTTAACAAACCATTCTCTTTAAAGAGATCCCATATTTCCTCCAAAAGAATTAGTATCTATGATTTCAGCTGTGTAGAGATGAAGTTCCTCACTCAGCCCCAATGAAACTATATGGAGTGCAACTGGACACAGATTTAATGACGTGTAGAGAAGATTTAGAGAGATTCGTCCGTTAAGTACTGCCTGGCTGACATACACAACTGTCCCACAGCGTGGTTGCATTCATGTGGCTGTTCTCAGCCAGATAAAGACTATGTCTGCTCTGATACTTGTGCAGCAGTAAAGGTTGCCTGTTACGAGGAGCTTCAAATGTAGAGAAAACACAAGCTCTTTCTCCAAGGAAAACAAGTGTATGAACTTTGAAAGGCATGCTGCAGCATGTAGAGTTTCTTCCGCTGTGTGCAAGGTGTCTGTGTACCTGGAGTATACCCTGCAGAGACAGAACTGCAGTGAGATGCTTTGATGGCTAGACACATTTTAGTTGCTGGGTGTGACCTCTGCCCTTTGTCCTGCCACTTTTAATAACTAACTCCTTCCAGGTGGTACTGATTGTTTCAGCAGCTGCAATGAACTTAGAACACCTCCTCTGGGCACAGCAGAAGTTTGACATATTTGACTTTCCTCCTCTTGAGTATGTAAGTGACCACTCCTCTGTCCTGTTCTTACTCTGGATAGATATAGCCTATACGAATATAAAATACCTAGGATGAAGAACAAAGAAAAAGATAGATTGAAATGCTATATCTATCATACAACTGAATATTCATAGAATTATAGGATCACTTATGTTGGAAAAGACCTTTAAGGTCACTGAGTACAACTGTAAACCTGACACTGCCAAGTCAACCACTAAACCATGTCCCTATGTGCCACATCTACATGTCTTTTAAATACCTCCAGGGATGGTGACTCAACCACTTCATTCACAACGACCCACGTAGAGAGCCAGGTATACATACACTGTGCAGGAAATATCCTAGTGCCAAACTTCTAAGATTTCCGTGATACATGTTTGTTTTTTTTTTCACTTAAGTCAAATATTTAAGGGGGTCCTTTACATTTTAGTAACAATTCTGTCAGATTGTTGAATTCATTCATGTGGTACTTAGCACAGGAAACACACAGAACATCCATAAAACCAACATGTAATATAAGTGATTTGCTATTATAAGAACAAAAAGCAATGAAAAAAAATGGGAAAAGATTTGAAGAAAAGATTTGAGAGGCAAAAAGAACCTGGAAAACAGAGAACACAGGAAAACAAGACACAATACAGAAAGTATGTTATGTAGGAAACATTGCATTCTCCTGAAGACAGATACCATCAAACCCACTATTATCAAAACAAAAGCTTCTTTGACCATAATTGGTCATAAAGACATTGGATTTTTTTCAGGCTAGCTCCATGTTAAGCTGATGTCTTGATTATTCTTATATTTTTTTATCAAAACCGATATCAGTAGTGTTAAGTGTGCTCAGGAACATTTTATAAATTGCCATCACCTCCAGGATGCTGTTCATCAAGAGAATATGTGCATGGGAGGAGGGGTGGGAATGGAACAGTGACCAGATCTGTCCCCATATTAGTGTACTGTCATCACAATATGGATTCATTAAGCATGTTCTCAGAGCAAAACTCTTACTGAAATCTTTTATAAAAGTAATTTAATTGTCCAGAAGATGATCTGTGAACACAGGCTGTAAAGCACATTCTTATTCACTAGCAAATTGCCTAGGGTACTGCTATGACTTGGGCTCAGTCTAGATGTTAGATTCACACTTATCTGCTCCGCAACAAGAGTGAATCAAGCTAAGGCTTCAAGCATTATTACGTAGACTCTAGTTAAATGTTATCATCTTCAGCCAAAGGAACAATATGTAGGGCCTTACCTTCCCCCGGTCTAGCTTGTTAACAGTTGTTGACTGACAACTTATAGCACAAGTGGAGACACTGGCAAGTTTATGTTTGACAAATAAAAGAAAAAATACCAGTATATTTTCATCTGGCTAGGTGTATGATGGTTACTGATTTTTTTTTCTAGTTTTTACTTTTTTTGCCCTCTTTCAAGAAGATACTTTAGAAGATTTTAAGAAACAAACAACTAACAACAACTCAGCAAATGTTTTCCTACTGAGATCTGGAGTGTTGTAAGATCACTATGCAGAGCTCTGGCAGGAAGCCCACTACTGAACCATGTACTGCAAAGGAGCTGAAGAATATCTTTGCTTTGTAGGTGATAGACTGCCTTCACAAAGCCCCAGAGTACTTTGCAGCAGTGTTTGTCATGATGGACAAACTTAAGATTCATAGTATACAAAAGATGGCAGAAAGCAGTAGTAGACAAAATAGCAGTTTTGAACTCTGTGTAAGTCTCTTGGAACTGAAGGGCTTTAGAGTTCTTCTGTCTAAGGGAAAACTAGACCTCTTTAGATCCAAAATATGCATGTCATACTTACCTTGATGCGTTCTCCAGTATCTGCAAATGTGGACTGTGAGAAGGATTTTTAAACATCTTTCTTGAGATGATAGACAATTTGAGTGACTGTTAAAATTTGTAAAGGTGATATAGTGAGTTAGTTTTACTTCCCTGAAGGGAGCAACGTATTTTAGTGAAGCTTTTGTTTTCTTCAAAGCCCAGCATGTTGTTGGTGGTGACTGTGCTTTTAGCTTGCTGTGGAGGATGCTGTGTTATGGGTAAGAGGTTTAGAGAACAAACAGGAACCTTTGTTTCCTTTCATTTGCGAAAAAGAAAACTGGGCAGAAGGAGGAATGCTGAGCAGCTGCCTGAAAGCTGCTTTGTTTCAGCTTCATTATGACATGATCCCTGAACTAGTTTTTGATAAAGTATTTAATGTATTGGAAGAAATCACAGAACTGTAGCTGTAGTAAACAGTTTTATTTAGAATTTAGGCTATCTGTTGACTAGAGACAGCAATGTAAATTCTAATAAGTAGATGCTGTGCTCTTTGAAACTAGGCACTGAAATCTGATATAGTACCTAAATATGGAATTAACAGCAAATATTATAAGGCAAATGCACGGTTGTCAAACTCTGCTTACCACCTATTTCACTATATGGAGAGCAAAGAAATCAAGACAGTACAACATATTGGCAGCATGAGAATTCGTCTTATTTAACATCATGCTATTGTCAGTTACGAGAATGATTACTCAGTTTGCTGCTCTTCGCTGATTATCCAGGATCATTTGAAGTTGGTGGAAATGTGAGTGCTTTGTAGTGTCTGCTTTTTACATTGTAGTGTTCTGCAACCTTAAAAACAGATGTCTGAAATAGTTTATTGTGCTTTTCCTCAAATAATATACAGCACTGGTATGTGCAGAGCACAAAGGATTACCTCAACAGCCTCAACAGCATTGTGTAAGTCTTTGTCTTTAGTTTATGTTCTCTGTGATCTATTGTATGTAAACCTTTTTATGGGACTAGGAAGGGATGGTAGCCTAACTAAAATTGTGCTATGCAAAACTCTAAGGCTCTCCTCTTTTGTAAATGGACACACTGAAGAACCAAAATAGAAAGTCTTTGCAAATAAACATTTTCATGAAATTATTCTAACCCAGAAAAGTATTTTATGCTAGGCCACAGAGGAAGATGTTGGGCTTGGTGCTGACTATAACAGGACTGATTTCCTCAAGGGGCAGAGGAAATGTGCTCTCCACTCTATGACATTTTGAAATATCAAAGGAGAAAGCTTAGCTATTTTTATCTTGTCATCTCCCAGTTTCTTCATCACATTCATCTGTGAAAGACAGTGGAAGTTAGAGTCAAGTACCAGTGTGGCTACAGCCAAAAAGCATGAGATGCTTCCAAGAAAAGTGGGTGACGTATTATAACATTTTGTTCAGGCATCTGTACTATTGTTGAGTATAATACATTCTTGCCTTCATGCCTAAAGAATCATGCCAGCAGTAAGCCCTTGTATTAAATAAAGAAACATGCTGTTTCCCTATAGGAAATTTTAATCCAATCTGTCTATTTACAGATCACCATTGGAGATTTTCAAGTTATTGTAATAATATGGAACCAATCCATGTGTAAGCCAGGATGTGAATGCTTGCATTTAAACCAAATGAAGAATGCAACGGGAATTGGGTGCCAAGGACAAGATTCTCAAAGATACAAGAGAGTGTTTCTGAAAATCCCAGTAAATGAGCTACATCATTATTTGAATGGCTTTGGAGAGCAGAAGTCCATGGAATCATTCCCTTGGTTTGCCCTTTCCCAGGAGTTCATCTGTATTGGTAACTGGGGAATAATGCAGCCGTTCAGTCTTTTGCTCTCATCTGATGAACCTCATGTTGATACATCTTTAAATGAAGCAACAGGATTTTGCAGAGTTTCCATAGCCCATAATTTTTCCGACAGATGGAATAAAAAAATTTGAGGTTTTATAAATCAGGAAAGGATTTCCCTCAGGTGTCCTGCACCATGGGAGCGATATAAACATTAAACTATTTTATAATATAACACTTCCTCTCACACCAAGGATTTTTAAGAAGATGTCCTTGGCTCTGTGCCTTATGAGGAGTTTGATCTTGCTCCTGATTATGTGTTTTAGAAAGCAAAACTGAGTTGAACTGGGTTAGTGAGGAGCAGGTACAAACCGATCTTGCATGGTTCAGTCATGTTTAGATGAAAGCACTTTGGGAAAGGCACATTAACACAACTTCAGGAGCGTAAGGAACTTCCCTATTGAAGTTGTCAGTACCTTAGCTTGTAAATTCTGCACAGTGTATTCTAGGCTACATTCAGAAAAAGATTAGAGAATTCCTTGCATGGAACTGAGCAACACGAAACCTGGAGACTGTCTCTTTCTTACTGCCATCCAACCCTAGAATTGCCTAAGTTCAGTTGGCCTCCGAGTGTAGACTTTAATTTTTCTGTGGCTAGAGTATTGGTTTTTTGTATCTTGGTACCTGCCTAATTGAGAACCAGTGGGGACCAATTTTCCATCAAAGCCTCATTAGAAATATCGAATAATACATTCGGCTCTCATCTCTTCCGAAAGGCTCAGCATGGCAGCTTTGTATTTGGGAGCCTATAGCCTAGAGTGCACTCAATTAGGCAGACACAATTTAAAGTACTTTTTTTGCATAAATACCTCTGAAAAGCTAGTCTCAATCCCTTTACAAGCTCTGCTGGAATCCCACAGTAGATAAAGACCTGAGACAAAGTGGTTTGACTTGCAGTTCTGTCAGTAATGAGAGCTGTAATACATTGCACAGAATTTTTAGAAGATCACACTGTCATTAGGTTTCAAATTTTAGACATCAGGAGCTTAATGTTGTGGTCACAGTTTGTATGCATATTGCAGAACTCATGGGTAAAATATTGACTAGAAACTCTTTTGTTTTTTATCCCCAAGTCGTCTTAGAAATCATGTTTCATTAGAGCAGTGCAAAATGTTCACAATGAAACACCAGACCACACAAAAGTCACCTGGTGTGGAGTTTTGTTACAAACTAGTAATGCAAACCATATTTATCAGAAGATTTCCTTAGCATTGTGGAACTCCTGAATGACCTGAACTCAATTTTAAACATATATAGTGTGTGACTTTAGATCAGAATCATGCAAAATTCATAGCTTTGCATGGTTTTGATGTGAGGTGCGAATAAACACCAGGTGAAGCACAGCAATTTCAATTGAGTTTCAATTTGATCAGGATCCAATCCTCACCCGACGTTAATCGATGTAGCTTCATTGAAGTCTATATTTTGCTCCGTTGTGGAGCTACACCAACTTACTCTAGTGGACGAGTTTATTGAAATTTTCAATTTGCTTGAACCTGAAAGTCAAAATCTAACTCAGTGGGTGTGAAATTATTTGGATCAGAATGAAAGAAAATGTTTGGACCATGCTTGTGAAGTAAAGCTAGTTCTATATTTTGCAGCTGTAAGGTTGCATATATATTTATAATGACATAACCATAAGTTAAAATCCATCATTACGTTTGTTGCTAACCAGTAAAATTACTTCTGCTAAATCTATATTGTGATATAAGTTTAAAAGAAAAAAATATTTCTATTCTAGTCCCATAATAATCTCAAATCAAACAAGTTTTGGAGATAGTGAAGAAAACTCATGACATTGAGTGCAAAGGAATGACTAAGAAACCTGTAGGGTTTTTTTTTACTTATATGTTTAATATATAACTGTAGAGGCAGCAAAGGCAAGCACTATAGAGGACTACAAAGATAATCCTAAAAATAACCTTTTCCAGGGTAGCTCTGGAGAAAGCAGATATCTTTAACTCACATTTAAATTCTGCTTCCTTTGTTTATTGTTTCCTTCCCAACGATTCCATCAATTCAGAGGACAACTTGTAATTGACTTGCCTTTTCTCCTGAATATAGTAAATAAAGAGAAAATAGAGCTAGTAATGTAATGGGCTGTATCTCTGAATCATTGCTAGTGTTTTCCATGGAAACAAAGGGTTATATTGTGCATCTATTATTAATGATCAGTGTTGCTTCAATGGCTGCATCCATACTCATAAGTCAAAGCAATGTTCCTGGGTGCTCGGATTTGATCAACTGTACTGTTAAATTTCTACAGCTGCCTCAGCATGGTTTTAGGCCTGGGCCACTTAGTACTGTCAGACAATTTCTGGGCATAGTGCAGGAGTTGGCACATACCAGTGACCTTTTCCGAATTGTGTGTTGCATGCAGCCCATGCTTGCAGTGTGAGAGAATTTAATAACATGGTCATGATCCAGGACATGCCAGTGGTTTACAGAAGCAAGGATCATCCTGGCATGCTTAAATTATTAGTGTAGATATACAGCCATTTTGTCTCATTCTTGGCCCACCAGCTGCCTTATGCATTTCATTTTTTCACTCTTCTTTCAGATTCTTATGTTTGTTTTAGGCTTGTTTTATTTATCTAAGAACTTCTGGTCTCCATGTGGCGTAAGTAGTGTCAGTTCACCTGTGTTGTCATGTACGGCTGTTGCACTTAGTATTTTAGGATGTACTTAATGTACTTATATCTTTTGGAATTTGCCTTAAAAAAAAAAGAAGCAAGCCTTTCTAAAGACACTGGCTTTTCTTACTTTCCATAGAGACTAATTCAAGGTACTAAATATAGGTGGCTTTACAGTACACTATAAAAGAAAAATGAGGGTGGATTTTTAGTATGAAAAGAATTATTTTGGCAAATGTGTTCAAACTAAGAAAGGATGATGAGGAAATCAACTTTTCTCAGTGGAACAAGTAAAAACTCTGTTACGATTGACAATGTTAAAACGCAATATAGCTACTTTCCCACTTTGTCAATGTTTACATTCCTTTCTCCTTTCTTTTTGTATAAAAATGTTTAAGGACTTATGTGATGAATCTTTTCTTTAACAATTTCATATGTCCTTACTTTTGCTTATTAATAGGAAATAAGAGGAAGGACATATGCAAGTATCAAAGCTGTTATGGGAAATGTGAAAACAAATACCAACATCTTTCCACAAATTTTGAAACCTGAACTCTGTCTCGGTTTTACAAATGACTTGTGGAGAGATACTTTTTCTTTTTTCCTAAAATAAACAACTGACAGCATTTACCAAAACCGTACTGTTTTATGGCAAAAGAAATGGGGAGGGCATTTCAATAGAATGACTTCCCATGAGCATATTCCATTTAATCACTTTTCATTGGAAAAATAATAGTCTACTCTTTCCAGAGACTGCTTGCTTTAACAAGTTGGGACAATCTTGTCACAGACAGAGCCTGTGCAGTGAGAAATGTACTTCAATGTGCAGAGTTGAAATGATGATGCTGAGCTAGGAGAGTCGCTTGGTGTGCAGTCATTTCCAGGTGTAGAACTGCTTCTATTTTGCCCCTGTCTGAGAACACATTAGGAAAAAGTAACAAGCTCCTTTTCATCCCTGTTTGCTAATCCTGTTCAACCCTGCCAATACTCACACTACATGTCATGGCTGTTAAGCTGTAGTAGGTTAGATAAATAGGGCTGAATATTGTTAAGTTTAAGAAAGAAATATTATGTTGTAAGACTGGGAAGCCTCAAACTTATCTCTTTTCTGCAGAGTGAGTGAATGAGGGATAGCTGCATCATGTAGGGAGAAGTGGAGTTAAAGAGTGAGCTTTAAAGAGAGAGGAGTGTCAAGAGGAATCCTCCAAGACATCTCATTAGAATACAATCCACAGAGGAGAAGGAATGATCAATTCGTCAACAAAAGGCCCAGGCTGAGAACCAGGAAATCTATGACAGCATGAGGCAGTTCTTGAAAGGCTGGCTGCTTGCTTGCTTAGAGTGAGGTTTAAGCCCCAAACATGCCAAATTCTGCGTGTGACTCTGTGCTTTTTTGTGAGCTGAGACTTGGACTTCTGAATGATCTGCGTCTACCAAAGTGTATGGGGTATTGTCAGGCATTGCAAACTTATTCTTAGGGCGTGTTCATACAGAGCTCTTCTTGCCAGCATTCATATAAAAATATAATTTTAAGAGCTGTTATGGAAAATATCACTGGCTGAAAAGTTAATTTTCTACCCGAATGGATGATGCTTGAAAGGTAAAATAAATGTACTTAAAGAAATCTGCTATCTAAATGAGTCTATTTTGAAAAAAAAAAAATTTGTCAATAAGGCAGAATCTTGTGAATCTACACACTCCATAATTTGCACATAAGTTTGGCAGTTTTTTGCAATTTTTGGCAATGATTTAATAGCAGAGAGCTGTGGCAACAGCTCATATTACCAGGATTATATTATATTATATTATGCAATATACTTTAGCATATTTACAGAAGAGTATTATTAATTTGTGTTAATATGAACCTATCCACTACAAATTACTGGTTTTTTTTTCCTTTTTATTTTTAATGGGACGGCAAAAAGCACATTTCAACCCAGTATCCTGAACAAGTAGTGAAGTCGTGTGATGCTGGAAGCTTGGAATGAACCAGATGTGAGAAACCTTCCATTTAAATAGAGATGGGGACAACATTTTCCTCCATGCTATTGGATTAGTAGTCAGGAGAGACCCGTGTTCTGCTCCTGAATTGGGAATTGACTTTCTGTGTGACTAAGTAACACTTAAACTTTCTTATTCAGTACAGCAACTGTCTGTGAAATTATGATAAGACTTCGATGAATTTGATATCCTTTGCTTTAAGGTCGTGTGCACAGTTTGTGTGAGGTAGCATTATTTCCTCCTAAAATGCATCCAGTGGTTGCTCACAAATCAGTTTGGTTGAAACTATCAAAAATTGGAATGGCTTAAAATACCTCTGCACAGGATGTAAGAGGAATGAGAGTTTGGTTCTTGTATGTGAAAGACTGTCCCTGGAACTTGAGACCAAATCCAAGTTAAAAGTTGTACAAAAAACTTCTGTCTTCAGTTAAAGAAAAGTGGTTCTTACATCCAGAGTCAATTGGGAAACATTTCTGTATATCTGAAAATTGTTTAAAGAATAGGAAAGAGCTCCCTAATTTTACTGCCCTAATTTTAATGAGGAGATGATATTGATTCAATCTAAAAAAAGGTGTTTCTGGCTAATTAAATGATTAAAAATTTTGCTTGGCATTACTTCAGCTTGTACAGCAAACCTGACCTTGTGTTATACAGGATTTTAAATAAGATTACTATGAAGTAGAAAGCAACTAATTAAAAAATGGCAGGTTTCCAGTTTCCAGTTGATGACCTGCCACTGCTGCTGTTGCTGCTGCTTGTTGCTGTCCCTAGGGTGAGCAGAGCAATACAATCCTCTGCTCTGGGATGTACAGAATGTTCTGTGGTGTTCAAGTCAGGCGCTCTATGGAAACATAGCAGGATCTTGCATCCTCAGGGCTATTCATGCACTCTAGCTGGGGAAAACTGCCAGAAAGCCAAACTAAACATTTTTATGGGTTTCCTACCTCAACTTCATGTTGAAAAATTAAAGTATACAATCATGGGTGGGTCTGTTGAAGCAAGCAGGCACTATTATTCCAGGTTTTCAAGGTTGTTTTTCAGCCTATGGATCCAGTCTATTAAGGAAGAGCACGTCTATACTCTACCCTGAAATTTTGCATGAAAAAACGCAGTCCAGAAACATTGTCCAAATACCGCTCAGCAACTGCAACAAGAAATCAGAGAATGTAGCAATTTTGCTAGAAGCATGAGTACCACAGAAACTTAACAGTCAATTTTATTGGTGAAACAGCTTCAGATGAAAATGTCCAGTAATACTCCCATTCCCCATTTCACTGTTTGAATTCATAATATACTTCAAAGTCTTGACAGGTTTTCTTCGCTTATTACGTCTAGATAGGGAAATAAATACTACAATGAGAGTATAACCTGTGGCACCTTGGAGTTCAGTGTAGGTTCACCACCTAAATATTTGCTCAAATTTTCAGTTTTCAGTCCATGCTTTGCGCTGCTAAAGCTATACGTTTATCACCACTTGACCGGCTAGTTGCAGCTTTGCACACATCTCCAGCAAGTATTAAATCGTAGTTCTTGGCTACCATGTAGACATGCCTTTAACCTCTGCATAGCAATGCCAGACAGTAAGTTTCTTTTCTGATGCAATTTTATTGTGTTCTTTCTGCATCCTCATCTTTAATCTAGAAAGATCCTCCTGGATGGATAGGAAGTTAGTTCAGGCTGTATATCTAGTTCATGTCATAAAAATTAGTCTTAAAACTTTCAAGACATGTACATACCTAAGAGCGATTAAAGGGATTTTATTTCCCTACTATTTTAAGACATCAAACAGTAGATGCCAATTGTGCCAAAATGTTTTTCTAGTACAAACTCTGCAGGAACCAAAAAATACAAGACATCTTCTGCTAGAGGCATTGCCAAGTGCAAGCATTCAAAATAAAGCTATAATGTGACTGAGTTGCATGGCACTGTTTAATCTGAGGACAAATTTACAGAATTTCCTGACTAAAAGCCCTGATCTACATAGCTCTTGCATGACATGAATCCCTGAAATGGCTCCATATCGGGATTTGAAATCCTCTTATTTTTGTAGGTGAATGAGGAAGAGAGGTGGTTCTTTTTCCTCTTGTACATAAATACCTTTTGTAAATAAATATAATGCAGCTCCACAATGTTTATGATGAAACTTTACACTCTTACTGTCTTATACTGTGTTTTCCAAATGCTTTTTTTTTTGACTTGTTACGAGTCATGGGCATCCCTAAATGATATGAATCTTACAACTGCAATTCTCTCCAAGATGAACCTCATAATTCCCTAAATACCTATAGGAGACAGAGAGGGCAATAAAGTGATTTGGATTTATTTCTGCATTAGTAGGAGGGGACATGGTCCTATCTTCTTCTAAAAGTCAGTCGTCTCCCTAAAATATGCTACATATTATGGACTGAGATCTGCCCATGTGGATGCTTTAGAGTCCTCAGTTCACAACTACCTAGAGGCTCCTGAAACTGTTAAAGTCTCATTTTGTTCCTTTAAAGTGGAAAAAGGAGCCCGGCTCAAATTAAGCCAAGACTGCTGTTCCCAAGAAATACCAGGCTTTATGGGACTTCAAGCACAGTATTTGAAACTCCTAATTCAGAAGCATACGGGAATGCAACCATCACTATATTGTGCCTCTTTTTTTTCCTAAACAATCCAGTATGTTTTCTTTTTCAGTAAATGTGATACAGCTGCTTCTAGTACCATATTTACAGTAAATATCCTTTTTGGTAAACTAAGGCCTTATTGAGGCAGTGCAATAATAATACGTTAAAGAATTTAATCCACTTTTTGAACGGTTTCTAAGCATGTAAAGCAGTGCAGTAATAATGTGTTAAAGGATTTAATCCATGTTTTGAACAGTTACTAAACATGATTTTTTTTTTTAATGAATGAATGATCTCAGCATGTAGGACAAAACCTTAGTAATGCAAAGGATCAGAAATGAGCCAGTGTTTATATTTTTAATTCACTGCTTATGAAAGAACTATGCGTTTTGAAGGGATCCTGACTTTGCTTGAATTTAGCAAAGTAAGATCTAAGTGCTCTTCTTTGATGAATTTCTTCAGGAGTTCAAATGAAAATATGGACATTTCAGCCAGAACTTATTACTTAAATTTAGTGAATTAATTAGACACAGAAAAAAGTTAAAACGTATTGAATGAGAATGATTTTCTTCCCTTCTTAACAATATTAAGAAAATGGACTTGTGTTATGGTTTATATCATTGATGCAATCTGTTTTAAACAGTATTTTATCCTGGTTGATTTTTTTATGCATCTATTTGGATTAAACATTATTCTCAGCAGAGATGATGGCTGTTTCAGTCTGTTTTCGTCAAAGAGATTTCCTGCATATATCCCACCATGCAGATTCAAGTAAACTTGGAAGAAAATACTTCTAAGAGACTTTTCTGTGAGCCTGCTTAATGTTGAGTTCACCTTTATTTCAGGCTAGTCAAGCACTCTTTTAGACACCTTGAGGATCGTTTTGGTCCTCAGAGTTGAATACTTCACATGCAAATTACTTTTGCCAGGTTAAAATGACTGTAATGGACTTTCAGCTGGGTCAGATGGCAAAGTGGCATCCTTCACTGTGCAAGGCGATATACTTATCCCATAGAAATAGGTCAGCCTATTTATACTTTTGCTCCTGCCTCTAATTTACAGAAGCCATCACTGCCACAATGAAAAAGCTGCTTGTGAAATACAGCGTTTCTCCTCAGAGAGCTGATGGGTCTCTGGAACCAAGAACCATGTCTAGCTGGGCATTTGTTTTTTAGGGGGTTTTATCAAACAGAAACACAGGAATGGAAGTGATCTTGAGTTATTTGTTCAAGTTCTTTAACATAGCTACCATGTATTTTCATAGTTTAAGTTTTTCTGAAGAGCAGTTCTGTTTTTTACCTCTTTACTCTGGCACAGATCTTCCATCAGAAGGCTGTTGCTCTATTGGCTAGACACCATCTTTCATTTTCCAGCCTCAAGAAATTTATGACCAGTGCTTGCTGACTTATTATTGTGCCAGCCCTGTCTTTTGGCTTATATAACTATTCTCCTTTCCTGATGTTTACTTGCGCACCCCATATTAATTTTAGAAGGCTACACCAGCATAACTTTCTTAGTTTCCTCTCACCTGATACATTATTAATTCCTCTGGCTCTCTTTGTGTGCCATTTCTACACCTGTTCTGGTGATGAATTCACATTCCTTGAACATAAGTTGTATGCAGATGAGGTCTCCCAGAGGTTGCCTAGTTGAACACTAAAAAAATGGTACTCTTCCTCCAGTATTATCTTAACAAAGCATGGCTTTTGTAGCTTCCTGCAGTCATCTGGTAGATCCAGAGCATAATTTACTAAGCCTTTTCCAAATGAGAGCTCTAGTTCTTAGCCTTTGTTGTTTTCACTTCTGAGTGACATCTCATTTCAGTTTACAAATATCTGGCTCTTCCAGTGGGATTTCCTTGTCCTCTTGTCTGTTAACTTATGCCTCTTTTTGTGACCTGCAGACTCTTTCAATGTACTCCCATGTTCTAGAGCCAGGATATTAATCAAAATAGTAATCCATTCCTTGTGAAACTATTCATAACCTCACCATAAACTTGACCCTTTCTTGCAATTTTACACACTAATCTCTCCATTTTTATGCTCTCTCCATTTTTTTGCTCTCTCCATTTCTATGTGTTGAGCTTTTCGCTAGCATATGCTTCATTGAAAGACTGCACCCTATTAGAGGTCCTGGGAACAGAATCTGGATCTGTATTTTTTCCCTGACAGATGTCTTACAAATAAATGAAAAATCCATTAGAAGCTTTTCAAATCTTCTGAATTATGCCTACCATGAGTAGTGCGTCAGTTTTCCTATCAGCTGGAGTAGCAGAGGTGAGGTCAGCATTCATGCTGGGCTAGTTCTGGGTTTGGAATGTGGAATTCATTGGTTTGCCATAAGTAATTTGAGGTTTGTGTTTTTAAAATTGATGGTTTATTTAGCATACTAAGTATGAAAACATTCAAAACACATCTTTTACTTAAAAATTATGCTGAGACTCTCAACAATATACAGATGTTCCAAACTGTGGTAGTATATCATCCAGATTTTGATGGATAGCATAACAATCAGCTAAACTGCAAGACTGAGACTCTTGTCCTACATTGTCAGAAGAGCCAAATCCAGGGTAAATTCTGTTTTTCTTATTCTGGATACAATTTTGTTGCTGTTGTTATTTGTTCATTAACAGTGTGAGTTCACAAGTTTGTATTTGTTTTAAAGCAGGAGTGCATCAATATATACTCTATATATGCAGAGTATATATACTCTGCATGGCGGTTTAATAGAAAACCTCCAGAATTTGGGATATTGGCTCTGTCACACCCGTAATGATTCTCCTTTCTTTTATGGTTGTGGTTTCGGAGTGTACAAATAGCTAGCTGGCTACAATTGTAGATCTCTTACCCAGCACCACACTGGGTGAAGTATCAAGATGAGGCCCAGCATCTGAAAACAAAAAAATTCACATTAGATCGTTCTTTACGTCTGGAATCCAGCATAGTGTCTATTGCTCTCTTTATTAGTGCCTCAGGCAGCTTAAGTACTATTCTTGGCTTAACCTAAAACCAATCCTAATATCAGGGAGAATTTCATAGTGGAATCCTGTCTACAACCAAGTTACACTTCATGTGGGCCAGTGTTCTCAGTCCCTTAAATAAATAACCCAGCCTGTGTCTCCCCTCGCTGGCACAAATAGTACTTCCTAATAGAGCAGAGAGTCTTTCAGACTCTGAGTTTTTCTGCTCAGAGTTCTGTATGCACATTACTGTCTGGACTGAGGCAGCTAGATCTGAGCAGGTTCCAGGACCCATTAAACTTCATCATCCTGGAGTTCACTGGCATCATTATTATTAAAAGAAAAAAGAATCCCTACATTAAAAAATGAAGCATACGTTCCACATGTACTAAGTATAACTTTCATCACTGCAAGTATTTCCATATTAAAAAAGTGAATTTATATTTGATCTGTGCTTTATGAAAGAAACTGGTATACAAAGTTTCCATTTCTGTTGAGTGAGTGCTGTTTAATTTGTAACTTCTCAGAGGATTAATTATAAAAAAGAAACAATAACGGCAAATGGAAGGATTGGTTTATCTAGGTTGATTTAATAATGAACAGGATCAGAGCACTGGTCATTAGTCTGAACTGGTACTAGAGGATGCAAAAACTTTCCTCTGGGTGGGTGGGTTTGGTTAAACTGGGCATGTCTAAGAAACTGCAACTAAGATCAGTAGACAAATTAGAAGAATTGAACAACTGATTTAATTTTTAGAAAAGCTGTATGTTGTGCACACAGGACTTGGAGCTCTTCAAAGATATTCTGACCTTCACACAATGACTTTAATATTTAAAAACAAGATAAGGGCATGTTTCTATTAACGAAAGTCACAATTTTGAATGAAAATCAGGTTTATATTGGAAGTTATTGACTGAATTTTTAAAGGAGATTCTTTTGGGGGTGATTTTGACAAATATAGTTGCAAAACACTTAGCCAAAATTTATTTATATTGTTAGTAATAATTAAACACAGTAATGTTTTTACTCATATCTTCATATTCTACCTTAACCTGGAAACTGAGTTCAATTCTGGTCACCTTCCTGTTAACCTTTTCCCTTGAAAACTGATTATTAATTCTGACTCTTTGTTTTTTGGTTTCTTAGCCTGTTTCTAATTCATGGTAGTATTTTACCTCTCACCCCAATTTAGTTGCCACAAGGTTTTTTATGCAACAAAGCAAATACAACTTTAGAAAAAAAGGAATTATGAAAGACTCTTAAAGGGAACTTATCAAGCACTTTAATTTTTTTTTTAATCTTTTGAAGGAAAGGATCCAATATAAAAATGTATATACAATATAAATATATAAAATAATGAGATAATGAAAATATTAATATTACTCTACTGTTTTGGATACAGAACTACAATAGCTCTGAAGCAGTATGCGAAAGCCTGAAGGTGAAACAGCAAATGAGTCTGACTAACTCTGGGAGCTGAGCCAACCACTGATTGCAGGGAGTTTAGATATGAGGAGTAGTTAGGTGCTGAGTGGACATACTAAACATAGTGATTAGAAAAGGAAAGAATTAATAAAACCAGAACATTCATAAAACGAACCTTCAAGAAGATGGATAGTGCAAACAGGAAAGTTCCTGGGCCAACAGAATTCCTAGTCATTTGCACATTCCAGTAAGTGAAAAGATACCATATGGAAAAAGGCAACATGACTTCTACACCATCCTAGATATTTGCAATAGTCACAATATTCCTATTTATAAGCAAGGAGCATGAAAGACATATTATTGTAGTTTGACATCTTAGAAAAGGTATGACACTTTTGCATGTTAACTGATATTCTTGGATGCAATAAAGAAAGCTGAATTGGATTTCCTACGGCACAGGAACTTGGAACAACATGAAAGTCAATATTGTGCAACAGCAGTCAATCTAGAGATAGAGTGACAACAGTCAACATGAAGCGGCATATAGAAAGCAAAAGGAAAAGTAGGAGGGAGCCATTTTGTGTTCATACTGACCACAGGTACAACTATATTGACAAGACCAAAGAGAATGAGACAAAACAGAGAGTAGCTGAAACTGTCAGCCCATATATTGACAATGAGCCAAATCCTGAAGGTGACTCATTATGAAGACGTAAACAATCCTAGTCAGTGACTCAGTGGTGAGGAAGCTTGGCCGAGACATCTGTAGTCCATATAAAGAAAACAGGATGATGGGATTTCTCTAGGGTATGGTAAGATAAACTGTGGGACAATAATATTGCACGTGCCTATGATAGCCTGTAGAAAGTTGGAACATTCTTACCCTTTATAGCTCATGGAGGAATGTAGATATCACCAACAAAGGAAGCATTGATTGGCATTTGCTTGGGGAATCTAAGAGGAGCACTGGAAATGGATATAGTGTGAATCTTCTGAGAGTCTGTGGAGGAAGGAAGAGGGTGGGTGATGAATATCATTGTGTAGGAAGTGAATACTGCAATGCAGACAATATTACAGAGTTTAGTCAGTTAATTTGTTATGGGTTAGAAACCATGATCTATGTTGAAGGTCCATCTCCTTTCTGATTTTAAAAACTGGTAGTGTGTCCCCAGGAGGACCTCAGCAAAGAAAATATGGAAAGCAAATAGATTTTCTAGGAGTTATGCTCCATAGGTGATGGGAATAATTTAAATAAAAGGTGAAGATTACACACGCGTATACTGCTTGAAGAGCCATGCTGGACAAAAATAAAACCCTACCACTAATAAAACTTAGCTTGGAGTCTAAAATAAAAGCTTTATAGAATTATTAGAACAACTCAAAAGCAAACGTATCATACATTGTTTCAACAAAAGAGAAGGCAGCAGGTGAATATTTTTGGAAAAGTGAAACACTTCAGTTTGTGATATGGTAATGAAAACTTCGCGATCAGTAGTAGAGTCTTGTAGGCTCAGGTTTCAAGCAAGACTCCATTTTGATAGATGCTGTGGAAACATAACAGATCAGCAATTCTTAAAGCATTCTATAATTTACAGGTGAGCACAAGTGAGTAGGAGTTTAGCAGTTCTGTGAAGATTAAAACATATAATATCAAAGATGTTCTGTGTGAGACAGAGAAGTACTTTGCAGTCAGCAATGAGATACCAAATTTTGAGTAGTTTGAGAATTATCAGCTGGCGTGCTTTGGTTCTGCAGCCTTCTACTTGTTTTCTCTCCCTAGCAATCTCTCTTCTAGAGAAATGTTTCTTCATGTTTCACTGTTCTTATTTTTCAAATACCACAAACACGATGATGTTATATCACAGACATTGCTTCTGCAGGAGTGGAGTTTGGCTGTTGTGTCTGAATTTTGTGGCCACTGTTGAGAGAAGTGTGTGCGTGGCTCACTCCCACACCTGTTTCCTCCCTATGTTTCACTGCCAGGAAGGTTCTCTGGGGTCTGTCTCATGGAGGAGCCTGGGTCAAATGATTTTTCTGTAAAACATTTCTCTTTATGTCTATCTTCCTCTTTATACACATGAGAGAAGTAGAGAGAAAAGATTGTTAGGAAGTAATTACTGAAGGAAAATAGAATTTCAAGAGGTATTGCTGTGCTGGGAAGAGAGCTATCCCCTTCTCATAACTCTGTTTTTTTCCTGTTCATTCAAATTGGAATATTTTACAGTTTCTAGGGTAAAAAGTTAAAGTTGCATAGAATGCCGAGAATTTCTCTCAAGAAATTAGGAAATGTTACCTTCTTGGCTACTGCAATGAAACCTGACACTTTTGTTTTGGAGTTGCATTTCCCAGACTGCAATCCTGTTTGATATTTGGTAAATGTATGAATTTGTCAACTAAGCACCAGAATTTTGCAGCATTTTCTCCTAATGAAATATTATTAAAACTAGGGAAAGCAAGTTCCTGTGCAATATTGAATAAGTGTGCCGCAGTTTGGTTCTATGTAACTATGTACTCACATTTTTTCCCAGCTGCTGACAAAGACCTGACTGATCTGGCTAAGCCCGGCAAAGAAGCAAAGAACGTAAATTCTAAAGAGTTTGGATCATGGAGCACAGCTTTAAAGGAAAGTATTGAATGGGGTTTTGAAGGAAGGCAAGAGATTTTTACCACTGTTGCTTAACAAATATGCTGTTGCCTGTGCTCTTTCTGCTTTTATCGAACATTTGAATTTCTAAACTAGTTAAAACTAAGACCTTAATAAAAATCTGCTTTTGGAACCACCATGCATCCTGCAGAGTACTTAAAAATTTCTATCTACCTTGACTCAGATATGGATTTCAAAGGTGCGTTTTTTGTGTTGTCAGTTAAATATTTGGGACAAAATTAGTCAGATTAATTTGGCACAGACTTATGTTGTCGGCATCTGAGAATGAAATTCATTTGGTTATTTGGGCACTTCCCTAACTTCTGAGAATATCTGGCACTGTCTGTTCAGTAGGAATCATCATCTGAAATAGATGCTGCTCTAAGCTGCATGGATCAAAAAAGCAAACCATCTGACAGGTCTGTGATATGAAGGCATGAAGGTATGAAGGCCTTCTTCTTAGGTTGATCCAGTTGGCAATCAGCATTGTACCTCCTGCAAAACAAAACAAAGCAATGAATGCCTCTCATTCGTTTTTCTCATAACAAGAATCTGAAGAGATAACACTTGGGTAAACTAGGATCTTTAGAATTTTTGCTCAAATAAGGTGATAGCTGAATATGTTAAGAGATGCAGGAATAGCAGTGAAGGAGAAAGAGGTTGCTCATTAAAAATAACACAAAATTATCTTAATTCTAGGAGGTGTACCCTTGGTAATGTGAACTGGTCCCAAATGCTGTTTCAGTTGCCTTCTTCTTCATGGGAACTAAACCATTGTTCATCTGCTGAACAGATTCACTCTTTGCAATTTTATAATTAAGATCAATTATTTTTGGAAATAATCTCAGTGATTTTGCTTTACTGTTAGAAGGGTTCCCCAGGTGCATTTTTTAAAAATGAGACTGTCTAAGTTACTTTAGCAGTCCTGAAAACCTTACATCAAACGCACATCTGCCTATTACAAAAGCAAAAGATGTTCTATTCTTATATGCAAGGGCGTGATGGTAATCACACCGGATATGAGGTTTAGATGAGTCACGATGGCAGTTCCTCAGGGGACCCAGGCCATGAATAACCCTCAATAAACCAAATTAGGTAGCAGGGAGGGAGGACCCTGTAACCCAGGCTCTTGCTATGTTTTAAACAACCCAGTCTGTTTCTATGCTTCAAACACATACTCCCTGTTAATACCCTGGGCCAGTTACATATTTCACAGTTACCATCACAGAGGAAGCATGGTTACTAATGGGATGTTACTGTCTCTGTCCCTCTAGAGTAGCTAGAAAGAAAAGAAAAATATTTTACATTGTTAACCCCTCGAAATTTCATTTCTGCTCTTAGCAGAGATTTACTGAAAGTAGACTCAAAAAGATGAAATCAGAAACAAATTATAACAAATAAGCCATCTTGATATCTCAGCTATGGTCCCTTTATCCACAGTGTATTGTAAGGCACCATCTCCTATGCAAATTGAAGTGAACTTTAATTTGATTTTAGGACCAGATCTGTAATATCTCCAATACTTCTGTCATTCAACATGTTCTCCATTGGACTAACTGGTCAAGTCTGCCCAATTTTCAGGACTGTATCAGAGATTTATCAGTTTAGATGCTTTTGGATACTTTAGTTCTTTATGACCAGGAGACTGAGACCCAGTCTCTCACAGATCATGAATGCCTTATCTTTTCTTACCTGATCAATGTTTTTGCATTTTTTTATCCATGTATAACATTTCTAGGGCTGTATTTTAAAATGTAAAATTAAACATTAATCTTTCTTTCTTGGCCCCCAGTGCTTGATTTCTCAACCTTAGTTTTGTTCCATTCTATTTTTGAATCTCTTTGTATACTTCAATGAAATATTTCTTAAAATATGAAAATGAAGAGTACTAAAAATATCGACTCATGTGGGGTCTAATGGATTTTTTCCATTTTGCTTTTGGAGG
Organism: Dromococcyx pavoninus; assembly: GCA_033558185.1. Lineage (NCBI taxonomy): Eukaryota > Metazoa > Chordata > Aves > Cuculiformes > Neomorphidae > Dromococcyx > Dromococcyx pavoninus. The sequence continues at coordinate 1,425,598 of JAUMJL010000104.1, read as the reverse complement.
GGGGAAGGGGGTGTGTTGAGTGTTCTTTTAACAGCAATTGCCTGAATTGCTGTGCTTCTGCCACATATTGGACCCCACAACTTTAGGCTGACACCTGTTATTTTCGCAATAGCCACTTTTTACATTCTTTGAAGTTGTGACAGGTGTTGCAAAACATACAGGTTTTTTATATCATGTAGGCTTAGTTCTTATTGAAACCAGAAAATATCTTTTTTCAATTACTCTTTCTGCTTTAAAAGATCCCTTCTTCCCGTGGTGCAAAGGAAATGGATATTTGTTTCAGGGTTCATATGGTAAAATTAAGAAGTAACCAGGTCTATAACAAACACAGAAGTAATGACCCCTGAGTTTCCTCTGGTTTATTCTATAACTCAGTTGTTATCACACTGGTACATGAGACGGAAGTCGTTGCATCTTGGTTGAGAACACTAGTAGACAATAGTAAATATTACTTAGTAAATATTTTTAGTTTCTTTGGTACTGTCACATTTCTTGCAAATTGTTCTTAATCAGTTTGCTGACCCTGCGAAGTTCAGCCTGGAAATCTTTCATTGTTCTTTCCCCTTAGCTTATATCTCTTTCTTTCCAAGTAAAATTGGAAAGCAAAGTAGGAAGAAGTTGTTCTGACCCTACTCCTGCCTCCTACTGATGAATAAAGATTGACTATAATTTTTTATTATTCGCTGTAGATTTGATAGTAAGTACAGAGTACTGGTTTATGAAGAGAAGTGATATCTATGATGCAGAAGAGAAAAAGGAAAGGTTTTTTTTTTATTTTCTGACAGATCTGAAGCACAAGTAATCTAGAGGTTCATGTCCTTGGCTATAGATTCATAGGCAGATCCTTGGGGACTGAAAGATATATGACATTTTTCTTTGTGATTTCCTTAGAGTTCTGCCCTTAGCTCCAGCCTTCTCAGAAGCATGGCCTAATGCTCCCTGGGTGCATTCCCTAGTGCTTTTCTCTTGCTTGTAAGTTTTTTGAAAAATCATGCCAGATGATGTTGCTAAAACATTTTAAACTTGTTCCACTCAGGAATCAATATCTTGCTCCAAACACCAGTTGACAGACATTTGTTTTCCTGTTGACTTTCCAGTACTATGAATTACTCAGATTTCTGAGATAGTATTTTAGAATAATTTCAGAGTATTTTGTAGAAGAATTGTTTGCCTTACAACTGCAATATATGTGAAGAGTAAAGTTCCAATTTAGCAAAGTGTTTAAGCATGCATTTTAATTTAAGATTTTACTTTATTCTACACACTCAGAAAATGCTTAAATACATGTTTAGTCATAGCTCAGTATTCGAACTGGTGAATTACCAGTATATAAAAATGCAGTGTAGCTTGTTTTGGTAGTACAAAAACTGTCAATAAAAGTGATATGTGCTCACAGTTTCCGCCACCTCTTCCATGTCATTTTATGGGACATATTATAAACGATGAAGTTAATCAGGATTTAAAAGAAATGCTGGCCTCTTGACATCATTTCTTCTACAGTGAAGACTGGATGTTACTGCATATCGGTAAAAACAGTCAATATTTTTTGAAATTATAAAAAAACTCACTGAACAGGCTTAGATACATTTTTAAAGCCATTTTAAAGCCATTTTTATTATTATACTTTTTTTTTAAAATGTTTGGATGAATTTGAGAAAGATTATTACTGTCTTTCATTTGATTTTAAGCAGCATTCTACATATGAGACAACTTTAACTAAATCCTCACATCATGAACTAGTAGTTAGAGTCTTAGCTAGCATGTTTGAAGGCTGACCATGCTCAAGCCAATACACCCTACCTCTCAGCTAAACATGTCTGTGTTGATTTTACTGTATTGCAGCTGGCTGGGACGAGAGACACAGAAGAACTGGGGTCTGCACAGGCATATCTGTAGTTTTGCTGGGTATAATTCACATCATAGGGCTGAAAAAGAGCCCACACATTTTTCAAATCCCATTAGAGACTTACTTTGAGGACTTAAGTGATGGAGAAGTCTCCTGGTGCCTATATATTCAGTGAAAAATTTTACTCATTTATGAATGCATATACTATATCTGCATGTTGTTCTGAGGTGCTACCCATAGGTATCACATTCCTCTGATGATATCTAAAGGGATTAGTCTGTTATCCAACTGAAAAAAACGAGGTGCCATTTAAACAGATGTTGTACCTTTCATCAATAATGCCTACTATGTTTTCAATCCACTGAAACACAAGGTATTTTCTGCATCAGGTGACAGAGCAATCACAAATGAAGCTGATATAACCATATATACAAGAAAAAAAATCTACATAGTGACATAATATATCTAAAGTTCTGCAAGAGTGCCTGTTGTGTTTCTGGAAGGGAAGCATCTCCAGACATGGGTTAGCAGCTATGGGGAGGTTGCAGTGGAAGACCAGAGTGAGGAAAATAATGAAAATCTTCTTCCTTCAGAATAATCCCATTGGCCTTCTGAATTTTAAAAAGCAGAGCTATTAAGATAAGATTGTAAGGGGTTGTGGTTTTCTTGTTTATTTGTTTGAAAAATGGTACAACAACTACATTGCTGTAGCACTTTCAGCATTGGGAAACTGTTACATTTACAACCTCATCTGAGAAAAAAATTTTATAATATGAGGACAGAACCATATTCTCATATTATTCTAACTAGTGTGCAACGATTGTGGTGTCAGATGGTAGCGTTTAAAGTGGGCAATTTATTTTTATATTTGATTTGTGTGGGTTTTATTCCCAAAGTTTCTTTAGAAAAATTAGTGCTTTGGGTTGTGAAGGTGACTCTTTGTAAAGGTGACTTTAAATCGAATCCTGCAAAATGTTGAGCATTTGTAACACTTATTAAAATAAGGAGGCTTTTCTAGGTTAGGCTGACATTAATTATGTCAGCTTCCATATTGCACTAAGGTTTTAATCAGATATAATTTGTGCAGTTCCTTGTGACTTGGAATTTCTCCTACACTGCATGCTGTTATTTTGCAACCTGGCTGGGAAATTCAGCCAGTACATGGAGTTGTTTCACCTGTTCCTGGAGTCACTCTTATGTATCCAGAAAACCTGGCCCTAAAGAACCTGGACGTACTTTTATCTTTGTGTGGAAACTAAACCTATTCAAATGCAGGAGTGTTTTACTGACCTGGGACACACATTATTTGTCCTGAGGTCTAAAACCACTTCTACTGTTTAGGTGTGTAATGACTTCCTCTGGCTTTTGCTGTCACAATCACTGGTCCAGCCATTAGGAGCATCTGTTCTCAACCACCATCTATCTATTTCTCATTTCTGGCAGGAGAAACAGTTAGGCTATATACACATAGCCTTTATATGAGGAAACCTGCTAAAATACTCATGTGCCACGGTAAGCAGAGTTCTTTTCAGAGACTTAAAAGGAAAAAAAAGCAGAAAACTCTTCAGCAATATTGCATGTTGTTTCCTTTTAAAGAAAATATTAAATGAAAGTTGAAATCTCCATACCTCAAAACAGCAGCTAGAAATAAGCAGTTTCTGCTGAATGCATCCTGTAGTGTTTGTGAAATAAAGATAGGCTTTCTATTTTGTCGAGTATGGCAAGAATTAGTTATGTCTCCGTTTATTTTTTTATATTTTTTAAATGTACACCAAGGTAATACTTGTTAATAGGGGAAAAGGAGAGGGTTTGAAGGGTCAGGGATTTTTTTTCATACTCATTTCATTTTTTAATACAGTACCCTTGGAAAAAAAAGGCAGAGGATGACATCATAAATCTGGAATTCCAAGATCACAAACAGGAATTCAGACAACAAATGGGAGGGTTTAGGAATGTACATTGTAAAAATAAATCTAGCAACTTGAAGAAGAAATGATAGTGGTATGGAAATATATTTCCAAATAGATATTTGTATGGTAAGTGCATCCCTTTCTCTAAAGTATTACTTAATACATTTCTGGTTTATTTAGTTATATTCAATAATATGAATGCAAATATTATGAGATTTTGTATTTGTCTTTTTTTTTTCCTTGGTAAACTCCTCTTAATCTTGATATTTTATCACTCCATAGGAATGCTTAATTCAGTTTTGAAGTTTCATGTGCTACAGTACAATTTTCTTCATCTCTTTAGGTAGCAGCCAGGGACATATACATTGCAGTGATAAAACTTTATTGAAAACTACATAACAGGAAGTTTTTGAGATGGAATTTTGAAACTCTTTTCTGGAAGTGATATTAGTACTTTGTTTCCCTCTCTCTCTTTGTACCCAGGGTTTTGGCATTAGAATGACCTAAACAAGAATGGGAACTGCTGCTTCTTTAATGAAAATTTCCAACCTTATTTTTTGTATTAGATTGCCCAGACTAAAATCATAAAAAACTACTGTACTGTATAAACTATGCACTGTTGTTAAAAAAGGGACTTCTGCTTTGTAGGCTACCGTACCTATTTGTTCCTGTTTCCTTAATATTGTTTTCTCCAGATGTTGGAAGTTAAAAGACCCTTGTTATTTTTTCCAGTGTCACTCTTTGTTACTTTCCATAGGCAACATTCACCAAAGCCAGGCAGTGGAGGAAATAACAGATGTGCTAGGCTCAAATTATGGGCATAAAAATAACCTTAATAAAATAGGTATTGAATGACAGCACTTTACAAAAATCCAGGTCTAATTTACTCTAGCCTAGAAAGCAATAACTTAAGGGGACTTCAGACATGCATCCACAGACTTCAGTTATTTTGTAGCAGAGTGACAGTAGCTTGGATGATGACAATCCCAGCTTGCTGTTGGCAGTGCATTCCAGGAGAGGCTGTCAGGGTGTATGTATGCTTGCCACTTTTCTGCCTGTAACTCTATTGTTTGTTGATAATTAATATTCCATTATTGACCTGCTAATTCTTCCAGAGAAACCCTTCCTCTGCTTTAAAAATAATAGTAGAACCAACATGACTAATAATAAAAAAAATCAGCCATGTTCTGTCTTTGAATGCAGACAAAATTGTCACCCTGGGTTTACTCTCCTTTTACCAGGCCTTTGGTTCCTGCTGTTCACAGAAAGCTACAGATGGCTGCCTCAGCAGGAAGCCCTTCCCCCTTCCTTAATGGAACTCGTGGGAATGCAGGGATCCTGGAACTGAAGCCCTCCTTCCCTTCCAAACCTCCTCTCCAAACCCCTACTGAGTAAAAGGAAAAAAATCCCCACATCCCTGGAAACATTTTTGCCAGCCTGTTTTTCAGTAAAAACTTAAATTAACCACTTCACTCCTGATTATAATAAAGATTTGTTATTGAAACAGCTTCTCTTTAATGTACTGAATCATTTCCACCGGCTTATTGAAGTCGTCCATTTGGGCTGAATTATAGCGTCCCGCTTCCATTATGTAATAATTTCAAATAAATGAAACCAGGTTTGAATTCTCCAACAACAATTAGCAAAGTTTTAGCACATTCCCCCTCCCCCAACACCTTCCCAGATACCCCTCAAAAAATGAGTCTAGAAAACCTCAAAACTTTGGTGAAATCATGTTCTAAATTTCCATCTCTTATTAAAATCTTCTCCCAGATTTGCTCAAACACATCATATGGGTTAAGTTACGGCTTCCCTTTCTATTTATTTTCAAGTGCAAAATAAAAACAGCTTAATCATTGTATTTTGATATTAGGGATGAAAGAGTTAAATGCCTGAACAAAGCACTTCATTTAAAACTTTTGTTAGTAGTTCTACACTGAGCATTAGAGTGAGGTGTGTCTTATAAAGAGGGTGTTTATATTGGATTTGATATAGTTAAGAGATTCATCTTACATATAATAGTCTCCTCTAAGAAGAAGCATAAAACAGAATGAGTTCAGTGGGATTTACTGAAGTATAAAATATAGTATAAATGTCTAACCTTATAGACTAGCGTCAAGCACAGAGGAATTAATCTCACAAAGCATCCACTGCAGAAAGGGAAAGAAGAAAATGGGCCAAATCTGTTGCCACTACTTTCAGCAATACTCTTATGGCCTCCAGCATGCCCTACATTTGCTCTTGCAATTAAAGGTTATGCATGTGTCAAGGCAGTGGGGTGGGGTTCATAGTTTAAATGAAGTGGAATATGGTCTTTAAAAAAAGAAAATTAAATATTGCTCATTATATCTGTGGTGCTTCCACCAATGATTCTTGGATTAGACCTGAAGAAAATGTGGGAGCATTACAATGCAGAAAGAGAAATAACATAAATTTTAGACGCATTCATCTGCTATAAAGAGCGTGGATATGTCTATTGAAAAGCCTCAATATTCTTCGGTTCAAAATTTGGAAGTCTACATTACCTATGTTTTATAAATAAACAATTGGTAAAATACAAGAAGTATCTTTGGGTTACAATGGTGAGCAGCCCAACTTAAAAAATGTCTGACAAGTCTGTTAATAACTGAAGGCTGTCCTGAATAGCTCAGCTAATTGAGAAGATGCTGGGCAAACGGAGAAGGGTGATGGAAGAACTACTTCTGCATATGACTTAGGCAGATTTGGCTTCTGTTCCACCTTTAGTCTTATACTAAGGATTTAGTTTCCCTGATGCCTGTAGAAAAAGCAGAGTCTCTTGAACTGGGATGTTATAAATACTGCAGAAGCAAGGAAATAGAAAGTACACTAAAAAGAATTCTTAAATAGTAAGGACCATATGATGTACCCTGAAGGCCATTTGGGATTAAAGCAATGGTTTCATTAGCTTTGCAGTAAGAACAGTTCAGGGAGAACTGTAGAGTGGAAAAATAAATATACATCTGCACTTAAACACTAGCCTGAAAAGAGGAACATATGGTAACCTCTGGGTGCCAGCTTTTCTTAATGAAGGTTGCAAAGCCTGTTACATTTGATATAAAGTCTGAATGAATATATATAAATATTACACAGCTTCTTAGAACTGATGGTATCACAGTCCAGGGTTGTTAACTTTGAGTACATTTGCTGCCAACAGGGCCTTGATTCAAAATACCATCAAAGGTTGAAAGTTTCCAAAACTGCATCTGTGTATGTAATTCTAAGGAATCGTTAGAAGTACATATTAGGAGTCAGAGGGCTTAACAGGAGGAATAGGTATCTTTTGAAAGAAGTTGACACCGCATGTGTCAACTTGGAAAAAATAATACATACCTGCAAAACGAGTGAATGCTGTTTGCTGACAGATATCAGGGCACCACCAGTAGGAAAACAGGAATGAACAGAAAGTCACTAAAAATAGAAGCACCAAAAGGGTAAACTGTATATTCTGGTTGTTTTTTTTTTTTTCCAAATATGAATACTATAATCTACCCAATAAGAAGAAATAAGTGGTGACTGATGTCGTCATGCAGGATTCTTGTCAAATGGTCAATATTTGGACTTCATGGTTTTCAGAGACAGATTTATTGCCCAAGATGAGGGAAAATCTCTACAAAACTACTCCATAAAAAATGTTTTTGTGTATGATCTCATTCGTTATGACTTTTGCTATGCAGCAGAATGAGAACTGATCATAGTAGAGATCCTTGAAAGGTGAAATGTGACCAAACGTTGCTTAAATATAATAGATAAAACATGAATTGCATTTCAGGAAAGAAAAGTAGTTACCTGGAAATACTTTAAATGTTTGCATGTGTAATGGTTCTCCAAAACCCAGCACATTAATGATGGGCCATTGCGCTGAGCTGAAAAGGAAATCCATTCCTGTACACTGCCTCTATCCAAGTCCATTAAGAAATAATGGTTGTAAGATGAAAGTCTTGTTAGGGTTTCAGTGAAAATGTTTGGCACACCAGGATGAAAAGTCAACAATCTGCTTTTAACAAGAGACACTGGAAAAACTTTGGTTAACATACCACTGAAAATATTAATTCTCCTTAATGGCAGGATGCAACACAGCTTTTTATAGTTTTTGATCCGTGTCATAAATTTAGCCATGACAAAGGGGTACTCCAGATTTAGCTCACTGACAGGAACATTAGCTGTTTCCCAACACTAAAAGGTTAGTTCTTTGGATTCTCTGTAATGCACCAAAGGGCCAAATTCTTTGCATGGAAATAAAATGACATAGGCCAAAGACTGAGAAGAAAAAAGAAACACAGTCAGTGTGTCAGCTGTAGCAGATACAATTTAGCATACCTTGTTTGCATCCATTCCCTTGCTGAAGAGTCTAAATACATTGCCAATAGGAACACATTTTAAGATGAAATGCAGAGGGATAGAAACAGTATAAATGTAGATGTTCCAGCTCTTCCCCATCTGTTTCAGGTCAGTAGTCAAGTAGGGATATCTAAATCTGTGTGCATTTTCTCTGTGTAATTGTGTATTGAAATGTAGTAAAGAAGGGAAAGTTTCTTTTATCAGTTTGGTGCAATGAAATTTGGAATTTCTTCTGAATGAGAATCTCTTCTCTGAAACAATGCTCCATTTATTCAGCATATGAATGTAGAGTTACTTGATAATTTATTACTTCAATAACAAAGGCGCCTACTAGCTAATACCACCTTTGGGCTTGGTACAATACAATCTATTTCCTTTAAAATAAATAAAAGTGAACAATAGAAATAAAAAACTAGAAAAAAATTCTTGTTCAGCCAACTTGCAAATACAGCGTTGTTCCATAAACAGTAAATCTCAAACACAGAAACCTGTAAGTTTGGCAAACTGTGATTGATTTATGCAGAGACTAAATTTCACCTCTAATGGCTTTGTCTGTAACAGTAATAAGTCACCCTTATGTACAGTATTGAATTAAAAATCTCAAAACACTTTGCAGATATTTCTTTCCTGAGATCTATTTTTCAGGTCAAGAAGCTTAGGCAGTCAAATCAAGTTGTTTGGCAGATAAGTGGATAAAATTAAACTGGAGTGCTGAAGTAACTTCTCCTCCTTACGTTTAAGTGTCTACTGAAATGCACTTTTTGTTCTTAAACTGCCTTTTTAGATTCTTGTCTTGTTTTTCACCTGCAGAGTTCCATATCAGTCAGCTATTTCTGATCAGTGAACCAAATTATCACCTTCATTAATACCAGTCTATACTGCAATCTGCTGAAAAGCAAAATACATGCTTCAGAAACTAAAACTAGACAATGACTTTGTTGTATCAAATGGATTCTGTCCCACACAGGTCTCCAGCAGGAGCATTATTTGAGATTTCTCTGACTGGATCTGTCATGGAAACCACAGAAGCACTTCGTGGAAAAGATTGTACAATCCTAGAATTTGCAAATCTGTGGGCAACTGCTGTGAAATCAAAGGGCATCAATATTAGTGCCACTGATTTACCCATTCTTTAATTTTTTTCTAATTCTGACCTAGGGCTTGGAAGCACCATCTGAGTGAGATATTTGTGAAAAACTGTCATCTCCATGCATTAAAACTGCTGGAAATAATGTAAGCTATTGTTTCATGTTTGGTTCTGAAGTCTAATCTTGATTCTATCCAGAGCTTTTTGAAAAAGGCCAATTAATCATATTATGCTGGGAGGCTTCTTTGTGATTCTATCCTTAGGATCAAAATACTCCCTGATTTTTTAAAGGAGCATTGGTTCTTAAAGTTAAAAACAAACAAAACAAAACAAAACAAAACCCAAAAAGCAGACCTGTAATTTATGTGTGTGATAAACAACATCTTAGGTTACTGAACTTACCTGTTACTATGACATTTCCTCTCCATGTTTGAAATAAGACACAGAATTTTTTGACGTTTTCAGCTCATGTTCATTTTCCCCCATTATTTTCCTTACAAACTGGCACAATAATGAAAATTTGAGTGTGGAGACAAAAACCCAAGATTTGTTTCCTATTAAAAGAAAGAAAAAGGGAGAACTTTGGTACTGTTTCAATAAATTAATTTCTATGAAATATTTGTCTTTGCCTTTTTTCCTTTCAAATTCTGCTTTTCGATTCAAATTTGATTTTGTACGGGAACAATACTGGTTTCAAAAATATTTGGATGGTATTTTCTCTGTGTTTTAAAAAAGGAGGTACAGAGGAGGGAGAAGGAAACGAAGAGGAAAAATTTGAAAGATTGAGATGAAATCAGGATCATTAAAGTGCTCAGTAGCTAAGACTTTTATTAATGAAATTGTTACCCTATACTTTGAACAGGGTGGAGAACTTAGACTTGGCCTCTCTTATGACCTCCTTCCTGGCTTCTGGTTGACATTTTCTGAGAGGTCTACGGTCTCATACTAGTAGGAGGGTGGGAGGTGTTCCAAAGAGTGAGAATATCATGCAATAATTAGTAAAAGAGGTTGAAAGATGAGCAGAAGCCTAAGGCAACACCTCTTGGTACATGCTGTAATTTTTATACATCTTTCCAGGTATCAGTGATTCCAGGCTTCTCTCTTCCTGTGACTCAGTATGATTGTTGTCAAAAAGTTATAAATTATGAGTCCCTCTTACACTTCAGTTGTGACTTTTTTCCTTTGGCGTCTTAGACTATTAAAGAAACAAATGAAATTAGATTATAAAAACCAAATTAAAATAACTTCAGTATTTCCACTGTGAATTCTCTCACATTTTGCCAAGAAATTGACCTTATGTGATACATTATTTGATTCTGCACAGAGATTACAAACCTGTATGATGCTTAACAGTAGCCTGGAAAAAGTTTTAAATGAGTAGAAAATTACTTAAAACTCCTTTATTTTATTAGTTAATTGTTACTTTCTCATGTATGTATTCTTTTTAACGAGTCTCTGGAATAAAGACAGCTAGGGAAGCACAAGTGTTTTTTGTTGCCTGTTTTCCTCTCAGAGTACTATCATCAGGCTTATTGTTCTGTATCCTTGTTCTGTATCCTTGGCATGGAAAGAAAGTGATACCATTGAGACTTTAGGTACTCTTCGAAAAATTAAAACAGGTCCTGGAAAACTGCAGCTGTCTAAAGGGGTTTGGAAATTGGCCTCAGTGGATGAGCCTGGACGGAAGCTGCCTTGACAATTTCAGCTCCCTGAAGCCAAAACTAAACCTGAGATTTCACAGAGTGGCAGTTTTTTATTTTATTTTTATTTTCATTTACTTTTAATTTAAACAGAGGAGTGGTGCCATTGGGGACTGCAATCCGCGAGTATGCTTTGGACCTGCCTGGGCATTGTAAACTAGGACAGAGTTGGCCTAAGAACTGACAGGCCATCACTGGTTTCACAATCAAATAGTTTAGACCCAACTGTTTCAACTTCCTTTCAATAACTGTTGAAATATTGCCTCGTGTTCACCGACACAGACTGGCTGACTCGGTTAATCCTTGCCATGTCGTTTCTCTGGTGGATAGGAAATAAAGTGAGGTTTGCAACCTGGCTGACTTAGAGCTGAGAGATGAGATGTGTGCTCAGAAACGTTTTGCTTAATTGTATGGAGACTCTGGCAGAGCATGTTTTAGAGCAAGGATGTTGCATCACCCAACTAATGGAGGAAAGAAAGCAACTTCTTTTTGCAGACAGAATCTGTTATTGATGACTTCTCTAATCAAACAAGCAAGTCACTAATCACTGCTACTCTGCAGCAGTTGCGTACGTACACTGTCTTGTAAAATAGCACCTTGGATTCAACCTGTTATAGAAACATCAAACCCTACTGCACTTCACTCATTCATGTGGACACATTCTGACTAACCCAGAGAGAAAAATTCAGGGTTTAACTCAATGATGTCATTATTCAAAATTTATCTGGCATTGCATGGTACACAAGAGGTCTGTGGGACAGGATGGGGAGTATATTGGGGTAAGTCATCCTTGGCCTAGCGCTGCTGGTGCTGACTGCCATAGATCCCACTCACCCCCCCTTACAGCAACTGCAGAAAATATTTGGATTCACAACAGCAAAACTGTGTGAAAAAGGAACTGCACAAATATCAAATGCCCTGGAATAATACAGAACTGATTGGACTAAAAATGCTAAAATGGTCCCAGCACGCCAGCCACGTGTTTTGTAAAGACCTCTGTTAGAGTGCCGCAGAAAACAACGGCAGAACCAATTGTCAGGTGACTGCAGGCACTATCGGGACTGTGGGCACCATCAGGACTGATGGCCCTGACCAGCCTCTCCCAGGGCTCTCCAAACCTGCCCATGGCTATGGATGCCTTGTCATGCCAGCACCCTGATGCCATCTGGCCCTGCCCCAGTGAAACTGCAGCACAGCCAGTCTCCAGCTCCACACGGACCTGCCTGGCCATGAGCCCCACTGAACTGGGCCAGGCTCATTCCCCAGGGAGGCACCTGGTGCCCAGACCTGGAGCTGCCCCTGTTGCTTGTTGGCTGCCCCTACTGCCCAACCTTGCCCATCCCCAGAGAGCCCTTGGGGGAGACCCCAGCCCCTGTTGTGCCCTGACATCCATGTCTGTGGTCAAAATGAGGGTGCAAGCAAGATGAACCTGCCAAGGGCCAGAAAGATGGTTTTATTTTTCTGCTGTCTTAGCATCCAGTCCCCAGCTGGGGTCTGTTTCTGATATGTAAAAGAAAGGTGACGATCAAGAAAAAAATATTAATTAAAGAAAAAAAAGAAAATAAAGAAGAGAAGAAAGAAATTATGCTATGTAAAGTATAAATTAAATCACCTTTCCTGATTTTTATGTGAGGGACTGAAATCTTAAACCTTGAAATGTGTCAAATAACATAGAGGTGCAATATGTACAGTTGCACCTAAGGTCAGGGGACGTAGGAGATACAGGTCTATCAGTTTGCACATCTGAAAGGACTGCACTTCCATTTAGTGCAGTTTACTCACATTATTTCTTCTTCTATGTCAACATATTTATCCATGCAAGAAGAGGCCAAAGAAATTTTCTTTAAAGTTCAGTGAGAGCAAAAATTTTATTAGAGAGTTAGTTTCACCTTAGAAACTTGTTGGTATAGTCTCTGACTTGCCCTCTGTTTAATCATCTTCACTGATCATGTTTAAGGATGGAATTTTATCAAGTTAGTCTTCAGAAAATGAGTCTAGTAAAGTTCTTGTCAAAACAGCTGAAAGGTTTCTTGTTATTTTGTAGTATTTCTCCCTGTGTGTGCCTGTAGTCTGCGCTCAAGCTTATGTCTGATAAGCAGCTCTCCTTAAGCCTTGATTGAGAAGACTTGTTTTCCAGGCTCCGTGTCATTTTTGTGACCCTTCTTTGAACTCGACAATCTGATGTCCTCTCCAAAGCTCAGACACTAGTATGGTCAAGTACTTGCCTTATGCATGCTGTGAATCCCAGCAGCTGAATTGCTCCCTTCTCATTGCTTAGTATTCTCAGTTTTACACATCCAAAGAAAGTATTTGTTCTGTCATTGCATTGCACTGACAATAAGCTCTTCAGAATATCTTTTGCGGTAACAAAAAATCCTAACAATCTCAATAAGGCACAGACTTCATCCTTAGTATTTAGCTGTTAGGCAAGTCTGCAATATTCCAGATTTACAGTTCAATGTTTCACCTGGGGAATGTTAGAGCTTCTGTTACTACAGCCGATCTCATTATCTGTAGTTTGAAATCTGTTCAAAATATATTGAAATGAGAAGTTCCAGAATCACTACTCCAAAACTTCCATAGGTGCGCTCGGCTTATAAGAGTATGTTATATTTCAGTATTGCCCCAGGGCTGAAAGGAAAGCAGGTCGTTCACACACAGGGTTTCAGCAAAATGATAACACATTGGATAATATAAGCCAGAAAGGTAACTCAATATGATTAGGAGTTTCCTTGCTTTTTCTTTTTTTATGTATTAATTAGTTGCTTGCTTCCTTTTCTTCCACTCCCAGAAGAAAGAAGGGCTGGAAGACAGTAAATTCAAGAAAAACATAAAACTGAAACCCAGAAAAATAACAAATATCTACTCGATAGAGTTAGTTTGGATGAGTTGCCAGGTCAGCCACTGTCATGCTTATGTACAAAGGGAGAAAGCAGAAATGGGTATTGATTCCAGCTTTGCCGAAACTCTGTGTTATGAGCCTGAGGAATGAGCTGATGTACATCTTAGACTTTCTGTGTGAAAAAGGCAACCAATAAATTGTTTGTTAAACACCTGAGGAACCTCTGACAGAACACACAAATACCTGGAGAAACACTGACAGAACACACAAAGACATTTTTTTACACAATTTTACTATATTCCTCCCTTTTCAAGATAGCCTTCCAATGTATCGAATAAATGAATATAATTGTAATCTGGACTTCAAGAAAGCCTGAAGACCTACCAGAAATTTTGAACTTTTTTTACAGTAAGACCCTCTTGTTGTACCTGTTTTACCTTTGTTCTGTCATCATACGCATAATATGGTCAGTATGGTGGGATTGGAAAGCACATTTTCTATCGGTGTGCTGCACTACAGAAGAATGGAGTAATTCTATATATTCATGTACAGCTGGGTGGGTCTGCAGCTTTAGGACTCCCAATGTCTAGGGATAAATAAGAATTCTCATGGAGACTGCATATTCTCTACATTTTTTCGTGTTCAGCTATAAGATGTGCAAATTTCTGTACAACTATTTCAGCATTTTGAGAAAGAGGTCTGAATCAGTCCTAGCAGCTGTTGTGGAATTTCCTCCAAAGTATTATGCAAATCAGATATTTACTTGAATATCTTGCTACTTTACGAGACAAACGATGTTGTATGTAACACATTTTACACAATTTGCTGGAGCTAGAATTCCGAGATCTTCCAATATGGGGCAGCAGTTGCCAGATCCTGGCAAAGGAGACTCATTTATTTCCATCTGTGAAAATATAGTCCTTTTTCTCTATGTGGACAGAGAGAAGTTACTAAAAAAAAGCCACTGTGAATGTGGAGGAGATGGAGTTTGTTTTATTTTTTTATAATTTGCTGGCAGAGCAGAAATAATTTGGCCTAGGCATGTTTCCATTTCTTACATTCTTTATTATGGTGAAACCTACATGTTAATCTTTCTTGTGATGTAGTTTCTGGTCAAAACTGTGAATCATCCTTTCATTGCTGAAGATGTTTTTAACTCCTCTGAGATGTTTTTTTTCTAGCTCATTCAGTGTTCAATGTCACATTTGAATTTCTTCCCAAAAGAAACTGATGCTTTGCTCACTAGATGCCACTATGACATTTTAAAAGACTTTTGGAACGTACAACTTCTCCCTTCTGTCTCTTTGATGAAATTTGTTCCACCCATGGATCATATTTATCCCACACTCGGAGGTATAATAGATACATGTGAGGCTTCTGTATCTGAAAATATTTTTGTTTTTCACTACTGCAGTTTAGCAGCATTTGCTCATACTTACTGACAACAGAAACCTAATAAAACAAAAACGATGATGGTTTTGGCTGAATCTTCCATGATTTTGACTAGATTCTCTCGCTAAACAAATAGAATGCTAGCTCCAAATTTCTTTTGCTTCCTCCCGTACTCTGACAGTCTTTTCAAATATGCCTTTTTTGTCTTCGATTTGCGCTTTCCCTGCTTTGTTTTCTGTGATCAGTTCTATGTTACTACTTTGGTTATGTCTCAACTACTCAGACTTTCCAAAAAGCTGGGACTGAAATGGTGTGTGGTTCCATGTTGCATTCTGCTCTATTCTGGGATATACTGCCTACTTTTATTTTAGTAAGGAGACTCTCTTATGCATAATATTCATGAATTGCCTACCAGAATAAAAGATAAATAACCATATTAATAATCTCGACTGAGTGCCTGATTTTGAACAAAACACTGCTTTATATTTTATTTTTTTTTTAAGTCTGCAAAACACATTGCCGTGTTTTCCACAGGCTCATCTTCTGCACCTGTGAAACTGCAGCTGTTATACAATCAGGGTCCATTTGGTCGGCCAACAGTAGAAATGTTTTCATTAAGACCTACACTGAACTCAGCATAATAACAAACAGGTGGTTGAGTTAGAATAAAAAGTCTTAAAAAAATCAGTGAGTGAAGAAAATGAATATTCTGGTTCTTAAAGGTTGGTCAAAGAGTGATTAAATATCAGCTTCTATGGAGTGTGCTTTGGGAAGAGAGCCATTGATATGGTCTATGTCTTGTGGGAAGGGCTCAGTCACTGATGGGGGGGAACAGCAGATAAGATTTTCTGTTTTCAATGTACCAATGGAAATGATGTAAACTTTTGCACATGTATGTAAATGTATCTAGTAAATAAAATAAAATATAAGTTTCAGTGTGCTGACTGAATTGGAAACTCATTTTGCATAATAATATTGCTTCTTGTTGACTAGCACAAGAATAGCATGGGTTTATGTCTGTCTTCTGACTGGATGAGCATTGTATCTAAAGCAGAATATGAGCATGAATGGTCTCACTTTGATTGGACAATTCTAAAATACACATTTCATCTGATTGAGCAAGCTTTAAGATTTCTCTGAGTGCTGAATGTGAGTGAAAAAAGTCATTAGAAAGGAAAACAAACATTGCATAAAATAAATACTGTTATCGTAAATATAATCTAAATATTGCAGATAAGCACATTGCAGAAGGACATTTATGTTTGTAGCACATCCAAGATCAAACAGCAAATCACTAACAACTAAAAGAAAATGCCAACATGCTAATAACTTCTAATGGCAGTAAATAATAAAAATATATCACTGTAACAGGAGAAATAATAAGCGGATAATAATTTTGGTATACAAATGAAATTATTACTCAATACTTTTATGGTTTTTTTCGGTCATCCCAAGGACAGAACCTGAAAAAACATCATTTACTTAGGTATGGCACCAGATTAAGAAACAGCCGTAAAACTGAACCTTCACAAAGCCTCACTGATGTTTGTTTACACAAGAAACATCATGAAAAGTGCTTAAACCCGGTTCTTTGGCTGCAGCAAAAGAACCCACCCTACAGTAAGGCTGCAAAACTTATTATTTATTAAGGGCAGTAATAAATGCATTTAACTATTTATTTAAATGTCAACATTAGAGGTGTTTTACAAAGGGAGAGGAACCAGGAAGCGCAGTTAAAGGTGTAGATCTGTTCTGAAATCTCAGCATTGTTCCTTTTATTTTTCTCAGCAGCATGGGTTCAGGATGGAGTTGTTAGGTTTAAGTTCGAATTTCCTGGCTTTTTTTTTTTTGGTTTGTGTTAACCCTCAGTATTTTTAAACATACTTTCACAAGGGATTCCACTGGTCAATTCTTCTCCTCCTTTCCTTTTCCCCCAAGGCTGTTTTATGCATATGTAATCATTTTACAGATGGCATAGAACAATATGGAACAAACTCTTTATAGGCTATCAGTTCCAAACTAGAATAACCAAATTTAACTAGCATTGACTGTATTGCTCTTCCAGTGTTCTTTCTGTGTTCAAATCATATCGTCTTTTTGGGAAAAGAAATAAAAAATTGTTTTTTAATGTTCTTTCGGAGATCCAGCTCCAGACTGACTTCTACAGATAAAAAATGACATCTGGCTTCCTCTCTCTTCTGCTATCTGCATGCTACTGCAGTATCATGGTGTTCCTTACCTTCAGTGGCAGCATGCAGCTGCTGCTTCTCTTTCCTCTTAGATCTTCTATCATGAATGATTCTACCCAAAAAATATAAAAAAACCTCCCACTACCACAGAAGTGGACTTTTTAAAAAATTCAGCAAAAATTTCTTCTTAATTGTAAGAGGGTGAATATAAGGAGTCCATATCAAAAATATTAAAGTAGAAATGTTGAACTTGAGTCAGAATTATTTTTTCCCGTTTATAAGAAGAAGATAACCAGTTTGATTTTTTATTCTTTATTAATTTGATTTATTTGCTTTTTTTTCCCCTCTTATTTACTTATTTTTTGTTTCCTCAGCTCACCAAGATGAGCTGTAATGATTCTCCTGCGATATTTTGGCCTCTTCTCTTGTGGCTGAGCTGCCTTGGAGCAGTCTTGCAGTAACTTATGAAATTAAAGGCACAGAGGGTAAATCTGAAGTTAGAAGTTTCCAACTTCATATTTCTTGAATAATGTTTCTATTTTCACTCTGATTCAGAATTGATGTCAGAATAATGGAGTTGGATTTTATACCTATTCTCACTGAAATAATAATGTGTTGTCCTTATGTATGTATTTCACAGGCCGTACTTTAAATTACACGCATTAAACTCTTTGGATGAAGCAACCAACAGGTGTTGCTGTCTCCATCCTAGCGAAATACTCCTTAGTGCTCCCTGGCGTTATGAGGATGGTTGTCTTTCAAACATTGCTTTTCAGGAGAGGGCATTTCGCTGTCTCGGGTTCTGGTTCCAGCATTTATTCAGCTTGCTCTGATCGCATTTCAGCCAGATCTCCTAAACTGTAAGAAAGAATGACTTTCTAAAACAGAGAAACCAGTTGTAGCTTCCAGGAAAATCATGACCATTTTTGAGACTATTGATAAAGCTGTAAGATTTTCAAGTGTCTCCATTCCTATGGTGTGGAGTATTAAATCTTTTGCATTGCATGCTCAGAGTTACTATGGGATCATAAATTATTTTTAGTGGTGAATTTAGTGTATAACTCTCTGCTTCAGTCAGCTGGTACAGGTATGTAGCCAATTCCTAGAAGTGGTTTTGAAAAAACTAATCTTAATTTTCTTTTCAGAAACAATAGCAAAAATGAAAATTGACCTATTTTTAACTGCTTCTTTACTCAAAAGTTGTTCTATTGTTCCTGTTCTGCTAGTATATTAACTATGAAATCTAAAGCTATGCATTATTTAGTGTGCAAATATTGGGTAATTTTTTCTCAAGAGAAATTTAATGGTGTGTATATATTTTTTTTAAATCAGAAGTGAACTCAAGATTTTAAGTTGCAGCAGCAGTTTTCACTTGAGAAGTGTAATCATATTCTGTGGTTACACTTCCTTGATAAAATAATTTATATATCTGAAAAAACCTTCCCTTTGTGGAGTTCATTTGTACAATTTTCTTGCCTTCTATCATCCTGGTGTATATTTACGAATAGAAATTACCCATCAGATAGATGGATAAGATTATCCCCAACTTCTGCAAAGAGAGCTAAGCATGCAAATCCTTTGGATGTTTTTAAATATTTCAGCCAAAGCGGGTCTGTGGTCTAACTTCATTACTGTGGGAAAGCCACAGGCAACATGCTCAGTTGTGTAAACCAATCCAGTAGCTTCAGTTTTGCTGATTTATGTTAACTGATGATCTGACCCAATGTTTAAAGGATATTAAATGTATCAGACGTACAATAAAAAATAACTGCTCATTGACTGTTTTTATAGGACTCAAATACAGAGAATGGTCATTTAAGCCTTTAGTAGTCATTCAATATTTTAAATGAACGTTGAAGGCAATAGAGATATTCTGATCTATGTTGTCTAAGCATCTGAAAATATAGTTCTGAATGCTGTTAAGACCATTTTTCTGGTTTACTGTGGTATAATACAAGAGCAATGGGACAGTTGGCAAACTGAAACGACAATAAGATTATTATGGATAAAAATAAATATTTTCAGAGCACAGAATTAACTATCGGGGAGTATCCTACCCCTCAGTATTTTAGGACAAGGAGATTAGGATTACAAAATCACTTTGTTCAGGGTAAAAATATAAAATGAATTCTTCTGTTTCACTTCCTGAGCTGACCACAAGTCTCCATGTGCTAGGTACGTGCCTTCTGTTAGGCATAGCATTGCTTTATTTTCATTATGGGTGAGCACAATAGTGGTCAGAGGAAGAAGATTCTGTTTCTCTTTGAACGATGATTTCTTGAATGACACTTTCCCTTTCAGAGGAAATTATTCTGGCACAAAGGACTCATCAGTCTGACCAGAATTAGCAGTTTAAAAATATTAGGTCAATGAAGGAATTTGTGAGGTATCAATCCCTCAGCCTTTTATGCAGTTTAAAAAGAACTCTTTTCTGGCATCTTTCCAAATTTTATATTGTGCCTGGTATTTCAGCCTTCAGCCTTTCACTCCAGTTCATTGGAGTTTACCCAGTGATATTTGATGTTGATGTTTTGCTTTGACACGGTGCTAACATGATATGCTGAGGATGGAGAAAATATCAAAGAGCACAAAAACCTCTTTTGCTGTTTAAAAATATTTGAAACCAAATCTAAACTTTGCTGATAGCTGAATCCTTTCTTTTTGTGATTTTTGGATCAGATAGAGTTTTTATCCAAACTATTTATCCTAATCAGCAGTTGGAGGAGAGGAATGTTAAATAAACTATTTTATTCTGATTCTTTCTCTGGATGTTTACCAGGCTGTTGACAAAGGCCAGAGAACATTTAATGACTTGATGGGGAGACTTGAAACAAAAGTGAGGATCACATTGGATGTTCCTTATTTGCTTTCTTTCACAGTGCAACAAAAGGGAAATGATGACAGACCACCTCTTGATACCCAGTTTGATTAAGAAAATTTATCATGTTCCTTGTCATGAGTTCAAGTCTCCCACATTGAATGATATAAACATTCTCAAACAAAGCCAGAAGTTAGCAGATAAGACTCAGATGTCTCTACCAGAGAATCTTATTCAGTCTAGAAAAGTGAACATGACCTCAAAATAACTCTCATGTAGAACTGGGGAGGATTTAAAAGTACTTGAAAGCCTTCTCCCTCTGCCATTAGCTCAGGGCTCCCAGTTTGGTGAAAGGAAAAGCGATCTCCATTTCTGAAGCCTGTACATTCCTTGAGCTGACAGTAATCAGACACATAATCGGGAACTCATTATTTCCTGGAACTTTGAATTTATTTTTGTTCTGTCAGTTCTCTTATAGAAAATTATCCCCCAAATTAGAACAGCATTCTGGAAGTCATATTAGTGAACAAAAAAAAGTGTCATAAAGCAAAAATATATTTCAAGACTGTGTCATCAGATTTATCTCACTAAAGCAGGAAGATTTATTTTTTTTACATGAAACACTACATGCAAACGAAAAATGTACATGTTTGTTATTTAAGGAATTTGCTCTGGTTGTGATTTTGCACACTTCTGAGCTTGCAATCCAGGACATAACTGGAAAAACATTTATTTAGTGGTTTACTCACAGAAACCCTGTGTTTTAGCAGTGTTTTCTGAATGCGTTTATGACGAGCAATACACATCTTTAAGAAACAAAGCTCAAAATTTCTACTTTAATATAGAACAGCATAAATGTTTCAAGGAAGGAATCTAGAGGAAATCTGAGATTATGAATAATGCTGGTTTTGTGACATCCAGACTTGGATTGCTGTAGGAACACTGTAGAATGAAGATATCCTCCATCTCAAATAATGGCAGTCTTCACAAAAGTGACACATCCATTAAGCGGAATCCTTCGAGCTGAAGACAAATTTTTTTAGAGCTTCAGTACAGCCAAACTGTGTTTGAATTAAGCTTTAAATTCGGTAAAGAATGTGCAGAGTCATATAGTTTTTCCAGCCCTAAAATCAGAGCTTAGTGCCCTAGCCCTTCATCTCTGGAGACCTGACTCTCATTCCAGGATAGGTAATAAATAACATGCTTGTTTGGCCAAGTGGTTATCTTCCATTTACCAGCTTTTATGATTCCTGCTGTATATTGTGGACTGGCTTTTCACAGGTTATTATCTCCAGTTTAGAGTAAACTCCCAAGAATTTTCAGCATACTGTGGTAGCTAAATAGTCTTTATAGGTGGGTGGTAGAAAAATAACCTTTATTTTTACGCAATACATATGGTAGACATGTGGCAGAAAACAGAAAATGACAGGGGATTTAAAACACCATCAGAGCAAATCAAAGGGATAAAGTCAAATGAAGCAGATGGGCTTATGATGTTAGTGAGAGTTTATACAAATCTTTAGATAGAACATAATAATTTCACTTAATAGATCTCATCTAGTCTATATGTAACTTTTTTACAATAAAAGGTATGTCTGGTCCCTGAAAATTATAGATGCAGTAAAAAAATATCAAGCAATGCTTGTTTAGATAAAAAAGCTCTAAAGGATGCGTCACAGCTTAAACTTAGGGAATATGATTTTCCCAGTAAAACCTCTGAGAGTAAAATGTATGTAAGAGCATTTGAAAAGGTATTTTCACATGTAATGTTAGATTGTTTTGTTTGGGAACTTTTAAACCTGTAACTATGCAGACCTTTGACCTAGGGGTGAGAGGTCAACAATAAATATAGTTAAATGGTGAGCATTTCAGATCTAAGGATTTTTCACCTTGAGGAACTCTTCTTGTATGAGTATCTTTGCATGTATATACTTCCAGACCTAGTTAATTCAGTATCTGAGCAACTTCAATAAGACACTGAGCAATAGTATGGTTATTTGTTTTTCAGATCTAGTTCCCCTAATGAAAAGTATGTTTAGATTTGGTTTCGGTAGAGCTTCTTTTGATTTGTTCTTCTCTTTTTATAGATACAGTTTTGATTTTGCAAATCTATCTAAAACAAATGTTCTTTGACCTTGGAGCAAAAGTTATTAAGATTTCTAATTAAGATTACTTGGTGAGTGGATCCAATTCACAGTTTTGAAAAATGTGTGAGAAAATCTTGTGTCTTGCCTAGGTAAACACTTCAATTACTGTAGAGAGCTGAACTGTTCCAGAAGAAGACAGTTATTAAATACAGTCTTCACTACAGACTTGAAGCAGTTTTATAAATTCCATGAAAGATGGATATTGGATGTAAAAGCCCGACATTGGTGTAACGGTTTGTGATAATTAATTTCTTGTAGTTATTTCAGATTCTGTGCCTGAAATTTGCCTTGAGCTGATGCTCCTACCAAGATAACATTTTCACTGTGTATTTAGATTGAAGAACTGTTAGTAAGAGATTGGGATGTAACAGGAAGCACAATGGAGTCGGACTGGATAGGTGCCATGAAAATCAAAGTGAGGACAGCAAAGAGATTAGTTACAGAGCTTTTCAGCATGGGCCCTTTCCACTTTATGTTGTGATCTACCAATATGATCGAGCTGATGTCAGCGATGCCCATAACATTGAATTTCTCTATCAGTCTTTAGACATTCATAAAAGTGTGTAAAATTTGGCTCTTGTTTTGAACGGTATTTTCTTCTTTGAGACACTGTTTGGATGTTTGAGAAAATGAATTAAATTTTGCCTTTCTTCCTGGTCTGTTTTAATTTTCCATGTTTCACTTTTTCAGTCTAGGGTATTTAAGCTCTTCCATTTTACCAAACATTAATGATACAAGTAATACTGGAAAACCTCATTTCTGAAGAATTAGATTGTTTTTTGATAGCAGGTATTTCATGAGTCATCAGTGACTTCAGCATTTCTCCTTTTCTTTCCTTGGTAGAGCACAAGATGAATGTTTGGAGTCTAGATTCTTATTTCTTCTTGTTGATATTTCTTGGTATTTTGAACTGTACTATATGGAAAGGAGTGTGGTATCATGATGAGTTCAGTTGGAAAAGGATCCATCTCACTTATTGACCATAATAGGAAGTGAAGTCCTGTTTGGTATGAATTGTGTGGGCCCAAGGAATGGGTTCAGATAGAATTAGTGGGGTTTTTTCAGGAAATGGAAACATAGGGATATAACAGAAGAGGAATTAACTTCCTGATTGTCAAAGCAAATTCACATTGGTTTGAAGAGATGTTTGAGGTTGTTAGGTATTAATACAGGTAGGTATTAATATCTTGAGACAAGATATAATTTAGGAAGGTTGCCTTTGGAAAAATAAGATCGACGAAAAGAGTTAATCAGATTGTAATACCACAGTAATTAGGCCATAACTTGTGGATAATCATGCAAATATTATCCACATTAAGAAGGTCCAAATTGATCAATGTGGTTGGATAAAGAACATATAGATTTGTATAAGTTGCATGAAAAATTTGGTAACAACACATATGGACTTGATGTCTGCTTTGGAAGTACGATGCAAGGGGAATAGAAAACCGACAGGAAACCAAATTGTAGAAGATTTTTCCAGTTACTTATTCTAATATTAAATATACTATGCCTACAGCAGTAAACAAACCATAGGCTTTTTCACTGGGCAGCAATGTTGAGGAAGAAAGAAATTACTTGTGCTGAGTAATACATTAAGGTTACTTCATGCAGTTATTTCAGTGAAGGTACGAATATTTCTGACATGATAGTGTTCTGATGACAATGTGAATAAGTGTATATTCCCAGATTCTGTTGACATGCACTTTAAAAACATAAGGAAAACATTTAAATCAGAGATGGAAGTGTGTATGGGAACAATTTTCCATTGTATAACTCCATGCAGATTTGGTAGTAATGTTCCTTATTATCCATCTGTGTGTAAAGCTACAAGATCTGATATACAACTGCAGCATCAACATGGCATGGCACAACCAATTACATTTGGAACTTATGAAAAGTGTGTTCATACTGCCATTTTGTCTCAGGTTTTGGGAGGGATTAATGAATCAAAAAAAATGAAAGTGGAGT
Organism: Dromococcyx pavoninus; assembly: GCA_033558185.1. Taxonomy (NCBI): domain Eukaryota; kingdom Metazoa; phylum Chordata; class Aves; order Cuculiformes; family Neomorphidae; genus Dromococcyx; species Dromococcyx pavoninus. The sequence continues at coordinate 1,401,337 of JAUMJL010000104.1, read as the reverse complement.
CAAGCAAAGTGATTTTGATCAGTAACAAGGAGTCTACATCAATCACTGCAAAGTTGTGTGCGAGTAATCATGAGAAAAATCTAGGCACTGGGAAGCCTGCTGTGACTTGCAGTAATTGCTGAACTCTACCAAAGTTGATGGGATATGAATATACATAGCTGTCCTTTGCACCTTGGAATGTCTTTTGCACTGCAGTTTGCTTATAAGATTTTTCTTATTATTATTATTATTTATTGTACTTAGGGACAGCAGGTTTAAAGGGCATTACAGTGATATTGGCATAGACTATAAAACTTATCAGATGTTCACTGCTTATAAACACAATACACTCCCTCTCTCACTCTTTGATCTTATAACTAGCAGAAAAAGGGGGAAGTGACACTTAGAACCTTTTGTTGCAGGCTTTTAATTTAGCTTTATAACACACTTAGATTGCATGCTGCTGTATCTATTTAGTAGATCAAGAAACCGTGGGACAGAGAGGTTAAATGCGTTATCCAAGTTGCAACAGCAACTCAGTGACAGAACTGGCAATAGAAGCCAAATGTCTTATTTCTCATATCTTTGTTCCAAGTCAACAGATTCAAGATTAAAAATCAGACAAAACTCAGGAGACTGGCTGCTGAGGAAACTGGTAAGTTGAGTTCAGAGATTCTTATACTTACAAGTAAATATGTTTGCAATTCAGGTGCCAAGATAATAAATGAGTTACGAATTATAATACAAGTCATACCTCTGCATGATTATTTGGATTGGAAAGTACAGAAACTAAACAAACTTTGCAGGGAAGCATGCTAGTTTCAATGAATTTTTTCTCAGGAGAGGCTTTGCAGATTCAACATGCAATTTCTAGTTACAGAAACGCAACCCTGAAACACTGGATGTGATGATGGCTAAATGGTTGGGTTGTTTACCCTAAGTTTGGAGAAAAAAGGCTCAGTCTGTACTGCATGAATTCAGGATGGTGTTTTGAGCCTGGTTCTTTTGCACCATCTAGGGACACTTGCTATTTTGGTGACATTCTCTCACAGTTTTCTCTCAAAATACTCAAAAAGTTGTCTGTTTCATGTAAATAATATGTAGGAAAATCTTCAGTAATTAATTTTCTTTTCTATGAAAATATCCTCTCTCACCCAGCTTCTAATGCAGGTCCTTCAATAGTCTGTTAGTAACATGTTCAAGGTTCAAAGCCAGCAAAAATCTAAATAATCATTATATAGCCTATACAAAATATCTGAGCCATCAAGACCAGGTGTTTAGAAAACAAAAGTTGTTACAGTAAATGCAGATTTGTATTAGTTTTTGACAATTTTACTAAAAAAGCTAAAACCTGAATGGACTTTGAGCCAGAATATCCTCCTTTACTGCAGAAACAATTTTTGCTGTTCAGGCCAGAGGTATGATGCAGCAGAAAGCAGGGGCTAAACACAGTTGTGATGTGGAGAGGAGAAGCAGGAGTGGAGCTCTTCAAACCATATGACTGTTATGTGACCCAGAGTTTGTGGTGCGCTAAGTGATGCTCACTGGACGGGAAAAGGAAAGCAAGAGCACTACAGCCTTCCTGACTTCCCACCGCAGTCTGTCCTTAGGAAGAAGCCTGCTCTGTTTGTTTAACAGGGACTTCTAGGCTTCAGTACTGTTGGTTATGTTTATTTTTTAAAATAATACTATTTTTTAAAAAAGAAACTAATTGGATACTGATTCCACGACTCCCACTTTGCAGTTAACATATTGGGATGCTTGGACTGGAGCCAACTCTGTATTTTCCTTTCTGATTTTTGGAGCATTATGTCATGATGAAACCAGAGAAAGTGTGTAATAGATCCATCCCCTTGTTATCTGTGATCTTACTAGTTCCACAGCTTGCAAATCCTCCAAATTAGGTTCACATATCAGCACTTCAGTAGTCTTCAGCAACATCAGCTCGACACAATATAACAAACTTTCTGAGACTGAAATGAACGGTTGCCCTCTCAGCAGCAGTGGTGCAAACACTTTCTTTAATAACTGAGTAACTTTTGTTCAAGTATTACAGGAATTTATTTTAAACTGTCCCCTTACTTTTTGTGTGCCTGTATTTATCTGTGAATTAAAGTTTGTCAGTGAATGGTCTCTTTTTCTGCAGAAAGCTTGATCCAGCTGAAGTCTGATATCAAGTGGAGAAGTCCTACTGATCTGTATATAAAAGACCATTGCAAATTTACCTCTTCAAAAGTTAGAAAAACGATCATTATGATTTTATAGATAACATCAACTTGTATGAAAACTGCAATTACTATGTATAATGGCATAATTATAGTCAGCACTTTTAGGAGGCACGCTGAGGACAGGATGAACAATCCTCTTCCCGCAGCCCTTTGCCTCATTTACCGGACACATTCTAGGTTGTGCAGTGAGCCAGGTGAGGGTCTGACGGACAATGGGCTCATTCACCGCAGAACACTGATTCATTTCTGCATCACCTTTCACTGTGTACAGGGAATGAAATGGGGGGGGTTGTGGAAAAAATAGTATGTGTTTTGTGTAATTAAAGACTATATCATAATGTACTAACACAAGAGAACTGTAGTACTGCTGAGAAGACATTTGATTTGAGGATTTCTTAGCTGTTGTATCTGTGATGTCAAAAATACCAGAATGCGTGTTTTCTTGTCTTTTTTTGAATTTGTGTCGTAAGGTAGGTGTGTGCACATTTGGAAGTGGCCATTCTTTATGTTCATATAAAATTGACAGTAATTTTAATGTGTGAGGTGATTAAATTCAAACAAGATGTTTTCCATGTCAGTAAATGGGACTTTATCAAAACAGAGATTTTCATAGGAAAACATCCTTTTTTTTTTTTTCCTTTTGTGAGGATTTCACAGGAGATGGAAATGTTTCAGGTCTGTCAGTGTTTAATTTCTGCCTCAACATAAGATTAGCAATGACATATAGAAATTGTTGCTTTGGACCTTTCATTATTTTTCTTCCCAATAGAAAAGATGCTGTGCATCTGGACTACGTTTTCCATACTACATGGCAGCCGGTCCCTGGGGATCCATGCTAGCAGAGGGAATAGATCTTGTTTGGATTTGACAGATCAGATAAAATACATTGGTTCAGAGATATTGAAATAATTAAGCAAAAAAGCTGAAAAATCATAAAGAGAAATTAAAACTTTTGTCTCAGTTAATTATAAAAATAAATATCAGAATATCAGACTTTGCCCTGGGGTGGAAAGTTTGATCACCTATGCCACTTACAGATTAGGCAAAGCAGATGGTCATATTGCAAATTCTGATAAGACATAGCATCTTATTTTTATCTTTTTTTTTTATGATTTATATTCCATTTCACAGTCTGTGTGTGGTCTGGACAGGGCCTCAGTAGAGCGGAGACTTCAAGTTTTGTGCCAAGCTGTGCGATGTTGTGGTGGTCTGGTGATATGGGTTGCTGCTATTTTCTATTTTAATAACAACTGTTTTCTTTTAACATTATAAAGCTGGTAGTTGTCAGTGTTTTTAATTGAACTACCCATGAAGTGTGAATGATAGGTGGAGCTGGCACAAAGGATGACCCAGAATGAATTAATAATGTTAATACAGGACTGGATCTTATTTCGCCTACAGAAAATCCCTTCTCTATGACTAGCCAATAGACTCTGCGTTTGGGCATGTGTGTCTCCATCACCACCACAAGCCTTAATACTTTGTATAGTCTGTTTACCTTTAAATGCTGCTTCAGGCTTGAGTTCATATGTCTTTCTTTAGTTTGTACTATTTTTGTAGCAGAGCCAACAGCCTGACAGCACTTTTAAAATAGAATGAATGGGGTTAAAGTACCCAAGTACTGATACACTGGTTTTATGGCTTGTCCCATAGTTTTGGATGCAGAGCAGTCAACTCTTGGTAATTCTCAGAGAACAAATGGTTGAAATTCAGATTGCAGTTTTCTTGTTAACTTTATCACAATTTTCTTGGTTTAACGGTGAAATACTTTCTTTAGAGAAGTCCCTCCTTATAATGTCACTGTGAGGAAGGCTTCCACAGTCTGTAATTCCAGTTCTAACCACCCTAGATGGATTAATTTACAAAGGTCACACTTGGTTCAAAAATATATGTATCTGGCCTGCACTGTGGTGTGCCTAGTGGCACAGCAGCTGCAGATCCCTAAGTCAACATATGTGAGAAGACTTGAGAACCTTGTCCGGGACAGGCCAGTGTTCTCTCATTATCCAGCCATATGGACCCCAGATTATTGTAGATATGACTTGTGCAGTAAAGATTGCCACTCAAATGCGTGTTATGAATTAAACTAATTTTATTTTGAGTTATACAGCTTTGAATTCACTCTGTTCCCTTATCTACAATAAACAAACGTGAGTATGTGTACACACGCACTTCTGTCTTTATGTGCTGTACCTACCTGCTCACCCACTCACACGCTGATTGGCTTCACTGAACTGACTTCTATAAAGAAGTCCATCATTCAGCTTCAAAGTGCTTCATCCCTATGAGGTTATTATTTCTACTGTTATCTGGCTCACTGACTGATTTCAGTGGCATTTACAATGTTTCAGGAAGATGATGTCTTTCTTTATCTCTTTGTTAAATGAGTGCCGTGGCTATATGTGGTGGGAGAAGCTTGGCAGTTCAAGAATGGGAAGCAATTATACATCATACATCCTGTAGCTTTTATATTTATATTGTATTTTAATGATTGCTGTGAAATGAGAAGCCAAGCCTTTGAACAAAGAAATATATAACAAACCAGGACAAGTGTGGTGAGGCAAATGTTCATGTGGAACAAATATTTCCATAAACCAATTCAAGAGCACAGGAGAATTTTTAAGGGACTTATTTGCAGGACATAAATGCTGACCTCTATGAATAGGAATCTTACTCAAAGTCATACTATACAGTACAGACTAGAGCTGGAGGAATTATTTTATATAGAAAATTGACTCCTGAAGCCTTGTCTTACCTAATCTCCAAACCACTGGGATAAGGGATTGTTTGGCTACACTGTCTGACTTTGGGTACTCAACTGAAGCACCCAGCCAGCATGACTAGCCTATCAAAACTCCTCACACATGCCCAGTGGAGAATCCACACTCATCTAGAGACCACTTGCAAAAAACTAATCACTGCCTGTCCCTCTCTGCTTACTGTAGAGATACCAGGGAGGAAGACAGGATCCTGTCAGTAGGGTAAAGCATGTTGTGTGAAATGCACATATGCTCCCACATTGTCTTTTGTCAGTTCCAATCTTCTTTCCCACAGTTTTAAATTATATGATGTTGTAGCAAAGTGAGATTTTTTTCAACTTGAAAATGCAAACATATATGGCTTTGTGTGTATTTTGGATGACCCACTTCTAGAATAATACCTGCTGTACAGTTATCTGAAATTGTGAAGGATGAATGACTTGAACCTGTGTGTTACTCTGGCAGAACGCAGTACAGCTTCCTTTAAGTGTCTAGATCAACACATGAAAACAATCCATTACTCTGAGGAGGCTGAATTTATTTAATTATAGTCATTATTTACAACTTCATACATCATGGAACACTTTGCACCCTAAAATAGTAGCTGGATTTGTGACTCAATATCTATTCCTTGGCTCCCCTGCTTTTTCTCTAACATAAATGCCTTTTGATTTCTTGCAATAACATTTTTTTCCTTGTAGGCTTTTTGCTAACTTCTAGCTCCTATTCTTTTTCAACCTGGCTCTCTTACTTCCTTTTGACTTTAGCATAGTTCTTCCTCAGTTAAACCATAGTTCCTCAGTATCCTTTGGCTCCTTTTCCCAGTTCAGTTGAGTATAAATAGGTACAGATTCTCATTTCAGTAATTTCTCTCTATAGCCATTGCTTCTGGTGTTGTGTTATATTAAGGCCAGACGTTCTTTGAACTCGTATTGTCTCTATGCTTCTTAGGTACCTGGCATGTTTTCTTGAGCTAAAAAATAATAGGGTCAGTTTTCAGAAATTCCTTTCAAACATTACTGAGTATCCTGTCTGATAGGAGAGATGAACCTCTTTCTCTGTGTTTAGACAGTCATCCAAATCCCTTTTGTCTCATCCCTCTTGTGCTTTGTTCTGGGAGTGTTCTTCCTGTGGACAGATTCATGTGGACCATCTCCAGGACAGTCCCCAGGTTTTTCTGCTTTACAGCTCCTAGTTAAGACTACGAAAAAAAGGATCATTGTTGTCTCTGTTCCCTCTTGTTCGATTTGGAGGATGTTCTGGCATGCAGGAAGCTTCAGTGAATCCCGGTGATCTGGCACTGGGTCTAGGCTTCGCTTACTTCCTAACTTAGGCTTAAAGGCCAGGAAAATGTTGTAATGTAGTTTCTTCTCTCCAGTTAGTCCTTGGAGATTCCTCCTCTTCAGATTCAACTTCAGACCTTCATATATTATTTTCTTGGCTGTTTTTTAGCTCAGCAGATTTCTTGTAACTTCCTGCCTAACGGGTCCATCTCCTCCTCTTCACTCCTTATATGAGCATGAGGTCATGGTGAAGTTGTTTATTCATAAGTCTGCTTCCAGAAACCCTTGTCCCTTCATTTTGTAACCTTCTAAACCCTTGCAGGACTTTAAACATTTTCGTCTCAGTTGATTCTTTTCTCCCAGATTTTCAGTTTATGTCATTAATCTTTATTTTTCAGTGTGTTACTTGAGTGCTACAAGATTCTTATGGAAACACAAAAGACAAGAAATAAACACACTGTACAAGAGGAAAGAGTTACAAGAGTAACTTTAGTTTTAGCCTAACGAAGAAAGGAAAGAAAAAGGAATATATGATCAGAACGGTACAGCTCCAAAAAGCAGAAACTAGGCACCTGTTCTTCAAGTGTTTCACCACTGAAGTTTGACACTCATGTTCTATTCCCTATAAATTTGTGGTTACAGTTGACAGAGGATAAAATCTATACTCACAAAATAGGATTTGAGCTTAAAATTTCTCTGTCTCTTCTCTATTCAAGAAGGTCTAGATACCTAGTGTGAAACACAGAGAGTGAGAGTTATTTAGAATATTCTGGATGCTGTCACATCCATGGGAAAATGTTTCTTGATTTTAAGAACATTATCTAAAAGCTTTACAAATGTTTAAAGAGCAGAAAGATAACAGAAGGAGAGACTGTCAAAATTATGGCTATTTGCATTTGGGCATTTAAAAAGTAAGCACATGTGAATGACTGACACCTCTGGTACTGGGAGAGAGGAGCCAGAACACAGCAACCTAGTCGATCAAGTTTTATTCCCAGATCAAAAGTAGATAACAGCTGCTGCAAATGGAAATAGGATAAGGAAAAATGCGGACCTTTGGAATGATATGACTCAAAGCAATAAAAAAAAATCTTGAGAGCAGTATTGAAGCAGATTATACTGTAAATCATGGCAAGTATACATTTTGTGTGAATTCAAAACCTTAATTGCCTTTCAAGGTAATATGGATAGGCATTTGGGGCTTGTCTTCAGTGTGCATTCTAAGTAAGTTCAGAAAATATTCAATAGCTAAGAGTTAACTAAGCATCCTGCCCAGGATAGGATAAACGTGATTTTGCTATGTATATAGCAGGCTTACTGTCACTGAGTAAATTACTGTGATTTAAAGAAGGGATGCATCTTCTTTCTGAAATGGAGAAAATATCTAAGAGTCAGGATAATGATTAATACAATTTATTTAGAGTTTGGAAGTTCATATGTAAAAAAGAGATTTGGAACTACTTTCTTCCTTTTTTTTTAACTACTTGGAAATTGGATTTGCAAAATTCTTCTCTCCTACTTGTCCAGAACTAGGTGGAGAACTTAATTTCGAGCAACAAGAAAAATAAATTCACTCTCTCTACTCTTTCACTCTGACAAAGGTTTGGTAAATGGGCCTGCAGGCTGATAATTCTGTTGTTTTCAAAGCTGAAGTCTTTTATTTAATGGAAATATTTTCCTACTCGCTGAAAATGCTTTTCATTTTAAAACCTTTAAAGTGTTTCAGGAAATATTTTGAACTTTATAGTTCCACCATCAGAAAAGAAAAAATATTTCTGACTAAGTGCCAACAATTGCCACAGGACCAAACACACTGTTTTAGTAATATCTTGTCAGCACTGCCATGGTTCAAAAAACAGACCTTCACAGAAACTGTTCTTCCTTTCTTTTCAGATATGTGCCGATATATTCAGATATATGTGCAGACAAGTCTCTTTTTCTCAGTTTCAGTCTGTTCATGAATAGCATAGAAGGATCTGAGCTGTCACCTTTCCCAGTCTACTGTGTAGACCACTCATAGTTATAATAATGTATTTGGATTGTGTGTGCGTAACACTCCTCCTCTGCTTTTAGATCAAATCATTGCATTGATTTTCTTTGTACATTTTGGATTGTGCAAAAAGAAGAGAGACAGTTTTGTACACCGTCATCACCTGATTTTATAGATCAGAATGAATTCTGGAATTTCAAGCCGCAGCTCCAGTGTGTGGTACTGATTCTCCAAACCACACCCAGCACTGTGCAATGCCCTCCCATGTGATGTAATGTAAAGACAAAGAAGTATTTTGAGGGATGACAATGATTATTCTTAAGAGAAATGCAACATGTTGTGTTACAGGTAAGATTTTAATTCTGCCAATAGGGAAGATGCTTACGGTCTCTTCCGAAAGAAAGCCTTCAGAGCGTAGGGGTGGAGTGATCGTGAAGAATTTCTTCACCTTTTCTTTGATGATAGTGGCCAACAGTTTAGATTTCTGAAACATGTCTACTATAATCCCCGCATTTGCATTTATTGGTCCTGTAGATGTGGACTGGAAAAATCTGATTTACAAGAAAATTCATATGAAAGAGATGACTTTAAGCATACTGACCACACACACGATCAGTTAAGCAGATGAGGATCATCTCTTCCAGAGTCTTAAACATAACTCTGTGCAAAAGATTCCTCTCCTGAGAGTTCTTATATGATAAAAATTCCCTAATGTTTTCCTTAACTATTATCAAATTGCGGCCTAGATTGCACTTATAAATAAAAATATAAAACAGGACCTTCAGTTCCCATGTTTCCAGCTCCTCCTTTAATCAACGTGAGTTTAGGACAGTCAGGGCTTTCCAGCACCAGATATGTTATACGGCATTCATTCTTCTTTCCCACAGGACTCTGAATAAATACTGATTAAAATTAAGCTAAGTTGTTCAGCTTTTAAAATATATATTTTTTTTCAAATGTACTTTTCTTCTGGATAACAAATGTGAACACAGACTTATTTCCTGCCTAACTTGCTTTCCCATGCCTGCATATTTTCTTCTTTTTTGTCCTTTTTTGTATGAAGGAAAGGAATAGTTTTGTAGAAAGCCGAATCCACAAAATCCACTGGGTATTGTTCTGTGCTAGAGATTGCTAAGCATAGTATGTTAACAATGGGCCAAATATTTTACTAATTTCTCTAGGAGAACTTTTGGAATCTGGGAATTGTGTTCATTGAAGGAGGATAGAAGAGCCTCACCGTACAGCAGAATGCCCAGAACACGTTCCTGAGCTCACTTGTCTATCCTGCTGCATAAGGTTTCTGTATACCACTGGTCTTTCACCTGGCAAGCTAATATAGTAAGACACGATGTTTTAAAACTATACAAAAATGCTAATTGATTAAGCTTTTGTGTTAGTACCCAAAAAACTGGCCAGAGTCTGATATTGTTATCTGGAATATGAGAAAGGAATTTTTCTGATTATGGTCCATTTTGGCTCACCCTTAAATCTTTAAAGTAATTGCTAATATGTCTCAAACACACACTTCAGACTTCCTGCTCTTTGTTGCGTGACATTTGTTGATTGGAATTAAACATTCACAGCATTGAACTGAAACTCAAACATGGAATTGCAAGGGGAGGTAAAATTTCATGCTAGTAAGAGCATTTATATGACACTACTGCCCATAGAGCTGGTTAGCTCAGAAATGTATATCCTTAGTGAAGGGAGAAGCCTGAACTGGGTGACAGAGAATGATGTGATATTATAATGTATGATAGGGGTTAGCTGTGATTTTAAAAATGGGCTCAAACTTCTGGCTAACACACTGTGAGCACACCTTTGTGTAAAGCTACAGAGTATTTCTACATGGCTGTGGAGATGGGGTTAATGGGGAGTATGAAAAACACTTCACAAGTTTCTCACAGAACATTTTTGTGTATCTCAGCATAACTATTCCTTGAAGCCCAGGCCAGAATTCTCACTTTGCAGTTTCTTGGAAAGTAATGCCTGGAGTCAGACAGGGGTTATGGCATTTATAACCCTGAATGTAGTTATTAGTAACAATTTCCAGTTGCTGACAAAGGCAAAACACTACACAGTTGCTCCATAAACAAATATTTATGTATAATAGATGGAAAGTGTAAACAGAATTTACAGTGTTTCTTAAATAATATCTCAACGCGATCAAGAAGTTAACCTACAAGTGTTTCTTCCTGAACAGACTAGTACAAACTGTTGTGATTACCATACACACTCACAGGATTAAAGCTTGTCTTGTAATATTGACTTATAATGTAAAGAAGCAGCACTGCATTTGGATTTCAGTGCTTTAACAAATGTACATGAAGACATTCTTTCCTGTGCAATCTGCATTTCAGAAATTATTTCAGCCTGTGTGGCCTGGAATACAGAGGTGCAACTTGGATTCTTTTATAAAGTTGGCAAAAAGATTTGCAGTGCTTCTCAGACCTTTGCAAAATGCTTCTCTTGACAGCAAACAAAGGTTTGGCAGAGCCTTGTAACTAGATATATTCAGTCGTTTTTCATAACTTGCTTGCATCAGCTTGTGTGTGGGTAAAGAAAAAAATCAAGCATCGCTAAACCGGAGTACTCAAACATTATGAATTGGGCTCCAGAATTTCAGAAAAATGCTTTAAAATTCGTGATTTTTTGTTTTTAAAAATATATATAAGAAATAGGTCTTTCCATCGTCTCTGTGATGGCTGAGCATTTTGACTCATAATTTAAAACTTTTCTCCACAGCCAATACAAACCGAAATCTATTTTAAATGGGGAAAACTGAACTTTAAGTCACATGTCTCTGCAAGATTCCAGAAGTTGGGCTTTTAGGAACACCACCAAATAACAGCAGACTTCTAGTAACATTATAATAACTGCTGACTTTGAAAGTGTGTAATCTGCAGCAACAGCATTACAGGTTTTGGGATGAGAGCTGACAGGAACATCATTCTTTTTCTATCATTCAAGTTATCCTCTAGCCAAGACCCTTGAGCTTCCAGTAACATCTGTGTGTATGACTGGAACTGGGCAGAAAGCAGCAAACCCTTTTCACAGAGTGTTTGGATATTTCTAAATTTAGTTTCATTCATGCAAAACCAAATTCAGGCATTCTCTTTGAAATAGCATGCTCATCTTCAGATAGCTTTACTTAAGCCCATACTCAGAGGCAGCACTTTGGAAAATGGCATTGGCCTCACGGTGTCCTTCAAACACTCCAAAGACCTTTGAGTAGAGTAGTCAAAAAAGATGCACTGCACTGGAGTTTCCAAATAATATGGTGTTTTGTCAAAATGGAACTTTTAGAAATGTTTCAGGTTTGTTCCATTGCTTTTAGGGGGCAACAGATAAGAGAAAAAATACTTGATAGGTCCCTTCAGCTTTTTTTTTTGTTGTTGTAAGGATGAAGAATTATTTTTTATATCAGAGCGAGATTTTGAACTTCTAACATCCTACGATTTTGTAGCAACCACCATGCGAGAGACAGCTGAATTCCTCCAGTACAAAGCTACCACACAGATACAAATTTGAGCAGGTTTGTTTTAATTTCAGTATGGAAAAGACCTTCATGTTTGGTTAAAAGAAAAAAGAAGGGAAAAAAAATGAAGTAGTTCTGGAGTCAGTAGTAGTCTGGAAGCCTTAGGAAGCTCCAGCTTGTAGGAAAGTCTGCCTACCCTCGACCCTATGGGACAGGCCGTATAGGAGTGAGGATCCTCCAGCTACTCCTTCTGGCTTCCAATTTGCCTAGGAGTGGTTCCGATGGGCTGGATGCAAACACAGTTGAACAGGACACCAAGGCCTGCTCCAGAATCTAGCTAGTACCTAGCACAATATAGACAGATGGGAACTATAATTCTGTACCAATATGATACAGATATCTCTTTCTCTCTCCCACTCTGCATATATACTTAAATGCACTTATAGATTTAAACTTTAAGAATTTAATTTTCATAAATCGAACTGAAAAAAAATTGCTTTGCAATTTTTGTGACTTACTCGTTTGCTGACCAGTCTCCCTCATAATTTAGCTCTGAGCTTTTGAGACTGTAAAAAGTGCTAAATAACCTGGATGCACTGGCAGCATGTTCAGGAAAGACCCCAAAATGTGTGTGTCTAATCACCCCATGCTCTTCTAGCGGAAGTCTTCACTCCTGCTGTCTGTGTGTTGGCAGTCACATGGTTCAAAGAAAACATGTTTCCTCATTTTTTAGAAATAACAAAAAGTTGACATTTGACACGTAAGTTGTATGAGTAACAAGGAAGCTGGATGTGTGTGTTTTTGAAAAGCACCAGTTTTGCTTTTCTCTCTCTTTGGGAACCTCCCTGAAAATTTGACTTAATTTCAATTTCTTCAACACTTGGCCAAGATATAATTCCCAAATTTCCCTTTCCATCTTTCCCCACGGAATCATATTCTACTTCACCGAAATGTCTGCTGACTTTTCTGGGAGTCTTTATACAGATCAAAATAAGCTCAATATTTTCAAGATGAAAATCCATAGCAGCTTTTCCACCACCAGATTTTGACCATCAGGTCTTTTTTTTTCTGTTTAATGCCAATGTTAGTGACAACTTTTGTCTGTAGCTGAGGTGGTATTTACATGGATTCCACACATCCAGACCCTTGTGATTTCTTCCCTCTGCTCAGTCTTCAGTCTACATCCCTCTCCCTTTGTCTTCCATTGCCAAGATTCTGGTTCATACTGTTCTTACCTCATGTTCTAACTGCATTTATTTTCTGATTTACCCCTCCACGCTACGCCATAAAATCATATATAGCGCCTGAGAAACCCCTCCTGAACTTTTTCCTAACAACTCATGAGGAGCAGAAATCAGACGAAGATGTGAAATTCAAGGTTTTCTTTTTCAAATTCCACAGTTCTCTCACTCCATTTTCTTCTCCTTTGCAATATCCCAAAGCCTCTTCAGAGAAATTTAACAGAGCTTACTCTTTTAGTTATTTAGTTATTTTACATCAGAAAATCTCCAATTTTAATGCTGTAAAGGATTAGTGATTTTTTCTACTTATCTTATAGAATTGGCCCTGTTTAAACACTGCTGCTAACTTATTAGAGAGATAAGATTACTAGTGTATTTTGGCACAGCTAATAATGTGCATGAAGAGGTCTATTTATACAGAACTCAAGTTTTTAGTTCTTTATTACCAGACTGCACCCATCTCTGCATCCAGAGACTCTGTAGCAATGTCTTTTCCCAAAAGGAAACAGTCATTCTCCCTTCTTTCTCTATGAATGCTCCAAAAGGAACAAGTGAATTAGCTAAACCAAATACAATTTTTAAAACTGGAATTACATTGTTCTTTAGTAATTTCATCTCTCCAAAGCAATAATGGTTTATGCCTGATCAACTCTTATGCTCAGTGTACTTAATTCCTAGGCAGAACTTATGGAATCTGCTTTCTGAGCTTAAGAGTGCCCTCTCGCCTGATTTTAAACAAAAATAATTGGAAAGGCACATGTACCAGCTTCCAGTTTATAAGAGTTCATTATTTGAAATCCCCTGAGCTCTTCCAATTAGAAAACAACTTTTTGACTTAATATCCTTCAATTGTTAAAAACTTGCGTCACTGAGAGATCACAGTGAAACGTAAAGGTCCCAGCTCATTGGCACTTGATTGTGAAGGGATGTGATTGTTCCACATTTAGACTGGAAAGGGTTAGGAACTCCGCTTCCCAATGTGCTTAATGAATGAAAGGAAAATTGGACCCTTGGGCCAGAAGCAATGACCTAACTGAGTGAAAAATGTTTGCAGGTTAACAAGGGCAACTGTTCCTTGCTATAATTCCCACTGGAGGTGAATGACAAAAAAGGCCAATAAACCTCAGACTTTGGATTATTTATTAACCTGTTTTCTTCCTAGAAAAAAAGACCTTACTGTAGATCTTGGAAGATAGAACTGAAAAAAAATTGTCCTATTACAAAGGGTAAATTAATGATCAATACGCACTTCTTAAAAAGAGTAAGGTGTAATATTTAGTATTGCTGTTCTCTGTGTGATCAGTCAGATTTTTAAAAAGGCAGCTTCACTGGGAGAAAGAAGAGTAAAAATGTAAAGAGAGTAAAAATAAAATTGTGAATAAATTACACTAATTTAAGCCATATTAGAACAAAATGTAACTGGGAATGACATATAAGCATTGTTGACTCTGAATAAGAGAAACATGTTTTATGTCTTGTCTTTACAAGCACTACTGCCTTACATGCTGATACAGCAAATCTGTAGCTTTTCTACATGTACTCAGAAACTAGGGTGTGGTGGGATAGCCAAGTGTCCTGTTGCAGACTGGAGACTCTTTAGTTGGAAGTTGTGCAATTCCCTTCTCACCCCATAGGGCAGTCTTGGTTTCCGATCTAAACCATTTGTCATGAAGTAATGGAAAAATTCCTGTTCTCTTCACTGAGATCAGATCTGGAGCCTAACACAGAGGCAGTGGAAAAAAATTGCAGGGTGAATGCAGAACAATGCAGGAAAAGCCTTAAGACTAGTAATAATCAGTAGAGCAGCTGTCAAACCACCTTAGTAAAAAAAATCTAAGTGATACCTTTTCAGGAAATAATGCAGACTAGTCAGGAGAGAATTGAAGGGTTGAGGTGTTTCAGTGGGCTTTGTATTGTATTGGTCCCTAACAGAATATACAAATAACATATTGCTTCCTGTATTTGAAGTGCCAAAAGTGAGACAGTTGCAAGCATTCTGCAAACCATATGTCTGAGTCAGTCTGGGACTGAAGCAAAAGGAAGGAAAATGCATTTGCATAATGCAGCTCTCTGCACATAGATATGATACCCATAATGCATAGATGTATTTTCAGTAATAGGAGCTGCATTTGATGTTTGTGTTAAAACCACATTTCATTTTTCAAAATGCACTTCCCTTACCTTCCTGTGTACCTGTAAATGAAAAGGTGAACTCTACATTTATCTATCACTTTCCGCTCTGAATGACAAAACAGCCTTCCTGCTCAGATGTGTTCCTGACAACATATGGTTGAATTTCTGTCGTTTTTAGCTGTGTGTTTGCAAGTCTTATTGACTTCAAAATAGCTAGGCAATTTACATCTGATTATTAATTCTTAGCTAAAGAAAACATCAAAGAAAATCTGAACTTTACTTTCTATCCCAATGACTTTTAAATAATGCAGGTCATTGTACATTTTTAAGAAGACAAAACTTCAACTGGGGATGTCTGCTTTCTTGTATGAATGCAGAGAGAAATAATATTTCAAAGATGCATTTTATATCTATAAATTAAGATTAATTTAAAATGCAGAGTGTTCTAGCATGAACACTACTTTATTTATTTCTTTAAAATAATATTTAGCCTATACTATTACCCTTAACTTGATTCTTAAGATGAACTTGCATTTTTTGTAGTGCCTTTGTCAGTCAGAAAATGTCCAGTGACATCTGCTTGCAATGACCAAACAGATTTTTGCTTGTTTGGGACTCTGTATGAGTTTTTCTGCCCCCTTACCTAAAACAGCAAGCACTTGAATCTTAAAAGCCTTTTAAGAACTAAAAAAGGCTGCAAAGCATTTGTGATAGATTGCAGGATTTGAAACAGGAACACTCCAAATCACCGAAAACAGTTTTGTAAATAACTGAGCATGTAATAGAAGGGGCAAATATCTGTGGTAGTAATAAGGAAAAGTGGATGAGTTAAATGTGGATAAAAATTTTTATATAAGAGTTCAACATTAAGCGTGTCTGTAAGGGTAACATTCAAACACACAAAGCAGACCTTGCAAAACATCATATATGTTGAGAGTGTACCTGTGGCCGAGTTGGGTCCAGAATGACTGATGAGTTCACTACTTACGCTGTCATCCTCTTGCAGACATCTGTTCTGTTCTACAGCGTTTCACCTATAGGAAATTACTTGCTTGCAGGAAGGCGTCTTCTGTTTTTCTGTGTTTTTCTTGCCATGGAGAAGGGAAGGCAATAGTCATTAACAGTCTTGGAAGGCTATTGTAGATCCGGAGTACTGCATAACTGTAACATAAAAAATGGTGTTGTCTCTGTTGCAGTCAGTAGAACTGCCTCTGCATACTACAGCCAGGTAAGAATTGTGCTTTCACAACTAAGTACAATACCTGAGCGAAGCTGAGAGTCTTCAATAGTTTAATAAGACCTGATGACTTCAAGGTTCAGAAACAAGCTTGAGATGTAAAGAATTGTAGAATCATTTAGGTTGGAAAAGACCTTTAAGATTGTCAAGTTTGACCATAAACCTAACACTGCCAAGTCCAACACTAAACCACGTTCCCAAGCGCCATATTTACACATGTTTTAACTACCTCCAGGGATGGGAACTCTACTAGTTCCCTGGGCACTCTGTTCCTCAATAACCCATTCAGTGAAGGAATTTTTCCTAGTATCCAATCTAAACCTCCCCTGGCCCAAACTGAGGCTGTTTCTGCTCATCCTACCATTTGATAATTGGGAGGAACAGTCAATATCTACCTTGCTACAAACTTCTCTCAAGCGGTTGTAGAGAGCAATAAAGTCTTCCCTCAGCCTCCATTCTGCCAGACTAAACAGCCCCAGTTCCTTCAGCTGCTCCTCATATGACTTGTTCTCCAGAACCTTCACCAGCTTTGTTGCTCCTCTCTGAATCAGCTCCAGCACCTCCAGGACTTTCTTGTAATCAGTGGCCTCAAACAGAACATAGGATTCGAAGTACAGCCTTACCAGTGTGGAGTACAGGGGCACAATGACATCCCTAGTCCTGTTGACCACACTATTTCTGATACAAGTCAGAATTCTGTTGGCCTTCTTGGCCACCTGAGCACATTGCCAGCTCACATTCAGTTGGCTATTGACAAACTCCTCCAGATCCTTTTCTGCCAAAAAGATTTCCAGCCACCCTTCCCTAAGCCTTTAACATTGCATGAGATTGTTTTGATCCGAATGAAGGACACAGCACTTAACCCTGTTGAATCTTATGCAATTGGCCTTTGTCCATCAATCCAGCCTGCCCAGATGCCTCTGTAGTGCCTTCCTACCCTCAGGCAGATCAACACTCCACCTAGCTTGGTGTTGTCTGTAAACTTACTGAGGGTGCACTTGATCCCCTTATCCTGATCATTGATCATGATAAAGCTATTAAACAGAACTGGCTCCAGCACTGAGTCCTGGGGAACACTACCTGTGACCAATCACCAACTGGATTTAACTCCATTCACCACAAGTCTTTAGGCTCAGCCACCTAGCCAGGGTTTTACTCAGTGAAGATGCTGCTGGTGCAAGCCATGAGCAGCCAGATTCTCCAGGAGAATGCAGTATTAAAGGCTTTACTAAAGTCCATGTAAACAACATCCACAGCCTTTCCCTCATCCACTAAGTAGGCTGTCTTGTCATAAAAGAAGATCAGTTTAGTCAAGCAGGACCTGTCTTTCATAAACCCGTGTTCTCAAGAAGGCATGTTTGCAGCTCTCCAGGGGCAGCTTGCACTGCTGTTTATGGGGATTCCAAGTTCTTAGGTCCAGCCAGCATCATCCCTAGCACTACTGAATTAGTAGATATTACAGCTATTTCTCATAGCTTGAGGCCTGGTTCACATGTAAGGGAGTCTTCTCACCATGAAGTTGTAGATACTACAGAAACTTTCTCCTATCGTCTCTTTATGTAGAGCTAGTGGTCCTAAGTTGGGTGCCTGAAGTCTTAATCCTATGTCTTTGCTCAGAGAAGCCAGATGTCTTTCTTATTTTAAAAATAATGTGAAAACTCGCCCACTGTTTCTGGACATGGACAAGTTTCAACTCTTGTCTCTATATTGCATATTCTAAGAATTGTGAAAGTCTGAAACGAGAATTTTTTTATTAAAAAAGAGGGAAAAAGAGATCAAGATAATTAAAATGAGAAAATGACAAAAAAAAAGAAACTGGTGGGTAATATTTAGGTTAGTAGAAAAATGCTTCTTTGGGAAAATAGCCAAATTACTAACTATAAAAAGGTAGGAAGAAAAACTTTTGGTACTATGAAATATTCATGAGTCAGTAGAAGGTCAGAACTGCAGTGACTTGTAATCTAGCTCATTTGGCACTAAACCTGGGTATGAACTGCTGAACTTGATTTTCCACTACCTTTTTAGTTTGGGATAGTGGTAAAAAAAAAATTATAATCATGAAATATACCAGTTTCTTTCTGAGTTATATGGGATATTGGTGATTCGTCTGCACTGTTCAGAGATTTGAAAAGCTTGCTGCTCTCAGTTATCACTTACAGTTCTTTATACCTATATACTTATGTTTGTAACTTAGGCTTTTCTATAGGTATTTTTACAGGGTTTAAAAAATACTTTTTCTTTAGAGTTCTTAAACATGGGTAGGTATTTTTCTCTGTTAAATTCTAAAAAGGTAAAATAAAATGGCAGTAAAAAATTAAAGTACTTGATAAAATAAAGGTTTTATGACACAAAATTTTTGTTTAACTTTTGCATACTCTCTGTCTTATTTTTTAACTCAATATTTTGTAAGCAACTATGCTACCACTTGACTCTAGTTTTGGAGACAAAAACTGGGCACACACTGGAATTTCAAAGCATAATCCATATGTAGTAAATAAAGTTTTTGTATTTTTTCCAACAAAAATGAAATCTGATTTTCTTTACTTGGTATTTTCCCAGGCAAATAGTGTGTAAACTGGATAAGCCATGAAAGTTCACTGACACAGAATTCCATAAAAGTGTCATAATTACCCTAAAAGCCTACTTATACAACAGTTGTTTCATACAATGTTTGTAAATTTAACAAATATTACTCTACATGCGTGCATTCATATCATCATTGGATATGATGTTGTCTCATAAATTAAGTAAGGTTGGGGCTTGTCGGTTCTTGGATAGGAGGCCTCCAAGGAAAACCCAGATGGTGCAGACATTGATAGTAATTCAGTGGGAAGACCACCTACTGTGTTAGTTCTCATTTTTCTTCTGCATCGAGAGCATTGTGTTTGGAAGGATGTTGCTGTTTTTTTCTGAGATTAAAAATTAAAAACTTGACCAAAAATAAGTATCTCAAAGCTTTAAAATAATAATCCTATTTCATCTTGCACAAAAGTACAGAAGTGGTTGAAATATTGCCAGCTGAAATCAAAAAACTATTAGAGTTAATTGAAAATGCCTTTTTCCTTTCTTTTTGCTTCTCTCTTCATTCTGTGTCTATCCACCCCCTCTGTGAGATATTCATTGACAACTAACAACTAAAAGCAATTTTTACCTTCATCAGCATTTTCTGTAAGTTTTTATAAAACATGCAAAATGCAAAAAGCACGACTACAACAGAAAATGGGAATTCCCTCAGCTGGGATTTTGTAATTTAGTCCTTACCTTTTTATTTCCTTTTGCGGCATAGAACAAATAAAATGTTAAAATCCAATCTGTTTTGCATTATTTCATTAGCAAATGTCATCTTCTCTTGTCTCCATTCCTCCCTGTGGTCTACAATAACTGGTTACCCCATGCCTCTTTGGCAGAGAGGGGGAGGGTGCAGGTACTAAATGGTGCTGCCTGAAAACTTTGGGCCAGGTGATCTGTAGCAAGTGAAGCGCTTTTTACTGTGCATTGTTTCCTTAGTGTCTCTTAAAGTGTTAATTACTATTACAATGTGATATGGCAATTCTTGTTATGAAAGGAGTCTCCCCCCCTACCTCCATTTCCCCTAATACTCTTTATAAAAACTTAAATAATTCACTGAACATAAACATTAGTCAGGAAAGTGGGTTTTTAACCCCAAAATTGGATGAAAAGCAGTTAAAGTAGAAAAAAAATTATAATTGGTCCTGATACTCTTCTGCCAATATGAAGCTTCTTGTTATACAAGTTCAGGGCAGAAAACAAAGATATTTTTGCATGGTTTGTTTGTTGACTACTGTCTTTCACCCTGGACAGAGCTGCGATTTAAGGAACAGCATATATCCCTGTGGGCGAATCTAAGGTTCCTCACAGCTAAATTCTGAATGATATAATCATGACTTTTGTATGCAGATTGACGAGATTATGTTTTCTAAGTTTTAACACCTGGAGTTCTAGCAAGGGAAAAGATTTTTAAATCCTAGAAGATTTCACATCATTAGAAAAAATCTTTGATTTTGACAATTGGCAAAAGTATTCATACATATAAATAACGGATTTTTTTCACAGGAGATATGAAAGAGAGATTTGTTGCTTACTCTTGGAGCCCAGTTGCTGTGTGCTCAGTCAGTGTTCAGTAGAGTAGACCTTCACATACAGTTGCAAATATTCAGTCTATAGTGCATTCATCCAGAACTGGATATTCATTCTTTGTAAACTCAAAAGAGTTCTCAAGACAAACTATTTTAAGGGAAAGACACAATGAAACTACACGTTCTGAAGACTCCAGCAAGAAATCATGACCGAGTATGGAATAACCATAGGCCAATAATGTGAAAGTCTCTACTTATCCTACAATTTCTCATTGACGGGGGAAGATGAAAGAGGAGGAAAAGGAGAATAATTAATGAATTTTTCTCATAGTTTCTAAAAGTTAGGGGTTATGAAAACATATTTTGATCTTTAGGCATGTGTTTTGAAAACTTGACTGCTTGGAACTTCACCTGCAGGGTGGTATCACCTTTAGGTTCCAAGAATTCATGTTGCTCAAAACTAACCTGGAATCCTGGAAAGCAAAATGGGAAATCTCATTTATTTTGCTAATGTTTCAGGTTTACTAAATATCATGACAGAGATATTAAGAATATTCTTAGTGTAAACACTATTAACAGCACTAAACTTGAATAAATTAAACTCTGTTTTCACCACGTGTCCTTCAAAAGTGTATCATCAGTGTAAATACCGAGCTAGACTTACTTTTGGTGGAGACAAGAGAGCAGGGTGTGTTTAGGAATAATACTGGATTTCTGCTCACCATCAAGAAGAGCAGCCACAGTCATTGTGCTCAGATTTAAGACTACTGTCTCTTTTCACTACAAATTTGTAGGATGACCGAAGCACCCCAAAGTCAGGGAGAGGACTTGGATGAAGGAATGGAGCAGCGTGACAAAGCAGCAAGATGAACAAATGAAGCCTTAAGGGAAAGGATTTTTTTTGTGAGAGAACGCTTTCTTCCAGGCTCTTGAATGAGTCTGAAGTTCCTGGGTGTCACAATTTCTTCTTTGACAGCAAATGAAACCCTAACCAAATCCTCCTGTGGCTGTTAGCTCCTCTATTAACTCCCAGGGGCTGAAGCCTGCAAAGCATCTCAGTGTTCCAACTGTGCTGCTAATCTCACGGATGATAATACGATACAAACTGACAGGGTTTTTTTTCTGATTTTCTGGTTCACCTTTTTAAGAGAAAAAAACATATATACAAGTAACATAAAATAATACTTTTTGTGGTTCTGAATTTCTCAATTTTTTGTTGCGCTAGAACAGAGGCTGCAGAGAATGTGTAGCAATATCTATTCATTTCAAAGACTTTCTTTGAGGGCAGGGGAGGAAAAGGTGCTTTGGTGCTGCTGTACAGTTTTGTTTCTCCATTTTCAGGACGATTTCTTGTCTTCTTGTTTCTTATTTTGAAATAAATACAATATTAAAAAATACAAAGAGTTTTAAAAGTTGAAATCAAAACAAACAGATCAGTTTCAGAGAGCTTTCTTTTTTTATAGATTTGTGGGGTATGTTCTGCATTTCTTAACTGCAGAATTTCCACTGTGACACAAAGAGTGTGCCTTAATTCTTTTGCCATTTCTAAATATAAAAGGCTTTGCTATTTTAGCAGGAAAGAGTTGCAAAGGGTGAACTCATTCAGGGATGGATCAGGATTTTGTATCAATGAGAGTCATTCTTGCTTGTTGCAGAAGCTGGAAGATGTGCTGAATGAGTCAGGAACTGCAGAAGGCAGAAAGACCATCTTGCATATACGTGGTGCCCTTCATGGTGCCCTGATGATCTGGGTTCCCTTCTTACCTCTGCTTCCTGGCAGGTGGTGCAGGCAAGTCTATCAAAACTGGCTTCTCAAAGGCAGTCAACATTTACATGCTATTTGCTTTCTGTGTGACTGATTGCAGAGACTATGGAGGACAAAGATGCAGAACTACTCAAGGCACACAATTGTAGCTAAACTGAATGGCGAACCACAATTTTAAAAGCTATAGAAAACTTACTGTGATAAACTTTGAAAAAAAATCATTCCTATGTGTATGAAATTGTTCTACCAACTCTAGCTGTGTTTGTATCTCTGTTACTTCTGCACAAGAATGTGGATGGTGATTTCTCTTGGACTTAGATGGATATTATCATAATTTGTAGCTGACTGAAACATTGTACAAATTAATGCCATTGTGAAATTTGAGAGAATCAACACAGATTCTCTCTTTCCTTTCTTCAGAGTAAGACTGAGCTAAGTACCAAAATATGACATGAAGTCACACCTTGAATTACACAGATAAAATAGAATATTCACAAAATGCTTGCTATGAATATCTCCAATGAAACAAAGACTAAGAAAATATACTATGGGATCACCTAGTGCAAGACAGGAATTGACATGTATGTATTAACTGAATTAACATTGCTGAGGAAACAATATTAGAAATCATGTTTTGACTGCTTTGCTATGAAACTTCAGTGTGCTTTCACTGTAAGAATCATTTAACTATGCATATTTAATATGTTAAACAGAATGTTTCAGTAGAAAATACTTATGATTAGTACAAAGCTTTATTTATATTTCTTAGAAGTTGAACCTTACTGGAATAAACTGTTTCTTTTGTGTTTCACATTTTCCCTTTTTCACTGCTAGTGAGTTTCCTTTTATACTTCAACCTTATCACCGAACTCTGAGGACATTTAAGGTCTGTTGAAGACAGTGTCCAAATGAAGAGTTTTTATTCCACAGTCTTAAAAATTTTGCATAATCCGCTTAGAACTGTACTTGCAGTCTGCTAAACTAGAATATACAGCTTGAAGCCAAGCTCTTCTGAACTTTGGCTTTTGATTCCATATTTGTTAAGGCTTACTATCTCTGGGAGATTTTTAAACATGATACTGCCATTGCAGAGTCAGCACAGGGGTTGTTTTATTCAAAAAAACCCAAATCAGGATGGATTAAAAACTCTGATGGGATGATACAAGTAGACACACTGTATATGGTGCTCCCCAGATTACCTCTTCCTCTTTTTGGGTTTCTGAGATGCCCACTCTCCTACTGCCCAAAACAGGTCCATATAAAATTTCAAAACTGATTAAAGACTCTGAATGTTGTCAGGTTCTGAACATTCAATATGAAATATTATTAAAGCCTAATATTCAGGAAATACTCAAAAAGTCTTCTATGAAAACCTATTTCCATTGAGCCAGGTTCATAAAATCATTGGTCACCTCAGAACATGTAGATCATTCTCCTTCCTCAGCAGCAAAAAGAAACCCAGCTGGAAAAAAACTATTACTTCTGTAGCTTACCATGGTTGTCAGAACTTGATGAGATTTTATGACCTTCAGTTTCTTTTACCAGTGATGCATAACAGTGATTAAATAAGTTCTTTCCTCCTTTGGACTATGGCCATAGTTTAAAATTTTCAGAGGCAACTGAGTCAGACCAAGCTGAGTGCTACCTCCGAGCTCAGCCCTTTTTCCCAGCCTGCTGTTCCCTCCTGGCCTCTGTGGTTTCCTCTTTGCAAGAAGCACCTCTCCATATTGCATTGGTTAGCTGCTTCTGAATTCACATGCAAATGATGTGAGGTAGCAGATTCCCTAGACAACAGATTATGTAATTTTACAACCTTAAAAGGTAAACTATTGATAGATTTCTGGTGCTCCAAAAATAAATGCACTATTTACAGAGTACGATCTGGACATGATCTTCTCTTGAGTTTATTACTCTTCCTGTTGCTCCCTCATGCTTCCCATGCCTCTGAAGAGCCTCAGTTTAATATCCCTCCGAGATATATTGCCATGACCAAGCTTCTGGCAGCAACTGTTATCTGTCACACTGATGGGCTACACAGGAAAATTGTTTTGCATTTTTGGGTGAAGATATAAAAAGTTATTGGCATAGGTAGTTTGGAAGAGAGAATAGCTTTCTTACCCAGTGAGATATTACTGTGTTCCAGAAGCATCTGAAGATAGTCAAACTTAGTCCACACATATGTTCTCTTTCACATGGTGGGTTGAGGCCAAAATTTAGGGCCAGCTGCTCCTAAGTCTTTGGCATATGCTTTTCTTTAACTGTATTGAGCATTGCCTGTGTGTATGCGCTTGCATGGTTGTGGCCTCAGCTTCAGAGCCATATACATGTTTCTTAGCCTCTAAGTGTCTTTTCTTTTCTAAAATAAAAAAACAGAAAAGAAATTATTTGGAGTTAAGTCTAGAAAAGCGGTTTGCTGTCTTTTGGCTTATTAAAATGCAGTAGTACCAGAAAATATAATGTGACAACAACCGCCTGACTTTTGTGTCTATATGGGATAGACTTTAATATTTTTGTTTTAAAACTTACACGATGTAGGAAATGAAACCTCAAAACTCATGTATTTTTGCTGCATGTAAACTGGTACTTTTTTTGTCACACATGAGGACAGACATTAAAAACAACTTTATAAAGTATTTATGAGGTTTTGATTTACCACAATTATTTTCTCTGGATTTTAGAGTCTCTGAATAGTATCGTAATGCTAGATCATATTTTCTGACAACAGAACACCAGATACACTGTAATGATTTGGCATTCAGCCTTTTGGAATGAAGGCCAAAACTGGCTAAATAAATCTTTTCCAATAGCAAGGAGCAATGATTGCATTGTAAACTCTGGATAAATCTGTGATATTACAGAAAGCAACTGTTTTGCAATAAATTGACTTGAAAAAAGATCCTGTGGAAAAAAATTTCCCTTACTGGATAGATGCCAACATGGCATTATGCTACCAGAGTCTTCTATACTGTTGCAATTTAATAATGTGACAGAAAGGGTTTTTTTCTTGATTATTCTACTCAGGTTGGGTGAGAATCCCAGAAGGGAGCAGTATTTAATAAAAATGTTAACTTTATTAATAATATATAAAACACATCATGATTCCTAGTAGTCAGTTCTACACATGGTTAGGAAAAGGCAGGTGGTCTGTGAAATAGCTTGGGCTATTTCTATCATGAGAGGCAAAAATCTGAGTTGCTTTGTATTCAACTGGAGACAGTGGAATAAAATATTCACCAATGTGCATTTATTGCCAGTGGCTTATGACTGTAGGTCTTAGAGGCAGTGCAAGAGATCAGGGCTGCTCTGCTAAACACTCTGCAAGTGTGTAGACAAACATCATCCTCACTCAGAAGATCTTATAATTGAAAATACAGATGTCTCAAACCGGGTGGAAAGGGAAGCAGACATTTAAGAGGAGTGACCTATGGAAGCCACAAAGCTGCCAATGGCAGCAGTGGAAGGAAGAGTGATCCCAGAGACTGAGCCCCATGGTGTGAGCCATGACTTTTAGTCCACAGGAGGGTGGGTTTATTTGTTTTCCATTCAGATTTTTGTGGGTGGAAAGACTGTATGGAAATGCACAGTCACACATTGACACAATCATGCAGCCATACAGATCCCTGCAGCAGCTTTGCGTGTGTGTTGGAGAGAAGAAACAAGAGTGCCCCGTGGTGCTCCTCAGGTCAGGGCCCGGGAGCAAAGGGGCGGGTGCCCTCTGTGACCCCCTGCTGTATCTCTTTTTGAGAAACTTCCCCCATTTTGCTTTAAAAAGGGCCAGAACCAGCTGAACAAATGTATGGTTATTTGGTGTAACTTTTCCACTCAGTTCAGGTTAATAGTTCAGTTACAGTGCAAAGACTAAATCCATGTTCTCCAGTATAGCCTCTACCTCAAAAGAACTAATGATAGTGGTAATGATGTTGATAGTTATAATAACAACAATAATAATATCAATAATAGTAGTAGTAACTTCAACAACAATAACAGCAATTACTATCATATTAAGTTAAAAAACCCATCCAGGCAAAGATGTCACCCAAAGAAAAGAAAGGAAATGACAAATCAGAATGCAAACCACACTGAAGTGCAACAAAAGCTTTTGACTGCTCATTTTTAACTCCTTGGGTTTTATTATGACCATTTGCATCACCATTTGTAATAGCTACAATTAAAATCAGAATGAAACGACACCTCGCCCAGTCTCTCCGTGCCCATCCACCACTGCTGCCATGGGGCTGTGTCTGCCCTGGAGCACAACTGGCAGAGGGCAGAGCTCGGCCCTGGCCTCAGTCCAGGTGCAAGGGGCAAGACACCATCCTCGGGAGCAGGCTGAAGAGAGGAATGTTGCAGACAGTGGCAAGCAGGCACAGGCATGACGGAGAGGAGCCTTGGAATATATCCAGCGCAAAAATCTTAGAGTCCTAGCAGCCGAAAGATGTTGCATGTTCTCCTTAGGCTGCGAAGCATCTGGCACGCTAACGGGAAGTGTGTCAAGACAAAACTGGCACTGTGGCACTCCAGGGACCACACAGAAATGATTGCAGACGTAACTTAGCCACTTTGCGAGTTACCACCTTTGGTTTCAAATCTCACAACTCATCTGAAATGTAGCCATGTCCCAGCATGATACACTTAGCACATCAGATTGTTTAATTGTTATCCTACTTTCCACACATGTAAAATCACAGTTTCACCTGCTCATGTGGTACCCACATGTGCTGTCCTGAACATCAGTGTGTGAATGACTTGGGATCACTGCCAGTCTGGTATCTTCCTTTCCTGCCTTCGTTTGCGTTCTTCTTTCAAACTGCAGCTTCTGCACTCTCCTCTAGGTACCTGAATACTAATGCATGAACAATATAATTTTACAACTCGTGTAATACTCGGCAGAAACTTTGTTAACAGCTTCAAAAGTGAAAAGTGCTTTCTAAACAAAAATAATTAGAAAGAATCCTTGTGCAATATCTAAATGCTTGCCAGGGAAAGTAAACAATTTTTAAATTTTGGTTTGTTGGTTGTTTTTTTTAAGGCTTCCCATCATTTAAAGCCACACAGACTTTAATTAAATGCTGTCATGATGGCTTTTCAATGAATGTATGTCAGGTAATGTTCCATAAACAAAACAGGATAGGTGTTCTTTCTGCACTGTGTGAGAAAAGAAAATACATTTTTATTCACAAAAATATCCATTATAACTGTTTTTACTGTCATTATGCAAACAACACATGCCGCTTCCTAATTCTATATCAGTTTTTAAAGTTACTAGGTGTTTTACTGCATTTCCTATGTAAAAAAGTTGATATGAAAGAGCCTTCAAAAAAGAGATGGAGGCAGGAAGATGTAGGCAGAAAAAAGGTTTAGAGAAGAGCTGCCAATAAACTTACATCCAGCAAATGAATGCAGGTAAGAAGAAAAGGAAATCCCTAGTGGGAAAGACAGGAATCGGGTACTTGTTGTGTGTATGAATTAGACCATTGTGCTTCTGCTTCAAACCAAAATACACTGAACAATACAGAGAGAGAAATCAATTGTTCCTGTTAAAGATAATTTACGTTATTTGGGGACTTAATGAAATGGTCTTGTCAGAGAGGCTGGCTTCCTCCACTATTCTTGTCCTCTGGTAGGCTAGCAGCATGGCAAAGCCTGGACAGCAGCATTGCTCATTTTCTTGCACCAAAGGTGGGATTCGGCCTCTGTCTTTGATGCTGTGGCTCTGGGTTCATGGTAAGGGGCTCAGAGGGCAGATAAGCTTTTTTCCCAGCAGCTGTTAACAGAGTTTGCAATGCATGTTTAAGATGCCACCTGACTAGAGACAGAGTGATTTAACAAATTGAGAGCTGTCTTGGGACTTTGCATCCTTTCCTGTCTCTGCTGTTACTCTCCTTCTGAATGACCTTTTCAGCCTAATGCCTTGGTTTCTTCAGCTGCAAAATGGATGCAGTAGGCATTTTAGAAGCAATCAGTAAAATGTTTTTCTTTCTAGAGAGAAAGGTGATGTACTAAAACCAGGCATAATTTCTTCTTATCTGGGTTGTTTCAGAAGAGAGGGCAGGTATTGTGTGGTTCCATTGTCTCCTCCCCCATTCCTGCAATGCTGGAAGGATGGTGTTAGTATATTTTCTATAATTTCTGCTTGGTTGTTTCAGCCAGTTCAGTATAAGTGGGTATCCATGTGTTTTTGGGCCATCTTTAAATGCTTCTTCCTTAATATCCTCTCAAAGAATTTGAACTTATATATAAACTGAAGTGCTTATCAGGGCAGAGGAAGTTGGCAGTCAGGCAGCTATTGATCGCAGAGCACCAAAATTAGAGGTAGGGGGTAGCTGAGAAATCTTAAAAGTCATTGTTTGGGTGATTTTTAGATATGTAGAATGAGGAGGTATTTAAAAAGTACTCAAAAACTTAAGTGTTCAACATTACAATGATATTTTAGAAAAAATAGATCTTAGTAGATTGTTCTCTATTTTCCTATCAATAGTGTATTCAGCATTTTCAAGTGACAGAGTGTCAAGAACATCACAAATGTTTAGCCACTGACTAATTTTGCTGACTAGTTATTTCTAGTCTGCTAATAAGCAACGAATTGGTTAACAATGTTGGTACTTAAGTGTGCATGTTTATGCTTCAAGGCTGACACTACAGAAAGATGAATGGGGGAAGTTAACTTCACTTGATGCTATTGTTTTAGCTGGTAAGGATGAGGACTCAACAAGATGAAAGTATGTTGGTTTATATTGTCAAGGCTATCTTCACAACCAGAAGCTAGAAACTTCCTTTATTATGAGAAAACAAACACATAAATTCTGGGAAATAGAATAAAACCCTCCATTAATCTGTGTGAAAGCCTTAAATCATTCAGATTAATAGATTTGCTACCTATGGCAATTTTTTTCCTCTGCGTTTAGAATAAGAGTTTGTTGTGATCAGACAGCATCATTGCTTGTGTACATTGTTGGGCTAAGAAACAACTGTAACAAACCCAGATACAGCAGACCTCTGCTTTCTTCAAAATGTAGCTTTTGTTAAATAGTAACAAAGCAGAAATGTTTCAATTCTGTTGAAATCTGTTCCAACAAATAAATGAGCTTCTGTTCTTGGCTCCCTTTGTCTTGCTGAACATTATATGATAGCTCACTTTATCTAACTTTACACCAGCTTCCCAGCTGTGAGACAAGAATGAATGAGTTAGTTACACGTCTTCTAAAAATGTTGAGAAATGTAGAAAACCTGTTATGTTAAGTAGTAAATGGGGTGACCTTTATTCATATTGAAATAATGAGTGCTATTTACAGAGTAATCTACTGTTCAGGGTGAGTAAGGATAACAGAATCCAGGCTGGCTTTGTCTTGGCCCAAAGAATGCTTCTGAACTGCTGTTTTTGTTAGGTTTTATGGTTCCATTTTAATAAGATTAAAAGGAACTGAAAATGAAGAAAATTGAGGGTTAGTGAATAATAGTGTATGTTTGAAGATATCTGTGCTCTAACTAAATCATTGAATATCTCTCTGAATACCCGTATCTCATCTGTAATATTACTGCTGGGATTTTCAGAAAAATAGCATGTAATGTCAACTCTGTACTTAAACTGTAACCAACAAACCCTGGGGAGCTATCAAGTTATCAGTCTTTAGTACTGAAAACATAACACCAGTTTAAGTATAGCTATTCAAAATTGGTCAAGTTACAGCTGGGTTATGTTTTAGTGAACTAAAATTAATAAGGTATTTTCAGGCAAATTCATAAATGTAGTTATTTGTAACCAAGTTCCTGATTATATAAGCTCATTTTTATTTAACCCTGTAAAAATTGGTTAGGTGTACACACACGGGCAAAAATATGCAAAACCATATTTGGACACTGAAGGTCTCAATTATTTGTTGCACAGAACCTCAAGATGGAATGGAAACACCAGTACTTCAGCACTCCAAATCTGGATCAGATGCTAAGATTTAGGATGTTTGGGTTTGGAGTTTGAACTTCGTGTACTTTAGAGGTAGATGCTATGTTCTGATCTGAGTTAAAATATTTGGTATGAAATAAGACCAAATCTTTCCTTTCTAAACTGAAATTCTTCCATGTCAGATGTCTCCACAAATGTTCTTTGCAAGTCACATCTGAGGCTGCAGTAGATGAAGAGTATTTGGTGGTCTGGGTAAAACAGCTAATGTTTGTCCTATGTACACTTTAAATGTATAAAGACAAATTTGCTTGTCAGATAGGCTACTAGAAATTGAGAATTTGAAGGCATATGACAATCAAGTTTTCCCATTTACATTCACTATTTTTTCTGTGATTCTGTAAAGCTTATATCTCTTTTCTCTCCAATTCCACTGACGGAACTCCAAGAGACTGTATGGGTTTGGCCCAAGAGATTAAGTCTTTATTTTCAAAGCATATAAATTATTTCTGGGAGAATCTAATCCCAAGGTCATTGCTGATTTTTGAAGGAATAAATTACGCTTTTTAGCCTATTTAGCAAGGTTGACACATGCCTATCTATATAGACTCTAACACATGCTTGAGTTAAATTAAAGATCTAGACAATAAACTCTAAGTTTGCTTTTTGTGACACTCACTGAAAAGTCAAAGAATCTACAGATGCCTACATGAATTACAATGCTACTAATACAACCTTAGAATACATTCTATAGAATACATTCTGTAGAATATAGTAATACAGCTTTTCATAGTGTTTTAAGCTCTTCAT
Organism: Dromococcyx pavoninus; assembly: GCA_033558185.1. Lineage (NCBI taxonomy): Eukaryota > Metazoa > Chordata > Aves > Cuculiformes > Neomorphidae > Dromococcyx > Dromococcyx pavoninus. The sequence goes on along the minus strand of JAUMJL010000104.1, from coordinate 1,370,440 downwards.
ACGTAAGGAAAGGAAATTTTAAAAATCACTCATATGTAATATTTAATTTTGAAATTAAAAGTTTAGAACTTCTGAAGTGTAACAGAGACACAACTGCCCTTTCCAAATTTTACTTTCGAAAATAACAAAAGAACACTAGAGCCTGTTTTACAATGTTTCTGTGCTTAGTCTTATGATGTATACAGATCCATTTATTGTTTATTAATCAGAGATACTCATACATTTTTCTCAGCTTACTTTCCTGGTGATTACATAATTTTGTGCATATGTACATAATTTCTATGTATATTAGAAAACCAAACATTATTAATTAGATTTTTTATTTTATGAGTAAAAAAATTGATCTTATGAGTAAAAAAACTCCAACAACTTGGGATCTTTCTACGGTTGGGCTTATTTTGATATGTATTTTGGGGAAGAGGAAAGCAAGGTTGCTGGTTTTTTCCCACATCAATGCAGTTTTTCAAAATCTGCCTTGACAATACTTTACTAGGAATGTATATCTTTTGCCTTTTAGAAAATTTGTTTCCCAAGGCTGAGAAAAACTGTGAGCAAAATTATGAGGCAGGAAACATTTAAAGATGAATGATAGTTCAGATTGGATAAATTCAGGGACAAGAAACACATTATTTCAAAATACTTAAAAGACATCTTCAGCCTAAAACTATACTATTGATTAAGAGGAAAATCAAGCCAGCAATAAAAATCCACAAAACTGAAAACAAGAGTAATAGCAGTGATTTTAAAAGTGACTCTCGGGAAACACGGACAATGGATACAGGATGCAGAAAGTATCTTTGAAAAACTCTGTAAAGGATGGAGGAAAATAAGAAACAATACTTTAAGTATACAAAGAAAAGGTGAGATTGAATGTTTTAAATCCAGTACTCAGCAAGGATAGTAAAAACATGGATCATGATGTGCAAAAGGCAGATATGTTCATACACATCTGTTTTTCTAGAAAAAGACAGGAAGATCTATTTCTACCTTGAAGGTAGTGAAAAGTATTTTCTGTTTCATCAGTAGCCAGAAACAATGCTCAGCAAATATTATTACATTTTTTTCCCAAATTGGCAAGATCAGATGATAGCCTTGATGCAAGATCAGGTGTTTATCATTTTTGTATTAAATGGTTTTTATCTACAGAATGCTGGGGAAATTGCACAAGACTTAATTAAAGCTTAAAGGTTTTCAATATCAAATCTGTTAAAAATCATATGAAAGACTGACTAAAATGGAAGTAGTAAAGAAATAAGTAGAGATGTAGAATAGTCATGCAGGGAAAAATATTTTTAGCATGGTCCTGTGAAGATCTGTTCTTACTCCAATGCTATTTACTATATTTAGCCAATTCTAGAAAATGTGAAATTATCAATAGCAAAACTTACAGGTGACAAAATCATTTGACAAAAAAAATAATGATGATGAAAGGAGAATGAACTTATCTGGAGAGCTTATACAATAGATTCGTTAAAATAAGGTATTTTCGCATGGCCAAACTTGATGTCAAAGGACAAAAATTTACTTGATACTTATTATTGGTGATCTGAATACTCCAGAGCAGGGACTGTAGAAAAGAATTAATAATTTGAAAGTAAGCTTCCAGAATGATGCTACAATTGGAATGTCAGGTGCAATCCTTTCATGTCTAAGCAAGGGAATATAGGTGAAGAGGGTGATGTTCCCTTTGTGTATGTCATTAGTGAGAGCGTTCCTGGAATAATCTGCCCAGTTCCAACATTTATACTTTGAGAAGGACATTAACAGACTAGAATAGGCTCAGAAAATAACTGCAAGGAAGGTATGAGATCTTGGAAATGTGCCTCATGCTGAGATGCTAAAGGAGCTCCATTTACTCAAGGTTAGAAGGAGACACTACCACAAACTGTTAGACCTTTCATGGAAAAGATGTTCTTGACCAGTTTTGTGTAGCTAACTAATAAAGTCTTCTAAATTTTTTGATAATTTTTAATTATTGTTGTTACTTGATCATTATTCAATTAATAATGAAATGGAATTACTGGAAATTTAATTTTGACAACTCTGAGCTGGAAACAGAGTAAAAATATAAAGTGTTAGTAATTAATGTTTGGAACAAATTCTGACATAGCAATGTGCTGAATTTTCCATCTGTTACAGTTCTTAAACTGAACTGTAACATATCTCTCAGAAAGACATCCAGTCTAGAACACATATTATGGCTGATGCAGAAATTGATGGGTCCTCTTCTCTAATTCATATAGCAGGTAAAGTTAGAAGACTAAAACGTATCTTTTGGCTATAAAATCAGTTAGGAAAAAGTAACTAAGGTACACTGTGGTAAAAAAAGGCAGCACATTTGTACTCCAAATGCCATCATCATAATTAAAAATAGAGTGGAAAGGGGAAATGATGTTAAATGACAGAAGAAAGGATGACTTTTTTAATGCATAACTGAAAATTAAAAGACCAGATTTCTGATCGTAAAATCATAAAATCTCCTGGTTGGAAAAGACCTTTGAGATCATTGAGTCTAACTGTAACTGTCCACTACTAAACCATGTCCCTGATAAACTCGTCTATCCATTTTTCAAACACCTCCAGGGATGATGACTCAGCCATCTCCCTGGGCAGCTGTTCCAGTGCCTGATCACCCTTTCAGTGAAGAAATTTTTCCTGATGTCTAGTCTGAACCTCCTCTGGCGCAACTCACAGCCATTTCCTTTTGTCCTATCATCCGTCATTTGGGAGAAGAGACCTGTACTCACTTTGCCACAGCCTCCTTTCAGACAGTTGTAGACAGTGATGAGGTCTCCCCTCAGCCTCCTCTTCTCCAGGCTAAACATTTCCAGTTCCCACAGCCGCTCTTTGCAGGACTTGTTCTCCAGCCCCTTCACCAGCTTCGTTGCCCTTCTCTGGATGCACTCCAGCATGTGATACTGAGCATGCCTCTAACTTGCTCACTTTGTCTAATTCAAGCAATTTCTGCTACTTTCAGTTTTGTCTAATTTGCTTTGTGATTTGTACTGATGAATCTCTATTAAGTTTAGAGAGCCTGCAAACTAAACACAGTGACAACTGCAAAAAAATACTGGATTTTATATACAGTTGTTGTATGCACCAAGGAGGAACAGAGAGTTTTTCTTTAGCTATTCTGAAAAGAGCTGGAGCACAGATGGGTCTGACTTAAAAAAGTATACAAATATATCACATGTGTGTTTATGGTCTTCTGTCCTTCTTAAATCAGGTTCTCCACCAGCACTTCATTCTACTCCACTATTAAATGGCTGTATTAATGGCTACAATGTTTTGCAAGGGAGGACTAAAGGCATTAAGACTTTGGGGTTCCTTTGTTTGTTTTTTTCCCTAAGTGAAAGCATTAATGTCTGTGATAAGAAAGTGCTATTAGCTGCAATGACACACGTATTCATTTAAGAAACATAAGCTCTCCAGCATCATCGAGCAATCTTTGGGAAGGCCTATAGATTCAAAAGTGTATCATATTTTGTGTTCTATATGTATGGGCCAAAATGCAACTCTGTTGGCTCAAGTCCATATAATGTTATCTACTGCACTGTTTTTTCATTTCTACTGTAACAGGCAGACTTTTCTTTAATGACCAGGAACATAGATGTTTTTACGCTCTGCTTCATTTTAAGAATATGCCCCTGTTTATATTCCAAGGCCTCTTATAAAAACACGTATGTCTTTCTTGGGACTGGTTACTAAAACGACTTCTTAACAGTCTTAGTTGTAGACACTTTACAACTTCAACAAAAGGATAGTGTTAAAATTGAAAGCTTCTTCAAATAGGCAACCGCTTCTCAGTTCTGTACCTGAGAGCTTTTATAATTTACATCACCGGGTCTTTTCTCTGCTTCCTCTTACACTACTTCTGCCAATGTTTGGTATTTGTTAAACTTTCTCCTCTATTTAGAATATTTCCTGAGCTTGGAAATTTTCCAGGGGAAAAAAAGGCTTTCTGTGACCTTTGCTACAATATTTTTTAGCAGTGAAAATTTAGTAATTTCACTTCTAAATACAGGAACTATGTGATTTTGTTTGTTTGTTTGCTTGCTGGTTCAGTTTTTACATTCCAATAAATTATTCTGCACAGGTTTTGTGCACTTCTGAACAGATTTGGCCTGTACAGAAAGTCTTTAAGTATTTAATCCATACATTAGAAAATACTCCGAAGGTGGGAACATGTGGAAATAAACTGTATGACCCACTTTAGCACAATTTTCACTGTGAAAGCTTGTATATTATTTTAGTGGCCCCTGGAGCTGCTGATCTGGACAGTCTTGCTCAGCCTAGGCTTCAGAGTGACTCGTCTCTCCTGTCTCTTTCTCCCTCAAAAATAAATTAATAACATTTAAGATATTAGGGATGATTGTGAGCATATTAAGGTGTAGATCACTTTTGATTAAAGAATATTTTGCCCATTATAGCCTGTATTCTTGCTTTTCTAGGCTTCTGCCTCCAAGCACAGCCACGAAGAAATTGTTTCCCTGTCTCACCAGGAGAGTCATAACGGCAAGTACCTTGCTCTTTACTTACTGCTATGTGGTGTATTAAATGCATCTGTATTGAATCATTCATTTGTGCAGCAGTTTGTGCGTGGCTTGGTGAATGAAGCAGTGAGCTAATGAATGAACACTCCTACTTAGACGTATATATCTTTCAAGTTGTATTCCTTCATCTCGATGGCATACCTCAGCCCATTGGCTCAGTCCAAAGTAAATCCGTAACATGTCATAGCTGGACAGACCTCTGATGAGATTCTTTTCAACAAGTTAACATACTGTTAAGTCGTTATTTTCAAGGTCTCTAACACAGAAGTCCCTTGTTGAACAACTTTGCTTTATTTGGCCCACTGTGTGAAGGCACGTTTGAGTGAGGTTTTTAATTCCCAATTCATGAATACTATTCCAACACAAATGCAGATCTTTGTAAGCACCGGATTACTACTGTGCATTCTAATAACATACAGAGGATAATACTGTGCCCATTCTTAATCACTTAATTAAAATAATTGCTGGAACAACTTTATATAGCAATATATGGGGTTTTTTTCCCTGAAAAATTCATGTGGTTAGAATAAGTCGTAGGGAGGGATTTTTACTGACTTGTCAATGGTGGTGAGTCTTAAAGCTATAACTTTAGTAACAAGGCACTACATTCATTCCCACTTGGACAGAGTCTTGAAGAGGACAGAGTGGAGCAGTGGTGCAAGCTGCTGGTAGGAGTTGTCTAGGGAACTCATGACTACACACTGGAGAATAAACCAGGGTGAGAGTGTTGGTTGGTTCCCTGAGCGTCCTGGTTGAATCTAACCTGTCATATTTTTAAACACCCAAATGACTGTGGCTATCTTTTGGAAGAAGTAATTTATTTTAGCAATCTTTTCCTATTGCCTTCTGACCATCTCAGTACTTTCTTAAGGTGTTGCCCTTTGTAACAGGAATGTGAGCTGTACACAGGCCTAAAGAAAATTAACAGTGACTGAGAAAATTAAAATTATGTGGAAAAAGCACATTCCTCAGGAATACAGTATCATGGAGACTTGATTACTTCTTCTTGTGGAAGGGGCCAAGGTGTTTTATGATACCGTACAGTCATAGCTGAGATTGGCCTGTAGCCCAATCAACTAGTCATTCCTTTCTAGTGTATTTCTGTATTGGACTTATGCTGAAATGCCCACAAGAGATTTGGGTAACTCTCTACAAATGCTTTTGCAGGTAGTGAGTGTTAATATAATTTAAAAAATCTGTTGTTTTCCCTCCTCTCTCCTAGTCTTCACCTCTCTTTGTGAAAAGGGTAAATCATCCAGAGGTTGCTTTCAGCAAATACCAGTTTGTTGAATTTGCAGGAAGGGCTGCAGTTCCTCTATGCACATGATGCTTTCTAACACATCACAGGCATCTTAAATAAACACCATAAAAACCATATATGAAAACAAACAAATCCCTTTCCTTCACAAATATCCACAAAGGAAAATGCTATGAAGCTAAGTACGTTAAATACAGAAAAATAAATACCTGTGCACCTAATTGTGCTCACTGAATTGTGGATATCATTTTTGAAAATGGGGGCATAAGAGTCCTTCACAAGTTGCGAAAACCAGACATATTTAGCCTTCAGCTGCCTAAGGAAATGTCACTTACCAATGTTTAGAATGATAGATTGTGCCTTTTGGATGTACCATTCTCTCTCCTTCCTCTCCAAGGAGATCCATTCTCAATTTTTTACTCTTAAAACCTAAAAGAATAATAACAAAAGCTTCTCACTTAATTCATCACTTCCACTTCCTCCATTTTGTGAGCATTTACATAGCATAAAATGCAGTGTTTATGGCACTCTACTCTTTGCCCACATTTGAGTTTGGGATCAGCTACACTGATCAAACAAACAGAAATGCTTTTTAGAAAATTTAAAAAAATAAAACCTTGTCTCAACTGCTTTTAGAAATACTCATATGAAAAGGAGTTTGTCTCTCTCTTCCACATATAATATTGCTTTTGAAGTGCTCTAACAAGGTTTGCATTATCAGCATTCAAAGATAAATGAGAACAGAAAAAAATGAGAAGTCTAAATCAACAACTTCCTATAAGTGTCCTGAGATATCTAAGTTGGGTCTGAGTAGCCCTGGGGATGCAGCATTTTGGAAATGAGTTAACTCTGCTTCTGGATATGAAATGGCTGTACGAGTAATCCATTCTGTGTTCACCTGCCATACGCCTGAGCTAATTACTCTGGATTCAAATGTGTCAACCCTGGTATGTCTGTGGCAAAGACAATAATTGCCTGCAGATAGTGGTGTGTTGTTATAGACACTTCAGTCAACTCAGCCAGAAACTGTCCATTCATCATCTTGCACAAATAAGAGGAAAATTAAACCCACGATAACTCTTTTTTTTAACTCTATTTTTTCTCTCTTTTTTTTTTAACCTTGGTGTTGCATCTTCCATTCTGTGTTCTGTATTCCAAGCAGCAGTGTCAAAAAGCAGAGTAGGAAAGCTACTGATATTAGGCACTTCCCTGAAAGGGTATTGGTTCCTATCAGAGAGTCTCCAGGTCAGTAACACACTGCTGAAAAAGGACAGCAATAGATATGTGTTAAAGGAGAACTGAAGGAAAAAACAAATGAACAAGCACATATTTGATATTCTACAAACGACTCCTTCTCCAACATTTTGCAACTCAAGAACTTTTTCATTCAAAGTGTTGTCTCATATTTAATAGTCACTGGCTATTGTCATGAGTTTAACCGGTCACTTTGGCCACCTTACAGAATCCATGACTACTGTTATTCCATTTGCATGAAGAACTGCCTTTCTGATCATTTTGGACTTTATATCTACTACCTTCATTTGACTCCCACTAGTTACTAAACTACAGGAGAAAAAGTCATTCCTTATTTACCCTTTCCTACAACACTCATGATTCCATAGACATCAATCATACTTTTTCCTGGGACCTCCTTCTAATTTTAAAATTAAGCACTTAATTCAGTCTTTAACCAATTAAGATATGAAGACCTCTCTTATCACAAGGCTGTTCAGTTTTTTAAAAGAGGTTTTAGTGAAAGATCGTGTAAAAAAACAAGTAAGTGTTGTATTTTTCCCTTATATTTGTTTAAGGAATTCCCTATGTAATTCCAGTTTATCCACAAATTTTACTGCTTTTACTAATTTTCTACAGAATCAGTTTACTGACCTACACTTCCACAGCTCTCTTATTTCTAGGTAATTGATTTCACATTAGTTGCCTTCTTGTGCATCAGTACAAAAACATTTTTAAGAAGAGGCATCGAACAGAACTAATACAGGCATAAATCCTGTTCATTTGATGAAAAGAGAATTGAACACATTTCTCTGCTGGCGTGAATGGTAGCCTTGATTCTGTGCAAAAGTAAAAGTTTGGGTCTTCTTTCAGTTTCGTGAAGCACACCCCTTCTTTCTTCAGATTTTTTTTACTTATCCATGAAAATAAATTGTTTTGCAGGACACTGTAACTACTTTCCAAAAAGCAGATAATAACATTTGATTCTATTCTGAATAGGTACTAAGTTTTGACATTCTTTTTGTTTACTAAATACGATGTCTCAGTTCATACATCTGTGAGATCAAAAAATGCACAGTTCCAAAGCACTGGTTAGGAAATCTATTAAAAAAGCCCAGGTGTCTGAGGAACAGTTTGACAAGTGGAGAGACAAAAGGAACACAGGGAAACGAACAATGTCAGGGAAGTGTGAAGAAAAAGGGTCTGGAGGCAAGGCTAGTGCTCAGTGTCATTTGGGGAATAGAAAACCCACTGGTGTCAGTTTTCTCTCTGTAATGCATCTCTGTCTCAATTCATGCTAAATAGATTGGCATGTACTGATGACAGCCTATTATTTTACAACCCATGTTGGTTTTTTAATATACTTAAGTAATAGTACAGTACAATCCCGTAGCTAGATTATTGATAGGATATAATGACAATCCATGTATTTATAGATTTGTTTTATGACAACGTAACAATGGGAGAAGTGTTGTCTTTCTGGTGACTCTGGTGACACCAGTACTCCTAGAAAAGAGTGAACTGGCCTCTTAACTGGCCTCTCCTTCTGCTAGCAAAACCTGTTTGGAGATTGAGTCGGTGGAGCCCAGGGAGTAGCTCTATCTTATGTAAAGTACATATCTCCAACAAATTAGACGAGTTTTGCTTGAAAGTACCATTTTTTCCAACTGTAAGTTTGCATATTGTCATTTAGGTTACAAATGGCTTAAGTTATAGAAGTGAATTTCAGTTTAAGATGCCGAATCTTTTTTGTCATTAATGCTGCTGTATGCATATTATTTATCCAGTACAACAATAGCTAGTTCTTCTTCTGAGAACAGAGATATTTAAAGAAACCTGTAATACATTCCCAAACAAGTTTATTTACAGTTTGTCTAGCTTCTGTAATATTGCTTTCACTAGTTTTAAGACAGAGGAAGTTGACAAGATTTTTATCTACCTCCCTTAACAGCAGTTATCATGAGAGGATAACAGCAAAAGCCAGTCCACCCAACTTGCTGTTTGCAATGTCTCACTTTGAAACACCATTTCACATCATACCTCCAACATATCAAGAACAGCACACCAGAAACACCCGTGTCTGAAGACATGTGTAGACCGCAGGTATCATGTGAGGCTTGTTTCCTCTCAGGGTCATACATTTAACTCTGTGAAGGAGATAGCAGCAATAGCTTGCACGTGTGTAGACTTGCCACTAGAAAGGGCAGTTTTCCAATCTCTAGCCTTGCTTTTTACATTATCTTTCTGTTCTACACAGCTTTTTCTTCAGTGTAAATTCCTTGCACTTCTTCAGAATTATGTCTCAATTGACAGCCAGTCAATTGAGCAGTAATGTAGGTGGCAGCTGCAGACTTTGCCTGTTGAACTCACAGGTTTCACCCCTTTCCACGGAGTGATGCAAGAGCTGAGTTCCCACAGGAGAATTGTGTTGACTGAGGTGATAGGACCTAGCCATATAAACATAACTTCCCGTGATTTTTTAAATAGTTTTCTTTCAAACAAATGTAAGTCCTGGTATATGAGGCCTGGCTACAGTTTCAGTGGCTTGTTTTGCTTTAACTAATAAAACTGGTTTCAGCAAAATTCAAAGTCTATCCAAGAAAGCGTTTTCTGTTCTTTTTTTGTTTGGTTGTTTTTTTAAATCAGGTAATTAAATAAACTGGCATTTACACCTGGTACAGAAAAACTATCAATTCTATGTTTTATGAAAATATTGTAAGTTTCAGGTCTTAAGTTTATGACAATAATGTAAAAATAAATATTTAGGATGAAAGTTTTACTAATGTGTATATATCCAGCTGTTGAAAAATGCTGAAAACTTTCTAGCTAAGGCCATATGGATACCTTCATTCCATATCCATACTTTTTTCCAAGTTGTAGTATAATTCCACATTTTAGCCAAAGTCTCCAGTCTCATGCTATATAGACTGTCTGTTGATTCTTTGTCTTCCTGCTTTTCTGCAGCATGCCAGCACTACTTCTTGCTCTCCGGTTTTCTTTTGGAAAGCAATTTAATTGCATTTGAATGTCTGCTCCCTGGACTCATCTGTGGAGCCAGGTAGCTGATGATCAGGAAGCCAGTCTTTTGAGTCCAAAATTGCAGCTGGAAGCGGCTGGAACAGGCTAACCAAATAGGAACTGCTGAAAAATAGAGCAGCAATAGAGTTTGATAAATATGAGCTGTAAAAGACAGTCTTCAAATTCTCCCTCCTGTGGAGAGAAGTATATGCCATCCCTTGGCTGTCTGGAAAATCTCATGAGATCACATACGTACAGGGACTATAAGTTTTTTTTTAATTAAAAATAAGATGTAGTTGCTGTAGGGTCTGAGTGCCCCCCCCATACAAGAAAGTACGTGAGGCTTCTTTGCAGTTTTCCTTCTGCTCCCACTGAAATGAGCTGGAAATCACAGTTGATCTGCATGGAAACAGACTCTACACAAAGTTCAACTGGCTTTTCAGTTGAAAGCTCACAAGGATTTTATCACTGGTCAAAAATTCCTCCCTGTCTTAGGCAGAACTTCCTATTACCCGTATAAGCTGTACTTCTCCACAATAGCATATGTTCACAGAAATATTAAAACTGCCATACCTAATCAGACCAGTGGTCCATCTAGGCTAGTATCCTTGGCTCCAGATGCCTCAGAGGAAGGTGCAAGAAAATTCATAATATCGTATCCCAGGGAAGTATCTTCCAACTCTTTGGCAGTTTTTGGCTAGCTATTGCTCTGAGCATGAGTGTTTATATTCTTTATACACTTTTATCCTATCTAAATGTCATTTATCATCTATGCTCTATTGTTTGAACTATTCTCTACAGGTTTTAGTATAAAGGTCACAATAGGACAGAGGTCATAAGTCACAGCAGATCAAAAGCCATAGTGTGTCAAATGTTGTAATATAATTCATGCTCATGTATACAGCACATATATATAAAATGATAGCTCATGCTAAGGCATTGCCTCACGTTGCTCTTACAACTACAGCTCCCCTAAGAGCGTTATAATACGCTATTGACTTTCTTGTGGATTCATCGTGCTGTGAATTATTTCTGGCCAGTGGAATGCATGGAGTTACCTTTTGGGTATTACTTAAGCAGGCGTCTTGTGATTTTACCAGAGATCTTTTTTGCAGGAGTCAAGGTGAGTATTGTTTCCCTAGATTTTTTTTTTTTACAGAAAAAAAAAAAGAGAAAGAAAAAGAAGATTTACACTTTGGCTTAAAGACATATTGGGTATATGAAAACAACTCTTTTTTTTCTCTCCCATAAAAGAACTGATCCCATGGTCTCAGCAGGGATATATATGTGAAGCCATATTTGGTAAACCTTAGGTGCCACAATTTTTCTCTATTTCCTCTTAAACCAAAGAACAGACAACTGCCACATATCCTTCTGTACCCAGCATTCCGTCTTTTTAATTTCCTAGGTGCAGTTACTCACTTTTTTCCCCTCTCCCTCTTTGACATGCTCCTCTTGAAAGAAAAAAGAGATACAGAATAAAACAAAAAGTGCTGTAAATGATCTTCCTAAAGACCCAGTACTCCTCCTAACTGTTTGACTTTTCACCTTTTAGGTGCTTAGTGGAAAAGCCATTACTTGCTTGCTGAGGAAAAAGCATTTAATGAATCACAAAATCATTCAATTATTCTTAAAAACACTTCACATCACACATCTCTTTCCAAGTAAAATGTGCATTTTTCACATTTAAATGGTGCATAACTGCCTCATACAATGTGTCCCTAGAGTTAGAGACATTTTAACAAAAGAGTTCCAGGAGTATACAGAGCATTTTGATATATATTAGCATGGAAGACCTTGCAATAAAGATGCAGAATTTCCTCTTCTCTCTTCACTGTCTTTCAACAATATTTATGCAAAGTTGCCTTTCTGCTGTTGTGAAACATCCAGCTTTGTACTGAACTGAAGTCTGCATGCTTTGCTTAAGTCGGCATGCTGCAGTACCTTACAATATGAAAGAAGTATATAGTAAAGCTATCAGCTAATATAACACAGTAAAGCACTTAGAATGTTTTATTATTAAATGACTACTTTTTTAGAGTGAGAACTAAGAGAATTCCTCAGAAAAATGCATTATTTTCAATCATTATTGAGCTTGATTCTGATCTCTCACCACTTTTTTTCTGCTTTTGTAAGAGAAGTGCTTTCAGTAGACTGCAGTAGCTGCCATTTCCTACACAACTTTTTTTAGGTTATTTTTTCCCTCTGAGGTTTTTCCTTAATGGATTTACATTTTAAAATATTCTTTTCTGTATTTTATGAAAATGCATGTGCTTTACCCAGCAGAATCTGGTGGCCGACTTTCTTTGTAAAACCAACTGGAAGGTTGCGTTTTGCTGGGACAAATGGGAATCAGTCTGTTTATTTGAATGCCCGTATATGAACTGTACCAGCTAAGGAGCTGGCCTTGAATTTGTAAACTTTCCTGCACTTTTATAGCCCTGTAATTTAAAAACTAATTTTTTCCATAGCAATGATTTCTTTTAAAAAAAAAAATAATAGGAAAGAGTGCTATTTATGCAACAGCTTTAGGCTAACTCAGTTATCTACCTTAGGCACAGTTTTTAAGAACTAAACCTAGGTATTTGTACTTCTCTCTATAGCTGGCAGAGAGACAGAGGTGCTGGGGGGCTGTAGGCAATGGGGAGCAATTGCATTTCAAAGCACCTAAATCAGACGCCTAAAATAGACAGTGTGAATAACCCTCCGGATGACTGGAGTTATTGGTCCACATTAGAAAGAGAGGAAAAAAGTGAGACTGGCATATGGTGAGTGTCCTACATATGTTATGTTGTTTATGTGTGTTTTTTCCGTTAGTATTTCTCTTTTCCGTGTTGCTTCACATCCTCCTGCAGTCTCTCGTAACAACAATGTTAGTTCAGAAAATTCTGAAGTTGAAGTTAAGTTTTTGGACCTACACTACTCTCCAGAGCACAAAAAAAAAAAGCAAAATGAGTGAGCTCTCTCTCCTGTATTCTTCGTCACTTAAACAGTACTCTGTGTGTGTGTACATAATTTCCTATTTTCTATTTTCTTTTATTTATTTCTCTGAAGCCAATAAGATATTCTGGGGGAGGGGGTGTTAAAATCACTTTGCCATAAAATTTATCATGCATTACCGCTCAAGACCGTGTTTTGTATTAAGTTAAATATCAATACATTTTGCAATAATTAGAAATGATAGGCATCAATAAGATAGAAACACACTCTTCGTACTGTATTAATTCCTCTGGTCTGATCAAATCCTGATCTTATCCAATGTAGCTTCAGGGGGAAGCTCCCTTGTGCTGCAAAACACAGGCTCCACCTGGTTCAGATTAACTTTGCACCAGTTGGATCTGCCCAGTGACGGTGTAAGAAAATACAGAGAAAAAACCCTGCAATTGAAGCCGTAGATCGAGGCCTATAAAACTAAAAGGCTATTATGGTCATCCATTCAGCCTGTCCCCCTGTGTAAGGAGCACCAGAGTTTTCCTGAATTACTCTTTTTTTTTTTATGTGAACTATAGCATAGGTTTAAATGAAGAAAAGCATTGTATATTGATATAAACCTTCCAGTGTGTTTCTCCAACTACATCTTCTAACTGGGTTCTGTTATACCTTTGTCACCTGAGTGAAAACTCTAGTGTTATCGAATTTGTTTCTCACATAGTTATTTATAAGCTGTGATCAAGTAGCTTTTTAAGCATCTCTCTGATACCCTAAATAGACTGAGTTCCTTGAGTCTTTCACTACAAAGAAAGTTTCCCAATCCTTTCATCATTCTTATTGCTTTCCTCTGAACCTTTTCCAATTTTTCAACAACTTGTCTTGAATTGTGGACACTGTATTTCTAGAACTGGTTGTGTATCAGCCAAGGACAGAGGTAACACAACCATATTGTATATTTCTTTGGTGATGCTCCCATGGGTTGTATCAGATCCATGTCTACACTCTTGTACTCACAGCTCTTCCCAACTGATTATCTACAGGCGTTTTCAGACTGAATTCACTCTGCAGGAAGGGTTGCCACTTTGTAGTGACATGCAGTCTTTGTCATTAGAGCAGTGTCTTATGTTTGTCTAACTCTGGCCTTTTTCCTGAGCAATCCAGGTTCCACAGTGACTTGGCCCACAGTTTGTTTACTGATCTTTCAATCATTTCAAATGTAAACTTTCTAAATACATCTTCTTATCACCGGTAAAAGAGTCAAAGATAGAAAAAAAATATCACAGGGCCATGCATTTGTGGATCATTGTTAAAGCAAAAGTTAGTGCTTATTTTTCCCCACTTATTACATGCTTGATACCGAGATTTTACTCTATTTAATAGTTACAATATTGATTTTAATTAATATTTTCATCAAAATATTATTAACAACTAGAAGACTTTCCAATATTTCTCTGCATATTTAATACTACTAAAATTACCTTAATCCTATGAAATATACAGGCTTATTGAATGGTATCTAATTAGCTTTGGCAAGATAGTTTTCCATAAGCTTCAGTTCTTACTGCTTTGATTAAAATGAACTAATATTCTTAGAAACTATTCCTTATTTTACTTAAGATCAATGTGAGTTTGAAATGCCTGTAGACATTTAGTTCATCATACTTATTCTTCTTAACTATTGACAAGAATTTTTGCATAGTTCTCTTGAATGTATCTGGTTCTCTGAGACATACTAAAAATTGTCACTCACCATGCAGACAGGTTCCCTGCCAAATGTATTAAAATACCTCCATGCAAATTATTCAGGTCTACTGATTTTAAAAATGTCTGGGTTTATTAGCTGCTATTTAACATTCTCCTGCACTACTACCGAAATAGTTTCATCATAATCATCTGATATAAGAACATCACTTGACTTTCCTAAAATGCAGAATAAAAGTATTTAAGAATTACTTTTTTTTAATGTTATTACAAAAAAAGTCTTAGTAATTTCCATTTAACAATGAAGTAAGGCAATTGTTAGGATTTTGGATCATAATATAATTTTGAAATGTCTTCATATTGTCTTATCTCTGTTTTTGATTTGTGACCTTTGGCTTTCTTTATCAATGCTCTATAAATCCCAGCTTCTAATTTACATTAATTGCTACATCTTTCTCTGCTCCTCCGTTTTGTTTCATCTTTGGGTATTTTTAGCAGTTGCTTTCACATATGAAGCAATTTTATTATTTTCAACAAAAGTTTAGCAGGTTTTGCACTGATTGTGACTTTTTTGAGATATCCTTTACAGTGCTCCTTAGCAGATTGAAGCTGTTAATAATTTTTTCCTTTTATACTTTCTCCAAATACCTAGTTCACACTCACTGTCAACTTTATAAAAACTACCTGTCTTACATCACCAAATAAAAACATGGGATTTTAATTCATTTGCTCATAACATATCATCAAGTTATAGCTATGTGCACTTAAATAATTTTTAATTCTCTGATTCCTTTCTCACACCATAGTATAGTAGAGAATTGTTCCATGCTGGATGCAGTTAGGGAAATTGTCTCTTTTTTTTTTTCCTTAATGTAATGTTTTACTATAGACACTTTGAGGTTTCCAGTTCATGTTAATATTATTCCATACCCTGTAAGCATTTTTTCCATGTTCAGATATTTCATGATCTCCATGAAAAAAATACAGGCATTTAAAATTATTATTTAAATGTGACAACATCAAGAATGATATGAGAACATCAGTCTGATATAACTACAATTTGAATTAGGGTTTCATAGTAGAGTATGGTTTTAAAAACATTGACAGAGTTACTGAGAGGTGTGAAAGCGCAGAAGCTGTTTGGGTATTTTTTGGTAGGAGTAAAGTGTGAGCCTGCACTCACAGTGTTCTCTCATAACCTCTGTTTATTTACAGTATCATATGTGGGTTGCTGATTTCAGTGCTTTAAGCAGAAATACATAACAGACTGAAAATGCAGCTACAATAATAATAAATAATAAAATTCTGGAAATCTGGTTTGAAATTCCGTACTCTTTGAAGTCAGTAGCACACAAACTATTGCACTTCCAGCAGTTTTCTTCACAAAATGCTGTTCTATATTATAATGATTTAGCTTGCACTAGCTTCATGGTGAAGTTCACAAACTGGGCCATACTTCCTAATTACCTTACTGTAATTTAATCCCATTCTTTAAGAGGGTGAAACCTATTAAAAATGGTATTAAATAAGAATGCTTTCAGGGAATGCATCTCCTAATTCTTGCTACATGATTCCATAGAAAGATTTTTGAAGAGAAATACTGCATTTCTGTTTCTGTTGCAAGCAAACTATTCTTAACAACAGACCTGAACTGAGCATCTGCAATATACGTTTAAAATTTTAGGAATAATTGCCTTATAATGATGTGGTTTCATTCCTTTTACCCTTTATCTTTCCTATTTAAATGAAAAGAGCTCCAGTTCAGCCCCCAGCACCTGATGTAAAAGGGCAAAAACGTCCATGTATTACCTGGGTTTAGCAATTTTATGCCAGTACCTTATGAATGTATAATATTGCCTTATGTATATGACAGTTTGGAAATGAAACACTAAACATACTTGGAGAATACAATCCGTATTAAATGGATTAACAATAGATTTGGCTTCAATACGATAAATCCAAACAGAATCCGCAAGCACAGGAACTAGCTGCATTTTCTACACAGATGTATTTCCTACTATTTATTGTACATAAAACACATGAATTGAATTTGCCATTGGTATTTTGCACCATGAGGAGAGATAGGAAAAAAATCCATACAACCATGCACGAGCGTAATGCTAAATATGAGAAAACAGCATATTGTGCCATTCAGACGAGTATCTACAGCAATATGGTTATTACAGGACGTTTACACAAGGAAGAACACTTGTTTGATTTGGGAGAGGCTAAGGTTGACTGGACCCAGTGCCTAATACCATACAGAACAGTCCTTGCGGCTAAATCTCTGGGAAACTGGACTTTCTCTGCTCATGCTCCATCTGATCAGACTTGTCTTTTTCTGGCAGCTTTTGCCAGTAACCAGATCCACTGGCAACATAAAAGAGAAAACGATTGCTGGAGTTGTGCTGAACAAGCAGAGCGTTATCTTTCTTCTTGCTCTGTTTGTCCATGTGCACAATGAAAGGAAGCTGGCGGAGGTCCTGATGCAGGAAAGAAATTAGGGGCTTTATCATCAGACAATAAGTTGAGCAAATTGGAGACCACAAACTACTTCTCTTCAGAGTACTGCTGAAGGACTTGTGGCTGAATTCGGTGCCTTAGAGGAGGTACTAGGAAGAAGTATAGGAAAGTTGTAAAGATGAGTAGCCAGAAAATGAGGGATACTCAGGCAAGGTCTGCTGTCCAGCAGTGGGCAAAGGAGAACACAGAAAAAAAAATTCAAAAATTCTGGAGCCATGACATCCTGGACATTTTAATTTGTTTCAAAAGGTGCAATATTTCATTATACTTATTACTCCAAAGCCTTTGTTCTTCATGTAATAAACTTCCAAAGAAAAGAATATGTCATGAAAGATTATGATAATATGTATGGATTATAAAACACATATAATGAAGCCAGTAACTAAGAAGAGAACTGTTTGTGTACTTATGTTTCCATTTGATATAAATCAATGAGAGTTTTAAGAGTGAGGAATTAAAAAAAAATACTTCTATGACCAGTGAAATAAAATTATTCTGCCCTTAATAGTGTTTTTTACCATACAACCCTTCTGAAAATTCTGATTCAAGGGGTATAGGGGAAAGGTTTTAATATTATGTCCTGTAAAATTAAAGATCGTAAAGCAGAACATCAGTGACTGAAGTCCTTTGAGCTTTTGAGCCGGTCTTAGGAACCCTGGAAGGAGTCCAGATTTTTACTAAGTCTTTGTTTTCAATCCAAAATAATCTGGAAATGATAGCTGTAACAGGAACGATATTAATGTATACCTGTAATAACAATCTAAATTGGTGGAGATATGTCAGCTTAGTCTCATCTACTAGCAATATGAACTTTACCTTAACATGATCACTTCACACAAATTCTTTCAAGCACCAAATGGTTTAAGGGTCATTTCAAGGATTTATATTTTTTCCATTATAAACTGACGCATACAGAGAAAGAGATCTGAAAAAGACTGAACAGAAATCTAATCCACAAAAAAAATCTTTATGGGTAAATTGCTCCCCTAATAATCAATCAATCTATAAAACCAAAATCTAGAGAAAATGATTTGAAATTCTTTTAGACTCTATACCTCTGAAGATGCTGCAAAGTTAGCTTCCTAACACTGATTAACTGGTTATACAAGGAACTGGGGAATCAGGAGCACTGTTCAGTTTTCTGGAGCAAGAGGTCGTCTTCTTTTCCCTGTCCCCAGCCTGAGGATCAAGTTTTCCATACAAATTGGAATGATTTGGTGGTAGATATTCTCTCTGCTATTCTATACCCCTGATACTCTCTGCGTGGGGAACTGCCACTAATGCCAAAGGGATGCTTGGCTCAGCGTGCTCTCCTGATAGCTACTTCAGAAATGCTGTCAGATTAAATAGCGAGGGACAGCAGTATTTAAGTCGTGATCCATCAGGCGGATCTGAGAGGAGCCGTTTGCCCTGAGAGAGGATAGACTTTCGAGACATATGGTGCTATAATGGGGGGGTGGGGATTTTTCAATTCCAATCCACCCATTCCGGATGAGAGAGACTGAGCTAATACCCTCGTGTATGGTGCATTGCATCTAGCTACGGAAGTAGTGTTAGGATGGAATTTATGGACTCTCTAAATTGTTTGCCAGGAAATGTTTACTAGCTATGCACAATAAATGACTGTGAAAGCATATTCCTGTTTAATATGATACGGTTATTTCCTTATATTTGGGTCATACTATTATGATACCAATAAAGGAAACTTAAAAAAAAAGGCAAAAAACCAAGCAATGTATGTTCCTATTTATGGGACTACTTCATTTGGGAAAGTCTGATTGACTACAAATTGTACAGAGTAAACTTACTGCATGTACCTCTGGATACATGCCATGTCTGCCATGGCAGAAATTAAGTATATGAATTATTTTTAGAGCAAAACATTCTCATCATCAAGTCAAGGTATGTTTTAAAAAAAGCCTCATTACCACAGCTGGGGGTGTTGTGTCATACGTAATGTAATTACTGTATACGAACAGGAGAAGACTACCGACCTGCTTTCCAAAATGGGTACACAGCTTCACAACATAGAAATTAGACAGGCAGTTTCTGATCGTATGTTCAAATCTTGGAATTTTGCTCTAGGATTTGACCTTTTCTTCCACACAGCTCAGTGCTGTAGCAGGGACTACTGTACAGTTTTATAGGGTGTGTTAGATCAGATACACTCCTAAACATTTTACTCTGCTGGGAAGCAAAATCAGAACTTTGTCTGGTAATCTGTGCAAAGAGCTTTTTTTGCTCCTTCGTTTGCTCTAATGTGAGGCCTTTTTTTTTGTATTATTAAAAGAAAACAGGCACTGATCTAATTTGTTTTAATCGTACGTTAAGGGTTTGAGCCTGGAGGTATGCTCGTATTTTTGCATGGCTGAACACCCTCTTTTAGTGCATGCATGTGCGTATTTATACATTCAGTATGCTGTTCGTGATCGGGTTTTTGAAGTTTAGTAAACAGATCTTTGTAGCAACATAGTTTCTCAGATTTCTATTTGCATTTTCTGCAAATAACCACAATAGAGAAACAAACTTTCTCCCTTGCTTACTATACATAACAGAGAAGATTAACTGATAAAAATGAATGAAATAAAATTTAAAGTTAGATGTTTCAACTTCTATAAGAGTACATTTAATGATTTTAGAGCCATAAAAATTTGAGTATGAATTAATAAAATATTATTTTATATATTTGTTTCAAAATGCAATTTTCAGTGTTTTTTTTAATGACAAGGCACAATATTTACATTTAGCTGCACTTTTTTGAATCGCTGTCACAGTCTAACAATGAAGTTGATCCTGCGAGGTTGATAGGGAAAAGAAACGACTAAGCACTTCTCAAGGTCAAGTCTGAAGGTAGTTCATGTTGTAAAACATTTAAAGTATGAATTGTTTCTCTAAAATGTTTTCAGAGTCTCCACCACTTTGATCACGGTAGTAAAAGTATATGAAGAATACAGTATTTGTAGTAGTACTAGAGGTGAAAAGTAGCAATGAGAAAGAGGAACTGCAAATATCTCAGTGACAGCAAAACTTGTTTCTAGTACTGGGAATTGGTATATTTGGATGCACTATGAACACGATTCATACCATGGGATATTAGTTTTCATTCAAACTTGATTGTTTCAAATGAAAGAGCTTTAGATAACATTTTTCTTTTACATTGTAAATATCTATCTCAGCCTAATTCGACTGCCTGCAACTAACGAGATGAAAAATCCAAAATGCTTCCAAGGCAGTTTACCTGGACAGTGTCTGCTTTATTAGTTTTAATCAGACTAGTATTTGGTATCATGAAGGAAAAGGCACAGCTTTCAGTGTAACATAGCCAAGAAGCTAACATGTCTCATGCCTTTCTCTTCCATTAGAGACATGCTATGCCTCCAGATGCTGAAGTCTGGATTTAGGGGCATATACTGTGCTTGCACAAATAAGAGTTGCATATGTTACGAGTTAATTCCATTTTTTTGTGTTCTTCTGCACATGGCATTTTCAAACAGTTAAATGGAAATATTTTTAGTTTACCATCATACATTGAAATACACTTGGATTATTAAATAAAATCTAAATCCCTAAGTGATGCATCCTATAGCTCAAATGCACAAATGTGCAAAGTTCATGGACAAAAATGTCTAGGAGGGAACTGTACAAAATCAGACAGTGTCCCTGTGTGCTGTATTTTGCATTTGTGACTGTATTAGCTGAAAAATATGCCAAATAACATGCCTCTTTTTTGCTGTACAGCTGAACTTCACCAAACCCACAGTGTTAGACAATTTCCATTTGGAAAAAAGGGGGTAGGAATGAATGGACTTCACTCTTTTATTGTGGGCAAATAATTTAAATGAAATACATGAGACAGGCATCAATAGAGAGGAAGATAAGAGTGATTCAGCGTCCCAAAGTCCAATATGTATACTCAGACTGTGTGAAAGGGCAGTGAAAAGGTGCGAAAAACAGTCTTTTACTGGAAAAATTTATTGAACGCACTCTGAGATCTATTTGCATCAAAGGACACGCAAGTGTGATGCCTAGTAAAGCATAACAAATGCAAATATCTTTGAAAGGTTCATGTCAAGAAGTAGGATAACATAGTCATAGCTGATCAAGAAAGCTACATTGTGTTGTGGGGAAATAAAACAACAAAAAAGGCTTTATGTAAATAAATGTAGTTTTGGAAGGGGTATGCCACTTGGACCTTTCTTCAAGACAATTAAGAACTTGCCTTTTTTTTTTTTAGCATCACTAGTGTCATCAATGCCAGCAAAATTAAAATAGTTTCCCAGATCAGAATATTTTGAGACAGATACAATTTTTTTCTTTTGATGTCTCTGCATTTTGAACTATTCTTGGCATGTATTTTTTAGGGAAATCTAGGCTGCCCTTTTTGTGCTTTTCTCATTCTTTTACAAGCCATAACACCTGCATCTTAAAAAAAAAAACAAACAAACCTAGTTTAACCTAAAATGATCGTTTCAAACAATTGTTACTTCGGATTTGATTTCTCCTATCCAGTGTCTGTTGTCAGCATTATCTGACATCAGGCTTTGAGGAGCATGATGCAGCTATGCATAAAAACAATACATGCAATTTTTAGCTCTTTGTTTCCTACAGCTATTATTATTTAAGGTTCCAATTCTGCAAATGCTTCTAGTCAAGCAAAACCCCATGAATGCAAACAGGACTCTGTAAAATCACAGGAGTACTCCCACGTGAAACTAGTGAAATGAATAGAGCCTGAGCTCTTCAGGGCAGTCAATCTCTATCTGTTCCATGAACTAGCTAGTTAGGAGTTTCTGCTCCAACTCTAGAGCTCATCACACTATAAATCATAAGCAAACACACCTGCAAAGTGAGTGACATAATCCCAGCAGCTATTAAAACTGAGATATTCTGCAGTTTTTTATTCTTGGTCCATAAATATATGGATATGTGTCTTTTCCTCCCTCCAGAAGAGAGAAAATTAGAAATTACCAGGAATACAGACTGTGAGTAGAATTTTACTCATTAATGTGTAAAAGAGGTGATGAAGATTAGTGACTTAACACTCTCCTGATGTCCTCTGACAGAGGCAGAATTATGAAATATGCCCCCTGCTGCTGGTCCTGCAAAAGCCTAGAAATATCAGCCAGAGGACAATAAATATTTTGGGTAATGGTGGGGTTTTTCTCTAGTTCAGTCTTCATAATGTAAGTCTACTGCCTATTTACTTAGTAAACAGGTATAAGTCATAGGGTAAAACCTCAGATGCACAAAATTTTGGATCATTTGGTTGTTTTATTCTAGGAGATTAAAACTTGGAGTATAACCAGCAAAATACTAATTTTGCAGCATAATAAGAAGTGTTAAAAATATAGTGTTGAAAATACCGCGCGCCAAAAATACACTTCGCCTTTCTTCAGGGAACAACTGTGTCTGAATTTTCAGTGAGGGCTCTGGTAAAATGTCTTTTGAATATATATACAGATCAAAATTCACAATGCAAATGGTATCAAATTATAAAATGAATAATATGTAAAAATATAAGCTTTTTTTTTCCTTTGTGATTAGTAATTTTAATAGGAGAATGGAATGAGTATAGTGTCTAACTGCAAGATCTGGAGAAAATAAAATGGAAAACATATTTTTCAGGCATCATTAACTTGCCTACACATGCACTTCCAATACAGTTCTAAATACAAATGAAAAATACATGTTATTAAAGTATCCTACAAGGATTGTGATAAATGTTTTTTAGTTCAGTATTCCTAAGTGGAGATAATACTACTAAGAATGAAACAATTGCTAAATTGCAATATAACATGGAGATTGGGAAACAAATAGTATTGTGCAAGACAGTTCAGTTTGAAAATAAATTATCTCTTTAAAATAACATACGCCAATGTTTTGAAGAGAACTTGTTCTGGGGCTTTTAAGCATCTAATGCGGAACGCAAGTTTCCCATAGCATAAGCTCTAAAAAGATTCCTGAAACAACATAGTTCAGGTGCGAAGCCTCAAGTAATTAACCATTTTAATATTTCGTGAATTTATTTAAATTAAATAGGAAGCATAAGATACTTTACTGGTTAGAGGAGGCTGGCATTTCAAATAACTTCTAATGATGCAATGCAAACTCGTAAATCATTTGCAGTGAAGGCCTCATAGTTCGGCACAACTTCTATATAATATTCCAAATTGCTGGCATAGCTTCAAAATTTGTAATGCTTGGAGATGAGGAAAATTAGAACAGAATCCATACATATATATATGGGAGAAGTAGCTGAAAATATGAATTCAGTTTTTTATAGATACATTGGTCTTTAAAGCAAAAATTATGTCTGATAATTGTTAAACCATGGCATACGTAAATGTAAAAAAAATGAAATAGAAGTATCTCACAGAAATGCAATGTTAAATTTATGTGGTGCATGTTGTGGTAGTTCAATTTCTCACAAAAATGTTTTTATGGAGATGTAAAGTGACGACACTTGTAATACTATAGGTTTATGAATAGTAAATGTCATTAATGTTATTCTTAATTAGCCAGGGAACCAATATTTTTGACAAATAAGTCAACAAATAGTTCATTTTCTGAGCAAGGATTTTCAGTTCAGGCATTCAAGAATCTCTGAAATGATGCACACTCCCCAAGCTTTATTATTGTTTCTATCTGTGGATTTCCATTGCAACACAGGTATCAATAGAAACTAATTATATTGCTTCTGTGGGAGTTAAAAAGGCAAAATTTAGAGGAAAAAAGAAAAGACAGAAAACATACATCTGTTGTGAATCTGGATTGACTCTAAGGTTAAATAACGATGCCTGCCTTTACCAAATTGCCATGGAAAAATACGAAGTGATCATAATTATAGTACAATAAAACCTCGTCCTCTTGCTTTGGTAGGCTCCTGAGTACAATAAAATCTTTGGATAAAAGCAACTGAATTCAGATTTGTAAGCTTTCTCTTTGATGATACGGAGAATATTCTGAAGTGGCATAAACTGCCATCTTTTTGGTGACTTAAACAAAGTTACAACAATTTATATCACTCAAACAGTGGTCCCTAAGTATGACTGTCTGATTTTAATGTAATATGCATATTGCAAATATGCGAGTCTCACACTAGAAAGAACTGCTCAACAATCCTACTTGCATTCTGATACATATCCAAGAAGATGGTACTTTCAGCTTCAAATGCAAAAAACTGAGCAAGACTACAAAAGTCCTTACGAAGAGGAATTCTGCACTGGTTCATTCAGGTCAATTTTATATGATCTCTTTCCCCATAAATTGTAAGTTAAAAAAAACCAAACAACAAACCACCACCAAAACAGAAAAACACAAAGTTTATACAAATATGAGCCCATACACAAAAATATAAATGATGTTTCATATTGCGTTGGCTCCAGATGTTTTATGTGTTAAGTGGTTTACTGTTTTCATATATTTAAAGCATTCTAATTTTTCACTTGATATTATAAGCTTTGGGCAAACTTGCTGGCATTGATTTAAGTTACGATTTTGTACCACATGTAGGTCAAACACACATTCTGGAAAGATACAATATGAACAATAATTCAGTCATTAATATTGAGAGGTATTAAGTGCTTACACTTTCTTCCGCAAGCATTTTGCTGAGAAGCTTTGCGCTGAACCTTTCGTTGACTGAAAAGAACTTTGTAGAGGATGGCATGATATAGCCATAGTTACTTGATAACTCCACACAGAAATTTTTTTAATCATTTCAGTAAGTGTTTGATGTTATTTGCCTCAACATTAGTTGCCTATATTTACGTGCTCCTTATACAGTATAAAATGAAAGCATAAAGCTCTACAGAGGTTTGCATTTCCAGTTCTCGTGTGCCTAAAATCACTAACTAAAGAAGTAGAAAGAGCACTTGATGTAGGACTTGCGCACCTATCAGGGGACCCAGGAGCCCCAGGAAGATTACTCTGATTTGATTATTAAGCTAATGGCAAACACTTTGTCGTGCCATTACAACTTTGCTAGTGCGTTCTCCCTTTTTTTTCTTCTTCACCTTTTGGAGCCTCTCCTACCTCTCCCTAAAAAAAGAAGTGCTCTTTGGCTCCTTCTCTTATTTCTTTTGGAAACCTAATCTTTCTCCCTCCCTCTCACACCCTCTCACTTTCTTCATTGTGCTTCACTTATTCAATTATTTCACTTTTTTTGTTTTTTTTTTAATCCTGTGCGAGAAATCCTGTGCGGCCATCCCTAGAATTAAAAAAAAAAAAGGCATTTTTACACCGGCTTGGGTTTGGGATTTCCCCAGCCCCTTCGCAGCTGTGGCGGTGTCAGGGCTTCAGTGGCGGCGGCCCTTGCACGAGGGGTCCTGGCATTTATGTGCTGTTCCCCCTGTCCCATCCCCGACCCCGGTCTCAGCCCCCCCCCCCCCCCCGACGGCTTCTCGCCCCCCACGGCCGAGGCCGGCGGGCTGACAGCAGCAGGTTGGGGACCCACGGAGGGGAGCGGTGCGGCTGCCGCGGGGGAGGGAGGCTCCCGGCGCTCCCACCTGGGGCCGTCCGCGCCCGGCCCGGCCCCACCGCCCGCCCCCGCAGCTCTCGGGGACACGGGGTCATGCGTGTCCCGCTTCGTAGCACTGTCCGTTGCCCGGGGACCCCGCCACCCCTGTGCTCGCAGTCTGCAAAGTCAAGAGAGGTTCGGCCGTTTGAGTTTTTCTTTGTACTCCTACTCTTTTAATATTAGAGCACATATTGAAACGATAAACACAATGAAAAGCACAAAATATTTCATCAGTGTTGTAACTGTATATTTCCTTTATTCTGAAGAAATATCAAGTTTTGAACAGCGCACAGAGGCAGCAACTTCTGCTTTGGACGCCGCTCTCTTTTTTAAAAACCGCATTGTTACAGTTAAATCTAAAGACAGTTTTTTAAAAAGCATTACATGTCAGAAAAGGGGGGAAAATCTTACCGTCGAAGGAATGCTGCAGGTTCCAGCTCAGTCTGAAACTGCAGGGAAAAGTGGAGCAGCTGCTGAACAAAAGTTTTGGATTTTTTTTTTAAGAAAGTCTGCAAAACTAATTTCCCACAAAATAGGACTCAATTTCCGTTTAAGAAACTAGCTCTTGCAAATCTCATACAATTCCCGATTTTTTCCAATAGCAATTGAAATTCATTTTATCTTTCGCACATGGACCCAAGAATTTAGATGTAAACTGCAGAGGCGCAGTGTCTTTTCCTTTTTTTAAAAAAAAAAGAAAAAAATTGATTTAGGAGAGGAGGAGAAAAACAGAGGGAAGAGGAAGGGCTAAGAAATAAAAAGCTTCCACAGTGGGCACCTCTTTGGTCAGTGATCAATAAGTGCGTTATCCTAATTTAAAACAGTTAACAGCCGCCTTCGTGGCTACTGTTCATTCCACTACATGCACTGAAGACCACAACGAAGAAACTTAAGATACGGGGAATAAAAATTACGGGAGTTTTTATACTGAAGGGGCAGAGGGCAAGGAGGGAAACTTGTCTTTCTCTGGCCAGATCTGATCGGCTGCTGGTTTCGTTGCAGAACCAAGCCTCGTGCTGGGGACACAGCGCGAGGTGCGTGCAGGCAGCCGGGGCAGCACTGCGCCTCATCTCGGGAGCCGGGTTGTTGGGAACGGGTGGAGCGGGACGAACACCCCACACCCGCGGCCGCACTGCCCTCCTCGGCGCGGGGGATGGCGGCAGCCGCCCCCCACCCTGGCCCGCGCAGCTCCGCACGGTGCCGAGGCCGCCTGCGTGCTCCGCCCTTCCACCTGGGCGCACAGGTGAGGCGCTGGCCTCCAGCCCCCGGGAGAAAGGGGCGGCGGGACCCCCGCTCTGCCATCTCCGGCTAAAGCCCGCGGGTTTTGCTTTGCATCTTTATTGCTGAGGGGGGAAGAATAGCACCCCGAGGGTCCCCGTCAGCCCCGACGGGGCGGTGATAGTCCAACGGGGAGACAGCTACCGAGTCGCCCGGGGGAGCGCGGGCAGCCCCGCCGGCTCCGGGGCAGCCGTGGCGGGGAAGGGAGCACCCGCGGCCCGCTAGGGGTCTGGCAGAGACGGGCGGCGCCCCCGCGGAGCCGCTCGGGAACTGGGGGAGACGGGCGGCGCCCCCGCGGAGTGGCCCGGGTACTGAGGGGAGGCGGGTGGCGCTCCCGCGGAGCGGCCCAGAGACTTGGGAAGACGGGCGGCGCCCCCGCGGAGCGTCGCCTCCCCCCCCCTCCCCTCCCTCCCCGCCGCGGGCGTCCGGGGCGCGGGCGCGCAGCTGACGGAGCGGCGCGGCGCGGGGACGGCGCTGGCGTTTTGGAGGGAGTTTGTATGTGGTCAGTACTGTGTTGCTAAGCCAGCCCCCAGCTCACATTACACACTACTGTATTTATAACCTCTCGGAGCCGTTTCCCCTTCCGAGCAGTTCTCTGGGACCACCTTCTATTGGCTTCAACCTCTCCCACTTCTTGACATCTGAGCAGCTCTGAGAAAGGCTCATCTAGGTCCGAGCGTTTACGCAGCGGAGACTGGCCACTAGGGCTAAAGACCTGGATTATCTGAGCTCAGCTGCCGGCTGCAAAGTCTGTCGTTGCCGTTTTGGAAAAAAAATCCCAACCCCGATCTGTTTACGGTGAAAGTTGACAAAGGGTGGTGAAGTTGGATCTTTCCTAAACTCTTCTGCCTGGAACCTGAGACTTGCATGCCATGGATCACACACTCTTTGGCTGCCTGCGCAGCCCTCATGCCACTGCGCAGAGCTTGCACCCTTTCTCCCAGTCTTCTCTTGCCCTGCATGGAAGATCTGACCACATGTCCTACCCTGATCTGTCTTCTTCTTCTTCCTCTTGCATAATAGCGGGATACCCCAATGAGGAGGGCATGTTTGCCAGCCAGCATCATAGGGGGCACCACCATCATCACCACCACCACCACCACCATCACCAGCAACAGCAGCACCAGGCTTTGCAGACGAACTGGCACATTCCTCAGATGTCGTCTCCTCCTGCCGCGGCCAGGCACAGCCTCTGCCTTCAGCCCGACTCAGGAGGACCCCCAGAGCTGGGCAGCAGCCCCCCAGTCCTGTGTTCAAACTCTTCCAGCCTAGGCACGAACACCCCCACGGGGGCAGCGTGCGCGCCAGGGGACTATGGCAGGCAGGCTCTGTCCCCGGTGGAAACAGAGAAGAGATCCGGCAAAAGGAAAAGCGACAGCTCAGGTAAGGGCTCACGCTTTCCCCTTGCGGCGCGGGATCCCCGGGCGGAGGGTGCCGGGGGGGGGGGGGGGGGAGCTGCGCTGCGAGGATCTGGAGCTCCTGCTGCCGCGGCTCGGCTGGGCTCGGCGCGGCTCGGTTGGGCTCGGTTCGGCTGGACTCGGTGCTCTCGCTGCCCGCGGACACCGGGCTGCCAAGTCGCTCCTTCCCTCAAACGCTCTCTCTCTCGGGATCTCCATTATTAAAGCAAGCTTTATTAGTGCTTACGGGGGGTGGGGGGGAGAAACAGAAAGGAAAAATCCAGCACGTGGTAGAGCATGAAACCAAGGTGGTGGTGGAGTTCCCTACAGTCGAGGAAAGAAACGCTTGTAGTTTTGGTGAGGGATTTAGCATCTAGTCCCGCGTCCCCCTCCCCCCCTGCCCGATACGCCACCTCTGCTTCAAAATTCAGAATACAGCGCGCTCCTTCCCCTCTGCCTCTTTGCCTCAGAGCTGACTGCGGTTCCGAGCCGGTGGCACAACGCTTGGAAACTGTGCCTTAGAGGTGGGGATTTGGGAGAAGAGCTCATTCCTTACTGCCCAGGAGGATCTGGGTGTGCCTGCATCAAATCCTCAGCGTGGAAGGGCCAAAATTTGGAGCCTGTAAAGCAAACGGGTGAATGGAAGTTTTAAAAAGCTGTTTCACTTCAGTTTGCTGGTGGCGGGGGTGGAAGGAAGGAAAGAGCTGTCGGACATCTAAAATCACAACAATTTCTACTTGAAGACGAGCATAAAAACCATGTAGGTCTGCAGACATTATAAGGCACTGATACGGCACGGCATCGTTGAGCATGCAGATAAACTTGACATAATCTCCGCTTTTTAAAAGGCGAAACCTGTCAAAGTCCCACTCTGACAAAAACTACTCAAGCAAAGTCAATGCAACTGATGGCCCTTCCGTTAGAGCACTCATAGACCAGAGCGTCATCGAAAATTTACTGAGACAGGCAGAAGGCACTTGAAAAAGAGAGGGCTCAACAGTTTGAAAACTCATGAGGAGGCGTAGTGAATTGTTTGTTATCGAGGAAGAGAAAGTGAAAGGGTTTTCCAGATATTTATGAAGTTCACAACTGAAACCGTGACCTCTTTCACTCAAAATGCTGTGATCTTGGTAAAGTGTAAGCAACAGGAGCTATTTTAAAAAAGTAACCCTCTAGGATACCATCAGGTTTGTCATTGTCCCTAACGTTAAGAAACGTTTTCAGTAAGTGAGAATTTTAACCGAATTTCATTGTACATAGCTGGCATAAAGGCTGAAAACTCTTCCAAGATCACAAGCCGTATTTAGTTAAAACACTGGTAGCAAAATGTAATGTTGCATCTTCATTGCATTTGATGAAACAAAAGGAACTCTCTGATGTCGTGAGGTGTATGAATTCCCCAGTACCACTGGGAAAATAAACGGATGCCTGTTGGTGTAAGGATTTATCGTATTTGTCAGTCTATTTAAAGCTGAAGAAAAAAAGGAAATCAGTCCCTTTCACTGTTAGGAAAGTATCTGTGTTGCTTTCTGTTTATTTCATTTTCCAATACAAATTAAAAAACACAAGTGGGGAATATCCCAAACCTTACCCTGAAGTGACTGGAGTCTTCCACTGAATTTGATGGACAAGGGTTCGAACCTTTGGCCATGGTTATGCTTATTTTGCAATGTACTCTGAACCTCATTTTCTATGACTTTTTGAAGATCAAGGTTATTCCCTCCTCGCTTCCTGTAAGAAAATAATATTATGGCTGTTCACACAACTATGAATCTCTTAAATAGGCAACATTTGACAACTGGGTAGCTGTTGTTTCTTTGTTTTTTCTTCAGGAAAAGCCTGAATTTTGGATTGAGTATTTAACCCCACCCCTTCATTAATCCTGAACTCTGGTGCTAGATGTTTAATGCTCTTCTAATATATGACAGCAAGAACTATTTTTAAGTTGCTGCATTTCCATAATTGCCCCTCATTTGATTAAAAAACAGACCCCTTATTTCTCAATAATCTGTTGGTTTTTGTTTTAAACACATTACTGTACTTCTGTGTACTTTAAAGAGTCTCATCCACGCCTTCCGCACTTTTTTTGAGACATATTCATCACACTTGGAACTACTTCAATAGGCATTTGTATAAAATCCTAGCAGTAAATAACTAAGAAGTGAAGAGAGACTGTTTAAGTTTCAGTGCCAGCGTTCTGAGACAATTATTAATGTTCTTGCTTATTTACAGATACATTTCCTCTTCTTAAGCATATCACTTAAAGCCACAGAATGTTCCGTGTTTTCTTAAGTACTGAATCTGTTCCGCATTTCAGAGCTGAATTAACCTTGGGCTATCGCTTTCTTGCACTACACTGCTTTTATTTCTGTACATTTAAGATCAGGAGTATTGATTCACGAAGCTGAGTTTACTTAGTCTAAGAAAGCAAAATGTGAACGTTACTTGTATTATTTATCTCCCAAACTAGTGACTGTTGCTCAGCCATACAGAAACTCTGAAAATTTATCAGCAGAGAAAATATCTCATTTTACTTATTTGTTATGATGACGGGAGTGTATTTTTTTAAAATATAAACAAAAATCCAGAGGGTGAGTAAAATATTGGATGATGGACTGTGTGTTTGTCCCTGTGCTTGTTCTTTTTCCCTGGAATTCACATATTGCAGGGGACTGGGAGGATAGAAATTTTTTTCGCTATGCTCTGTTATATTTTGTTTGGGATTGAGAAAGCAAGGTAAAACATGGTTTTGTGGTACTCTCATAAACTATCTGACTTACAGCTTTCTTTTACCCTAACCCAGGTTATAAGCAGTTTGGAAGTTCCCTTTGAAGATATTGAATAGGCTGCTACAGAACAGGGTGAAATTGCAACTGTTCTTATTGTAAAGAACTAGGAAATACTGCTTACTTAGTTATCGACTCCTGCATGCTACAGCTGTCAGTGTCTCCAGGTTTTGTAGTTGCTCTCCCGTTATCTTTGGAACGTTCCTTTCAACCTGCATAGGCTCAGAAGTGGGTCAGTAAACTATCTTGTGAGTTGAGGAGTGATGCACACAAATCTTCAGATGTTACCTTTTTGCAGTGAGTAATGGCATCTGCATCCTTGCCTTTGTAACTCAGCTCTGCATATGCCAAGGATGTAGGACTTAGAAGATGATATTGAATTTGAGGATAGGTTACAAATAAAATCGCTTATTTTAAAGTGCACTAATGGTCAGAATTATCTGTGCGCTAATGAGGTGCGGATGAAAACTGTGCTGAGTGTATAAAAAACATATTCTTGGAGTGCTTTGTTCCTTTGTGGAGTGAGTTATTCTATATGGAATATTTTTGGTTTTTTTCTGATGCCTCCCCTTCTTTCTGAGGCTGTTTTACTTCTGTTTTCCATAGAGTAGATTTTTGTTCTCAGGCAATGCAGAACACATCAAATGCAAAACTACTGCTGCAACTGTCTAAGTTGACTTGCTTATGTCCAAGTTTTAAGAAAACTTCAGCCAGGAGAAAAGCATATTAATGCCTATTTAGAAAGTGTAGTCTAGGTTTACTGAGAAATATGAAAAGAAAAGTGAATCTGTTAGCCTTAAGGAAGCCTAAAATGCTGTGGTGAAAAAAATATCGACACTATGCTGAAAAGACCAGGGGGGAGGCTGAGTGCTGTGGAAGGAGTTTTAAGCGTTACAGCTATTCAAACATTTAATTGCAATAGGTAAGTATATATTATAAGTAAATTTGATTCCAGTTAAAGTCTTATGTAATTAAAGATGTGCCCCCAGGCATGAGAAGCCCTTTTTAATTTTTTTAATATTTTATATGGAAAAATGTTTTTTTATATGGCACAGTTTTCCAAGGAAAGGCTAGCAGGTAGTAATAACTATTCGTATTTTTTACTATATTTACTATAATATCATATAGGTACACTGCTGTTAAACATACCATTTTGGGAATCAGTGTTCATTGACAAATCACATGAAAAGACAACAATACTCTTTTTTCTAGTGTTTTAACATCTTTTATAACCTATCTATTCTCAACATGCAAGCAGCAAAAAATTACAACTCCAGGGAATTTATTTTAAACACATCTAAATATCATAAATCATATGTACTTGTTTGAAATCGTTTCTACATAGCAGGTCATTTTGATAAATGATTATAAATACTGTGAAATCATGTTTTTTGAGGACTTCTGGTTGGTTTCTGAAACACATCAGTAAGAAAAATGAGCTGAACACTTCCAGTCAAAAAGAACTGTGTAACTGATTCATCAATATGTCTGTGCTTTTCAGCGTGGTTGTAAACGGGAGCAAGAAAAAGTACATAGTAAAGCATAGTTTTTTGGAAGAAGTTAATTTGTTTGGTAACCAGTATCAAAGCATCACATACCATTAAACAACAACAAAAACAACAAAACATCTCTGTAGATTTCATAAATGAGAAAAGTTCAAAATCCGATGAATAATAATCATAATTTTAGGAGAAAACTTTTAAGACTCATTGCTTAGCAAATGTTGGGCTGCCTAGGAGGCTACTTTCTGGATTGTTTAATAGGTGAGAATTTGCAGTGTGTTCACTTTTGCTCTTAGGAACCATAATCAGAAACTTTTCTAGGAGTGTAAAATTTTAAAACACTATCTTGATGATAGACTCTCAGAATTCTTTGCCCATAGGCAAAGAGTAATTTTGTGTGGACATAAATAATTATGGCCTCTATGTATGTCTGTCTGTTTATATATATAATTCAGCAGGATTTACACACACCTTCCCCCCCAGCCCACCCTTTTAGAAACATTGGGGTCTCAATCCAGACATTAGGTAGAGCAAAAATGTTTTTGAGGGAAGGTCTGTTGACTAGAGGGACTATTGAAGTGCTCAAGGCTTTGTGAGCTCTTGGAGCTTAATTCTGTTACTCCGTTTTAAGCCTGTGGCACAGAAATGTAATTGCATGCTGTTCTTTTATTATTTGGTATTAAGCACTACCAAGGTCCCAATCTTCAAAGCAAAGTCACTGAAGGGTCTGGATGAGTAAGAAGTGTGGTACTAGAACTAAATGTAGAAGGAGATATGGACATATAGTGATTAAAGGTCCAAAAATACTGGCACTATGTGGAGAAGATTTCACTAAAACTTTTCAAAAGCTGATGGTTGTAGTTACCTTTCAGGTATTTTAAATTGCTGTTGTGTGGTAGGGAAAGAGAAATGGTTTACGATTCTTATATGTATTTATTGATAAAATGTTAGCGTTGCCTGATTGTTTGAGGATTGCCATTTCAGCATTATGTGTATAAACTGAATTTTAATTTCATTGTTTTTAACATCCTAGGATAAAATTTGCCCTAAAATATCTAGCATAATTTCTCTAGTGTTTTGAACAGTAAGTAATCAGATTCCAGGGTTTTTTTTTTCATGAGAGTTGTTGCCCTTTTTTTAGACATACTGACTATTTAATAAGTGCTTTTTAATTGAGCCTGTTAATCTGCGTATCGTTTGCCATTTGGAAATACTCGTTCTCTAGTGATGTGGTGACTCGATACACTGTATCTTTGAAGTGCTTAAGAGTCCTGAGCTCTCTGTCTTGAAATTCAAGGGAAGGTGACGACACTATCTTTGCTACTGTCTGATAATAATCTGCTATTGCTTACTGGGTTATTGCTTTCAGCAAATATCATGTTACATGGCAGTATGAATGGTCACTGTAGCTTGTTTCTTTCAGTAGCAAAATGTATTCTACCAAGCAGTTTTGCTAGTCTCCGGAAAGGAAGCCAAATAAATTTGGTTTCATCTGCTGGAATGAGGAGTTTAAATCCACCAGTAAAATACAGTTATGGTTGGGTTGGGTTCAATCCTTATTTTTGCTATGTTGTCATGTGTCCTTGTTCTAATACTCTTAAGAATGCAACTTGAAAAGACGTGAAAGGAAAGTCATATTTTTTAAATATAAATACTTGCATATGTCGCTAATAAGGTTTCTAACTAAAATAGTGTGGTATTAGGGAAGTTTGATAAACAGTGCTTGAGGCTACTTGATTACATCAGTGCACAGCTGGGCAGTGAACCGAGCCTTATGATCTGTGTCAAGCCTGTTCCCTGTCCTTTCATGTCAGTTTCCCCAACGTATACAATGGCAATACCAGTGCATTCCTTCCATTTGTAAAGTACTGTAAGCTTTTATTAAATGAAAGGCTTTGTGTGCATGTGTGTGCCTGCATGCTTTTTTTAGTAGACTTTAAAGACTTACACATCTGCGTCACCATTTCTCAAGTATTGCTGGTGGCAGGGTATGAGCGAAACAGTGCACAGCCACCCAACCGAAAAAGCCTTCCTCCCACTACTCATCACCTTTACCAGGATGAGCTTGTATGGCTGCATAGGCGTATGCAGCACAAAGTTGTTTGACTTCTGGGGTGAGTGTCTGGAGTATTTGATGACCGGATAGCTTCTTTTCTATTGTATTTAGTGAAAGTTTGAATTAAAAAATAGCCTAATGTCATTGTGCTGGGTGCACACGGTCTAGTCTGGTACGTGTTTTCAGTATTTGAAACCCTAAAAAATGTTATTAAATAAATGGTTTATAAACCTACATGCTAAGAGAAGTTTCACCTGGAAGATATTGACGACAAAACTCCCACCAATTTTTGATAGTACCAGGCTTTAAGACATGAATGTAGCTTAGCTTGGGAGGAGGAGATAGATCAGTTTGCTGTGCTAGTTCTTGTGATACTCTGTTTTGCAGGCTTCCAGCGGCAAACACAGCCAAGTAATTCTTGTTCACAAAAACCACTGCTGCCATCAGTCTTTGTTTGTTATCCTTGTTGTTTATTAATATATATTACAAAATCTGTGTCCTTTGATAAGTTTAGCTAAACCATATCCATTTAAAAGTGTTTTAATAGACAAAAATTTTAATCACTTTGATATATTCAGTCTCTGCTAATTTTATATATGTATTTGTAATATCACTAGTGCGAAGCTCTGTCACTGTATCCTAGCATTCCCTGAGTGATGTGAAGTGGAAAAAACATCATTAATATAATGGGATATAGTAGCAGAGAGTTCACTGTCATAAATGGAAAGTTGCTTCTGAAATCGTATACTAAATACTTTAATAGACAATTTAGGCTGTCAGAATTCTACTTGTTAAAAACAATGACATTAAAGATGTGGTATTCACTGTAGATTAAGGAGGATATCTTCATTTTGAGCTCTTGAACCTACAGAAAACCGTATCATACCTCCTTTTTGGAACATGAGCTTGTTTGCCGTATGGAATTGTGAATTTTACAAGTAGTTTTACGCATAGGTTACTTCGGATTGGAAGTTGCACATGTTACTAAATAGGCACAAAATTATATGCCAAAACAAAAATCAGAAATCACACATAGAAATTGACGACTGAATATTTTGTTGTTTAATGATGAATATATTCTTCCAATACTACGCAGTCTGAAATCACTAGAGCTTCTAGCTCAATACGAAGAAAAAAAACAGTCTGAACTTTTTATTGAGAATTACCTGTGCTAAATAAAGCTTGCAGCAGTAGGAGAAGAGGCCCTTAAAATACAGGAACAGAAGAAAACACACATGAGAACTTAACAGTCATTTGCAAGAAAAGTTATTTTGTACTCAAACCTATGTTTCCTTTTATCTTTTTTTTCAACAAATGAAACAAAATAATTGACCAAACAGCATAAGAAACAAGTCTCAAAGGAATGAGTCAAATCTTTCATTTATGATAGAAGAGCATAGTTTTACTAAACCAATAAAATCCAGTGGATTATGAAACCCTAACTGAAAGCCAAGTAATCTTTTTTTGTTTCTTTGTTTCTTTGTTTTATTTCTTTTATTTTTATGAAGCTGCTTCTTCGACAAGAGGAAAATTGGTTGATTGAACATTATTTTGTAGCAAATAGGATATGAAAAACTAAAACTGAAACAGATTACTGCAGGCTTTTAAAAGGCTGTCTTCCTTCTGCATTGTCTCAGATCTCTAATAACTATTTTTTATTTTTAGCAAGAGAGCCTGAATAAATGCTGTCTCGCATAAGCTGTTATGTGCACTTCAGTATCGTCTGCCACCATTTTGAGTTTTAATGCTTAGACTGTGATCCTGCAGTGATGCCAATATGCATTTAATTTTGTATGTTGGGAGATGAATGAAATCTTGGGTGCACTGAACTCATAGCTAACTATTGAGTGGAGCCAGGACTTCACTGCAGAAGTAGTCATGTTACTTTGATACGAGCACATCTTAAGTTAAGTGCATGTTTATGCATTTTGGTGAATTGGGGGCATTAGTCACTTAAAATTACCAAGCAGAAAAAACTGTTTCCCACTTTGGTCCTTCTAAAAATAGATACTAAAAAAATCTGTTGGACATATGTGGACTCACAATACAGCTCTGCAGAGAGCTGAATGAATTGCGGAGTTTTCTACCTGCCATGCAAAAACTGGCATATTCCAGAAAAATGCAATGTACCATGAATGTGCACGGGAGCTTCTTTGGAAGAGGGTATTTTTGCACAGTGAATGAGGTTCCTGAGGCACAAGAGACTCAGTAGCTTTTCAAGCCTTTTCAAGCTGTAGACCCCATCCTGACAAGCAAAACTACTTCTTAAAATGTGCTGATTACTATAAAAATAATGATAGGAACAGTGACTAGATGTCTCCTAAATTCAAGAAAATATCACTTGGTTTAGTGAAGGAAAAAGAATTGAAGTCAGATATGTTAATAAACTATACAACAGACTTTGCTACACTGAGCTGGTAAAAACTATGTGAGTCGAAGCCTGAGCAGCTACGTTGTCATCAACTGCTTGAAGATGCCTTATAAAACTTTGTGCTTAGAATGCCAGACAGTGTTTTCTGCCAGTAGAAAACATCAATCTAGTGTAGGCTAAGGTGTGTTCACTCATTTTGGGTTTATATTTTCTGTACTAGACTTTAAAATCTAGTAATAAGTCCACCTCAGGAGTATGGCCTTGGGAGAATGGAGAACATCGCAAGCCTTTGCACTTTGGAATTACTGATTTGATTGACTCAAAAGTGACATAGTTGTATTAAGCTCGTTTTTTTCTTTCTTTTTTTTTTTTCTTTTTTTTTCTCTGTATATTGTTTTGGGAGTACCACAATGACCTCAAGCTGCAGCTGTGCATTAAGTCTTTGCGTTCCTGAGGACATTAGAACAATACACACTGATGGTCTCACTCCCGGCTCCTTCTCCCTCTGTCCCTCTCTTTCTTTTTTTAAACAAGTCAATTTTGGAAGGATTGTGTGCCTCTGTATCCTTTCAATTTCTTTTTATCCCTGCAAAATAAACACTTTCTTGATCACTAAACAAAAATTGGCATCCTTTACATTAATCACATTTCCATTAGATCTTAGCGTACAATAACTTAAGAACTGCAGTGATCTGTTATATTGAATAGAACTGTGAGCTAATGTTAGTTTGTTAGGCAATTCAAGGTGAACCAGTTATGGATCAGTGGAGTGGAGTCAGATCAAAATAGGAGACTTCAGTAGTGACTGTCCATAAAGAGCCCTGAATCTGCAGCATTACCTCTTCTTGTATTACTTCCACTTTAATTTATGTGATTTTCTAATAAATTCTGTTATCGAGTTAATTAAAAGAGTGAATATTCTGTCTGCATTATTCGTTTTTATAAAATAATACATTATTAAAAGTAGTAAATAGAACAAATTATAAATAAAAAAGGAAGTAAATATAGGACCAAAACTGGAGACAAGAGCGCGCATATTTTGGAATGTTTTCAATTATGAAGAGCTATACTGCTCACCTTTCCTGTAGATTTAGTTTAGCTTTGCCTTTTAATATTTTTTCTCCAGTCATTCTGACCCCTTTGCTTTTTACACTTCAATATGTTGGTACAACTTTATGAGGCAAACATCTTTATTACTTTAATATTAGAATATGTCCAGAAATCTGAAATATACGAACCCTATAAAGCTATCTTTATTTCACTGGTTCCGAACTGAAAATTAGACTTGCAGAGAAGGCACCAATTGAGGTTTTTTTTCAGTCTACTGGCATGAGAAGTATTGGAAGTCTAATGTTTTTGTATTTGCAAACATATTACCAGAACTTTGCCAGACACAACACCCAAACAGACACTTTTTTTTTTGGCTAGAGGTTGTGTGTTTCAAGTACTGTGGCTAAATACATCCAGCCATTTTGAAATATGTTTGGTGAAATGTAACTTGCAGAACAACCAGAGTTCTTGGGAAAGCTGTTTCCTTCCCTCCTGGAAACTCAGTGTTTTACTGATCTGTATACTCATGCTCTAACCCTGTTGAAGCTTAGCTTACTGTGTATAAATCTCCTAGAATTAACCTTATAACATTAAAATAATTAAGTACTGGTGTGTTGGTTGCTCTTCTGTCAGTGATTCCTTCAGCTTGATGGTGTGTGGCTAAGAAATGTTTGTAGTTCCACAACATATGGGTAGACACCATAAAAATATTATTTGTGGAGGCTCTGGCTTGCTTTGTGTTTTTCAAGTATGTTTCCATAACTAATTGATAGTCCTAATTCATGCACATACAAACTAAAAGCTGCATTCATGTTAACCCTGAAACATATGGTTGACTTAATGATGTAGATAAGTGGAAAGCTTGATGCTATCCATATAGTGGAGTCTGGCTACATGTTGTTGATGGCCTACTAATTAAAAGGATCTTGTTAATGTATCAGCAGACTCTCATTACAAAAGGTGAAGGTGAAATCCATGCTGAGCTAGAAATGCAAGAACTACTGTTCTTACTTGAGGTGTTTGTATGATCCTACATAGAGCCTTACTAGGAACTAAAGTAAGTCCGAGGAACCTGTGTAGCATATTGCACAACAAGCACAGAAGGAAGGTCTTTGCACCTTCCCTGCCATATCATTTAATGTCTTGTAAATCTCTGCTTTCCACAGAGTCTAAAAGCTAACTTCATGCAGTTAAGGTCATTTGCTTTATAAAAGTAGAGAGCATTTTCTTTCCTTTCTGGGCAAGAATGCACAGAAGTAGGGAAAAAAAAGGTCACAAAAGAGACCTGGGCATCTTTTTGCAGGGGAAAAACATATTTGTTCTTATTTTCCCTAGTATAAGGCCATGGGCTGCTTCTTGTTCTGAACAGGCTGAGGACTATGGTTTAGAAGACCTCATTTTTGCCATGAGAGTTTGCAAGTTGGTTTTATTGAGCTTCTTTCCAGCACATATTCAGACTGTTTTGCAAATGAGTTTTATGGAATTTAGCAGAAATCAAATCCTGTTTTTCTGCTCTGACCCTGTTTTGGCTCCCATTTTTAACTCTGCCAAAACCAAAACTGATTAAATGATTCTACCTTTTCTTCATACCCTTTTGCAATTTCCTTCCTAGACCGGTTCCAGCTTATCCTCTCAGTTAAACTTATTTCCTTGTGCTCAGCTGATGTTTCAGATCCTGTTTCTTATCTACGTCAGTGTTTCTCTGTGCTGTCTTAACTGTGTTCTCCTTTTTTTCATTCAGACTCTTCTCAGTCTTCGGCACCGCTCATGTATATGCAAGTATTGTGGTTTGAGTGGAATCAGTTTTCTGACTTTAGTTAAGTCTTGACTAAGTAACTCTTTTCTGAAAGTTAACTGCATGTTTTTCAGACAGCGCTTCTCTCTAGAAGTGATGGCACAGGGCATTGATATATAGAAAGGCCAATGCTTATATTTATTCCTGTAGTAACCAAGGCCATCCTTAAGCTGGTGGAGTGCTATAAGTTGAAGAGGTGGATCAGGTCACAACCTGCAGGGAGGGGCGGACAGGACAGATGACCCCAAACTGACCAACAGAATATTCCATCCCATAAACGTCATGCTCACTATAAAACTGAGGGATCACGAGAGTCTCTCTCTCTCTCTTCTTCGATAACTGAAGTCCAGTGAGGACTTCCTCTATCTTTTTGCCCCTGATCCTGGCTGGATCCATGCATTCCTGAATCCAGTTCCTGAGTCCAGCTCCCTCTTAGCCTCGGATCCTTTCCCTCATTTCTGTTCTGCAGCATTTGTGGTGACATATAGTCATTGAGGAGTTGGAGCCCAATTTAATACGTTTGTATATATTTTATTACTTTATTATTATTATTATTACTACTATTATTTCATTAAAACTGTAGGTTTAGTTTCCAACCTGCAGGTCTTTTACTTTCATTTTCCTTTCCCCAGGGGTGGGAGAGAAGGGAATTGGGAGTCCAACTGCTCAGTTCTAGCTGCCGAAATTGGCCAGGCTGGGGCTAAAGCTTGGCGGCAAGAAATGTCCAGAAGTAATATGCTGTCATTATCTCATTGGCCCCAAACCATCAATTGTTTTAACTTACTTTTGATAACTGTAGGTTAGTCATGGCTCTTATAGGCACTTATGGTGTGTAAGAAAAGTGTGCAAGACTTAGTGAACAGGAAGAAAAGAGAGGAAAAAAAGATATTTTGTGTGCTCTGTCTTCTCTTCTTGAGGTGTTAACTTCATGAGTGTGTGCACCACAGAGCAGTTTCTGTAAACAACTATAGTGGAAATCAAACACGACCCAGTCATGACAATGCTGATGGTTAATATTAAATACCAGTGATGTATTCAGTGTTGAGCAGAGCCCCTGTGTAAAAAGAGAGTGTTTAAAACTAAGCCAAATAGGTGAAAAAGAATCTAACTTTCTTAAAATTCAATCTTTTAATTCCAAGATTTTAGGTAATAATTACTTGTGCCAAAAGGAATGTGCTTCAAAGAAAGTAAAGTCTCATTTTGAAGGGGCCTGTAAACTCTTTAAATAGCATTGGCAATTTGTTCTTTCACTCTAGTTTTCTGTAAGAAAAACTTTGAAAACAGTAACTTTTTTTTGTGATTCCATTTAATTGATATAATAGCCATTGAACACACATTTGTTGTGTATGTGAGTGTGTGCGTGCGTGTGTGTACTAAATCTAAAATAATAACAGATAGGGACCTGAATAGTCCACTTGATTTGACTGGACTAGCCATTGGCTATACTGTGGTATTTTATTCCTAAATGTGTTTTAAGAATAATTTGGGCAGCATGAGAGAGCCACAGGCAGGGAGAGAACAGAAAAGGTACAAGAGTCTTGCTGATAACTTTGGAACACTTGGGCTTAGCAATTTTGAAGTTATTTTCAATATATAGAGTTTTTCAGTGTAATATCAGCAAATATAGTGCATGGTAAAATTACAGAAGATATTAAATCTCAACTCTGGAGACATAAATTCACATGAGGATCAGATCACAAGATTGGCTGCTTTCCGGCTAGTCTCCAGTGGCCTTTTTTTCTACATCACAAAAATCACCATACAGTTTGGCACAACCTTCAGGCTCAGTGAAGAGGGTTCTGTTCCAGGACTGAAATAGCCAAAAGGACTAGATGCCAGAACTGAAGTGTGTTTGCAGTGTAGGACAGAGACAGTTTTACAACTTTTGTCTCAACTTTTCTATCCCTTTGCTAGGGATAAATCTCTCTGGGTTTTGGTAAGAGTTCTATCAACTTTATAGAGGAAGAAGGAAGGAATGAAATGCTAACCTTTAGTATTTGTGATTTTATAACTAACGAAAATCTACAGGTGTGTTGTGTCAGTAATTCACATGTCTGCAGCACACAATAGACAGTATTTGAGAAATTTTTAAAAAGTCAGTAAACAGATACTTTTCTGGTCAAAATCAGAAATAATATAAACAAGGAAGTTGCAGACTTCTGAAAGTGATGGAGTCCTACTCCCTTCCCCCACATCTCATCAGCAAGCTGATGTTTCCAGTAACTTCAAAAACTCTCTGTAATCCTAAATGTACATAAGGAACAGATTAAAGTCCTGATTTGTGAAAAAAATTGAGCATATGCTAAAGAACCATTGTCTTCAATGGGAATTAAACATGTCCTCACACACGCTTCTTGAACTGGAGACTAATAAGTATATTATAAAGGATCAAGAGGCTGCCTTCATTCAGGAAAATGCTGCGAAACTGTCATAGCTGAAACCTTTTTTTTTGTTATGATCATACTGACTTTCATCACTACAGTACTCAACTCACTTTCAACCTTCACAAAGAGGAGAAAACAGTCCTTCTCTCCTCTCTTCTTCTCTCTTCTCCATGCTACTCTGTGTCAGGGTAAGCTTCCACTGGCTCCAAATAGGAGAGGAACTACAGACTCTGCAGTGTCCATTAGGGATGACATTATTTCCAGTGTAATGAATGTGGATTATGGTCAGATGGTGCAGTGCATGGTGGTTGAACAACTCCCCTGAGAGACTTAATTACAAGGTAATTAATTACATTGCTGTCTAACTATGCAGACCTAAGAATGACTAGAAGCATGTAAAACACAGTACAGGTTAAAAAAAAACAAAAGAAAAAAGTCTTAGTAAAAGGTCACATGTAATTTACCTATAGGAATCCTCTTTATAGGGAAAATGGTGCCCTCCCCCCCAAACAGCAATCTATATTATTCTTTTATGAGATGAGGGACAGATGAAGTGAAGTAGTCATGGCTAAGAGGCTTGAGTGTGGGTTGATTTCTTTCAGTTCAGTATGACAGATGAGGTTATATATATGGTTTGTGAGTGTGGTACGTATTTATTAAATTCTCATTTGGACTTTAAAAAATAGCTTACCTTTGTTAGCAGTCTCAGCAAGCAGACTGCATGGTGTAATAAATCTCACTTGCACAAATTTTGGCCTGATACTCATCTTAAAATACGCTGAACTTTCTCTTCTGAACCTTATCTGGTGCTCTATAAAGTCCTAAGTAATTTATCCCTTCTCTTTATCATCCAAATTTAGAAGGCAATTTTCATGTGTCCTACTACACAGGATTAATTAGTTTGGGGATTACTTATCTTCAAGTCATTCATTCCAAATTCTTTGGTTTATTCTCTTAATGAAAACGCTTTCTACAACTGAATGTCAGGGGTAGCTTTGCATAATGGCTATTTAGCGTAGTGTCACTTATGGAAAATAATTTGTATAAAACTCATAAAGCAGTAGAAACATTAAACCTGAGTATAGTTTGGAAAAGAAAAACTAGTGAGAAGAATGCTTATTGGGTATAGGAAAAACTGAAAATGGACTATTTGTTTGTTTCTGTCTCCCATATTTTATTAAATTAGCTCACGTAAATTAGTGAAGATGTTTCCTGCCAGCTTTGTTTACGTGCTTCTTGAAGCAACTTTCTTCCATTCATGTCAGAAAATCCCACACATTTCCATCCGTAGTTTTGTGTTTTCACTAGACACTCTTTCCTTTGCTGCTTTGTGTGTTGTAAAACTGAAGTGAGATATCCTGTTCTTCTTTACTTTTACTTTTAAGTGGAGTCTACTTACTCATGAACCTGCTTGAATGTATTGCATGTTTCAGCAGTCACTGTGATAAGCCTGCTAAATCTCTGTATTCTTAAGCAGAGACTTTCTTAAAATGTTTGAATCTGCACATTTCTGCAGAATGTGGTTTTGCTGTAGCGGGAAGCAGACTGGGAATGAACCTTTACTCTCCCAGGGTTAGTATCAGATGATACTGTGCATTTCCTACATCATCTGTTTTAGTTGTTGAGGTGTGGCACATCATAGTTACATTTGCCTGTCAGCCTCAATGGTTCCCCTCTGACGTCCGAATACAGTCTTAGGGCTCCTTAGTATGGATTTCAACCATCTTAGGATGTATCAGGGTCCAGGCACTATAATGTATCCTGGGCTCTCGCAGAACATTGAAGCTGCTGTATCAGACTCTGCACCACTGTTGGATGGATAGAATTTTCCTGAGCAGAGGAAATACATAGCCTCAAAACTTCCCTTAGCATGGTGTGGCATAGCACATGTGGACTTACGTTCTACTTCCACATCATGATGTGATACCCTTTTGGTTTCATTATATAATTTACTTGGTAATTTTCTGACTCATTCTGCTATTATGTTTTGGTTTATGCTAATTTTCAGTCTGTTCTATTTTCAAAGCTGTGAGTTAATCTGTGAGCACTTTTTGATAGCCAAGTAAAACGGATTCGTATTTTTTAAAATGTATTTGGTAAAAAATTTTTGTTCTAAAAAACATTGTTTTCAAAAATATGTTTTTACAATGAATTTATGCAAAATTTATGTCTGCTACTAATAAAATTGAAGATATTGAAAATAGTCCCTAACTGGGCATTTTGCTATGTTAGTGTTTTATTCATCTTGTTATACTAAGGAATTTAAAAGCTAGAAAAGCTGGCACTAAACTGAAAGGGCAATGGAAAGTTGGTAGTCTACACATTTGTTTTGATTCATATGGAAAGAAGAATTTGGACCAGATGCTTGAAGGAGCTCAGAACCCAACAGCCCTCATTGTTCTTCATTTAGGTGCCTAAATGGTAACAGTTGGGTGTGCAGCTTTCTTGAAAGCTGATCCTTTTGTGTCGAGGCAGCTTTTACACTTTACCCTACCTCTTCCTGACTGTAGAACTTTAACTGTAAACATTTTATTTCAGAGTTGTCCCTCATCTATGTACTTCAAGCATATGCTTATACTAAAGAGA
Source organism: Dromococcyx pavoninus (assembly GCA_033558185.1). NCBI lineage: Eukaryota > Metazoa > Chordata > Aves > Cuculiformes > Neomorphidae > Dromococcyx > Dromococcyx pavoninus. The sequence continues at coordinate 1,325,500 of JAUMJL010000104.1, read as the reverse complement.
TCTATTGTTAATATTGCAGGGCTGCAGTCCCTTCAGCATGTCCTGAGTTTTAAAAATGTGTCCCTCGTGGTGCTCATACTGGGGACATACTTTTTGGCATCTAATGCTTTGGTAATACATTTCAAGCAACTAGCATGTGGACTCTTTAAAATGCAGTACGTTCCTATGCTTTTGTTGACCTTAGGCTGGCAATCCTGTAAAATACAAAATTTTAAAGAAACTAGGGATGTGCACTTTCTTATATAGAGTAAACTCCCAGTGCTAGAAGATTTCTTGAGTGAAGCTAATGTATAGGATGCTTGCAGATCATTATACTTATACTTTAAGGTTGGTAATATACAGATAATCATAATGTAAGTAATTGCAGAATTGGGTTAAATCAGGATCAAACACGGCATCCAGCGTGCTTTCTAGTAGTCAGAAATGGATAGTAACAAATAGCTCTTGATTTTACATAAGTTCCATGTTCACATACGCATTCACACACAAATGCAATAAAAATACTATTAAAAATTTTAGTGTGCTGTGGGGTGTATAAGATGTTGCATTTGATTCAAGAGTACCCTAGACTTCATTCTTGGTTATGAGTTTTTAAAATTTAGATAAAATTACTAAAAGAAAGGGGCTAGTAGGCTTAAAAGACTTAAGACTAAATTTTAATAAATAAGCCACCATGCTACCCAACACCCCAAAAGCAGAGAATATGTGTGGTTTTGAAATAAGACACCAGAAAGAAATGGAGAAAAAAAATTGTTTCCAACTCTGCCATAGACTTATATGCATTTGTCTACTAGAACATTTTCCAGAAGCACCTAAGCAGTCTTCAGGGCTGGAAGTTAGCACATACAAGTCAGCATCATGATTTTGCCAGGCAAACTACCCCAGCTGAGAAGCAAACATTGTTTTCGACAAATCACCCTGACTGTGCTCCCTAAAGGAGTCCCTGTGTAGACCCGCTAGTTTCATTTCCTTCAGAGTAATTGAAATAATTTTTACACAGTGCTGTAGTTATTCCATACTTCAGATCTTCAGTCTGTAAAATGGGCAAAACTAGACTACAGTCCCTTATTTATAAACAGAGCTAAACCATTTAGGGTGTTAAGCTGGACTGGGGAGTAGGAGAAGTCAAAGTGCAATGGTAATTCCAGTTACTAAATACTTGGTGAATTAACAATTTTTGAGCAGATATGTGACTCCAATGAATAACACTCTTTTATTTCATCATTTTAAATTAAGGCATTTTTTTCATTTTGATAATTTTTTTGAACCAATTATTGACAGATGTGATTTAGCCAACCATATGTATGGAGGTGATGCACAGATACATTTCTCTGCCTCAACAAATATTCCAGCTTCTTTCCAAATGGTGTGTTTGTTTGGCTGATGCACGACCTCAGCCAGATATTTTTATGAAATTGAATCCAGATCAAATGGAATGCACTGCTGACTGGCTCAATCTCAGCGCTTGCCTTCATCAGTACTCCTCATCCTTCTAGAGAATGGGCCATTGTCAGGTTATCAGGGATGCCCAATGCAGGTTCCTATATGTTATCCGTAGATCTATTTTATCTTCTTTGATAGATGAAATTATCACATCCAATTAGCATTTGAAGAGTATAGCAACATAAATTTGGTATCTTGCTCTGGAGTGTTTTTATTTATTTATAATTTTTCACATTGAGACCATACAGTTCACCCAATAAACCTTTATGCTTTGCAAATCTACCAACTGCTGAAAACCCTGTGCCTTTTCCTCTCGTTGGACTGAATTTGGTCTCACTAAAAGTTCATATCAATTTTCATGTTTAATTTCTCCAATTAATATTCTGCTTCACTAGGAGATATTGTGAATTGCCATATTGTGAATTGTCTCTCCAGAACTAAGCATTTCTCTTCTATCCTGATATTTAACTGGAAGAGATCAGGCACACATTTTTTTCTTGCCTGTCACTGATGGACTCATTGCCAGAAGATATTCAACAGTCTGGCTTCTTTTGCTGTATTTTCAAGTCTAAATATAGACCATTGATATACTCGCATATTTTTCAGTAGAGTGGTTATTACATTTCTGTACAGATCTCTTAGAAATTGTGTGGAGGGTGCTATATAAATGTACAGGTTAGAGTGGAGTGGATTAAATAGGCCTGGATTTCTGGAATGCACATCACCTTTTACTATGAGTTCTCATAGTGTGGTTAGAGCCAGCCTGTACTGCATGAAAACTTTTTTGTGATGTCCATTTAACCAATAAATCTGTCATCACTGACTGGTCTCCATTTCCTCTGAAATAAACAAATCACTATTAGGTTCTTTGAAGCAGCAGACTGCCAGGAAACACAAAAGTCACTTTTGCTTCATCCACGGAGATAAAGTAGTTAGTAAGTGGAAATGAGCTGCAACTGAAGGAGCCTCAGTGTTCTCACACCTGCTAGAAAGTACAGTAGATTTCCACACAGCAGGAATTCAAACGAACCTCAGATCACTGTGTTCAGTGAAAGTGAGCTTGCCTAGCCAAGAAATGGATAGCAGGCCCTTGGAAACTACTTTTAAAAAGCCAGTTTCACGGGGACAGAGGAAATTTGAAAGAGTCCAGGAAGCTCTTCTAGGTCCATGACATCAATTGTGTCAGCTGTTGTTAGCCTGGTGTTTCTGACCTCTACTCTTCCCTGGCTCCCTGTTTGAACTAGGTGGTCCTCTGCTTGCTGCACTTTGTGTTTCATTCCACAGGGTACCTCCCTGTGCCTTGGCTGCTGTTAGAACTGAGTGTTTTCGTGTGTAAGGTTGCATCTACTTTTTCTTTACCCTTGAGCTGGGGTTTATTTCATTGTAGTCTCTTGTTTCCCAACGATCTGGATTAAGCCTTATCTTTTACCTCTCTTCAGTGTGAACAAGTAATCCTAAAAAGCTGGTAAATTTTTCATTCATTCAGAATTCTGAATGAAATTTCATTCATTCTCTGCTGAACTACTTTCACTGCTGAAAGAAGTTGTCAAAGTTAATCTTCTGACAGATGAGCATAGTTATTCTGAAGGGAAAAAAATCTTGCTTTTAAGTAGTGTAAATAATTTTAAGTTTTAGTGAATTAGTATAGTTTAATTATTCATAGAAGTGAAGGAAAATGTTCCTGTCAAAAATTTGCAGTGATTTTCAGCAAAGTAGCTTTAAGTTTCTTCCTAATAAAAATTGACTTTTGACTTGTACAAATATCTGTGAATATGAAAACTACGAGAAACTGCTAATAGAAGCTGAAGTCATGACAGGCACAATAACCGAAGAAAGATGACTTCTTTCAGGAAAATCTAATGAATCTTTGTTAGGGTGGACCTCTTAACCAGCAAAAGCTAATGAGAATTTTTAAATGGGACAGCTGTACAACTTTATAAATAGTGTTGAAATACCTTTCATGTTTCTTTATCCCTTCCATTTTTTTATATTTGTCTCTAAATAATTTGATGCTTGTTAAGAGTTTTAACATCAGTATTTCCTATGGCATTTTTTCTCTGTTGGAAACCAGTCTTGTTACAATTTCAGTAAAATTTCTATCTTGGATCTAGATCCTCAGCCAGTAATTTTTTTTTTCTTTTAGTCCTATAAATAAAATATTTAATTTGTTCTTATCCAAATCCTTTCAAGTGACTTTTTTTTTCAGACTTGTGCTGACATTCTACTCTATTTTTTTGCTAGCAAATTTAATGCTTCACATTTTTAACTCATGATGTTAGAAACTATTCTTGTAATTACTGCAAGCATAAACACAGGCTTGTATCCTGTCCAAACACTTATTCAACCCCCTGTATTCAGATTGGCTTCTGATGCTTTGTATATATACTGAGTGTTATAAGTTAATATGGACTTTTGGAAAGAAATTACATATTTTTACCAGTAGTGACTTAAGGGGACATTCCTGTATCTGTCCCTTTCCTGCCATGGACCAGGTGTTTGTGTGCTCCCAACATCGTGCTAAGGAGTCTTTGTCTACCTTGTTGGGAAGATACTGAAGGGTTGAAGGGATGGGGAAAAAGATAGTGCTTTGCAGAGCCAGGGAGATGTGCTTCACCACTACCTGTCCTGCGTCAGGAGCTTAATGCATCTCGTGACCTTATGTAAGGGTGGGCTGCCCTTCTTCCTTTCTTTCTAATTCTTTTGGATTTATAATTGAGTACACTAGTGACGAGGAGATGTAACGACAGATGCATGGTAAAATGTTAGAAAACTAAACCAAAGGGAGTATGGCACTTGCAGTGGTGCCAGATGCTAGATCTAATTTGGAAAATTTCTGGAAATAACTTGGGGCTCCAACTGACAATATATCTTTCTGGCTTATCTTTAATCCCACGTTAAGTGGTGTTTTTGTCAATACCAGAACAAAAGAGATGAAAAGAAAGGCATGTATCTGTTTGCCATACATATGGCAGTTCAATTCGTATAACATACACTCCTTGTTTATACAAATGGGATTAGTTTCCAAATTGCATTTGGCAAAACCTCCTGAAATGAATCCATACACACTCTAAAAAAGTGCTTAGAGAGATTTTTCATATGTGGTTGTGGTAGCTTCAAGTTGAAACTACACAGTTGTTTAGGTCCTGATGTATCACAGACATAATCTGTGATCATTAGGAACAAATAATGAAATCATGGGAAGAACCGGAGTGATTATGAAAGTTGAATTTGCTAAAAATGCTATATTCCAAATCTAACTGGTATAAATGTAGGAAAGGCTGGTCATGCCTTAGCTTTTTATTTTTACTTTTTTTTTTTATTTTTTCCCAGAAGCTTATGGCCTGCCATTAACAGTAAAGGCTTATGGTTGTTCACATCAAGAAACATCTGCATACCTCTATTGTATCAGTCAGGTAGCAGGTAGTCTTCTGCGTGGATGGGAATGGTGGTTTTGCCATTTCCAAGCTGATCTGTTAAAAAAAAATACAGGGGAAAAAAACCCTAAGATTAAATAAGCACAGGTATACCTTAAAGGATGTGTGAATAAAAATTGCATAAAAGTTCTTGGATTATGTCCTTATATGATTTATTTATGTAACTGCTAAAACACCTTGTTACAGGAAGAAGGAAAATTTGAGAGCTACTAAACACTTAGCTCTACATGACATGAACTTGAAGTAATTTTAGTTATATGAAAACTGTAAAGAATATTTTTACATTTTAGTGAGCATATAAGGGAACACTTTCCCTGTTGATTCATTTAATATCTCTGAAGTTGTAAAGAATGTAGTGAAGAAGCAGAGTTTTTCCAAATTAAAAATAGTAGGATGAGGTGGTGCTAAAATGGGATCTTCAAGACATTTAAAATAATCCTGGATCTCAAAACTTTGATACTCTCTCTTTGGTTTGTCAACTTGTTTTGTAACAGTTAATGTTTGGGATTTTCCTGTCTACTTTGTCTTCCAACAAGAAAAATTACCACTAAAATGTATCATAAAGGCAGTATAAATTCAGTCAGAAAGATACTCCTTTTCTAAGAAATACTCCAGTCATATAAACCTAAGTTCGGAAGGTTTGGGCAAGCTTCAGGTGAGCATCAAAAAATTGCAAAGGCTACAGCCAGTTTTTCAAGGCTGGTTCACTATTTTTATTTATACCTATAGAATACTTTTAGTGTGTGATGAACCAAAATATTAAACAACCATTTCTGTTACAATTTTCAAGCTACTTTTTGAGAACCGAAAGTTGACATGTTCATGAATTCTGTATATTAATATGGCATGAAAGAATTGACTTCTTCCTGTGTGTACTACACAGCTTTTGCTTGTGTTGTGTGCATGTACGTAACTTATTTAAACAGGGTTAAGAGTGTTTTGTATCTGCTTCTGTAAGACATGAATCCTAGAGCCACACTTTTCTTATAGGGATGGAGATTCAGTCTTGGCGGGAAAAAAGACCTGGCTCTGTGTCTGTAAGCCTTCTCACACACCTAAGTTTTATAATTGTTTCAGTGTAACGCAGTTGTCTTAGGAAAGAGGTATGTTGGAGGAAAAAAGCTGCCAGGTGACTAAAACTATTTCTGTGGGGGGATTTGAACAGCTAGAGAGAGACCTTGAGGTGGATGGACTCCACTTGAAGGGGGACCAGTGCACAGAGCAGGAGAAGAACATGGTTATGTCTTCACACTAAGCAGAATAGTTGTGTTTATGTATCAGCTCAAATTTTTTTTCAGGACACATGACTTAGTAATACCTGCACATGCATTACATAAGTTAGCAAATTCTGCTCATTGGTGCCTGCTTTGCTTCAGGTAGGATAAGACATAATCTTTATCATCTGGAGTGGGAGTTAAGCACAGTAAGAATCTTTCCAAGCAAACAAGCAGAGGCTAGGCAGTGACAGGGGCATCTGCCTGCACGTCTTAACATCAGGAGGAGGGGGGTGAGGCAGAAGGCATTCAGAGAGAAGGAAGCATTTCAGACAAGTACTTTGGTCCTGTCTAAAGTCAGCTATGCTTTGTCCAAGTGATGATTTGTACCGGATATAGCATTGCCATCTCCTACATTTTTCTTAATATTGTTTTAGAGTAAATGAGAAGCTGAACATGGTTTTTGGCTTCTTAACATTATTGTCTTATTGGCTCTTAACTACTTTTGTGGAAATATTGAATGCTTTGAGAAGCGAATGGTATAGATATTCCAGGACATTGTATTCATAATGATTCACAAGTTTGTGGATCTGAGAGGAAAGTCTATGTGCCAGTTAAAAACGAGATCAATAAATTTGATAATAAATAGCAGCAGAAGATGTAGAGAAATAACTAATCTGGAGTAGCAATGTGGGTCACTGTAGGTCATTTTCCTTAGGAAAATGGATACAAAAGGCAGTATGCTTTTCTGAGCACTTCCTACCAGTTCTCTTCTTTCACACACTTATTGCTGAGAGTTGTGAAACAACTTATTGTTCATATCTTGTGTTAGTACTCCATGGGATTGTGCTTTGTAAACAAATTTTCAGAACTGGATTTGAACTAATGACTTTCATACACTACATGCGTTCTTTTACCAAGTCTTAGAAATTATTTTGGTCCCCCTAAACATCTCCTGTGTGCAAAGGGAGTTTCAAAACAGCTGCTTTCTAAATATGCTTAGAAAGATAGAAGTCTAAATAATGAGAAGTGATTTTACTCCTGGGCAACTTGATGTATGAGTTGCTTAAAAATAAACGTCTGATTTTCTTACCCTTCTTACTGATAAATAGTTATCTTGCATTTGCAATGATGCTTCTATAATTACAGAAATTGCTTCCACCCTGAAACCATTTTGGGGTTATTGTGGCTTGTGTTCATGCTTCCTAAATATATTTCTGGAGTTCTACATCATATTTCTTTGTATAAGGATTTCTTTGTCTGAATTATTAATTTATAAAAGGAATAAATCATACCCACATTGCAAAATACCGATTTGTCATGTAGGAGATATGCTAATTTATACCCATGAAGACTGGTGTTTTCAGATTTTAAAGCATCTGAATTACTATATAGCTCCATGGACCTGAGTATCTGTTGACATAGCTCTCACTAAAGGTTTGCTTATCTTCTTGCAAAAGTCTACAAAGGTTTGCTGAGAACTGTATGTACGTTTTCCTGTTGCTTTTGTCCTATCATTCTTGGTTTAGACTCCAACATGTTTCTTTTCTTTAGTCCTTTGCTGAACCCAAGTCTGAGAACACTGCATATTTTGACCTTTTCCTATGATTCTTTAATTTCCCACAACCTTTGGGATAACTCATACTTTTTTTGTTGTAATAGCAATCTGTAAGGAATTTCTGAATTGCACCACTTAGGAAGAGTAGTTTGACTCAGAGAAACAGACTGTGTTGCTGTTGTTTCTGCATTTGTACCTCAGCAAGATGTGAGCTGAACATCATCCTATCCTCTGTTTGCACACCTTTGACTAGATCATGAACAATCTGACTCCTTGCCTTTCTTTTCCCCCAGATCTGTTATTTAAAATGTGAATTTCGTGTGATACTTCTGATATGCAAAACAATGAGTAATTATACAAATCTGTCCAGTTATTGCCATACCTCACTCAAATAAGGATCGAAGTCTTGTTCAAGTTAGAAAATGTTTTCAGTTAGATGAACTGGGGGACTAAGTTGAAGCACATCGCTGCTGTCACGTTTTTGTTTAGTCCAGAGGTGTCAAGCTCATGGCCCGCTCCACTTTGTTTTATCCAGCCTGGCACTTTGTTTCTACCCTGTGGCAGCAGCGAGCTCCTTGCCCCTACACTCCTGCCAGCACCTGTCATGTGTGCAGTGTGTGACACGCGTTATGCTGCAGGAGCAGGAGAACAGTGGGAGCGGTGAGTTTGACACCCCTGCCTTAGTTTTTGCTTAAAACCTGCCCAGATATAATACACAGGATGATGATAGCTGGGATGCAGTGATGAGTGTTTTGACTTGTTTGTTAACACCATGAAGAAGTGAGGTGCAGCATATGATAAATACATTGTCAACTTTTGGGAGCGTGGGCTTTGATTTGTTAGTATGCAGTGTCTGGTTCAATGAAGAGGCCCGTTAAGCAACACTGCTACAGTATTGCTAAGGAATAATGTATTCTGAAGTTTCTGTGTCTCATTCTATTAGTGTATATTTGTCTTCGTTCCACAAAAGAGCTTCTGGTCTTTTATGGTGATGGTAGACCAAAGACTCCCTTGTCAAAAGACAAGACAGACTTAAAGGGAAACTGCACTCTAGGAGCAATGTACTAGAATTCTTTGGTGGTTTAGGTAAAACACATCATACAAAAATCATTAATTTTTTTTTTGTTTATATTGTGAGGCATGAGAAGTCACAGATATCCTGCTTTCAAAAAGAAAGTGAAAATATATGGGAGTAGGAAGGCAGCAAATTGTGTTTAGAAAAAACCTTAATGCTCAGCTAAATGCACAGATGCATAAACTAAACATTTTCCATGCCTAAACCACTGTTTATATTGTAATGAGGATTTTCCATCAGTTTCTTCAGTTAAACAGTAGCTATCTTTTTGTTGTTTAATGGAAACAAGGCAGTATTGCATAAAAACATCAGATATATCAGCATTTTATGTTCTTTTATATTTTATGTGAGTTCAGCATAGTCATAACCCTAACAGACTAACATTTTAACCTCCTATCCTTTTGAATTTTGTCTCAGATTTGTGAAATGAACTGAGTCCAATTTTGATTAAGAAGCAGGCTGGGGTTTTGGATGATAGAGAAAGTCAATATCTAGTTTTTGGGTTTGTTTTGAAAGATGTAGAAAGCTTGTTTATGACTCGGAACCTGACAAATACTGTAACACTAGCATAAATTAACTATTTACTCAAACCCATGTTTACATCTACAAAAGAAGCTATTGCTCCATATTTTTAGTCCCCCAGAGGCCTATAAATACCCTGGAAAACATTGCAACAATGTAAAATAACCCAATGAAGTTATTCAACGAGTGGGGGTTTTGTAGGGCTGTGCTGTACCAGAGCATGCTCAGTCCAGCATCTACAATAAATCCAAGCCCTAGTGACATCTACTCTACTGACTGGAGTCATTAGGGACTGCAGAAAGGAAGGGAGATACAAATTATGCTAGTTGGATGTTTTAAATAACCAGGCAGCAAGCAGATGAATCCTGAAAGTGCTGTGTTGCTAAAGAGCCCTCAGCAGAAGAGCGGGTAAGAGAGGGAATGAGATTGTTCAATACACACCTTTTCATCTGCCTCATGACACTTTGTCTCAGAACAGACAGTTGAGATTGGATGCTTCAGGTGTTTCTTTATGTCAATAGAAACTATCACCCAGCGTATTGTGGGGATAGCTGTGCTAAGTGAACAGTCACTTGTGCATAGGCTTCCCCTTTGGCTCATATTTGGGGTAGTTATCAATGGGTAAAAAAGATTGGAAAGGCTCCTTTCTTGGTTTTTCAAAGCCGTGCAGTTTTAAAATAAGATTTCCTTGATAAAAATAGTATAAAGTCTAATCATCTTATTTAATTGGGTGGAAACTCTGTGACTGAGTATTTAAAATTAAATGGAAGAAAGTTTTTAAAAGAGTGACACCCCAGAGCTTATATCTGCTGTAACTCATTTTGTTGGAAAGCTGCAGACCCTTATTCCACTTCTTGACACACTTGAATTTCTGTCGTTTTGGAGCTGCTACGTACTGATTTTCAGATCTGCCAAACTAGAGCTCAGGAGGTATTTTTTAAGGTTCAGAGGAGGATTTTTCTAACTCACTCTCCTCACCGCATTAGCATAGGAAAATGCATTGTTCATTGTTCTTGCATGAAGTCCAGCTCTGGAACTGCTGGTAACTGGTAATATATGCTGGGATTTCATTGTTGCTTCAGGTCTCTCTGGTTTTGGATATAATCATACAGCCTTCAGTAGATGTGCTAATAAGGTTATTGCTTTTCTTTCCCCTGTTTCTGTAATCTGATAATCTCAAGTATTGCATCTGCTCTTACTGCAGAGCATCCAAACCTAGATTATATGGATGGGAAGAAGAGCAAAGAAATAAAACAGCAATTTTAATTTCTTAGAAAGATGGAGTTCATCACTTTCAGGGTCAAAAGGGGCGATGATGTTTCACCTTCAGTCTGCCAGCCATTACTGGAAGGGACAGCTGATCACAACAGAGAATCTGGGGACTGATGTGGGTTGTTTTAAAGAAGAATTAAATAACCTTTATTTGTTTTTGGTGTTGCAGCTTCTGGGGTGGAAAAAAAAGTTATACCTACTCAACTTGTATCTTCAATGGTAATGAATGTTTCTTGATTTTCTTATCTCAGTAGAGGTTGGTATTTAAAATGAGCTTTCTTTAAAAGAGTAAAACAAATACAGCCTGGGATTGTAATACATACATGGGATTTACTGTGCTTTGACATGCACTGTCAGACTATTTCACTAGCACATTGCTTTACTAGGAAGGCCTTTCTTCTCCAGCTTACATGCAGCAAGTTGTTCAGGGTGAATGATAGAAGAGTCAGGCCACATTATTTAACATTTGTGTGCCAAATGGCCTCTCTTATTTGAGAAAATAAAAGTTTCTACTATTGTATTAGTATAGTGATAGCAGAAAGACATACTGTTACTGAAAAGGAGTTGGAAACAAAGCTGGAGATAAAATGACGATTTGATTTGACTAACATACTGTGTACTTGTGGTTTAATTATTGGATGCTCTTGGGTTTGGGGGAAATCTTTTATTTTTTTCTTCTTTTTCTAGGTACATTTGTTCTTAAAGTTCTCACTTGAGACCTAAACTTTATGTACACACTGACATGTTTGCAAAATCAGTCCCTTATTATTGTATTTTCCCTTTTAAAATTAAAAATTAAGACTATGTAAGGAGTATCTACTTTGGAAGTAGCAGTCCATTTTAGATTTTTAAAGGAGCGCTAGACCTCTTAGTTACTTTTACTATAGTCCCCCTATAACATACATATGAAAGAGGACGCTACAAGTATGACATAGAAGTTTGCCATTGCAAAACCTATCCTTGATCCCATAGTAGAAGTGACCTTCTCACTTAGATGTATAGTAAATATTTTCTTGCACTCTAATCTTACAATAATAGGAAGTACTCCAAACAATTATGTTGTTGCTTTTTGCTCACATCGGAGTTGAAGGTTTTTGTTTTTATTGCACCCTACCAGAGCTTTCCAGTAAGAGTCACAAACTTTAACTGTACAAGTGTGATTGCTAGCAATCAAGAAAAATTATTTGTCAAACTATTCTCTTAGACTGTAAAGTTAGTTGTAAAAAAGATTTAGTGGAAAACTTAAACCTGCACTGGTAGTTATATTTTATTTCTTTTACAGATTTATTTCCTTTATCCAATATAGTATTTAGAGAACTATTTTGGATTTTCTGTTTAATTATGTGAGCATAATTTCCATCCTTTAACAATTGTACTATAACGCAGAAAAGGAAATTGTGTTAGCTTCAAACATGACAAATCCTTTGAGTGATTTTAATAGATTCTGCCGTTTATGGTAATCATCTGAGAAGACACAAAGAAAGGACAATGGGGCAGGCTGCTAGGCAGGAGAACTTGTAAGTCAAAACCATCTAATAGTCAGGACTTCTAAAGTAATCATTAGGTTTTCTATTTAGTATTATCAAATAGTAATATTTTAAAGTGAAAAATGAAATTTAATGGTTGGTCTGAAAGCCAGTGGCATAAATAGTTTAAATATCTGAAAAAAAATTGTTTTATAACCCTTTTTATTTCGGTTTCCTCTGAAAGACAGGTAATTCCATTTATTTGCATATGGGAAAATACTTTCCACTGTTTTCCATTTTTTATAGTTAGTGTTATACATAAGCACAATGTTGTAAAGTAAACTGTGAATGAAATAGTAGAATACACCCAGAACAGCAACCCTGTTTGGAAGGAGAGAGTACGTTTTTGTGTGTTTTTCTGTTCTTAAAAAATGTCTGTATATCTACTAAGGTGTGTTGATGAGCACAGCTTGGCCTGTTGTCTTAATTTTAATGCTTTCTGAGGGATAATAAGATTTACAAAACATGTCACTAAAACATATACAGGCATATGCATTTGCACAGAAATCTAGGATATTTCTTCAAGACCCAAACAGGAATTACATTTGTGTCTCATGCTGAAAGCTGTAATGCCCGACTAGTCAAGCCACGTTTATCAGGGGCAGCATCCAAGACAGGGAATGACCATGTGAAATTGACTGTGAGGACTGTGACACTCATCAAGACTATGAAATGGAAGGCGATTTGTCATCCTGTAGTTCTGCAAGGTGATACATACACTGCAGAGGCCAGTCACAAATGTTTCAAAAGGACAGGTTTTAGAAAGAGTGAAAACATTTGAAGAAGACTGAAAAAGAAAAAGGAGAGGGGGAGAAAAGGCACACTAACATAGGATTAAGCAAAAATGTTGGATGTTAGATTTGCTCCAGACACTGTATTTTTCTGTCACATGTACAACATATATAAAATTTTGGCTACATCATTAAGGAGTTCAAAAGAAAGTTATTCAGATGAATGGAAAAAAAAAATAGCCAGTGGAAGAATTACACTGAAAAATACCAATGTGAAATGGGTTCCTGTTTCCTCTGGGAGCCAAATAATTCTTAGAAAGAGTTAAAATATAATTGCCGGCACTCATTTATATTTTCCTTTGTGTAACTGTATCCTGAAGACCTGCTTTGGAAAGATGGGTGAGTAAGGCAATATGAAGCCCTAAAGAAACTCCAGCTGTATTAAACTTTTGTAAATGTTTCAACTTTTATTGCTAAGTATGGAAAACTAAAAGCCTGGATTCTTTGGCTTATGTGGAAACTACTTATTTTTTTTTGTTCAGACAGGAGCTCATGCAATTGCAATAAATTTTTTTAAAGGCAAACTTAGAGGTCAGCAAGATTTTGACTATAAGTTCTGCATATATATTTTGAAAAAATAGATATGTAGGAGCCTAAGAAAATAATCAACTCAAGACTTATCATCATCACACACAAAGTAAGCTGGGTTTTCTATTAGGATTAAAATCTTCTCTGAACCTTTGTGACTGAGAAGCGATTCCACTGAAATTCCTGAGCTTGCCCACTGTAATCTTGGGAAAAACTTGGACTGTCCTTAGAAACTGGCTGAAATAATAAGCCAGTATTTGAAGTACATATTATGGCATAGTGATGTAATGTCTTATGTGTGAGAATTGGAGGCGATGGTACTGTCTGTGTATAGTGTATCAGCTAAGGAAGAAAGACCATAGGGCTATATGCTTGTTGAAATCTGTGTATATAGTGACTATGTGTAAAAATACTGAAGTTTCTTTGAATATGGATAAGACAAAACAATTGGGTTTTAGAAAAATATTTGGAAATTTACAATGAAGATTTATTGTAATGATATCTGAAAATGAAATAATTGAGATCTTATATGGAGTAGCCAGGTTTGTAAGACAATGTTTGGAGAATGATAATATCCACAAGGTCTGAACTTTCTAAGCAACAAAACTATTAGTAAGAGCTGACTGCAATTTGGGAAGCAGACATTGCTAGTCTTGCAGTGAAATGTACTGCTGCTTCAAATGCAAGGGACTTTGAATGGGAATTTGAAAACACATAAAACTAATGGCCGTTTATATAAAGAAGATAATATAGAAACAAGGTTTATAGTATGCATTGCTTGACATATATTCCCATCCCCACTATACTTTAAATTCTTCATATTAGTGGCAGTCTGGCTTTAGAGATTAAAATATATAACTATTTTCATGCTATTTAAATTTTAGACAGCACATGCAGGATATATACTGGTACAATTTCTCTATATATTTCTTAGCAGCAAGTCAATGCAACATATTTTTCCATTCCTTAGCCTCATCTCTGTTTTTGCTGGCAATAGCTTAAGCTAAATATTTAGTATTTTATGTCATAAAATTGGGAGCAACCTCAACTATATTTTAACTATGACAAAGAGGCAGATCTGCACATACTTGTGAGAAAGCATCTCCTCAGAAAGCTTACTGGCCAAAAGGATTAAATCATCCAGAGTGCATTCTTTATGTATTTTAGTTTTTTTTTCTTTTTTTTTTTACAGACAGGCATTAAATATGTTAAACCTGAGTCACTATGTATGTTGGCTGCTCTAGTATTTTTGGAAGGACAAGAGTCTCCCTGCTTCAAAAAGCTAAAACGAAATCTAAATCCCATCATTTTAGGGAGATAAGACTCACTGGAAGGTGATATCTAACTAAGTTCTTTATGTCACACGTTTTTTCTCTTCTTAAGCAGCCATTTCCCTACAGTCTGTAGTGTTTTGGATCTTTAAGGTACTATCTTTGCAGGAAATATGTGTTTTCTAAAGTACTTTCATACAATAAAGTAAGGCCAAAAGGAGTATTTCAATGCCTCCTTGGTTTTCTGATACAGCTGCTGTCCAGGGAAGGGCTTTCATGAGACTGATAATGATGACTAAGTGATGACTAAGGCGCACACAGTGTTTGGAGTGGCTTTGGTGGCTCTTCACTTTTATTTTGCTTCCTTTGGGTATGAAAGAGCCTCTATGGGAGATATCTAAGAGGTGAGACCTAAGGGAAGGAAGATTATATAAACTATCTCAAATATCATTTTAATAGAGTCATAGAATCATAGAATGGTTTGGGTTGGAAGGGACCTTAAAGATCATCTAGTTCCAACCCCCCTGCCGTGGGCAGGGAAACTTCCCGCTAGACCAGGCTTCTCAAGACCTCATCCAACCTGGCCTTGGAACAGTTCCAGGGAGGGGGCATCCACGGCTTCCCTGGGCAACCTGTTTCAGAGTCTCACCACTGTCATTGTGAAGAATTTCTTCTTAATGCCTAATCTAAATCTTCCCCTTTCCAATTTAAAGCCATTCCCGTTGTCCTATCACTACAGGCACTTGTAAAAAGTCCCTCCTCAGCTTTCTTGCAGGCCCCCTTCAGGCACTGGGAGGCTGCTAAGAGGTCTCCCCAGAGCCTTCTCTTCTCCATGCTGAACAACCGCAGCTCTCTCAGCCTGTCATAGCAGAGTTGGTCTAGCCCTTTGATCATCTTCATGTCCCTCCTCTCGACCTGTTCCAACGGTTCTGTATCCTTCATATGTTAGGGATTCCAGAACTGGACAAAATACTCCAGATGGGGTCCCACAAGAGCTGAGTAGAGGGGCAGAATCCCTTCCCTCACCCTGCTGGCCGGGCTTCTTCTGATGCAGCCCAGGGCATGGTTGGCCTTCTGGGCTGTGAGCATATATTGCTGGCTCACGTCGAGTTTCTTATCAACCAGCACGCCCAAGTCCTTCTCTGCAGGGCTGCTCTCAATCCAACCATAAAATCCATATCCCTCTAATTTACAGAGAAGGATGTTGTTGGGGGAGTGTGTCAAAAGGCTTTACAGAAATCCAGATATATTACATCCATCGCTTTTCCCATGTCCACTGGTAGTCACTCCATCATAGAAAGCCACTACGTTGGTCAGACAGGACTTGGAGAAGCCTTGTTGGCTGTCCTGAATCACCTCCCTGTCCTTCATGTGCTTTAGCATAGCTTCTAGAAGGATCTGTTCTATGATCTTCTGAGGCACAGACAGGTCAGTAGTTGCCAGGGTCCTCCTTTCTATCCTTTTTAAAAATGGGCAAAATATTGCCCATCTTCCAGTCACAAGGGACTGCCATAACTTTTCAAATATTATGGAGAGTGGCTTGGCAACCACATCAGCAGTTCCCTCAAGACTCTGGGATGCATGTAATCAGGTCACACAGACTTGTATATGTTCAGGTTCCCCAAGTGGTCACAAACCTGATCTTCCTCTACAGTGGGATCTCCATCTTGTTGTCCATCGACCCTAAAGGTCTGAGGAGAGCGGTTGCCAGTGAAGACTGAGGCAAAAAAGCTGTTGAATACCTCAGCCTTTTCCTCATCTGTTGATACGAGATCACCAGTTTTGTTCATCATTGCGGGTACACTTTCTTTAACCTTCCTTTTCTGATTGATATACCTGTAGAAGCTCTTCTTGTTATTCTTTGCTTTCCTTGGTCAAGCTGTGCTTTGGCCTTCCTGATCCCATCCCTATATCATTTTATCCTCTTGCATATCTTTGTTCTAAGAGGCTTCTACATGGAAAATTTCTTGGTTTAATTTTGTAGGCTAATTTACACAGGAGGACTCACTGCTAATCTGTGAGGAGATGGTGCTGGCAACGCTCGCCTTCATTTTATGAAGTTCTTCTACATGAAAGCAATTTATAAAAACAGTTTGGTAAATAGGCAAACGATAACCATACGTATGTTATTCAATGTTGCATGTATGAGATGTATCTCCAGAACTCCAAATGGGAATTGGAAGTCCCACTTGATAAAGTCCTATTAAAATGCAGCCTATAAAGTTTCTTTAAGGGAAATCCTGTGTCTCCTTTGCTAACATAAACTGTACTTAGACAAACATTTGGTACGGCGAGTAATGTCTTCCACATGAAGGTCTATTAACTAGTGTAATTATTCATGTGAAAGAATTCATATGTTGTCTCCTATATTTTCATATTTTGAAGACATGTATATGCTATGTAGTTACATCAATCAGATGACCCGGCAGAAGCACCTTTTCCAGCATAGGTATTTTCTAAGAACCTGCAGCATTAGCTATCATAGAGTTATAAAGCAGTGTTTCTGATAGATTAATTATGTCTACTGCATTTGGTTGCATAATCTCAACTGGTGCAAATAAGAGTAGGTGCATCAAAGTAAATATAGCTATGACGTTTTTCATAACCCAGGAGTTAACTAATTTTTTGGTACAAAGATTATATTCAAAAGTAGGGAGTGAAGATTTAAAATAGGATCCTGCAAAGCAATGGGCAGTATTCTGGACACAAGGTAAATTTATGTATGAATTCTAAGCAACTTTGAAATGAAATTAGGATAACATCATGGAAAAAACTCATTGTATTCTCTATTAAATGTTGAAAAGGTTAGAAATTGACTAGTATGTACTTCTGACCATTAAAGAATATAGTTGTTGTTTCCTTAATGTCCTTTTGCAACTGTAATAATACAAAGTTGCTTATTTTCTTCATATGTGTATTTCAGATTAATGGTATTTGGCTAGATTATTCCTCGGCTACAAAAGTACTTTTCCCTAAATTCATATTGCCAATATCTTGAAGGGAAAAAAACCCAAAGAAATGCATTTAGCATTGAATCATGTATCATTGTTGTGTCCTGTTGATGTTTAGAAGCGCTAAAGCTTTTGTTTAGCTGTTAGTGATTTAAACAAATGTCAAGAAATCGTTTGAAATAAATGTTCTTTCATGCAACATTAAACTACTCAGAATTAACAAGCTTTTTACATTGATTACCTTGTATAGATTGCATCATTTTAAAGTAAATTACCATGTAATTCACTGGAAACTCTTAAACATCACTTACAGAAAGGTGTGAAATTAAGAACATTTAATTCATTCATCTTCACTATAAATGTATAGTGAAATAAATCCAGAAGTAGGTTGGTCACGGTAGAGGCTTTCTGAGAATAAATGTTGGAAGATGCAAGTCAAAGTTGAAAACCTGGACATTGAATAACAATTCTAAGGGTAAAATTATGATGGTTTGTTTTTGTCAGAAATCATTAGTGGTTATTGTCAATACTCACTCTCAGTATGGATATCAGGATCTCAAAACCATCTGCAACTGCTAATAGAGCACTTGCAATCTGACTTATTTATGAAAATTCTTGCCTGGGATCTTCCACTGTAGATCGTAACTGAAAGTACATTTCTTTCTGAGAAATGAAGGTATGTCAGCTGTTGAACTAATCTGTGAAAAAATAACAGGTACTTCTTGCACATTTTGCCATGATTCTAATCTTAAATCTTACCCAGTTAGCAGCAGATCTTTGTATCACTGATATTCTGAGCAGTCTCTTTTCTTTATTCTGTGAACAGTCCTTTTTTTTTTTTTAGCTAGACATGCATTGAAAGCAAAAAATACCAAATGACCACTTTGTATGCTACATATAGGAGTTAATTTCTGTATTTGCTCAGTATGCTTCATCTCTCAATGACATAGACAGAAGGAAATAGGAACTCTGATAGGACAATACAAGTGTTGGGCTTAACAGCAATCCTTTCCTTAAAGTAAAGTAGAAACAGCTTTTGAGGGGGGAATAGTGCAATTAGTAATAACTTTCTTTTAAAAAAAATGAGGTATTATTAAACTCAGGAAAAATCTGAGCCTCTAAAGATCTATAGAGCAATAATTTATAGCTTTGAAAGTCTTTCCAAATGGTACCTTCTATATCAGTTACCAACAAGCATTTTTGTCCGACATGAGATATTAAAGATGCTGTGTGGAGTTTTTGAAAACTGATAAAAACTGTTTTGAGAAAGAGGTATGACCTGTAGTCCTCAAAGCAGTGTTTAACTGCCTGCATTACTTGACATCCAAATAACAAATGGTTGCCAAAAAGGGACTGATAAGTTACTAATACTTGCATGTAGGCTACATCTTCTGAGAGTGTGCCAGAATTTGTCTGGGAGAAGGCATAAGATAGACAATCTAGATTACTGTATTTTTCATTGAGTGGTTTTTACCATCTGTATATATATTACATGTGCCTTTTGAGAGAGAAGGAGGGTAACTTTGATCCCCGTAGGCTTAGCTCTGCCACTGCACCTACCATTTGGCATAAGATGTAGCCAGTAGAAGAAAAACTAAGGCTGTTGGGACTTTTTTCTTGTCTTAGTTGCAACAGCTGCCAAACAGATGTAGGCTGACATGAGTTCTGCCAAGAATCTCTTCCAAGTCTCCCACCCATTTTCCACCAAAGAGAAGCTAGTCAGGTGGTATGAACAGAGACTTGAAGGTCAACAAGAGATGGGAGCTCCCAATCCCGGCTGTATACAGACTGTTAAACAATCAGAAAACCCAGATTTACTCCTTTGAAAATTAAAACAACTAAAATTTCTAAAATTACTATTCCAACTAGTGTGATGGCAATGGGAAATAAAAGTCAATGTATACATGAATCACAGCAACACTGCAGCAGAGAAGGTCAGATGACAACAAGAGTTCGTAACTGGGGTTCACCTAACTGTCATCCATCTAAGTATCTCAAATGCATTAAGCAAACTACCATGATCTTGCTGGCCAGATCTTTGCTGAAACAGATTTTCTAGGATTCTAGTTGTTCTGCTCTGTGAATTGCAGTATTGAGAGGGAGTCAGCTTTCTGTATACCTGTCTCAGGTTTCTGCGTATCTCTCCAACTTTTGTTTTCAGCAATATTTGACTATATCATGCAAGATTTTTTCAGATTATCTTGACTATTACAAATGAATTCAATGACATGCACAACAAATAAAAACCTGAAAGTTTTCCACTGTGTCAGTCTGCTGATGAAATCATACTGCTGACAAGACTGTGGCTGAGAGTCACTTTCAATCCAGCACTAACTTAAAGGTAATATCCAGCAATAGTAGGAATGTCTAAGTGACCAATTGCCAATAATGCTTATACTCACAGAGGATCTGTGTGGGCTAACATTGCTAGCTAGCAGTGCTAACTCCTCTATGCTGGCAAAGATGAGGGATGAATGCTACTCCTGCAGGTACGGTTTCCCTTCCTTACATCAGTATCCCAGGAATCTAGAATTTAGCTGCTAAATTGGGAACTCAGAACCATGAATATTAACCTCAGTGATGACTTGGTTCATTTTGGTTTTAACTGGATATACAGTAGTTCTTTTCCTCATGAAATCATACACTTGCTGAAAAATTGCTTGTGTGGTAAGTCTTAGTTACTTATAGAGATCGGTATCCTCCTGAGAGACATTTGAATCGGTATTCCTGAGGTTTTTCCAAATAACCATTCACAACAGCAGTAGCTACCAAGAGTTTATACCTTTGACCCCACTTTCTGTTGCATTTCCAGGCTTATGTCTTAATTTCTAGTATTTCATTTTCAGAATGGTATCTGTGTTGTCTTTAGGTGCATTTCTTTTATTGAAGGTTGCAAACTTTAGTTTGGAAATCAGTGAGCCACAAATCTTAACTTACAGCAGGCAGTGACATGGGAAGACTTCTTGGCTCAAGGTCTCACATAGGCACAGGTTTACAAAGGGATTTAAAAGGATAAGTGTACATGGTATTTATGCTCCCCTAACAAAGAGGGGGCAGACCAGGAAATTTCAAGGAAGAAAACAGCATGCATGATCCTGCAATGAGAAAATGCAGAGACAAATTATAGTGACTCTAGTTTGCCAACTGTTTGAAGGAAGAAATACAAACTTCTAGGTTTAAGGTGATTTTGACCTGTCAAGTTTTCTATTTTGATTTTGGATACTGTAGTCAATGGGTGTGTGATCTAATAGGATTCTATCCTAGAAAATCCCTGCTCCAGTTGTGGCTGAACAGCTCTCAAACCCACTAAACAACATTGATGGATACCCTCAGTCATACACTACAGCAGTACAAGCACATATGAAGCAAAGTTCTATGTGTCATATCAGCAAAAGTTAAGAGGTTTGGTTATTTGACTCCCTTAGTTTTAAAACATTTTAAATTGAATATAGCACTGAGTCAAACACCAACAAGTCTCATTAAAAAAAGAAAAAGTTTCCTTTCAAGCAACAGAGTAACTGACAAAAAGTGAAAACATGCATAGTTGACTGTAGTTTTGAAACCAGACCCACTGTCCAGTTGGACAGTCTCAGGCATGTCACTAATTCATCTGACAGAGATCCAGGGAGTGATTTCTTGCAGGCCTGTTCATTTGGATGTTGATGCAGGTTTCTATTTAAATCAGCAGCTGAAGTGTGAATTTATCTGTGACATTTTTAAGATGGTTAGTGAGGCCAGAATTTGACTAATGATACTCCTACTGATCTGCTAAGTTTGGATTTATAGAAGTTGTATAAACGTCTGGTCCTTTTTTTTTTTTTGTTCTTTTGTTCTTACTGCTCTCTCGTTCTTTGTTTTCTATTTTTTTCCTTTTTATTGCAGTTTAATCTCATATATTTCAACAGACTTCACTAACAGTAATAGAATGACTGAATTCAGTAGTTTGACTTGGGACCAAATGTATCCGGTTTCTGAGAGTAGAAGGAACCAGGAGGGTGGTAATGAAACTTTAAGCAAAGCTGCTGTGATTGTGGCCAAAGTATTCCTTAGGTAATGAGCTGTAGTGGTAGAAAATTTCCTATACTGATAACATCTGAGGCATAACCACCCTACCTGTATGTTGGCACAAGTAAAAGATCCCATTATCACATGGGACGTGATCACTGATTTCTTTTTGATGTGTCTTGAATTTCCTTTTCAGTTGTCTTTCCCTGAAAGTGTAGGTGGACTAAACCTTAAAGTGTGTTCTTTAAAACAGAGCTATGGCTTAAAGGAGTAGTGAAAGGAAAGGACAGAGAGATTCTTGAAGTAATACTCATTAAAACAATAGTCAAACGATACACATCGTGTACTGGTTGGCTGCACTGAGAGTTGCCAGAAGTGGGAAGGAGTTGAAGCTTTGCAGAAACTCTGCAGAGAACTGTTAGGAAACAAAACTCTGCAAGTTTTATGCTAAAGTTTGATGTGTGTGAGCAGCAGCTCATGTCTGTCAGAATTACTGCTGTTTTCCTGATTTACAATGAAGAATCCATAGGTAGGAAAGCAAGGGTGTGTTTCTGAGAGAAGAAAGTCTTAAGAATGTAACTTGAGCATGTTGTTAGCTTTGGGCTTTTTCCTATTTAGCTGTACACTTATCGTTACTTCCATTTTTTCACCTTTTTTTTTTTTCAGATTCCCAAGAAGGAAACTACAAGTCAGAAGTCAACAGTAAACCCAGGAAGGAAAGGACAGCTTTCACCAAGGAGCAAATCAGAGAACTAGAAGCAGAATTTGCTCATCATAACTATTTGACCAGGCTGAGGCGATATGAGATAGCAGTAAACCTTGACCTCACTGAAAGACAGGTACTGATGCAAAATAATGGACTTTAAATGGTAGAGCTCTTATTTATGTTACTAATAGGTATGTTGATATATCAGATTGAATGTTTATAGCAAAAGATAGACATTTATTACCTCTTTGCTATGCAAGTAATTTATTTTTTTATATGTATCCGGTAAAGATTAGTTTCATTTAGTAGGCAGAGATGGAAGATAAAAGCACAAGTAATATAACTATTAAACTGGTGCACATCTTTTCTAATCTGTCTACACTGATGTGGCTGAAGAAGTGGTAGGTCCCAAATACTGCATGCATAAGCAGTTGATTTGCCTGCATACAACAAATATGAGCATCTTGTTTTAGTCTGTTAAATATATGCAGTTGCAATTTGTCCAGAGTTTTTGAACATCCTGTTTCCAGATGGCAGCAAGAATGGGAATACCAGCAAAACTGGAATACAGGCATTTTTTACTACTTTATCTTACCCTGCACTGTCAAAGCAGAGGAGACGATGGAATTTCTTATGACTCTTTTCCTGCTTACCATTAACCCTGGTCTGGGAAGCACTTCTGCACATGCTCAAGTTTCCTCATGCTTATTGTCACATTGATTTCTAATGGAAATATTCATGGTAAAGATGTACTGAAGTGTTTCAGGATCTCATCCCATCACACTAAATGGGTAGTCAAGTCACATTTCAAGAAGTAATTGCATAAACATATATTTAAAAAATGTGTTTTAGTAAAGACATGTAGAATACTGGACTCATACACATCAAATCTGATTAAATATTACCTGTAGTTTTATCACTAAAACTGAAAGCTTTTTCCCCACTAGAGAGTCATCCTTTCTTCATGTATCAATATTAGATTAAGGGATTGCTTTAGATACAGTCAGTAAGGTGAAGATACGTTCAAGGGGAGGTATCAAAACAGGCCCATTGTTTTGTGAACTCTAGATACAAGAGGTGTTGCAGTTTTCTTGAGTTTCATTAACACCTGGTGTAAGTAGACACCTCGGTGAAAATCTGGCCTTTTCTATACATATGAACACACATTTACTTATACAAGCAAATGAAACAGGTTTTTTTTTTCATTTGAAGGCTTCTGGAGAATGGGGAGATCTCTAGAGAATTTTACTAGCTGTTCCAGCAA
This sequence comes from Dromococcyx pavoninus, assembly GCA_033558185.1. Taxonomy (NCBI): domain Eukaryota; kingdom Metazoa; phylum Chordata; class Aves; order Cuculiformes; family Neomorphidae; genus Dromococcyx; species Dromococcyx pavoninus. The sequence goes on along the minus strand of JAUMJL010000104.1, from coordinate 1,301,940 downwards.
TGGAGATTATATCTGATACCTATTTTAACCAGATGCAACAAAAAGATTCCTTTCTCTAAAATTAGTATGACCGAATTCAATTATATAGATTGAATTAAAAAAAAAATCACTTTGCAATGAGGTGACATTTTTAGGAAATTGCTATTTCTGGAACAATATTCCTTTACTCTTTTTACCCCCGAAAGTCTACATTGCAGAAAATGGTACCTGATAGGCAGTAGTTCCTTTGTTTGAAATAGATGAACACACAAGTGATAACCTCAATCTCAACATAGGCTGTAGACCTATTTGTGTTGGAAGCTCTCTTGACCTCTCATGATATGTTGAATTTGCACACAGAAATTTGCTTTAGATAATACAAAGACAAAAAGCAGCAGTGGGTATCAAGCGGACCAATATATCTACACAGAAAATGGGTTTGAGAGCAGACCTAACCTCTGATGGAATGAATTGGTTAGCATATTTGGTTTTACTTGGTTTCACAAAATGACAAACATCATATTTTTCAGAGAACAAAAAATAATCTGGGGTAAGTATTGTTGGGTCATCCTAAACTTAGAACTTTCAGTTATTTTCCCAATATGTGAGATAAATCACAGATCCTATTATCTTAAAGCTCTTCCTCTTGACTATAGTGATAATTTCAACCATATGCCACAGCTTAAAGGAGGCACAGACCAACTAACACTTCATAATTACCTTTATGGCATTTAAACAAGCTGTAGAAAAAAACATATGTCTGATCATATTTAAAAAGCTATATAAGGGTATTAAAATTTTCTACAGTCATCAAAGTAAGGCACCATTTGACTTTTGAAACAACTTACAAGATCAGTTTAAACATAAATGACTCATGGAAGGCCACTTCACAAAAATAGTAATTAAAAAAAGCCCTCACAACATATGGATCAGAAGAAGGAAGTAATCCTATCACTCCCTAAAAAAAAGGAAACCCGAGTTACAAGACAGGAGGATGAAATGAAATAAGTGTCTCACTTGCGTAGATATTAAGAGTGCATTTTCAGAACATTTTAAGCACATCTGGTGGTAGGATGGCTCTATTATGGTATTGTAAGAATTCCAGCAGTATAGGTACATATAATTCCAGCTCCATCTCCTGTAGAGTGCACTCACAATCCCTGCTCAGCTAGCAGTTAATAATTTTCAGCTGGCAGGCCTCTATTACAGTTTGAAAAGCAAGTTAGACTAAAAACTATCTTAGCTCCCTAGATATTTGTAACCTTGACAAGCACATTCTTGGCTTTTTTTGTACATCCAGATAAACTTGGAGAAGGTTCCATGCAAACTTTTTAATATCTCGCTGTGGAATGAGGAGAGGAAGCAGCTGCAGTGGGGTATCAGAGGTGTGGAAAAATGGACATTTTTATGGAATTGGTCCTGCCAAATATAGAAGGAGTAGGAGATCTTTCCACCTCGCAAGATCTTTTTGCATGGAGCTAATCAAAGAGTAATGTTGCAGTTCTGCAGGCTAGCTAAGGTTACCGGAATAAACAGTCCAAATATGTAATGCTTCTGTTTGCCAACATAAACGGAAGATCCCACCTAGTCAGATTAAATTCTGCTGATCATCATGAGAAGGTTTATTACTTCTTAACTTTAATATCTAATACCCACCCAGAAGCCACCGATCATCTATAAAAAGCCTGAAGCCATTGATTTTGCATAGAGAAAGGCAAAAATTTGTCAATATGAAGAGTGCTTTTGCATGTTTCACTTCCATGTGGTACCAACAAGGGAAGGAGCCAATGAAGGAGCTTTGTAAAGCCTTTTTTTCTACTAAGAGAAGCAAGCAGCATTATTAATTAAGTGCATTTGTGCAATATTGGTATAATACCATAACCCACACTGTAGCACTGCATTGTTATGACTGTATAAATAATAAATGGAAGTTTTCCTTTAGAAGAGTTTCCTCCAGACTAGGTTACCTCAACCCTTCATCACGATATCATTAAAATCCTTTTCAGCATCACAATGCTCAGGGGAAGCTAATCACTGCATTTTTTAGATTTGACTGTTAAGGTAAGTCTGTGTCCCCTTAGTCATCCAAATTAGAAACCAGAGTATTCAATGTTCCCCAATTAGACGTTTGTTCCGAACCACCTCTTGGAAGAGTCAATGTTTCTCCATGCATCACACAGCATGACTTACTACTTCAGGAAGTTAGATTTCTAAGGGTAGGTGGGCAATTATTCCCCTGTATACTTTCAAACAAAAACAAACAATGGATTGATAGGACATGTTTGATCATATCTGTCTGATTTATTGTGTTGTCACGTCTTCTCTGAAGGGCAGTTGCTTATTCCAAGCTTCCATGTGTTGAGCACTTTCTATACACACTATAATAATGAGCCTGTGTGGCTTGGAATCCTTTGGATTGTTTGTTTTATTTAAAGTAACACTCTTAATAAAATAAATCTCACTAATACTTTTATGCTTATCTTAAACAATATAAATATCAGCAGCAAGAGTTACTGGGCTAACTCAGTTTGTTCTTTCTTAGGAAAGAATGCTCTTGGCAAACAATTATAACTTGTGCATAATTTTGATTTGTATGATAATTTTTTTTAAAAAAAGCACATGGCAGAACTTCAAACTGTGTGTATACTTTTGCAATATTGATTGAATTCAAACAAGCAATTCCATATGCAAAGATCCAAGTGTCTCAAGCTATTATTTGTGAATAGACCCTACACCTGCAGAGAAATGTTCTGGGTGGTGGAGGTAGTTCTAGCAGCAGCCCCACAGATTGCCTTTCTTTACTTCTGGACAAAAAAGAGAGGCTAATTTTATAAAAAATACTCCCTTAGATTACGTGCAAAAAACCAATAGGTGGAAAGAACCTGAAATGGTTCTACTGAAAGTATGTTAATCCTGAAGCCTAGTTGAGAGAGGTTTTGAATAGGGAAGGTTAGCTGTTTGATCTTCAAATCAGTTTTGAAGATCGCTGGTGAAGAAAGTGGCAGTTCCTTGGATGGAGCAGAAGGAGGTAAACTGAATGTTCTCAAAGACTTTTGAAACTGGAACGAAATACTCATAATTACACTCCTCTGAAATATAATGTCTATTCCATCCCTGTCTAAATGTGGGAGGTAGAAAGAAGAATGTATCACCTAAGTACTACCCAAACCTCAACTCACTTCTATGTAATGAAAAACCAGAACCCCCTCCTACACCTTCCTGGGTGCCAAAAGTTCCATCTGCCCTTTGTGCACCTGCCAAAATCTCCCATTTTTCTCAACAGCTGCTGCAAAGTACTTGTGTGCATTCCGTGCAAGGTCCTGTAATGTAACACGGAGCAGTTTACTTTAAATCAGTGAGCAGGTGATTTAAGCAATTTTAATTAGAAGGTTCTGGTGCCACTCACTAATTTCCAAAGAAAATATATTTTTTTCCAATTTATATATTTTGGTACTGTTATATCATAAATAAGAACACATTTAATACTCAGAATTATTTCAACTGGTTTTATGCTCAAAATGTATTTAAGAATTTTAAGTGGGGTTAAATAGATATTGGAATAGATATTGGAATTCTTTTAAATCATATATAAGGAAGAAAATTAAATTTAATTGAATAAAACTACTTTCAGTTACTGTCCCATGTATCCAGCATGACTGAAATCATAGCTCAACTATTTAAAATCTCATGTTATCTTTAGTTACTGAAGTGAGCTGATAATTTTGACTATCATTTATGTAAATATTTTAAACTAATAGATTTGATTCCTCCAACTATTGTATTTATTCATAGTCTAGAACATGAAGAGAAACTTTCCTGGTTTTACATTCCTATTTGCTTTTATAAGTTGGTTGAACTAATTATCACAAAACCACTATCTCTATATATGTGTTAAAGGTAAGTTTCAGTGGCTTAACACCAGCAATTTTGGTAAAGTTCAGGAGTTTGACTTTCTTTAAAACTTGGCAGCGTAAGTGTACTATCTAAAAATAACTCACTTTTTCAGAGCCAAAGAAAGTTAAGAATTAAACTTCTCATTTTTTTTTTAGTTTGGAAAGTCAGGGTTATTTTTTATTTCCCATATGTTTTTATGCATTAGAGGACAGTAAATTGACAGATTAAAAAAAAAATAATGAAAGAAAATGGATGATGGCTGACCAGGGGCAGAAGGCTTAAAAGGTTTGGTGATTTGGTCTTCCTGACATATCATTTAGATATAATAAAACATGTAATTTGAGATACTGACTTCAAAGTCTCATACTTAGAAATATGCATCCCATATAGCAAAATAACAGTTTTAACTGATGCAGTGCTCTTGTTTCTTACTTTTAAGGTTTGTGAGATATCAGGCCTCAAATTTTAATATCTCATTTGGGACTCATGCCACTAAAATATGAAATAGAAAGCCTAATTTTAGGAAAGAATCTTTCATTTCAGAAAAGAGTTTTTTTAAAAGAGAAATGTATTTTTTCTTAAGAAAAACAGCAGATAGTTCAAGTACAGTAATCAGAATTCAGTTATGCTTTCATTTTCAGACCAGAATATCTTTATTAAGAAATATTCATTGATTATAGAGGGCATCTGTTTTGTTTTCTCCTTAAGTACAGAATGAAAAAATCCCACGTCAAAAGGAAGCATATGTATTCTGCAGAGCATGGTAGATGTAAAGTGACTGAAATGCTCTGATGAAGGAGTTTTAAATCAGAAGTTTAAGTGATATGCTTATTTGGAACCAAATTATGCATCAGTATCCACATCAAGAAGTTGTGTTAAAGATACACATGACATGCATCACATAATATGGCCCTTAAGCCTACTAAAGACCTATATATCATAACCATATAACAATTACTTTAGTAATGTAGACACTAACAATGTCAGCCCCCTTGTTCTGAATCTCCTCCCGTGATTCCTACAGAGTAGACCTTAAAACAAATTGGTCACAATAAAAACATTTTTCTTGTACATCAGGAGATGCACAATGTGAAATCATTTACTTGTATCTTAAGTAACAGTCTAATCGTCAGACGTGGCGATGCAGATGCTAAGCAACTTGTTGAGTAAGGGAAAAGAAACTCTGCTTTCGTGCCAGTAAGCAGATGTGTTCCATAGGCTGGGTCATAAATGCTGATTTAGAAACAGCTGTTGATGCTACCATCATCTTTAATATAGCTAATTTCCCTCCACTTCCTTTGTTTTCCATACATACATATGCATGCTCTATACAGTAAAGTTGTCCTAGTCAGAGGGTGGAGAAGAGGGAGTGCATTTTAATAAGTAATAGGCAATCAGGACCTGATTCTGGGAGGTGATGAGCACTCTCAGCTCTTGCTGGAGCTAACGTAGACTTCAAAAAACAGGAAGACTTCAAAAACCAAGGTTAAGAACTATGGTATCAAGTTTGTCATAGTAGATCTTTAAACTACTTTAAAAGGATACTGTTTTTGCAAAAGTTGTAAATGACACCAGCTAGTTCTTTCACTGGACAAATGTTCAAAAGTTTCTCAAGTTTATTTCAGTAAGCACTTTTTCTCTCTTTTATTTTTTTATTTTTATTTTTGGTTTTGAGTCATTCTCTCCTTTCTTTTACCCTTGCTTTTCCTCCTTCTTTCTCCTCTTTCTTTTTCCTGTCCCTGTTGTCTTTCTCAGGATGTTTTGTACTTATGTACATTTTGTGGAACACCTGTAAGTTTCAAAGGAGTTATGTATTTGAAAAGCACAGTTTTCCATTTATCCAGGTAAACTAACACTCTGAAGTACTTCACACGTAGTTTGCTTCACTTCCTTCTCGTTACTAAAATATAGGTGGATCACATATCAGTAACAACTATACCCTGCATAATTGACTCTTCAGCTCCAAAGAAAGTTCAGAATTCAAATACCTGAATTTGATCTCTAGAGGAAATAACAAGTGAAGGACCTGTCTTATATTATTAGCACATGATCATAAAAGACTTCATCTAGAGTCCATTGAGCTCACACTGTACATTCACAGTGTACTTTGGATGGGTCAGAAGCGGATTTCAATACGTCATAATGGAGGACATAAAGAAACATAAACATATTTTTATATATAAAATACATATAAAAAGTACATAACATATTCTCCCTCTGCACATTATTGCAGCAAATGACATCAAAATAAATGTATAATATTTTCAATAATAATCTTCACTATAATTGATTTCTAGCTTTTGAAAATAATTCTTGACATATCAAATAAAGACATTTCTTAACGACTATTTTCTAAGTAAACTAGTTGCAGATTATTTGAAGTTTTTAATAAAAAATCTAAAATTTTTTTTTTTCTTTTTTTAGGTTGTTACCATTTTTTCTTTATGGAAAGGCTGACAGGCTATATGCCAGTCTGTGACCCTGACTATTAAATGTTTTCCTATGAGAGTGCCAGGATTACTTCCTTCCCCCTACATGCAAGGAAGAACTTGCATGCAAGGATAGCTTGAGCCTTTCAGTCCTACTTCTCTTGAATGCCATATTTTCCAGACAACCGGTCATTTGCAGACGTGGCGCAGCATACTGGATCATCTGAGGAATTCATAACCTGCGATTATTCTTCAAAAGGAAAATAATTGTCCTTGAAGTGATTTATATCAATTAATATATACATGCTGACTTAGACTCATCCCCAGTGGAGGCATTTCAGGGCATGGTCAGGTGACCTAGTCTGAGGGTAGGTGATCTGGATCAAGAAGTAATCCCCAGCCTTTTCTCTGCTACTCATTTTCTGGCAGCTGGTGCAAGTCAGTTTTCCTGGGTTTAACGCTCAAGCAAGAGCAACAAAATATTGTAAGGAAAAATGGAAAACAACAAAAAATAATTTACTAAATTGGAGTAGAAAACAATCAAAACCCATCAGACTAGCAGATGTGAGAGTTTAGTTCTGTGTGTGAGAGGAGAACAGAAATTGGCACCTGCATGAGCAGCCAGGCAGTAATCATTGTGCTTACACCTGTCCCAACCAGAACAGCTTCTGACAATGACTGTAGAAGTATTAGCTTCCATTTCTCAAGTATTAAAAGATGAAATGGATGCACGTGGAATGTGGTTTGCCTGAACCTCTCCTGTTCCAGTAAGTTAAAGAAGTTTGAATGCAGGCTGTACATTGAAATTTTTGCTTTAAATGCATCATTGTAATTTTTCTTGAAACCACTTTTTGTATACATTACTATTGTGTTTTAGGCTTTCAGTGCTGTCACTTATTCTGTGAATATCCAGAGAACTGCCTAGATCTTATAAACATCACTCCAGTTCCTGTCCTTCCTTCATACCAACTAAAATTTTCCTCTTTCCCCTAATTTCACTTTACAAGGCAGATTCTTTGGCTCTGATGAGTTGACTAAAGGAAAGAATATGTTGTGCTTTGAGGCTCTTAACTAACCTGGAATCATTTTGCTTGGTTCCCAAGTGATTTACTTTAACAGGAATATAGTGTATAAAATCCTAAATATACTTCTCGTCCTTCCCGCATACGTACATACAGATAATGATGTTAACTATCAGTGCAATTGTAGTAAAACTTCAATATAAAATTCAAAGTGATAGTAAAGGTTAAACACTGCAGTGCTTCCTGGATGTATAAGACAGATTCAGCAAAACAGCATTTTTGTGGCTCTATTACTCATGTTGTACAATACATCCTGCTGTGCCTATTCCTTGCTGTTTCTTTTTAAATCATTGAAACACATTCTGCTAAATTCAGAAGAGGATACACCAACATTGCAAACTTTCTTGCTTTCTTTCCAAGTGAAAAATTGCAGACGTTGTTTATTTTCCTGTGGAACCTTCATGTGAAGAGATGTACAGACACACATGCATGAGATTTTTCAGTAACATTAACTCTAAATGGATCAAACCTAACAGTCTTCTCTCGATACTTTCAGTGACAGTATTTTTAGTTGATTTGAAATCAGCCTTTAATCTGGTCTAATATATTTGATGGATGCTATGCGCATTTTTTTTTCTTTTGGCTGTTAAAAAAAAGAGTTCTTTTGTTTTACACAGGTACTTCAGAACTGTGCAAATAATTTACGTTTACTTTCCCCCCCCACAGAGGAGGGGAGGCAAGGAAATGAGTTTCAGCTGGAGTAAAATCTTGGAGTTTAATATGACTTTAATAGAAGTACATTTTTATTTTTTCATGCTATGAATTTCTATTCTCATGTGAACTTATTTGCTGATTTTTAAATGCTTTGCCCTCTGGCTTTGAAGGTATTTAATTGCCTGGAAAATTTGACCAGGATCTATGGCTAAATGTAATAGAATTGAAGATCATTTAAATACATTTCTGAAATAGACAGGAAAGTCATAATTTTGATGGTAAGATATGCTATTTCAGGTACTGCAGCAAGTAAAAAAAAAAAATAAAAGAGCTCTTGAAGTGCTCCATCTGAAATTCACTACTAGTTTAGAGAAAGAATCAGCAAAAAGCAATGCAAACTTTTAGTGCAAGTTGCTTTCCAGGTATCCTCCTGTGAAGGGTAATTCGAATTACTAGAAGCATGAGTGACATCATTATGGGTCCCTGCCACCAGACTGAGCTCTCTGTTACTCAAAAGTTAGGTTCTTCTGCACGGTCTATTGATGGTTCCCATTTTCTCTCTGTTTCTCTGCCTGTAAAATGGCATTAATACAGTTTCTAAGTGTATATGAGCTTTTTAATGCTTTCTAAAGGGCTCTGAGGTCTTCTTGTGGAGCTGTCTGTTACAGATAGCCCCACTGCCTTCCTGCGGTAACTCATTTCCCTCATTTGCTGTCATTATGCTCACATCCCCAGGGTTCATGTCCTGTCCAAAACTGGATTGCCGGCTTTTCAGGGAAGGTTTGCTAAGTTTTTTATCATACAGACAGAAAGGCACGTTTAAAAAAAAAATAAAAATCCCCAAATGCTATGCTACAGCTAGAAATATCATTGCTACTTTCAATGACCCCATCTTTATTTTCTTGTTTCATCTTTCCTCTGTGAAGGTAAAAGTTTGGTTCCAGAACAGAAGAATGAAATGGAAGCGGGTAAAAGGGGGCCAGCAAGGGGCAGCAGCCCGGGAGAAGGAACTGGTGAATGTGAAAAAGGGCACACTGCTCCCCTCCGAGCTCTCTGGCATCGGTGCAGCTGGTCTCCAGCACACGGGGGACTCACTAGCGAACGACGACAGCCACGACAGTGATCACAGTTCGGAGCACGCACACTTATGATGCACAGAGAGTGTCCCATCTCCGTTCTCAGGAAAGATGCTTTGCTGGCAAGCCTTACACAGGCATCGTTTACGTATGCAAGTGACTCTGGCAGTGATTTTTAAAGTTGTTATAGAAAATTCAGACTTATTATGTCTGCTTTTCTCAATTTTTAGATGGTTTACAGTAAGTGCCTCAAGAGTGGAGAAGTGGAAGACGAACTTACTTTGAACATTCCAGATCTGTTTGTCATGTTTATGACAGCTGGCAGGTATTTTTGCTTTAGCTTGCACTGAAAATTACATTGCTCTCAACAGACGTTATATTCTGAAAACCACAGTGCCACAAAATCACTATCTAGTGGATAAGAAATGTATTTTAACTCTGTATATATTTACCTTACAGCATTTTCCTGTCTTCACTAATTTTAGCAACGCATTCATATTAGCTGATGGCAATAGTCAGTCATGACAATAAATGGCTTTTCATCTCTTTATTTTTGTTTTGTTTTTCCAAACACATACAATACATGCAGATACTTTTGTTCAAATAGAGAACAATACAATAGTGTCTGCTAGGACACCTCCTTGTATGACAGACAAAACAAACCTTATGTTGCATTTACTATCAACTGCTGCTAATAGGGTATTATTAAACTTACCTAGCTCCTCAATTCTTCTTATCTTATAACTGCAAAAAAAGATTTTTAGGATCATAAGGATAGTCCAGTAACCTGCTAAAAAATGTTACGTTCCACTCATGCTTAGTGGAAACTTCCCAAGGATTATTCATTTCTACTTTGTCATATCGGAGTACAATGATAAATACTGACACTGCAGAAATCTTGTTGCTTCATCTTCAGTTTAAAAAAGAACAGTGGATAAGCTGAAAGTTATTATCAACTGCTTATGTTGGTAGAAATCAAAATATGAAGGTAACTCAGTATTGTGTCCCATGTGTAAAATCAAGACACGTTTTCTGTTAAGCTTTTTGTACATACATGCAAATACCAAGCCCCCAAATTTAATGCAAACCATTGATTGTACTTTGTAAAGAAATATGTTTAATAAATAATCCTTTTTAAATAATTCTTGTCTCTCTACAGTGATTTAATGGGAAACTTAAAGTGTTTTTTTTGTAAAAGCCCCAAGCAGCTCTGCCTTTTTTGAGTTCTTTTGGAACTTTGTCTGTCTGTGGACAACACAAAGCTATGTTTTCAAATTTAAGCTTTTAATCTTGGATAAAACTTCTACCTTGATCCATTTGGGAAACTCTTTCCTTTAGCAGGAAAAAGGCATCTAGCAGCTAATGATGTCTTCAGCCAAAAACAACAAGAGCCTGTTCAACCATTTTTCCAGGTTTAGAGCAAATACAAAGGGTTATTTTGTTGGACCTCGTTGAAATGGATGAAGGGGAATAAATATCAGGAAGGGTTGCATAGTTACATTATGCCTTTGTTCAATAAGCTCTTCAGAAGAAAAAAAAGAAAATATCTCCAAAAACTTCAGAGATGAATCGGGACTGGGTAGTGTGATAGAAGGAGCTGACTGAAAGAAAAAGTGACCAAGAAATGTGCATATACTAATAAATGCTTGTGAGCATTCCCTGAAGCTCTGCTATGTGGAGCAGCAGGGCATTATAAAAGTTAAATGTGATCAAGAACTCTGTGTCTGTTTTCCAAATCCTTTCCACTGTAGGTTTGATCTTTCTTGCACATTAATTGTTGTCATGATCATTTTAGTTTAAAATACCCAAGCAATGGGTAATTCATTTCTTTAAAGACTTCAGAGCATGTTATTGAGTCCAGAAGTTATGGGGTTTTGCAATTGTTTCTTCGTTCTTTTCAAATTCCTTTGTCATTCAAAGTTGCTGAGAATGGAAGTAGGATAGAGAAGTAAGCCAGCTCCTTATGAATATTAGATACTTTTGATTTCATGGCTGGATTTTTGTTTGGGGGGGCAGGTGGTGGTGACTATCAAAACAGGAAAAAAACACCAGGGATTTAGACTAAAGCTTTTTATCCTTGGCTCTTTTTTTCTCCCTCTTAAATGAGATATAGCTAAATTTCAAAATGAAAAATTAGGATGAAAATTTAATGAAAAAATCTTGAAGCATCAAGTAACACCTTTTAACAACAGTCAAATATAATGTGACATTTTGCTGGTAAGGAGGGGAGAGAAAATTCTTGTCTTGAAATACTGTGTTTGTCATAAGAGCCTTTTCAGGTTTGCAGAATTGTTTGTTGCTGTCGTTCATACAAAGTTTAAGATTGAAACTGGAAAGGAATCAGCCAAGGTTGAGCTGATATTTTACAGAACAAATGAAAGTGCTTTATTTACATTACCTGAAATGCACCAACAATGCAAAGGGAGAGCAGCCAATATGTGCGATGATGGCAGTTTGTGAGCCATAATAAACTCATTACCAGAAATAATTTTTTTACCTATTGAGAAAAATGGTCTTTTTCCATTTTCCTAGTTTTAACTGTGTCTATTGAGACTTGAAGCACAGGCTGAAGAGAGAGAAAAGTGTAAATGGATTTACAGTGCTAGAAGAATTTTTGTTTAGATAATTGAATGAACCTTCAAACAAAGGACCAAATTATGCTTTATATTACAGAAAAAAAGAGAAGACTAACAAAACTGATCATCTTCCATGCTTTAAAAGCAGCTCGGACTTTGAATTTGACAGTAAGGTGCTAAATGTATATACTAACTTCTCATATTACTTGAAGACCTATGATGGCTTTAAAATACTTATTTGTGTGTACACCTTTGGCAAGTGCAATATGGTGCTGAAGCTACGAATTCTAAACACAGTGAGCCTCCTACCATGGTCTTGAAGAAATTTACTTACAAGCACAGCCCTACAGAAATACAGACATGCTTCTTCCAGATTTCAGCTAGCTCACACTCAGGCCACATACTTCAGTGCCGCTTCTTGGGTTAGTGGGCCTACTCAGGACTCATCTGAATACCCCAAATACTCTCAGCTGTCTTACGGAAGATCCTGGAATCAATCACTTGCTATAACATACTATGTATTAAAGTTTTAGCATAATATTGTTGCTGAAAACAGCTATGGATAAAGGCTTTTGAACTAGAACTTTAAGTTTGGCTTTACCTTCATCGGCTTATACCTCTCTGCAGATTAACAGAGGGTTCTTCTACCAGTGTATCCACATGGTATAGCTAAGGCTAAAGATAGACAAAATCAAGTCCTAAAGCTGTGAGTTGCCCAAAGTTGTGCAGGCATTTGATGGTGGAGTGAAACATGATGAAACCTAGTTTGGTTTATTTATCTTTATTAGTTGCTGTTATTAAAAAGTGGCTAATCACTTTTCATGACATACTGTCAATGAATTCTGCTTCTGAGGCCTGATGACGTATTTTTTGAGTTACAGTAATTTTGATATCATATCTGTCCACAGTCTACCTCCCTGTTGTTCTGTTGTTAGTGTATCACTGAGCCAGACATAGAAATGGGTAGTCTTAGAAAACCTACAGAGAAAATATAATGGACTGTAAAAAGTCACTGATGTTGAATAGTTTAGTTTTCAACATGATGGATGACACAAATTCTATTTTCTGCACTCTCTGGGGTGCAATACTATGTATTTTCAGGGTTTCTTTCTCTTCCATTATGATTTTTTATTTTATGTTTTTATTTACTATGATTTCCTTGTTTTCAGATTCATTTTGACAGTAGTTCAAGAGATGTGTTTAAAATCACACCATTGCTAGCTGACTGAATTTATTAAATCTCAAATTGGAAGTACTTTGGGAATTTAATTAAATGCTTGTCTTTTCTTGACTTTTCATCAGATCCAAAATGAGTCAAAAAAGGAGCACAAGAAGGGAAGAATCTGTACCTATGTCTTTCCACCACAGGCCAAGTTTCAAGGCCTTTCTTAAATCAAAGCTCTGATGGCTGCAATAATATTATTTGTACAAATAAAGAAAGAAATACCATTAGGACATGCACTCTTAGTAACTATGAGGAAACATATAAGTTAGGGACAAAATGTCAGTTTGAGCCTTCATTTAGAATTTCCTGGCTTCAGTCAGTTTATGTCTCCTGGGTGAGCTTGTATTTAATAGAGTACATGCAGTATTTAAGATTGGCTACAAGATTCAAGAAATTTTCAAGAGTAATGTTTAACCAATTATGTTCTGTAATTTAATATTGTTATGTAGTATGTGTGGATTGAAAGGGACAGTTCTGTACACAGCCTGATGTCTATATTAATTTTAAAAAAGGCAATCTAGCTGATAGCTGGCAATAACTGGCATATAGCTTCCGTGATGATACATGTTATTACCTCAGATTCATAAGATCTTATTAGAGCTCATTTGCTTTTATATATTTATATTCATTATCATTTTAAGCCCAGAGACTTTTGACATCATTTAAAGATGCAGTGTAGGAATCAATTTTGATGTAAATTAAGGCCTGTGGTTGTTAGTCAGAGCCTCCTTATGGCATAACAAGAGGTTATCACAGTCATCTGTAAGAGTGCAAATGTATTAGAAGTTTCTCAGCCATTTGTTACTGCTCTCCCCAAGTTGTGCATGCAGATCTGTTACCCATTATCCATTTTCTGGCATCTGAACTGTCACAACTCCTACCTACAGAAATTTTGTGAAACTTTACTTTCATTCAGTTGCAAACAGTCACCTGGCAGTAGACTTGTTTAGTATCAACAAACAGAGAAGAGCCCAAAAAGTCTTGTAAATTAAGACTTTGTTAAATAGTAGTTGCAGTACAGAATAATAATAGTACTCTTTTTTTCAGTGTTTTTCTGTAGACAGGTCCCAAAAATTTTTTTAAAGAAAGATAAATTTTGAAATTGTCTTTTTAATGGATAAAAGACAAGGGATTCAAGTAATTCGTACTGGCCACCTTGTATCATAGGCCCAATAAGCCTTTTGGGATTAGGTTCAGTGCCCTACTAAAAGTTCTCTGACAACTTGGTTCTGTTCTTTTTTTTATCTTATATTGCCCTTGAATGCTTTCTATGGCAACCTCTTCCCACCTTCCTGATCATGAGTCCCTCCCCTAACAGGATTCACAAAAAAAAAAAGAGTAAATATGTGGTTCTTCAAAGCACAACCAAAGGAAATAGTTGAGGTAAGGTTACAGAATGTGGACCAGAATATTACATAATATTTAAAATAGCATTAGATCTGTTCAGAAGACTTAATAGAATGGAATAAAGCATATTGCCACATCCCTGTTCTTTGCATAAATGTTTTCATATTTTTGTGCACCAATGTGATTATTTTTGAAATTTTTACCTAGTATGTTTATATCTATTATAGTTATATTCTTGAATTTAAATATTTAATTCAGATGTCTGATCAGTCAACAAATATACTTCTTTCTCTTAAGAGAGAGACAAGATTTGGTCATAAGTACTCTTCTTCTAATATTGGGATTGTAAATTTTGAAAATTTAACATTGATTAAGAGAAAACTTGTAAAATATTATTTTACATTAGTGACCAACAAGGTTCAGATTCATTCATCCTTTAAGTAAAAAGCACAATAATTGATTTCTCTAGGAACTTTAATGTCTTATAACCACATGATAATATAATGACATTTGTGTTATAAAATTGTACTCCAAAACCATATGAAGCAATGAACATAGTAAATATCTATAAATGTGGTTTAGTATCTCAGGGTACATTTTCATCCTTGGTGTCACCAGGAATATATAGACACTGTACATGGTACTTAAGTTTGCTTGTGGACTGCAGGGTTTTTAGAAATATGTCTATTCTGAATGCTTACCGCATTATTTGCCAAGAAAGTCACACGCACAGCTGAGAAAATACTGAAATGGGCAGTTCCCAAATTAAAAATTTATCTTGAAAAGTGGCTTTAGAAACATTTTATGCAATAACCACAAAAATATATTTAGGACAGTAAAAACTATCAGAGGAGAAAAAAAAGTCTTATAGTTTGGAATTACAACACATTGTAATTAACTTTGTATATGTATTTCTATAATTCTCATGTATATACCTATTCACTGGAACTGTGGAATAAAATGCACATTTTTTTACTTCAAAAGTGATACCAAGTACAACATAGAGCTGTTACTTTTCTAATTTTAGCCTATTTGTGTAAGACATTTGATTCTGATGACAATATTATGAAGAGTTCTCAGGACTCCTTTTATATAGAATATTTTTGAAACAAAGATGTAAAGATTCTTCTAAGGAAGCAAAGGACCTCATCTAAAGCCTATAGATGGCAATGGTAAGATTACAATTAATTTCACAGGGATTTGGATTTCACCCAAAGTACACAGAAAATTTCATACAAATCAGTGAACAGTCCAGGATTAAGACATTAGCCAATAATTTCCAAAGTGACTGTTGACTTTTTGCCTCCATTATGACACATGGTATCCTGATTTCAATGAAGTTTTGAGTACACAGTGAAAATTAGGACCACTTCATGGAAATTTGAGTTGAGGACCCCATATTCTAGCCAGTAAAGATATTTTTGTTCTAATAAGAGTCTTACAGTATGGGATTTCTATGCCTGACAAGTCATCACATTTAAATCGTAGGTTTCATAACCAATATAAAAGAAACTTGCTACACTGCTTTCCCTTTCCTGTGATTTGTAGCATTAGTAGATAAGAAAAATAAAGCACATTATGTATAGAAGTAGGTTTGAACAGATGTTCCCAAATGGCTGAGGGAGGGAAAGGGGTGTTGAGGAAGGTAAAACTTTCCTTCCACTCACATGTCTGCCTTGAATTTCTCACAGTTTTTGCAGACAGTTTGGCTCACTTCCAACATACATCGTTGCCTGTCTGGTATGAAAAATGCCATCTGTGGCGTATGGAAGTTCTTTCTTTAAAAGTGGCCTGCTAATTATTCTTCAGGCAGGTGTTACTAAAGTGAAGTCAGGTGTCAAGCATGGTATAACCTTTGAATTGCCTGAAATTGCCCCATTCTTGTATGCTGTTCTTTCCCAAAAGAATAGAACAGAATAGTACTGAGAACTGAAATGCTGGCTGATATAGGATTAATATAACTCATGCAGCAGTATATGTTGTGGTGACACTCGAAAACTGAAAGTTAAAAGATGTGGGTTGAATGAAGTGTATACATTTTTTGAAATAAATGTACTACTGATTCTTAGAAGCTGCCTTTCTGTTCCTTTACATTTGCACTGCTGTCTTGCAAAATGTTAAATACCCTAATGCTCTCAGAAATTTCAGATGGGGGAAAATGGTGGTGGAAAGAATTTCCTTCTGTTCTTTAATAGACTGGGAGAGCTATTTGTTGAAAAGCGAGGAAGATGACTGTGTTGGGTGAGTGACATCTTCAAATTCTCACCTATATTCACTCTCCAAAACACTTGTGCTTTAGAGCTTTTTGAAGAGTAATAGGATGGTTAATGGGCCAGAATCAACACATGGGGGCTGCACGCAGCCACTCTACTGATCCATAAGTCCCAGCTCCCAGGATAAGCACTGCTGCTGTTTCTCATTTGCAACAGTTAGTCTGCTCCTCTGTTCCTTACATGACATCAGCCCTCCCAGCAGAAGATGAAAACTCAGCACATTGAGCTAGATGTTACAACACTTCTCTCTCCCTAGTAGATGAGTGTTGTTAGGATTCAAGGGATTACTAGTATAAATGCAAGGCTTCTTATTTCCTATGTTGTTTTCAGAAGTTCTTTTGAATAAAAGTCCTTTTACTGTTTGTATCCTTGTTCAAAATGAACGACAGCATTAGTGGTTTAAAAGAATTAAGATGAGGAAAGCACAGGCATCTTTACACTTTTGACAGCAAGACCTTCCATTGTTTGCTTTATCAATGATGAAAGCAACCCAACTTTCTGCCCAGCCTGATGCAGAACCCTTGACAAAATATTTAAAATAGATTGATACAATACTGAGACAAAGAGCAGTCCTGTGAGTATCTAGTGCTGTTATATTTTTGATCAACCCAGAGACATCTGGATGATTTTGAATTGCCAGTCTTCTACTATGAAGAACAATTTTTACTTTCATAAAGACTTCCTGTTGTGTTTTCAATATCATGCTTAGCCTCTGACTGACTTAGCATATTGTGATAATGAGATGTACACAAAACACTGGCATGCACCATTATTGAGATGATTTCCTTTTTGGCTCAGCTAGATTCCTGTTAAAAGTTATACATATTCTTAAGAGACTAACAAAAGAAGAATTAAAGATCCAGCAATGGCAGGAAGATAAGTCTGACGAAGCTGGAGTTAGAACCTCATGAAATTAAAAGCAGACTTTGTGTGAATACTTTTATTGAAATACAACAAGAACATTTCATTATAAAATGAAGCCAAAGAAACCTAAACCCCTTACTTGGCCCAAGTTGAAAAGGTACCAAAATTCCAGCATTTACTTATTAGAGTGGGTTCTTCATTAAATTTGCACTTGTTTAGATAAATGCAGTGTGATTAGAAAGAAAGAAAAACAAAGCTGAAAATTGCACTGAAATTGTTCCGGTCCTGTAATTTATTTCTGGGTAAAATCCATCCCATACCTGCTTACATTAAGGATTAAATGAAGATGAACCCATAACTTTGTGACTGAGACCATTCTACAACGGCCTTTTGAATGACTTTGTGTATATAGCATTCAATAGTTCAATATTGAGATTTATTTTTTATAGTCTCCTAACAAATTTGCAAGATACCTGCAAACATCTTCCACTGCCTCACAATAGCACAAAATCACAACAGTACAGAAAAAGTTCTTTTTTCACTTAACAGTCCTTTTGGAGTCATCTTCATTGAGTCTGATAAAGCTCTGAGCACCAAGGCTGATATAGATTTCTCAGAAATTTTGACAGCAAAGATTATATTATCATCCAGGTGATTAAAGTGGCATCTAAAGAATCATGCTGAAAGGTATATGCAGCTTTATGCAAACCATAAACACCTATCGTTGTTTTGACCTGTCACTGCTGTGCAGCTGTCTCCAAAGTGAAACTTCACAGCTGTATAACAATTCAGAGAATGACAACCAAAGTGAATGTGAATAATGACATGTCTAGCCACAACTGCAATTTGCTTACTTAGTACCACTTTGATTACTGCAATTAAACAAACTGGATTTTAATTGGGGCACTGGATTTCATTGCTCTGTTTTTTTTTAATTTATCCTATCTGGAAAAAAAACACAATGTGTGGTTCTTTTTTGCTTGATTGTCGTGGGTTTTTTAAAGTGAATTGAGAAAGCCATATGATTATAACAATTATATAAAAAAAAATTGTGATTTTTTAATAAGTATGAATTGGCAGATATGTCTCACATATCAACTGAGTAATGGCGAATTCCCAAGAGTAACATCAACGAAATCATGCCTGGGCACTGAATCTCTCAAACGCAAAGAAAGGATGACAATGCATGGAAAAATAATTAATCAGCTCAGTTCCCACAATGAACTTCTCCAATTCAAGTACAAGCATGCCCTAACCTAGCAAAAAGTGAGATTTCCATTTACAAGTGATGTTGTGATGCTCAAGGTAATAAGGATATCTTATTTGTAAAGACATTTAAGATCTTTTTTGGGTATGTTTGTGAGCTACAAAATCCAGTGAAAACTTAATGACACATCTCAGATGAAACCAAATCATTCCTCTGAATGTAATTATCCTGATTCTTCAGAACTCTTCATAAATTACATGTTATATCTGCAATATATCTATGATCATGGAATACTCAATCTTTGAACTTTTTTAAAATGTAATTCTTGTTCTGTAGGAAATTTAATATTTGAAATCAGTTTTCACCCTAAATCAAGTTGCAAAGTGAAGCTGATCATAACAAAATCATTCAACAAAGAAAACATTTACAAAGCAAAATTGAAACTTGTAGACAACATGTATAAAAAATGTTTGAGTGCTGCTTTTACGTTTAATTTTTTTCTTTAAATTAGGAAAATGAATAAAATTTTGGTTTGTATTCACACTATTACTGTGGCTTAGGCATTCTGCATAGGTGTGATTCAGAAAAACAAAATTAGATTAAGTGCTTATGTAAGCAATAGAACAATTCAGAGAACTCCAGTTGCCTAAAATAGCCAAGAAAAACAATGTAGAGATTATTCCCCTTCTCATTTGGGCAAATAAAAAGAAACCCCTCAGCTTCTGAAATGCCAGTTGGCATAAGGTCAAAGACATTTTTCATATGATAATATCAGTAAGACAAGATGTCTGTGGAGGATGTTTATGTAGGAATGTTCTTCACTGGAGCAGAATGACTGGATGTGATAGATACCAACATCTTACATAGAACTTCCATAGCTGGTAGTTCAGAATAACACACCAAATGTCTCATTGCAGATCTTAATGTCAGCTACAGTATTTTAATGCTAAAGCTAATATAGATCTGTATGTGATCGTTATAGCTAGTGTCTAGCAGATCAAAAAAAACCCCAAACCAAAACAGAAATCACAGAAAAAAAGGAAAGAATCCTCTAAGAAGCCTTTTCATTGACAATTTTCTTTGCTTACTATGTTGGAGTAAAAGCCAGGGTTTTCTCAGATTGAAAGGCAAAAATGTTGAAAAAATATAAAGGTAAAGAAATATTGAGAGCTAAACTAAAGACATTGATCAAAGTTTCAAATTCTCTTAGCTCTGTGACAAAATCTGGACTCCAAAAGTGCACTTCTCAAAAAGAGTCAGAAGTTAACATAAAGTTTCTTCTCTGCATTGTGAAAAGCAGGCACAGGAAAGTTTGTGTTTATTCTCAAGTTTCCCCACTTCCTATCCCATTCATTCCTCTCACTGCATTGCAAATCCAAAGATACACCTCTCCGTGACCCAAAAGAAAGGACAAACAATGTTACAGAAACGGCTCAATCATGTCAACACTGAGAACTGTGGTCTAAAAAATTCATCAATTTACAAGTGTGTAATAGAGAATTGTGAGGTCAATCTAAATTTTTTTGAAACTGAAAAATTCACACCACTATATTCTATAAATTGCATTTTTTACTCAGATTGGCTGTTCAGATTGTGCTAGATTTTGTGATCTTTTAAGAATGAACGTGCATTTCCCAGGTAGCTCATCAGTCTCTTGAAAGCTAGGGAGATGATTCATGTCAAAATTATGGAGTTGATTGATTGCATACCTACTCTAAGTAGACAGAACTGACCTTCATAGTTGCATCTGGACTCCGGCAAATATTTTTCTAATTTTCCACTATTTTGTCTCCCAGTATCTTCAAAACTGGCCACATAAACCCAAAAACCCCTAAGCATCCCCCAAAACATTACACATACAAATCTTGCTATTCTGATACGGCTTTGGCTCAGATATTAAACCAGTAAGTGTTTCAGAACAGGTAAACAGCACAGCAAAGAAAACCTTACAAACATCTTGATCACAGCTGCTGTGTAAGCTACTCTGTAACACTGGAAAGATTCCCCACAACTAAATATCAGTGAATACATTCCATACTTATGACATACAAATTTGAAGCCTATTTCATTCCCTGAACATAAAAAAGAGATTAGAAACTTGCATGAATAAATGGAGAACTAAATTTTAGAACTAGAATGAAGGAGGAAAAAAAAGGAATTTCATAAGTGAATCTTGTAGTGGGTAGTCCTTTCTTCCTCAAAGTGATGTGTATGCACAAATGAAATTTAATTTATCTTTTCACTCACATTCATCATATAAAAAGAGGATAAAAAAGAGGAAAAAAGTTTGTGCTATGGTAAAATGCGTCTATATATTTTAATTTGATTGCCCATACTCATTTCAATGATTTATTTTAGAAAATAACATTTAGAGTTATCTTGCTTTTCACAATTTATTAAAAAGTGTGGGGCATGAAATAAACTTCAAGCTTGAAAACTGAAAAGCAATCAAAGACTGAAAACATTAATGCTTAAGTTTAACAGACAGGTCCAGTATTTATGAATTAAAGTAGTCTTTAATAATGCCATCATATGCTTCCCTGTACCAGGACCCCTAACTAGATTTACACTCTAGCTTTCAAAAGTTCCAGAAACTTCATGTTTTCTTTGAATTTTCATTTGCTTGCAATCCTTTAAGGTTTTCCATAACATTATCTCCTCATAACAACTATTTGCAGATTTTGTTGTATCTATTAATTAGTTTTTGCTCTGGTTTTAATTTTTCTTCAGTTCAAATTTCAGCTTTTAGTTCTTTCTGAAAGCTTCCAGGGCTTTTCTAGACTTAAGAGCTTCAGTTACCTTCTGAAACAGACACTGTTGATTAAAAAGAGCCTGTAACTTCTGTCTTTATCTGACTGCTGATTAGGAGATAACCTATTTAGGTCAATAGGACTTCAGCTAGTAGGTATTTTGGCAATTAGAGAGCCACCTAGGGTGTGAAGAGCATGACGGAATGTTTCCAGGTAGGATGGACTTGCACAAGGCTGTAAGGCTTGATCCTTGGAACATCACAGACAAATTATCTGGAGTCCATCAGAAGTATTGGAACAACGGATAACCTTATATAGGTCTGGGCTGCAGGGAGCATTTGGGGCTTCTTCCCAGGGTGGTCTCATAGTGGAAGATACACTTAGATACTGGGTAAGGAAGCAATGTGAGGAAGTGTGTGACTGTGTAGCTTCAAAGATGATGGACAGGATTTTCACAGAGCCTGTGGAGCAGCATGAGTATCATGGAAGGAGAGTGTGAGGCTACTTGTGGATGCATGGTGGCTGGAGACACCCTGCATGAAGGCTTGCAGCTTGTGACTCTGGGCAGCAAAAGAAAGGCTACTTCTTTGCCCTCAGACCTGAATTTGCACCATTGATGTGGAGATCAAAGGCCAAGGAAGGGGAACAAACTCTACTAAGGAAGAGCATAGAGGCAACTGAACCAGAGGTGAGTACTAGCTCCAGAGTGGCAGGGGACAGTGGCTGTAGACTTTTAGTGAGGTGGTGGGGTGGCATTGTCTATCTCCTACCAGGCTTACTGGCACAGGATGCTTGTTGCCTGCAGAGGCCCAAGTAAATTATTCATCAGAAGAAAAGGGGATTGCCACTGTCCCAAAGATGTTCTACCACCTTTGGTAGCTAAGCATTTCACTCTTCTTATTTTGTTCAAATGAATTGAACAAAATTGAACTCAACATTCATAGTTCACTGTAGTTTATTTAAGGGAGTCATCCACAGAAAACAATCTCTCCCTTGAGGGCTAAGGATTTGCAAGCTAGGAAGAAAAAGAAACTATGTGATTTCCTAGGAAAAAGAAATAGTCTCTGTTCCTCATGATAAAGAAAAACAGTTGATTTAAGGCCAGCTTATGTTTGAAGACCTTAAACTTTAAATTCTTACCCACCAATTTGTATCAAGTACATCTGCTGCTCGTACTAAAATATCTTTTTAAAAAGAGGTTCAATGCTAATTTATGACAACTGTCTTTATGATGAAATTCAGATATATCTGTATAATCTTTATAATTCTTTAGGACTGTTTCTTATGATAAAAGTTTTGATTAGTCTTGCTTGAAAGGTGGTACTTCCTATGCTTCCACTCAGAAATGACCCAAAGGACTCCTGTTTGTGCACATGCAGTAACGTGGGGGAGAATGTGCTATAGCTCATGTCATGAGATGTTTCATAACTTTGGATCAACCTAGTGTTAATATTCCTAACTCAAAAATATGAAAGAGACTATTCTGGTGATAATGAATAAACAGAATCACTGGTCAGACAGTACAAAGGCCTATTAAATAGGTTATAACACGTCTGATCAAATGATCTTAATATATACATGATATCTATCCTGAATTTGAGGTTTTAAGTTACATAATGCTGACATACCATGGAGGTTATAGCACACAGCAACTTGCGACCTGGTGTTCCTAATAAATTAAACCAAAATAAGACTTTCAGAAATAGTGCAAGAAATTGCACGCCAAATAAAATTTGGAAACACTCACAACAGGTGGGCAGGCTGTTCATCTAAAGTCACTTGATAGGCCTGCCTTGAAGATGGAATTTATTTTTCCAGTAACTCCCATCCCATCTCCTCTCCCACCAAAAAAACAAAGCACATTTTTCCTCAGTAGGAACAAAAGGTTAAAGTATTTCAAGAGCATAAAAACGATGAAAAAATAATATAAAAAATACCTTTAAGTTTCTGCCTTATTCTTCAGCCTCCCTTAATACCCTGATGACTGCTTCCTGACTCATTAGGCAGCTGTGCTGTCTGCATCAGAATCAGGCATGCGCGAGTCAGCTGGTGTGGGGCTGCTCGTGGATTAAAAGCAAATTCTTGGAGCTGTTTCAGGTTGTGCAGAGATAAGCAGCCCAAGAAGCCAACTTCAGGGAATGCCAATAACTGATATAATTAAAAGATCATCTCTTAAGCAGATTAGTAGCTAAGTACCCAATAGATGGGGCACCCTAGGAGCCCACTCACGGACAGCTGAAAAGCCCAGGCAATGGGGCATGCAGACAGAGAATGAGCAATCGTTTAGTCAGGCCACATGACTGTTTATTAACAAATCTTTCTACTGAGCTTAGGCAAGAGATACCGAGATAAGTCTGATGTTCTGAAACTCCCAAGCTTTCCTCAGCAGGGTAGAGTCTAGATTACCATGTCTTCCTAATCATCCTTTCTGTTGTGAATATCTGTCTTGACTTCAGGCCAGAACAACTCCAGTTTTGGCATTTTGTTTTGTTGGTCTATTTTTTCTGCTGATGAAGCCTGTTAAAATGGCTAGTGTACTGTCTGATGACCACAAGGGATGCACCTAGAGTGCACAATATGCAGCTAGAAGTGGGGAGGGCTGAAACCACTACTTAGGCTCTCTTGGTAACTTCTTGCCTACACAGCACTGTTAAAGAAGGCTAACAGGTAAACATATTTGAGGGCTTTGTGCCTGTGACTGGCTCCCCAAAATCAGTCAGTGCTTCAGGATGAAACTCCATGCCCATCTTCCTTGCAGTCACCATAGCAACCACATCAAAAAGGTTTCCTATCTCTCACATTGTTTTATTAGAATAGAAAATAAACCAACATAGCTTCTGAAATATGGAAAACTGAATTTTTGCTGTTTGAGGACTAATAAAAATACAGAGCATCAATGCCAATGCCTCTGGTGCTCACTGTGTCCTAATAGAGTAAGCCATTACCCTCAGACCTTGTATGTCTCAGTTTGAAATGTCAGCTGGTTTTCTGGATTGTAGCAACCTCTGCAAAGCTGCTTTGGTGTCCAGGAGAACCTTCCTCCTGCAGGTCTGAGATGCTGTTGTCTTCTTCTTGATCAGGCCTCTGCCTCCTCATCTCATGCTACATCTTTCATCTACTGTTGTTAAAAAAAAGTTACTTAACTCTTTGAAGGAAATAAAATATTTTTTTTAAAAAACAAATCTTGCAAAAAAAAAAGGGTATTGAATGGAGGGAGCATTGCCTCGGTAGGCTGTTTGAGCTTCCACTAAAGCAATATTCTTGGATTTTCTATTCCTTTCTTAATAAGGAAAAGAGCAAGCACTGGATTCTGCATGCTAAGTTTCAAAGCTTACACAAAAGCACTACATTTGTAGAGTCAGATTACTGAAGTCTTAAACTGTCCTCTCCTGGCTTCCTTGTAGGCTGATGGTCCCTTGTGGATACCATGGAGAGCACCATCTTCTTATCCTTTCAGAAGACACCCCATGATCCCATCCATGTGTGGCAGCCAGAATTTAAGAGTACCAGGGAGCTTTCCTGTCCAGCCAAGACTCATCCATAAAGTGTAGTATATAGCATACATAGTTAAGTGAATATGAAAATAAAATAAAAATCTTCCATCCTGCTAAAGACTGGCCTTCCAGAAAAAAGGATAACTTGAAAAAGACAGTTACTGAAGTGCTGATATAAAGGAAGCTTCAACTTTTTGAATAAATTGATTTTTTTAAGAAAGTGCACTGAGTTAAATAATTTATAATGATGATATAGGAACACTGCTCTATGGTTAGCAGTCTTGCATATAAGAAATGGAATGTAGTTAGCAGTAAGCAGCTAAGTGCATGGCATGACATTGATTAATATGCAGAACATCTCTGTCTTCAGGTTTCTGGAGTCAGTATTATGTTGTTATTAAGAACTGTGTATTAATACACATACCTGATATAATATTAACAAATAAACATTTGATTTTTTTAAAGGTACTGTATGATATCACATTCAAAACATTTCATAACAACAGTTTTATGATAACATTGATGCATTTAGTTCTCCCCTATTATATCCATTGCCAAGTATGAACACAGGTGCTGAATACCTGGAATAGTAATAAAAAAAAAATATGACTTCTGCTCATCACAATGTACTCACTTAAACTGTTTCTATATTCAAAGATACTACTACTTAAACAGAGAATATTAAGCCCAGCTCAGTTCTGGATATGATTCAGTTTGCTGTGAATGATTACCAAAGTAGACTATATTGCCCATCCCAGTTTCAACCTGCCCTAATTCCCTTTATGAGTTTATTATTTAGTGCTGGTTTAGTGCTCAGAGAGACCCAAACAGGAAGCGTCTGGGCGTTCTCTGTTCATGAAGTGGGTGGGATGGAGTTCTTTAGAGAAAACAAAATATGATCCACCTACAGATCATGTTAGGCCAGCTCCCCAATTTCCTCTAGAGTAGAACAGAGGCTTTTGTTGCCTTAGTTACTGGAACGATCTATTAGTCAACAGCAGAATCCCAGTCTCCAGACAGAACATCCTTCTGCATTTTTCATGGGAGCATAGAATGCGAAATGTCTACTTTTCTATTTTCTGTTATTTAAAAAAAACGTTATTTAACTC
This sequence comes from Dromococcyx pavoninus, assembly GCA_033558185.1. Classification (NCBI taxonomy): domain Eukaryota; kingdom Metazoa; phylum Chordata; class Aves; order Cuculiformes; family Neomorphidae; genus Dromococcyx; species Dromococcyx pavoninus. The sequence continues at coordinate 1,275,981 of JAUMJL010000104.1, read as the reverse complement.
TTTGAAGGAAACAAAATATATTTTTTAAAAAACAAATCTTGCAAAAAAAAGGGTTATTGAATGGAGGGAGCATTGCCTCGGTAGGCTGTTTGAGCTTCCACTAAAGCAATATTCCTGGATTTTCTATTCCTTTCTTAATAAGGAAAAGAGCAAGCACTGGATTCTGCATGCTAAGTTTCAAAGCTTACACAATAGCACTACATTTGTAGAGTCAGATAACTGAAGTCTAAAACTCATAGATGTTCCAGATGATAGGATTTTAAATTGTTCTCCTCGTTCAAGGTGTAGCCATTGTAGTGCTATCATCTATTTTTCCTTGGACACAAATCTGGAAAACACAATTCATCTGTTTCCCCTGTGAGGGATAATCAAGTACAAATTCTTTCCTTTAGTTTTGAAAACAAGAAGTTCAGCACAGTAATACTTGGGTGAAGTAACTTACATTGAAATGGGTGTCCAAAATAATAATTTTTAAGAAAATATAGCGTCCCAAAATACTGATGGATTCTCTTCTTTCCAAGAATGATGTGAAGTAGTGGTTTTATGGCTAAACCATTTCAGGTTCTACCTGAAATATATCTTAACTTGTGTGGCCATGGGCTCCCTTGCCCTGCTATTTGTTCTTCTAATCCCAGAGTGGTCCCCAGATACTGCTCACTGATAACACTTCTTTTTTCTTTTTTTTTGTGGGATTAAGGTTTAGTCATTTCAGTTCTGTGAGCTGACAGTGGAGCAAAATGAAGATCAGCACCCGAGCAATGAAGGGCTCAGGGTGGCCTGTTGGAATGGTGTGGCTGAGGTTAGGGTGAGTTCAAGGAGTTTGTATAGGAAAGTAATGCCATAGAAATACTTAGGCTAATCTAAATGAGAAAGCTAACATTTTCTACCTTATATCATTGCCTGCGATGAAGATCTAGTCACAATGCTGTTAATTTGTGTGATTTTGAGTACATTTGGAATTTTCATTTAGATTAATTCTGAGTTTAGAAGTTAATAACTAGATCTCTATAAGAACCTCATGTTACCATAAATCAACACTAGAATTCAGAACACTAGCATGTAATTTTAAAGCATTTTAATAAGGTTATTAATTTTACTTATATCATAATACATATTAAGAGAGTGCCCAAGTCTACTCCACCATTTTAGAAACTTGTGCTTTGTTCAGCTTAAAGTAAAATACATTTATTAGTACTTCCAATAAACTACTTCCAGTAATTTTTTGACCCTCATGCACTACAGTATTGTTACATTATTCAAACAGAAGAATATTGTTTAAATCTACCCCCTGCTGTTGTTTAAATGACAACATATTTAATACAAACATCACAAATGTGCATTACTTCAATTATTTTAATGTCTATTTCTACATGTTTCTTTTTCTAAACAGAAATTTCAGCTGAAATTACCAGTTTTAGTCCCCTTCCAAAACTAAAGATTGATTGAAAGTAGAAAGTTTTTTTTAATTCAATGACTGGCAGAACTGAAATTGTGGTAAAAACCTTTACAGTGGGATTTACAGTCCATTTCTTCAGCAGAGACTGTAAGCGGATCTGAACATTTAAGATGAAGGGGGTTGTTGGAACACAGTGTTATTTTATTTCAGGCTAATCTGTTTTATCACAAAGCTTATTATTTGTACTTACACAAAACATATCAAGAGTCATTGACAAACATTTGACAGAGAAATGCATGATCCTGCGCCTCAGACTGCAGGCCTGAATGTACACAGCCTGTCCTTATTCTCATTTCTAAAAGTAATTTTCTATAAGGATCTATCACACATTTGCTTTCACAGTTTCTGTGTATCTCCGTAGTTTTCATTCCTTGGTAAATGAAAGCATAATAGATGGCTTCTGGAGGCTGCCTTCAGTATAGTCATGTTAATTGAGGACATATAAAATACAGCTGTGACAAGCCTTTCTGAAAGTTTAGAAACTAAAAGCGTTTAATGGGAAGAGTGCTGGAATGACTCATACAGCTGACCAAAGGAGCCAACATGTACACATCAGCTTGTTTCTCAAAACACTTATCATTTTGATTTTAGAAAATTATGCTTGTTATGCAGAAATCAAAACCAGTGAAATATTTTATTTTGTGTGGAAACCAGTCTAAAAGTGAGAAAGGATAGCCTGAGCTCATGAGGTTCAACAAGGCCAAGTGCAAGGTCCTGCACTAGGGTCAAGGAAACCCTCAGTGTCGATACAGGCTGGTGGATGAAGAGATTGTGAGCAGCCATACAGAGAAGACCTGAGGGTCCTTGTGGATGAGAAGCTGGACATAAGCCAGCAATGTCAGGCTGCACCTGGAGTTCTGTGTTCAGTTTTGGTCCCTGCTATACAAAAAATATGCAAACAGGCTGGAGAGGATGCAGAGAAGGGCCTCTGACAATCAGAGTACTAGGAAACCTACCATAAGAAAGAAGGATGACAGAACTGGGTTTGTTCAGCCTTGAGAAGAGAAGGCTTAGGGAAGACCTTATTACCATGTAACAGTACACAAAGGGCATCTGCCTAGAGGATGGAGACTCCCTTTTTCTGAGTCAACATGGAAAAGACAAGGGGTAATGGATATAAGTTGCTCCTGAGGAGATTCCTATTTGATTCCAGAAGAGTATTTTTCACTGTGAGAACAGTTAAGCACTGGAAAAATCTCCCCAGGGAAGTTGGGATTCCTCTATACTGGACACTTCTAAGGCCCAGCTTGACAGGGTGCTGGGATATCTCACTTAAACTATATGTAACGTACAGTTACAGTTGGACTTCATGATCTCAAAGGTCTTTTCGAAACAAGCAATTCTATGACTCTATGATTTTATATGTATAACCCAAAAAGGTTGGACCAGATGATCCCTGAGGTCCCTTCCAACCTGGCATTCTACAACTGAGATTTTTGAGGATGAGAAGAGAGCCGGGATACACAGTGTGCAGGTGTGCCAAGAGCGTTCTCTCAGCTCCCAGGAGTGGGCGATACATGCCATCACACGAACAGAAAAAAAAAAACCCACGAAAACCTCCAAACAGCACGATTCACAGAGAAATAAGAAATTCGAGGCTTCCCCCAAAGCTCCTTTCACGAAATGCAGGGCCACGGGGAAAGGATATCAGGCCATTGCGCCGAGTTAAAAGTCCGAGGGTTGCGCCGCGCCTGGGAGCAGGCGCCAGCGCTGCGCGGGGAGGGTGGCCAGGCGGCAGCTCCGTGCTCTCAGCGCGGCCACAGCCCCGCGCATCTCAGCGCGTCCGCAGCAACGGCGGCGGCAGCGCGGAGCGGGGCCATGGGCAGCCCGCGGGCCACCGCGCCAGGGCAGCAGCTCCGCGCTCTCTTCTACGCGATACCGCCCGGCGAGAGCTCCTTCCGCACTGTGGAGGAGGTGCCCGACTACGTGGAAAAGGTGAGAGCCCCCTGCCCTCCTCTCTCCTCCCCCCACAGCATCCTTCGCCGTCCCCTCCGCCCACCTTGCGCGCACGCGCAGCCGCCGCCTGCCTTTTTTGTCCTAAAGCCATAGGCGGCCCTAGGAAACGATGTCCGCTCAAGGGCACCTAAATTAAGATTAAATGTCTTGTCTTTCTCTGTCCGGTTTCAATCCTTTACTCTCTGCAAGCTGCCTGTGTAAACAGCCTATGTAACCGTGCACCCTATTTTAATGTATTTTAAATGAAGGCTCAGATGGTTTCTCCTTATGCCAGGAGTTAGTTTTCAGAGAAGTGCCCCAAATATCTGAGGGTTGATGCTAACATTTTTAGCATCTATAGTGACAGCAAACTGAACTGAGTAAATCAGAAAACATGATGCTATGTTTGGCTCTTACTGTTCTTAAAGCAAGCAAAAAATCAGGTGTCTTCGTGCCTTTAAGATAAGTGCTACAAACTCAGAGGTAGAAGAAATTCTATATAAAATAAGAAAATAAAGATTGTTTAAGAGAATGAGAACAAATATTTGTGTTGGGACAGTACTGTCTCCTAAAGCTCCAACACAAGAGTACAGAGGTCAGGGGTGAGAACTCCCTTGTCAGCAGGCAGCAACATATCCCTCCCTCCCCTCCTGCCCTGATGGCTTATCCACTTATATGAAGGTACCTTTGCTCCCTTCTGTCCTTTGTATTGCACATGCCTTAGTGCCAAGCTCCAGATGAACCTGGAACCAATGTGAACTTTTCATGGAGACAGCAGGTAAACACTATTTTGCCTTTGGCAAAGTAAATTCAGTCCAGCTTCACCAAAGATCCACACTTTTCAACAGGCAGTTCTGTTAGCTTTGACTAACTCCTCTGCCAGGTAAACCTTGGACTGCCACCCAGCAGCTGTTATTGGGTAGCAAATGGGGGTTACACGGGTTGTGCAGAGTAGTGCAGCACTGTCAGCAGCTTTCTGGGAATCACAGTATGCAGCAGCTCATGCATGTTATCAGCAAGCGTTGCCCTTCTGGATAGGGTAAGCAGACAGTTGCTGCAAACCCAGCCTGCGTGTGCAGTGTCTGGTCAGTGAACTGCTTTTCTCGGAAGCATTTTCTGACTGAGCTATAGCATCACCATCAAGAAAGACTGTCTAGAGCTTGACAGTTTTGGCTAGTCAGCTGAGCTCTCCTTTCAGTTCTGTCTATTGCCTATCTTAATTTTAATGTTCCCACATTTCTAACCGAGTATCATTCACTTTCTTGCTGGCAGAGTTCTTTAACATCTGTGGGCTTTCTTCTGCTATGCAGACCTGTGCAATATTCAGCTCAGACCTTGGCCAAACCTGGAATTATTTTTACAGGGGCCTCAGCTGTGAAAGTTTGTGGAAGTGTTCTTTATACTTTGTGTTGTAAAAATGCTGGCAGGCTTCTGCTGTTGTAGAGCACCATTGCGATAAGTTTGTAAGGGAATATATACCTCGCAAAAAACTACACAAAAAAATTTTCCCATTACAGTTATACTTTCCTATAATTTCTATCTTGGGTTAGTTGTACTAGAATCCATCCCCTCCCCAACAGTGCATTTGTTGCCAGAACAGATCTTTTGATGCTTTATTAGGTGGATGTATAAAAGCCTTATAGTGATACAACTGTCTTAACTTTATGGCTTTTGTCTGAGCTTAGCCAGTGTTCATACCTCTTCTTCTGGCCATGCGTTTGTGAGTCAAAGGTAGCTATCTACATTTCTTCTCCACTATTGTTCATTTGACCTACTGTTCTGGTAGCTTCTCTTGGACTATTTAGGGAACACCTGCAAGAGGAGCAGATCCATTTGATTCAGCAGGGCTAGATTTAATAGTGACCTGATGAGCCATTCAGGGAGGACTTGGAGTGATAGCCCATTGAGTTGGTACAAATACAGAAGATGTCTCAGCACAGAACAAAAAAAAATTCTAGTGTAGAACTGGTAATAAAGAAAGGCCTCAGCTGAAACAATTAACTCTAAAGGACAGTAATGATGATGCAGCTATTGAAACAAACTACTAATTGCGTTAGTGTCTCCTAAGTTGTGGTTTAATTTTGTTTTTTCCTCAGACAATGTGTGGAAGTGGGATTTAGATATCAGCTCTGTGATCTATCGTGTAATGGATCAGCGTTATCTCTAGTACATTAGATCACATGGCTACAGCTGTGAAGTTATGCACCTTCCAACATTAGGCAGGTGGCAGAACCTTCTAATCACTCAAATATTCATGTTTTTAGTGCTCTGCAAATTGAATACTTTGATGATGTACAAAATATGTGCACTTCATAGGAGTAGCTCCTTTGAGCTAGAGTCAGCTATGTTGTTGTATTTGGGCAGCAAATGACAGCTCTGCTTTTGAGAACAGAATAACTTAACTTATGCGATGTACTTTCTGGCTGTGTTTACATTATTTCCGTTTTCAGAGGCAGGACAGGTCCCAGTCCCTGCATCCTTCTCTATATGTTGGCAGAGCTGTACCTGAAGGGCCCAAGTCCTGTTTAAAACATGAGCTGATGAGCTACCAGTGACTAGCAGTAAAGCAGTAAAGCTCTGCAGCAGTCCCTAGGGAAAAGTCAACCTTCCATATCTGGTCCAAAATTCTAGAAAAGGGGTTCAAATCATGAACCATAATCATAGAATTTATTTTTATGTGAGCCTTTGTTATGTAGAATTTGAAACCCCTGATTTTCCCCGATTTTGAGGAAGGGAAAAGAAACTGTAAGTCAGTTTTCTTTTTCCAGGGTAGAACATCCTGACTTTTATAATGTATACTCATGCTTACCCTGTCCTTTCATGAGTATCCTCTTTCCTATGAACATGAGATTATGCTCTGCATGCTCTGTTTTTTTATTATTATTATTTTCTCATAATCTGCAGATAGGCAGATGGAGTGCTGTTTTTTGTTTGCTGAATATAGTTTTAATGAACTTTTCTCCTTCACTTCTCTCCTTGCTACATTCCTTTGCTGAGAGCCCCAGAATGAAACCTGAAATTTAATTATCACTGTTTTTCTATTTACTCTCTGCTTTTGAGAGCCTAGGATTAATTCAGTTCACATTTACACTCAATTCACGTTTTAGGCATTGCCTCTAAATAATGAGGCACAGAACTTTTGTATTTAGTTTTACATGAAAGTTGAAATTTTTATGTTATAGGAACCTGGGACTTTAAGAAAACAGGAAGTGTTTCAAGACTTGCAATAAACCCATCAATTTATGCAGAGTTTCAACTTGGAATATTATTTTTTTAACTGTATAAAGCAAAAACGGATTTTAATCTGTCCTTTGCATTGTATAAGAGTTGGTTACTTATAAGGGAGCCCCTCCCACTCAGTGCTGAGAGTAAGACTTTCAAGTTATGGATCAGTTATTCAAGTAAAACACAAGCTAATGCAAATCTCCATTAAGTATTTCTGGTAATAGATGAAGAGAAAGAAACTGGAAGCAGAAATTAAAACATTTATAGACCAGAAGATATCGAAAGAATCCATCATCTGACTCTGACCTGTGATGCCAACAGTGGCTGTTTCTTAACTTTGTGCCATTTTGTTTGTAGGGGTAATCCTTGAAAACTTTTGCAGAGCTACGTATCCTCAACTGGTTCCTTAAATGTCTTCATTGTCATTTTAACTTAAACAAAAAAAGAAAAAAATGGTTAGGCTGCTGAGACTGCTGTCTATCTTACTGACTGTATCCTTTTTTTACCTGCATTATTTGCATTATCCTTCTGCTGGTTTACAGCTGTTTGGGACAGAGAGTGCCTTTTCCTTTTGTTTGTATGGCATTTAGCATGGTGTGCTCCTGCTCCATGGCAGTAGTTGTTTGATGTTACAGTCACATAAATAATACGTACTAGTCTTGACATAGTTGATCCTGTTGATCTGCTTTGGACAAAGCTTAATGTAGGTGTGTGGGCCAGAGTAGTAATTTCTTATATACTAAGAGGTATACCATAAATCTGTTTTTCGCAATTTCCTTGATGGTCAGGAGGATGAAGCTGCCTGAATGTTTCTCTGTCCTCCTTGCTAGGACACTCCGTATTTATGAGTAAAAAAGTGCTGTCAAATGCTTGGCTGTCTCCAGCTTCACAGGGGGAAGAAAATATTTAATGAAGTCAATTGGAAAGAAGTTATGTTAGTGCATATTAGTATAAAGTCAAGTATTTTAACCATTTCAGAGGTTCGCAGATAAAGTGAATTGCCACATAGAATAGAGGTATTGTATCTTTCCTATTCAATATTTTCATTTAATGAATAAAGCATCACACTTTTTCTGTCCTGAGCCCATCCAGTTTGTTGTGGAGCTACTGCTGTTCCGTAACTCTGAGCTTCCTGTAGTCTGTGCTGAACCTGGCTGCTGATATTGTGGTCAAGTGTTTCTTAGTTGTTCTTAATGGGACCCTTTTTACCTCTGTGTACAGCTGTGGTCATCAACCTTTGTTTGACAAGTTAAGAATCTGTTCTTTAGTTGTATCTATTACAAAAAGTACATTAATAGTCTTGTCCACTTAGAAATGAATCAGCTACAGCAAAACAGGGAGTATTTGTATTTTCCTAGAATGTTTCAATGATTGCAAAAGGGAGGTCAGGGAGTGTGTTTTTTATTTCTTTCTTTATATATAATTTATTTCAAATATTCAAAGATTTACCACATTGGTTTTCTTGGGTGCTGTTTAGGCTTCATCCATAACTCGTTCTTTACTTTGAAAGTTTTTACATCATCATTTAGTGCATATCCCAACCTGATTTTCAGATAACTTAAATGCTGTTAAAGAGCAAGCTAGGCATCTAAATTAAAAAGTGCGATGTTAATATTAATCTCTGTTCATCTGTTATTGTAACCTAACCCCGAGCTGCTATAGTTTATGAACTTTCACATTTCCTAGACGCTATAAATCTCTTGCTGCTTGCATGGTTTGAATCATCCCATTCTTCTTCGACAGAGCAATCTGGTCTATATCCATCTTAGTCTCTTTAGTGTCCCAGCCTGGTAGGAATTCTCGGATCATATCTCACTTGGCAACAAAAATGAACACCTTCCAAAGTGCAATGATATTTGTGGAGGCAACATGCTTCTTCCATTAAAAAGTTGTATGGGTAGGAGCAGCCTCTCTGCTACAGCAGTGCAGCTTGGAGGATCTGTGGATCTATGTGTATTTGCAGGTCATTTGAAGAGAGCAGCAGAAGACTGCAAGTTTGGCAGTGTGATACCTCCCATAATGGTCTAGAAAGTCTCGCTGGTCTTGTGTTTCTCTAGCCCTGCAAAACATGGTGGGAATTTTGTGTCTTCATACCACAAAGAAGGAATTGTCATTCTGAATGTTTCCAAGGTCACCTGAAGGTTTTCCACAGAGTGAGGGAGGCAGCTGAAGGAACATTTCATGTGCATAGAGATTTCACGCAAGTAAATCACAAACCTTATGGGGTTTGGTGGTAGTGGCCCATATGCTGCCACTGCCTCATCATTTCTTTCACCCATGAAGTGCAGGGAATGCTAGGGCTTCAGCAAAAAAGCATATAGCTTTCCAATTACTATTACTTAATCCTTTTTCTTGCCTGTGCTAATGCAAATTTGTGAACAGCTGTAACAATCTTTCTGCGATTCTGTTTTACCTTGTCGTTAACAAATATTGCTGCTCTCACTGATTTACTTGAATATGAGAAATACGAGTTTGGAAAGACTTTTGTGTTTTATTTTGATTCCATATAACAATTTAAATTTATGTGCAGAAGATAGAGAAGAAGATAGTATGGGTGGAGTTTAGCATACTGGATTTATGCTGGTGTTATGGATTAAATGGTAGCTTTTGTTGCACTGATTTGTAGTGTCCATGTGGAGCTTCAAGTTCCAGTAGAAGCTAATAAGGTGCCAGTCAGCTTGAAGTACTAGCTGCATAAACTGCTGTTAGGAAAGCTGAATCTAGTTCTATATGTGTTGTGACTTCTTTTCTTCAAACTCTTTTTCAGAGTATTCCATTCTTTATTGCTTTTATTGGGCTGGAGTTTTTTGTCAGCTGGGTTCAGAAGCGTAAGCTGCCGGGTCGCATCAATGATGGCATAAGTTCTCTTTCTTTAGGTATCCTGTCTCGACTGCCAGAGTAAGTATACATGTAATATTAGCTAAGGTTGTTTTTAATCACTAAGAAGGAAGAAAAGAGAACTATATATTGAAGGTGTTATTGCTAACCCAAAATGATTAAATAAGGCATCTGGATCTTACTTTGCTAAAATGTAGTTGCATAAAGAGTGTGAATTTCTTTCTAATCTGTAAGGCTGAATACGATACTTGCACAATATTTTCCAGCTCCAATTATATTCATTTATATTTGATTGTGGCTGATTCTGGGACTTCAGCTGACTTGATCATATCTTATGTTAGATTGTATGTTAAAATCTGTGTTTTCTTTCATTAAACTTCAGAAAGAAGAAAACAAAAAGCACAAACTATGTTAATTTTTTTCATTATTCTTTTAAAATGAAATTGTGTGCATATATGCATATTGATAGAATTGTGAATATGCATGTGATCCAAAGTTCTTTGAACTCAGTCATAATCTTGTGTTTGACTTCAGGGGATTTTAATGCTTGAGAGAACTGTTGCAACATGATAATCTAATCTATTCTCCAATGTAAAGGCTATAAGGTTCACCTGAATTAGTTTGTGGTGAACAGAGTTGTTTTTTTAAGAAGTATTCTGGAATCCCCAAAATAAGGTTATGGAACTGTTGGAACAGGTCCAGAGGAAGCCACAAAGGGGATCAGAGGGCTGGAGAGCCTCTGCTATGCGGGCTGGTTGGGAGAGTTGGGGTTGTTCATACTGGAGAAGAGAAGGCTCCAGGGAGACCTTATAGCAGCCTTCCAGTGCCTAAAGGGGGCTACAGGAAAGCTGGGAAGGGACTTTATACAAGGCTATGGTGTGATAGAATGAGGGGGAATGGCTTTAAACTTGAAGGGAGAAGATTCAGATTAGACATTATGAAGAAATTCTTCACAATGAGGGTGGTGAGGCACTGGCACAGGTTGCCCAGGGAAGCTGTGGATGCCCCTTCCTTGAAGTGTGCAAAGCCAGGTTGGATAGGGCCTTGAGAGCCTGGTCTGGTGGGAGGTGTCCCTGCTCATGGTGGGGGGTTGGAATGAGATGATCTTTAAGGTCCCTTCCAACACAAACAATTATGTGATTCTAAATATACACTGTAGATTAGTAAATATCTAGTAACATGGAATTGAGCAAACTCTTTATATAAATTTCTGTAATTGTTTTTCAGGAGCTTTAATTACTTCTTAGTAAGATCATGTTTTAGATCTGCCTTTACAAGATGTGTGTTTCCAGATGATAGAATTTATTACATCTTTTCTGTTAAAATGGGATTACATTTCTATTCCCCGTATGAATTACATTTTAGTATCAAAATGCAGATAAGCTTTCATTACATGGAAAAATAGTTTCTATTATTTGCATTTACTATATGGTATATTTTCAAGTCTTTCAATTATTCCCACAGTCCTTTTTCTGAATCCTCTTCAGTTTTTTAGCTTTCTTAGTGTTGATGTCTCAAGTGCACTCTATTTCAGAAATTACTGCATCATTGCCTAATAATGAAGCAATTTGATTTCGGCTTGTTGTTCCTCCCTTTGTATGTCCCAGGTCCTTTGTGCTTCCATCCCTTAATAGCTTTTAGATTCTGTGGCTTACCTTACTCCTTCGTAAGCAATATCTTCTTGTATTTGACCACAGAAATACATGGACTGTACATTTGGTCTACCTGATATAGTTTGAATCCATGAAATTTTGTCTTTGTTACTTGGAGATCCATGGGTTTTTTCATGGCAAATTTTACTAGAAATCTTCTGTTTTGATCCACGTTATTGATAAAATACAGTAAAAGAGCACAGCATCAAAAAATTATCCCTTCTAGTAATTAGCACCCTGAAATTGTCCAATTTTTCTGAAAAGTGTAAATCACCTACTTTGTAATCTATTGAATATTTGACAGTTAGTTGATTTTTTTCTCTTAAAAAACTTTCCAATCAAGAAAAGTTTTAACAAGGTATATGTCTGTGCATTTAATTTAGGTACAAAGACAACTTCTAATGGATTGTCTTAGTTATTAGTGGTAAATATCATAGATTAAGTCTTTTAAGGAGTTGGTCATTAGAGACACTCTCTGAAACTCTTCCTGTGTCTGCAAATAAGAGCCATGAGATTTCAGCATGTGAAATATTAAAACATAAAATAACGTCTAAGTTGTTTGAGAATTTTGTGGAGCTATTCTTACATCTACGTACAACCCATATTCAAATTATTTTGTTGCTTTTTATGTGACTTGTGAGAATAATCTTGAAGGAGAAGCATTCAATTTTTCATTATATTTTAAACTGTAATAAATTAAATAGTTATTGATACATTAGTCTTGTTTGCACCAACACACAAACCTGATAAAGACTTACTCTAGTTTGCCTGCATCTAATATTGGAATAATTCAAATGTCATTTCTTCAACTTAGCCCACATTTTCTAGACAGTCATATATTTCACAGGTTTACCATGCGAAATGCTTGTTTTCTTTAATCTGAAATATTCAGGACAGATTAAGTTAAACAAGGGGACTGAGATACATATAAAGTAAGTTTGAATGGGTTTGCAAGGCCTTTTGGCTTGATTTTAGGAGTACTGAAATGCTTCAGATGCACTTACTCCTGGAACAAATGCTTGCTAAGAAAACTAGTGTTGCGTGTGGAACGCAGCTTTGCAAAGTGCTGAGTAGTTTTATTATTTTGGCACTCAGTACTTTGCTGCAGAATTTGGCTTGTGGGCTGTGCAGTTTTCTTTTGGATAAGAATTATTTTGCAACTTTGTTTCAACTGAGTGAACCAAGTGATCCTTAATGACATAAACTTCACAGGCAAATCTGCATGATGGGTACACTTATTCATTCCTACACCAGCACAATACATCTCTTCCAGGTTGCTTGTTTTGATCTCATAGCTGAAAATACAAGACCTCCCTCAGCAGTTGTTTCTGAAAAAGAGTTCTGTAAAACTTTTAAGTTTCTGGCTTGACGTGAAACAAGCAAGCAAAAGCCAGCCAGACTTTCTAAATTATTTAATTGCATATTAATATCTGAATTATAACGGTGAGTGCCTAGTCTAAGAGGAGTTGTGAATAATAGACTGGCTAAAAGGTCTTGAACTGAAAAAACAGAACAGTTTAAACTTCGGTCTTTTGCTTCCATGGTGTGAAAGAAGTGGGTCAGAAAAAAAAGAAAGAAAACAAATGCACATGCAAAATCTGTTGCTAAGACTTTCACTGCAGTCTTTCCCTTTCAGGCTTAAAAAAAGATAGGGAAAGCTGACAGAAACTGCTAAAACAATATTTCAGCAGAACCCACAGCATCAGGGGAAATAGTAGTGCAAATCATTAACAGCTGAAGGTTAGATTAACACACCATTGATTGTATCCTCTCCCAGGGACTAATTTTCATTTTCTCAACTAGCAGCAATGGTTTGCCACTTCCTTAAAAAAATCTGTGGTGGAATCTAAAATGGTGGGTTTCAGTCTATTACTTAGAATAGAGCTTCAGATGCATCATTGCAAAGAGGTCTGTGTGTTTAATGAAAAAAATAGGTGTCACAGACCATATTCAGCCTTTGAGTATGTTTTTCCATTTCACAGTCTGTATAACAGAAGTACTGCATATCTTGAGGGAAAACAGTATTTATTCAGTGTTCCTTACTTCATTGTTGGAGAAAATGCAAATCATAAATTGTTAATATTGGTATGCCAAATATTAAAACTGTAGGTGCAAGAAGAAAGGTTTAATTGGACAAGGCAACGTGTTTTGTTTTTATACTTATTAGACTCAGCAGCATGTAGTAAGTTGAATTGCTTTGTGTGTACAAATCGTCTCTTGTAAAATAGCCCATATATTTCTTAAAGATGCTTTTCTGTGCCTTAGTGCATACTATGCATGCCTGTGCATGTATGAATACTAAATGTTATATGTAATGAAAAATAATTTGGGGGAAAGGGAGCAACTTGAATTGCTAAGCTTACTCCCAACATCCTAAATGTTGGTGGTTAAAAAATTACTGAGAGCTTTTATTCTAAATAAATAAATAAATAACTTTTCCTAACTAACCATTGCCAGGAGACTTGAAATGCTGCCTTAAAAATATTCTCCCAAGAGAACGTTTATTTTGGGTATAAATATCCACTATACAAGTATGTGCATTATTTCATATTGGCCCATTTCTTGTTTTAAAGCAGCAGAATATAAATCAAATAAGAAAGTGTTTGGGGGATAACTGAGGTAGGTACATTTTCAAACTAGTTGGGAAAGTCTCCGTTCTTTATGGTCGTGTTCAATTGCCAAATTTTGTGTTCAACACCGCAACACAGTCATAACTGTAAGAGCGTGCATATATATATGTCTAACAGTTTTGTCAGTCAAGTCTGCAATGAACTTCTCCATTTCTAAAAAGAACATTACAATTTTTATATATTATTTACGTTGGATTTTGAAACAGAGGAAGTTAAAGTTCTCTGAAGTGTTTTTCAATATCACAAAGGAACGAGAAAAATACTTACTGATTACTTCATGTCCTTATGCATCTTATTGCACATGAGCAATGATTGAACCAAAAGAGTACAAATCCTGTTTCTCCTGTAAACCAGTATTGTTGTACATAATCTGGATTTTAAATAATCTTTTTCTAGAAGTTAGATTGAAGAGGCTGTTTCATGTACATTTTAGGCCAATGCTATTGCCAAATAAAGTGCCTTTGTCTGACTGTACTTTTGGTTGCTCATTCCTTCATCTGCACCTTGGCTTGCCTCTGCCAGTGTCAGTATTTGTATTACCCTATGCTGAAGTGGCTGAGGAAGCAGATCCAGCAAACCTACTCACCCCCCCATCATATTAAATTGCATCAGGTTTTACTGTGAAAAATCATGTATCAGAACAAGAAACTGGCTTAGTAAAAAGCAGTTAGGGTTGCAGGATAAGGAATACTTAATTGTTTTGTAGCATTCCTGAGTTATCAGCTTTAAAACGTATGTAGAATTGCAGTCTGAAACCAGAAGTTTAAATTCTTAAGAACAGCACAATGCAGAGCTGATTTGAATAGACTTGTTTCAAGTTGGTGCAAGCAGTTCACCGAACACAAAATACTTGCCTGGACGGATTTATCCATTAGAAGTATGTCGTGGTTTCCCGAAGTATCTACTAGATACTTCACATATAACTGTAGTAAATTATAATCTCATAGATTAGTGATTGCATCTCTTGGAAGAAAATTTGATACATCAGTTTCTCAAAAATTATATTTTCACTTCAAGACTTTTTAGGTACATTTTTTCCTCCACATCTGCTTGACTAAGGCTTTGGACAGATGTTTATTTAGAGCATATTCAGATGTGTTGCTTCTGATCCAGCTGCCCCTTCAGATCTGCCAACATAACTGCACATTTAATTGCTCCCTAACCTGGTCCTGACAAAATGATCCAGCTAAAAGCAAAAACAAAAGCCCCCCAAGAACTATAAAAGAGGTGTTTAAGCTCAGCTGCATTCATTTTGACAGAGCCAGGTCAGGGAGCAACTATGCATGCAATTATGGTGGCAGGTCTGAGGGCTGGTAACCACCACACTTAAGGCAGTGATGAGCAGTTGGGGCTAAACTGAGAAGGTAATCACTTAACCTGATTAAATGGCAAGTAAAGCTGCTACGCCATGCTGTGCCCCTAAACCAACCTGACTTCTGGACACTTGCTCTTGTGTCCTTCCTGTACTCATTTATGCAGTCCTCCCTTTCTCTTGTGTTGGTTCAGGTGCTCATCTGACCCTGTGCAGAGGTATTTCAGTTAACTGGGAGCAAAAAGATATTTGCTTAAGGCAAAGAGATGGGCAAGTGAGTGGGAATGTGGTAACCAAGACCTGGATTGGCTCAGACTCTGCTGAACCTGGAGTCATGACCTTGCCTGCAGCAGCTAGCTGTGGCAATTTAAGACACTACCTGTCAATGGATGCTCCCAAAAATCAGGGTTTTAATAGGTAGCAAGCCTGAAGAGACAGAATTTACTCACTTCCCCATTCCTCCCACTCTCCAAATAGTGCTAGGTTGTTAACATATTTCATAAGAGCATTCTCCTGGTCGTGTACACCCATGTACACTGCTAACTGTTCTCATATTTTGCCAAAGGTCACAACTCTCACAGCACTGTCAGAGCAGGTTTCGAAATGACTCACTAATCTTCTGTAGGTAAAGCAGTCAGAGTAGGATAAAGAGTTTCAGTAGGGGGGTAGTGCTGTGCAGTAGGAGCTGGTGACATTTTCAATGGGCAAATAAGATTCTGGAAGTCAGTTTAAGTTCATGACTGTTAACTTCCTATGTGAACAATTTTTGTTTGGTCTGATTACGTTCTTTTTATCTGGTTTGTCATCATGAATTGAGTGGAACTAAATCAGTAAACATAAGAATAATTAATCCACACAAAAGTTATTATCTTCTTAGAGCATAAATTTTGCACAGTTTTATAAATGTGATGTAAACTGTGCTGTGGTTTTGGCAAGTCCAAATCCAGCTGTTTCCTGGAAAACATGCTAATGTTTCCTGCCTGCCATCACATGCTCAACACCACCTCCCCAGTACCCTGTTACTGTCTTACTGTCTCCATTTCGCTCAGTGGTGAGTCCTTCCCAGGCACATCAGCAGCATTACCTAAACTGTAGAACTTTGCTAACCTGTTTAATTTTGTTTGAAGCAGGCTGGAGAGCACCCATGTGGGCAGAGGTGCTGGGAGAGCAGAAGAGTACCAATGAGCAGCTCTAGACAGACCAGCGTGTGTGGAATACTACTCTTTTGGTGATGACTAAGGAAAATTCTGAGCTTAAAACTCTGGAGTTTATGATGAAGTGTCATAAAAGCTACTAAACATTAAAAAGAAAGATTTGGGAGAGAGACTTGGGAAAGTTGGGATGTTCTCAAACTAGTTGAGTGAAACAAATGGTAGTCCCTTCCTATCATAATGTTCTAGAGATTGCTGTATTTCACAGAAGCCTGTCAGGGAGCCACTTACATTTTTAGGTTGTGATCTCTTGCAGACACAGCTGTTTGCAGAACAGCTACAACCTTAGTATTGCATCATTGCCTTTTTCCATACAGTGGGGCCAGTGAAGGACTTGGTGATTGCCTTTTTGTGAAACTCAGGTCCCAAGTTTGCACCTGCCCTGTGTTTAGAAACAAAGAGAAGCTGTCAGTGTTTGGTTTTAGATATACTTGTGCTCTACTGTGAAAGTACAGACCATGAACTGAGTTCACTCTTATTGGAAATATGTTATTAAGAAGTTCAGTAGTCTCTGTTGCTCACAGAATATCCCAGTTTATCAAACCCATTAAATGTTGTGTAGATTTTTGTCCCATGTTTCTGTATTTTTCTTTAAGATAAATTTTTTCAGTTTGCATGCCTTTTAAAAAAAACTCTAAGGAACTGCTACTGTGGAGTACTGACTGAAGCACTTTTCTGCTAAAAGAGGAATTAAGCTTAAATCAGGATTCCACTAGATGGAGCACAGGGGTAGCATTTTTAGAGCTGGCCAACCTGTTTTCCTGGGTCAACACCCAGAAGTTATGGAAACTGGGGAAAAATGTCTCTTAATGATTTTGTAAATCCGTGTCAAAGATCTGAAAAGAATAGACTTTCACCACTGTGTATATAATGGACAAAACCACACTATTTTTTTTTTAAAACGGAAGTATGAGCAAAGCACTTCAACAAAAATTCTCATATAAATATTTTTCATCGTTTCACAATTTGATGTGCTATGACGTCTCTGAATTTGTTTCACTATATTTTTATAGACCCGAAGAACAGTCGTCTGTTACTACTTCCTTTATTCTAGATAAATTCAGAAGAACTAGTCCGAGTTGGATAGAATACTCATTTCTCTTTCTTCATTACTTCTACTTATATGTGACCTTTGAAAATATTATGGGCTTGTTCCTAATGTAACTTAAAGTGTAATTCGAATTTGCTGACTTCAGTGGAACAACCAAGTAGGAGAGATCAAAATCAGATCTTCTATTGGAATAAGGTAGTAAGTAAGCATTTGCATAACATTTATATGGTGCTTTTCATACAAAGATTGAAAATTTAGTGAGTTGCATTACAAAACCTTCTAGAGTCTCCCAGTGTTGCCTGCCCTGAATTTACTGCAACAGAATTTACTTCCCAGTATGCTGGGCAGGTAGAAGTAGGTCTAAAGAAATAAAACTTCCATTACCGTAAAGGAAGAAGAATAAGCTGCAATGCCAGAAGCTCAGCTGTATTGACATTTTTATACTGGGATTTGTAATCTTTTAAAGATCACATGTAATTAAATTTACTAGAAGATGTTGTGTAAACTTAGGGCACAATGTGTTACTGCCATGGAGTATCACTAAAGGCAGTGGAACTTTTCATGAAAATATTTAAGTTGTGTTGGATTATTAATTGATTGCTTATTTATGTGTGAAAGAGCAAAGATATACAATAAGTGACTTGAATTATATAGGCAGGACTTGGACTTAATAATAAAAAAGCATAAAATTGACTTTTCTTTTCCTTCAGTCCTGTCATTCTTGATTTTTTTTCCATTTACTACTCTAAATTGATATTAGTGTCTTAAAGTAGAGGATTAAACGTGAAGTGCAGCAGGAACAGGTTTGGTGTAGAAAAGGTCAGCTCTGTCAAACAAAACATTATGCAATACTGCATGTAATACAACTAGTAGGGATATCAAACTCACCTCTATTTTACTTAATTTTGCATTTGATAGTGTTTTTTTCCTCCTTGAGGAAAACTGGGGATTTGCATTATTTAGGCTAAAATGCCAGAGAAGAACATCATACTGAGGAAGAGGAGAAACTTTGATTCAGGTTTTGTGTCTGGTGGGAACATTTTCTCAAAATGTAGGTGTGATTTCCTGTAATCAAGGACTTTCCAGAGCCTGATAATAATTTCCCAGCTGTATCATTCTGGTGAATTATTTTTTAGCCTTGGGTTACTTCATGACTAGTTTTGCATATTAAGAATGGGAGAGGACCATATTCATCTTGATGATAGAAAACAGGGAATAGAACTCCCACAGCTCCCTCTCCCCTTCCCTCCACCTTGTGGAAAGTTTGGCTTTGTGATAAAGCGTGAAAAAAGCCTTGACTGCAGTATGTCAGGCATATTTCAGCTCGATTTGTGTCAACCCTAATAAGTCAGCTGACAAAGTAATAAATTGGATGTCTGTTCAAGACCTGGCACCTGTACAGGAAATAAAAGAGGATTTCAGTTGCAAGAGGTTTGCTTTGTTTTGCAAATGGACCTTTTCTCAAGGCCCCTCTACCTCCTCCCCCCTTCTCCTCTTTACTGAAATCATATTATCAAAAAGTTTATTTCAATTTTGACTTTAGCCAGTTTTTCTTCTGGAAAAGAAAGCTCTATGACTGTCTTTGGAAATGGAAATCCTTATACTTTCTACTCTGAAACAAAGGCTTGCAGAACATTTAATTATTCATGTATCCTGCTTTTACATATATGGTCTGAATAATTTCAAATTATTGAGGAGAAGCTGCCTTTGTTCAGCATTTTGAAACCTTACATTCATGTAGTTTGAATCAGGCTAGGAAAATGGATTTACTTAACCTGGGGAAACTGTATTAGTAATATCTCACTATTTTTAATGATAATATAACCTTGTGACCAGGGTGTCTTAACATGTTTCTCTGTGTCCGACCTCCAAGGATGCAAGTCTGTCAAAGCCCCTGAGAGCCGAGCTTTTGTAGGTCCAGCTGTAGGGTTGTGTTTTTAGCTCAGGGGCCCCAGGTCAGTTCCCAGTGTGATGTGAGGTGGTGACTGCACTAGTGGCAAGAGCCAAGACTGTTTCTTTGGGTTTCCATGCATCTTCCTCCGTGCTCAGAAGAAAGACAACAACTACTGCCTCTGACCCTTTTCCCTTTTGGTTACTGTCCTGGGCACTGTGGAAGAGGTTTCCTAAAACCTTGGTTTCAGACTCTAAGACTTATCTCTGAGTTTGAGAAAGTAAAACAAGACCTTGTGTTCTTTGAAAAGAGGCCTTTTCTTCCAATTGAATTTCCTTCACCTTTTCCCTCCTTCATTATCCCCAAGGGATCTATGCTAAGTAGATCTTCATGTCCACATGGAGAGTTCATCTCCCAGAATTTCCTTCTTGGACTTTTTTAATTAGAGGAAGTGATAATCCGACCCAGTGGAAGGCGAAGGGGGGGAAATGGTTTATTTAAACAAATATTACAACCTTTGAGTAAAGTATGTATGAACTTTAGAAACAAGGAGATGAGAACCCTCTCTCAAAGTCAGAACAGTTGCCTAAGTGCATACTTTGCACACAATAAGAAAATTTTCAGGAGAAATATTCAAAGAAGATAAATCTATGCAATGTACATAGTACGTTTTTCTATATGGTCTGTCTAGTATTTATTACTCCTCGTGCAGAGGATTTGACTAGATTGCAAAAGTCTTGCATGTCTGCTTCTGTCATATTTATGGTGATAACCTAACGTTTAAATGAGGAAAAAGTTTTCTTAAGTTCTCTTCAGTATTTTCAAAAAGTGAAAATGGAACTTGAGGGAGAAAAAAGGAGCAATATAAACCTTTAAAACTCCAAGTGAACTTTCAGAATCGTAGTTGAATGCAAGCTCTGGACTTTCCTGTCTATCACACTGTAAATTTAAAAAAAATACTTAGCTAAGCAAAACTTCTTTCTCCAGCATTGCATAATGATATGATGGATTACTCTGAATTAATTACAGTAATCAGCTAGTGTTATGTGCTGTAGAGTTGTGATTCAAGCATGAAGGAAATAATAATCAAATTCTGACTTACGCTGCAAGTTACGTATATAAAAAATGCAGGGTTAGCTCAAGTTTTACACCTTGGCTTCAGTCTTTGAAAAAGAAATGACTCGAGGGTGAAATACTGAAAGCTGATCAAAAATGGAGGAAATGTACCAGTTCACATATCTGTGGATGTACGGCAAAGGCATTATATGTTAATAAAAGAAAAAGAATAAAGTAAGAAAACAGTACCTAATAATAACTGATGCTCTGAGTTGCAAGAGGTGTTTTAAATTTCCTGGTCATTGAAAAGATGTTAAGAAATGCCCATTTCTTTGTGTTTGGGTAATATCAATTCCCTTCTGACCTGTTGTGAAAGGCATTGAGAATTTATACTGAACTTTACAGATGCCTCATGAGGTGAATTGCAAAAGTCTGATTGGACACATATAATCTTCTTTAAAAATATTTATAGAACACAGCTCTTATGAAAATTAAACATGTTCCAGGTGTGTATGATCCAAATTCTGGGCATAGCTAAGTTGTTTTTGAAGTGGTAATACACCTGCCGTTGCTAGTCAGGAGAAGTTCTTCATCTGCCAGCTGCTGAAGTGAAATTTCATGGGTTTTGTTGTGGTTTGTTTCTGTCCAAGAGAAAAATTGGGATGATTGTAGTAAAAGTAGGAATGAGTTGCAGGTAAGATGTGACAGCTGGCTGTGGAAAAGATATTACTTCCCTTCTTCTGAAGCAACAACTCCTTGTACTGCTTCAGCTTCTCAGAATAAAATGGGGGATGTGATACTGTTCTGCTTCTAGTGTAGTGTTGGGAGCTTGGGACTTTCAGCTGACTTTTTTCCTAATTAATAGAGAAACTAGCAGCACAGAAGCTCAAGATATTTCTTTCTAGTCTTTCTAGCCTTATTGCTGTTGTGGGAAGAGGTTCTAATGCCAGAAATATAAAAGTTCTGAATGGATGTCTTTGTGAAAATATAAAGGCAACTGCAAAATTCAGTTATAGCATGGGGGGTAGGTTGCAAGCTCAAACCATGAAGTTTTGTAAGGTTGCCTCGTGTTTCTACCCAAAAGGACATGGCATGGCTGGACTGTTTTCAAGAGTTTCCCAGATGCATGAAACAAAGCTTTAAAGGAGAAATTATATATTCTGTCCTTTTTGGTTTTGAAGATTCAAGTTTTTTTGAGGCCATGCTGTAAATTAAATCACTGAAATAATATAAAAATAATCCAGCTGGATAAAACGAAATTATTAAAAAAGGCAGGATTTGGGAAGAAGTACCATTGAGAAGTGGCACTGAGACAAGAGTGAGCAGACATGGACAGAGAGATGCATGGAGACTCTTTTATCTGATTTAAATGTTAGGTGATATTCCAGGTGAGACTAAAGTGAAAGAGGCATGTTGGTCTGTGACAATCTTTCAGATGATGTTTTGCAAGGCTGTGATACCTGCGTGCAGTTTGATACCACCTCTATTCAAGTAGTGGTTTGCAGGTATGCCATTTTAATTTCCATTGGAAGTTCCCTGAATTTGAATCCCTTAGTCTTCCTCCAACCATGAATATGTTTTATATATCTTTCACAACTTTGCAGAAAGATGTATTCTACTGATACTTCCTCCACCCCCCTACCAGCAGAAAAACATCTGAGAACTAGATTAGTTTTTTCTTTGTATAGGGATGATGCTAATGATAATCTTATTTCTGATCCTTAGGCCGTCAGCTGAGGTGCATTTAAGCTATTGAGATAGATATAAAGGATATGCATGGCTGTCCTACAATTAGTATGTTTTTCCTACATTTTTCTGCTTTCTATTTTTCCGAGACTGCTTCAGCTCAATTCACCACAATCCCTCAAACATTTTCAGCAGCACAGCAAAGATGGGACAGCAGGATGAGGTGTGAGAAAGCTGCTGCAAATCATGCTGTGGACTACTCTCTTCATCAAAAATGCCAGTTAAAATATACATCAGTCTTCAGCTGAGGTGCCATGTCAGAGCTAGCTGAGCTAGTTGTCACCTGAGCCACCCCAGTACCCACGGCCTCTCATCACTCTCATGCTGGGGTAACACTTTCTATTCTGTCCAAAATCTCATCCAGCAAAACCAAAGGAATTTGTTTGGAGGCAGCTCAGCCTCCAAATCAGTGAAATGAGATGGGAGGTAGTGGGGCACTGAGGAGATTGTGTTACTGTGGCAACCCAGATTTGTATTAACCTAATAGCTGTGAAGAGTGACTGCTGGATCTAGCCTGCCCATCCCAGAGCTATACTTTCTCCTTCTGGTTTCAGCACTGACCTGCATTAGGTCAGGGTAGCTGCTTGCTCCCTGTAGTCCAGGAACTCGGCAGCAAGGTGTCTTTGCTGCCTTTGCAAACTCATGATTTTTTCTCTCCTTCTCTGGCAATTCTGCCATTTCTCCCTACCAGTTGTCCTTTCCTTTCTTTCCAAAGGCTCCGGGCTTTGTCTGCTTCTGCTGCTTTTATCCTCTTTAAAGTGAAGTGATGGGCTGAGCAGATCAAATATCTCACTGCTCCCAAAAGTTCTGTCATTTTCCTTACCCTTCCTTACAATGGAAATAGTCAAGATTCGTTAATGTCATGTTAGGGTTTGAATATAGCTGCTGCTATACTTCAGTCACTTGTGAATTAGCAAGGATGGGTTTCTTCCAGACTTGGGAGAACAGGAACACCATGAGCATGGAGTGCTTCAACTTTTGAGCATGCCTAGTGCCACAGTGCAGCTGGTGAGGCGAGGACTGATTTTAAAACCTTTTAGTCTTTAAACAAAGGTTCTGCTGAAGTCAACAGTAGTACCTGACAAAGACTGGCTGGGAGACTGGTTTTATATCTTAGAAAAAGACTCCCATCTGATAAATGATAAATATATAGTTAAAAGGTTCTGCAATGAAAGTTGACAAAATTATTGATTGAGATTTTTGCATCTCTATTTCAGTGTTTTATTCAGAAGTGTCGACTTAATTAGTTATATCTACGTATGGAATAACTATAGACTCTTTGAACTACCCTGGGACTCGCCCTGGACATGGTATTTGACACTCCTTGGAGTGGACTTTGCATACTACTGCTTTCATCGCATAAGCCATGGTAAGAGTCATTTTTTCATGTATTAAAATACAAAATATGTTAATTATTTATTAATAAAATGGGAGGGTTGTTTCTATACTTAAGTTGCTCTAAGCGTATATATCTACCTGTCTTCCAAAGGATTGGCAGATTCACTTTTATTTTGAGCATGTTAAACAGTTTATACATTGTACTCTGTCTAACAAACATGATTTTGTGAAAAGAAGGAGTGAAAGTAGTACCACAGTGAAGTTCATAAGAAAAAAATAGGAAGTACATACGGATTTAGGATTAGTATCCCTGTGTGCTGGTATGAGAAGTATATCACAGTACAGGTAACTATTTCAAAAGAACCTTGTGGATGTACAAAATGGAGGGCTGAAAAAGCGAGGTAACTAAAATAATGACAGGACAGCTGGAAAAATTAATCTCTTTCTTTGTGTTATTAAAAATCTTTTTAAACGTTCAGTCATTTATTTGGTAAATTAATAAAACTGTTTCTATACTTTATA
Organism: Dromococcyx pavoninus; assembly: GCA_033558185.1. Classification (NCBI taxonomy): domain Eukaryota; kingdom Metazoa; phylum Chordata; class Aves; order Cuculiformes; family Neomorphidae; genus Dromococcyx; species Dromococcyx pavoninus. The sequence continues at coordinate 1,252,118 of JAUMJL010000104.1, read as the reverse complement.
TATGTATTTATTGATATAAATATACATAGATAAATAAGATATTTTAGAAATACTGTCTGCACTTAACACTTGACTACATAAATGTGAGCGTTGCCCTGTTTTTTTAAGTACCTTTTTAGCTCTACTTACTTTTATACAGGGAAAAGAAAAGGCACACTTTTATTATTGTAACGATGGAGCCCATGTAAATCATGCTAGTCCTGTACAAATAGATTGTGGACATGTAATAATATCAGTCCCTGTGTATCTGTCTTATTACGTATTTCTGTTCTGTAGTGACAACATATTTTTACTCTAGGCTTTTATATCCTATCTGAAAATACAATAACACTTTTTATCAATCCTAATTTGGGGTCTCTTCTAAGGTATGTAGGGATGAAATAAGAGTCTTTTTTTTTGTTTAAGAGGCTTTGGACTGGGCTTCTGAAGACAGAGTGCCCACAGCTCACAAAAGCTGGGATCTAGTAACGATAGTTTATGTAATGGGCTTTCGGAAAGGGAAAACATGTTGATGCTAATAGGTCAGTGAAATATATAGAAGCAGGTAAGAAAGAAGCCTGAGCTGCTGTGGGGCGTCGGAGGGAGGAAGGGTCCCTCCTGGATGGGGATGGCAGGCAGGGGGGCGGAGGTGAGAACAATGCAGGGTGGGTGCAAGGGGACAACAATTGTAGGAGGGCAGGGCTGGCGAGGGGCCGAGGCGGGAGGTGAGGAAGTGGGGGAGCTGGAACAATGTGGCGGGGGGACATAGCAACTGAGAGTCCTGCGTGGGTGTACATGGGACTGGGAATACACTTCGCAAACAATGACATTAACAGTGCTGGCAGAGCTACAGCCCCAGGCTGAGAACTGGACCAGAGCGGGAGACTATTCCTGCTTTTTAAAATAAAAATAATTGCTGTCAAGTGTTAGAAAATCACTAGTCTGTCTGTGCTTTCACTGGAGTCAGTGATATAATTCCCATTGGCAGAGAAAGGAGTAGGGTCATCCCTATGCTCTTTAAAGCATTTGCACATATTTCTGTTCATGCAGCAATTTTGCATTTACTCTCATCTGTTTTTCTATATTTTGAGAGGAATACTGGGATTGAATGCTTCAAAATTAATGTCTATTGATTTTAGAATTAAAATCCAAACGAATTCTGTCTATATGTAATGGAATTTGAGGAAACTGCATAACGAAATGCTGCTCTTATCTCAAGAAGGTCAGCGCTGAGCTGTTCTATAAATGTTAATTTACTCTTCCTCAGATTGCAGAAATATTGTTTGCTGTTAGGTCTGTGCTACTCAGCAGGGAACTGATGCAGTATTAGAGAAGATCACTCTAGATGGTGATTTTACACAACTGACACTTTTCTCTGGTCAAGCAATGATGAAATTTGGAGTGCGATAAAACAGCTGTGAAAAACAGCAGCTTTGGAAGTTGCTAAGGAAATGTAAGTGTAGGAGATGCTTTGAAAAAGTAAAACGTAAACTGAAAAATACTTTTGCACTTTGAGAAATCAAGACACTAGAACAGTTTCTAGTAAAAGCAGATAAAACAGACCATTGCGCTTGAAAGTGTCAGGGCCTGGTGTTTCAGGCTTGGTTCCTAGAGTGAAGTTAAAGATTAATAGCACATGTATATCCCAAGAAATTCAAGCTGTGTGGGCTTATGAGTGGGTATGTAAATAACAGCGCTAATTGTTTCAAACTGGAAAACTGAAATTCAGATACATTTTGCAGTTATTCTTAATACTTGTTTTAATTTTCATACAAAGAATAATCATCATTATATAACTTTTCCTGTCTCCAAGAAATAATTTGATAACTCAAACCCGTGTCTTTTTACCAACTTATTTCATGTTATCCATGCAATAAATGGATTTTCTGTTCTGCTGAAAAAGTCTGAATCATTACAGACTTTCAAATTTCTTCTGTTGCAGAAATGCTGCAATACAATATCAAGTTTTTACCCAGCACTTTGGAAGATATTTTTTCCTCTTCACTATATGTATGTAATAGCTATTATCATAAACTGAAGTTATACAGCAAGAAGAGGAAGTATTTTTAGGTGTGATCTCATTTTGCGAAGGATAGAGTTATTCTAAGTATGTACTTGTATTTTCCATTGTTTGCAGTAGCCACTAAAAATTTAGAAAATAAAGTGTTTTACCGCTTATTCCGGCATTCTTCTGGGCCTGATCCAAAAGCCATGGCAGTCAATGGAAGTACTTAATTAACCGCTGCATTTTCTCCAGACGTTTTAATGAATTTATAAATCGGTGTAACTTTTCCCTTTGTTTCAGTAAAAACACCCATTATGGCTGAACTACTAAGGAACGTAAACTGTAAAATTACAGGGTTTGCTTTATTTTTTTTCAGCAAAGGATATGTGTGGGTTTGAGAGATTTTCACCAGATATTTTAATCTACCATATATGGATTACTCCTCAAGCTTCCTCTCCGGGTGCAGAGTCCTTACAAAGTTACTCCCTCTAGAAAGGGGGATTCGGCAGTCCCAGAGCCGTGGTGCAGCACACCCCTCCCCACACTCTGGCCTCGCAGATACTCTTGTTGCAGACATATGACAACGGCAGTAAGGAATTTGGAGGCTCTGTAAACTAATTTCTTCAGCAGCCACACCTTTTAATCAGGGGAGGAAATCTAGAGACTTCCAAATCCATGCAAAAACAAGAGAGACTGGCCCGTGCAGAGCCCAGGTCCTGGCTGCAGGTCAACAGGGAATTTACTGGCAGACTTGGGTGTACGGGCCTCTGCTGAGCCCCAGACTGACCTGGGCTGAGCCTGTCACTGGGCAGCACCTGTGCTCTCAACCCTGTGCCCCACCAGGGGACAGTGGGGAACAGTAAAACTCCAGTCCTCTGTGGTTTGTAAACTATGTTTGCCAGCGGGTTGTGTCCTGCTGAGCAGTATGGTTTTCAGTCAGCCAGGGGACCCCTAGCTCCTCTTTCAGCCCCTGGAAGAAGCTGTCCAAGTCTGGCAGTCAGCAGGTTTAGAGAGCCTGTCTCTTCTTAAGGCACCTTCCAACACGTTTTCTTTTGTTCTCCTTTACTGCTGGGGAATTTCCATTGCTTCAGTGTCCCTCCCCTCAGACAACCTTGGAGAAGTGAGTTTCCTTCATTGGGGCCAACCTCCGCAGCAGCTGCATTGTTTTACCAGGGCCGTGGCGGCCCGTGTCAGCTGCTCACTCCCATTGTCTGCTGGTGGCTTCCAACCACCTTGTGGGATACGTGACATGGTCCCTGTCAGCAAAAGGCTGAGCCAATATGAGCTGATGGTTTGAGTTACATGCAGAGGTCGTAAAATAGACCTCAACTGATAAATATATCCTTGGCAGATTCCCCACCTGCTACATAAAATTTTGAGTTAATAGTGTGTCTCTTAATAATTCAGAGTTTATTTATGGTGGTCGAGAAATAAACCTTCTACTACACCAGGTGCATTCTGGAGCAATAGACTCTGAACTTCTCAAATTCTCCCACCTCATTGGGTTGCCTTGTGACCAAAGCCAGCTTCTGCAGGGTCAGAGGACAAAGGAGAAGCCTTGAAAATTCATTACAGTTTTGTCCCTTGAAAGGCCATGATTCAGGTCCGTAGCAAGATGTCTCAACTGAGAATGTTGAGGAGGTTTTCTTTCTAAGTTTTTCAAGAATTGGAAGCTTTGTGAGCCTTTCACCTCCTGTTTTGTAGCATTTTTTAAAAAGGGGGTTTCTCCTAGTGTGACTTGTATTGGTTCTGCCTTTTCTCCCAATAAGCATCTTCTGTTACAGTTTCACAGAACAATTTCTTCTGCAGCAGAGCTGATTTCAGAAGTTTCTGGCCCCTCTTTCTTACACCATGCTGCAGTTCACTCCCTACTCAGTTCTCAAAAAAGCTTCCTGCACTGAGGTTGTGTGCATAAGATCACTGAGATAGTTCATGTTGAAAAAGCAGGGTTGTGTTGAGTCAACTCAGTTCAGTAGTCATGGTGCCATCATAGCCATGGGGCAGGACATGCAGTCCTGCCCAGTCATCTGCTGCAATCGTAATCCTAATGGGTTATCACTTTGGACACCAGTGCAATGCGATGTTTGCTCTTGAACCAGGAGATGAGTTTGAGCTTGCAAGCTTGTTAAAGAAAGAGATAGCAGGGCTCAAAGTCTCTTCATCCTCTACATTTACTGCTCAATTTTGGAAGGTGTATTGGTATCATATGATTATAGTATCTTTTATATGACCCATTCCTACCTTTGAAGTACTCTCTTCATCTGCATTTTATAATGCAGTTGTCTGAACTCAGTGTATTAGAATGGACTTGTTAAGTATATTCTATATTAAGAATTGAAAATTTTATATTAAGAATTGAAATCATTTTGGGTTTAAAGCATTTCAGATTTATGGGAAATTCATTCTAATAAAATGAGGTCTGACTTTTGTTATTGGGAACATGGTCACAGACACAAGGTTTTGTTTTCAGGGAAATCTGTATTCCTGTAAATACAGTAAATTAGAATATTCTTTTACATACCAAAGGCTTCATTTGGGGTGCAGGGTGGAGGGGGTTAGGTGGTGGTGTTTTTTTAGGCTTATCCTTGTATGTGGGAAAATAGCACTGTTTAGCTGACTAGAAATTCAGTGCCATGTTGATAATCCAGCATGAAACATTATTTCTACCCTAGTGAAAGAAACTTTGGGAACTACCAAGTGGCTGAATGAAGATCTGCTCTTTCTTTTATCATAGCTTGTGTTGATTGCAAAGGGAATTGATACCCAGTGTTTAAGAGAAAAATATTCTTTTTTTGAATTTTAGAGATAAACATTTTTTGGCATTCTGTCAGTTGTTTTTCCGTATTTTTTTTAAACAGACTTGGGAGAGCAGGGTATTAAAATGCTGACTCTGCTTGCCTCACAAAAATAGCAAAAGCAATAGGTTGTTGTCATATTTTCTGTTCTATCTTCTGATTGTTTCTAGTCTAATACCGGCAGACAACATAACATGAATTGAAAATAAATAGAGTATTCATGTGATTATGATTCATTCCCTGCCTTCCAATTCCACTGAAAATAAACTACATCATTTTTATTTTTGTACACTTGTTTTTATAACTGTATCTTTTGCTTTTCTCTTACTTTTCAGAAATAAGTACTCCTTTGCCAGGTGTCGTGCAATTTTCTGAGTTGACACTTAATTTGTAGAACATTGCAGTCAATCTTAGCAAACAAAAATGTTGCTGTTCCTTCTGATATTTAAATGTATATTTTGGTTGAAAATGTTTAGCTGAAAAGTACCTCAGCTGCAAAGAGGCTTCCTGGTATGGAGTGGTCTGGAGTCCCATAAAGTTATAGGAGCATGCCTGTATTGTTTTCCGGTTGTTATTGTTCATAATAAGTTCCTGTTGTTTGAAATACTGATTTCTTGTATACTGGCAGGAATAATGTCCTGATATGGAGTGAGGTTGACTCATTTAGTCTGTTAAGTTTATTGTGGCACAGATACCACAAGCCCCTTCCTGTTTTGCTTGAGAAGCTGTGAGATAGTAAGTAAATTTCTGAAAGTTTTGTGTAACCCAAAGAGTTTAGAAGATGGGAATAAGAGGAGTTGACTGGAGAGTTTTTGTTTAATTTTAATTTCTGAATATCCAGGAGAGGTTTATGGGTGAAAAGAATTTCTAAGTACATGATATGCCAGATGTTAAGAATGATGGTAATCACAAATCCTCTAGCAGGCTGGACAGCAAAGTCATCAGCTGTGGATTTTTGGTTCTTTAGAACTGCTATAGGATGTGTTCGGGAGTAAAAATAAGACGTAGTGGAGGGTGGTAGGACACTGCTACAGGTGAGGATTTAAACTCCACGGCTTCAACGTCTAATCCAATAAGACATAAACTACTTGTTTTGGATGATGGAAGGATATTAGGAAAAAAGTTGCTCTATGTGTTCTTGTAGTTTTTCTGTAAATATTTGGTAATTTTCTTTGCACAGGATGCTGGGGGAGGTTGTTATGAAATAGGCCTTGATAAAAGTAATTTTTTTTTTTAATTTCAATAATGCCAGTGACAATATATCTTTTAATCTTAGATACCATGAAATATGTGTTAGTGAAAGCATGAACTAACACTATTCTGACACAATTGTTTTTATAAAAGATGCAGGTATTAATGCCATCTCTTTTCAGCAGTGTTCATGTTTTCTCAGGCTCCCACCATCAAGAGCTCTGTCAAACTCCATGGTACAAAACGAAAAAGAAACAATATTCTTCTATTTTACTTGTTAGTTGTCTTTCTTAGGGCTGGGAAATGAGCCAGCACAAGGCTAATACTTCTTTTAAGTATCACTCAAATACTGCTTTGAGGATTTACATAATATGTTGGCATTCTTGAGGCTCTGTATGTAGACATGCAATAACTAGAGGTACCTATGTGTGTCTGGAAGGTATAATCTCTTTTTTTTCCTACCTGCAGTGCCTGGCTTGTTCCTGAGTGCACAGACTGGGGGAAAAAGCTCTGGATCTGCTTGCACAAAAACAAGTTCATAACAAGCTATTACAGCAAAACACTAGAAAATGTAAAATAAATATAATTTAATATTCAATGCCATGGGGAAAGTCTCTGTTCTTTTTCATCTAAATATTTAAGATGGTAAAACCTAAACTTGCTGAAGCTTGAAATGAATTCCAAAAATCATTTGTGAAATGATTCTTTTCTGAGATCTTCAGAAGATGCGCACAGTGTGTGGATTAAATGAGAGGTTGTAAGGAAGAAACCAATACACTGCACATGTGGCTGTTGTGATTATAGTCATGCTCCTGACTATTAAACTAATCTGATAGAAGCGTAATTGCTTGCGAACAATGTAAAACAGTATCTTATGGGATGAAGTGAGAGAAGAAAGTTTGCTGTAAATTAGCATGAGTTGACCATTCAAAAAGACAACTGTCTTCATGTATTCATATCCTTGGCTGTAGTGCTGCCCTCTAGTCAGTGAATATGCATTTTAAGCAGAAGAAAAAAAATATCCCTTTTTAGTCTGAGTTGAGACATGATTATGAAAGCATCTAACTCCCTGTGCAGAGAAACAGTTCACAGTATCACACAGTATCACAGTATCACAAGGTTGGAAAGGACCTCTGAGATCATCAAGTCCAACCTATAACCCAACACTAACACCAACACTAACACCAACCATCATCTAAACCATGGCACTCAGTGCCTCATCCAATCTCCCCTTAAACACCTCCAGGGTCGGCGACTCCACCACCTCCCTGGGCAACGCATTCCAATGGCCAATCACCCTTTCAGTGAAGAACTTCTTCCTCACATCAAGCCTAAACTTTCCCTGACGAAGCTTGAGTCCATGCCCTCTAGTTCTGTCACTGGTCACCTGAGAGAAGAGACCAACCCTGCCTGACTACAACCTCCTTTTAGGTAGTTGTAGAGAGCAGTGAGGTCTCCCCTGAGCCTCCTCTTCTTTAGACTAAACAGCCCCAACTCCCTCAGTCGCTCCTCGTAGGGCTTGTGCTCCAGCCCCTTCACCATCTTCGTTGCCCTCCTCTGAACACATTCCAGTATCCTAACATCTTTCCCAAACTGGGGGGCCCAGAACTGCACACAATATTCCAGATTTGAAATACTTTTCCAAGTGTGCTGCTGAAAATCAATGAAATGGTATTCTTAAAGTATTATGGAACCTACAGTAAAATGTGAATTACCAGTGTTGAAGTGAACCTTTTTGCATTTAGTGAGTGTGGGAGAGGAGAAACAAATTCTTGTGTAATAGTTTAAAGATCATATTTTTATGAGGTTTGAAATGGTTCTATTATATACACTATTTGACCTCTTAAATGCTATATAACCACCTTCAATCAAGTAATTTCATAAATTGAAGAAAGAGAGTGTATGTTTGGAAGTTTAACTACTTGTTCAAGGAAAGCAATCCAGCTAGGTCTGTCTTCCCTTTTTTTTTGTTTCTGTATTAAACTTTGATTATGAATCTTATGCTAGAAACATATATCTAGAGTAAGTGAAAATCTGCCTGAGAATATATATTCTTTTTTTCCTTGATCTAATTTTAAGCAATGTAATTTACTTCAGCTAAAGCCTTCTTACTAAATTATAAACATCAAAATGTTCACTAATATCTATTTCCTGCATAAGTTGCATACAAATCACTTGATACAGACTCATTTTAAACACATGCCTTTTCTAAATTAATTGTAATGACTTTGGAGATGCTAGCTTTCCATTTCTGATACAGAAGCTTTGCACATTGCCTTGCTAGAGGGCTTTGTCCAGGGCTGGAGAGATGCTCAAAGAGGGGCAAGGTTCACTATGTCCCTTTCATATTCTGCCAGTCTGCTGAAAACGGTAGATCAGCGCTAAAAGGTACGAAACGTAAAACAGTTTTTCATTGTGATATGAAAATGTGATTGTAAGGAGGTAGATTGTAGAGTGATAAAACAGTTTTTCATTGTGATATGAAAATGTGATTGTAAGGAGGTAGATTGTAGAGTGAAGGCACTCATCAAACAGCAGCAGTGGTAACTATTTTTTGTTACTGAGTTTTAAAGTAGAAGCAGAGGCCTAGAGAAATAAAAGGCATTGTTAAAACAGATGGCCCATTAAGGGGCTTGTGCTTTCTTTGTGACAAAAATAAGTTGTTTTTCTCCTACTGTGCAAGTAAAAATTGCCAGGTCATTATTGCTCTGTTTGTCAGTCTATATAGGTTTAGCATGGTGAAAGAAATGCACAGAACACTGTGTGCATTCCTGCTCTGAAGCAGCACTTTCGCTAATAAGGGTCTATGAAAATCGGTAATACCTTACAATTTCAATTAGGTTTTCTGAAATTTGATTTCAAACACTTTTCAAAAAGAGGCAGAATTTGTAGCACCTCCAGTCTTTCTGCAGGGAAAGATATGTCATCTCCTGGGCTATGTCTGCAGTGCTGTGGCCTGTGAGTGCAGAGCTGGTAGATGGACCCTGCTCTCCTCCTCAGAAGATGGGCTGCTGTGAAGGGCTTAGGCTTGCACTTCTGTTCCTCAGTGGGACATCGCTGAAACCTCCCATTTATGGAGTATTAGGACCAAGAGCACATCAGATATGTCATTGTTATTTCCACTTCTTCTGAGGCCATATGGTCTTTATGCAAATTTTACTGTATTTTAAATGCAGTTTTCCAGTGTGTTTCCATCATTACATGTGTATTTTGCGCATGTATACATAGAAAGAAGGTTGGGTTTTTCTATATTTCGTACCAGTTTATGTGACTGAAGTATTTCTAAGTGTGTACAATCAATCATTTCAGGATTTGCCAAAATAAAAAAAAAGAAAGAAGAAAAGATAGTCCATTGATAACTGCACCCTCAGTTTTACTGACTGATTTGCATTCCTTACAAAGAATAAATGTGTGATGATTTGCAAATTTGAAAAGGTTGGGTTTTGGTTTTGTTTTTTTTTTTACTATGAGTAAGGAATTTAAAATTATTTTTTAAAACAGACTAAAAGTGCATTCCACCCCAACCCCCAAATGGCAAGCTGTGTTCCTTTCAGGATATTACCCAGATTTCTAGAAACTGGATGTCTGTAATAGTTTTCCTTGGTTGCTAAAAGTCTTGTAAGGCCATTACCATTTAAGATATTTTATTATACGTTTCAAGATTGGCAATTAACATTTAAAATGTATTTGGAGCAGACAAAATGATGTTGTATCTGGACAATGTTTTTTGCATGTATGTTTCCTTCAATACATCTTTATTGCCTTAATTAAAGTATTTAAACTGCCAGAAATGCTTTTTGAGTGCAGGAATGGCAATATTTTCCACATCACATTCCATCTAAATTGATAGTGTGCTGGTAGAAGGTGTAACTTCATAAAAATTACTAACTATATTTTTCCCTTTTATCCTCTTTTTAATAGCTATATCGGGGGGGGGGTTGTCATCACTATGTGTTACCCTTACCCCCAAAGATAATTAAATAACTTACAGTACTTCTCAATTAGATTTTCTCTAGAATCAGTAATTATCAAACCTGAATCTATTCAGCAAGGTTAAATATTTTAAAAGTAAAGTTACTTTTTTAATCTTAGAAATGAAGACCTGCTCTAAACATAAACATCCTGTTGCAAGAAGATAGCTACAGTGTTCTCATGTCTAAATCTCTATAAAAGACATACCCTAACTAAGAATCAATCAGCTGTTATTAATGTTACTCATAGCTGGATTCTGCAAAACACTTGTATTTGAGCACTGGATGTTGGCTTCTGGGTTACTTATTTTGGTGGCTAAATAGGAATTCAAGTATTCTGAAAATTTATTTCTGTTGCTGGTAAACAAAATTTGTGGATAATTAAATCAGATTGGTATGTATGATGGGAGAATACCAGGTTTCGTGGGGTCCAGAAGAGGGACTCGTATTTACAACTAGTTTTTAACTTCCCAGAAACTGTAAAAAACTGTTCTTCTGAAAAAACACTCAACCATGCTCGGCCTCTCTTGATGAGGACAATTGACTGGCAGACATTACACAGACTATCAGTAAAACAGAGGGAGCACTGATTCGGGCAATGCAGTGCACCCTGGGCATGTCAGCTTGTAAAAAGCGAGTGAGATTTCCATTGTTATTTTTAATTTTTAAAAAATTAGGAGATTTCCTTTCTGTTTTATGAATGTATATCACAAATATCACTGTTATCCTAAGAATAACCTTGACGTGTTATAGGTGTAAGTTCAGAAGTGGCAAAGCTGTTGCTTACAATAAAAAGGCAAATGCAGACTCTCAGATTGTAGTAACACTATGGCATGTGTCAGATTTTCACAAGGAATCATTTCAGAAATCAGTGATATCATGTTTATTGTTTCAGTCAACTGGAAATTGCCTATTAAATTGGGTCAGAAAAAAATATGATTCTTTGGATTTTACAGTACAGTGGTATAAGAAAAGTATATACTTTATATGTGCAATCATACATTTTACATACTTTTGTGTTTCCTTTTATTTTATTTTAAATTATAGTCCCTATGAGCATGCATGGATGCTGAGATCCTAAAAATCTTGTAGTTGTAAAAATAAAATCTTTTTTTTTCATAAGGGAACCTGTAATGTGTTACAGAAATAAAAAACTGTCTTTTAATTTAAGATACTTTTGACTGGAAATTACCTTCTCTTTACAAGAAGAAAGAAATTTTTTTTTAAAAAAAGGAAAAAAAATGGAGCTCTTGCTGAGTTACTTGTTGTAGAAGTGTCATGAGGCAGGGATGAGGAAACTTGTCAAAGCCAACTCTCAAGTCTTTCCCACTATTTGCAGCTTTCCTCTTCTCCTTGATCTGTTTTATCTACTCATTCTAATGTGAAATTTTATTTATTTTCTATTGTAAATTTTGTTTTGGTACATAAACATGAATTTTATTGGTTGATATAAAGCTGAAAAATAATTCTGTAGGTATTATAGAGAAATGCAGAGTTAAGATTGTATACCAGGATGGTGATTTGGAAAATCTGAAGTTCAGCAGTAACTTTAAATTCTGAAATGATCGACATTTTCCTTAGCTAATTATGTATCTTTGATAATAACTTTGAATGTCTTAGAGTGGGTTTTTCATAGTAAAACTGCAAAGTGTTTTGCAAAGGAGATGAGTTTCATTGTGCCCTCTGTAAAATAGGGGAAGGAAAGCACAGGCAGAGGTTCTCTTAGAGCAGTGGCAGAGCAAGGGATAAACTTGGTGGTGAGCTCCTCAGACTGATGCCTCCAGTCCAGAGGCAGTGCTTCCATTACAGCAATTCAGCAAGTAAAGTAGCTTTTTTTTAAAAAAAAAATTTTTTTAAGTGAATGGATACTCACATTTCCTCTTTTATGACTCTCAAGTTTTGCTTTGTAGTTCATTCACAAATCAATCTATATTCTTACTTGTGATTTGAATGGTTTCTTCTGAATGTATGGAACACTTAAAATTAAAAAAGCCTGTTTAAAATGCAAGGTATTTTGCATGCATTGCAGATATGACTGTGTAATAAATACAATTGTATATGTACGCTCCCTGTGGCTGCAGAAGTACATATTCACAGAGTAAAAACCACAGTCAATGGTATCCAGGGTGCTTATTTTTATACTTACTGATATCCCAGGGAAAAAGGTAAAAGGCAGTTTATAAAACCTGGACAAAAGAAGGATGTAACTTTTTTTTGTACTCCCTTGGGATGAATCTCAGCTGAAATAACTGACAGTTTTTGGACCTACCAGAGGAAATGATGAGTGAAGATAAATATCCAGATGTTTGCTGGCCAGATGTGTAAGGTTACATTTTAGAAGGCATGAATACTCTACCTGTGTCTTCTCAGAAGGAAACTGTAAATAGTAAACCTGCTAAATGTTTATTTATGCAGGGAAAAAATGGTTCAAAGTAAAAATTTTTGTTTTGCCTTCCATCTAATATCTTAAGAACAGATGCACATGCAAATTTGCACAGCATACAAGTGGGATTTCTTAATGGCCATTATGTCTGCGTGGCTAACTTAACACCCTTTGTGCGTTATTTTTAATTTAGGGGAGATGCAGCTTATGGAACTGACTTAATTTTCCAACAGTAGGAAATAGGTGTGTCGAGTCTTTGAAAGTTTCCTATTTTCTGTTCCCATGTTTCAAGCCACTTATTTACAAGAAGAAAAAATTTAAACCTTGACTTTTCCCCCTCTTTCCCCTGCCTACACAAAGGCTCTCCCTTTCCCACCTAACATTCAGATCTGCTTCTTTTCAAATAAATTGTTGGAAGCGGCTGCCTGCTCATACAGCAGCACAGCTCATCTCAGCTTGTGCTTGCTCTCAAACTTGGGAAGAGGAAAGAAAAGTCTTGTTAAAGTCAAGTAAATAACTTAGCTGCTAGGCAGTGGGAAAAATATTGGATTTGATTGTGTATTATTCCCATATGGGTGAGATGTATTTAAAACTGAAAAGGAAACCAGCTCCCTTAAAACTTAAAGGGACAGATTTTCAAAAATTGGCAGCCAATTTTCGCCTATAATTGTACTTAATGGGGAAGAGATTTTCCTCTGTTGATGAGGGATAAGAGGGTCTTGCCACCAGACTAGCAGTGAGGCAGACGAGGCCCTTTCCAGCACGTAGATATTGTTACTGGCCAGATCTTTCTCTCCTTCCTCAGGCTAAATATCTCCCATGGCCCGCAGGGCCCCTGAGAGGCGGGCGAGGGCTAGAGCCTGCCCCATTGCATGGGAGGTGATGAACTCATTTATGTGAACTCCCCACTCCTTCAGGAGCTCCAAAATAAGCATGTTGAGAGTAAATCCGGGTTTTTTTAAGATTTTTTTAAAAAACTTTTAAACAGGGTTATCCTCCTGGGCAGCCAGCACTGCAAACTCCCTTAAATAGCATGGCCTGTAATTTTAAATGGAAACAGCCTTGAAGAGTTTATTGTGCTTCTGTAGGCTTGTTTTTGTGTTGCCATTCTGCTAGTATGTAAATACTAGAAAGCACAATAACCATATAATTACAGAAGTCTGATATATTCCTCAGAAAAAATAAAGAGCTTACATAAACCCATTCTCAAAGGCACATGCTGTCCAATCTCAAATTTCTTCAAATATTTACTCATTTCTTCCCCTCTCCATGTATGAGAACAAATAGGCTCTGGAGCATGACCTGAAAATTGGCTGTTGCAACCATGTAGAAGTAGCTTGTTCCAATATCACTGCAATGTTGCTAACACTGCTTAGAAGTGCCATGTGCTCAGTACAAGTGAAGACTTTAAAAGCTGCAAAGAGGAATCACAGGATGCAATATTTGCTGTAATGAATCTTTGCATATAGAAAGCAAAAAGGAGTGGTTAAGAAGAGAGAACAAGGAAGAGGGATGGAGAGTGACCATCAGAAATGGCTATAGAAGCGGTATAATCATGTTCCTGGGGCAGCTACTACGCCCCTCTTCAGCTAAAGGTTCAGTAACCAGGTGGCACTTGAAAGCTTCCCCAGTCCATCTCTGTGGTTATGGTGGGCACTGCAGCCCCCTGGACAGGCAGAAGGTCTGGTCTGCGCCATCCACCTGCTCTTCCCGCTTTGCGGCTGCAGTTTCCTTGCACAGGTGGAAGAGTGGGAGACAGGACTGACAAAAGATGTAGTTCAGATTTGGTAGCCAAACTAGTTGTTTTTCAAGCATGTGACTTATCTGCATGTGTTACTGTTGTTGTCAGGTCTTGCAATGTTAATACTTGTCTCAAGAACTTTATTTGCAGTGCTGGTTTTGAAATGATTATTAGGTTATTTTTTATTTGGCTTTGATTTCTGTACCTAGAGGGCACATTTACTTTTTTTCCCCCTCCTTCATCTTGGAGGAGTTAAGTAATTATGGTAATAGTGGAAAGAGTCTGGACTACAGCAACTGAAGAACTAACAGAGATTTCAGATATTCAACGATAACTGTATAGAAGAAGACCAAGGCAGGCAACGTAGGGTAAATTCAGGTATGAAATTGCTATGGATCTGCCTGTGTGAGTGGGTTATAGAAGCACCACTAGGTACAGGGAAGAGAGTGGAGAGGGCTGGATGGAGCAGAGGAATGTGGCACAAAACAGTAGGCATTCGGATGGTATGGAGGAGTGCACGTGGAGTCAAGAAAAGTTTAGGAGAAGTGGTCTGAGATTATGGGAGGAAATTTATTATGTATAAATTTATGGCTACTGTATGACAAAGTTGAGGGATAAAGCTCTGTCCTATAGAAGCCTGCAAAAGTTTGTCTGTTAATTACAAAATGAGAGTTTGCATGAAAAATGAAGGAAAATCCTCTTTTTATATTGGACACTAAGAAATACTCTATTTTTTTATATAGCTGAAATGAATTTTTGCAGTAAAGTTTGGGCATCCCTCTTGAGTCTGCTGAAAATACTCTAGTGACTGCTCAATTAGTTGTGCGTAATACATAATGATTGTCAAGAAAATAATGATTTTTCAATGTGTAGAACTGGCAGTAATAGTTTTCAGTGGATGAGTTGGGTAAAATTGTCCTCTGCTCTGTATTATGAAGGAAAAGGCAATGCCAAGTGCTAAATAATTATTTTTTAATGTATATTATGTGTGGGTTTTTTCTGTATTTTTAATCTCTTTAGAGATATCCAGGATTTTTAATTTCCTTATGCTCATTAAAAGGCTGTATTAGTATTTTTAGTTACATATAGGTTTGTATCTATTAGCTGAGTAATACAAGCAGCACTTGAGAGGTGGGCTACTGAGTGTTAATATAGTTGCTGAAAAGTTTCACACATTTTTTAGTTGGGAATAATATCCAATATGTAGTGTCTTTTGTGTGAGGTGATAGCACAACATTTTACACATTAATCAAAATAATTCACAGAGGTTACTTCATCTTCCACTCTAGTAGGATATAGTTACTACACAAATAGCTTTAGGACAGGAAGTAAGAATAATACTGTAATTAAATGAAATTGCAGGGGAACTTAGGTAGTCAGAATGTAATTATGCAAGGCAGAACTCAGTCAGGAAACAGGATTAATTTTCCTGTTCTTTTGAAAAATGCCAGATGATTGCTAATATTTATAAATGGTTTTTACACGTCAACTGAATGATGATGCCTGTGACAGAGGAGCTGCCTTTAAAATTATGCTAAACAGTTGATTCCTCTCTGACTCAGTGATAAAGATGCTTCCTCCAGAAGCAGCTGTTAAATTTCATTCTTGTAAGTTTGATTTCCTTAACGGTGTCATATCCAAACATTGCCCCAATCTTTATTAGTTTGTCAGGACTAATTTGATTGTAATATATATACAAATTAAAGTTAAATTGAAAATGACTGACTGAAACAGATTTATTTTAGAAAAAAAAAAACCCAAACCCACATATTCTGTTATGTCAAACGCTTTTTTAGGGAAGTTCAGCATGGCAGATAGTGGCTCAATACTGAAATACACAGTTATATCTGACTCTCAAAGGATTACAAGAACCCTTCAAGCTTCAGTAAAAATTGTTTATATAACCTGTATCACTGCTGAAAGCATTTGCCACGTGGCTCAGAAGTAGCACAATAGAGGCAATGTCAGAATTAAATTATGACAGAAGAAACAGAAAACAGGAGAAGCTACTAAGTATTGTGAATTAAAATCCAAATGCAGGGAAAGATATTTAGTTGAGCATTATTCACTATATCTGTGATTTGCTCTACATAGGGCTTTGGAGTGCTGATTGAAACCAAAGAATTGCAGCCCCCAAATCCGACTCAGGTGAATGTTATGTTGGCAGTTGCTTTGGATGCTAGGTGTTTAGAAGATCAAATGAGCTACAGTGTAGTCTACTGTACGCTATTGATTCCCTTACAATACCCACATCAACTTTAATTGTAAGCCTGGGGTTTCTCTTCAGTCAAGTAATGAATTTAACTTCTGATTAGTTAATTTATTTTTTACAATCATGTTTGCAATACTTTTAAAGATTTTAAAATGAAGTTAATCTTTAAATACATTTGCATACAGTTGCTAGCTTTTTTGAGGCTGAGATTTATTTTAAACTAAAAATTTTTTTTTTCTACATTTCTTTTTTTTTCCATAACTGTGAATAACTAATTCTCTATAATCTACTACGTTGATACAATACATTTACAATATGATGACCATTAAATATGTTTCTTGTAAAAGATAGCATGATGTCATACTGATTACAGTTTAGTGTAAAATGCTTATTTATACTACTGTAGTCTGACACTTCAAGAGTATTGTTCTCTGTGCAAATTAAAACTGTTAATTCTACACCTAATTACTGCATTGACTGATTTAGTTTGCAGGGTAAAAATTGCAATAAATCCTCTGTCTCTTAATGACCTTGAGAGATTTGTTCTGCTTTTGTGTGAATATTTGTACGGAAATAAGATTTCAGTAAGTGTTATCACTTACATGAGCTGCCTAAGTGCCAGTCTTTCTGATCAAATAGCATTGTTGTACTCAAGGGCTGGGTATGACAGTTCTGTATCTTGCTTTAAGGAAAGCTAACCAAAACCTTATTTCTGCCTTTTTGGCTTCCTGTAGTAGCAAGAAGATCAGCAGAGAGATGCAAAACGTTAATCCTTAGTACTCACTAAAGTATGTCTGATATCATGAGCACAGTTCTGCAGTATTTCTTAGGGAAAGACTTGCCAAGATTGTAAAGAAAATGTTTTTGCAAGGAGCCTTACTTTGTCCTGACATTTATGTGAGGACACAATTCGCCATGAACCTTTTAGTCTTCCTCTTCCTTCAGAGAGTAATGAAAGGAGCCTATTCATCCCTGTCTCTTGACGTTCTTGTGGAAAAATAATAATAGTTCAACTGCACAGGCCCACTCCTCATCTGAAATACGAGTAAGCCCTGGAGCCGGAGTAATCTGTGCCCACTGCATATTTCTACCAGGACGCTGGACTGTTGCCATTGTTAATACTGTAGAACCTAAACCCAGCATCCACAAATGAAAGAAACAGATAAAAATACATATAAAAGATCAATGCTTATAGTATAAATATACCAACAGTCATCTTAGGAAAAAATATGTAGGACAACTGTTTATTATTACACTAGGTTTTAAAATATTTATACTCAGAAATGGCCTTTGCTTATTTTGTAGTTAAAGAATAATCCTTTGGGAGCAATGACAGGATGTTTTCTGTTAAACTTATATTTTTTTTAACTAGAAAAGGAAAACCTTTTGTAGCCAATTTTTCTTTTTTTCTCCCTGTAACTAAGTAATAAACTTGTATCTAAAATAACACTTGCTAGAAAGTGCTGTTATCTGTTTAAAATTTACGGAAACGCTGTAGCTTAATGGTACAATAACTAATGCTCAATTATAGAGGAATTCCTCCGGAAGAACAAGTCATGACAGCAAGTGCCAAATAAATCTGGTGCTGTGACATGGATAGTAAAATTTCATAACAATAGTAATCTGACGGTTATGTTTTCAAAGCAGATTGCGTTGGTAATACTACAGCTGACCTGGCCATGTTTCATTCGTTGTGTATGTGAGGCATAATGCTACGAAACTACTGAGGATTAAATAGAATGAATTACTATACGAGGTGAAGGCTCCTGAAGCTATAATGCAGATTTATTAACAAAAATGTGTCTGTAGAGTTCTTAAAAATTTGTACCCCTAACTGCAGTGTTGCAAATAAATGCCTATCAAAATGAAGCAGAACACTTTTATTAATACCCTATAAGAAGAAAAATATTTAAAAATTGAAGAGGAGAGAGAAACAAGCACCCTTTTCAAATTTGGAATATTAGCGTATAGAATGAATTTAATAACTGAATCACCACAGGTAGTCTCCAAATATAGCATATAGAAGAGTTAATATGAGTTGCAAGACCGTTGTGACTCATATTTGAAATCAGCAGGGAAGCAGGTAATTTTTTTAGATTCAAAATGGCCACAGATTCCATGCTTGTGCTATTCTGTTTATTAATGCTGTCTGCCCTGTCAAGATTCTTAAATCTTAAAAAGTGAATCCTATTGTTCTCAGATGAAGTGTCTGTGTTTAAGTGCTTATATTTTTTCTAACACATTAAATGGGACAATTACTCAATTTGTTCTTTTAGATAATTTAAAAAGACTTTCTGTTGTTCAAAGTTCTGAATACAGACTTGAAACAAAGTTTAATGCTTCTATTTGACTACTTGTTAATATATTTGCTTTTAAGATTAGAGAAAAAAAATCTATACATCTCTTACTATGTTGATTACATTTTTTTTCAGAGCATCACAGACATTCTGGTAAAAATGCACAGCTGACTTCTTAAAGAAGTCCATTCTCATTTGTATTCTGGAAATATGATAAAGAACCAAAGTTTTCTTACAATTTCAGATTTCCAGTTAAGTGAGACAGTCCTGGCAAATGAAGACATATTTTTAGTGAAATAAAATGAATTGCTTATAGAACTATTAGTTTGTGTTTAGGTTTTGGTTTTTTTTCAGGGGTGATGGTTTTGATTGTTTTGATTGAATAAGTGAATCAGAAACTTTAATTTTCTAGTTGACAAGCTAAAGCTTTGTATGAGCATGATTTGCAATGGTAGAAATTCTATACAAAGTGCACAAAATAAGATTATTTTTTATCTTTAAGAAGCTGAAGAAATGAAGGATTGGGGAATTCAATTAAAAATTTTTAGTGAATATAGATGACATAAGAAGCATAAATAAAAATATCTCAGAAGTCATTCATCATTTGGTTGCTGAAAACATTAATTCCACAGCACAGTGCAGGGAGTACTTACTACAGTGAATGCAGTGTCTTGAGTATTGTGATGGCACTGACATTTTAAAAGAACACATGTAGGACTACAATTTTCTTTAACATATAATCATATAATGTTCAACCATATATTAATTCTAAAATTCTATTATTGTAATTTTTTATCAAGGTATGTAAGTCTGTGGCTGAGAGGTGACTACAAAGCTGAAATTTAAACATTTCTGTTTTAGCTGAATGTCCATGTGTGTTGGCAAGGTTTGCAATTCATGTCTGTGGACATGACTGTTTAGTGGAGTAACTCTCCACTAGGTCTATGGATAAAGTGAAAAACATTTCCATTGTTCGGAGGTATCATTCCTTTGGAAGATCAGGTGACCTAAGGAAAAAGTGAAAACCTAGCTCCTCTTATGCTGGAGATGGAAACCAGCATGGTAAAGGAAGGGCTGAATTTCTTAAGGCGATTGTTCTAGTTTACCTAGAGACTATGGTAAGACAATGATAGGTCTGAGGACAGTTGCTCCTGTTTCCTGAAAAATTAGAGGGTCATTTGGATTGGAGCCTCCTTTACATGTGGAAAAGGTCAGCGGAAATGTTACCAGGGATGTGCTGAGGTTCTAGCACTTCCCTGCTGGCTTAGGAGGGAGGGCCTTTCCCTTACTGTGTCGTGTCTTGTAATGTACTTTACATCCAGCCATAGTGGAGGAAGTATGGAAAAGTCATCTTTGCAAGAAGAAATGCCTTTGAACATGTGCATATTTAATGGATCGCTATTTTTATATGTTCATAACATTATAAATATATGGAGTATTTTCTATTGTAAAATGTTTACTTGACGAATGAAAAGCATTAGACACTGTGAAGGAGGAGACCACTGGGGTATAAAAATATATTGTTTTTTATAAATGTATCTTTAAAATTAAGTCATGCAGTTGTTAAATGAGAAACAACTTCTGATAGTCAGCATCCTGCTTCTGTTGAAAACTTGAGAGCATCCATATGATTTTATGTGTATCTGTTAACTTCTTCAACTGTTTATATGTGCTATTGAGTTGTACATATAAAAATATAACCATAATTAACGCCTAAAATTATTAGTAGACAATATTCTCACCATAGTTTTTAATGTTATCTGCAAGACACTTTTAAATTGTATTTAATTATAAAATATGAAACAATTGTAAACATTGTGTTCATAATCTCCTTAATATGGAGATATCTAGAACCAGAACCAGAGCTTTTTTCATTTGCCAGCACAAAGTTAATTTTTGGTCATATTTTCAGGTCATATTTTGGCTGATTGTGGACTTCTGAATTGCTAGACTCTACTTTTTGGTGTGATAACTGTAAGGCAGGGGTATCAAACTCATGGCACGGGGGCCAGATCTGGCCCTCCACCTTGTTTTATCCAGCCTGGCACCTTGTTTCTGCCCAGCAGCAGCGCTGAGCTCCTTGTCCCTGTGCTTCTGCCAGCACTGGTCACATGTGCAGCATACACACGTTACGCTGCAGGAGCAGGAGAACAATGGGAGCCGTGATTTCGTCACCAAAGTCAAAATATGATCAATATAATTATATAATAAATTGGATTGATCCCATGCGGTGATCCTGTGTAAGTATCAGATTAAAGGAAAATTTATATACCTGTGTTTGGCCTGAGAACTATTTTCTTATGGGGTTTAACAAGCTTGGATTTAAGTGGGGACATCTTATTACTTTCTCCTGTCTGAAGGTAACAATGCAAGAAGTACTTTTTCCCTAGAGGCTGAAGAACATTATCTCTACCAGAATAAATGTGTTCTGTAGTAACTGCTCTCATGAAATTAACTGCTGCTCATGGGGACATACTTAATACATCTGTTTATTGCTGGGGGCCATGGAAACACATAGAACTCCTTGCAAGCTTTAAGACTGCTCCGAAAAAGTAGGATTAGTTTGTGTTACATTTTGCTGCCTCGATTTGCATTATGCAAAAGAACTAGTTGCAAGTTAACCTGTAGTCACCCCGGAAAATTTTCACACTTGGTGGCTTTTATCTCGTATTACTTTAAGCAGAAATTAATCTACCAACCAAAGACACATAGAATATGTGCACCCTCTGAAAACATATTGTGCTGGCTGCTGTTTCACTGCCTATGGAAGAGCTTAACCACAGATTGGAAGATACCTTAAAGCAACTTTCAAAATTCATGTTGCATGGAATGCTTATTAGATTTTTGGAAATGTTTTTAATTGATGATGGAAAATAAGTAATTGCTAATATGCTTTTTTTAAAGGTAAGCAAGATTCAAAAATTTATAGTTTTGTAAGTTTTTTGTATGTGTGAAATGGCTTAAAAGAGAGCAAAATATGATTTTGTGCCGTATGTTATTTTACTAGTACTACATTCTGACTCAACAGCAACATGTGCATAGGTTTTTGAATGAACAAATTTTTCAGGATGAATTTATTATGAAATATGGAAGTGTCATTAATGTTCTCTTTGAGCAAAATAACAGCTCTTGTGGGACGCTAATTTTCATTCAACTTGTTTTCTTACTCTTAATGTTGTCCATCATCTGAAAGATTTGTTTCATTGATCTACTCTCCTACTGGCCAGAAAAAAACCCCAAACAGTAAATTCTGATTTTGGCAGATGAACCCCCATTTCTATACACAGTAAACAAATATGGCAGGGACAAAAGCTTCTGTCTTACTAGACTCTGGAAGCCGTGGTCTTTAGTTTAATAAAGGTCCTGTCTTCCAGCTGGATTTGTGAAGGGAAATGCTCCCACACAGCGCTGATTGAAAGTAATGCTTCTTTAATTGGAACGTGTTATGCCTATCTAGACCTTATGGCACTTGATAAAGCGAATGCAAGCTACTAGTTATCAATGTTTTATAAAAGTGAACAATTTAGTCTGTGATGTCTCAATACTCTCTCATATTACAAGCTTCTATTTATCATTTAAATAATTTGCCTTGTATTGTGCTTGTGATTTCTTTATGTTGTTGACTTCTATATTCACTTTAAAACTTGATTTAAATTCTGTATGCCTTTTGCAGTACATTACTAATAAATGCTTCTTGCATGTTGTTCAGTTTATAGCAGAGAATATTACTTTTTTATTGGTAATTGCACAGCAGATTATTATGTGGTGAAAAAAAATCCATTCTTTTCATAAGGCATAAAACCAAGTTCCTGTCTGTTTTGCGGATGTTAAAAATCCCTCGACACTCAAAGAAGAAGAGTGGGAGTATTAACTCTCAGGAACTCTTGGCTGAGAACCCATGAAAAGAGTCTTTCTCCTCCCAGCACAGGGGACTGAGCTTGTTAGGAATGCTTACTGTGAAAGAAACACTTTATGTAATCTTAATAAATAAAATAAATTTAAGAGCATTTTCTTAAGCAGGAGGGGAGGAATGGGAACACGTTCAACTTTTTTATGTTATTAATATACAGAGTAGGACAGATTATCTGAGGATTTGCCCAAGCTTCTAACATGTACTGCTTTGGAGAAAATGACTGTAAAAATAATTTTCCCTACCTATTTTTAATATTTGATAACTTCAGTGGAAAAAAAATGTAATTTTTCTCCTTCTTCCAAAATATACGTGCAATAGATTTCCAGACCACTTGCACTGTAAAGGTGATAAGGGCCTTGGAAGTAAATTTTACCATGGTAGAATCTTTTAATTATTAAAAATATGGGGAGCTTTTCAGTCAGGGTGACCGCTCTATGTACACAATTAATATTAGTGACTAGGACATAATAATAAAGGGTCTTGCACTGTAATTCAGGTAATCAGAGCCTCTATAGTGTTTTTATTAGTTTACCTTGCAAACTTACAGATTTTGCAGATTTGCAAACCTTTCCAAATATGTAAAGGTATAACCCCACTGGCTACAACAGTCAAGCCTTTAGAAAGCTGGAGTGGTTGTTGGAGGTGTGGGTTATCTCAGCTGACAGAGGTCTGGCAGATAGCAGGAGATGGGACTACCATGCCTAGGGGAATTGCTGACTGCCCTTGCTAGAGCTGAGGGCTTTGTGTGCGCCGGTTGTGAAGACAAACAGGGAAAGCGAGTGCCAAGTGAGACCGCCCTGCAGAGCTGTGGAAAGATGTTATTTTTAAGAAGAAGCCCTCTGGTGATATAACAGGGCTGACCCTGTTAGCAGTGGCTTCATAAATCTTTCTCAAGTGAAAGTTCCTGGCCGCGCAGGTTGGAGGGCAGACAAAAGAATCAAAAGAGCCAGGATGTGAAGTCTCTGTACCGTACATGTGAGGGCTGCCTATGGGACTCTGCAATAATACAACAATAGCCAAGATTGCAAGGCACAGTTTCAGTTCACTGCCTGCTTTCAACTGCTTCTAATAACAGTTTTAATTTCAGATTCCTCACAGCCTTCTGCGTAAAATCTTAAAGCCATAATAAGTCTTGAATTCTTTTTTCTCTTTTTTTTCATAGTATTGGAATTTCAGCTTAGAAAACTCTCATTTCTGCCTTAGCAATACAGTAATAATTAAGTATGGCGACTAGAATGGAAAATATAAAATGATAAAGAGGCTAAAATATAAATGTATTTGATTCACTTCCACTTTCCACATATTTGCTGTGCTGTGTTGAAAATAACTTCTTCTGTAATGTATTATGCATCGGCCTACATGAGACGGTTTTATCTTGTTATCATCTGAGACTCAATTGAGTTAAGTGCTTTGCAGTACAGGATCTTCTTGAATCTGGCTGAAGAAGCCTCTTTGGAGCATATTGATGACATGCCAGTCTCACAGTCCAGAATGAAACTGAGAAACTTTCTTTTGTGGTTAATACTTGCACCTGTTCAAACATTATATATGTATATGGAATATACATAGCCTCTCTTACTCTATCAATACTGAAGCCACAGGCCTTGGTGTTTGCCAGCTGTGTACTGGTGACCCTGCACGTGGAATAGACAATTTTCAGATCCAAAAATTACAAAACTTCTGCCATTTGAGCTAACTGGGCTTACAGTAGGAGTTAGATGTATTGCATTGCAGCAGGATTAGAGATGACATAATCCCTAATTCTGGGCTGTACCTGAAGCTTTTCTTTTATCCCTTTGTGCAGTTGTGTGTAAGGAGTTGAAAATTAGTTGTGTGACCCTGGAATCCATATTTCTTCTGCAAGAAGAAAGGAAAGGGTGGAGAAGTGAAAGTATAATATTTAGATAAGTATGCGGGGCCAGCTTTAAGGCCATTTGAAGTGAATAAGGGGACTTAGATTTTTCTTCTTGGCACTGGGACGGGAGCAAAATGTATGTCGGTAGAGTTTATGTGCTGCAGTATTTCTAGAGCAAATTTTCCTTTCTTTATTTGCTATTTTAACAGTTCAGCATACCATCATTCCTCCCAGTGGAAAATTTACATGAGGTGAAACACAATGAAAACAAACAAGCAAGTCTTGATTGGCTTTGCAATTTATGTGAAATCTTGGCAAGAACTTTGATTAAGAGTTTAAATTCACACAGGCTTAATCAAAAAGAAATTAAAATCCTATAAAAAAGGCTGCTCAGGATTCCCCTACAGAAACCAGAATTGTCAGCAAGAGCTAATTTTGTGTGTTTATATCAAGACTGGGAGAAAGGAGTGGAAAATAGAGTATAATGAGCAGTTGAAGCATAAATAATACATGTTTATCAGTGTAATCCCAGAAAATATGATAAATGGTAAACACTGTAGAGCTGTGAGTTTGGGCCAATGCTATTCAATAGAAGAGGCAGCCTGATCTGTTGGGCAGGGAAGGGTACCACCCTTGAGATGCAGACCCATGACATGAGCTGGTAAAGAATACGGACAACCCTAATTGTTGATAATGGTGAACTTACTGTTCCTATGCAGACTTTATATTATATCCTTCTTTTAGAACCTATTCTCTTTTGTTCAGTAGTCCAGGAAATTCTTAAAGTACTTGTTGGAAATTTTTAGGTGAGACATGATGACTAAACAAATACTTATCAACAAAATCAGACTACATTATTTTCCATATGATTATCATTTACATTATCCATTATAAGGAATGCAAGTTGTACCTTGCAGTTTATTTTAATTACATGCCAGGAAAGAAATGGGACAGTAGTCTAAGACTCTCTGAATGGAAGAAAAATGCAGAATATAGTTAATGTTGATTTGACAGAAAGGTTCTCTACATTAAAGATTTAGCCAGTCACATTCTTTTACACAGTCTTTTACAGCTTAGCAGATGGGAGAAATGTGAATTTTAAAATGACAGATAGGATCGCAAGAAAAGAACTTCATTATTTCACAAGTGAAAATTGAATTATTTATGCTAGTCATTATTTTATTATTATGGCCTAAGCCACCTATTTTATGGCAGATTTCACAAAGGTGTAGATCTGCAAAGTATTTGGCCAGTAGTTCTCATTGCAGATGCCCTGACACTCCTGTGCTTTCCAGACTTTGCCAAATGAAAAGTATTCACTATTTCCACTGAGTGGATTTATGTAGGTCGGTAAGAAGCAAAAGTAGCAAGGTCCGTATTCTTGAAATCCAGTGTTAACCAAAAACTTTGAACTTCATTATGGATATTTAGAATGGAAACCAAACCCAAATAATTTTGCTAGGAGCTTGTTATTACTGGGACAACTAATAATTTGCCTTTTGCAGTGTGAGGTTTTAATGCATTTGAAGCTATTTTGTATTTTTGGCAGGTATTTCACAATTGTAATAACATTTGAAATATGCCAAATATGTGATCCTTAAGTACTCTGGGTAAACAATAGCTTAAAGAAAACAGGAGAAAATCAAGGCCCTACATATTGGCTTTTGTGTTGCTGCTGCACTAGGAGAGCTTTATTTTAGCCTGCTACAGACCTTTGATATTATGGAAAGAGTAATCAGTAAATTGTGTGCTTGTAACAATCGTTCCATGTTTCACATCATATTTCTGTATTTCAGTAACCAGCAGGGGTAGAAGGTCCCCATATTTTATTATACTGAAGCGTACCTGTTCAGTACTCAAAGCCAGGTTAGGAAGAGTTGTTTTCCAATTCATAGTAATTGCAACAACAAAAAAATCACTTCCTTCTGCCAAAAGAGAACAAAGAAAGGCATTGAACAGAAAACTCCGTTTTCCCAGCATTCCCACTTGCCTAGTGTCTGTTGCCTTACAAAGGAGTTGAACGTTGTGTGAACTGCATTCCGTGTAAGAAATTTTCATTAGTAAACTACTCAGATCATAGTCACAGTCCCTAAAAAAACACCAAATATCTAGACTGATTTAGCCGAAAACCTTTTTATATGAAGCTTTGATTTTTATTTTTTCTCGTTTTTTCCTCTTTTTTCTTTGCAGTTAAGAAGAGATTCAGTGTACAAGTCCTCAGTTTATGTCATAGATACCAGACATGAATGCATATACTGTGGGTTGACTCTTTAAATCCTGCAAAAATTGGACATTGACTATCATCAATTTTCAAGGACACGTTCATTTAGTGAATGTTCAGAAAATACCAGCTATATTAAGTCTTGCTTTGCACAAAAGTTTCTTGGATATGCCCAATACTATATTTATGAGTAAAGGGATGAGATTAGAAGGAGGACCTATAACAAATAAAAAATAAAATGCTTTGTATCTCACCTTTAGGTAGTCAGTATGAAGAGCTGATTGAAGAAAGAGACCATCTTGACTTAAGCAGAGTAATTGCTGGAGATTTAAATACTGTTGCACACAAGTAATTTTTTATTAAAACTGATTCGAGGGAGTCTGCATTTAATATAAAAAGCAGGCTTTCCTGCTGGCATGGGAGTGAGAACAGCAGTGTGACCTGTGATGACAGCACGTGACGTGTCCAGTGTCCTTGGATCCAATAGTTGTTTTGCTTGGCCAGTGTCATGCAACAAATTCTGTAGGATTTTGTCCCCCATTGACTTGCTGGTGACAAGATCTGAAGTCACTCAGCAGACAGAAAATCAACAGCAATTCAGCATATTGCTTGCATGTGCTTGACACTACTGTTTTCTGTAAGGTTTATTAGCTGCTTTCATTATTTTTTGTAGTAAGCATTGCACTTTCTGATCCAGAACAAGTTTAAACAGCAATAAAGAGTGATTTTGTGCTGCTTTTTACAGTTTTAACTGTGTTTAAAAGTAGAAGCACATGACAGTTTATTGAGTTGCATTGATTTTAATGAGATTTCAACAGCTCATCTTGAATATTTTTTGAAAAAGTCTGCAATTCCAATGTGAAATTTCCTCTCTAAAGCATCTCAGTTAGTTGTTCGGATTACATTGTAAAATGAGAGATTTCATTTTTCTTCTTTACTGGTAAGATTTGGCATGCTGTTGGTTTCTCAGTATTTGAAAAAATTGCTTGAACGAATACTCATTTATTGAAAATAATTTCAAGTTTTGTGTACTGGAGCTTCTGTGTGCACACCTGTAAAAAACAGACAGAGAACTGGAGCTGAATTCTCACCCATTAGAGAATGAAATTCCTTTTTTAGTTGTACAGTGATTCATATGTAATGCTTTTGTATGACACAACTAGAATATCTCATTACCTCACAAATTGTATTTAATATTTCCTCCTCAGGGGGTGTTTTATTTTCACAGTACTTTTTGAAAACATCACCATTAAAAGCAACTTATATATATTTAAATAGATCTTTCATCGCACTGTTTTGTTGAAAGAATTTTAACAGACAAAACCAATTCATTATATATTCTGTCTTTATATATACTGATACTTATTTTAGTTTTTGTGTAAAAAGCTGCTGTTAAGAGAGGGCAAATATGTACCAGTTAGAATGATGTTGTGTTTTCAGTAAGCATTAATTAATGAATGTCACTCAAAAATGACCAATTTTACTTTGCAGTGACAAAGAATGTTGAAGAGTTTTCTTATCATGGAAGACCCAGACATTGTTTTTGTGTTGCAAGAAAGAAGCCTTTTCTTTTACCTTTTTATTGTCTGTGGTGCGAAGCAACAAACAAGTGCTGGGTCTTAATCTACTCCTCCCACTCACCCCTTCCCCAACAACAAAAGAACTCCCATCTATATATTTCTTTTATCCCCTCTTCCATTGACTCAACATATAAGTAATTGTTAGGAACACTTATAGTTACTCATAGTTGATTTCTTCATAAAGAAAACTTGGCAATGAGTAAGTCCATAGTAATATTCAAAGGGAGAATTGTGTATCTACACACAGCTTTTTTAGGTGTCTAGGTTGACTCTTAACAGTCTGACACTTTGTACAGATGATAAATTAGCTGATAGTGGTCACCAAAGGATAGACATGTGCATAAACAAATACATGTTCAAGGAGTTTAAAAAAAAAAAAAAGAAAACCTTGTCAGAGAGCAGGTACCATTACTATGGATATGTATACACGTATATACATCTAAAAAGCTTTTTTTCATTATATTCAGCCAAATTATATATTTTTAAATCTGTTTTTATTTCTCCTTTGTACAAGATCTTTGGCTGCACTTCTGTGATGAGTTTCAAGAGATATTTCTTGTTGTTAGTCTTCAAGTATGTGTATGCAAAAATGTCAGCATTTCTACAATGACAAGCAATTATAATCTTGAGATACATTTTGGATGAAGTATGGTCTCACAGTCCATCCCAGGACCGGATAGGATTCACAGTCCAAGGATCCCTGCACTTACACAGCTATTAGGTTTTGCACTGCAATACCCATTGTCATCACAAGCAAGAAGAGCAGGTCAGTTGTCTGTGTCCAACTGGGTGACTAAATTCCTTTAAGCAACATCTTACTTTCCCATCTAAGGCACAAATCTTAAGACTGCAGCGAAATGCTAGAACGTTACATATGCAGGGTTAGAAAATTACTTGTTTGAAGTTTACTTTCGCTTGTCTTAAGTTCAGAACGGCATCTGCCCTTCTAGACACCCATACCGTGTCTACAAACCCAATGAGGAATACTGTCTGAACTTCGTGCCTGATTTTTGGGTGTTTCCATGCTCATTTGTGTTATGACTCTATTCTTATATCTGGGTCCAAATGCTAGCTGTGCTGGGAAAAAGCAAGGATTAAAAGGAAAACTAAACAAATGATACAGCCAAGGATGACAGAAAGCTAAACAGATGATACGGCCAAGGATGACAGTCCCACTTCTCCTCTTGTTTTACAATCCCAGCCAAAAACTAACTCAGTGAGCTGAATTACCCTACTGAGTGTTGTTGTGAGTGCCAGAGTGAACAGGCGCGTGTGTGGGTGTACAGGAGTAGAGAAGGGAAGAATAGCTGAAGAGGGATGTGTGATCACCACTTTGGTGAGAGCAGACTACCAGATGGGCTTTGCCGTGTGGTCTTATTTCTCCCTAGAGCTCCCTTCCCCATCCCACAGAAAACATTTCTCCAGATGCAAACTGAAGCAGGACTTTAAAGCATTTCTTCTTAAGGTGAATCCAGCTCAACTAGGGTGGCATAAGGACATCCCTGTGGAGCTGGATTTAGCAGATATGCATGTCTGTCTGTAAATCCCTGTATTTCCATTATTTTTGGTGGACACACACACTATTCAACGTTGTTGGGGGAATCACCAGGTCTGCAACGACAGCTCTCAGCTTTACATTGATGCAACAGCCGAGTGCTAAACCCAGGTTACACTGGCAGAGGTGAAACATCATCAGCTCCTTCCAGGGCTCTGGAGGAGGAATGGTCAGAAGGAAAGCTGGAAAGCTGTCTAAAGCTTTTTTTTTTGACTTTTCAGTGAGGAAGTAGGGGTAGGTTGGGTGGGTTTTTTCTGAGTTTTGTGAAAGTTTTGCAAAAACTTCAGTGACTGTCCTGTTACTCCATCAAAAACATGCCACTGGGGGCTTTAATTCCATGGCATCCTGCCAGAGGGGGGGAAGAGAGAGGACTTCGTAATAACAGCTCCATTGATAAATGGCAACTCTCATAGTGTGTTGCCATTTTTCTGTTATCCTGAGCATGCTGCTGCAGAGTCAGCAGCTTTGATGATGTTTGACTGTTTAGGTAAAGCGCTTGGACAAAAAGATTTTTTTAATACATCAGCTACATAAAAATATGTCAAAGTAAGATTTTAGCCCTGGCTTAAAATCACTTTCTGCTTAAAACCACTCTGATCTAGACTGGTCTGGTACTTTTTTAGGAATCTGTATGAATCAGAAATGAAGTAACAGAGGATGATACCCTGGGACAACAGTTTTTACTAGATAACAAACAAACAATTTTAATTCTGTAGGAGGCATAATGATGAATTATCCAATCCAATATTTTAAGAATAGGAAGAATAGCCTCTAGCCAGGCCCAGAAAACATCAACATATACTGATACCTTCATACATTGCCAGTGTTTCATTTCTTAAAATTATTTTCGGCTTTGCCTCTTGAAGTAGCAGAATAACTTAGTTTGTTTGCTGGGTGTTTGTATTTCAAGTATTTTATGTAAGATTAAACTTAACAGAATACAGAAAGTAACCCTGAATAGGACTCAGAAGATGTGTGAGTAACCAGAATTACTTCACATTTGAAATGTAACTGAAGAATTAAAGAACCGTGGAATTAATCTTGCTTTGTTTCAGCATAGATCTCCTTTTTTTTTTCAGCAGATTGTGGTTAAAAAGAACCCTGATCAGTTAAGCACAATAAATGTTTAACTTCAGATTTCTAATGTGCATTGCTACTATGTTCGTTCTTGAAACATATGAGAAAAGCCTCCTCATAACCTTATAATCTTTACTTCTATTGACCCAGCAGGATAGAATAAATATATCTGCTTTTTGTTAGCAAAGTATCTACTAGCTGCTTGAAAAAAATTGTAATAGAAAGACACTCTGAAGGGAAATGAACATTTTATTTTATCTATTTGTTTCTAATTTAAAGTTGAAAAGGAAAGTGAAGCTTTTTCTGTTTGTAATAAATTCAGATTTCCTAGAAAGATGCACAGATTCTTTTGCACTTATATTTTCATTTTGTATTCGATAACTCTTTCAAAGCACAATATATCATAAAATATTATTTATAAAAAAACATAATAAAACCCCTTTCCTTTACAACCAGATATTTGTTATTTCTGAGTAGTCCAGAACCAGAGATGTACAGAATATCCTTCCTAAGAAGACAGGGTTTCTGGAGTAGCCACATGTAGGCACTGAAAAGTCTTCTGTTTCAACCTTCTGTTTGCTTTTAAATCACTTCAATCTCTGCTGCTAAACTTAAAAAGTAATGAATGTTGTTTGGTACTGACTGGTGGATTTTGGGAACAGCCAGAATGCCATGATGCCCTAGAAGACATAATCTTGCAAAACGCTGTTTGAGCTGTTCAATTTGACACAAGAGCTGACATTGTGTTTCCCTATGTCAATAAGCAGAGCTGGTGTGTGACACCTCCAAAAGTGTGTCCTTTCTGATTATGCACAGTGTCCTCTCTTCAGAGAAACATGAATTTTCAGTTTGTCATGTTTATACTCCTAACAAAACAACCAGGTGTTTCATTGCTAATCCAGACTGATTTAACCAGACTGGGTATTTTTGCCAGCCCTTGAAACACCTGTCATTTTTTGGCAGCGGGAGTCTGTATTGCACAGTCTGCTGAGCCAGAGAGCTAAACAATTCTAGCACCTTTTTGTTTTCCTGGGATTCTCTGGGATTGCACATGTCCTCACAGAAGGGCTGGAGGGCTTGGCCAGAAATCCCACCACTGTGGAAACATGCTGAAGGACCAGGATGTGAGGACAAGGAAGGTCTCCTGGAATGGCAGTGTTGGGCCTCTCTGGGCTTAGCAGGCTTTCCCCCCTGCCCGCAGTACCTGTTTGGAAGAGCACATGTTTCCAAAGTTTCTTCCTACTTGAACTCAGGTATATATATATTTTTTTTCTGTTGTCTGATTAGGGGAAATGCTTCAGCAGGAGTTAAAAAAAAAAAGAAAAAGATCCAGGCTTCATTCCATATGCAGAAGATTATCTTTGGGGAGGACACTGCATGCCCAACCCTATTTCCAGGGTATTTCCAGCCACACCAAATGCTTTCTAGAGAAGCCCCAGGAGCACAAGACTTTGCAGGAAAAGGATATATTTATTTGCCAGTGTGTGAATTTAGAGACTAGAAGATCTTGGGCTTGAACTTGGCTCACATACATCTAATTTGTGTATGTATCCACACAATATAAATGCATTTGTGCTATCTGTGTACATGTAAAATGTACAGTTCCTGTGATTTGCATATTATCTGTTTCAGGATAAGAAAGCAAACAATGAACCAGTGTCACTATCTTGTACATGAAACTTAAAATTTTTGGTAGTACTGCTTGAGTGATTCCAGCTATAGACAATTTGGCAAATAAAAAGTAATTTTTTTCCATTTATTAAGCAAGTTAGTAGAAACAATGTCGAGAAAGGAAATTATATCTGGCAAGTTAAAGCAGCCTGGATCACCATTCTTTACTGCACTACAACATACACCCACACAAACTTTGAACTCCATTGCATCCTAAGTTCCTGCTGGCTGCATTTCCAAAGATTCGAGATATTTCTAATAAAAGAGTCATCAGCCTGCTTTTCCCTCCGCTTTCGGAAATAGATGGTGTGACCTGTAGTTACTAGTTTCCAAAATTAATGGATGAATCATAAAAAGACAGAACTCTATTCTTATTTATAATTTGAAAATGTTGGCCCTTGTGTTTAGGACCTTTTTTCATTATTAACAATTTCATTATTATAAATGCGGGAAAAGTTCTTAGCGGGAAAAGAATGCTGCAGACACACACAGAGATCCCCAAGCCAACCCCCACATTACAATTTTCCTATTGCCTCACATCTGGAATGTGTAGCTTGCAAACTCAACCATAACAAGAATTATGGTTGAGCAAGTTAAAAAGTTTGCATTTGATGAGGAGAGGAGTAAAGCTGATCCCGATAAGGACATATTTTTCTTTACATGAAGCCATAGGGTTTTTTTCCAAAAGGAAGAGAAAAAGAAAATACGTGCTGACTTTTTAGCCTAAACACAGGAAGTTAAAACCCTGGTTAATGAGAACTCAAACTCACACAGCTGGCTTGTAATCAGGACTGACTCTACTTCACATTGTCTTGTGCTTATGTCCAGTCTTTTTTTTTCTTCTTTTAAACAGTCATCTGTACATCACAGCTGGGACATGGTGATTTTTCAGTTCATAGTTTTTAGCTCATATTAGTGAATAGCATAGTGAAGGTAAGTTGACAAAGGAATATTGGATTGGAGATTTCGACTTTATCTTCCATTAGGCATAATTCAGAATTTCTGTAGTAACATTTCAAAGTAGTAAAATAAGAACAGAGAAGAAACAACATATTTCACCTAGAATCATTATATAGTTCAAAGTAAGCTAAAATCAGCAGCATACAAGATAGCAGGTTTAATGTATCCGTGATATAACATAGCTGAACTCAGCAAGTGTACTTCATAGATGATTTCCTCCTTTCATCATTTCTAATTGGATAATTAAGGATTATTATATTTATGCAAAGCTTTGCAAACCTTATATCTCTGAAATCCTGATTATTTATAGATTTTGTGCAGACTGACAAAGTATAATTCATTACAGGTGTCTAGATGTGAATTCACATTCCCATGAGATATGCAAGGATGTATAAAAAATGTGAATTGACACAGTAAACAAAAAATTGAACAGTATTTTTTTTATCTTCTTTAGTAGCTAAACTCTGAGTTTATAAATGTCTATTACAGAATGACCTGAGCCTGATTCAACAATCTTACAGTTGTAAAAAAAGATCAAGTGGATCCAATTTCCATTTTCCATGGTCAAAGTGATGGATGGAAAACTTACACAAAAATTCCGTGAGATCATAACCACTAAGTTATATGATTATAAGCCTGGTTTCAAGGCTGATACTGCCAAATAGATATTTGAGTCTTGCCAGAGGTATAATCCATCCTGCATGAGTAAAGAAATGGAAGATCTGCAGGCTGACAGAAATTAAGCAAAAAGCATCCAAAAGAACTGTAGAATGGTAGAAAATTTTCACTATGATCCCCTAACAAAAGTTTATCAGGAAGTTAATTTCAATAAACCTGTAAAGATTTACTGTATTTCCAAATAATAGGAACTGGGGAGGTATTAACTGAAAGGTTTGATTCCATAAATATGACAATGATGATTATAATCAAGAAATATAATCAAGAAAAAGGAAAAGAAGTGATGGATCAAGCCACAGTGAATACAGGGACAGAGAGGCAAAGTTTTATGGCCTTATAATAAATACATTTTTACAGATAAGATCTCCACAGATACAAGCTAATCTTTCTATTAAGTGATGATTAATTTACGTGACTTATTTGGTAAAAAAAATAAGTGTCCTGACTACTGCAGCTAGATGCATAACATCTGTGAGGCACATTTCTTTCAGATGTGTGTGTGCAATGAAAGCGTCATTCATGGAATAGCTCCCAAACCGGATTATGCCATCCTGAGAGCTCAGATCATCACAGAATCATTCTCCCTATCTGCTTCCATTGCTGCTCTGTAAAGGAATGCTGTAGAATATGGGTGGGCATAAGATTAGCATATCATATGCATGCTGGAATTTGGTCATCATCCAAAGCTGAAAATTTCCAGTGTTCAAGAAAAAGATATTCACAGCAAACAACTCCCTTTGACAAGAAACACTATATCCTTTTCAAAATAAGTTGAGCTTATTAGCAACCTCCTAAAAAACCACAATGTATTATATTAACCTGGCTGCCGCTTCCTTTCAGAAGTTCAGTTTCCATATTTTTTTAAGTCCTATAAATTAACTGATTTTTGTACTTGATGTACTTTTTGGTGTTGTTTTTTTTTTATTCAGTTTAACTTCATAGAGGCAACTAAATGATTTAACAGAGACAGTATTGGCTATGCAATAAACTTGGCCATAATGGAAGTCATTGCACCCACGGATGCCTAAAATCATTGACTGCAAAGCAGGCATCTGTGAATAGTACAAATTTCAAGTAGTTTGGTTTCCAGGTACTGGGCCTGACAGTATCTAAACAACTGTAAGTAAGATGGTGAAATGAAGGCATTTCCATTTTCACCAGGTTTCCTCTTCATTACTTCCAGGAAAGTTGTTGTCTTTTGGAAATCTAAAACTCGTTGAAAACCATTAATGTTGGCTATGCTTACCTTCACACTGTACTGATGAAAAGGAGTCAATCCTACATAGGATTTTGTTGTCCCAGCTTAGCACAAGCACGTGGTGTGGGAGTGGAAACACCAGTTTCTGTTATATTAATTTATTTATATTTTTATAGCTATGTTTATACATTTATATATATTTATATGTATTTATATGTATTTCACTATATTCTTGCTGTATGTCCCAGTGACAAGGAAAGGGGGAAAAAAGGAATCTAAATAAGAGTCTTAAAAGACTGGCTACTTTCTGTATACTTGACAGACCTTTCCTGATTGGAGAAATTAGCTAATACTAATACTTATAGATTTCTTCCATTTTACAAATTTATATCTGATATTATATCACCAATATATCAGTAATTGCCTGTGTTTAAATATACATATATAGGTAATGTAATGCAGATGACACTTAACTGAACAAAAATTTTTTATTGCCAAGTAAAGTGCCCTATCTCATAAAAGCAAAGAAAATATCTAACTTACCTAAAACTTAATAAGATCTTTCAGTTTCTGCATACCATTTTAATGCTATGCTTGATGTAGTAGAAAATGTTTTCTCCCAGAAACTGATGAGATTAGGCTGTGCACCCACTGTGGCTGTTGTCCTTCAATCAAATGCATGGTTAGCCTTAGCACAAGCCTGTGGACAGAATTTCACAACTGAACGGGAATAAATTGTACTCTTTTTTGTTAATTTTTAAAAATTAATTTTAGTGGGCTTTTAACTGTTTTCTATATTGTTAAACTGACAAGTTTACATTGATGAGGCATTTCCAAGTCACTGCATCTGTTCACCATCCCTTAGTATTATTTAGAAAAAATGGATCATTTTAGCAACAGTGTTTCCTCATTTTTGATTGATCTTGATTTTAAATTTGAGTCCAGGATGCAAAATCACAATGTTATGCTGAGGGCACTTTGGTGTTTGGGGGCAAATTTCTGAGATGAGGATGGCAATAGAAATGTTTTTCATCATTATTTTTTACAGCAAATTTTTCTTCTACAAAGCTTTAGTAAAGATTTTATTTAGCCTGGAGAAGAGAAGGCTGAGGGGAGACCCTATTGATCTGTACAATTACCTGAAAGGAGGTTGTTGGTCTCTTCTCCCAAGTAACAAGTGATAGGATGAGAAGAAAAGGCCTCAGGTTGCCCCAGGGGAGGTTTGGATTTGATATTAGAAAAACATTATTTACCGAAAGAGTGGCCAAGCATTGTAAGAGGCTGCCCAGGAAAGTGGTGGAATATCCTTCCCTGGAGGAGTTCAAAATGCATGTAGACATGGAACTTTTTGACTTAGTTTAGTAGGCATGGTGGTGTTGGGCTGACAGTTGGACTGGATGATTTTAGAGGTGTTTTCCAACCTTAATGATTCTATGATTATAAATACTAGACTTCATGAAGTCAGTAGAACTGTGATACCATGAGTTGTTTTGAGTTTTGGATTATTAAAAAAAAAATTAAAAACTCTGTGTTTTATTTTCTAATGTGTCAGAATAACATGAAACTCAAAAGTAAGATTGTGCTTTTCTTTGTTATCTGCAAATTTGTTATTGTCTTATAACAGTTGTTTATGATCTCAACAAAGAATCAGATTTCTTGGACACAGGCAAAATTTGTAATGGAAGATATATTCTTTACTTATTATTTACTGTTTCTATAAATGTATCCAATGTCATTACCTTCTGAAATACTGTTCAGAATTTTAGCTTCAAACAATAAAAGTATTTTGATTTTTGTTAGTTTTAGACAAATATGTTTCTTTCCAATTTTACTTATGCTTAAAACAAAAAACTCCTTCAGTTTCTAGTTCTAGCAAGCAAAGTATTTTAATGCTAAACATCTTTAAACCTTTGAGGTTTTCCACTTTTTTCCACTTATACATTCCAATCTAAGTAGTTTTTACACAGAAAATATATGTTGTAAATATTTTTTTCTGAAATTAAAAATCAAAATTAGCTGTCAGAATGAAACTCATGCAATCAGCTAGTTTCTTGGAAACTATAAAAACTGGCTATCAGTCAGTAGGAGAAAGGTTGCACCTGTGTAGGGTTTAGTTTATCATTGTCATGGTCACTGGGAGAGAAATCTAAGTACAAGGCAGATAATAAAGTCCCATTTGTATTTCCATGCATCTTTAAATATATCAGTAGCATATGGACATCAGTTTGATCTCTAAAATCAAAACTGGGATCAGTAGAGTACAGTAAAGTGGGACATTCAAAATGGTGATAAAAGCAGCTGTTGGATCTCCAGCACAAGAGTGGCAAAGTGATGTCTCTGAACATGTTAAGGCTCATTTAAGAACAGACCAGAAAGTTATTTAACGGAAAGTAAGAGGAGAGTGAATTATTTGAAGATAAATATTGAAACTATTCTTCCTGTATAGGAGGAACACCTGCAAAGTGAATCAGGTTTATATTAGAATGCTATGTGTCCTGTGATCTTTGTCACCTGCCTAATTAAAAGATAATTCTGAACCGACTATGGTACTTTTCTTCCCCATCCACTTTCCAGGGAAAGTTGTCTGCATAAAGGATGCTACCTTGATATGCAGTATCACTATGCAGATGCACGTCAGAGCAGATCCCACCATCAGTGCAATACGATGTGTTAATTGAGGACACAGCAAATGTACTCTTATACCATGAACATGAAACACCTTCTTAAAAATAGTCAAAGATATTTAGATTCATACGGCTAACCAATTAAATTTGTTTGCATATATGGGTAGGAAGCAAACTTTCGTACTTTGAAGAGGTTTGGCAGATGAACTCTGATTGCTGCAGCTTAGGTACACGTTTGGATTTCAATATCAAAAATGCTTATGGCGTGTGAAGCCAGATGATTACATTCAATTTCTAGATGAGACAACTTTCTGTTTATTCTTGTTTCGCATTTCGAATCACTTCAAGCTCCGCTTAGTGTGAGCTGTTTCTGAAGGGAGCAGCTCTGATCCCTCACTCCCTGCCCATCGCTTCCCCTGTTGTTTGGGCAACCGGGGGAATTACAGAAATCCAGAAACCCTCTGCCACAACATCTTTCTCCTTCATTCACACTCTCCCCTGGCATTTTCTTCTCCTTGAAGTCCAGCAGACGCCTCACGCAGGCTGCTTTGTTGTTCAGGTGCACATCAACTCTTTCCTTGAGTTGATCTAATTTACTAGTCCACTGTACCGCCAAGCAAAAGCATATTTTTAATTTTCCATAGGTATAAGATCCAAATATATAGGAAATCTTAAATTACAGCAAAGATTATAATTACCTTTATTACCATTTCTGAATCATCTCATCTAGCTAAAACTATATATGTATTAAACTTCAACATTCTTGTAGGAAATATTATTTTTTTTACTTTAACTTTGGTATCCATTGAATTTCAATTATGTGTTACTAAATAGAGCAAAGCCACAACGTATCTATAAGCTTCATTTTTACTGAAGCAGCATTAGTACTTTTTTTAAGTGATAAATTATCATACAATCTGTTTAAATAGAGTATTACAATATGTACACGTTAGCATAAGTCAGCAAAATCCTACAGAATGGTATCCTTTGAGGTGATTCATCTAAGCACGATAATTTACACTTTTCACTTAATCATGCTGTCCATGGACAAACATGGTTAATCAGCTGGACTCCAGTATGAGTTGTCAATATATAAGTTGTTAATCAGCTATTGACAATTGATCCAGTTAAAATTTGTATTTTTAAATCAAATTCCCACTGAAATAAATATGACTACTGAGAAATAGCAATTATTTTTAAAATATTGACATATTTAAATATACCATGATCTAGTTGAAAATTTGTTAACAGTACTTTTTTGTACAAACTACTTTCTGTCCCTAGCGTTGCATTGATTCTCTCCATTGACAGCTTAACCAAGTTATTACTTTCCTGCAGTTATAAAGAAATTAAGACATTTTGGACTTAGTAAGTAAATAGTTAAAGTGCATACATTATGCAGTTATAAAATATAGGTTCTTAATATTATAACCGGTAAAGTCTCTTTGGAACTTTAATAGTAATGATTTCTTTGTTCTTAAGTTACGGCCCCTAGCCTCTTTTCTTGGAGGTTTTCCTTCATGGCTCCCTCAGCAGTACTGAGGCCACACATTGAAAACAGATAGCTGATGCTTATTTATAAAGGATTTCACCTATCTCTTCTGCTTGCTTGTTACAACTTGTCCCTTATGACCTCAACATTTTACTCAGTCAAGCCCTGTAAAATTCTAGATTTTTTGTGGGAAATACTGTTTGTGGGAGAATATAGTATCATTTTTCCTTGGTTTTTGGTCGTTGTCCTCACAAACGCTATGGTAGAGTAGGTTGCACAGATGTTGTATTTTGAGCTGAAAATTTTTCATGACAATTGCATGACTGCCTTAAACACAACAGGCTCTCTCAGCTGTCCCTTGGCTGTGACCCATGACAACTTCACTCCCCTACTGCTAAAAACATTTCCTAACAGAACCCAGCAGATCTTGTCTATGATAAATTGTAATTCTGGGTTACAGCTGGAGATCTCATAAGATGTACGCATTCTAAGGCTTATTCATTAATCCAAAATAGTGGCCACAGGCAAATCCCTACAAGCACAGTTGAAGTTTTAAGTAGAACTGTGCTGAAAACTGGCCTAGTAAAATAGGCTATAAGTAGGATCTGTGTTCACAGTCAGTCATCTCTACACATATACCACTGGGTGACTGTACTGCAGAGGTGATGGCATTAGTTAATACATAGCAACGCATTTATACAGAAGTAAACAGAGTATGGAATGCTTGTGGACTCAAAGTCTTATGTATGTGTTGCTCAGCTTTCTTGATTTTACATTTGTATGATCTTAACTTCAAAGGACCTATCCTATTAAGACCTCAAAATCACATTTCATCTCCCTGACTGACAATCAGAGATCAAAATGTTAGGCATCACACTGAAAGAATTGACTTGCAGAGGTTTGGGATAAATGACTGGGGAGAAAAGGAAGGGGGAAATCTCAGGGCAGAGCAATTATATTTTTCCATAATAATCTTATTGATCTTCTCTAGTACAACCGGAAATTAGCCAGTAGGTTATTTTTTCTTTTCAAGATTTCCTCCAAGATTTTGATGTGTAACAAAAATTACAAAGAAAACATTTTTTTCAGTACTATGCCATCAGCCAAGATTTTCTACCCAGAAATAAAAAGATAATGTAGTATATTTCTGAAAGCGACTATGGCAATATTCTGGATCTTTGTGTTTGGTGATTATCTTGATTTATCTGAGAATTTAATGTAAATGTTTGTCACTTGTGGTTCATGCTTGAAGTTGCACGAAAACTGCCCCATCTGTAGATTTCATTGTGCATGAGGTCATAAACTGCATACTCCTTGGGTCATGGAGTTGGTAATTTATATGTAAACACATAACATCCATAGGACCCCAAAGATGTGAAATTCTTCTAGAGTTTTAGTTCAAGAAAACTTATTAATGATCTCTATAGAGTCCTATTGTTTCACAGGCTTTATTATCTCCTG
The DNA here is from genome assembly GCA_033558185.1 of Dromococcyx pavoninus. Classification (NCBI taxonomy): domain Eukaryota; kingdom Metazoa; phylum Chordata; class Aves; order Cuculiformes; family Neomorphidae; genus Dromococcyx; species Dromococcyx pavoninus. Next base: position 1,211,259 of record JAUMJL010000104.1, on the reverse strand, counting down.
TTGCTTTAGTCTAGCACTGCAGTTCAAGAGAAAACTGAACACTACCTACTGTGTATACACATTGCTGAGGCCTCAGCAACTTGCAGTATTGAGCTCTTTATGAAAAGCTGCTTATGAAAGGAACTTTTTTCCTGAGCTCAATTTATATGCCATTTTTGTCTACTCTAGTCTGATAGAACAGATTATGAGAAGAATTCTTAAACTATATCAAAGCTCAGGATAATAAAGAAATCAGATCACCTTTCTAAGTTTATTTTTTAATAATAAACTTAATTATAGGATGAATAATTTATTTGTATCCTTAAACTTGATTAAAATGAAATCTTCTAAGCAATTTTGATAAAAAGACACTTTCCAAAAATCTTTACATAGTTAAAAAATGGCGTATGTTTCCAGAAAGTCCACTCACAACTATTATTTAAACAAGTCTTTGTCCCTGGTAGGTCTTATGAATATGTGCAGTCTGCATCTAATTGGATCTATTCACTTGATTTCTCTATTGAAAGAGAAAAGAGTTGAATTAAATGTGAACAGAAAGTTGAGACCATGCTATTTATTTGGTGCTTTTGACAATTCTCTGAGAAATATAGTCAGCAAGATTGAGTGCACCGTCAGCTAGTTTACAGATGACACCAAGCTCAGTGAAGCAGCTCACACACCAGAAGGATGGGATGTCATCCAGAGGGACCTGGACAAGCTGGAGAAGCGGGCCTGTGGGAACCTCATGAGGTTCAACAAGACCAAGTGCAAGGTCCTGCACCTGGGTCAGGGCAAGCCACGATTTCAGTACAGGATGCGGTTTAGAGCAGCCCTGCAGAGAAAGACTTAGGGGTGGTGGTTGATGGGAAGCTCAGCATGAGCCAGCAATGTGTGCTCGCAGCCCAGAAGGCCAACTGTGTCCTGGTCTGCATCAAAAGAAGCATTGGCAGCCGCTCAAGGAAGGTGATTCTCCCCCTCTACTTCACTCTTGTGAGACCCCACCTGCCCATTTCTGGAATACCCAACATAAGAAGGATATAGAACTGTTGGAACAGGTCCAGAGGAGTGCTACAAAGATGATCAGAGGGCTGGAGCACCTCTGCTAGGAGGACAGGCTGAGAGAGTTGGGGTTGTTCAGCCTGGAGAAGACAAGGCTCCGGAGAGACCTTATAGTGGCCTTCCAGTACCTAAAAGGGGCTGCAGGAAATCTGGAAAGGGACTTTTTAAAAGGGCAAGTAGTGATAGGACAAGGGGGATGACTTTAAACTGGAAGGGGGAAGATTTAATTTAGACATTAGGAAGAAATTCTTCACAATGAGGGTGGTGAGGCACTGGCAGAAGTTGCCCAGGGAAGCTGTGGATGTCCCCTCCCTGGAGGTGTTCAAGGCCAGGTTGGATGGGGTCTTGAGCAGCCTGGTCTGGTCGGAGGTGTCCCTGCCCATGGCAAGGGGGTTGAAACTAGATGATCTCTAAGGTCCCTTTCAACCCAAACCGTTCTATGATTCTATGACTCTATGAAATGTGCTTTCTATGTGCTTTACATTTTGTGCATGTTTATCTCTTCATCTAAGAGTCAAGTATAGTATTAAAACACTTGAAAATGTGCTAGAAGAGTCATAGAAAAGACTGTGTTGGCTAGCATAGAGTATGTTGGTTTTGCCCTTGATTCTTTTCACTTTTTAAATGTTCTTCTGCTATTCAGACTGATGACGTATGAGCTTTCTGCTGTCCTGTGCTGCATGAAAACAGGGGGAGAGTAAGTAGTCCAGAATAAATACCTTCACGAAAACATGCATAACCAAACATCTGTATATACAGTATACTAACATAATATTTGGTCAGATGATCACTCAGGGATTAAGGCTGTGGCCTTCAAAAGGGCCTCCCCCGAACTATAACTCAGTCTGTTTCGCTGCATAATAAGCTCTTTCAGCTCAATTTCTTGAATTAATGCTTGTTTTATTGTGCTGAAGTAATGAGGCTGGCATGAACTGATGTAATACACAGATAAACTCTAAGTTGTTTCAGTTGTTTAGTTATTTATACAAAGGCTATCGAGACTGTGTATGGTGTAAAGTAAAAGAAGCAGTTTTAAATCTCTGTGATTGTGATTGAGAAAGCCACTTGAATGAACCAATAATCACATCTCCATATGCAGTAGTCCCAAGTTAACAAGGCCCTTGAGATAGGACTGGTCATCTCACTTTCCTTGAAATGTGAGAATGCTGGAATATAGTGAAAGCTTCCAAACTCTAAAGCTCTGCCTTACCACAAACTCTCTGAATACAGATACCCAAGAATTTTGAAATGTGTCAAGCTGGAAAGAGATGTGAAAACTCATGTATTGCCTGCTCATTGAGACATTCCAGGGTGAGGTGCAACTCCAAGAAGTTTATAGTGACATCCTGATTTGAATAAACCCCATGCAAGGTTTTTTCCTGTGCTCCTTGGCAAGTCTCCTTCTTTCCATCAGCTTTGGCTATGCTCACTCAACCTGTCTTTCCATTACCAGCCCATCCCAGTACATTTAAAGAAAATGTGCTGTGTGCTGTCACTATAAATGGTACACAAACCAGCCCAAAACCCATACCCTGTGTCAATGAAAATGCTTGCATGGCTGTAGGATCAGGATCAAAAATTTTGTGTGATGTATGTTGAATCTACCGCTGAAATATAATCTGTACTGGGAGACGTAGTATATTTTTTACTTTCAAATGCTTCCTCCAGCATTTCTATGGAATAGTTATGAGAAAATGAAGCAACAATCAATACGTACAAATATTAGTAGGTGAAAGAAGTACCATATCCTCCGTCTGCTTTAATTAACATATTTGAAGAACAGTTATAGATAGTTTACATATTATTGTAGTTTCCTCTAAGGCTCCCAATAGATGTGAACTTGAATGTAACAGTTCATGTTGCCTCATGCTGCTATACCTGGAATGCCTGAAGAGCTGAATCAAAACTTGGACCCTAATCCACCAAGATGGCATTTAAAATGTAAATAGGCATAAATGCAGAATAATTTCTAAACTTTTATAAGGTGTATAACAGGCACAGTTTACTGTCCTAAATATTGTAATGTGTAATATCAAATTACAGTGGAGAGAGCTATTTTTGAAAGCAAAGATAGGTGTTGAATGTATTTCTCTTACCTCCAATTGTAATACTGTAAAGCTTGTCACTCCTATACTGTTTGCTAACATTTTCACTGGATTATTAGAATCAGGGTATACTTCACAACTGATAGTAAGTTTGCTTTGCTAACAGTAATTTAGATCTGCTGTCATAGAAGAACCATGCACTTTAGCTTGAATTTTAAAATAAGCTTTGTTTTACATGTGAAAATTGCTTGTATAATTTTGAAATATATTGATGCAAATTGGCAGCTTAGAGATGTCAAATTTTTTTCTTGCACCTGTGAAATGCCTTCCTGACCTCAAATTTGTAGCCTCTGAACTGTGACCCATGTTAGATGAAGGAGAGATTTAGAGATGGTTGGTGCAGTTGTAGATTAATGTGTCACACAACCTATGTGACTACGGGTTAGTCATGCCCATTAACTTTCCTTCAAATTTTTATCTTTTGATATTGGAAATATGTTTTAACTTTAGATTTTTTTTGTATCTAGTACCACTTGATCCTCTAGATTAAGGTTTTGAGGGGTTTTCCATTTCCCCTTTCTATAACATTTGCTACATAAATTGTGTTGTAAAATGCAAAACTTCTTCTGTTACACTTACCGGTTTCTCTTCTGGGTAGACTGCATTGTAAAATATTACATACAGCTACAGACAGTGTCATGATAACTTTTAATGTGATGGTGAAGTGAGGGCATTGATCTTATGTAATTTGAGTCAGAAAAATCTGAATAGGTAAACTGTTTGTAACTTCTTACAGCTGAATCAGAACAGAAGTAATATGAACAGAAAAAAAGGCCATCTGGTCCAGCTTGCCTGAGTTTGTTTGATTGGTTCATTATAATCTCAACCACCTGCTTTTCTACTGAGCTCTACTTTGCCAGTCCTATCTTGTTCCAGAAACAAATGTATCTGTCACTTATACACCTTTATAAATCTTTCTTTATAATTTTGGTTATTCAGACCTTATGTGGTCTTATAGCACAGGAGATCCCAAAGTCTCAGAAGAGATTGGAACTGGTAGGTTCTGGATACTCAACAAATGCACAGAAAGAAATGATCCTGATCTAAAGGTTTGTAATCTAAATTTAGAGAAAATATATCCATCTCTGAAGTCGTTAGCACAGGAAAGACATGGACCTGTTGGAGTGGGGCCAGAGGAGAGCTGCAAAAATGATCAGAGGGATGGAACACCTCTCCTATGAAGAAAGGCTGAAAGAATTGTTGTTGTTAAATCTGGAGTGTTTAAGGGGAGATTGGATGAGGCACTGTGTGCCATGGTTTAGATGATGGTTGGTGTTAGTGTTGGTGTTAGTGTTAGTGTTGGGTTATAGGTTGGACTTGATGATCTCAGAGGTCCTTTCCAACCTGGTGATACTGTGAAATAATATTTTCATTCAATAAAATAAGGAACAGAAAAATTCACTGTTCTGCTCATGTCTCCATTCCCATGTTCTTTATCAGGTATACTGCTTTTCTATGACAATGCTTAATTAATTGGGAATGTTATTTAAGTGATATTAAAAGTATTTTAACAATCGCTTAAGCAATGGTTTGATTAGTTTCTGTAAAACAGTGTCAACCTTCTTATCCTTCAAGTTCTTTCTACACACATGGAAATTTACTGTCCTGATGTGTTTCAGCAATGAAATCTAAATTAGAAAGTTCTTTTGTGTTCATACATTTTTTTTTTCTTTTTTCTTCTCCTCTCTTCTTCCTCATCCCTGGAGATGAAATAAAGAAGGTTACTATGTTATAGCCGCTCCCCTAGATTTTGTGATACTGGCACCAGGTGATGTAAATTATACTTCTTTGATTATCTGGGTCTTGATTCCCTAGTGTAAGTTCCTAGTAATTGCTGGTGGGGGGCTGAGGAACATAAAGGATATTCTTATCCTGAATTGGCACAGTTGTGCTGCTGCTGTCTTTTGGTTGAGCAGCTTTAAAAAAAATACTTCCTCCATTGCTGGGGCCTTGTACCAAACAATGCAAGTTAGTGCTGAGGTGAATATGGGTTAGTCATTTAACTTACAAGCTTTGGAGGCTCCCGTGCTGGATATGGAGATAATGACTACTGGTGTGCATGTGAAATTATACGTAAATGCTTACTGTTTGAGACATCTTAACACACTGTAAAACTTTGTACTTACAAGTATGTTTTCCATAAAAAAATCAACACTTTGCAGATAAAGAGAAAGATTCCCTATTTCCCTCTCCTCCCCTGCTAACTGTGGGAGGAGACTGGCTGTGGAGAAACAGGATTTTTTTGGTTGACTGGAGTTACATTTGGCACAATCTGCCAAAAGAGGCCAACAGTACTCGCTCTCATTTAGGGTCAGTTCTTTTGTCTAGGAATCGATTTTAACCAGAAATCTCAAAGCAGCAAAAAAGCTTCTATTTTTATATTGAAAATAAAATACCCTATCTTTGCCAGATAATAATGACACTTTATAAAACAGAGGAGCTTATTTTTTGTAGTCAGATCTGTTTCCTACATACAATTTTAGTGGTTGAGGAAAGTCTGTAGTCTAGTATCTTGCATTACATAGCTTTAATGATAATTTCTGTCATTGGAAAGTACAAAGAACATACAAGGTAGATGCATTCTGCCCTGAGCTTTCAATCTTACCTTATTTTATAAACTCATAGCAAACAGATAAAGGATAAAAAATAATTAATTTATAGTGGGATACATTAAAATGTCATAATCAATCTGTTAAAAGTCATTCTTTTCCATACTTGGTATTTTCTGTCTCAGAAATCCTTTCCTTTCTGGTAGCTCTGCTACTAATTATCCAGCTACAAGCTGTAGACCCTTAAAGTCAGAAAAAGCAATATCAGTCAGGACATATGTGGCTGCAAAACCCAGTGAATGTGTGGGAGGAGCGCCTTTACAGGTCAAGTACTATAGCTGTTTTTTGACCAATCAGTCTGAATTAGCATCACGGGAGCCTGTTGGTATTCCTGCTCCCCCACACCTCTGGCTTCATCTGTTAGCTGCTGTTGTTGTCAGCTCTCATTTTTCACTCCCAGATCTGTAATCTGTTTCAGTGTTTGCTGGCAATGCTGGAGCATCTTTGGCCCCACGAACCTCATTACTAAAACTTATAGCAAACATTGAAATGGACTCTGCACCTAAAACTCCACTGCATGTGTCTTCACCAGTCTTCAGCGAGTAACTATTAATATTTTGGGGAAAGAGGAAGTGGATTACAAAATAACTCTGATTTTCAAGAGATAGCATCAGCAGCAATGGACACTCTTGTACAGGGCCTTCTTAAAGGTCATTTCATGCCTTTTTGCTAGATGTATTTGATCCTACTGCTGATACCTGTATCTCCAGGGATGGCTCCAGTGGAAAGACCTAATTTAAACACGTCTTTGTTTCCTGCTGAAGCGACAGAGCAGGGAACGGTGAAAGAGAAAACTGTGAAAATGGCATTTTGGTGCTAGAGGCATCCTCTAGGTAGTCCTAGCTGACACACTTAGGGCCATCCCTCCATTCTACCGAACATATGGAGCTCAGTTTGGAAGGGTAAGGAGACAAGCTGATATCTCCCCTTTCTTGTTTACCTTTAAATTGAGCCTGTGTTCTGGTCTCTTGTCTAATCTATCTGTCTAGGTGACTTCCATGTCCTCCTTGTTAGAGTGATAAATGGAAAAGGCTATTAAAGTTTCAGCATGCTTAATAGTGTCCAGAGCAAATCTTTTATATGACAGATGCAGCAGTATGTTGCTACTTCATGGACACAGAGGATCTATGGTTAGCTATGTGCTTTTGGGAATGGAGTATGATGTAAGTACTGACAAAGACTGGTCCAAATGTAATCTGTGGAAGAGCAGTTTTATTTTGTATTCATCACATATACTGAAAATAAGCAGTATGGCTACCAAACACAGTGGATCTATTACTGTTAAATAACCATATCGTATCTGTTACTAATTGACTCTTTTACTTCTCAGAGAAATAATTTGATGCTTGTAAAACAAATGTATAAATAAAAATGGGTGGCCAGTCTCACTAAATATCAGAACTTGACTTCAAAAGATTAATTGTCCTTCATTTTGAATTGTATAATGAACTTGTTACAAAACCTGATAAAATTAATGGGTATTTTTCAACTGAGTCCAGTAAGGTGTAGGTCAGGTCCACAGAAAGTACAAAACTCGTACGCATTGCCTAAACTATCTATCTGGCTTTTTCTGTAGTTTGAAAATCTACAGAGGAGTGGAATGAAGGTTGGATGTAAATGTTTTTTCCTAGAATATTTAAAAAGTTTTTTTAAGGGAGGTGATGTGTCTTGATGTCCCCCAGGCTTTCCTTATATATCAGTAAATTTCAATAGATTCCTTTGCAAAGCTAGTCTGCATTTCCACAGCTTGGCTAAATAAATCATCTAAATCACTCTGCAAGTGAAAACAGTGTAGAGTTAATTACTCTTTTAAACCAGAATAACTCAATTGATTTATCAGTGTTAGTTCTTACTGTATATGACTTGACAAAGTGAAGAACCAAATAAGTGAATGCAGGAATTTGACCTACATGGTAAAAGTTACATAAAGGGGCCACGTGTATTTCCTTTGAAAAAGTGCATTTATGCCTTTAAGTTGGAGGACCTCAAATCATTCCAATTCATCCTTTTTTATTTTTTTTGTTTGAATTTATTGTTTGAATATATTGTTCTGAGGGACAAAAAGTAAGATTAACATGGCTAAGTTAGTATCAGTTATTGTTTTCTTCCTAATATCCTGCAGCCTTATGTTGCTTTAATGTATGCACATTCAGAGTTTTGAACATTGTGGGAAAAGGTTTCACTGGCATCCATTCTTGCCATTAAAGTGCTTCCCATCTGAATATTGCTTGCCAAAGTATGTGGTATCCAGCAGAGCAAGAGGATGAGGACATAGATTGCAATGAAGCTGAACAGTTTGCACTTCCTAACGGTGACACCAGACATCAATCTTTTGTAGAGACAGCCCAGAATACAGGAGAATAAGAACTCGCACCCCAACCCCCCACCAAAGAAAAAAAAAAAAAAAAAAAGGAGGATTATCTTCTCTTGTTTTTCCCCATTTCATTCCAGCAGTTTCACTCTAAGATCCTCCCAGACGAATGAGTTCTCCAGTTGCATAAGCTGACATGTTCGATGTCTGAGATGCTTTTGGGTAGGAAAAAAAAGAAAAAAGAGATTAAGCAAAAAAAAAAGTAGATTCTCTGAAGAACTTTAAAAAAAAAGATCTAAATTAGTCAATTCTCTTTATCATCAAGCTAAGGAGTAGAGTGCTAATTTGGTCACAGTTAATGTATTTCACACATTTATACCACAGTTTGATATCATTATTCAGTAACACCAAGTTATATTATAGAGTCTGGCAAATGCTCAGAATTAAAGACTGCCAGTTCTGTAATCAGCCTTATTTGGAGAAGTTTGATGCAAGCCTGCAGTTTGTATAAAGTGGCATAGACCTATAGAAGTCACATTGCAGCAGCTGCTGAGGATTTTCTCCTTTATATAGAAATTTGCTGCAGGTTTATATTTTAATAGTATAAGTCTATTTTCCCCAATAGGATGATTTATAGTTGTGCAATTAATGAGAGATATGCTCCTCTTTGTAGTAAAAAAGGTGCAGAAAGAGCTAAGTGCTACGAAAAATTGCTACATCATGATCTGCAGAAGTTAATGTATATGGTGTCACTCAGTCAAGAGGCTGTGATAGTGTAAGGGTGTAAGGCGGATAAACATTGCTTTAACCAGTAAGAACCCTTGTGAAGAAAGAATAATTAGAGAACTTGGGCCAAATATCGGACTTTTACTGGCAAATGCTTGAAAGGACTTGGGACTGGGTTTGCACGCAGCATTTTGTGCTGTGATACAATAGTCCTTGAAACTGCCATGACAGCAATTTATTTTTTTGATACAGATCAGACCTGTTTTCAAACTGTTAGAGCTAAAGAATCTCATATCAAAATCAGAAAAAATGGAAAACAGGGTATACGAATAAAGCCTTCTACACCCATGAAAGTGTTTGTGTAACAGCTGTTGCCATCCAGGTTCCTTATGATCCAGAGATTCAGATCTTTGCTGCAGAGATCATCCAGAGCTTAGGCAAACAGAACTTTAACCAGCTGCAGAGCTGCTGCAGGCAACTAGAGAACTTGAACAATTGGCTTCAAGAAGGTGTGAGAAACAGATTGGTCAGGCAAGTTGGTATAGCAGAATTAGTGTGTACTGAAAGGCTTGCCAAATATTCCACTATTTTCAGAGGTTATATATATGCACATCACCAAAACTTAATTCCTTCTGTGTGTTTCATCTTTTGAATTTTTCCTATTTGTGTTTGTGGAAGTGTCCAAATCCAACATTTGCATGCTAAAATTGCTTTGATTATTTATCTTCTCAATATATTTCCCCAGGAAGGAATGCATATTCATTTTCTATTAAAACTCTGAGTGAAGTCAGAGACTGAGTCACTGTGAATTAATTTCTGAATCCTTACCTAATAATCTTTATTCCTTTGTGGTTTTCCATGGCATGTGGAAAGAGACTGTTCAATTCCTGGCAACTATATGAAAAGCTCACAGCTCATGGGTTAGGGCTGTTCTGATGTAAATAACCGAGACTCAGTCTTGTTTACATTGATAACTACATTGCATGAGGTTTGATCCATGCAGCTTAGCTTCTGAGGACACTACTCCTACTAGAAAAGACTTGTCTTGGGGAACACTGTGGCTTTTTCTAACCTTTCTGTTAGTATTTTATGCATACGAGGATTGTAAGAAATAACATAGGGCACGTATGGGTTGAGAGGACCGTAATTTTTTGATGTGGCCAAGCTCTGCTTTCGTAACCACACAATATCCTAAATATTTTACAGAGTCAGAAGTGTATTCACAGTCCCCCAGTTTCTTGCAAAGATGTGATCTGGCCCCCTGTTTGTTCTGGGTAGCATATGTAATACTTTGGCATGTCTTGATTCTTCCCACGTTTCCTTAGACCATTCTGCATCTTAAGTTTTGCAGATCTTATTGTTGATTTTTTGTGTGGGAGCAGTTTTGTGTTTTCAACTGGTATGGCAGTAGATCAAGCAGGAGGTTTGGCTTGTGGACAGATACTGGAGGCAGGTTTTGTAGAAGGTTGCTCCAATTTTTGGCTTGTAAACCATGGGAGCATATCCCATGCATTACTTGATTATAAGTTAGCCCACTCACTAAATAGTTTGCTGACCACATACAGTAATTTAAGAAGAGGGCTGAAAAACAGAGATAATACTGAACAAAGCACTGAAAAAACACTTCTTGCATCATGGAGGGATTGGATGCTGAATATCTAGTGAAATTTCCTAATTAAGCTGCTGGATTGCAACTATGTAGATTATAGAGTGCCTCATGATACCATTATTTTCTGTTTGATGCTGGCTCTGTGACATACTGTATAATTGGATATCCTGGAATTACCTGCATACTGCAAAATATTTAATTGCAAAATAACCAAAGAGGACTGATAGTGCTGAGGCTGAGGAGGTGCTTCTGAGTTATTCCACTTCTCTTGACACAAACTGGTTTTGCTATTATTCTAAACAGTAACGGAACTCTGACTTTCTAAATGCTGAGAACTGATATGTGTCAGCTACATGCAGATATAGGTGCTTCTCAGTAAAAATGTGTAGAAGAAGAAAGTTAAGAAAATTATTTGAAGTTCTATAGTGAATCAGGTTTAATTCACCACTTGAACTCAGATCTCCTTACAGCTAGTCTTCTGATTTACATATGTGGTCATCCTGAGAATACAAACTACTAACAGCCACTGTAGCCAAGACCACAATGTAAGAAAAATCTGTCTTATTAAACAAACAAATAAAAAGTACGTTTTCCAGTATACATGCTTCTTTGTGTGTGGTGTATAATGCAGTCTTCCAGATAAATTCCTTAGATCTAATCCTGTTCTCATTAAACTCGCACAGCTCTTACACTTACGTAACTGAGAAAAGAATTTGTTCCTATAAGAATTATATTTCTAATAAGAAGGAAGCCGAGGCTTCTGTCAAATAACCTATCTTGCAACTCTATTTCCACAACACGTAAACAAAAAACATAAAGCAGAGATGGATCAGAAGAGTAATAAAAGAGGGACTTAGACCACAACAGACTAAACAGAAGACCCATGTACAGGTCATATCTACTTCTGTTGTGGAGATAATACCTGTGCTCTGTAGGCAGATTTGTATTTTCGCGTAAGACGGGATAGATTCTAGGGTGACTTCCCAATTTTAGTAAAGGCATCCACTCTGGGTCCCAAAATACATTTTTTTTAGCTACCTTATATTAAAAAAATGCAGTAAATGTCCCTCTCAGTAACAAAATTTAAGTGGTGCTTGGTCTCAGTTGGTGTAGAATCCAGCAGAGAAAGAGACTCTTTGAAAAAGCCCTGCATGAGAAGAGATTTATTCAAAATTTCAGAAGCATTAACAGAGCAGATCAATTAGAACAAGACTGGAAGATAGCAATCAAACAGCTGTTTTGTGAATAAGAAAAGCTAACAGTTTAGTGGAGAAATTATTGAACTACTATCTTCTCTGTTTTATCTTTGTAGACAGGGTTGAAATGCGTAGAAAATAATGACTGTCGGATGTATCTTCCAGACCATTTTTCTTTCCTCAGTCATCCTGGGATTTCTACTGATTCTGATTGGAGAGAAGCAGACCCATGAGGTGATTACTTTTCTATTGCTTACAGGCAAGTGCAGCACAGCGTTTCTGACTCCAGGTGGTGCAGGTTACAGCTGCTCTAGGAAGCAGCAGCTTCCATGCTGGGATCAGCAGGGCTATGTCAGGTGTTTCTTGCCATGCGCTTGACTTTTGGAGTTCATCAATGGCAGAGTAGCTTTGCTATTTTCTAGGTTTCTCTCTAGGTAAATTGTAGTTTAGCTGCTCCCTGAACACTGAAGGTGTCTACTTTTGTAAGAGATGGCAAGCATAGTCAAACTGAAGGTCTTGTTTAAATTTAAATAGATTTTGAGGGGAAACTCTCACCTATTCTCCTACTACAGTCAACATAGACTGAAAGAGAATGGGAACTTTATATGACTCACCATATGGATATATTTCTAAATAATCTGGGTGTGGTGGGGTTTTTTCCCATTTTAGTTTAGATCAAGGTCTTACAAAGATGTGTGCAAAGACATTACCACCTTTTTAAGTAAAAGGTCCATCTAAGCTTTTTTATTCACTAAAGATTCATCAAATCTTTACCATTTCACTGAATTTGAAGATTGTGTGAAATGATTGCTTTCATTGACATCGCTCCTGGAAATGACTACAGATATTTTTGACACACATATTTTCTCCTGTTAATCAAAATATGGTGGGATATGGAAATTATGTAACTCTGCAGAAATCTCATTTTGAACTCTCCGCATTATGTATTCTTAAAGGGAAACATTATAGGTGCGATGACTAGTTCCTACTACCACAAAAGAAATACTTTAGAAGTAGTGAAATATGGCCCAGGAATTGGATCTACCCTTGGGTCTTGGAAAAGGTAGTTTGATTAGTGCCAAGAAATGAATTTGAAATAGAAAAAGAATTAAGTCCAAGTAGAATTATTGGTTGCCATACCAATGTGGTTGGGATGGTGTGTGAAATATTTAATTTCATGTATTAATTAAGAAAAGGAGGAACGGAAGAAGTGGAAAAGAAGGATACCGTCATTACTCTTTCTTCCTTTTGGAAAATCCAGAAAAGAACATAAAGTGGGACTACTTCAAGAAGCCTGGGTACAGCTTCTTGATAACACATTCTTCATTTGTGCTGCAAGGCTACTATTAAGTTGCCCAAAGCCTCTTCTTCTTCATACCACTTCTTTCAGCTTCTCATTTTATTTCTTCTATGAGTAGAATTCATGTATTGGACTAATGCTAGAAAAGGTGGCTCTATTTTAATTTTCAAGAGAACTTGAACTGGAGAGATCTGCAAAATATAGCAATGCTTCCTGTTTTCTACATAAATTTAAAAAAAAAACCAACAAAAAACCTGTGTAGCAAATGGCCATATCTCAGTCTTGCTTTCTTTTTTTCTGTGTAATAATACATATGGGAAAGTGCATGTGAGAGAACCTTTTAAAATTTCATTGTCATTCAAGTAACTTTTCTCATTTTGCTTCAAGTTAACATCATTATGAATGAAAAAATGTAACTGCAACTTCGCTATAGACACACACATTTCAATTTCTTTTTGCGGGTACTTGGTGAGCAGTCAGCTGTATTCCTTGAACAGTGCTTTCTTATATTTGTGAGCTGTCTTTTAGGCATTATTATCGTAGTATTTTTAATGTGCTAGTGGTTATAGACTGAGTTTGGGGATGGTCTATTTTGCACTCTTTCATGATGCTATTCTTTTTCTTCTAATAAAAGTTACTGATGATCAGTTTCTTCAGAAAAAGTACGACAGAAATTGTTTCTGATCATCACCTCTACCTGTTTTGCCAAGGAATTTAAAATGGTCTGTGCTGTTGATGTCTGCAAGAATGGGATTAAGGAGCAGGATTAATTTACTTAGCTGTAACAGAAGTCAGAAATAGCTTTAGCAGTTAAATTACTGGTGGCAGAATTGTTTATTTATGTCCCTAATATTCCTGTGGTTTATTTTTGAATGATAGATCATTAAAGCTGACTTGTACACCTGAAAGATTATAATTTTAGTAATGTTCAGTTACCTTATTCCATATTCTTGTTAGTGTAAGAGGCAGTTTAACTGAAAAATGAATGCTAATGAAATGCCTTTTTAGTAATTCATTTTGAAAACCATTTGACCTTAACTACAATGAAAGTAGACTGTAAAAATCATCATAGATTCCCTTCCCTGAACTTTTCACAATGCTGAAAAATGACTGAGGGAAAGAAGGAAGATCCAGTTACTGTACCCTGTTTGTACAGCTGTACTTCATTGAGTGGAGGCTTGTGTTACACACAGTTTGTGATAGGAAGTAAATGCTTTTAAAACAGCTAAGGAGACAGGTCTTTAACCTCCACCTTTTAAGATGCTTTTTTTCACTCATCTAGCTTCTGTCGGGGTCCTGGGAAACATTTCAAATACAAATTATTATTGACTACTGAAACTTACCTGAATAATTCATCTCCTAGTGAGCTCATTAGGCAGTCATGCAGTAGGGTGTTGTTTTGGTTTTTTTTTGAGAGAGATATCACTAATTCTTGATATAGTGAACACTGGTTCCTTCAGGAACAAATACATTTAAAGAAGGAAGAATTATCAGATTGAGTGTTGATTGTTTTATGATAGTTGAAATTACAGTTTTAGTTCAACAGTTGTGAGGATTTTCAAGATCTTGGAAGACATTAAAAAATAATTGTCATGTAAATTGCCAAACTGTCAAAATTTGTTAGATTTAAAATTCTGTTTCTAGTATACAAGACTTACCTGCTGTTACAAGACTACCAAGTACTCCTGAAATGAAAGATACCTTGAGATTCATTGAGAGGGAGGTTTGGCATTACTTTAAATTGCAAATACCTGGTAATCACCAGACCTACTCTATTTGATGTAAGCTTGGCACTAGATAATTTCAGGACTTTAAATACACATTCTATGATCATTCTATCAATGGGATTCTAATTGCTGTGGTGAAACAAATCATTGACAATGGGAGAGTGCAGCTGACAATCAGCCAATAAACTTTTAATTTCTGTGGTCGACTAAGGGTTTGTGTATACTTAATCCCTTGAAATACGTGTGACTTTAAATTTAGTTTTATGCTAAATAGGCATTATTTAGGCTACATTAACTATCCACTTTCTTCACTGCAGTGCATTGGAGGTGTTATGCTTTCAGAGGACATGCCTAACACTGCCATTATTCCAGCAAATTTTTTGAACTTTGGACTGTAATACAACAGAGCTGCTGCTGCTCTGCTTTGGTTGGGTCTAGAGTTTCCAACAAGCAACCATTTATTTTGCCATTTGTCATTACTGGGCAGGCAATGGCTGTGTTTTGTGATCTGAGGTACACGTGGATGTAAAGATTTACATGTTCCAGAAAACTGCAGGCGTAACAATAGACACTATTTAAGTTGTTTAAATTTGAAGTATAAGATTTTTGGAACATTTTGTGTCCCCTTCTAGTCTTGAAATGTAACTTCAGTATATGCAGGCATGAAAGCATCCTCAGTCCTTGTCCCTCTGAACCCCATAACAGAGCTCCTGCCAACTCACGTTAGTAGGACTCAGCTCAGGCTTTCTGGCTGATTAACTCTCATCTCATGCATCCTTCTGCTCTCCCAGCAATGATTTTAGTTCCTGCCACGGCCTCACCTTCCCCATCATGAAAGTTACATTGACTTGCGTCCGCTTATTGACATTTAACCAGCCTATCCAAACTCAGCTGTGAGCATTAGGTTTTATTACTTGCTATACTATGGTAATAGCAAGGTGTATATTGAAGTATTAGTCACTTTTAGCTTAAGAACACAGGCCTTGGGAAACACATGTTGCTTTTTTCTCTACTACATACTTCATTAAAAATTATGTGTTTTGCAGAGGTTAATATACTGTGGGCAGCGCACCAAGTACATCATAGTTCTGAAGATTACAACTTATTCACAGCCCTGAGACAATCTTTCCTGCAGAAATACACTTCCTGGGTAAGTTGCACAAGATCTGACAAACAAATTAATATCGATAAGATTTAGTAAAAGTGAAAAATAGAGAAATGCGTGTTGTTCTTATGATAGAGGAGAGTAAAGGCTGCTTGCAACATGATCTGTCAGATTCATAACATCATAAATTTTTTATGATGTTTGACACTGAAAACACAGTAGTTAAAACTGAAGAATATGAGAATTATAAGCTTTTAAAATACATGCATGAATGTTTTTACAGCAAACTTGAAAAGAGATGAAGCAATTAAGTTTGGGAAGGTTGATTATAAACCTGCATTTATATTTTATAACTTTTTGAGCAAAATGAGACAATTTTTTTTTCATTCAGTTATTCACACGTAAGTACAAGAAAATATCAGAATATAACTCTGGAATATGTCTGTATAACTGAAAAGATGAGGAAGATAAATCATTGCTAAATATTGGTTTGGACATGCAAATGTATTTATTTGTCTCCATTCATATCACATATCAGTACTCCAGTATTCCACTACTTTTACCTAGTTTTATTTCAGATATAGTTTATTTCAAATGGTGAGCTATGTATACATGCAGTATAAATTAAAATGAGTACTCATTTATGGATTAAAACTATATATCACCAAATACATTCATAAATATAGCATAATTTTCAGTGTTTAATTGTGGGACCAGGACAGCAGCTGATTTCTTCATTGCACACTCATGTTCTCTTTTGACTCTATTTTTTTAACTCAGATTGTTGTTCATTTGTTTTTTGTTTTTCTAAAAGTAATAATAACTTCATAATTTGAATTTTCAGAATTAGAGTTCAAAACCAATATTCAATGTATTTTTGTATATATAAAATATATAAATGCCTTTCTCCAGTGAGGTATAATACTGGTGGTCGAGGAAACACACAGTCCTCTGGCAATTTCTACAACTGACCAATGAGCAAATGACTGAAAGCCAAGAGTGTGTGCTCACACATGCAAATCCACTGTGACTCTATTGATTTTGGTAAAGTTAGCCTGGATTCATGCTCACATAACTGAGTATGGACTTGGCCTGTTGTTTCAAGCCCATGAAAATAAAAGAGATAAAGTGCTAGGTTCCAAAAAAATTACTACTTCTTTCAGAAATCGTGAAGCAGATACTATTTCTTATATTTGTTTCTTAAAATCTTCTATGTAAATTCTTGCTATTTGTTTATTTGGAAAATAATCATCTGATGTCAGTAGGAGTGCCTCAAATTAAAATGGCCATGATGCACAACAGCAGCAGAGATGCATCGCTTGTCACAATTCTGCTTTCTATCTAAATACTGTTAAAGACCATGTTAAAGATTTAACCTTTGTACATTTACCCATTGGGACCAAATGTGCAAATGCTTGATGAAAACAATAACTCAAAGAAGACAAAAAGCCTGTGTTTAATTATGGGAGTGTGCATGAGCTCTTTGTTTGTTTCCATTATTTTGAGTATGATACCTCAAAACGCATAAAATATTTCAGTAAGGCCAAGATGTCTGCCACCTCAGAAACTAAAGACTGTTCACAGGACCACACTGGAATGACTTGGTAAATAATATGGGCATACTTACAATTAATTTGATTTGAGCAAAGGGAAATGAACCTAGGAACCCATAATACTTTTGTGTCTAGTGTTTTTTTCCAGCAAGTATTTATATAAGACAAGACATTTTGTTAATGTAAATATTGATTTACCTCCCCTTAGAACTTCAGATAGGTGTGCCAGTTTTCTCCCTCCAAAGGTTTACTGTGTGTGAAAACAATTCTTGCTAATTCTTATAGCACTGCTGGGTTTTTTTGACTGCCAGACTTGTGCAGAACACCATGGATATATCTGCCTTGAAGCTGAAACTTTGTGAAGCCTTTAGTTAATCTCAGAGTAATCTGGTGTTGCTGAATATGTTCTGTTGAATTCAGTTTGACATCCAGTTTTGTGGAGGCTGTGAGAAAGTTGTGGTGAATGATGTGGGATTGTGGGACTGTTCTGCTGCCAGCTCTGTATGTGTTTTAAGTTAAATGTTATAAGATAAATAAATCAGTGCATTAATCTGTGTGGATTGTGTTTAGACTGATAGAAAAGATATGAAATGAAAGAAAAGAGAAAAACTTATTTGAAGTACAGTCAGTGGTGTGAGATGTACTCCTGAACTTGGAACCAAAAGCATATTGTTTCACGTTGTTTGCACACCCAGTGTTTCTGTTTCTCTGGGGTGGGGGGTTGTAGAGAAGCAGACCTACTGTTAGACTGAGAGATGGTTTTAAAGCCTATTTTGTGTGAAAAAGATGTGGAAAAAAATATATATTAATTTTTAAAACAATATCAGTAAATAAATGGTATATAATTTATTGCTTCTGATGAAACACTTAAAGTGTAATTGTGAAAGAAGAAAGTAAAATATACAACTTGAAAAGCTATGCTTTAATTCTTTGAGTATCAGTTCTCAATTTTCCTCCAAGGGTAAGTATTAATTGCAAATATTAAATCCATAATAATTTGATAGCTTTAGACTGTACATTCAGATAAAGGGTTGAGTTATTCTTTTTTCATTTAAAAGCAGTGAAAACATCTATACAGAAATCTGGAAAGGGAATAGGTAATGCTATTCTTTCCAGAACAGAGTTACAAAGTTCACTGCTTATCTACCGAGGAGTCTTCCATGCAGGTCTGGGATCTGTAAGAGATGAGGGGGGTTGTTTTTTTTTTCCTGGCCTTTAACTCGGGCAGAATGCTCACAGAAGCATAGCCCACACGAAGCAGCTATTGGCAGCGGCCCCACAGCACCTCCGTGGCCTGCTAGCAGGAGCCAGCAGGAGCATCGGCAAACGGCCCCAGAGACCCAGCGTGGAATCAGAGGGGCTCAGCCCTCCTGCTACACCTCAATCTAATTTTCCTCTTTCTGTAGTGGAAGCATTTGTAAGTTTTTACTGACAAATGAGAGGGAGAAAGATAAAGCATGCCTGTGTTGGAGAGTGTGCAGTAGACACACAGCCTTCAAAAGGGGCAATGTCTTAAGTGTAAAGGCACACAGCTGCAGTGCAGCAGCCCCAGGTAAGAAGCCCTCTTCAGCCTCTCACTGAGTGCCTTTCCTGTCAAGGTATCAATTATTGTGGTTTTCTTTCGCTCTCTGTTGCTGAGTCCACAAATGGTAAAAGATCTGTGAGTATGATAAATGTTTTTCTGCAGTTTTGACTAGAAATTCCATCTTGGAACAAGGAAAGCTTTTCCTCTACATGTTAGTGAAAGCTGGTACGTTCCGATGAGATGTTTTGATTTGTTAAACTGGCATTTCCAGTGAAAAACTATTTAATGATTTACTTTTTTCCCCCAATATTGATCTTATTTTTCCAGTGGAAACACAAACGGGAAAAAACAAATCTTTTGTATGGGAGAGGTTTTCATTCCTCCATCTGGGTTCTGCTTTTGTAAATGATCTTTGAAAAACTTTCTGCTTAAAATAAAGCTTGCATTGCAAGGAAACATGAGGCAGTTAGGCAGCATTCTTCTTTGTCAATCTCAAATTTACCTGTAAACTTATATAAAATTTCCCTCATCTCACAACTTAGTGGGGAAATCCTAGTACTTACTGTGAGAAAATAAATATGAAGATGATCCTTCCTTCCCCTCTGAGTCATCTCTAAATACCACCAAATTGTCTCTAATACTTTTAGGGGAAAAACATATCATTTTTAACCCTGCTTTCAGTTCTGGAACCACTTCCATGAATAATGTGAAAACCATCTGGTTTGGGTTTTTTTTAACTCAACTTCCTCTCCATTTCTTTTAAAAAATTTCCTGCTCTTATCATGCCATTAGACAGGTACAATCAATAATAAGAGAAAATTGAAGTAGCTTTATTTAAATCTGGTCATCTGTCCTACTCCATCGTTGATTTCTTTGTAAGATAACCTTTGAGAAAAAGCATGCCAACCTTCTGGCTGTTGTGAGACAAATATCTCTCAGTCTCTTTTTTTTATAGCTTCCCCATTTCTCATAATTAAAAACTGAGGGAGTCCATTTTGGAGGAAGAAGGAAAAAGAAACTCAGAAGAGATTGACTCCAATGCAGTATTTAGTGGATTTCTTCTAAAATATGGGAGGCTTGCACAACATTTTCATTTCAGAGCATAGAGAATGGTGGGTTTGAAAGTTAGTCTTCTATTTAGTAACCTTCTGCACAAGGAATTCTGATTTGGGCTTTTAATTCTTGAAGAAGGCTCATGCCCGCCTCTACTCCAGCGTTTCGTGCCTAAAAATGCTGCACCTCCCTGATGGCATTTGCTAGCTCCTACCTTAGGCAAGAGTTGCTATGACTTTTTGTGAGTTTGCTTAGGCCAAGTGATTCTTAGGGACTAATTGTGCAAATTTCACCTTCCAGATACATATTTGTTTGGTTTTTGTTTTATAAATGTTATGCAAACACTTCAGCCTTAGAGAGTCATACTGATTAAAATAAAATAGCTGCTTATATTCTTTTCCCCAAGTTTCAGAGCTCAGCATAATTCTTCCACCACCTTTGGCTTCCTTTACTTCTTGGAAAAAAACTTCCAAGAATTTGAACCAGAAAAGCCCCACATGTAGTTTGTGGGGCAGCTGTGATCCATGAAGCCTTTGAAACTAGCTTTTGAAATCACAGCTGTCCCAGCCCTACCAGGTGATGTTGAAGCTGCATTGACTTAACAGTTTCTTTCCAGTGTTTCAGTTGTTGTCTGGTATTGAAGCCAGCAGACTAAGCTAGGATTGCAGAACCTTAGTCCTCTGTTGGCTCATGACAGTGTGATATAGCTGTGGTGACTTTCCCAAGAGCGTCAGTCATGTCATGGGGATGGAGGTGAATTTGTTTCACAGCCCCAGTGTAACATCTTACCTCCTGGGTAGAGGTTTTGACAAAAACTGGAAGAATGTTAGCATTAAAAACTATGTGCAGACCTACACTAAAGGAGTTCTGGGCACAGGAAGCCTGCCATGGCTATAAGATTACTTTCTCTGATGTTCAAATATTTGATTTGAAAACAGAGTTTGCTAATTTTACTCTGTGTTTCACAGGGAGCTCTTATGTGTTACCCGGATTTTCCCCAAATGGTAAAGATATTTAAAGTTTTGAAGGTACCTCTGCTACTGTTTGGCTTAGACCAGGGGTGTTAAACTCATGGCTCCTGCTGTTCTTCTGCTCCTGCAGCATAACACTTGTCACACTCTGCACACTTGACCAACGTGAGCAGGAGCACAGGGGCAAGGAGCTCAGTGCTGCCACAGTGTAGAAACAAGGTGCCAGTCTGGATAAAACAAGGTGGAGGGCTGGATTCGGCCTACAGGCCATGAGTTTGAGACCCCTGGTTTAGAAAATATCTTTGTGCTTTAGGGAAGGACTAACTTCTTTATTTAGCTGATGTAACAGTGTAAGGTAGAAGAAAGAAGAAAAGATTAGCCTTTTTGTGAAGAAAGCCTACTGCCTTTTAACATGTAAAGGTCTTAGAAGTCTTATTCTGTTGCTCAATCAATTAAGCAATTAATCGTGAATTTCTCAGGAATTTACTCTGTGTATAGAATACCAGAATCTATCCTAAGTAAGCAATTTCTGAAATTGTTCTCATGCTAGAACATCTTTAGAACTCAGCAGCATAACAAAGCATCAATGGAGATATTGTGAGGAAGTTAGGGTGAGAATTTATAATTAACTTTAAAAGCCTAATAAGTTGACTTGCCCTTATGATGCTCTCATAGGAGTTTGAATTGAAAAGCTAGTGTTATAAAGTCACACCTTGCTTACTCAGTGATAACTCTCTCTTTTAAGAGAACCTGTCATAGTCAAAGATATGTAGCTTTCTGCTCAGTATAATACACAGAATAAATATTTAATCTTGTCTTGTTTTTTCTGCTTGCTCTTTTTATGACTTTTGACAAATCACTTTTGCAGCAATTTGTGTCTCGTTCGCTATACCACATCTAGCAGTAACATAATAATCAGTATTCATTCTACATAATATCTACTTTATGGAGTTATTGGAAGAAGCAATTGTCTTGTGCAGTGTTTGAGTTCCTAAGATAGGATGTTATATATTATAAGGGCATTAGAATGATATATCTATGTATATTTTCTTTCTCCTTTTTCAGATTTTCAACTTACCTATGGCTCTATTCATTCCCCCTTCAGTGTTTGCCGTTCATCTACAGTTTAATCTGCTTTACCAGTTTTGGATACATACAGAGGTAAAACAGGTTTTTAAACCATACCTAAACAGTTAGCCTGGAGCAGTGTCCTGGAAATCCACTAGCAGCTGATTTATTGTGTAAGAAAAATCTTTGTCTGACTTCTTTAAGGAGAAACATCTGTTCATTTTTATTCCTTTTTCTGAATATATATTGCTAACTTTATAAGAAGCAATGAGGCCAGTTGGTCCCAATTAGTTTTTTTTAAAAATGTAACCGTAAGGAATCAAAAGTTTTTGCTATTTGAATACTATATTTTCCTGTCTTGCAGTTTATTAAAAATTTCTGGCAGATACTGAAACTAGTTTAATTTCTAAGATAATTTTTTGAGGGAAAAATATCCAGAGCCCAGTGCTTCTTAAAGATCATTTACAGTTACGACTGAGGTCAGATATTGTTTCCTTCTTAGTGCAAGTAGTTCTCAGGTGAAAAATGGTCTTAGACTATCTCATAGCTATTTGTTTATGACTGTACCTATTTATTTGTGGTTTGTGAGTGCATAGACCATATGTAGTTTATGTACCTATATAGTTAATAATCCCTTGTAATTAGGAAATAATTTCCCACACTTCGCAGGTAGATGAATGGCCTCCTGCCTTCTACCTCACATTACATAGAGGTCTTTAAAAGTATCCCATGTTATATGTCAGTAGCATATTTCTCAGTAGCCCCTAATGGGCTATAGGATAATTCTCTCTAAAAAAATACTCCTTTGATTATTCTGACTATAGAGATGCCTTTTTCGTTATGCAATATACACTACAATTCTTTTGGAAGGCAATTTTATTCTCTTTGCTATTTTAGGTGATTTTGTTGCTTAAATTACAGTTTTTATTTTCTTTTCTGTGTTTCTTTAAAAAAAAAAAAAAGGAAAAAAGCTACTTACCATGACCCAATAACAAAGTTCTATTTTTGAAATTTCACTTCTGTTGGACACATTTCTGAAATCATTAATACATGTGTGGTGCTTTGCAGCATCGCATGAATAGGAAGGGCTTACAATAAAATGTCACACACATCACCAGAATTGGCATAAACTCAAGCAATACACAATTAAGCCTGTGAAAATGTTTTGAACATATTTGAACACTTTAGTATTATACTAAATGTATAGTCTGAATCTCATGGTATCAAAGTTTCTTTGATCATGCATTAGGTTCCCCAAACAGTTTTTACTGTGTTTTATCACTAAGAAAAATATAATATGCCTCATCTACCTCTTCTCTGCTTTCTGAAGCCTTTTTGTCCTTGACTGAGATGTTTTTAATGTTCTGCTGTGTAGAAGTAACCCAATGAGTCTCAGATCTGTTGCCATAATGTGCTTCTAAAGTTTCTAAAGTGAATTTCAGAGGCTTATGAATTGCCTACATCTCTCTAAAGTGCTAAGTCCTTCATAAGGTTTAAAATGAATTTCCATAGCCTGTGTGCATGTGACAAATTAAATGCTAGTCTAAACAGAAATGAATTTCAGACTCAAGGAAGAGATAAGCACTCCTTGCTATTAGGTTATTGTGCCAGTAGAAAACCAATGGATCTTTTGTACTGATCCAGTTGATCCAGTCATTAAGCTTGGTTTTCAACGGAAGATATTCTTAGTGTTGATATTTTTGATTCCGTAGCACAGCTGAAATCAGTTGAAATCAGTTGAAGTCATGCTTTAAGGCCACAAATGTTGTAAAAATAGAAATAGAGTTACACCATGTATTAGCAGATTTCCTGCTCTCAAGGGGAATAGCGTAACAGACAAGAGAAGGGAAAGGAAGGGAAACAGCAGCTATTGCAGCCACGCGGGTTCATATTAGCCAATATTTTTTTGTGAAATTAATATGATCCTTCACCATTATACTGGTCTTTCTTTGTAGCAACTGTTACAATATAGCTGTTTAAAGCTGTGAATTCTGTAATTTTTTTTAAACGGTCCTTTTCTTGCATTTTAACTCTTTTTCTTACACAGATTATAGTAAATGAAAATCCTTTCTGTAAGTCTCAGTTTCCAGAAGTTTCTCAACATATGAGGTTTGTCTGGGGCTATAGGCCTGGGGTTATATAGAAAACAAGAGCCTGTCTCAATGACTGCTGCTAGTCCTTGCTCTGAGGCTGAGGTTCATCATCCCTTGGCAGCTCTGATGTTCCCTGGGAGACATTGGTGGGTGCTGTTACAGGGTCACGGTACATGTCAGTAGGGGCTAGTGGAGATACGCTTCATTATTTCTATTCTGGCAGTGCAAAATGGAATATCTTACTTCTAAAATGAAGTAGCGTTTGATAAGGAATGCTAAGTTCATCCTCAGATTTCTATTGCTTTTAATCAACATTGATGATTTCTTAGACAAGATTTGACCCCATACTGACTAGTCAAGTATATTTGGAAACTATAACTTGTGACTTTTGGTTATACATCTTTCTCCTTCAGAAAAAGAAAATCTAGTAAGGTACCGTAAAAAAAAAAAAAAGATGATTTTTTTTCATAGCACTGAAATTTAAATAGTAGGAAAGAAAGTAAGTATATGAATATTTCTGAAAGAAGATGTTTTGGTTTGGGAGTAATTTAAATTGAATTCAGGAACTACAAGAGAAGAATCATGCTGTGCTGAAACTTTCTGTGCCATTTGGCCGTAGTATAATCATGGATATTTTCCTATACTTTAATTTAGAGTGTGTCCAGTGCTGTTTCAAACAATGTGTTATAGCTTTGACCCTTCATCGATACTTGTTATGTCAGTTTTTGTCCAGCTTTCCTACCAGCAGATCAGACATTGTCTTTTTTTATTTTAACTCAAGTGGGTCGTATGTTCTTGTGGAGACAGTATACCAAATCATAAAGATCAAAAGTAACCACTGTTTCTGTCTCAATTAGACTTCTTTATTTCCTGCATATTTGGTATGCATTGGCTTTTGGCCTTTCATATGAAGTAGTACAACATTTTAACCACCATAAATCTTGTAAAAAGATTACACTATACCAATCATTTAGTAATAAAAGATCTCTAGCATCAAAATCAGAATGTGCTATTGATACAAGAAAAGCATTTTTGTAATTAATAAAGAATGGTTAAATGTGCTAAACAAACTTTGTAACTTGTTATGCATTTGCATTGAAGCATTGAACTGTATTCTCCCATTACAAGAACTTTGCTCTCTGAAGTCCATTTTTTTTTCCAGTGCTTCTGTGCATTATTGCAGTGCATTCATGGTAATCTGAAATTGTATCAAAAATTTTCCAAATTTTTTTTTGAAATCTCTGAGTAGTAAAAAGGTATTGATGTGAACTTCTAATAGTTTTATAAATGCAAAACCAAAAAAAAAAAAAGCAAGGGAAAAAACCAAAACAAACTGCCCCAAATCCAGCTGAAAGAAACACTTTTCTGTAATGGTGCATAAAGTTAGGATCTCAGTAAATCAAGAGAAAACAATTTTTGATCAATAGATGTGCTCCTAAGTGATCTGGGAGAAATATTTCTATGAGCACACCGTTCTCATCTAGATTATAAAGAGAGGGTAAAAAAAAAAATAATACTTTGGTCAAAGAGCACTAAAAATCTAATTTTTCAAAAGCCACAAAATGCTTCAGGATTGTTTCTGACAGACAGAAATACTCATTTCAGTTTATTTTCACAGGTGATTCATAAGGCCTATGGCTTATATTAAGTTATATCCTTCCGTTATGCATTTATTACAACCAATAAGTTAGATGTGTTTATAACCTGATAGACACCTGCGAAAAAAACAGAAATTAGTTTTTGTTGGTTTAGCTGTAATTTTTATGAGATGTCAAATTGTATTTGGAAAGTATCAACTGAGTCGATCCCTGTTGGTTGTAACTGCAGCAGCAGATTATTCCTTGCCTGTTTGATCTTTGACATGCATTAGTTTCTGTTTAATTTTCTATTTTAAGGAAAGACTGTAATCTGCCCTTTACCTTACCAAGGAAGTCAGGTTTCTTAAGGCGTCTCTTTTTGCATTGTTTAAGTCTTCCTACTTTGTCAAACTATGGGAGTAAAAACAGGTGAGCCACTGCTATTAACTAGGAGTAGCTTGGGTGAAAACAGGCAAGGAATGGGAAAAATTTTGGTGACACTTCGTGAAGGCTGGAAAGGGAGAAATTGCTACAGATATAGGACAGTGAAATTGCTGCAGATACAGGACAAAGTATGTTTGCTTTTGTCAGAAAACACCAATTCAGTAAAACTCAAACTTGCTGTGGAAGTATATTCTATTTGTAAAAAAAAAATTTGCACTTATGTGTGTACTGATCTAAGCTTCTGACCATGAGTTTCTTTAGTTTGACTTCTGCTCATTTTTCTTTAATGAATAACTTTGAAAGTCGGAGATATTGTGGAGGCTTCACACTTTCATGGAAAGGAATTCTGTTCCTGGCAGGATGCCACGCCCAACATATCTGGGCTCCCTGAGTACACATGAGCTGTTGTGGCCTGATCCTGAAGTCCTTACATCAATCAGCTCTTACCTAGGAAAATGGTTCAGAAAAAAATTTCTATGTTTTGGTTTTATTTTTGGGATTTTATTTGGGTTTTTTTTTTGTTTGTTGTTTTGTTTTTCATTTTCCAAATGAGAGCATTGGGTCAATAAGGAAATTAAGCAAGAAGATTAAAAAAAAAGAGCAAAATTAATTAAAATAAATGAAAAAAGATATATTTTTTTTAAAGTATCAGCATACCCAGATTACTGTATAAATAGCAAAAACAGTTCTTGAAACTGCTGAGGACGTATGTGTCTTTTTAAACACAAATTATTTCAGACAAAAGATTATTGGATGGCAGTTAAAAGAATCATAAAATCTTTAGGACAATATGATAAATAATTCACAGTTCAGTTATTAGTTTCCAAACCCTAATAATTGAGGTTTGCCCTCTATTTCTTTGTAAATTTCATTTTACCAATTTCTTGGACCTACCTTTTCCACATTGTGTGCTGTAGTCTCATTTAAATAAACAAGAAAGGAATTCAGGTGTAAACAACTATTACAAGGTTTATTTAAAGTACTTTCAGTAGTTTAGAAATTTAGAAGCAATTTAGTAATCTATTTCTTAACATTGAAAGGTAAATTTGCTCAGAAAATAAGGCTTTGAATTTAAAAAGCATTTTAACAAAACTTTGACTATAATGCTTCTGAGTGTTTGCAGGGGGGAAGAGAGTTTTTTGTGGTTGTTTGGTGGAGCTACAGAAAGATTTTTGATAACAATCTAAAATTTTCAATAGTTTTCAAATGGAAAAAAGGAGATACTCGTCTGGTAAGTAAAAAAGTCTCAAGGCCTTGTTTACAAATGCATACATGTATCCTTAATTTAATGTACTGTAAATAGCTCAGATAAAGTCAATGAGTAATAAGTCAGATTTAATGTTTGAAAGATTTTGCAAAATAGTGGTATACAGGTGTTATTGAATAGAACATAATGGAAACAGAGTATGGTAGATGGATCTGATTTCCTGACTGAGATGAGAAACGTGGTTTGGGGTTGTTTTTTTGTTGGTTTTGTTGGGTTTTGGGGTTTTTTTTGGTGTGTTTTGGGGTGGGGTTTTTTGTTGTTATTTTGGTTGGGTTTTTTAATAAGAATTATCTCTAGTAAAAGGTAAAATCAATAATAATCCGATGTTTTGACTATAATTGTAAAATTATCATCTCTTGCATTCAAATAGCATATAAACCCCTTCATTTTCTGTATTCTAATACATTCGTTCATTTCATGAAAGAGTAAACTTACTTTCTGTAATTCAGCCACTATAGAAAAAAATAGACATACGTCTGTCTGATGTGCCCTTTCTAATTAGAAGCACACACTTGTCCTAGTCAGGTTACAAGGGATCAATCTAAAAACTTACAATTCATGAGATTTTTACTAAAAGTCATCAAAAAAGATGAATGTAATGTAGAGGTAATATATAGATCTGTTCTCCTAATGTGATGTTCAAGACTGTGTTTGACAACTGTCAGTGATGCAGATGATTTAGGTGGAATTCCTAGAAACATGTCTCCCAGCTTGTAGAAGCTAGATTTTTTCACTGTTACAATGTTCCAATAAATTATTATGAAACCAGTGGGGAATGAACTAATTGTTGCTTTGCATGAAGAACAAAAATTTGGTTTACAAAAGGAAGTTCTAGTCCTGATGCTGATAGCTGATGCTTTTATCATTCAGAAACACATTGTTTGCCTGCTTCAAACTGTCAACTTAAGCGTTTACAGTGGAGAGAAGAAGAACGAATATATCAATAAATACCACAGAGATAAAACCACTTTCTTTAATGCAGACAATGCCTTTGTACATCCAGATAGAAAATAAAACTAAAACACGATTTCAAGAAACAAAGAGATCTCACTGCTTCAATCCAGCCTGTCTGCCAGAAAGGCTTATTAGATTTTCTGACCACCAGCAGGATGAAAGTTTTATAATCATTGCACTTGCCAGAGCGTGGAAAAAAGCAAAGCTAACACCAGTGTCACTAAGCGGAAATACTAGCAATAACTGCAACATGTGTTCGACTTGTCTGTTTTTCCATTCCTTCACCTAGGGGAGAATAGTGTTATCTTTCTAGATATATAAAGCATATAACTCTGTTTTTTGTTTTAAATAAGAATAACAAAAGAGAGAAAAAATAAAGCATTCATAAAAGAGCATGCTGTTCCTTTACTGCTAAGTGTGGGATGCATTTGAACACAGTTTAATCACGAAAAACATAGTGAGATGGAGTTTGGAGTTCATTCCTTGGCAGCTAGAACCTCAATGATGATTAGGAATGCCAGCTTTACACTGTACTAGCCCCAGGATGAGCCTCCCATTTTAAATCTAAGTGCTTCTTGGCACTTTTAGATATCTGAATCTACGAAGAAGTGCCTGATACAGTGAGTTAAGTGTTTTATCTAGTTTCTCTTTCAACTGAACTGCAGAATAGAGGGGCCTGAATATTAAGTAGTTTAAATGATCTTTAGTAGTGCTCTGAGTATTGGCTCTGAGTTCAACATCACAGGAGCCCTGACCTTTTTTTTTTTCAAGAAGCAGCTGCTCCCCAATAATTTGCTTATATTGGAGATTTGTGTATGATGGACACAGAGGAACCCTTCCTTTTCTCTGTTGAAGCTGGGTCACTGGTGAGGCCATAAATAAAAAAGACTATAGGACAAGGATATAAGGAGGAACTTGACTTTTTAGCCTAATAATTAAATCCTTGAGTCTGAGTGTTGACTTATGGTCTTTGCACCAAAGACTCTCCTTGCAAGCGACAGCTCTGAAATGTTCACTTCAGCAGCAGTGGACCTGACTATTATTAATCTGCCTGAAGAAACCCTAAATCTAAAAGTCTTACTTCACGAGTTTTGTTTAGGCCACTTTTGTCTTTTTTGTCTCTGGAGAATTATGAAGATAAAAGTGAAATTAGGTACTTGGAGCCACAACACATTTTGGTACATTCTGCATCCTTCAAAACAATCTCAACAACTTATTTGCCAAATAAAGTTAATATAATAATGAAAAGATACCACATTAATGGGGAGATAAGTTAGAGATACTGGTCTCTGTAAAAAAAAAAAACAAAACAAACCAACTGATTTTTCATTTTAACATATTGCAAGTAATAATCTTGAGTTTTTCTCATAACTTTTACTCATTAAGAATCTATTTAAATTAATCACGTCTTCAAAGTGAATAGAAAATTTGAAAGCCCCTTATTTGTTGAAAACACAAAGTGTAGGATGCTGACTATATTTTGATCTATTTAAAGAGGAAGGTGAAGAGCAACACTTGGCTATATTTTAGTTTATTTCAGGACTGGCATACTGATTTATTACTTTCTGTTTTTTTCCCCACAATTGCCAGCATGTATTTGTCAAGCGAATGAAAAATACTGAAATTGTATAGCAATT
The DNA here is from genome assembly GCA_033558185.1 of Dromococcyx pavoninus. Classification (NCBI taxonomy): domain Eukaryota; kingdom Metazoa; phylum Chordata; class Aves; order Cuculiformes; family Neomorphidae; genus Dromococcyx; species Dromococcyx pavoninus. The sequence continues at coordinate 1,181,391 of JAUMJL010000104.1, read as the reverse complement.
TTTCTCCCGGAGTTTGTTTAATATGTTTAATGTGATGTATGGCTGAAAGACTCACTTTTTTCATGCTCTGCTATTTATAATGCTGCAATTAAAACAACCATTTAGTGTAGGTTTTCTCTCATTTTTAGTAGACAAATTGATTGAAACTTCCTGTATGTGCTCATCTTTTTCACAATAAGGCTTAATTCAACCTTTAAAGACAAAAAAAATTTGCATCCACTTATTGAAAGTGTTAACTAAAATATTCACATAAGAATTCAATTAATTCAAACCTTATCTTCTGATTGATGGGTGAAACAATGAATAAGGACAACAGCCTGCCTTCAAGATAATTTATTATAAACATATTTCTTAAGTCTATGTATTTATTATACAAATATGTCCTAAAGTGGACTATCTGTTAAAACTAGGCTTTCCCCTCCCATTCCTACAATCCAGATTTATCAGAAATTCACACCATGAAACTCTTTTATGATTCCAATAGGCCTGATTCCTCTCCCTTGTTTTATTTCCAAACTATAAATATTGTTTTTTCTCTCCTCAGTGTGGAAATTTGGCTACATCAATTTTACATGCTTACTGGAGTAGAAAACTGCCTAATCAGACAGGAAAACAGTTGGCGGTGTATAAATCAGGGTTTGCCAAGGAGTTCAAAGTGTGAAACTGGCAGACAAGCACATATCCTAGGAGTTCTGCCTTTCCCTAGCTTCCCTGTAGAGATTTCACATGGCAAATCTGATCACCAGGGCCATCTGTATAAATACATGGGTGTGTTGTCTTGAATTAACACAGCAGCTCTACTGGGGAACATAATGAAGGTCTTATTTTTAAATTTCTCCATCAGACTCTCTGAAATACATATTTATGTACCAGGAATAAAAATCCTATCTTTATTCTGATGAGGAAATCCTAGTAATACATGTTTTACTACCAACTAGTCTAACAGAAAACCTAAAGTTAAGTTCAGAATGCTCCCTAGTGATGCTCCAGGGATGCATTTACTCTCTCCTGTCCTGTAGATAGGTAACACTACAATATTGAAAGTAATGCTGTGCTGCATCATTTTTTTTATAATCATAGGAAAAAAACCCAAAAATTTTTATATATGAATGGTTGTACTGTAACATTGCCTGCTCCATACAATCGATGTTCCTTCCTAATGTTCATGTAACAGAGTTAAGTAAAGGTTCATGTTGTAGTGGTGACAGGAGGAGTTGTTACACAATATGTAAAGTTTCCCTTGGATTTCATGTCATGATTTTTTCTCGTTATTTAGACAAGAACTATATTGAAGTGGTGCAGGTACCAGGCCATAAAGATTTCCCTTGGTGCTGACAAACTCTGAGACCGCAAACAGAGGTGCTTATGTGCTGCAGGAGATATTGCAGAATGTTATTTTCCTTTAGACTAGGGATTGTTGTCACAGAAGAAACATCTTTATATAAGAACTACTGTTATAGAAAAAATGTTTAGTTCTCATTGTATATGAAGATTTCACTTCCAGCATGTTTTGTTCAGTACTGTGTGGAAAATGGTTCTAAGCTTTTAGACCGCCCTATTTATTAAACTGTTCTTGGATTTGCTTCCCATGTTGTCAATAATTCCGCTTTATTATTTAGTGATACCTAAGTACAACAATGGTGGGAATATGTTGTTTTGTTTTGTTTTGTTTTAAAAAAGGAATACACGTTTTGTGGAGAGATCTTGAAAAGCTTTTCTAAGTGGTATACATAAGTACATATCTGATTTGTAGGTACTTTACTGAGTTCATTTTTAAGGGTTTTGACAAGTGAAAATTTATTTTTACTGCTCTGGGATGTTGGAAAAAACAAAACAAAGCAAACAGTAAAAGTTTTGCTGGAATGCTGCAGTTCATCTGTGGGTCACTGACAGGGGAGCTGAGGTGTACACAATATGTTAATTGAGAGAGGAAAAACTGGAGAAAGGAATTTATTTAGAATACTAGGTGGCTTTATCAGAGAAAGAATCACAAGCGTAACCCCCCCAGCCATATTGGTCAACATACAGTTAAGGTCATCTTTGGACAGCACTTGGGGTATTTCATCTTTTAAGGGATTGGTAGCTGTTCTTCTGTATTCCAAAAATTAGTACAAGATGATGATATAAAGAACAAGAATATTTTGTGTTCACAAGCAGACTCCTTTTCCTTTCAATAATATGAAATACTGTTTGAAGTACAGCCAATAGGGATATTGAATAATGACATTTCCACCATTTTCTTTAAATCTTGAAACTACTTGCCAGTTAAAAGGTCTGAAAATAAACATTCTACTGCACACAAAAATTATAATAGTAGAAAGCTTTTTTCTTTGTAATGAAAATCCTTATTACAAGCCACAAAACTGATATTCTTATCACGTTGATTTGGTTTGGGTTTTTTTCTGAAACATGAACATTGTCAGGTTTTTTTATTCTGAAGAGCCATTTTGACTACAAAGCTATTTACAGCTGAAAATGTTTTGAACGACTGAGACCTAGTGGTGTGTATGCTTTGGTGACCAGTTACACCTGCAGTGTAAGCCTGGTTACTGCTGCCATGAACACTTATGAGCTCCTTAGCAACTACTGTTCTCCAAGGAAAATGTCTGGACACAACAAAGGCTCAGAAATGAGTGTAGACGGACACTACGATTCCAACAAACTTCAGTAATTTCACTGTGATTTCAGTAAGTTCCTGTCAGCCAGTTATGACAGGATCAGAAAATTGTCCTCCTGTCCTAGCCTTGGCCATTTATTTTGATGGCAGATCTAATTATAGGAGTTTTGACCCTCGTAAGATGGCAGAATATAGAAAAATTCAACAAAATTCAACAAAATAATTATGTTCTTTGCCATGTGGTGCTATAGGAGCCTTCAAAATTCAACTTTCCAGAGGTGATGTTTCTATTTATATGGATAAATTTATAAAATATACATTATAACATATTTATAAATATTTTGGCACCAAACATTTTCTCCTGGAAACATTTTTTTCTGTTTTAAAAATGTGCTAAATATATAGAAGTAAACTTATAAAGCAAAGAAAGTTTCTAGAAATTTCCCCCTGTACCATTTTGAATATCTGGTGAAAAAATATTTTTGATGTCTTTTAGCCAAAATGCTGATTTATGGATCGCTAATTTCAGCATGCTGGTTTTTTGCTTGATAAAGTACAGAGTTCTGTACCACCTCTGAGCTTAAAAGTTACGCAGTTTTAATTTTTGTCTCAGATGATATTTCTATCAGCGTGTTGCTAGTATGTCTTTGCAATGGAGTTAACCTTGGACGAATAATGAATTGAAGTAGGCTCAGGGATCAGTCGCTAATGATGCTGCAGTGAAGATGTTTCAGTAGTCTTGTAAATGTCACCACCCAAAGAAAATCTATCTAGTGGGTTAGGAACATTTTAAAGGATGAGAGAGTTTCGTTTTCCAAAAAAATACTTTCTCTAGCACTAGTCAGAAGTATTTATTTAAAATTTTGCATAAGGTCCTGAGGTACTTAAGGTGTCCCAAGGCACAAAGTTCTATTTTCACATGCCAATTTATTGTATGGACTGTCAAAAGTGTGAATTTTAATTTTAATGTATGAATTTAATTAACTTGATTTTGAAGACTTGAAGGCATTCATTATGAGGAGATTTTATTATAGTCTATCTGTAGGCTAAAAAAGTAGTGACTGCTATTCTTTAGTGATTCCCTGCTGTCCTAGAACAGATTTGGTCTATTTTCACAAAAGTATATTGAAAGTGGATCAATTAGGTGTGGTCTAATAGACAAATCACTGCTCCCTTAGGTACTGGGCTACAGTTCAATCAGATTAAATTAGTTTAGTGATAAGATCTCATATATCTTAAAACAGGGGGATTATTTCTGCTTTAGAGAGGTGGGAAAGGGAGCTAGCATGAATGATGAATCATTCCACACTTTTAGGTGGTCTTTTCAGGCTTGAACTTAGTTTGAGGCAGAATTGAGATAAACAAATGGTCCAGCTTATGTTGTCCTTGCCTTCTGTCAAAAACTTTTCCTAGTATTCTGCTTTTCCAGTCAAATGTGTTCAGGATTTTGAGAAAGATTCTTCAACTATTGTAGGTCTCTCTATCTGAAGCATATGATCATTTCTCTATTCCTTTAATTACAGAAATATTCTACTTAAATCTATAAAGCAGAAGTTGGTTTAGCTATTATTAAAGACAAAAATGAGCAAAAGATGTTTACTCCTTTTTTTGTGATATTTGCCTCATTCATAAAAATTGAAATACTTCTGAAGAATGTCCTGAGTCTACTTTTTGAGTCCAGACCTACTTCCACTTGCACAAGTGTGAATTAAACAGAAATGGAACTGTCATATTTTAGAACTTTGTTCTGTAAACTTTAAATGAATAAAAATATTTGTCTGTTTAGTTATTTAGATTAATGGGCCTGGTCTTACGAGTAATGACTGTCTGCCTCTCTACTTAATGTGTTGTTTGTCAGTATTATCTCTATTATATTACAGAGCACCCATATCTGCAGTATGAATATTAAATTTGCTAATTAAGTTCTGTAAAATAGAAAGTGATAGGTCCTGGGTTTTGTTTCTCTAGGTCTAAGCATTTTTTGTTTATCTACTTCCTCTCACCTTTTAATTGTCAGGCGTTGTGGTCATTATCAGACATGGCGAATAGATACCATTTTAGGATATATTTTGAACAGAAACCCTTCTTGGTCATCCAGTGATTGCATTAATTTGTGACTGATGGTTTTGTGTTGGGGATCAAGCAACAGTTTGAGTATCCACACACTTCTGTTGAGCCTAACCAAAGCACACAATTTGAAGTTAATGCTGTGTTCCCTTTAGCTCCGTAACATAGGAGAATACCCAATTTAGCATAAAGCCAGCTGATACAAATTTAGTTGATCAGCATTTTCTGACAAAGCTTGAATCGTTTAGAGTAAGTTTGTGACAATCAGATGACATTCTGTCATTTCTGTCTAGTATTAAGATGATCAGGGCTGGATTTTCTCTACTATTGTATCATTGCCTCAGACTGCAGCTCCACTATGCAATTTTGCTGGTTAACTTTTTTTTTCATGCCTCTGACTCATCCTATTGTATTTGTGAGCATATGTTGAATCAGATTCAGGGCTTACTCAGTTAAACTAATTTAGAAAAACAAAACAAAATTAGTTTTAAGTTGCATCACTTCCCTAATCAGTTTCGTTGTGTTACTGCATTTGTGCTGAGGTAAAAGAAGGCTATTGCTAGAAGGAACTAGCAGTCGAGGGTACTGAAGGAGGAAAGAATGCTTGTTTCTGGGTGAGTGCCAGCCATCTGCTGATGTAAACTGTTTTTATAAGTGAGATCTCTAGAGTTACCCTTTATCCCAACAGTGTCAATAGTTATGGGTGAAAAATGTGAGTGAAATGATCTGTATGGAATAATGAACTGATAATAAAAATAAAAGTAAAATGTGCTGCTGGATCAAAAGAAATTTAATTTTGTACTTGCGTATTACTAAAGGTCACTTTTTCATGAGAATTCTTGCAATAGTAATACAGTGAAATGATTCACTAAAAAAAGTATTGTCTTTTTATGCAATTTTCCCTAAGATGAACATCCTTTTTATGCATTTCTTCCCCCTCTTTTCTCTCCTTCTTCTTGATTTTATACAGTATTTTCAAATTAATTGAAAGATTACTTTTTTTAAGGTTATCACCAACCTTGGACCTCTGGAGTGGATTCTTAATACTCCCAGTCATCACAGAGTTCATCATGGTAAGTTAAAAGTGTAACCTTTTATTCCTCAGTGTGTTTTTTCTCATGGTTGCTATTTGTATATTAATAATAAAACAGTAAAAATTTGCTATAAAATTAGACTTGCAGAAGTATTTTAATTTTGATTATTGCTTCAAAAATATTTCTTGTTCAGTTAGAAGTTTCACAGTATTTTAGAAAACTTCTTTAAAACTGAAATTTAATTTTAAAATTTTGACGTTTAAGATTAATTATTGAGCAGAAACTAGGCCTGGATAATGTGAAATGATTTTAAAACTTTGAGAAAAACAATTCAATATTTTTGAATATGAAGAGTTATAGAAAAATATCCTTCCCTGACTACTAAAACATCTTCAACTTGTCAATCACTAACAGATGCTTTTGCATTGAAATTCAAGCACTGAATGTGCAAACAGACATAGTTACCTTTTAGAAGACCTGTTAAATGTTTCAGCAGAATTTGGTTTCAGTTGTCTGAATTATTGAAAGATCTTACTTCATGCAGGTGCACGATGATTGACTTTTCATCAATATTCAGAGGCATTCAAGACCGTACTGCATAAGTAAATTGGATTAATAGTTCCACTGCATACTGAAAAATGTTATGAATGAATCTGAGGAGCTGAAGCAGAATTCATTTATGTCCTCGGCTCATTCAATATGCAGATAACAAGTAAAAAAGTAATAAAAGAATGGAGCAAAATAATTTGAAAAAGACTAAAATTCAGTGATATGTACAAAGGATATTATTAATGTTTGTTGTATCCTCCATATGTAAAGTGTTTATGGTTTTGTGTAGACTTTTTAAAAAGACTATGGTGCTGTAAGTTTCTAATCCTTAAAATTTGTGCAAGTACTGGTAATCCTGGAGGGAGACACTCTGCTCTTGTTTGCTCTGCTGTAAATCCAAACTAATCCTCTGGTCCTCATTGGAGTTAAGCAGGATCAATCCAGAGGGTTTTACCATCACTCCAGACAATAGTCACAATCTTGGAGATCTGTAATCAGTATTTCTTTTATCATTCTTTTGATAGAACACCTTATATACAGAGACACTGCCTAGAAAACTGACAGAAGGATCAGTTTTCATCACACTGAAGTTAATAATAATGAAAGCAGGATCAGACATATGGCATAGAAAGTAGAGACAGCTGAAAGCCATTAATGAGATGATTGAACATAAATGTATTTAGCATATATTTTATTAGATATGAACTGGTGAAATGATATTTTATTTGCTTTTTAATTTGTCTTTATATTTTGACCTGAGTTTACTCTCCAAACAAATCCTTTTGTTTCACAGAAGTTTTGTGTATGACTCATTTGATTTGTATGTTTGAATCCGAGTAGAAAGAGAACCATAAACCCAGTAAGAAAAAAGAAAGATGTATAAGGAGGGGTGCATTAACTACCTTTCAAAATAATTTTTAGATTATGAATTGAGGCTAGGAAGATTTACTTTCGTAATTCAGTTGCATGTATTCTTATGAATAAAATTACTGTTCTCATACATGATTTTTATTATAGGAAGAAATCCTTACTGCATTGACAAAAATTATGGCGGCATACTCATTATCTGGGACAGAATATTTGGTAGGTGAAAAAAAAGGTCTCTTTCATGTTTTGCTAGTGTGGCAAAAATATATCTATTTATGCATTTGATTGTTGCTTTTTTTTTCCTTCTTCCATCAGGAACATTTGAGGCAGAAGATGTAAAAGTTGTATATGGCTTAACACATCCAGTAAATTCATTTGATCCCATCATGCTCCAGGTACTATAGTATTTTTCACTGACTCTGCTATCTGCTACAGGCACTTAACGTTCAAAAGAAACTCCTTGCTTAGGAAAAGTTGAGGCCATCCTTGCATTACTGCACAGTCAATTAAATTATCTACAGTTTCTTCAGTATTTTGTTACAAACCAATTATTTCTCCTCACTGTACTAAGCACATGCAGAGCTTATACCATCATGAAAATACAACACAGTGAAACTAAGAACTAATTACAATGGAGGTATAACAGGTCTTGAACTGAATAATGTCCATTTTGCTGTATGCAGAGTAATATGGAGAGAAACACAGACAAAAATATGTTTTTTCTGTTGTTTGCCCTTTGCCCTTTCTAAATATTGCTATCTCATAAATAACCCAATATTGTAATATCTTTCCTTTTTTTTTTTGTCTCTTCTGTGTATTTGCTATTCAAGTTACTCCAGAATGATTTATGCGGACAACATTTTTTATCAGTGATCATGGTCTCAACAAAACCTCCAGAACAAATTGAATATAGTTGTTTTGGGTGGTTTTTTTTAAAAAAAAAAAAAAGAAAAGGAAAAAGAAGAAAAAGTACTTAATATGGTGCTTCTTAGATTTATTGGTACAGGCTTCACTTAAGCTGGATAAAAATTCTCTATGAAAACCTTAGGGGCTAAGGAGCATTGAAGTCTCCATTTGCTTTTCATGACTGTCCACCCATGGAGAGACCTCAAATAATTAGAAATTCTATCTGCAGGAATGTCAGGGCTGGGAGCTGGAAGGATGGCCACAGCCCATGCAATTATATCCATACCAGTCAGGAACTAAGTAATGTAGTTATTGACAGTATGTCATGTTAAGGTCTCAGTAACCAAGTTCTAGTTTAAAACTAACATAAATATGACTTTACACTATACCATTAAATACTCTGGATTGATTATAGGAGAGACAGATTTTCCTCTAGGCAGGAGTCATTTTAATCCTCTGTATAAACCAAAGACCTGATAAGGCTCCTGCCTATTTCAGTCATGTTTTCTGAACTTCTAACTGTCTGAATCTATTCTAATGTATTCTATTTAGACTTTGAAAAATCATTTACTTGAGAGCTAAAAATGCATAGCATGTAATTTTTTATTATATTTTACTTTAATATAAATGAAAATTACTTCTCTTTTTTTTTTTCAGTTACGTCCCTTGGCTCATATTTGGAAAACATTTTGGGCAACACCTGGATTCTGCAACAAGCTTTCTGTCATATTCAAAGGGCCAGGCTGGGGACCAGGCAAACCTAGACTTGGCCTTCCTGAGGAAATCCCAGTGGTAAATAGAACATGCACAGGCTTTCGGTTTTGTGTAATTTAATTGGACCTCTTAATGCTACTGGATCAATTTTAAAAACTATACACATGCTATTTTAAATTAGCAAATTAGCAGTCATAAAGCATAGGGGAAGATGAAATGGGAGCAGAAACTAAAGGAAATGAATGCTTTAGCTGTGTTTTTTTTCTTTTTATTTGAAGGAAAAGAATATAATTTTTATTTATCTTTTTATTATTCATTTCCTAAAGAGATTTTCAAAATTGTTCGATAAAGTATGGTAATATTCTCTTTTTCTTTTAGTTGTGAACATTCACGCGTGCACACACGCACACACAGTTACACTGTCTCACACTAGGTAGTACCTAAATGTGATAGTAGGTTATTTTTGTGCAAATATCCATGCCCCTTAATTTTTTTTGTGTTTGGAAATATAAAGAATACTAAGAAATAATAGGCTGGAACAGGTCAATGTTGAAGGCTGTTATCTGTTTTGCTTTATACAGATCACTGGAAAAGAAGTCCCCTTCAATCCACGTGTACCAGCTTTTCTTAATTGCTATGCAGTTGTACATTTTGCTGTAATAGTGGACTTTTATACTGAACTTCTTGGTACTGTGACTGTAAGTAATTCCTACCTTTACAAACTAGCATCTCGTGCCAAGGGTAATATGACATACAACATATTTAAATAATAAAGCAGTGAGTAGAGACTCTATGGCCTGACTCACATCTTACTTCTCTAAAAAGAATCAAAATAAATGTCTAAATGTATAACATTAAAGAAACAATTTTTCTGATGTTTATTAAACAATATTTAATAACCATATAAATTAAACAACTAAAATAAAATTAATAAATGTTCCGTAGAAGACATATGTGTCTGCTTCAGGTTTTAGGACTTCATGGAAGGAAAAATGCATCTCAGATGAAACTGCATAGATTTTAAGATGTCAAGGTTGGTCATGTTGTTAGATGCCAGTAATTCCCAAGCTTTAGAAGGAAGACTGAAAAGGTCTTATGGTGCTTGCGGATGGGAAGCTCAGTGTCAGCATGAGTTCAAAGTTGTAGGAGCACAGACTTCAGGCATATTCTTCTTCCAGTCTTGAATGCACAGTAACATTGATAGATACATAGCAAGGAGAGGCATGTATTTACCACCTTGCATTTAGGCTAATGGGATCTCCCTGGCAATACCATGTAGTTCCTCCATAGATACCTGGAGGTCTCTGAAGGTGAACTATGAGGCCATCTCTATATACAAGAAGCAAGACATTAACTGCTTCCATGACTTCACAGTCTCCATTCATTTTCATTCTTCCCTTCCTCAACAACTGTTTTTACTTAACTCAAGCTAAAATCTTCTAGTTATGAAGCATAATTTTAAGGCATTTAATATTTCCACAAATCAATCCAAGGCCTAAAAAAACACTGCAAAAAATTATCAATTTGGTAAGATGTCCTTTGGCCTTCTTGAACTCTTTGTAGAACCTCCTTGGTTAAATGTCAGTCTTGTTGTGTTTGTGTCACCCATGTTTCTAGAGGCCTGCTGTCAGGGTGCCAAGGGTCCCCTGGGTTCTTCAGCCTCTGCTTGCCCAACTGCCTCATCCCAGCATGCTCACACGGTGATCTCTGGCCCTTGGCTGGTGGTGGTTACTGTCCCCTGTCCATCTCGATGGGCACTGCAGGACAGCTTCCCGTCTCACTGAAGCTACAGCCCTGCACCTCCACCTGCCACCGGCCCCCTACCCCTGCCCTGTGGAACAGCCTCTCTGCACCCCAGCACCTTTGCCTATGACCAACATCTCTGAATCCAGCCAAGAGGCAGATTTCTAAAATGTCTTTTGCCTATCAGATGGTTGTCATCCATGAAGGATTCCAGAGGGCTGAAAAGCCATTTCGAAGCTGTTAGCAATCTTGTCCAAACCTTGAAATTCTAGTCTTCCAACTCAGACATTCCTCTTGTGTCCCAGGGCAAGCAGGGCAGGAGAGGGACTGCAATAATTTCTTGGGATATATGGCAGTAGGCTTATAGCAGCTCTGGCAGCTCTGCATATATGAGCTGCTACAGCTCTGCGTTAATTTTACTTCTTTGTTTAGATGTGTTCTGAATAGTACATCAGACCAGTAGAACAATGCAATTTTTTAGAAAAATTTAAAGAGTAAGTATTTTATGTAGCATTCCTGATATAATATAAAAGCTACCTCAGGCAATACTCTTCTAATTACTATTAAGTTATTCACATTCTGTTCACCTCTATAAATGGTCACATTTCAACTGCAGGGAAATCTGAGATTACTAAACTATCTGACGCTTAATCTAGTCTAAGAAATTTCTAAGGACAGGAAATTAAGCCAAAGGTGAGTTTAAATACTTCCAATGTATAAAAGATACATAGAATACATAACTTCCAGTGTAAGAACACAATATAAGACTATTGAGAAAAGCCTCTGCAAGACTTTCTGGATATGCATATAGATTCCTGCATACCAGCAGAAAGTCATATTTATATAGGGATAAACTGTGGATTTTTGTTTGGTTGGATTTTTTTACTTTTACTTTGTAACTGTTGCTTCTAGCAGCATGAAGTGAGGGGTCTGCTCATGAGTTTTTTTCCTGCTTTGTTTGCCTTTTTGCTTTTTTCTGGTACTGGAAGGAAAAATGGATGGTCCAAATTGTTTTCTCTGCTGATAACTGCAGCTGTTTAAGACTAAGTAATAAGGAAGCACCCAAGCCCTAAGTGGTTGTTAAATTCTTGCAAGCATGAAGGATCCTGAAGATCCACCATTTATGAACATATTTTAGAAAAACAATTAGAAATTTATCTGCACAAAACTGTAGGGTAATAAGGTAGTAAGGATAAGAAGGAGAGCACAGGGGACTAGAAGCACCTCATCTCAGGACATAAACCTTCAGCGTGGGTGTAGAAAGTGCTGGTCCCAAGGCAGAGTTCCAGCATTTTTTTGCAGTACAGTGGGGAAGCTGTCATGAGAAGGAAGCTTGTGCATGAATAACTTTACTTGGCAAAAATCTTTCTTCAATATCAGTTTTCCACTACACTGAGTTATGAAATGTCTATGGATACAACTGGAACTTTCTGTCTGGCTATGAATTATGTCATAACTGTGGCATAACTCTATAAATGGAGAAAGCTAACTGTTTTCCTCATTTCTAGGTATAAGTTCCATTTCATAATAACCATAAGACAAAGCACACAGCTATTACATTTCTCAAGTGATTACAGTTGCTCAGTGTTTGGTCTCACGCCCTGTAGAAGTGTTAAATTTCTCTATACATAAAGAGCAACCATATACCTTCAGTCTGAATGACCTACATTTAACTTTTGAAGAGAGCAAAACACAGAAAAAACAAATACATATTTTCCACAGGAGAGCACATACAGTGTTTATTTTCTGTATAGTGATCTGCACTACATCCAGAGAATAAAAATTACTTCTGAGCTCTGCACATCTAGATCTCATCCAAAGCTCATTGGAGAAATGGGATTTGGATCAGTCCCAGAGAGAGTGCTAAGAGTGTAAAACTGCAGTACATTAAAAGCAAAAGTCTCATAGCTCCAGAACTGTATGTATCACATAAATCATAGTGAAGTGTGCCTTAAACATATTTTGCAGTGTCTTTTTTTATTGATGATAGGTACTGTAACATTTACTATGCTTTAAAAGCTATGAATATGTGAGCAGTTTCAATTAGACAAAAATTAGTAAGATAGATCTCTTGAAATATAGGAACACAATATATCCATAGAGTAGGACATCACCAAGTACTTACTGTATATGGAACATTGCTAAGAATTTACATTTCTTTTAGGACTTCATACAAAGACACCTAACAATACAAATTTTGTAGCATTGTATTAGCATTCTTCGTTTGATTGTCAAAATTGTCTGATATGTGAAAGCAGGGCATCTGTTAACTTATGAAAAATGCTGACATAATTTTTAGGAGTTCTTTTAAAATACTGAACACATCTGGATGGGAAAATACATCCATGTTATTCTTCAAAAGGCATGAAACAACCTGACTTTTTTGAATATCAATGTCATTTTTGGAATTTTCAATGTTCATCTAAATATACATTTGGAATAACATATTTCCTTTATTTAATTGTTTTTTCATTACTAAAAAGCCCCACAAAATAATAATAGTGTGGCATTCTGTTTATTGCAAAGCCATGTAAACAGCTTCCCAAATTCTGTAACACACCACCCCCTCCCTTTTTTTTGAGGCTCCAAGGTTGTTTTAAAGCTTTCAATGAAATCAAAATCCAACAGAAATATTTTCTGTTTGATTGCCGCCAATAACCACATTACAGAGTTGTGGCTGACTTATAATTGGGGAACCTGCTGTGGTCCCACAGACTTCTCTTTATACAAATACTCCAGTATATAAATACTCATTTATATTATATGTACATCCATACATATTATATTTAAGTTAAACAAGGATGCTAAGACTAACAAAGGTGTAAAAGATGCATTCTTTTCACACTACCACTTGCAGTATGTAGATTTAATATATGCTGTTTAGTTTAGTGATATAACCCACTGACTATTTTGTTAATGCCTAGAAAATGGATGCCTCAGTTGCCAGCATCCACTTCATAGGGTGATACATGTTTGAAAGTAAATGAAAGCCAAGGCAGCATGTAGCTATGCCACTGGAGCTGTAAAGAGAAAGTTATGGAAGTGAAGTAATAATGCTTAAATTTATGCTATGTGGCTTGATTTCTAAAAGCTGTTATTTCCAAATAACACCATGGTCTATTTCACCACAAATTTCAAGGTAGTCCTTTATTAGGACCACAAATGAGGGAATGCATTTTGTTACTGTATGTGAACATGATGCGTGTATCTACAGTGAATGGTGACTTTCACAGTCTATCTTCATGATTCCCACTAAGGGTTTATGCCTAACCCTTTTTGCCTCACTTTCGAAACCTGAAGACTTGCAAAGCGGAAGGCTGCAACACTATACTCAGGCATCACAGTGCCATGCATTTGTGTGGATTTGCTGATAATGCCAGTTTTCAGTTAATTATAATCTGCGGGTTTTTCTTTAGAGTCCTCCAGTCCTTCGTGGTTTGGGCCATAGATGGCACTGAGCCGCAAGAAGTTTTACAAACAGCGAGTGTTCAAAGTGTTATGGTTCAAGTTCTCTCTCTCCACTTTCTCCACAGAGAAAGCTTAGGTTAATAATAGGATTTTAGACACTTCAGTAAAGGTACTTAAAGGAAGATGGAATTAATCAGCACATCAGTTTTCTGAAACTGGAATCACAAGGAAACCCATATTCGTATGACTTGGTGACTGGTTGTCTAATGCTAGCAAGCTTAGACATACTGTGTGAGCAGAAAAGTGTGAAATTGTGCAGCTCTTTTAAACTGGAAATTGGAAACAAACTTATTCATTCATAGCAAGTACTGCTGGATCTTTCCTGAAGACAAATATTAATGTTTGTTGTCTCAAACCCATTGCAAGTTCGTTCATTTTCCATAAAGTGTGATTTTAGCCATATACTGTAATGTAGCAATTCAATGACTTGCTTGATGTTTGGATTTGATATTCCATTCGCTTTCCTATGTAAGAGGGAATACAAAACTTTACATTCCTTTTCTTAGAACAGTGCATTCCATGGAAAAACAAAGCAAAATCAGACCCACCGGCCTAGAAGGACTAGGTTTTAAAAATGCTGTAATTTTCAAACTTAAAAGTGAGGACAGTGTCTAAGGAGGAAAGTTTTGAATTCGCTCCTAGTTCCCTGGCAAAGTCCTTTAATTGACAAGTAACAGTCATTGAAAAATATATCAAATCATTTCTAAGAAATTTACATGTGAGTTCCCTTATGCCTCTGCCAAATTATGTTTTTCTTTTCTCACTTCTTGAATTTTTGTATGACCCAGTTTCTACAAGAAGCTAGAGTGGGAGTTGAACTTACCGTGGCTACATGAGCAGTTTAAGAACTATTCATTTTTATTGAATTTAAATAGAGTTTATGCTTGATTTTACAAAAAATCTCTGTCCAAAAATTTTGTCACTTCAAATTGCTTAATATTAACAATGGAAAGCCACTTAAACTTAGGATAGCTGTGAGAATTTCAGATTCCAGAAACTGAAGCTTTCAAAAGTGCTCTCAATTTAATCTTTTATTGACAAATTTTTAAAATTATATTTGGAATTTGCAAATGTATTCCAAGTGATACAAGCCTTCATAATGGATTTAAACCCATTGGAACATTTTTTGATTTCTTGACTTAAGTGAGAGACTCAACACATAACTGCTATACTGAGTCCCCCCAGAGTTCGCTATCCTGTCTCCTGTGATGGCTGATAGCAGATGACAAAGTTAAAAGTGTTGATAAAAGTGTAAAGAATATCCCTACATATAAGTAGATGATGGTCGTTATCATCAGTCTGAGGGGTTTTAAGTTTATCAGGTAAATAAGGGTGGAACAGGTTGGAAACATAGCAATGCAATAATGATTTTAATCTATCCTGGTATAAATCTGTGCAATGGAGTGACTTGACAGGTGTCATTTGTGAGAAGTGTGGTCTGGCTTGTAAACTGGTGAGGCTGCTGTTTAACTTGCTCATTGCTGGTATTGTGTTTTCTTTGTTCAATAACTGTTTGTTAAGGATATCTAAGTAGGTGCTTGTGATTCTTCAGTAAACTTACAGAAACCTGCTCCGTCTGAGTGTGTGGTTTGATGTGTTTTGCAAACATGGGCACTGTAAGTTCACACAGCTGTAAAACTTGAGAATATCCTCCTGTGGCCTCCCACATTCACAGACACTTACCTTAGATCTCTTCAAGGGGCAGGGGCCACCATTGAAGGAAGGTGGGCATGTCACTGAGTGGGATTTATTTAAATCAGGGCAGACAGTCATAGATTTTTATTTTTCCCATGCTTGCAATCTTAATACAGGATGCTGTTCAAAAACCTTATTGCTATTGAAGCTGAAGGGATTCCTATAACTCATTCAGATCTCCTAGTTTGTTTGGGTTTTTTTTTTAATTTAAAAACAAAGGCTTTTCGAAAGTAATATTTGAAAAGAAGTTAGGGAAGGAACAAGAAAACTGATTAAATTATTGATTTTCAAAGGTGGTTATAGAGATTTCAAGACTATTCAATAAATGAAAAGAAAAAATATAAAACTTCACAATAAAAACAATTTCTGTTTTCCTGAGTTTTATTTATATAATTTCAATCTAAATTTTAAGGATAAACATGTTAATGTTCAAAAGTTTTTTAAGTCTGACTGAAACTAGTGGTATGAGTTAAGAGTTTTGCATAACTGAGAACAAAGTGTCAAGTTGTCATGAAGGGACAACCTTAATTTTGTTTCTGCTTAAATATGGTCATATTATCATGTCATGTGAATTCTTATTCTCACCAAAGTATTGGTTTTGGTATCCATTAGGATTCATAGATGACAATTGTAAAGAACTGGTAACATAACATGAATAAAAATAACAAGGCAGCTGGGATTTTTATCTAAAAATAAGTTTGTTCTCTCTTGGGTAAAGGCATAAGGAAATAAAGTAACTTTGGGAAAATATATAGTACAGAGGGGTATATCTTAAGCATTATTTTGGAAATAAAACATTCAGGAAACAACTGTAACGGTGGTTACTCCAGGTAAGTGTGCCATCCAGACCACATGTTATCGTTGCAAAATTTAAAGCAACAAATTACTTTAAAACTAGACACTAACATCACTGAGGAAGCTGAAGCTACTGTTCTGTTAAAACTCAATTTCTCTTCAGAATATTAACATAAATGAATTCTTTGTCCACTTTATAACAGATGTTGTCACAGGGAACTATTCTCCTGAGAATAGTCTTTATCATTCTGTCCCTAACTTCTTTTGGACTACTTATGGAGAACAGGTAAGACACAAACCACTTTTTTTTTTTCTTCTCATTATGCACTGTTTGTCATTATCTGGAAATCTCAAATGTGTCAGAAATTATGTTGATAAAGAAATACAGATATATTTGGACACATATGTTGCTTTCTGTTAAGTAGAAAATAACACATGACTCGTCAGCGCCTAAACCCAGGAGTGTTCCCATAGCAATTAGTGGCTGCATCTATTCTATATCCCTTGCAGAAAAGTTAGGTGATGGGCTATTCATGTCACTCTCTGTGCTTACATTTTTTGGGTTGGGTTTGGGACATGGGCAGGCTAGTGAGACCTGCAGGCTGTCCCAAGGCTGTTTAAGCTCAGACAACAACCGTATTGTGTCAGTGGGGAAGGTGTCAGATACAGTGATGGTGTATGAAAAGCAGGCAGTGTAGCTCAGAGTAGACTCAAAATCGTATAAAGGATGGTATAGACTTAAGACTAAATTTAATCAATATGGATTCAAATCAAATTGTATCTTGAATACACCAGCCCAAGGAGATGTACGCTGTGGAAGTAGTTCGCATGTACACCATGAACCTACAGAAAAGTAGGTAGCAGCTACAGTTTCTCACAAAGAAACTATTCACCCTGCCAGAGCAGAAGTGTGGAATAGAAGCTTCCTTTGAGATTGAGGTGCCAGTTCTGCTTTGCACCTGCTGTTTCTTATGTTTTCACAAAGGAATACCTTTCACTTGTATGCACTGAACATTTTATTTCAAAATGGTTAAAAATCTGTCAGTATGCCATAGTTGTATGTAACTTACGGAATTAATAGTGTGATTTTTTAAAAAATTACAGAAAAGATTCTTATTTACTCATGTAGCAATTTTCAGAATTTTACTGCTCTCATTTTTGAGATCAAGACCATAGGTAGGTATACAGTTACCTTTCTGTGAGTATATACATAGTTTGTGAGTATATGTCTTCTAACGCCCAGCAAATTCAGTGTTATAATTTCATATAAGGTGTATACTGTAAAAACCTAACTATATTGGTGTAAGTGCAGGACATCACAGACTATTTCTACATTCTCTTTTTCACTGAAGTTAACAAAGAAAAGATTGGACATTAATTTGAATTACTTTCCATTACTAGGCCCAAAGCAGGCATTTTGGAAATCATCCGCTGCTTAGTCTTCATAGGTGTGTACAAACTTGAGTATTTAAGGAGTCAGTTTTCTTCCTTGGGCTATACATATGAGGTAAGACATTTGTTTTGAAATGCATATGCAGATGATTCTGAATTTTTTCTCTTTTCAGAAAAAGTATAAAACCTAAACATTTATATTTTGCTCCCACATTTTTATTATGCTATTTGAGTAGAATATTGATTTTTTTCCTTATTTCTGTTTTGTATTAACTTGCAAGAAGATTATTAGATTTTGCTACAGAGATGCCAATTTCTGTTTAAAAAAAAAGTCAGGAAAGTATTTACCAATTCTTGCAAAAATATATTAGTGGCCGTATGCTTTGAAATAAATAATAGAAATGTGTTACTGAATTTGAATTAACTCACCTTTACGAACCTGAAAATGCTTGGAGGCTGGAAGAGTCTTAAATATCAAATATTTTTTTCTCTACCTATACTGTGCCTCAGAAATAGACTTTTAGCCATTGACAAAGACAGGATACTGGACTAAATAGTCCTTTAGTGTCATTAAACATGATTGCTTTTGTGTTCTTCTTTTGCTTTTCAATCTCTGGTTTTATTTTTCAGTAGAGTTGGTATTTCATAATACCTCTTTTAATATTAATTGAATTAAAAAACACTAAATCATTAATATTTAAAGCTACATAAATGCCACTAATCAAGAATTGATTCCCCTATTGTTACATTGTGAGAGCTTTGGTGTATAAATCAAACAGTTCTTGAATTCCTTTGTTAAGAGTCTGTCATTTGGAAAATGTTTTTATTGTTTACTGAGTAGCCTACTACAGTAGATAGACTCGAAACAAAGAATTCTAAAATTTGAAATTAATTCTATAGCCCTTGAGATATAGCTCTCGGATTTGAATTATTTTGGTATTCTAATTGACTTTGGGGAGAATTATATGTCAAAATATGCATTTCTGTTTTTTTAAAAAAACATGTACTTGCTTTGCTGGGGTGCATTTGTGTGTATGTGTAAAAGTCTGTCTTACTAAGAAACAAGTAGGAGTAAAATTATCAGATAGTTTCTGTTGTTTGTAGGGAACTACCGTTTACTATTTTTTTCATGAAGAAGAAAATAAAATGAAATCATTTTTACTCTGTTTTTTACATGCATCTGTCATTAAAATTTTAACTTTATTGCCATCTTGAGTTCTTTGATACTGTACTTTCCTGTACTTTATTGTCTAATGTTTTTCCTTTTATACTTTGTATTATACTTCTCTGTTACTTTTTTTTACTGCCTTATTTGTCACTAAGCAATCCATTTTTAACAAGCTCACTTTTTTTTCTTTGAAAATGCCAAAAGAATAGGTATTTTCTGACTTGTTTTTTCTCAATAAGACCAGAATAGATAATGCTTCTGAGTAATGACAGTATGTCAACACTAGAGGCTTGCATTTTATCATAAATCACCATGTTCGTGATATTAATAGCTTTTGTGGTCATAGGATCATAGAATAATAAAATAATTTGGGTTTGAAGGGACATTCAAAGGTCTTTTAGTCCAATCCCCCTGCAATGAGTGGGGACATCTTCAACAAGATCAGGTTGCACAGAGCCCCATCCAACCTGACCTTGAATATTTCCAGGGATGGGCTGTTTACAGCCCTTCTGGGCAACTTGTTCCAGTGTTTCACCACTCATATCTGGTCTGAATGTTTGTGATGAAATTGAAAGGTTCCCCTATGTTGATATAAATTATCTGCTTTTAGTCTCAATGCGTAGTAAAATTTATGGATTTGTGGTAGGAATGGTCTTATGGATGGTAATATTATTATAATGGGGTTTAAGAGAAAAAAGTTCTGAGCAAAGGGAAATTGATTCATGTTGAAGAGTCTTCAAATAATAATGTTTTAGCTCAATATTGGACAATTTTGAACCAGCAATACTAGAAAGCATAATAAGTAATTAAATAAAAGATCTTCTCAGAAATTAGGTCTAAAATTTGACCTAAAAATTGTTTTGTTCAACATTCAAACAGGTTATCTATCCTTTGCAGTATAGTAGTAGATAACTTTGCAACGAAGTAGATAACTTTTAACATCTTGTGAGGCCCATAAACACAGATCTCTCTCATAATCAATTTTAAATTTCTGCTACATATGTCCTAGTAATATTTATCTGCTTGCTTTTCAACTTCCTTTGCTCTGTTTTGCTTTCAAATCTAATTACATTCTTGAGAGGTGTAAATTAAAGCATTTATTTAATTTTTTTGTTTGCCTCATGTAATATTATGTCTTTAACATGTATCTAAATTTACCTGACTTTTTAATGTTATATTTCTAGTACTCATAATCTGAAATATACTTAAATACATCATCATTCTTATATGTTAACGAATAAACAATCCTGGAATAATGCAGTGTTTATAAGAAACAAGAATGAAAGCATGACATTATATAAGAAAAATTCTTTTGACATACTTCTTTTTGTCTATAAATTACAACTTTCAGGGCACTTACTTAGGGATGAAGAAAAATAAACTGAACTGCAAGAGACATGATGGCAATATTCAATGTGTCTAGAATTTAACAAATAATTCTCTCCCAGAATGCTTAAGTTAATGGTGCACATTGCAGCAGATAAGTGTAAGACTGATTTTGCCAGCAGCATGTTGAATCATTAATGCAAAAGTATGTGACTCCTGTCTATACATGTTGATTTTTTTCTGTTACTGTTTTATATGTTTCATATGTCATATTTCTCAATAAATATTTGAAAACTGGTAGATAAGATTTCAGAAGAAATATCCTTGCAGTAGTATTTGCAGTAGTGATTTAAATTCAAAATGGCTGTGTTTGGCTCATAACAAGGTCTGACAATTATTAGAACTACTGCATGGGAGGAAGGTGTTTTGCATGAAAACTAGGAGGAAAATACAGAAGAAATGAGAGAAAATTGGGGGAGCAGTGAGAGAGGAGAGAAAAGCAGAGGAAACAAGAGAGAACTTTTCCCATTTTGCCGTTAAATTAACTCAGGTGGGTGTGAAAAAAAAGCAGCTGACGATTGCAATACCAGCAGGAGGAGCAGTCCTGCCCTCTGGCTCTAGCCTCTTACCCTTGCTGCCCAGCTAATTGAGTTTGCCAGCTTGTCTGCCTTACACAGCCAAAGATTTCTCTTCAGGTAAGTGATGCAACTTACTGTAAGGCAAGAAAAATTATCTAATGCTCAGGGAAGGGTGAAGTAAGATGAAGCTAGAGGTGTATAAGAAAGAGGGGTTTCTGCTTTTGCTGAAGCTACCATCTTAAGATTGTTGCTAGCTGTGTCCACAGTCTAGTAAGTACAGCATAGGATCTATTCATACTTTGAAATACTAGTCTTAGCTCCATTTGAAAATAATGCTATTTTTCTGATCATTTAAAGATATTGCTATTGTATTTGAAGTCCTTCCAAGATGTACTCCTGGAGGATTATTTCTTTTTCCAAACAAGACAGTAATTTGAAGTTATCAGAATTAGAAAAGTGACAATTTTTTTCTTATGGAAGGTGGAACCATCATGCATCTGAACATGCATTTTCTGTCCTTGTGCTGTTTGTATTTCATATGGAAGTTTAGGTGAAAGAAGCAGGAAGGGTTTTTTGTGTGATTTGTGATTTTTTTAAGAAAAAAGAGATGAATTTTGAAGACTTCTTAGATCTTAAGAAAATTGTTGCTTGGCTGAAACAATTGAAAAACCTTGATAAGAGGGGAAGAGGTTATAGACAGTAAACTGAGGACCAAATATGTTTTTGCTTGAGGAGCTGTGCTGCCGCATCCTATACTAGTTAGTTTTCTTTAGGCCAATAATTTCATGCCTATGTAATGTAATGATCATGTGTATTACTAAAACCAAATCATTTTCTGTCATACTAGGCCTGGAGTCTCCTAACCACCTGGAGGTAGCAGAAAACATTGCTTGTGTCTTCAGTTATGTGACAGTTCAGCAGGCACGATATGTAAAAATAAATCTATGATGATGGTACACATCTTCAAAGTGTTTCCATCCAACTGCTATGGTTTGGCATCAGCCAGCATATTCCATAGGCTGATTTTGGTCAAGCGCTGGCTGTTACTTGACAGTGGTACTAATGAGGAGAAAGTAGAAATGAGAGCCATTGACATGCTGCTGGAACTAGTCTTAAATATTTTCACCAACTGTTGTAGTGGCTGCAACTCAGTACTGAGAAAGACTCTTAAACTAAGGGGCTAGGAGTGAGAAAGCTGGAGAATGAAATATAGGGGTCTGTCTTGATGTGCTTGTTGATCTTTTACTTTCAGCTAAGGCACTGTATCTGAGAGTAAATCTCTTCACTTAGACTCCTACTGCACTACAAGTTCCTGAGCTCCTTGACTATGAAAGCACTGGCAGACGTGTTAATTTACAGGTGGGAAGGACAAAAATCTACAACAACTTTCATTAGGGAAAAGAGAGAAGAAGCAAGGTTGTGTACACGTGTGATATTTTAAACGAATTGCTAGTTTCCTTTTCTGTTTTACATGGGCATGTGGTGCATTAGAAATATAACCAACTTTGGAAGATACATAAAATCTTGTGATGTAGGGTAAAATTCAGCCCTTAAATAATGAAGGTGGAAATTAACTTCCTTGTGGTCAAATTTTTTTGCTCCTCCAGAGTGTGTGTACTTGGTAGATGCAACTGTTCTTTTGGAGACAGTATTCTCTACCAAATGGACTGCTTCTCTGATCTTTGATTCAATTCTGATATTTCTTATGATTGTGTCAGCTGATTTGTCTGGATAATAGATATAATACCTCTTTCTTAAAGAACTGATTGCACTGTATTCCGCATTCCACAGCAGTCCTGCTTAATATGATCTATTACCACACTACTTATTTCTCCTTTCATCATACAAAGACTTGCTGTTACATCACTTGTTTCTTATTGTAATTTACCAGCATTGGAGTACTGACTTATGAGTACTGACTTTAAACAAACACTTACTCATAAGAACTTATTTCCACATCAACGATAGTTTTCTACTTTTTTTTTCCTTGGTCTCTCATTATGATCATCTGTGCTACATTTCAAAGAGCAGCGTATCCCATATTTGGTTTCCATTAAGGTGAAAGTTCCATGCCCTGTGCTATGATTTATGACCTCAGCTTTTATGCGGTCTCTGTGCCCTAACTAGGTTGGCTGGTGTATTTTAAATGCATTTTAGAAATTAACCTGGAGATGGAGGGAAAGTCTACTGCCTTATGACAAAAAGCCTTGTCAACACACATGGAATTAAACAAACATGAGTTGTAATCTGTATTTTCTATGTTAGCTTCATTCAGAAAAGTCCACTATACCATGCAGTGTAGCCCAGAGACTGGACTTTTAAATATTCTTGACAACTGCCCTAAGTGAATAATGTCCCTTAGAAAAAGTCACAGTAAAATCTGGCAGTAGATTAAGTTAGTTTCCACTTAGGTGTGACAGCAGTCATTACTGATTTTAGACTTAGCCAGTTTGAGAGTCAGCTTCACCACCATCAACTAAAGACTATGATGTATAGTTCCAGATGCTCTGGCCAATTGACCGTAAAATTGCTGTGCATTTCTGGCAGAGCAGCCAAGCTGGAGCTTTTAAAATCTCCACTCCCTGAGCTCAACACCCTTCCCCCACTCCTTAAAAGCTGCTCGTTATTCTTCTTCTGCCCACTGATCTTAGCAAAAGAAAAACTTCTGGAATCAATTAGAAATGTCTGCAGTTGATGAGATTTGCACGTGAGTTCAGAATTGCGAGGCTTTGATAGTGTCAGCCAACAGCTGCAGTTCCAGGTGGTAAAATGGGGGAAGGAATTTTCCAGGGTTTATTTACAATCATAAAATAAAACAAAAATCAGGACAAGTTGGAAACCATCTATTGTGTCAATAAAATGAAGCCTGAATTGAGTTATATATTTCTTTTGCCTGAAAAAAAGTAAACTAGTGGTTTATTATCAGGATCTTTTCAATTACCTTGCAATTATTAGGCTATATACAGGGGTTGTAATAAAATGCAAGCTATGGTCTGCTTGCTATAGTTTCAACTCTGAAAGAGGCATCTGCTATTACTTTTGTCACTTTAATTGCTTGACAAGACAAGGAGGTAGTCATACTTAATAGAAATCAGAAGCATGCAGTCAAAGATGAAGCAAAGGTGGTGCTCTGAAGACAGAAAATACGTATAAACATATACTATCTGAAACCCTCTGTTTTGTTCTGTCAGCACTCATACTGATAGTTGTAAATTTTATTTTTTGACCCTTCTTAGCCCAAAGCAGTTGGTGATTGGCTTGTATCAGTACGCAATGTTTGCATTTTAAAGATAATGACCATGTGAGATGGCATTATTAAACTTCATTATGCATCTGAGGATGTCTTTGTAAAAATGAAATTGTACAATTTCACACATGTTGTTGATAATTTGCACTGCAGACTGATTTGATTCATGAGTCAAAGCATAGTTTTTCTAAAAGTCAGTAATGGTACAAACCCTATCAAACCGAGTTCCTTTCTACATCATAACAAATATGGATAATAATAGAAATCTTCATACCAGTGAATTGCTTCACCGATATTAAACCCTGGTGACAACTGAGATACTCCACATTGGGTAGATGTTTCTGTCTGTGTAATTGCAGTTCCAGTACTAGAGTATTAACTGACTTTTTTTTTTTGTTGATGAACAAGTGCATATATTTGTTTCATATCTGGATTTCTTCTGCAGAGGTTGTACTTTTAAGAAAACATCTCCAGAATATTTTTTTTTAGTTTTTATCTCTGTAAAGATCTTTAAAAATTACTTTCAGTGAAAGAGTGTTCAGAAAATTACTTATTAGTCATCTGTGTAAGCACAGAGGCAAGTCTGTATCACAACACAAGCAGCACTGGCATATGTGGGGGTGAGGGGCAGACAGACCCCACACCATATGGATTCTGTAAGAGAGATGCAAAGGCAGTTGGAGTGGACTTGCGTTTCCTATGCTTGACAGAGCCAGTACTTACTGATCAGTTTACACTCATATATTTTATGTTCAAAGTTGATTTAAAGGTGTATTGTAAAGGACATTGCAATCTTTAAGTGTCAAAGGCAAGGGTAACGTGAGTGATTGCTGCACCCTGAAAGACACTGGCTTACTTGCTGAGATTTCCCTTTCATGCATATGGTGTGGGGAAAAGCAGAAGATACGTTGTGCATTTGTCAGACTGCACCACCCAACCATGCTGAGCACCCCAGAGCAGGGAGCCTTCCATCCCCACTGTGCATGGTTGTTGAAAGTGTATGCTCAGTGACCTGGCTGTATTTAGTCTATCAATCAAGCTTACCTGTGTGTGTATGTTCATTAGGACAACCCGATATGCAAAATTGGTATTCCAAAATCAGATAGTCTACCACCAAAACTATTGCAGCTGGTAGATGGGAATTGTCCTAATCTTAAAGAGGAAAACTGTAGCTGTGTTGCAAAGACTATGAAAGCAGATGGCAGATGAATTTTATGCTCAATATGACAGGCAGAGGGATTGAATTAGCTTTTAGGGGATGACAGCTTTAATGAAGCTGAGTATTTTGGATGTGGAATAAATCTGGGTTTGGCAGATACAAGGTGACCACAAAGAACCAGCCTGGTGTTTAAAGCATTTTGGATTTTTTTTTTTTTGTGCGTGTGTCACAGATTTAAATAGAGAAAACCCAAATGAAAAGAAGACATGCAGTCCAGGGTTATCCAATTTATACATCTTGTGAGAGAGATGAAGGTACAAGAGTTTTCTTCCTATGAATATCCCTCCGCACTTCTAACAGTGAGCAGAACGTAGTGTTTGCAAAAACTGGAATAGAAGGCTGTGTAGGACCCACAGAATCAGGCTGTAACATAGCCTTTTGGAAAGCCAAATCAATACCTGTATTTAGGAAAGTAGAAATTAACTTAAAATATTCTATAATATATTTTATTAGAATTAAGGATTGGGAAAAAGGGTATTTTCCACATTAGATTTTTTTCAGAAGCTTTTTATGAACAACAAAGAAGAAAAGGCACAGTAAAAGTCAAGCCTCCATTTTTCTACTAGGAGCACCTGAAATAACCACGGAGACTGAAAACTAGTTTATGACATCTGGGCAATTGCATGCTAAATTCTAACCAGCCAGTGCCTCTTGTCTAAAATGGGCAGTAGATCAATAGGATAAAATCAAATTATTATCTGTGCTGTCATTTTTTTGTATTATTATTGCCTTTTTATATTATTCCTTTGTTCTGTGATAATGTTTAGAGGCAGGGAATATAGAGAAACAACAATCCTATATTTATTTTTATATTTAGATATTATACAAAGCAAAGAGAATGTTTTAAGATTTCCTTCTCCTGCCAATGCCAAATAAAAATTGCCTGATAAAAGATTAGCAAATGCTGTGTTTAACAACTGATTCCCAAATGCAGTACACACAAAACACTTTGTATGTTTAGAAGTTGGAAATAGGTGCCGGGGGAAAAAGTACATATAAAGCTCTAGTTATCACTTGAAACTAAGACAAAATAATGCAGCAGCCTCCTGTGGAGTCTAGGAGTGATCACACCTGTCCTGACAGATTTAGTTTGGTTTATCTTCATGTTTAGCCCATGAAAACTTGGATAGGTTGTTTATTTTGCTGATTGGAAGCTAATATACAGTTGACAATTCCTGAGTTTAGTTAGAACATTTTAGATTTTATGGAGAAAAGGATGCTATGTTTCATATTTCCAAGGGTATCCTCCATGCTACGTGTATGGATGGTCATTAGCTTCTGGGGTTATCTGGGTCTTATTAAAATACATCACCCTACCATATTATGTGTAAAAAGCAGGAATTCAACTGTCAGACTTGTAAAGCTAACCAAAAAATGTATTACCAAGACATCAACAATTGAGAAGAGCTTAATAAATTTAAAAAAGTTTTAGCAATTTTGTTATTTGAAGATTTCTGTTAAATGAAGATTTCTGATCAAATCTATTATGTTCCAGACAGGCTTGTTCATTTTCTGACCCTCTGTCAATAACTACACCGTAGTGAACATATTTTATCGTATCAATGTTCCGAATATTTAATTCATCAGTAAAGACTCACACCTCTGATATAGTGCTCAAACTGGCATTGTTCAATGGGCTCTACCCTGTCAGCTCAAGTAATAGGAAAACTTTTTCTGTTTCACAAACAAAATAAAAATAAAATAAAAATTACAAAAAAACCAAAACCTGTTGTTTTTTCCTCTCCATTATGAAATAAGATTAGTTAAATGCCAGAAGAAGGTAGTGCCTGAAACAAACCCATCTCAAACTTTTCCATTTATAATAAAATGAAAAGTCCTTAACTTGCTGTAAGTTCATTAATCTTAAAATGACACATTTTGTTTCAATAAATAAATTGTTTGATACAGTTGTCCAGTCTCTGCTTCCAAGAGTAGAGGGAGGTTAGTTGGTGTTTGATCTAAGTGATTATATGAAGACCTTGCTGTTGGAAGTAAGAAGCTTTCCATTAGCAGAGAGAAATTCTATATTAAAAAAGCAACACTGTCATTTTTTAACATAGGCTTTGGTATTGGTAGAATATTAGGGCCTGAGTTTCAGATCAGTTTTTTCTCACCCTTCTTTTTTCTGTCATTGTACAATAGTCATAGGTAGCTGTCTTGAAAGAGAGACTTTTAGAGTAAGAATTTCTCAGTAGAGGCTCCAAGAAGATCTGACAAAACACTTGCATCACTTGAAGGAGAACTGAGCTCATCTATGCGAGGTGGGGAGGAAGTCTGTTTTACATGTATATCTGGTGCAAAACTGTCAATGTGTTGTATCAAAGAACAAGAAACAAATTTAAATAATAGCTTACTATACTCTTATATTACATTATTTCTTACTGTAATGTCAATTTATACAGTATTACTCTGATTAAGAACAGTGATAGAACAAATGCAATTTTATATAATTTTTATATAAATCAATGCCATCTTAAAGTGATGTTTTTAAGTATCTTAATAGACAATTTATCACCTTTCAACTATTTATTAATTTCTGCCAAGTTCTTATAAAAAGTCTAAGTGCACTAGATGAATCAATATGATCCTTCCAGTGATGTAAAATTGACAGCTTGACCCCTGGAGCTCCCATAGTGGAGAGTTAAGAAAGAAGCAAACAGGATCTTTAGTGGATCCAGGTTTGGGGTTTTTTTAGCTTTGTAAATTCTGTGGCTTTCAGAACTTATTACCATCAAATAAAAATCAAAAGCATCATATCGCAAAACTAACAATCATAGTAGCTGTGAAAGCAGCATGCAACCAAAACTGGTCCATTTTTCCTGGACAGTCCACATCTGCCCAACCAAATACTTTATATCCTCTGCTGTTTTATTTTTATCTTTGTGTAGATCAAATAACATAGTTTTCATTTTATTTTGCTTTATAATGTGCAGTAATCCATACTATCCATAACTCTACACAAAAGCATATTGCAGCTGTAAAATCTGCATGTGTTAGACTGCGCGTATTTGGATATGTATGCCAGTAACTTCAGAGAACCTCTAATAGGTTTCGCAGCAAAGATTCTGACTTTCAATCATTTGTCCACACACAAACAGTTCTGCCTCTTAGCTAAGACAGAGTCTTTCAAATGCAAATCATCTTTGGAAAATTGTGGTTGAAAGGAAACCATGTCATTAGCTTAATTGCTAAGAAACTGAGTCATTGATTAATACCTTTCAAAACAAACAAAGGTAGCTCTTCTGCTGAATATCTAGCTGTTTGAAGGAAATTTCAGGTGATCACGCTTTTGCCTTCAGTCCAAGGCGTGGTGTTCTTTCAGGGAAGGACTTGAAAACTGATGCCTGTAAAGAGTGTTATCTAATACAACATTACTCTTGCTAGACAGAGTATACGTGTTCAAATATTAGCCGGGTTAAAAGGGGAGTGCAAGAAACCAGTGTGGGCTGAAGACAGAGATGACAGACCCTCTCCAGTCCTTGCAGGGCACCGCCGGTCCAAAGGATAACTTTATTGATTGAGGAGAAGGCTAGGATAAGAGTGGAAAGTAGGGAGGATCTGTGCATTTTCCCAAACTGCTTTTATTACTTCCTTTGAAAAGGAAGTGAATGATGAGTTGCCTCTGTGATCCCAACCCTGCAATGCTGTAAAATTCAAACTTTACAGGGAGAGTGGGAAATGAGAGAAGAACATTGGGTTTATAGAGCGTTATCTTCATAGCTTATATTACATCCCTCCAGCCCAGCTGCCATGGTTTCTAAAGGATTTAGTCGTGTCCTTGCAGACAGACCTCTTTGTAGTTTGGGGACAAGCTTTAGGAACCATGTTTGGATATGCTATAGACACAGGCTAATCTTATTTCCCCAATGGTCATCAGTTCCTGAATCAGTGATTTAAGCCTAAATTTGACGCTAGATTGTTCTTTTGTCCCAGGTTGCAGAGGAGACATTGCTATTGTTCGTATTCCTTAGCAGAAATTTTTTCCCTTAAAGTATGAATGAAGTCATCAAAACTGCTTGTTCAGCTAATGTTGTATTAATGCCAGTCAAGAATGCTGTATGACTTTTCTCCGCCATCATTTCCCTATTACTGTTAATGCAGTCCATCTTACTGAAACTAAAAAGCTATTGCCTGTACACCTCTTAAATTATTCTCAAGCTGCCAGCTGTGCCATTTGACTTTGATCCTTTTTTTCATGGTAATTGTCATGCTGAAATGTAAACCTAAAATATATTCTACACCAAGTGCCACCTTTTCATACTTTCAAATGATATTCATCTTCATGAGATTTTTGCAGATTTTACATGCTATTAATAGTCTTCTCTATGTGCTATTGCTGCCATCAAGTGTAATTATATAATTATGCATGTGTAACAATTCACGTACAATAATTTTTAAGGAATGCTAGCTCTCTGGAATTCATTCTCATCCAACGTTTTCATACTGCTTAGCTTAAAAATAACACTTAGCATTACATGAAACACCTCGTTGTTTTATTTTAGTGGGAACTAACAAAATGAAAATTTGGGGTTTAATATGGATTTTGAAGTATATTGCTGAACAGAAGAATTAATTGCCTTGTTAGCAGATGAAATTTCGTAGTTTAGTAACTTGCTTTCCAAGATAATTGAAAAAACTGTGCAGTCACCACATGTAAATACTCTCTCTATTAACACATACAGTTATATTCACCTCACAAGTGTTATTACATGCTCAGAAAAATAACTCTAAGATATTCTTCTGACCAATCTAGTTTTAAAAAAGTGCTTCCTAAATATGAACATTGATATTATTTTTGATTCAAAATATTTAAAGAGGAAAATACTTTTCAGCAATTTAATTAGTGCTTGAGGCATCTCATTGTTAACATTTGAGTAGTTTTGACCTTTGCTGTATTAAGGAAGTCCTGAAGCACCTTGTTGTCCATTCACTCTAGAGTAGCAAATCAGTATTTTAATGTGCTAATGAGAGGCTGGACTGCAAGTACAAAAATACTTCATCACTACAATCATTGTTTGCAGTGTGCTGTTTAAGAGTAAATATTTCCTTTATTAACTCTGAAGTCAAACTAGGTGGCATCCAGGTATTCTAATAGTTGTTCAAAATACTGTGAAGTCCCCAAACAAAATGATAGTACTGCTCCCTGGAACATACAGTATAAATATGAGATAAAAGGCAGCAGATGAATGTAGACAAGGATTAGAGGAGGAATTACAAATTATTTCTATGAAAATTGATCATATTTATAATGAGAGCTAATAGAATCAGCTCAGGGAACGGAGATATATTCTGTATTTTTCAAATTACTTATTTTTCAAAAGGGAGCCAAAGGAAATTTACACAGAGAACAATAATATAGCAAAAGGAACAGTCTAAGATACTCACCTATTTCAATAGCATTGTAAGTGGACATCAGTGAGGTATAAAGGTTTTTGCAGAAAGAGTTGTGGTATCGTAGATATGAGAAGGTAAGGGCCTGGATGACAGTCCTAGATGCATGAATGAATAAGACTAATCATCTCGGGTATGTTGTTAGAAAAGAATCTGCACATATGGATATGGGGAATCTCAGGAGAGAAAGAAGTTGAAGATGATATATGAACAGTGATGATGATATCCAGAATTACAGGGAAAGAAAGAGGCAGAATGTAGTTGGAAACAGAGGAGATAATCAAAACTATATTTAACATAAACTGACTATCAGACACACAATAATATTGGGAAGACTGCAGTTTAGTTGGCGGGGAGAAGGGAATGAGAGTTGGAGATGAGAGTGGAAACTGCATAAAAGATGATGATAGAATTGGGGTAATAATATCTAGAGGATTAGAGATTAGGCTATTTATTGGATTGTTCTCATGTAGTTCTTCTAATAGGTGAAAAAAAGATAAAATTATATTGAAAGTTAAACAATGCACCAACTACTTGAGACATTTCATAACGACAGACTTAGTGCAATTATGAAAACATATTCTGAAGTGAGATAATCCAAGTTGGTGGACTTTTTCTGAACATTAGAGAATGAAGATATTTAGGCAAGCATTTATGGTGTAAGTGGCACACATTCCCTTCTAAAATGTTTTTACTTTTTTAACAGCTGTTACCCAGTGCATGATTTTGGGACTATTCTGGAGGATCTACTATGCCTGAGGGAATAGCTCTGATTTTTCTTTATGAGAAATACAAAGTTAGTATTATTTTTTTCACATTAATTTAATATATGCATGCATTTTTCGAAGTAGAACACATCATACATTGACTTGCATTTAAACAGATTATAGAACTTAGCTAAAATGATTAGCTTCTTGAAAAGCAGTGCAGCAGGAAAATACTTAGATAATAATATAACGTCTACTTTGAAGTTTTACATGTAATGCTACTATTTAAAATAGCCATAGTGTGTTCTTTGTGTGTTAATAAAAAAAGATAACTTGGAAATGTTTGCATCTGACGCTGATCTATTTTAAGTAAAAGAAGAATATTGTTTAGGTGCTAGTGAGAAGTGTGAATATTGTGATTGGCTACTGCACAGAAACTTGCAGACAAGTAATATGTGGAGAGCAGATGAATTGCTACCATGTAAGCTTAAAACTGTAGATTCAAAAGGTAGAATAATATTTAACTATAGAGGGTATAATGAATCTTTATTGGCAATTGGTATTCACAGACTATTTGAAAGGTGGTATTGACCAGACACAAGTTATTTGGCAGAGATCTTGACTAGTATATATTTGCAGAGCCTGTCTGCATAAAGATGCTGGCAGGTTTACCCTGATTTCTATTCCAGGTGACAAATTTCTATCCAAGCATATGAGTGATCAAATACTTTCCACTGGAATTTGGGCACTGTAAAATTTCTGAAGCTGAGTAGAAAAAATTGCAGGATTTGTTTTAACTATAATAGCCTCTGCATACCAGTGTGACAGCAAAATATTTCCACTTGGACAGCACCAGGGCTAACTGTGCTGAATTGAACTAAACATTTTTCTGGAAGACTGATGGCGTTTTGTTGCCACTCGTCAGTGGCATCGCCTCTTAATCTAGAAGCTGTGATCACTGTAGTCTTCAATTAATTTCTGTGTGAAAATTAAAGAATAGCAATGGAAAGCACTGGTGCACTAACTTTATCTACCAAAGCAAAGAACTCAAAGTCCAACCAAGATGAAAGCTATACCATAACCACATTAGCTTATTTTTTTCCAGTGCAAAGCCAATTAAAAAATAAAATAGTTTCCATTAGTTTATTTGTCTTTCCTGAAGCAATTACAATTACCAAACCTTCCTAAACTATACAAATGTAGAGGCTTCTCTTGTGACAGATTGTTTAAATTTATAACTAAAGTTAGCATTTCCATCTCCAATAAAAGCCAAACAGACATTTAATTATGGTGTGTGACATTTCTGACTAAAATAGAGCCAACAGAGCCTGTCAGACAGCCCTCATTGTTCATGAATTTTGAACAAACTGGGGATCTGTGAATTTATAGCCAGGTTTTTCTCTACCATTGTTTAAAATAGCACACATGGAAAACACACCATGGGTGTGTTGTAATTCAGTTTTAATGATGTAACGCTCGGTTTCAGTCAATTGTTGGAGGATTGAAATAACACTGGTTTAGTGCTTCAGACATTGCATGTTCCTTAGCAATTATAGTCCAGCTTTCAATAATGGCTGTTGGCGGGATATCCACAAGTGAAGTCATAGCAATTTTGAAAAGAGCTAATAAAAATACACCTGCCTTGTAGTGGAAAACGAGCCTTTAATATCTTTGCTTTGAAGTTGAGTGAAGTCCACAGCATTAACTAACAGATACCAGTATTATGATGCAGTAATCCACTCCCTCAGGGGAAGTCAGGGGACTGAAGTATGAAAGGCTACTATTTTCTAATCACATATTTTTTAGTCACCGTAACACCATGAAGGAAGAATAGGAATAATGAGGTGATAATAAAAACTGGAAGGCATGTTAGCTGTAAAGTTAGGAATATGCAAAGCCATCACAAAACATAATTCAGGGATGCTACAGCTTAAGTGACTTATAATGAGTCAGTTGTTAGTTTTAATACAATTCCTTGTTTAAATCCATCCAAATCTGTGTTACAACAGTGTATGGAATATTAAAACAACATTTAAAAAAAAGAATAAGAAATATTTTTTTTTCAGAGAGCCTCTCAGCTTTCTATTTTGGGTAAGTTTAGATTTGGCAACATTTTACTCAGCAACTGAATATTTACAGCCATTAATAATCCTCAGTTGGTTTTCTTCACCAAAAGATCTAGAGTAGATTCCTTTTGTTGTTTTGTTAAATTCTCTTTTATATTCTCTCCTGACATACTTCATGTGCTTTGGATTCTTTTTCATTTTAGGAAGCACGTGTGATTACGTCCTAGTGGCATATACCGTCAAGTTACATGTGTTTCTAGGACAGTCTGTAATGCAGTTGCTATGTGCAGTTGTAAACTTCTGTTTGGAAGAAGTGTAATGAAATATATTTTCAATGAAAATGTTGGGAAAAAATCCAACCTCTTTAACTATGGCTAAAATGAGAATAGGAACTTGGAGAATTCTTTCTTGATTATTGCTAAATTAGTGGCTACTTAGGCAAATGACAGCATCTTTCCTTGTGTTGATTTAACCGAGTGGAAAATGCATCCAAGAATGCCCACATTATAATGCGTTTACTAGGTATGATTGCTGTGTTTGTAAAATGCCTCCAGAGTTACATTATGAAAGACCTTAAGCTGTCGAAGGGCACACAGTTCCCTGCATTCTTGTTTTCATTCTGCACGGAACTACATTGTGTATTATGGCACACTTCTCCCATCATGGAGTCAGTTGTATTAGTCTTACTGTAGTGAACATGCCTGAAGAAACTTTAAGCCAGCAATGTGTAATTAGAGCTCAGCTTAGGTTTGCAGTTGTTCAGGGTGATATCTTATGCTATTTTGCAATCACCACTGTTGCAATTAAGATCCTAACTGGAAAAAAAATGTATGGATGTATACAAAAATGTGCCTCATATCATAGTTGGAGGGGAATGGAAAATAAAATGATTGGTATATTCATAGTACGACAAGATTAATCTGTAAATCAGCTGAGCTACTTGCATGTTAATCACTAGTTATAATTTATGAGGAAAAAAATTCTAAAACATGTTGATCAGTATGCAACCCAAAGCAGCTCAGGAGCCTGCAGGATACAAATCTTACAATTAGACCTTCAGTTTTAGCTGTGCTAGAAGCTTTTCTTCTTAAAATAACCATAATTTGAACTGTATACCTTCAGGGCTCGATACTGCTTCTCTCATCCTCATCCTCACCCCTAGCAACATAGTAGGGTCCTCTAAGTGGAGAGGTGAAAGATAAAGCGCGCTTAACGCCATGCTGGCCTTGATCAAACACCATTCCCTGCTAACACAGGAAGAAACATTTATCAAAGGGGTATCACTTGAGTATGATTCCACAAAGACATGCACACGTGCTTAACTTCACATTAATGGGACCATTTAGGTGCATGAAGTTAAGCATGTGTTTTAAATCTTTGCTGGATTGTAGTCTGTATTTTCCTTTCCACTAACCTGAGCCTTTACACAAGGCAATTACCTTACTGGTCTGAAATGCTGAAAATTCTCTCTGTCTATGGATAAGATTTTATATGTCTGAATTCACTTATTGATCTTCCCTAGTTGCCATGAGATTTTAATTTTATTATGTCTGTGTCTTCTATTTTTGTTTAGGGCTAGTAACAGATTTTTACACATTTGAAATAACTTGTATAGTTTTCTACTTTTTCAGAACAAGTATGTATATATTTAGTTTTCAAATAGAAATCCAAATAATTCCTGTTTTATAGTAAAAAACTTTTGTAATACTTTTTACTCTTAAACCTTTCTATAAAATGTTGTCAACGTTGTTATAAAATAACTAAAGGAATTATCAATTTTACCAATTTCTGTAGTATCATTTTGGGACCGAGTGAAATTGAGGTGGGGTTTGAAGATTTCCTAATTGGTATTCACTTTAGTAGAAAGTATGTAGAGAAATGCTGCATTGGAGCAAAATATTTAGACTCTGGAAATAGGTAGAAACAGTGAGCTGTTAAGCTATTACAATGTTCAATTCAATAGTTAAATTTAAGTATACTCTGTATTCAGAAAGATTTTTTTGTGCTGGGTGAACAAGATATATCAGGAAACTGATCCGTCACACTTCTTGCAAGCTTCATAGTACTGTCACTACATATTTTACTGCTATTCTTTTCTTTGTAGAATTCAAGTGTGTAATTTGCATCATTACTCTGAGAGTGAATTGCTATTGAGTTTTGACACCTGTCAACACTGGTATTCATTTAAAGCTGTAAAGCACTACTTTGAAATAAATATTGGGAAACTCATTAAATGTTGTCAACTGTATCTTCCATGTTAGCATAAAATAATGCAGCTAAATATTTCTGGATTCTATTTTTTACTGAAAAAATGAATGGAACTTTCTGTAAACAATTTTATACTTTATAAGTATTTTTTAAAGCTAAATACTCCAATTTTTCTATCAGTTTTGCACACATCATATTTTTTCCCATATGTTCCTATATAAGAAGCATGTACAGTTTCTGGTTTTATGCTTAGAAAGTTCAACATCCAATTAAAGGATTAAGCGGGCCAAGTCTGACAAGAACTCTGAAAGTGAAATTCCTCCAACCTTTGTTATTTCCAAATTCAGGCATAATCTAAATTTAACTGAACTTAGAGACTGCGTAGCACTTAAAGTCAGTAGAACTTATGTTCAGGCCCTGGATGGTCCTGGATAACTCCCAGTCATTTCAGAAGAACAGAGTGTAAATATCCGAGAAAAAATTTTTTTGTTACTTTAGGAGTTACATTAATGGTTGTGATCATTTCTGCTTTACTGATTTCTAACAGGGATCTTCCCTCCCTTGTGAAGCAGATTTATCTGCTCCATCTTTAGGTAGGATGTGTCCAGCCAGCTTTAGCGAATCTGAACTGAGATGTGTCATAATGAAAATTACCCCTACAAATGTAATGTATTAAAATAAAAATGTTTGTAATCACACATATTCAGCAGTTTATTTCAATTGGAAAATATATATAAATTAATATTAATTTCCTGCTGTGTGGGTTCATAGACTTATTTGCCAGAAGGTTGAATATGAGAGGAAGAAAAACACTCTTATTAGTTTGATATGCCCTTCATACTTGTTGTCCCACAAACCAGCATCACCAGTCCAGTTCAGAAAAAGATTCTAAAATATTTTTTTAACCAAAGGTAACCAATTGCCTGCCAGATAATTTGTGATAATCCCACTCTTTTATTGAACTTCTACCAACTCCAGTCCCAGTGAATTCAAATTTTTTGTCTTTATCTTCAGATCTTGTTCTCCTACTCCGTACTTCTGAATGCATGAAGTTAGGCTCCCTTCACCTCCTTTTTCATCAAAGAGGTCAATCTAGAACTCATGCCTGATCATTTAGGTGTTCATCCTCTCTGGTTATGCCTCTGTTTCATTGAACTGCTTTCTTAAATTACTGTTTACTAGCATCTCCCTTAACTGCTTTCTAAGGATCTGCTTCTTTCAGGGCTCTGGAAAGACAAGAAACAGTGTGTTAGTGTGTTAGAGAGCTACCCAAAAAGAAAAGATGAGATGGCTGCTGTCATAAGCTATGTGATACAAACATACCTCACAATCATTTCTCTTATTTGTAAATTCTTAGTTGCTGTTATAAGCTCAGAAGAAAAAAAAAAAAAAGACAGTTAATGGCTTGTTTGTAATCCTTCACTTTTGAAACCTTGATCTTAATTTCATCTTGATGGTGGTAAAATAGTAAACTGACAAGAGTACCCCAAAAGAATTGCTGAATTATATGTTAGTAGACACTGTTATGGTTTAGAAGATTATTTTCAGCCAAAGATACATTAAGAATTTGCAAGGAGGGATCTGTGACCTCTGTGAGAGCCCTGTCCTGAGCCATACAGAATATACTTTGTTGTGGCTGAGAGAAAGAAACCCTGAAATCAGGTACACTGTCCTAGAAATCATTGGGGAATCATTCAAATACTGTTTGAGAGCATTGTTGTAATGAATCCCTTGAATGTCTGTACAAGACTAGAAATGGAAACTAGAATCTAGGAGTCGAGTGTATGGCTGAATTTATGTTGGGAGGACAGAAAAGAGTCATAGATAACAGCTCAGGGGCACCAACCTTTCATGCTGAGAATCATGGCTTAAAGCAGAGGTGTTAAATCAGCATTCCCAGACTGAAAAGTTTTACATCACTACTGAGACAAATTCAGGCTTCATGCCCTGATGGAGACATCTGACAGAATCTTTGAGCAAGGAGTTGGACCATGATCATGTAAATATTCTGATGAGGAAATAATGCAACTGTTTACATTCACTGAGTCTTCTTTGGAGTGAAATGTGACAGGAAGGTGTACAGACTCTTTACTAGTTCCTTTGAGGTATAATTTATATAGCTACTAGACGTATTAAGGAATAAATAAGCAAAATTCTTATCCGGCTCTTTTGGTAATTAACTGTGCTTGCAATTTAAACGCATAGCTAATTTCAAGCACAGAATAATAGCCGCTATACTTGAGCTTCTTAAAACATTGCATTTTCTTGGATCTGACTGATAAAGCCCCTGCCATTTACGTGTCCAAATCAGTTTAACCTAGGTGTAAGTCCATGGAAAAAAACCCACTCCATATTCTTGCCTTTTCAGTTATGAATCAGATAAGTAATGTTTTCTGCTTTAATGCTTTACATGTAGTGTGATATGAATCACAATGTTGTAGGTTTTCTGTGTATACTGTAGATTACAGCTGGCTGTCTGACAAAAAGCTGTCAAAGTAAATGACCAGAATTAATTACATTTCAGTAAAGTAAAAAGGGATGCAAAACTCATTGGTGCTCCATAGAGTAATATAGTCTTATAGAACTCTCTATGTTATGGTTCCTGAGGTGTATAAATAAATCTTTTCCATGCACTTTGGCAGTATGGAAGTAAATTGT
Organism: Dromococcyx pavoninus; assembly: GCA_033558185.1. NCBI lineage: Eukaryota > Metazoa > Chordata > Aves > Cuculiformes > Neomorphidae > Dromococcyx > Dromococcyx pavoninus. The sequence continues at coordinate 1,142,976 of JAUMJL010000104.1, read as the reverse complement.
CATTTTAAATTAAAATCTCATTAGGGAGTTATTACACACCTTGATATCTGAAATATGCTTATTTTTGCATTGACGCTTTGTTATTGACTTTATTAGTTTTCTCTAGTCACCCAAACTGGATAATGATAATAAAAAAGATGTGAAATGATTTTCTTCATTTTGGATATGAACTTTCTTATACCTCTTCCCCATGCTGTATACCCAAGGGGAAAAAAATCCTTTATTAAGTCTGAAGCCTAAAATTCCACTGTCTCAGCTCTTAAGAGGATTTTAGAAAATGAGGAACCCCGCCTACAAGAGAGGCTGAAGAAGGGAAAAATAGACAGTTTAGAGGCCTTGAGGGATTAATAAGTCTTCCCATATTCCTTGGAATCTCATTGAACTAAAGTTACAGTGAGGCCACGGAGACAAAGGTCTTATGCCTTTTGCTTTCCTGATCAAAGTGGAAAATATCATTTTTTTGGAGAACAAATGATATTTTTCCCTACTTGCTTTAGCTCTAAATTTCTACACCACCATTTTTTTAATAGATTGGGAATTCAGAACTTCAGTTAAATAAATTAATTTACCAAATAAAAAATAAATTATAATGGTTTTGACACTGTAATGGTTATGACATCCTATGTACTGAAAGTACAGCTTCTGGGTTAATGAGAGAGAATTTGGACAATATTTCTGTGTACTGTTTATGTCCTTGCTGGAAAGATTAAACCATGTTGTCAAACTGGAAAGGTATAATAGAAAAATTAAAAAAAAAAAAAAGCCTCTACTTAGACCATTTATCGGAGAAGTAATACGATAATATTCCTGCAACGTGAATATTTAAAAATAAATAATCTACTGAATGCAACAGAAGTTTGGCTGAACTTTAGTAAACCTGTCTGGGAAGGACAGAAAAGTAGGGAGGTCAGTAGAGTATGGTTATTCAGGGGAAAAAAATATACTTTTGGATAAAAGGAGCCACTTTCAAAAATAATTTTCAGGCTAGCTGCAATTAGGAGACGAATATGAAAGAGTGCGGAGCTGTAGATCAGGCCAGCAAAGGAAACAAGAAAAGAAAAAGAACAAAAAAATTCCAAGAAAAAGACAATGTTTATAGTCCAACAGGAAATGAACAATAAAATTATAGTGCTTGTGAGATGGGTTGAAAGGAGAAAGTGGAGAGCACAGAAGGGCAAGCTAGGAGAATGCCTTCACTTTCCACAAGCAACAGAATGCAAAAGGTGGTGAAGAAAGATTATTCCTGAATGTAGAAGGGGGAGGGCAAAATGGGCAAAATGTGATGCATGTAGCTATGTGCCCATCTTACTCTGGCAACATTGCTGTAGAAATGCGTAAGCTCCAATTTCCAGAGGTAAAATACCTTGCCGCCTTTGGAACTGCCAGACTCTTTATTAGAATAACATAAATCATGGCTTTTAACTGGGTTGTAGGCCTGTAATGGGTCATGTAAACTGAGAACAGAATGCAAATGTGAAATAGCGTTACAGAGGCTGCTTACATATGATGGTACCTGGTGGGGTTTTTTTGTGCACTGCGTGTAACCATTGTGTTACTGTTGTGGTTTGCTAGCATTCATGTTTGTTTGTACTCCACATGCACAGATAGAAATGGCCAAGTTACAAAGAGGGCAGAAAGTACATATGCAAAGGCTTTTTGGGGGAGAAAAAGCAGGGAATGGAGAATGTAACCATCCCTGTTTAGTAAAGTAATACTGGTCAATTTTCACTTGTGCATTTGGCCATTCTTGCAGGCATTTTTGTCTGCTTTGTGTGCTAATTCTGGTTTGAAAAATACTGTAGGCTTAATCTTTTGTTCTAGTAACACATAACTTTCACAGAAGTCCTGTATTCTTTTTTCTGGAGATTCCTGAGTTACTTTATAGGAAGATGAAAAATTTCAAATGTACTGATGCCAAAAGACATAACGGCAGATATAGTTTCAGCTCAAAGAGAAAGACAGAAATGCATAGACATCTCTGTCAGGGATTGAGTACTGTTTGCTCTAGTGGCATTTAGTTAAAAGCATCAAAGTCATTTGTAGGAGCTGGCCTCAAGTGAGTTATAAAAGTCTGTCTGACATCTCCCATTACTATGTGCTAGTTGCAAATGGATGTGGGAACCAGTAGTGGATTTAAAATAAAATGAAGCTTGGGTCTAATGTAAAGGAGATGCCTCCAACTACTAAAGGCCATCTTTCCCACTTCCAAAATGCATGTTTTCTGTAGCCCTTAGAATCATAGAATCATAGAATTATCTGGGTTGGAGGAGACCTCCAAGATCATCAAGTCCAACCCTTTATCCAACACTATCATGATTACTAGATCATGGCACTAAGTGCCACATCCAGTCTTATTTTAAAAACCTCCAGGGATAGTGAATTCACCACCTCTCTGGGCAGGCCATTCCAATGCCTGATTACTCGCTCTGTGAAGAATTTTTTTCTGATATCCAGCCTAAACCTTTCCTGGCAGAGTCTAAGCTCATGCCCTCTTGTTCTGTTGCTGGTTGCCTGGGAGAACAGTCCAACCCCCACCTGTCTACAACCTCCTTTCAGATATTTGTACAGAGCGATGAGGTCTCCCCTGAGCCTCCTCTTCTCCAGGCTAAACAACCCCAGCTCCCTCAGCCTCTCTTCATAGGACTTGTGCTCAAGTCCCTTCACCAGTTTTGTTGCTCTTCTCTGGACCCTCTCCAGCACCTCAATATCTTTCTTGAACTGAGGTGCCCAGAACTGAACACAATACTCAAGGTGTGGCCTCACCAAGGCCTAGTACAGGGGAAGGATCACTTCCCTCACCCTGCTGGCTACACTATTCCTGATACAGGCCAGGATGCCATTGGCCTTCTTGGCCACCTGGGCACACTGCTGGCTCATGTTTAGCCTCCTGTCAATCAGCACCCCCAGGTCCCTTTCCACCTGACTGCTCTCCAGCCACTCTGTCCCCAGCCTGTAGCGCTGCATGGGGTTGTTGTGGACAAAGTGCAGGACCCAGCACTTGGCCTTGTTGAACTTCATCCCGTTGGACTCAGCCCATCTCTCCAGCCTATCAAGGTCCCTCTGCAGAGCCCTCCTGCCTTCCGGCAGGACGACACTCCCTCCCAACTTGGTATCATCCGCAAATTTACTTATGATGGAACTCAATCCCCTCATCTGAATCATCGATGAAGATGTTAAACAGAACTGGACCCAACACTGATCCCTGAGGGGCACCACTGGTGACCGGCCGCCAGCTGGACGCAGCCCCATTCACCAACACTCTGGGCCCAGCCATCCAGCCAGTTCTTAACCCAGCTGAGAGTGCACCTGTCCAAGCCGTGGAATACCAGTTTATCCAGGAGTATACTGTGGGAGACAGTGTCAGAGGTTTTGCTCAAGTCCAGATAGACTAAATCCACAAGCTTCCCTTCATCCAGCAGGTGGGTTACCTCATCATAAAAGGAAATCAGGTTGGTCAGACAGGACCTGCCCCTCATAAAGCCATGCTGGCTGGGTTGGATCCCATGTCCATCCTGAAGGTGCTGTGTGATTGCACTCAGAATGATCTGTTCCATAACCTTGCCAGGCACTGAGGTCAGGCTGTCAGGCCTATAGTTGCCCGGGTCCTCCTTGCAGCCCTTTTTGTGGATTGGTGTGACATTTGCCAACTTCCAATCATCTGGAACCTCCCCAAAGAGCCAGGACTGTTGGTAGATGATGGCGAGTGGCTCGGCAAGCTCTTCTGCCAACTCCCTCATCACCCTAGCTTATGTCATTATTATAAATCTGATTTTTTTCATATTTAGCGCACACAACTTTAATGACAGCTCTTTATAAAAAGCTCTTTCTGTCATTAAATGTTTTCTTGTTGTTAAAACTGTGAAATTATTTGAATGTTACAACATAATGTATTCTCCCAACTTTATCACAAAGCTTTGAGACATTCGAGTATCCCAGACTAAGAGAAAATTTTAATAAAGATTTAGGAGCAAAATTTTTTCAGATTTGCTTAGTCATAAACTTGTCAGGGAAGATGCTATGTGTCTTTTCCTAAAATTTAATTTTGGTGATTTCAAACAGAAAAATTTAACAGTGTTCTTAACAATATATTCCTTCAATTCAGTTGTACATGTTCAACAAGATTATAAAACAAATCATGAGACTACACAATGCTAAATGTCTTCTTTCTACTCATGGTTATAGTAGAGCATCCATCAAGTCACTGACATCTTCTTCCCCTTCAGTTGAAGTGTTGTGAACCAGTTGTTAAAGCGCCAAGAAACATTTTAAAAATCAAAGGTAAAGACAAGAAGGTCATTCATGGCTATTTACTCCCAACTGAAGTGAAGACCGAAGAGTGTTATCTGTCATGAAATTTGACTTTTGCCCACTTTTTAAAAGAGACAAATGGAAAAAATAAGGAAACACAGACCTACACTTAGAAACTGAATGAATATTTGTGTGTCCACATGTATATTTTTATTTATATATATATTTGTTGAACATACATAGTAACACACATGCACAAACAAGCTGTGTATCAAAGAATATAGTATATGATATGTATCATAGGAAATGAAAAATAAATTAGTATTTGTCTTCATAATGATAAGCAAGATCTTCACTCATCCTTTTTTTTTGCCTGTAGACTTTCTTCTGAAGTCTTTTGAGTTTGGCTTTGCCTATCAAAGCCACAGCATTAGAGGCAGAGTTACAAACTGCCGGCACTTACAGATGTTATGATTTGTTTGATATATTTTTTGGCACGACAGGTTTGTTTTGCCAGTATTATGATTGAGAAAGCAAAATCCTTGAAACATATTCATTAAATTTTAAATATTTTTTTCAGGTCTTGCAAAAGAAATGTTTTGAACTGTTTTGTTAAAAAATGCAAACTTCTTTTTTTTTGTTTGAATTGAGCCTGAAATCGTCAACTCTTCTGTGCTAAGCTGGTTTATTTTTATCTCCAGGACAACTAATAATGAGTAATTTATGAGCTAATTTGTCTATGCTATTTTATCTCATGATTTTTCATGATTTTTCTTGTTACTGCTCCTTTCTAATCCTTAATCTGATAGACATTTTTCTTACTGAATACTCACCAAGTGCTGGCTCATCTGTGCAACAGCATTATTTTTAGTATCATGGATATATTTACCTTATCTAGAGCTGTTCAAGAAGGAATATTCTTAAGTATTAAAATGTCATTTCCTTTTTGATTTGGGGTTTTTGATTCATAGTTCTAGATTTTTAAAATGATTTTCCTGCACACAGTTCATTTTTGTGTTTACTAAAGAAATAAATAGATAAGATTTACAATTTACCTGTTATTCCTGCAGTGCTACACTATATTCAACAAAGATAGGATAATTAATAAATTTACACAGGAATAACATTCAGCATTTATATATTAGGTAGTAAACAGATTATTAAAATAGTAATAGCATCCGAATACACCTTTAATTAAGTTTAACATGCTGACAGGCACATAGATGCACAGGCTGAACCATGTGCTTGGGTTTAGTGGTGAGACATAAAAACTAACAGAAATGAGAATAAATCAGCTAGAGATAGTAAGATATTAATATCATATTCGTCTACCGGGGAATGTTCTCTAAGTCTTCAGAGATGCAAAATGTGAATATTACTGTAAATTTTAAAAAGGAAATCTCTGAAGTAATATTTGATGCATTGTAATTGGTAATATGTGAAAAATCATAGATTCCCTCCCTGCCTCATCAAATTCTGAAACTTTTCAGCAAAAAAAGACACTTTAAAAACCTCTCAATTTATAGGGAATGCACAGCTGAGGAACATGTGTTAGCTTGTGTGGCAATGAGAAATATCTAGTTATGCAGTAGATACATATTTACGTTGCCAGCTTCCACGATGGACCTCTGCTTCGTTGATGCAGTGTGTAATGCACTGCCTGCATGGGAAGACAAATGAAAAAGTACTTGACTGCTTATCATCAACTGAAGCTAATATGTTATGTGGTGAACAGAAAACCAATTAAAAAGAAAAAGAAAAAAAGGGTATAAAAATGTAACTGATGACAAAATATGATTTTGTCCTTGGAACTTCTCACAAGATTCTGTAAAACCAAAAATTTTACAAAGGCTTAAGAAGAGACAAGGAATCATAGAATCATCTGGTTGGAAAAGACCTCTGAGATCATCAAGTCCAACAGTACCTGTATGCTTACTAAAGCATGTCCCTAAGAAACTCATCTGCCTGCCTTTTAAATACCTCCAGGGATTGAGACTCAACCACCTCCCTGGGTAGCCCCTTCCAATGCCTGACCACCCTTCCGGAAAGTTCCTGGGGAAAAAAAATATTGAAGATTTTTTTTATATGAGAGCTCAGAGTAAGGGATGGTGAGGCAAGACAATTCTATTTGCTTCCAGGACCCTGCTGCCCCAGGGCTAGACAGAGTTTAGAGGCTTTTTCACAGGGACACTTGACAATTTCAGTCTTGTCTGTCTTCCTTGGCCAAAATGCGTTAGGGCTACCACTGTGCATAGCAGATGAAAGCTAGGATCAGGGATATGTGTGGAATTTCGGAGTTGCCTTCTAGCCTCACACTGTTTTCAGCATTAATCAAGAAATTTCTATTTTAGCCAGCTGTGCTCCTAGGAATTCAAGGACACCTATGATGCATTGTGAGTAGTAAACAAAATAAGAAGCATTACAAAAATCATTGGGTTTTTTGGCCTGTCATTACTTTTAATAAAAGAGTCCCCACAGACCAAGAACCCTCAGCTAAATATTACAGCTGGATAAAATTCCACTGTTTGGCAATCAACCCATTTTTTTTCTGAAAAGGATTAAAAGCTAAGCAAAATTTCAGGTAGGTGAAACGCAACAAAATGCAAGGCTTATTGTCTTCATGCAATGCCATACTAAGATGGCATGGTCAGTGCTATATTGCTTTAATGCCTAAGTTAATATGTTTGAGTTTCTGCAGGTAGCACAAGGCCTTTCCCCTTATGGGCATGCTCTTTATTGATGACTTTTTACAAACTGCAATAAGCATTTCCTTCAGGGAAATGATGATTTTTAAAACCTTCACATAGCCTGTAGGACTGTGACATAGTTATTCTAGCAGAAATCCAATTTTAATAATATTTTTGATCAGATATTTTAAAAGAAAAACATTGTTCAGTGAACATCATGCATTTCTCTTTTGTGAGCAGCACACCAATGAAAGAATTTCATGTTTATTTGTCTCCTCTTTACCTTTATACACACTCAGCACAGAAACTCAACTCCATCCTTGTTTTCCTTCCCACTTGCAATTCTTTCCATACCCTGATAGCAGTATAAACACGTCTTTCTCACGACCTATGACCAGTTCTTTCCCTACAATAGCAACAGAGACATCAGACACGGAGGAGATGAATCGGGCCTACCCTTAATGTACTACTGAGGGGAATATGGTGGAGAGCCACAGGTTCATAAAACCAGGATAAGTGAGGTGATGGGTTGGTCTCTGAAAGGCACAGAATACCACATAAAACCGGTAGAATTAATCAAACTGGATACGGGACTGTGGGGCTGCAAGAATTATGGAAAAAGCCTCCAATCCTTCTGCCTTACCCAAGGCAGATCCAATAACACTTCCTAACAGTTGTGCTGGCAGATGTGTTTGTAACCTATTACAAAGACTTTCAGTGGTGGTGATTACACAGGCAATGTATTTCATTATTTACTTTTTCTTGCAATTTAATAAATACTAAGCCTGGATCATACTTGCTGTCTCTTGTCCTATCCAATGTGGATACAGTTTTGTTCAGTTAGTTGTTTTGCTTCAATCATTCAGTTAGTATATATTTTTTGATACACATATATCTGTTTATATATAGTTTATTTGACATTTTGTTACACTATGTTTCAAATATTTCCTGTACTTTCTGTCTTGTGTTTGGAATCAGGAAAAATTCATGATCTAGAGCAACTTCTATCTCAGCATTCTTTCTTCAAAATAAGAAGGGGGTTTATTTTACTGTGTTGGTGTGTTGGCTTTTTTTTAACATTTACTAGTTTAATATTGTTTTCTTACATTATTATGAAACCTTCTTAACTCCTTTTCACTTTAGATAAGGTCTTGAAAACTTATAACCAATTCTGTAAGTTTGTTGAAAACTTCATTGCTGAATGTCATTGCTTTTATATATTTGTTAGTCCTTCCTGTCCCAATCACCATGAGGTAATATTTCATGGTCACTGTGACCCCAGTTGTCAAATTACAGTTTGATATTCTTGTTGTTTTACCCCTGACAGTAAGAACCAAATAGAGAGGATCATTCTTTCTTACTGTTTTTACATTTTCTGTATCAAGAAATCATATAGTAGCAAAAAAGCTTAAAGGACAAGATAGATAGGTGCTGCCTAATTTCTTTTCCCCAAAAGTGTCATGATAAATACAATTTTGCATTATTACCAAAACTTATATTATAGATTTTGCTAGTTGCTCACAGGAACCCTCATACTCAATAAAAGCTGAGATGTTGGATATGATTTTCAATAATTTCAATTTGGTCAAAGTCTTGTAAGTCAAATCTTATAAGTAACATTAAACAAAACCAAAATACAGACTTTTATGGAGACTTGGTAACACAGTGAATATTTTTCTAGTTTCCTTGAGCAAAGGCAGCAGATTTTCATGTGTTTCAAAACTTTGCAGGTATTTTTTTTTTCTTTTTAACATTACCCATAAGTTAAATATATAGAGTAAACTAAATAAAATATTATTCAGAGCAGATTTATTACCATCTGATTTTGAACTTAATCTTGAATGACATACTACAGGCAGTAGGAACTAAATCACATGAGAATCAATTACTTTACGTTATCAAGAAGTCTGTAAAAATAATTACTAAAGCAGAAGTCTTAAGATTCTGAAGCATTGCACTACCTGGAACACAAGCAGCAGGCAGCAGAAATTCTATAAACCAGGAATTTTGCCAGACTTTCTCAGGCTGAAGTCCAAATTAAATTTTTTTAACCCAGCCAGATTTTCCATTCTGGATCAAGGAAATTGCAGTCCAGCAGAGTCCTAGGAGCTCTTGCATACACTTCATTGCAAGTGAATGTCTGTCCTTTTTTTTTTTTTTTTCTTAAGTGGTGTCTGTACTAGATACCAACAAAAATGTATGTTAACAGGCTGACAGAAAATAAAATGTGAAAAAAACTGGGAATGGTGCATGCATAACGCAATTTATGATGTGATGTGCAGAATGTACAAACTGAGGTTTTGGTGCTGCAAAAGTTTACATATGTTATTAACATTATGTACATGAGTAATTCCTGAAGGACCAGAACCTATAAGTCTCACTCAAGTCACTTTTGGGAACATGTTCATGACTGCAAGGCTCAGCTTACTTATCAGAGGAATACAAACACGATGACTTCGAAAGGTCTATAACTAAAACATTGTTGGTTGTTAATTGTCATAACCATTGGTTTTCATAATGCAACCAAACAATTTCCTTCATTTGACAGTCTCATCTCACCACACTTACACATTTGAGTCTGTGGTTTAAGACTTTGTTGTCACTGATGTGCCTATCCATTATGCTGAAATTCTGAAATAATTCCTAAACAACAATTCAATCATTCTTTGTGTTAGCAGATCCACAATTGTATCATAAAGTTATCAAAATATGTTAGGTAGTTACAGTTCTTAGACCTAGGTGAGAAAAGGGAAGTCATGCAGGAGCAGTTAAGAGAAAAAAAGAAAATATATATGCAGTATGACTTTAGCGAGTAAATCATGATGGATGAAATCATGTCCTGACATGATAAATGAGCAAAGAGTGGCCTGTTTTGCCATGACTGCTGGGGCAGAGGTCACTCATGCAATAATGACTGGAACAGTGCTATCCAATTATGATGGGAAGGGGAAGAATTGCTAAAGTGGTTGTAACCATCCTGTAAAAATGGAGCCTAAATAACCATAGGTTTGATCACTTAGCTGAATCCTTCTGAAAGCTTTTAGTGCTTGGGTTTTTTTTAATAAGATTATGGAGTGAAAAAAAAAAAATCAAACAAACACCTGACTCACCAAAAGTGAGAGAAGTTTTTCAAATACAGAGCTGTTCTCTGCTCTAACTTCTGAAAAAATCGCCCAGAGAGAGAACATATATCTATTTTTACTACAACATGTAGCGGATGAGTGATGACTTATTTCAGTGCAGAAGATTGTTGCAGTTTTGACTATAAAAAGGTACGCGTAGCCATTTATACTGGCAGCATTCATATGTCCAAGATATGGGAATGTTCAGTGTAACCACACCTATAAACATGATTTAAATGAAAATTTTCTTACCCATGAGAGGAGGATGGGGCCCTTTGTGGATGTATGAGCCTGTATGTGTGCACTTATGAGAGATAGGACTGTACTGAGTGATGAATAGCAAAGAAAAAATATTTTTGTCAGAATAATGTAATTTGCTGTCCACATGTTCTTGGTACAAAGCTGCTTTCAAATATCTGAATTACGGAGACTTCTTACCCAGAAGTACATTCCAACAGGTGTTGCAGATCAGGTAAAATGATTTAGTTGCTACTCTTTCAAGTGGGAGCAGGAAAGCAGTCATAGAGCATGGCAGAGTGTCAGGGAGCAGTAGTCTGTAAGATTCCTGCTGGGGACGCCTGTGATGTGAGAAAATCCTTCAGAAGGTGTAACCCAACCCTTGTGTCTCTTTCCTATAACTCCTTAATCAAAATCCAGCAGAAGGTTTTAAAGTATCTGGTTTTAAAGATGATGGAGCACTTTTCCCTGATAACGTCTGTCAGATTGTGAACATAAAACCAGTAGTTTTGATGTAGTTTGAAGCTGATGTGCATGGCCGAAGGAGAAACACCAGGCAGGTCCTGGTGGTAGCTCTGCATATTGTCTTCAGACTTTTCTGTATGAAGAATTTACAATAGCTGCAAGAAGGCTGGTTTAAACAGAGGTATGATTTTCATACAATTTGAAATAAGGATCTTTAAAATGTCACGTCAAGGAAGGGCAGCTTTGGCAAATTCAGGTTATCCATTGATGGAGCAGCAGAGTTTCCTCCTCTATCTCATTTATTTTCTTTTTTTTAATTGCAAGAGTGGTTTGTTTATTTATTTGTGGTGGTGTTTCTCCCTTCTCACAATTAGTGTGTTAAATTCTAGTGACTTGTTAAACAATAGATTCATGGCCACATTTATACAACCTGCTGAGCCCTCTTCAACTCCGTGAATGTTTCGAGTACTCAGTTCAAGGTTCTCCTTTGGTAGCCATAGAGACAATGATTGCCTAAAAAATTATCCATGTTTAACTATTCACACTGTAAAAGGCAGTTTGTCCATTTTCTCATTCTTTGGGATCTGTTTTGGCCTTCCTCTCTTTGTTGCCCAGCAGCAGAGGCCCTATCCTTCCTTTGCACAAACTGTGACAGATCAACATGAATGGTAACTTTCCAGCAGCCCTGACAAGTCTAATTCATGGTTTTTCTAGCTCAATTGTCTTTCCAGCTCAATTCCTTGGGAATACTTAAAACTTGTCAGAACAACACAATAGGAAATAAAGTCTGAAGAGCTTGTTAATCTTATGACCAATAATTTGATAATGCTGACTTTTCCAGCAAACCTGGAAAGAACAGGAGCACCCCTGAAGTTTAGGATAACTTCACACATTGGCATGTCTGGGCCCCAAGAGTGTCTGTGGCTGTGAAGAGCAGCAAGGTGTAGAAGCCACTTTCAAGCGCTGTGCTTTTTTTTTCTTCAGATTCTGTCCTATGTTTATCAAAGGCTCTCAAGTCAATTCTAGACTTATCTCCTTTCTGAAAAGAAATTCCAAATCCTCTCATTCCTAATGTCTAAAGGTATGCTTATTTAAAAATAAATAAATAAATAGAATTTTCCTCTTAAAATTTTATTAGGCACCCACACATTACTATTTTGACATTTTAATTTTTATTACCAATATTTATTATTACAGTCTGTTTTGAGTTTTCTGTGACAGTTAATCCAGGTTGTAGGTGTGCAACCTAGATTAATACAGAGACCCTGAGCTTGATGCCTGTAACCTGGATTATTGGATCAGTCCTGGCCATGGGTTTCACAGTAAGTTGTGCACATGACCATCTGAGATCTTCCTGCCCATGTCCTGGATCCAGTGGAGTTAGGGGCGTGGAGAAGCAGTATTCCCATGGCTTCCTGTAGCACTCCTTAATGCTACCGATTCCAGGAATACTTGTATTTGGTCTGTTGCCCTATGCTTTCACAGGGAGACAGCTTACATTCCAATTTGTGCTTACACCAATAAGTCTGTCTCCTCCCTAAACACTGATCTTGGTGAATCACAATCTAAAAGTACCATGTTCTCTGTAGGAAGCTGGTCAAACAAAGAGAAATATCTTTTTTTTTCGCTTCAGAACAGACCAGGTTTTACCTGGATTGACCCAGATGGTATCCAAGATGTCCAACGCTATTGTATATGCTAGAGAGATGACAGTATTTGTGTTAAAGTTCAATTAGATGATTGGAGTGCTTTCTCAGAGACATGAAGTTTTAATGTAAGGAAGAAACATAATTAAGGAAAAAGAGGGATCAGGACATGATCAAAGGGAATTACATGCTTAATCATGTTATTTAAAGTCAGTCATAGTATAGAATTTAAACTTTGATAATGATTGTCCTCAGGAACTTTTTTAAAAAAGCATCATTGCGGAATAGAACAGGACATACGAGACGTCTTAGATGAGAAGTAGAGGACAGATCATAGAGATTGAAAGGCTGTTGCTCCACAGTTCTCTTTTCTTAAATACAAGAGATGTATGGGCTCCAGACTTCAAATGGAGCCCATAAACATGAAAGAATTTTTCCCTACACTTCAACAGAAGCTTTTTTCTCATGGCATGCTTCTCTGATGTTTTGATATGGTAGGGAATTTTGGTGGTTGCTATGTGTGTGATTTCTATGCGTGTGTAATTTCCTAAAGCTTAATGGCTTTTTTTATGGCATACGTAATTTCATCAGTTGTTTGTGAGTCTCCTCGTGTTAAGAAAGCATTTTTAGTTTGGCCTGTATAAGAAACTGTAATATTGGAGCACAAACTAAACACTATGCTGAAGATCTGTTCTGGCACTTAAGGTTTTCTGTGCACTTTTAAACAGATTTGAGCCTATAAAATTCCATGTCTTAGATTTTTCAAAAGCTGCTTACTGTTATTCATACTGATAGTAATAAAAAAAACCCTATTTAAGCAATTCTAAATGAAAATTACATCCTTTTCAGATCCCAGATTGCATGGGACAGCATTTACCTACCATTGCATGTACATACATTGTAAAATTACTCTTAAGGTGCTTAATAATAATCTTTCTACCTTACTTTTTTGTTGACAAATATCCCTTGAAAGTAATACATTTTGTTTAAATGTTGCGAAGTAATGTCAGACACCCAGATATTTCAATGAATTTGTTATATATTTATTTAACTAATATATATCTTATAATTTTTTTATATTTTATATATATTTAACTAATAAAAACCCCATCACCATATAAGCAGTTTTCTGAAAAAACAATCCTAAAAAAAGCCCTGATGTTTATCATTCTGAATGATGAAAAAAATGGAACCTTCACTTCATTTTAATAATACTTTCATGTACAGACCTCTTTATATAACTTGCGTAATAACGTAGCCCTCATTTTTGCATGTGGAATTAGGTATGTGGTGATTATATAAAAATGAACATCCGTCTGATTCTAAATGTGAAAAGCTGACCTTTTAAAAACACTTTAACAACTTTTAGTGTTATCATAAATCTTACCAATTCCTTAATGTTGCAGGTTTTTTGTTGCATATATTATGCTAGTTCTTCTACTAGTCAACTTTTGTTACAGGGAAATTTGGGCCTGGGGCCAAGTAGAGCTTTGGAGAGCTTTTAAGTTTGAGAGCCTGCTTCACAGCTGGAAAGCTCCCCAAAGTGAAGTGATCCCAGAAGAATATGTTTCCCATTACCCAAATCTCTACCAAATCATGCCTTGTAGCTCTAAAATAATTAAGACTTTGGAAGCCCCAAGAGGTCTTTTTTGATCCATGAATGAAGTTACCCCAGGTTCAAATAACTAAAACCTGACTCCCTCTTAACCAATGAAACACAAAACCCCTCCATTTGTCAATGTAACATAAAGAGAATGCTCAAAAATATCAGAGCCTTTACACTTTAATGGATTCAACCTCAGGACATATCAAGAGTTTTGATTGAAATAGTTGGAAATCAGGCTGAGGTGTCTGTGCAAGTCCCCAGGGCAGAAGACTTAATGTTCTATAAAATCTATAAAACATGATGTTGCTTTATTTCAAAGCTCGAATGATGATGAAATTGGTAAAATCAGAAGAAACCATTCAAGTTCCTTGTATTGCTATTAGTGATATGTTCTTTGCAAAGTAAGAATACTGTGATTAATTTTAAGAGGTGGGCCACTGCTTCTGCTGTAAGATAGTAAATAGATATTTGTTGGAGAAGGCAGCATACAAAGGTATTATGATGACATTTATATATTTTATATTCAATTAAAATTATACAATGGCTATGGAAGGTATCTTACTGAGAGAACACATAGAGTTATCAAGCAGTGTTACTAGGAAACATTTCCAGATTCACTGGAGGAAGAAATTCACTGCTAGAATTTTGCTGGAAAACTAACAAGATATGGTTAGTATAAGTATCCAAAGTTCACTGAGAGTCAGAAAGAGAAAAAGATGATATTTGCAGCCTATGATTCCTACAAGATGAAACAACAGAACTTAATTTTCATTTCTTTCAGAGTTTATTAGAAAAATTCACTTCAAAGAGGTTATGAGAACCTGTTGTGGGATGATGCTATGCCAGTGTAGTTTCTACTGTATTTCTGAAGTCTGTGACTTCAAAAAGGGGAACATTAGCGGGATGCTAATTTCTGAGAATTTATTCCTGCATTCTTGTGCTTGTTTAGTGATTTGTGGATAGCTGAAAAAGAAAGTGGGACTTGTGTTGTGAGGGGACAACTAATGTCACTTGGGCATCTGAGAATTTAAATGTGCTTACAAGTCAGTCAGCCATAATAATACTCATTCACGTGAAATTTTAATCCCACAAAACCTGAAAACTCTAAACTATTTTCCTTAACTTGATTTTTTTTCTGAAACCAATCTACTGACTCGAATTTCTGATGTATAACAGGTGTAATTAATTTATTATACTTCCATATTTTAATAAAATATAAAAGCCATAGTAGTTTAAGTATTCATTTAAACAGCAAAGCAATAAAGAAATTCATCAAATACAACTGAAGGTATTTATATACCTTCCCCTTACTGTCTGCACTACTTAATGGATGATGATACTGAAATAAATGTAGCTTAAAGAGTCTTGTATGTTAAGTTGGCCAGTGTGCCTTATTTCTGGCCATATTAAAGTATTCTTTTCTTTGTATGTTCACGGTTTCAAACTTCTTTTGGAAGAAGAGATGCAAGACAATGGAGATTTTTTGCAAATCCAATTATATTCACATCATGTATTACTTGTGTTCCATCAACTGGCAGCAATTCCAGACACTGGTGACTGACAGCTAGACTAGGCTAGTGACTAAAGGATTTACAACCTCAAGAGAGACTATCTGAAGCAGCCAAGTCCAAAATTGTCATTAAATACCTAGACTTCAGCTGCTTTATTTACTCAATGTTGCTGCAGTCTAAGTATGCCTAAGTCTGGTGGGGACCAGGATGAAGTTCTGTCTATATCATGAGGACCCTAATTCCAGTATACTTTAAAGAATATTGTCATGGTACTGACTGATTCAAGCTACATTTAAGATGCAGCAGCAGTTATTTTGTTATAGCATGCACACTGTTAGTACTTCTCCCTCTTTCCCCTAAAATATAATAGGCCAGCAAAGACAGGATTTTTTCAGGAAGCAGAACGACCAGATGCAATTCTTTTTCTGTCTGAAAAGACAAATATACATCTTATACCTTCCAGAGCAGTACCTGAATCAGGCCTTATTTTATCTGGTGAATGCCCTTTTTAATGCAAAGATGAATGTTGAAGTTGCATAAAAAGCAGCAAAAGTAAGGACTGGAACTGAGATTTCTCAAGTCTGTAGAGTCATGTTCACCTCTTTGGGTAGATAAGTCTTTTAGTCTGTTCCTGTGTATAGACATAATTTCAGCAGGAATAGAAGAGTGGTTTCCATTTTCCAGTGTATATATTAATATAGCAATTGGAGCATGGAAAAGAATGAATGTGGGTTTGACTCCCTTGGACTACGGAGAAGATTTAAGTAGTCTTCCCAAAAAATTGATCTTGTGACTTTACAATAGATTAACTTTTTGGAGGGTGACTTTTTAAAAGCTTGGTACAGTCATCACCACCTGCTTCTCTGACATTTTAAAAAGAATTAATCTTGCTCAGCTCTTTGAGGCACCTGACCCTGGAGATAGACTCATACTACAGTATCACCAGTTAGGTCCAGAAGTGTTCAGTTGCACTATAAATTGAAGTGCTTATTCTCTGGGGTGAAAAGATATTTTTCTGTGATGGTTGGTTGCAGTTGTCTGCTTGGTGTCCTGGCCCTCTTGGACTTCCTTTTGGGTATGTTTATTTTCCCTGTGCCTTAAGCATCTATGTAGAGTGAGCAGCGTCTGGGTTAAAATTTCTTAGGGGGTGCCTAAATTTTAGTTATTGCACAGTGGATCCTGCTCTGGATTACATTTGAACCTGTGACTCAGGGACATAAAGTTCCAAGTTATGTTTCCTGTCTTTTGAGTCATCCAGCTGCACCAAACCTATTCTTACTTTTGCTTAAAATGTACTGCTGACTGCTGACAGGTTAGTCTCTCGTCGTCCAATTACTTCAAATATTACTACAATTTGTACATCAGAACTGGAAGTATTATTCTTCTCTGCTTAATACTAGTCTTGTGCTTATATTTCAGGATTAAATTGTTCCAGAAAAAAATAGGTGCAATGTAATTAGATTTATTGTTTCATTCTCTAATTTTTCTATTAGTCACTTTTAAAATTGGAAGCCAAATTTTCAGCTGGTGTGAGTTCCTTTAATAAATTCCTTTCCTCCCAGAGTTTCCTTAATCAATTTTCCTTCTTCTTGAATGTGCAAAGAAGTGTGTTTATTTGTGCTTTGAGTTTGCATGGATTAAATTTGACTTCAGCTTTTCATCTGTTGCATTAATCATATTTAACAAAAGACCTACGCAGATAATATGTTTATAAGGACTGGATATTAAGCTTGCTGTTTCCAGTCACTGTCAGTGAGCAGCCAAGTTTTATATTACCACATGGGAAGGCTGACAAGTAAAATCTCTCATATGCTCATTTTTCAGGAACAGTATGTTGGGGTTTTTTACCAATGTTAGAAATATTTATGTATCCAGCTATTGGCAAATAAGAGTGTTTGCTTTATTAAAAGAAAAAGATGAGTGGAATGAGTGGTTTCTGAATTGGAAGAATTAATCACGCTCTCCAAGTGCTAAGTTAAAAGTACTTAATTTATAATTTGAAGAGTTGTATAAATAATACAGAATACTGATGAAGAAGATTTGCAAATAGAGTTGGATTAACATTTTAGTACTTTCAAAATTATACAGGACAATATATGGCTTATTTATGGCTTTAAATTTTATTATTACCAATTCTATTATATTTTAAAGAGCAAAATTTTTCGGAGACAGGAAGTTGTATGTTCTTCGATTTGTTTCTTGTTTTCTTGTTTCTTCCTCTTCTTCCTCCATTTAGCCTTGCATACCTAGCTGAACAAACACACTTTCACTTCCAGAATCAATATTTTATTCTCCTGACTTTCGGCATCATTCATATTTCTTGCATTCCTTTGTAGTAATGCACACTTGCTCGCTCTTATAACAAAAAACATGCATTGTGGTTAGGCAGCAGAGGTCAGCACTAGTCTTGCGTCACAGGTCAAACAAGATCACTTAAATTCTTTATCAGGGTCATTTCTTCTCCCTGGGTGGGATATGAACTTTTCTTTTTCTTAGGGAGGAAGCAACACAGATGTTCACCACTCCTTGTGCAGAATATCTGATTCATGGTATACCATTATCTTCCATGTAAACTTCCAAAACAAGGCATGAATCTCATAATTTATCCTACTAGTTATGTTCAACATTCTAACAGCAGAGTAACTGCATAGTTAATTCCATATTTTTAAGTTAAATTTTAAGGCACCTCTAACATTAATCACAAGTATTTATGAAATGCTGAAAGGGTTTATTCTGGATTTTCAGGGACATATGTATTTTTCTGTTGTATATGATTTCATACTTTTTCAGCTGTAGAAAAGAAATGTTACTAGAAAAGAAATGTTCTTATTCTTCTTGTATTTTATTGATCTTAGAGGTAATAGGGTATTAATTATGCTTTCACCACTAAGTAGTCCTCTTTCATAGATGGATGAGGTAACACACAAGAAGTTGTTACTGATCTTCCCTTTCATGACTGAATGTTTTGCCAATATGTCAGCAACATCCCGCTTCTAAGTAGTTTTATGTCGTAAACATTTCCTAGAAGATATGTCATTCTCTATTCTGTTTATTCCTTCCTTACTCTTTTTGTTCCCAACAGTCTGAATATGAAACTAACAGTATGAAAAAACACAACAAGCTGTTTTATTGAGAAGTTTCAACATTTCAGATGCTTTCTTCTACTTTTTAAAAAGTGTTTGCCTTGTTGTTTTTTTCTCCAAAAACAGTAGATGCTCCTTTCTATACTGTTCGCTTGCTTCAGAAAGCAACTTTTTCTATTAGTTTTGAGGCATCAGTACAACTAATGAGGCCTGTGGGTTCTCTCTCAAGAGCCTGTGTGATACAGCATTGTCCACGCTACAAAGCAGTGCAGCACAACAGGAACTGATCTATAGAGCAAACCAGTTGGTGAAGAGGATCTTAGTCTACATTCTATATGTTTTGCTTTGCCCTGGCTATAGCCTGGGCTGCAGACTGAATGCCTGATAACACCTGGAGAGCATTAATTGTGCTGCCAGGGAGCATCTTCTAGTTGAAATTCACCCCAAAGAAATCCAGTTCTAATACTGCAGAGCTGAAATGTGAACCAAAGCTCAGCAAGTGGAGATGATCAGGAGATTTGCTTTTAGAGTGTACTGATCTGAAATAAAATGCTATGATAAATGCATCCTTTGCACTTTAGCATCTTTCAAAGTTCAGGATAAATTCAATACTTTACTAACTGAGAGTAGAGGTCATTTTTTTTCCTTTATCAACATGCAGCTTAGTTTGTTACCTTGTGTTTTCATACATTCTAGTTTCAGGCTACTTTTTCACATCTTGCAACCAGGCACTGAGGAGCTTATTTTCCAATGCTATTTTAAAGGCCCTATCAAACCTATTGTGAGGTTTGATTTAGGTTTTGAAATAGCCAGGATTTCATTTCTTAACTGGGTATTCGCAGAGAAGATGATGGGAAAAGAAGAAATATAGGGATCATGGGAGGCTGACATTGCTTCTGAAAAACCATACGTAGCAGAGCTAAGTCCAGATCTAAAAATTACTGACTCATATAACAAGCATAACTAGGTAAAGTCAATTTACTGACTTAACAGCAGTACTCTTTGTTATTACTACTCTACGTTATTACTATTGTTCGTGTTACAGTAATTCCTAGGTGCCTGTTAAGGTTCACCACCCCATCATACTAGAATAGTCTCTTTTCCAAAGTCCAGGGACAGGGCAGAACTTAATGAGCAGGTGAGACAGAGGAGAAATTGTCAACCAAACTAATATCCCAATTAATTTAACAATAGATACAGTATTTGTAACAACTCATCGACAAGGTGTTGGAATAAGCTAGATATTAGAGTCATTGTTGATGCGAATAGCACCAGGGAAACAGTATTTTGCAGTATTTGCATGGACACATTCTTAAAATTGCTGTCTTGCAACTAAATAAAGCAGGGTATGTGTATTCCGTGCTGGGAAATATGTGCAAATATTTGGGGAGGGGGAAGGGGTGTATGTAGGGATTTTAGCATAGTGGAATATGATATTTTCTTACCTTTGTGGAAAATGTTAGTGTGCAAAAGTGAACAGTGAGTTAACATCAATTTCCTTGTGAAACTGAAGTAATCCGCAATGGAAACTTTTCAGTCATTGTCTGAGGCTTACAGTGAAGAGATCCCAAAGATTTTTTAAGTTCCCAGACTTTCAAGGTGCTTATTATTTGTCCCTAGTTTTGAAGAGATAATGCTTCATAAACCGTCCTTTCTAATATTTTAATACATATTTTTTTAATAAACCAAAAATAGCTGTGAAGTTTTGTTAAATAACAAATAATGCTGGAATAGATTGACACATTGTTCTGTTTAGTGAAAATCTAGATGCAAGAATTTGTTGATTTCATTAAATGTAACAACTATGTGCAACGTTTAAGCAGACAAAACTGAAATACAGATATCTAGAGGAGCAACAGACTTGTCATCACTCTGCCTAACACTTGCATCACGTTATAGTCCTGAAAAAGCTTACTGCCTTATTTCCATTAATTTTGGTAACTTATTTTGGCTATTGCATAGTCCAAATCTTGCAAAGTCCCAGTATTTAATTTTAAAATTTATGTACTTTGAAAAATTGTATAAGGCAAGAAATATTCTTTCACCTTTGTGCTGTAGCTCAAATTTACATTTTTAGAGCTTCCATCAGCTTTGGCAAAAAGAAGATTAGTTTCATCCAACTTCTGAAGCTGCGAGCTAGGCCAGGGCTTTGGTAGTCAGAGATTTGTGAGAGCGTGTTGCTGCTCTATTACCTGACAATTTTGGCCCTATTTACAAGATTTTTATGCACACTTTTTATGTTCTTGTGTGTATAGGGCTCATATTTTCTTTTTCTCTGAGACTGCAACACAATATAATTTTCACTTAGCATCTTTTGCACGTTACTAAATGCATTATGAAGCAGCTCCCCAAGCCCAGATCCACCAGTTGGGAGATATGTCTAAAAACAAATGGCTGAGCTTGCTTAACCATGGACATTCCCATCTCTTATGAGTATTTCATCTTAATTAATAAAACAAGCATTTACTTTTCCAAAATGCTGATGCATACAAGGAGTAACCTTTGTTTCACTGGGCCATCAGTGTTTTTGGCACCTGTACATTGATTCTGAGAGGGAAAAATGTTTCATATAATATGAAGATGTACACTTGAGCATTAGTAACCCAACTATAATCAACGTAAGAATAGTCCAATTATTACACAAATATAATTTACTGAATCGCTATCTGTGGATTAAGTTTATTACAATGTAACTAGCTCTGTTGAAACTATTAAATAAGTTGCGTTGTGGAAACATATATTGTTAAGGGAGGTCTCTTACCTGCTTATTTCTATACTTGCTCTGCAAACAATAATTAAATTAATTTATCAAGATGTTACAAGTTTCAAATCTGAAATTTGAAGACTTGAGTTCCTATTTAGATATATTTTTTAGAATTTCTCCTTAATGTTTTGTATTATGAAGCATTTCAGAAATGGCTTTGAAGGCAGTGTATCCATACATACAACTTAACCACAGAAGCAGCTGTATTTTTAATTTACTGTTTTGGGGTAGAAATGTCTACAGAGAGATCGTGGTACAGAGGAGACAAAGGATTTTTTCTTACTCTTTCAGCTCTAAGTTGTTTAGCTTTTGTTGCAAGTAACTGCAACAAAAATTGCCATGTGGTGGAATTCTATCTGTAAGATAAGATGTAATCTTTGCAAATTTAAAGATTATCAAAGTATTTTAGGTATTTGTTTTCTCAGGTAGATAAAAAATCAAAATGGTAAAAGAAAATGGAAAAGTTGGCAGGTGGTGTTTAGACATTTGTGGTAGTAATAGAAAAATATCCAGAAAATAAAAATGTTCATTATAAACCTCACTGAATTAAAAAAAAAACAAACTGTCCTAATCCTCCTATTCCAAATGAAATAGAATAAAAGGTGATGTTGCAGTTATGAAGTATTACCTAATTTATTCAGTCAAAACCATGAAAGAATTAGTGGGAAATTGGTATGCTTTCACTTTGCTTTCTGATATAAGTAAATTTTGTGTCTGATACTCTAGCAGTGACTTTCTACCAGCAGAATATTTTGAAAATTTAATATTTTTAAAGTTTAGCATTCTGTTTAAAGGGGGGGGGGGCTTGGGGGTGATTTTGAATTATCATCCATATAGTTTCTGTTTTCATGTTTAGATACACTTTTATACCTTTAAGGAAAAAAAAAAAGAAAGTCCCTCACACTTTGTTCTTCTTCTCTCTCACTCTCATAAAAGCTCATTTTCAGGGAAAGGAACTCTTGACCCACTTCGCAACACAACAAGAAATAAATTGAACTCAAATTGCTTTGACAATTTGTCTACAAATATTTTCAGCTATTTCCCAAGGCTTTCCCCTTTGACACCAGCAAAACTTCCTACCTGGTTTTAGATTCTCTCTGTTGCAAGTGGCCTACATCACATTGCGTGTGCTTCAGCTTGACAGGTCACAGAAAGTATAGACTAGCCTTTCACCTCCAGCTGCCCCTCCACTCGGCTTCCTCCAAGTAATATTGGCTTCTGCAACTAAAAACTGCTTTTCACGTATAATGAAATTCACAAGTACATTGAAGGAAATGTGATTTTTTTTCAATTTCAATAGCAGTTTATACCTTTCAAAGGCAAATTGCAGAAGGGAATAACTTTGAAAGCAAACTGGAAATATAAAGACAGGAAATGAGTCTGTGACTGTATAACTGAGTTCATAAATGGGTCCTTTTTTGGTATGAAACTGGGCTTTTAAAGTAGAAAAATCACCTACTTAACAAAACCATTCTCTGTTTCAGCACGGCAGGAGCATGAAATAAATCCATGTTTCTTTCTGATATATTATTCAGTCTATCAAACTATTTCCAAATGACAGTGGAGTTCTAGCACTGCCGCAGAAGGTTCCATGCCTCTGCTGAAATGGTGAAGTTTTTTAATACAATCCTTTGAATTTCCGTGTTCATTTTGGTTTACAAAGATACCTATAAATCCTCCCTTAATCTGAAGGTGAGACAAGTGTATTCTTTCTGAAACGACAAGCTACAGACACTCTCAATTCCCTCAGAAATCCCCTTCATTTCTTCTGCAGTGAAAATTTCTTCCTTTTAATGCATTCAAATGTATTCTCCTGTGTAAGTATCAGAATGTCTGTACATGCTCATTCTACAACAGTTATTTAGAATTCCCAAGATAGTCCCTAGTCACTGAGTTACAGCATTATCATGTCAAATGACATTGATGGAACACCTAAATTACTTTTTTATCTTGGCATATACATACACAAAAAATCATGCCTGCACTGTTTAGGGAGCATGCAACCACCATAAACTGTTAGTTTCACTCTAGCTTAACTCAGTTTCCCGGGTGAAAAATACAAATAATCAATTGCTTTGTTTTCTTCCCCCACCCCCCAGAATCAATATATAAAAAGCATGCACACACAAGTCACACACATAGTAAAGCAGTTCTGTAGGATTTGGACTGATTTCACTAAAAAGAATGTTTCCTTCAATATTTCTTAATTTTTCTGCTTCTTGCGAAGTCTTGTTTTCTTTTTCTAAACTTTAAGATGAGACATTCCCAAGTATCTTTCCCTACTCTACTGTTCCATCACTGTTTTATGGAAACAACCATTCTTCCAACTCAGAAATTTGAGGAGAAATACTGCAAATACTATTTATGCTAAATGTAAAAATATCTGGGTTTTTTTGTAAATTTTGTTTGCCTCAAGTTGTCTTGTGCATCAGATGGTGAAACTGCTGTATAGGAAGTGCACCTTGCAAAGAAATGGAGAATAAAGGCTAAAATCATTGTGCACATTAGAAGATCATGGATGGTTTGTGGACATCCAAAGTCTCTTTAGAAAGAGATGGTGGTGGAAGAGCTGGAGCTGATGCTGATGTCCTATTCAGTTCATGTAGCTAAAGTTAGCATGCTATCTTTTCACAAGATAGTTTTATCAGATATCTAAAGGTATTTAAATATGTTCATGTACAGAATATCACTAGATATGTTTTCAATGATGAGCGGGGTAGGTAGACAAAGAGACAGGCATCTGATATCATGCAACTACCTCCAATTTCTGCATCATATCAAAACTCTCCCCTTGCCTCTCTGCCCTTCACTACACGCAATGCTGTCCCTAAAGCTAGGAGGTGGCCAGCTGGTGAGGTGGTCTAAGCTACCAGCATTTCAGCTTCTAAATACATACCAGACAAATTCAGATACATCATTGCTGCTCAGAATAAAACCAGAGTGTCAGAAAAGGTATTTCTTACCTATTCTGCTGGGATATACTGATTCAAAAAGGTTCAGAGTGCAATTACCTCAATAGCATATCAAGAATCATAAGTTAATTGAGTTACAGCTCTCCTATTTTAGTTAACATCAAGTCTGTCATCTTCTGACCTTAGCTCCTTTTTTTATTGACTGCTGCATCACTGGTGAAACATAAGCCAGGGGAAATAGTGGTAATAGCCTTATAAAATCTGCCTAGGATTTGAAAGGCAGATCCAAGTTCATCATGCTTTTCTGCTGTCTAATATTGCCCATACTTTTAAAATTAGGACCTCTGCCATTCAGGAGAGGACCTGAATTCTGGGGATGATTGCAATTAGACTCTTTTGTTTGAAGATTTTGTCTGGTTTTATATATAAAAAAAAAATCAATATTCTGTCAAGAAACTGAACTCAAGGTTTGAAGGCTAAACAGAGTGATCAAGGCACCAAGCTGAATGCTTGTCTCTCTGGTTCAGTGTGCCTACTGAGCATAGAGAAGTTACAAGAATCTCCTCTAATTTTTAGTTTAGCACAAGTAACAGATTTAGAGACACAGATCCGAGGGAGAGCTCAGAGTTGAAAATATTAAGGGTAGGCAAGAGTTTTCTTTGTTTCTGTTAGGTTTTTATGTCTTTGAGAGGCAGACCTAAGCCTCCTATTGAGCAGCTCGAGTGGATCACTCCTCCATTTGTCTGTGCTTATGAATGCTTTTTTTCATAGAATTATAGAATCTTCCAGTTGGAAAAGGCCTTTGAGATCATTGAGTCCAACCATACCCATCCTCCACTAAACCATGTCCGTCAAAAACTCATCTACCCATTTTTTAAACACCTCCAGGGATGGTGACTCAACCACCTCCCTGGGCAGCCTGTTCCAGTGCCTGACCACCCTTTCGGTAAAGAAATTCTTCCTTTTTTTGGTACTTTTAAAATTCTGTGTGTCCTTTATGGAACCTGGACAACTCAGGCAGAGTACCTGAAGGCATATTTGGCTTCAGGTGTTTTACTTGCAATTCCCATTATTGTCTATGAAGGTTAGACCTCTACTGCCTGAAAAATAAAAATAATCTTTGCAAAATTTGGGTTGGTTTTTTTTGTTTGTTCCCAGATCTTGTAATTTTTTAAGCTCTCTGAGGCACCAGAAAAATGTTTACTCCTGTGGCTTTATGTATTCTAATAGTTCACTTCTTGTCGCTGAAGCTCCACATTCATGGCAGGACTATGATCCTAACTTCTAACTTGATTAACAAAACCCCTCAAGATAGCTTGAGTTCAAACCTGGATCCCTCACATAAGTCTTCTTCAAGATAGTTATTCCACAGCTATTTGCCAGCTGTTTCCTTCTGACCTTCCTGTTGATGAAACATTTATCCACCCTTAAGAACGCTTCCAGATCATCTTGCACATCTCCCTGGACATGCATTATCTCCTACGCTCCAAGCTTTATTCCCTTTCATAACCATTCTGGTCTCCCCACCCAGCAGTGTTATGAACTCCTGGGCTTCAGGAAACATTCTGTTTCAATGTGTCATTTAATTGGATTCTAGGTAGATAGTTTAGCATTATTTATAGATTCTGTTATTGAACATTATTTTTTGTGATAATATTTTAATTATTTCCTTGAAGTATGAATCATCATTATGTTTAACCTTACTAAGGAAAAAATATATTATTAATGTATTCTGGTGGGGATTTTTTTGAATAGTATGTGCTGAACAAATCCAGCAAGAAAGTATCTGTGTAGAGGAAGAAAAGGAAGATGGAGAAAATGAAGATCGTGTTTTATAACTAGGCCTTCATATTGAAATTCAATAGAACAGATTAATTAACTTTAGCCTGATTTTTCTGGGGACCTTCAAAACTTTTGTGCTTCACCAA
The DNA here is from genome assembly GCA_033558185.1 of Dromococcyx pavoninus. Lineage (NCBI taxonomy): Eukaryota > Metazoa > Chordata > Aves > Cuculiformes > Neomorphidae > Dromococcyx > Dromococcyx pavoninus. The sequence continues at coordinate 1,116,767 of JAUMJL010000104.1, read as the reverse complement.
CACTAACAAAACATGAGTGAAGGACATTTATGAAATCATAAGCTAATATTAAATGACTCGAAGTCACTTCAACATCTCCAGACTGTTAATAAAGGTGTGGTGATGAAGAAGAAGGGAATATGGCCAGCGTGTTTTGAACTATAGTGCTTTTTAATGGGTTGCAGCACATAGAACTTTGAGAGCAATTTATAGGAGAATGAAGTTGCTGTAGTCCTGGTCATTTCATTAATTACTTTTCAGGGCTGAATGGGAAGTCCAAAGGCTAATAGGGAGTTATGTTTTTTTTCTGAAAGTCTTAAGCAATTAAAAATACCTATATTCAGTACAAGAACTCTGTTAAGGACAAGAAAAATCACCCTAAATAGGTCTTTTCCATTAAAAAATAAATAAATGAGTTCTTGTGAAGAAATTAATTATCTCAAGAAATAGAAATGAGGCAATATGGTTTGGGAGTATCCTGATAATCAGTTCAGACAGGAATCAAATGTTTCAGTTAGGTAACTTTTCCTGCTGAGGCCCATTGCACCCAAACTTCGGTTAAGTAGATGAAGAAAAATTGCTGGAACTCATTTTTCTAGAAGAAGAATTTTTTTACATTTCTTCACTCTGTTTTTACATTTCTTCACACTGTTTTCCTCAGTGTACAATAACAAGAAATTGAGAAGAGTGTTCAGAAGCTGCAGTTCTTGGTCCCGTGTTGCCTCTTTGAGTTGGCTCATTGAGGAGGATGGGTCTATAGACGTGAGTCAGTTTCAGGATTTCACCCAGTGGAACATACTAATTTTCACAAAACAGAAAGGAGATTTTCTCTAGTTTGCTGGTCTTTCTGGTTACTTTCCTACACTCTATATTGTCATCTTCTTACAGTTTTGCATGTGCTTATGTGCATCTAGTGAATCTTAAAGAACTGTGTATTTCTAAGAATCGCATGCCTCGCATTCCTCTTCAAGTTAAATGGTCCTCAAATATTCTTCAAATACATATTTATCTTCATAGAAAAGATTTCTGCCTCGTGAGAGTATTTCTTCGTTCAAGCTAGGTCATGATAGTAGCATCAGTAATAGCTGAACAGTCTTAGGAATTGTAACTAAGAAAAGTTCTGTGTGTATGGTATCTTGGATACACCCTATGTGGTAAAGAAAATATGTCTTTTTACCATACTTCTTGTTTTGTATATGTTCAGTTACCTGAATGTATGCCCTTGGGGTCTATATATGGTTCCATAGGTTTGGCTTTCTAGTGTTAATAATTATTAGAAAAGTTCATAATTGTGCTTTGAATGTTCACAGTTGCAACATTCTGTAATTTTTCTGAGCTTCTCTCATGGCTGATTCCTAGTAATAACATCAAAAAAAGATAAAAAGAGGAAAGAACAAAATGGAATGCAGGAATGGAACAGTAAGTGAAAAATGAAAGCTAAAACCTAAATATATCACCTACTTAAAACTAATCCCATTTTAAGATGTTATAAAAACCTCTACGGAGTTTGACAATGACAATATTTTTTGTATTTAGTGCTAAATACTGTCCCTTTTTATGATTTCAACTTTGGGAGAAAAAATACTATGTCAATGTCTTTATGCACCAAACAGTATTAAATTCTGACTGTAAAACATTACCTAAACTTTAGGTTACTATTATTTTACTCATGTTCTTGAAGTAGAAGTGAGATGGAATGGAAGGAGGCTCACTATAAAACTTTTCAGTCACTGAGGCAAGTTTAAAGGAAGCTGAGACTTTGGTAACAAATATATTGGAGTTTAGTGTAAGCATCTCTGGCTTTCTGCAGATAGCTGATATTTTGTATATAACTTTTTTGTCCTCTACAATTTTTCAAATAAAGTGTCTCAAATCTGATTAAGAGTAAGGAGAAAAAAAAAATTAGGTACTGTCTCTATGATTTCGTTTTCACTGAAAACCTCAGCCTTAGTCCAGACAGCTTTTTTTTCTATGGATTTGTATGGGATTTCCAGTTCTAAGCATCGGTACTGCTGAAATGAGCATGTGTGCCTTACCTAGGGATAGCCTAGTGTATTGTGAAAGTTGATCAGTTTCTTTTCCACTGCTAATAGTATGATCATTCTTCTTTCTGCTTCCACCATTTCCATTCTCCAAATAAGAAATATGGGAGTTTATTCATATTTAATGTACAGAAAGATACATTTACTGAGAAGAATTTCTCCATGCGTTATAACGTGTTGACATTCCACATAAGTCGCTTCTAGTGTAGATGATATGCATTTAGATATTATATCAGTGCTAAATTTGATATAAACACTGAAATTAACCTTTATGTTAATATACACTTTGTATTTTATTAAGATGAAAAATGCATCCAAAATAACTAAAAATTAAGATCACATACAGAAAAAGATTAAATTATTTAAATTACATTTTGTCTCCAATAGTGAATGACCTGGTAGATAAAACATGAAATACCTTTCTGGATAACTGAAAGGTGAAGAACTGCCATGAATTCTGCTGCTTACAGCAGTCTAAAAACTAGCAAAATTCTGTTATGCTTTATCTTAATTCTGAAAAGAATTTATCTTTTATACATATCCTTTGAGTCAATACCTTTTGAGTGAATTTGTTGAACTACTGAGTATAAGCTGTTGAATGAGTATTTGTTTGACAACAAGTCAACAGGATGTTGTTTAAGTTGACAGAAAAATTGTAATTCGAGGGGAGAAAAATGACTTAAGTAAATTAATAGTCAAAGCAACAATTTAATAACAATCCTTGTGTCTGTTCTTTCATGTACTCTTTTTTCTTTTTTCACTCCAGAACATCCCACGGTGTTAGATGGCAGGTTTTACAACACAGACAATCACAATTTGAGCTGTTCAGCAATTTCAAAGTGTCAGTGAAACAAAAGCAACAGCAGATCTTTGTGCAAAAATGTTACCAGACTTCCCGAAACAAAGGTGGCCATTGATTTTTCTTTCAGTAAGTCCCAGTAACACACTGGGTGAGAATGTGTGTTGCATATCCTTCGAGCATGCCATGGAACTGGCAGCTGGGAGTAGGTCAGAGCTGTTAAGTTTTCGTTTGTGCTGACTGTGGTCTGCTCCAGGACTAGCACCACCAGCCCCAGCATGATTTAGAAAGTTTTAAAAGGCTGAGGTTACAGAGTCCTGTCATTAGTTACTTCCACTCTGCCTTATAGTAGTCTGTCTCTGTTCCCTTATGGGCAGGATCATGACCCAGCATCTCTATGGTGCTAGCAGATTGTCCTGATAGCACATCAGTGGCCCAGCACTGTTGTGAGGTGGCTGGGTGATTCTTGAAAAACAACATAGCAGTAGGTATGTATGCATCTGCCCCTAGGACAGTTTTATTGGTTTGTGCTTTATGTTATTTTATACCTGAGATGAGGAGTGTATAAGAATATTTTTTTAGCTTTTTAGATTTTATCATATTACCCAGAAAAAGTATAAATGTGCTAAAGAAAAAAGCAGTCATTCTGACAAGTTCTTAATTTGGGGGGGGCACTGTTATATTTTTTCGAAATATCTGAAATAATGGAACTATCCATAAATATAAAATTATGCTAGAGATGCATTTGTGAGCTGCTGTCTTATTATTTAATAATATTAAACTAATTAAACTAATTAAATCACACCAAAATTTAAACTGTTTTGAAAAAAGGTTATTTAAAGATCCACTGATTGGTATGGGTAACAAACTGTGCAAATTGGGGAATTCCCGAATAAATTCAGGCATTGTCAATCATTCATGTTCAAAAGTGTAACCACAAAAACTTATCTAATGGATACCAGTAAAGGCCTTAGTTTTCAGAAACAGATAATTAAATAATCTACTGAATTAATATTTGGGTGACCCAATCTAGAGAAGTGACTGGCTAACCAGCCTGCATCACTCACTACATAAGCTCCAAGGCAGACAGTCCATTTCTTCTTTATTCCATTATATTTTTTAAACCATGAAATAATTGTCTTACAGCAGATCCTAATCTCTTATCAATAGAAGCAATAATTAGTTTTTATTTCAGCTTCCAGAAACAAGTATTATGTTGTGATTTTCCTGTCAGCAAAAGCATTTTTAAAGAGGGAAATGCTCTACAACTAAACGAGAGAGGAGATGAAATCAAGCAGAAATGCATTCTTCACAGGAGATAGGCCGGGTTTTCTTGTTTTCTTTTTTTTCTTTTTTTTTGTTCCTAAACAGTCATTAAAATCTGTTTTTGAAATCTTTATCAACTGAAGATAGGAGGGTGGAAATATGTGTGGAGAAATTCTTTTTTGAATGAGTTCCATTTTCCCATAACTCCAGTTGAGATGCATGATAAAATTATCAATGAAACGTCCTAATTTGATCCTTAACCAAAGGGATGTTGTCCTATGAATCATCTGTGTTTGTGGGAGGCAACACTGAAGCTAACAGAGTAGGAATGGGTCACAGATGTTTTCTGGGAAGCTGGTTGCGCTGTAGGCCGTGTGTATTACCTAACTTAGGTGACCATATGGAAGAAAAGGTTGGAAACATCCCATTACAAGTCATATATCACTGAACTGACAGCAAGGATTTCAGCTTGTTTTTATTTAAATCATGAAAGCAGCTGCTCAGTTGTCCAGCTGCATTAAATTTAACCCTTTTTCTGGCAAATGAATTTGGCTTTATGAAATGACAGCCAAACAGTTTGGTGCTCTTGCAGAAAAACACAGGTTAGAAGGCTCAGCAATAACCCTTGCCCTGTCCAGGAGGACAGCACTAATGTTGGCTAAGCTTGCTGCTGGGTGACAGCATAGCCACTTGGTACACCTGCATTCCTGAAACATCAGCAAGCCTCTTATCCTGGGAGGACTGCAGAAGAAAGGCATACACACTACATAAAGAGAGTATTTGAAGAATTTTTTCCCCTTTAATCTACTTATTCTTTAGTTGTTGCAAACATTTAAAATGAGCTATTACTTTCTATTTTCTTATGTCCTTCCATTTTCATTTTTCTTTTCTGTTAATATTGATTCTTTCCTTAATATTCCTTCCTCTTTCTTTTTGTATTTTTATATGGTGTTCATGTCATTCCATCTCCTCCAGCCTCTCTTCTCAAGTATTCTCTCTGCGTTTCCTTCTCCTGGGTCTGTTCTTTATCTTTTCTTCTCCCCTCCATTGTTTTCCCTCTGTTACTAGTATATAAGATTCTCTCAGGGCTTGTCCATTCCCTGCTTCTCTGTCCGCTTATAAACAGTCTTTTATTTTTACTGTGTCTTTTAAAGCATTTTCTCTTTCCATGTATTTGATATCTGTATTAAAAAAATTTAATGTAAACCACACTTCCGATAACGAAATAATTATATAGTTTGCAGAAAGGCTGTTCCCATCAGTAGGAAACAATCTTTGACTCCCAGAGCAATCCTTCACCACATGTCTCAAGCAGCTTCTTAATTTGTTATTTTTTAGCGCCCTTTTTGCTAAAGAAAGAGACTTTAACTGAAGCCTAACAGTTGCAGTTAAGTAAAAGCCATATAGACTTTAATTTCCTGTGTAGAAATCTGTAGAAGAAATATAAGGAGAATCCAGCATAATACTAAACCATATTAGTAGTTTTGGCACACGGAAGTGTGCTGAAGTAAGTTTGTTATTGTTTTGGAGGCTAAACTCTTTATTCTGTACTATGTCTATCCTTCTCACCTCTACATAGGAGTCCTCTGTTTTTCTGTCAGATCATGGAGGTTTTCTAGTTTTACATCCTTCGTGTTTATATTATAGTCATAGTCCTTTAAAGGCTGTAGAATATTTTAGAAGGATCTCTTCCACAGCCATCAGTATGAGGCTGTGGCATAATTAAATGGTGTGTTTATGCTAGTATTTGTATTTATACAAATATTTAAATCCAGATCAATTCTCTCTTCATTAAACATAGTTGAAACACAAAATGCTGAGCAGTAATCACAACTAGCCAGTGTTTTCCCTCAGATAACTGCAAGAGAGATCCTGGTGTAGACACAGCCTATAAACGCTCCAATCCAGGCACGAAGATATGACTGCAGTAACAGTATCAGTCCCTAGTTAGTTTTTGGAAAGAGGTAGAATCAAGAACAGAGATCTTCTATTGCAGTTAAGAATGACAGAAGATGCTATTATAGGCCTTTCATCTGGCCATAGGAAGGTTCTTTATGCCCAGATACTGTGAAAAGCAGACAAGAAACCTGCCCTCTTGCAGAAGAATAAATTCTGTAATAATGCTCTGTCGGTAATTCCACAATTTCTCTACCTCCTGGAGGTTCAGCTTCTTGTTATTAAAATAACTTTAGTATTTTATTCTCTCTTTTTCTGTTTCCATTTCCCTTTCTATCTCTGTAGGCTACATTTCTGAAACACTCAGCTGTGCCTAGGGCATTATTTTCATGCCTATAACAGGTAATCTGTTTTTGCTAAAACCTACTCTTCTTACTTACTAAGATTTTGCTTGTTATTTTGTCTAGTTCACACTCACCCACTACGTATAACATCACATTTGAATCTCTGTATTCCATAAGACTAAATTTGCCCTTCCAGCCTTCTAGTCAAACCTCTGCATGTGTGTCGAACTTATCGTTAATAAGAATATTCCTTACATTCAAAGTAGAAATCCAGTCACTAGCTGTAGTTATCTCCCAGACAGTTTTGATGGGGGATTTGTCAGTCATACTAATTCTCCTGATGAAACAGTCTTTCTTCCCTGCTGCAGCAGGGTCATCTCTGTGTGGTGGGTAGCACCTGTTCCTTTCACCATGGTTGGATCTATGGGGAGACTGTCATCTCCACTGATTAGTACTTATCTGTTTGACCATCTAGATTGGCAATCAAAATATGCCTGGAATATTTTGTTCCTTTGGGGGACATCTGGAAAAGGTTTCATTTTTTTCTGAAATGTTTTGCTTCTTGCAAATATGGCAGTTTTGGTGAAACTGGTTAAGTTTGTTTCTTGCTATCAAACTTTTTCTAACTTTCTGCAGAGTCACTTTATTTGCATTATTTGAAAAAAAATTTTACTTTATTATTGATTGTTATACAGGAATTGTCTTTACAGTCATAAAAATTGGCATCTTCTTATTTTCCTTCCCGCATATGATGTCTTGTGGGTATGTTCCGCAGATTAATATATTCTTTTTGAAGTTTCATTTTCCATACAGGTGCAAAAATCTTCAAATATCTGTTGCTCAACCTGTCAGCAGGTTTTTCCTCACTTCTTTCTCATTTTTATGTCAGTCTGAGGCCTCAGACTAAGCAGTAGTTTCATATTTGTTCAATATTTAATTAGTGGGGGGGGTTATCTTGTTTTTCTGAAAAATGGACCAAGTTCTTGTATGGTATTTTCCTAGTTATTTGCCACAATCTTAGGTAGTCCACATGGTCTACAGACCCTAACTTACCCATTTTGCCATTCATCGATTTTTAAGAAGTGTTTTTCTCAGTTTCTCATATGTGGTGGCTGACTGTGAGCTAGTGTCAGGCCTATAGGGTTAAGACAAGTAATATAATTATTAGTATGTATACTAATGTAACAACTAGTAGTCCAACAAATACATGAGAAAAGACAGTTTGGAGGGAAAGTGGGAGAAGTGTAGCCCCTATCTACATATGTACCTGCTTAGGCACCTAGACATCTTCCAGGTATCTCTGGAGTTTTGCAGTGCTCCCTCTTGCAGGGAGCAGTAGGAAGCCACTTTGAGTCTCTCCCTCCGGCCCAAGAGGCTGCTTTAACTCCTGAAGCCTTAACACAGAATCTCACCCAAGGAATTCAACCTGATTTTGCTATGAGGTCCTCCAGGTGGCAATGCAGACAAACTATAGGGGCAGAGTGCCAGTTTAAAAACACTGAACTGAGAACATCTAAAGTTTAGATTACCAAAGTGATATTTAGTTGTATTTTGCCTACAATACTCACCAGTCTGACGGAATTGCCAAGTTCATGTAAATGATAATTGGGCACAAAACAAGACAGATAAATTTGATTTGTGTAATCCCATTAACATCATTAGTTACTTCAGAGAGTAGAAAATTAAATATTTTTAATGTAAACCACATTCCCAATAACTAAATAATTACATTTGAAACTACTAAAATGATTCTCTTTTTTCTAATTATTATTATTGGTACTTAATTCTCCACAATCGTGTGTAATGGTAGTCATTTATGTCTTGAGGAACGCATATAAAACGTTGCTATTATGATAATAATGGTAATATGGATAATATGATAATGGTAATTTGTACCAATTTTACAAATCCAAGAATTTATATAAAGTTATAATAAGATGAAGAAGCAACACCTAGAAGATTTAAAAACTTTAAACTTCAGGAGACAAAAAGTAGCTAACATATTTAGACTAGAGATTTTCAGACAACGAATTTCAATGTGTGTGTGTTTTGCAAAAGGTTATTTTTGTATCAAAAGATCTGACTGATGACAATATTTTCCATGTCGTAATTCATAAATTGTAACTTGCAAAAAAGCAAAAACCAAACCCTAAACAGTAAGAAAGAAACCCTCAGCCCTAAGTTACATGAAAGATTTAAATAGGATTTTTCTTTATACTTCCTACAGAGAAACAAAAATGAAAGACATCTCCCAGTGCCAACTTTACGGAGATTGTAAACGGACTTTACAGGGGCTCAAATGGTTATTAATTCTTGCAATTATGTGAAAAAAAGATTAAATTTTGCAGCATGCCACTGACATGTAGCCAGCAAAATGCAATGTTCACTCCTTAGCATACCAACCTGGCAAGACTAGTTTGTCAGGAAAAGAACTTCAGAGGGAATTTAACCTTCTCCATGAGACTTATATAACAGATGCCTCTATTTGAAGCTACCTGTAAACCTTTTTCAGAAAATTAAGTCTTCTGGAGTTTCATAAAATGATATCTGATTTCTTAAAGATTTTTTTTCCAATCAGATCCACCCACTATTTGAACTGCAATACTAGTTTCTTATAAGAAATGAACAAATATATCACTTTAATTGGCCACTCAGATGGCTAGTATAAAGATTTAGGAGTTTACTACAGACATTTTATTTCCTTGAAATGTTGTACCTATTTATGTAAATTAATTTCTTTTGATTTCAATTTTCCTTGTATTTCCATGCCAGACTGCTATTCTATCCGTACAGGAAACTTTTTAAGTACCTCCCTTATATGTTTTGCTTCTGTCTTTTTTTATCTGCATTATTCCTATGATATTGAGTTCTGCTTCAACTAAGCATTCCACAAATAAATGTACACAATAAATCTTTAGTGATGAATTACCAGGCCACACAATTGTCTACAAAAACTACACAATTGCTCCAAGGGTTAATTAATTAATTATGTGAATTAATAAATATGATGTGGATTACTACAATGCTAGGTAATTTATAATATGTTCCTACCAGAAAATTCTGAAGCACTCTCTAGGCTACATTAGTCACTTCAGATACTGTAGTGTGGAAAATATATTTCTGTTCTGTATTATGTTATTAGATTTTAGCCAGAGCATGAAGAAAAAAGCTCGATCATACAGCCAGGAATTTGATGATCTGTAATCCTATTCTACCTGTGCATCTTGGAGTTCCACCATGGTTTCCTGATCTTTTTGTGGCATAGAGCAGTTGTAGATTTTGTGGTTTTATTACAGATTAGATTTTAGCAAAGCGTTTGGGGAAATATTTTTAGCGTGCGTTAAGTTCTGTAAGTTTTTCTTGACAAAACAGTTGTTTGCGCATTTTCTTATCACTGTTGGAAATGAACTTGATTCAGCAAGTTCTTCCAGTCATATGTTTCTAATACCCATACCCCCCGTAACTCTTGTACATTTGTGTTTCATATTGTGGATTTGATATATGTAATGGGTTTCTAGTGTGTATTTATATATGTTTACAATGTTCTCATCATTACAATACCTGAGCAGCAATAACAATCCAAGTTTCAAATTGGTCCATCATGTCCATTTGCATAGAAGTGACTTACAATAACCGTATTTGTCTTTGAATGCCCTAGGTAGAGAAAATGACACTCTACCTGTCAGCTCCTCATTTGCACTTCCTTGTCTGTCTGCCTTTTTATTTTCTTTTTTCTTGACCCAGAAGCGACTCTCCTTCAGCCATGAGCTAAAGTTGTTGAATCCTTCTGAGATTTTAGCCACAGTTTTCCTCCAGGCCTTCGATGGTATACCAATATAAAGAAACAGCATGTTCCTTTTGCCCTATTCAAAGAGAACGTATCACTTAGGAAGGATATTAGTATATAAATCCTTTATACTGTTTCAATTAGCTAAAATTATTTTCAACCTTTTTTGCTCCATAATTTATTCTGACATGTTATGACCATCTATGGATTTATGAATGGTGTCCAACATGAGCTGTGCAGGATTGAAACTGGTTATGTGAGGTGTGAGTGGCTGATAGATGAGTAAAACATGTATGTAGTTCCTGCTACATGCTAGGGTGCCAGGCCAGGCATCAGTACAAGGGTACCAGCAGAGACTGACACTCAATAAAGTACGGAGTGACAAGATAAAGTGACTCAAGAGGAAAAAGCTTAAAACGAGGGGTTTCTTGTTTGGTTTTATTGATGTTGGCAGTGAGGGCTTTGGTGTAATGCAGGATGGTGGAGGAAAACATTGAAGGAAAATGAAAAGAAAGAGGCAGAACTAAAAGGGGTGTTAAGTCAACAGTATGTGAGGAGCGTTTTCCTCAGGAAAGCAGCAAAAATGAAGTTATGAGAGTTCTGTTGCTGTTTTGTGGAAGGCTCAAGTGTCCACTGTGCTTCATACATTTATTTTTTATGTGTCCCCAGAGCCTGGGTATTTAGCTTCTAACTTTAGCGAGCTGAATATGGGATATCTACCAACATGCAGATGATGCTAGGATGCTGTTGACCTCTTGGCTTTTTATTATCGGTTTAGCATTGAGAAGATAGTACTGAATTGCTAGGTGAGTAAATAGCCCTCTTTTGTGCCGCTCTGCATATATGAGGCTATTTCTTATTCTTTCTGAATGATGCTTCTTCCACTACATGATTGACCAGGTGATGGTAGTTTGCAAATCTTTTCCTGCCTTTACAAGGCCTTAAAAACCCTACCATTCCCTGAACTGAAGCTGTATTTGTGAGAGTGTTGGTAAAGTGATTTGCCTGCTTCCTGTAGCTTCAGAAACAGGAATTCAAGTCTCACTCCATATTTATGGCCAAAGACTGTTCCCAGTCAACAAAGCTGTAAATGTCCATCTGATTATTTCAGCTGGGGAATCAGTGTGGTTGGATACTGTTATACCTGCACATGCTTTTAACTAGTTACCAATAGCTACAAAACTTGTTGCACTGACCTTGATGTATCAGGCTCAAGTGGACTTGGAAGACAAGAAGTGGATCTCAGGGTGCTCCTCAGACACTGCCTTCTCAAAAGTTTTTGAGCACCTTGTCAAGTCTGTACAGATCAGATGTCTGGAATACAATAGAATGTCTTCATATAAGGTTAGATATGCGTCTAACATAGATGTAATAGAAAATTGAGCTAATAATATGATACAGACACATCAAGCTGTGTAATAAAACTTGATCTATAGGAAAAGCAGAATCCATAAGAAAATAGCCAAATAATTTTGATTAATAGATCTGTTATGAGGTCATTCTGTTTCCATAAAAATTGTGTGACAAAGAGTTTAAATGTGTTCAATAAAATATTCTTCTAATACATTTATGCATACTTTACAGAAATATAGCAAATATTTCTTTTGTGGAGATAAATAATTTCAAATGTATTTTTCAATGCAAAAAAACCTCAGAAAAGCAAACTCAAATTTGCAATTATATCTTTTGGGTTGATAGATTTTTCCTTCCCACCTGTTCTCTCTGTAATAGGCTTCATTCATATAAATCCCACACAAGAGCTTCAGCACATTTTGACAGAATAATGACAGACGTATTTGTGTTTACCCTTATTTCCTACTGCCATATATACATGTCATACTACACCTTTTATCTTGTTTTTTAATTAGCTACAACTTCTGCACAACTCACCATTTAAGGTTTTACATCATCAAAATGGAACTCTTATTTGATTTGTTTTCTAAATTAATATATCCCACAACAATGCTTCATAAAGAGGACATGGGTTTATGGAGATAAAATCACGAATATAGGTCTGATTGTGTTTGCATTATTTTTTAGTCTAATATTTGTTAGCTATGTTAAAGATATATAAATAAATGTTACTATTTTCTTTCACTCATTTTCCCAGTAATTACATATCAGTCCTGAATATAAATTCACATATGAATCAATAGATTTTGAATTAATAAGACTGACAAAGCAGTGAGCAAAACTACAAAAATATAAAAAATATATCTGTCACTGCATTTGTAACTTGTCCTTATTATGGGTAATAAGCCCCTTCAAGGGCTGTTCTGGAACCTGGACATCAGGATACCATTGCAATGTGGTCTTTACCATTGTTCCATACAGACTGTGGAGGATTCCAGGTCCAGCTTAACCTGAGTGGATGCAAAGATCCCCTGAGTTCCACCTCCAGTGCTACAGTTCCCCAGTATTGTATGTCCTGGTGATCCCAGTAAAGCGTGTTGATCCAGTTCCTCTTCCATTGATCAGAATCAGTCCTATAATAAGGTTCCACAGAAAGCTACTAGCTACAGCTATAACAAACATGTGCATTTAAATTAAATCATTGTGTGGATTTAGTTAATGAAGAATTCATTTATTATTTAAAAATAGAATATCTGGGTCCGGACTTGTTTGCTTTGTCTTGATTTTTGTCTTTGTTCATGGACACATCAATATAATACTGTAGACTGTGATAAGCTTTTTATCAACCTATGGAGAGCTCATTCATTTCTTTTTCTCTGATTAGTGTCAGCTAGAGGTACTTTTAAGTCATTTTTTAAACCAGTTACATTCTCCTTAATTCAAAAAATCATTTTTCTCTGGTGGTGAAACTATGATATCAGTAGTAAATCCCTTTAGATACAGACTAATCTTCCTGCAGTATCTGACAATTTCTTTAACAATCAGAAGGAGACTCAGTGCCATACTCCAAATTGTCTGTAATGGCCTCTCCTCAGGTTCTATTATCTGTCAACACTATAGACGTGCCTATAAGTCTTCTATAACATTATCTTTTTGCTAAGCTATTTTTCTCATCTGGACATCATTTGTTTTATGATACAATATTTGTACTCATAGCTGAAAAAATAAGCGGATTTCTTTCAGGATTTGGGGGTTAATCCTGTATTTTTTATGTGCATGCTGCTATAGACTTCAATAAAATTACTTTTGTGCATGAAGGTTGAAAGATTAGATCTTATATCACATATATATGAATTTGTCAGAAATGTGTCTACACTTCAGTAACCCTGTCCCCTTTCACTCTCCTGCTTTAATGATTTTTATGATAACATACTTATTTTCCATATTTTCTATATGATTCAGTACTTTGGTATGTATGCAGGATTTAAACAAAAAAAAGAAAGTTTTTATAGTTTTTATAGTACTGCTGAAAGTATGATTTGGCTGATTTATATGCATAACTGCAAAAAGTTTCTATTCTGAGAGTCCTTGAAGGACATAAAATTGGAGATACATTCAACAAAATGGAATAATTTGTTATAAGTCAATTGAAAGGTAGAAAATAATTAAAAGAGCTAGAATAGCAAAATATTTTACATAACTAATCTGAAACTAGAGATAAACATACACTTTTACCTACGTTAATTATAGGTTAATTAGGCATTGGCAATACCTCCTTTGCTCTTTAATGAACAACAGAAAATAATTACATTCTTTTTTAAATAAGTAGTGTGCGATTGATACTTATTGTCACAAAGGGACATGTCATCTTGGGCAGCCATCTGACATTTTTAAAGACCTCTGTCACTTAGTTTGGAGAAAAAGAGAGGATTGCTCACTTTTTAAAGGTTGTGTTATCAAACTCTATACCATAAATATTTGAACAAGAAAGCTGAAAGGTCAGGCATTGGAAGTCCAATGAATGCGTTGCAAAGGAGGAAGTGAGACGGGGCAGAATCAAGCCTTAGTGTATAACAAAGGCAGCAAAATTCCCATAACTCTTTCTCTTGTTTGAACAGTTTTGGACAAGATGAGGCTTAAATACAGTAGTTCTTTTTCTGAACTTGTGACTTCCTTACCAGCTCAGATTTGCTGACTTGTCGGGGTTTGGTCAAGCAAATCCACTTTCTTCCTCTTGTTCCATTCCTAGAAGGATTCTTATGTGGTCCATCTTCCTGGTGGTTTCTACCTCTAGGGGAGCAGCAGCCTGCGTGGCTGAGCTATGAGATCACCATTCAGAGTGGGTCTAACTTATCCTTATGGATTAGAAAATTGTATCTACCATGCTGGATTTGACTTCACCGGATTTAAAGCTTCTCTGGTCTGAAGGAGCACTCAGACCCTCTCTTATAGAATATCTTTGTGGAAGCTGCCAAGTAAAAGCTATTGCTCTATGTGGGGAATGTACTGGCTAGGAGAGCAACTTGGCTCTTAGTGCAAGAATATTGGTAGCACAGTTCGATCGTTGAACTGAAGCAGAAATAGATGTCTGACATCTAGGCCGTGATCAAGACAAAAGCCACAAAAACATTTTGGGGGCTGAATGTAAACAAAAGTTTCTTAACAATGGGGCAGAGAGGGAGAGGCCTGAGAAAGACTGGTTGGTGACTGTTCAGGTAGCCTGCTGTGAGTCTTGAAGCAAACATCATTCAGACATCTTGTGTGGTAGGATTAGTACTTTTATAGAGCTACTCTTTCCCAAAGCAGTGTCCCAGAGCTTTTTTCAGACAACACTGATCATCTGCTTACTTTCCCTCTTGGTAGACAGCTATTTCTTCATTTCACAGGAGGAAAGTCTGTAGCAGAAGATGCAGGAAGTGACTGAGTATTGCAGGTAGCAAACAGATGAAGCCATGAAGGAAGCTGACAGAGCTGCCCTTAAAATAAGCAAATAAACTAGTGAACTGTAAGTTTAACTGGTAGCACTACTGTTTATTCACTGAGCAATCAATAACCATCAAACCCATGGTTTTCATGGTCTTCTGTATGTGCTGTTCTGCTGTTTACTTATCAGCTGTAAGTATCAGCTATTCCATTTTTGCATACATTAATTAACTGTACTTTAATTAAACTAAGTAAGTCAGCTTAAAATGTACTTACATAATACTTCAAAAAGTAGAATTGGAGAAAAATTTTGAGGGATGTCAATATAAAGGCTTCAGACCTGCTCTGTAACCTATCCAGACCAGAAGCATAGATTTTGACCATGTGTATCTATGAAAAGAGCATTGGATGATATATATAGTCAAAAAGTGGCAGATATGAATAATTACTAAACAGTTACTAAAAAGTGTCATAAGCCACATCCTCATATAATGTAATTTTAATGAAATTTATGAGGCAGTCAATGTTATATACAATTCTTGGCCAATTCAATGTGTAATATAACTTTGCATATGTATTTTCTTTGACTTCAGAATTACACCAGGGATAAATACAGCCCCACAATTCAAAATCAAATCCATATTATGACATTCAGCCTACAGACTGATGGAAGAAACAAATCTTTCTAGAAAATGTGTAGGATATACATACTTTATATATGCACTTCAATTTCTGTGTACGTGTATTTATATACATAGATACAGACACACACTGCTATGAGCAATATATTTTCAATAGTATGCAGTATATTTTATCCCTGAATGAGTCTCTGCTTTCATAATTAAGGTCTTTATCCTAATCACTAAATTTCTGCTCAAGATGGGAAGATGGGGAGCATTAGTGCATGCTCTCACCTTTTTTATAGTTTGAAATCCAGAAAATAGATCTTTTTGAACATTTTTAGTATTTAGGCCATCAATACCTGTGCTGCCAAGGCTTATTGAAAGCAGCTGGATGCCTGCTTCTATCCTCGGAACTGCTGCCAGAACAGGTAGTCAGAAACGGAAAGTAGAGAAATATTTGAGCATCTGTGCTCTCTCTCTCAGGAAAACAGCTGTGGCTTCCATAGGAAGCACTCATTTTTCCCATCAGCCAAGATTCTGGATACCCTTGGGTCCAGTTTTGGCACAGCAAGCCAAGTAAGATGCAGTTTATGGCTTAAAACTTATGAGAGAAACTGTCCAGGCAGTCCCATCCCTGGCAGAACATTGAGAGAAATTCCCCAGGCGGCAAGCCACATGTGGGCTTCTAACCTTTTATTAGCACACTATGGGAGAGCTTAGCAGTTGTTGAGACTTCAGTCCTCCCTTTGACATACAAATACAACAATATCAAGTAGCTTTTCCAAGACAAGCATATTTAGGGCACAACATCCTTTTTAATCTCAGATACAATGTAGAGGGCAAAAAAACCCAACAAAAACTTAGAATAAGAAAAGGATAGATTTCTATAAAACTGAAGCCTGGGTTGGTATTTTTTACAACATTCTGCAATTGTTAATGATACAGTGATTTGTGAATTTTTTTTAAATGAACATAATCATGAGATGGAAACAAATTCTCACACCATTTTTAGTTCCCCATGTGGTCAGTGCCATGAGTTATGGAAATAGTATTGCTCAATAGCTGGAGTGACATAAGAAATGCATGCAACTCTGATTTTTAAGGATGTCCATTGTGTTTATCCAAGTACATAATTGGTAAGATTATTTTAAAAAAATAAATACCAATTCAGAATTATTGATAGGAGGTTTGTCAGAGAAAAAAATCACTGAAGGCCAAAGTTACGTCTTTCTGACATGTCTTTGTCTTCTCAGCATTACTATAGTGAATTAAACAATCTTATTTTTGAGTAAGTTGGGGATTGGAAGGTAACTCCTTTTAAGAGAAACAGAATCATTGCCTGTTTTGCAGGTAAGGAGCTGTAAAGATTGTCTGGCTTAATCTATGGCAAAGAATGCCAACTGAATACCCCTGTGTCCCAGACTTTTGTCCTAACTCCTTGACTATTTTTTCGCAGTCTTAGAAGCAGATGATTTTGACTATGCAGTCCCATATTTTTCGTGTAGAGAGTATGCTACGTGTAAAATAGGAGTGAGGTAGCTCATGCTTCTACTGTTAGTCTTTGCAGCTATCAGCTGAAAAGCCGCTGCAATCTGATCTCTAAATGTAATAATCCTATGACTACACTGATGGGAAACAGATTCAACCCAATGCCAGAAACTTAAATATATATATTAAAGAAGCAGCAGATCCTGCATTTTGTCCTTTTACTAAGGTGACAACCACATCTGTGAATGAAGGAGGTGAAATCTTGCACAAAGTTGGTTAGTGCAAGAAAATAGTTTCTAAATAATGTTTGTTCCATACGCTAAGCAGTCTCATCTTTATTAACCCATGTTGACAAAGAAAGACTTAGGAAACGTTGGTTAGATTTGAGGAATCCTTTTGTATTCATTGTGAATAAACAGAAATATGAGGCTGGTGGCGAGCCTGTGCTGAAGAGGGATCAAGTACAGAAGCACCGTAGACACCTGCCTATCTAACCTTTTACACACCTTTTACAGCTTCCTGACATAGCTGATTCCAATGCTATGCCATCCTTATATCCAGCTATTATCTAATGGAAATTTTAGTTAAAAGAGATCTGTTTGTTTATTTGTTTTTATTACCCTGAGCAGTATCTTATCATCATCTTTTCTTTTTGTATTATTATTTTACATTCAGAAGGTGGATCTTATTTCCCCTTTCCCCTCCTGAGTCCTTTTTTTTTTTTTTCTCAATAATACACAGCAGAATTGCTTCATGGTTTCCTACAGGTCGACTTTTATAATTCTTGTTGTCTGCTTCATGACTGTATCTAGCTTATCTATGTTTTACTTAAAGAATTTATCAGAATTTACCACCTTTCAGTAGACCGGATCAATACCTAGGGGCTACATGAAATGCTTCTGTTAAACTCTATCACATTGATATTGGCATCTTTTTGTATCAGCACTGCAAGGTTCATACATATTTTTTTTGCAAACTGCTCCAGCACTCCGATTTTATTTCTTACGTACTCCTGAGAAATAATTATTTCTCACTGGATGTTTGTGTATTTAGTTTCTCTTAAGTCTAGGATCTTCCATGTCTATTAAATTACACATTTTCTTCAGAATCTCCAGATTATTTTTAAAACCATTATGAAATCTCCTCTTGTTTTCCAGAAAAAGAAAGATGTTTCATAGTTTTTTATATTTTCAAAATGTTATGATATACATGGCTTCTTTTTAATCTAAAATCTGATTTCCTTCTCATTTTGTGATTCTTCCTTTTTCGAGGTTTCTTCTCTCACTCATTTCTGTACCTTCTATACAGAAGTTGGAATACAGACCATACCCACCTAGTATTCCTAGTAGAAAGTCACATGGATCACTTCCATTAATTTCTTTATTTATTTTCTATAGGCTCATTAAATAGTACAACTATATTGGCTTGATTTAATAAGTAGGAATAACTTAGATTTAGCCCATTTGAACATATTTGTGGGTAATGTCAGTAACAATGACTTTTACATAATAAAAATATGGTGAATTCGGGGAATGGGAGTTTCCCCAGACAAGAATAGAAGGAGCAAGCCAGAATACAGGAAGAGTGTTCTGAAACTGGGCAAGAAAGAGAGATACCAATAGCCAGAAGGAGATCTACTTTTACATGTACAGGGATGGACAGAGGGCTGGACTGACCTCAGCACATTTTTCTTCTCCTTAAAATTTACAAACAGTCACATTTTACTGCTTTGGCCTCAAAAGAGGGTTGGCTGGCAGGATGGGTGTGTTCTGTCTATCTTTAACTTGGACATGTGTCTTCTACAGCAAGATTTTCCCTTTACAGTATCAGTGACTATTAACCCATTTCCTTCTTTCAGAAGTTAGGGGGTTTGTTTGACTCTTTTTGTTTGGTTGGTTGTGTTGGCTTGGTTTGATTTTTTTATGCTGAGAACAGCCTTCTATATTCTCCAATGGAAGGATTTATTTCTCCTTAAGACATATTGGCTTTAAGAGCAGTCTTTGTCTCAAATGACTTTTAGCCTTGATCTTCCTCTGTCTTTCTTGAATACTTCTCTGATGTTTGTTCACTTGCTGGAAATCCCTTCTGCTTGTCATTCAATTGTTTTATCCCTCTCTGCACACTTTTATTCCCTTCTTTCACATTTGCCATTAGTCACAGTAGCTAGCTTTTTCCCATCACTTCTTTTCAACATCTGCAGCAAAGTTTTTCCCGTCAGTGATCTAATGTCTGTGGGTTATAGTTAAAGGTTGGTTTATTTTTCTGAAGGTTTTTTTTTTCACCATACAATGGAAAAATTCCCATTTTGGACCTCATAGCTAGTCAAATTTCTCTGAAGATATTTAGTGTACCAGTGAGTGGAGATCTTCCACTTTGCAGCAACTTTCGTCAGAGTTAACAAGATTGATAGAGTGCACTTAGTTCTGTTCACCACCCCACCCATGTGCTTATGCAAAATAGCTATGCTCTGAAATGAAACCATCTGTGTAGAAACATACAATATGTCTGCTAATGATGGAGAGATTGGGCACTGATTTACCTAAAGCTTTTCTTGCTATGTCAGTATAGTATTTTATTAAACTGATATAAAAATGAAGGGATTGAAGAGATAGAATTATGTCTATAGATGCTTATTTGATGAATGTTACAAAGCTGGGTAATACCTAGTCCAAATTCTGAAATGTTATGTGTAGCAATTTTTTTCTGTGTTCAAACTGAAATCAGGGTTTTTCTGTAGATTTTTCTGCATTTTCAAGCAAGAATGCAGGCATAAAGGAGAAGTCCCTATTCCATGAGCTCCTTTAAATGGATTTGTCCAATCTTTTTAGCAGAACTTACTTCAATGTATGATTAAGCAGTGTGGTACCTAAATGTTTCTTAAAACTGTGACCGCACCCTTACTCTTATCCCAGAAATATATAGGTCCAGCCTTTCTTGCATGGACTATTGCATTTAAAACTATTCAATTTTTTATGCCTAAGAGTAAAATTTAAATTTGATTAAATATAAAATTTCTGCACTAAACTATTGATTAAACTGTAATGAGTTTTGTATTTCTTGAATAAGGGAGAGGGTATTGCTCTTTACATATAATTTAAAGAATAGCTTATAAAGTGAAATAGTTCTTGATGTCTGTTTTACCCTCTGTGTTGTGTATGAGCTGTATGTGGTGCAGTGGCATGTATGTATGCTACAGCTGATGACAGGCATAAAAGTAAATGAGATGTTTCATCTCAATGGATGCATTTCCTGTTTAAATGTTTAAGAAAACAAACTCAACAGCTTTAGCCAAAGTGAGAAAGGACTATCTTAAATATTTCATTTCTGCAATGAACTATTAATAACTCTTTCAATCTTGCTTGGTCTGTTAGCCTGCAACAGATTATACTGGTATGTTTACAGGTCGAGTAACTTTTGTCGTCTTCTCTGAAAGCTTTATTTTTAATTGTTCATGTAAAATCTAATAATTGAGTAAATTTCCATGCCTGTTGTTTCTCAAATTTGAGGGAAAAGAAAGGGTGAAAAAATGCAGACTATTTAAAGTAAAAGAAGTTACATTCAGAATTAAAGTTGTCTAAAACTGTTGATCTTTGTACTTGTTTTTCAGCACTATATTGTCAAAAATGAAACTAAAGCAATAGGAAGACACAATAAACTGAAATTATAAAATACTACTATGCTCTAGAATATGTGAAATATGTATTTGGTTTGCAGGTTTTATGAAATTTTTAAGCTCAGATGATTATAGACAATTTTAAATTACTAAATAATTTTTTTAGAATGTGTTTGCACAGCAATGAAACAGACTTGGTCTAGAAGTTATTTCTAAATATTCATTAAACAACTACAAAAACTTTTTTGTTGTTTTACAGCTTTTTACTTTGGGGACAGGTTGAAATGGCTAAATTTTAAGAATTATCTAGGAATTTATGGATGGAATTGGGTAACTTACTGTGGGAAGTATTATCAGATGTTTCAATAAAATGTTTTAAAACAAGTTTCATACTGAAGAGATGCAGAGAGTTTATGTATATGTCAATGAGTACAATGTTGATACTGTCTCCAGTTTGCATTAGCTTATCTCAAGGTGAAGATTTAATAATTATTAACATACTTTGGAATTCCTCTTTGCATGATTGACAGCAAAGCTTCCCGCTTCAGTGGATTTTTTTGTCTTTTGGGGAGTGAGGTAAAACCTTTCTAATCCTAGTTCTTAGGTTGTGGGTTATTCTGTGACCCAAGAGAGAAGGAATTTCAGAGGTAACAGTTCAATAAGATACATATATCTACACAAGGGATTTGAGGGTTAATGTGCTGGTTTCTCCTTAGTGAAGGGCGTGATGCAAAATACCATGCTGAATGCACATATGATAGTTTAGGTCTGCCTGTGTAAAAATCCGTATGTATTTAGCTGAGGGATGTGACTTACTAGCTTGTGTGCAATGCCATGGAAGTCAGAGTCACCCTTGTGCTTTGCTCAGAGAGATTTAGTAGCTTATGCCCTTGCTAGCTCAGGCATCTCTTCAGTAGAGTTGATTTCACACTGAGGATATGCCCAGATGTGAAAGCAACAGAGGAATATATATATCTTTTCTGCAGATCTTTCTTTATCTTTCCTGGTTAGGTAATATAAGCCTTTTAAAGTATGGGGGCTTTTGCAGCCTTTGTTTACGTGCATTATCTGGCTTTAGAGTCTCAGACCATATTTTAATAAAAGAAGGAATGTTTAAAACATTTAACAGAATACAAAGGAGCTGTATATACATCTTCCCTATTATTTTCTCATTATCTGTTGCTAATGAAGTATAAAACTAATGAGGCATATCCTAGCAAGAAACCAATCTATGAGTGAACTATCAGTATAGCGAGCTTCGTGAGAAAAATAAAAGACACTTGGCTTAATCTTGTGTGTGTCACTAATACATACTTTGTTCTACGTCAGGGACATGCTGAATTTGTGAGATGTATGCTGCACTAATAGTCTGAATGTGTGTCATGAACCCTTATGGACAATTTCCAGACATCCTGATACTTTTACAGAGATCTCGGGCAAATGCTGGGAAGCCACTATTGGTCTAGTTGTCCCTGTTCCCTTCCACACACAGTTCCTTCACCAAAAAAAAAAGAAGTCATCTTCCCACTTCATTCTCCATATATTTTCAAGTATATGGAAGGCATCACATAGAGAGGAAACCTTCTTGTTTCTTGGTTTTCATTTCCAGGTATTGTTATTTCAACTGTTTGCTAGTGTGATCTTATAGATCTGTACACTGTACATGGTTAGTGATTTCTGGATCCACTGTTAATGCCATGGCATTTCTCTACTAGCCTCAGACTGCTCATCTCAAAGCATTGCACTGAGAGTGAAAATCCATGCGTTTATTACCCAAAACTTGATTTCCAGGAATAGTGAACCTCTTTCCACACTTTCTTCTATATTCTCTTTATAGCTCAATGCCTGTATAGAGAAGTGGGAAAACAGTGATGGTATTAGTGAAAACTGAACCATTTAGGTAGCTGTGAAGTCTGGAGTAGTTTACTCAGCTTTTCTATTAGTATTTTTTATTAATTTTTATGTCAATTCATGATCTCCATCTGTACTATAAAAGGACAGTGACATTACCCAGACACAGTCTTCTCTGATACAGTCTAAAAATTATTCAATCATTACTATTAATAGCATGAAATGATGCCTTGTACATATCTACAAATGTCCAGATTTGTAGATAGATAATATTAATCATGTTTTATCTGCAGTATCAGCTTTTAGGCCTAGCTGTTCAGTAAATGACCACTGTCCACAGTAATTTTTCGTTTGAAGACAGAAGTGAAACTATTGTTCTTATGTACTATTGGTTTTTGGGGTGACTATCCTCAGTATAAAAATAAGGAAAAAAATGTACTATTTAATTATAGTTTTCTCTTTCAAAACTGGTTGACTTAGGAAAATGGTATGTGAATATTTTTATCAAGGGACAGATATTTGTTGGTTTGAACAATACAAGAAGAAATGAGAATTTCTGTGACAATTATTAGGAGACTGCAAAGAGAAAAAAAAAAACACAACCGAAAAAACCCAACAACAAACAAAGCCAGATCCCAACCTGGGATGTGGATGTGAGAGAGCTGAACACAAAATGCAAAATATCTGCATATAGGATTCAGGAAATATGTTTTCCCAAGGGCATCAGAAGAATACTGGTCAACTACAGTTTAGGTAGCCTGGTGGAGTGCTCTTCTTTTGCTTCCTGCTGCCTACAATGTTGTCTGCTCCAGTCTCCGGCGTACATTGTCTCAGCTTTCCATTATTGACATCACCTGATTGTACCATTCATTCCAATGGGTCAACTTTGTAACTCCAAAATATGTAGTAGCAATCAAAAGAAACTGAACTCCAACCTACACAGCAAGTTTCTTCTCAATAGTCCCACACAGCTGGCTCTGCTCAGGGTAGGTCAGCATCACAGCAGTAGAGCCAGCCAGAACTGCTGTCATGGAAAAGAGGATATGGCCCCTTAATTTTTTTCCCTGATGTTTGGGTTATTCTCAGACCCTGTTCCCCACAACATTGCAGCTTTATTGTTTCATGAATACATTATTTCCATCAAGTACTGACAGTTCTGATATTGATAGGCAGTGAATCAATACTTTTATAGAATCATGTAAACCAAACTAATTCTCCAGATTCACAATGTGCAGTATGTGGGGGTTTTATTCTGGATGTAATAACTGCAATTTGAAATACGCCCCCACAAGCACTGATTGCATGCTTTAAGAAATTCACAATAAAGAATTTAATTGAGAAAAAAGGAACTGCATCACTCCATTTTAAAAAGAAAAAATCACCCAAGATGTTTTTTCATTTTTGGGCAGTAATAGCAATAACTATCTTTAGCTAAGGACATTTCCTGGGGCTTAATGGCCCATGGCTGTGCTTCTTCAGGTGATCATCATCTCCCAGCAGTCATTAATCCCCTACAAATGCCCTGCACCTCAGTCATTAAATGTGCTTAAACTTGCTTCTTCTGAAAATGGAATACTTCTATATTTAATGCATCTTCCAGGAATAGAATAGATGTTTCTGAGGTGAGGAGTGAAAGGAGTTTAGTAATGTGTCAGAGAAACACTAATTATGACAAGTGGATAAGATCTGTTTCTGAAGATAGCATGGCTAAGAATTCTTCTGCAGTAAGAGCATGTTATATCTAAGTCATCATTTTATGTAAGTCCCATTTCACACTCATCCCAATTACATAACATACAAATCAGATATACAGATTGTTATTTGTAGTTGTTTTTCTTGTACAGGGCATGTCAGCACAGAACTAAATTTTCTCACAAAACACAAAGAGTATGTGCCTACAGCACAGCTGAAAAACCCCTTCCATTCCATGGCAGTAAAAGAGCTATGCAGCTTTACAAGATGTTTGTGAAACTGCAAAAAAACCCTTAGTCTTTTAGATCTGGAGGTCTGAAACCCTTGAAGTTATGTCTTTTCATGAGAATTTTATGAATCTTTCTTACGTATGGCACCACAAAAGCAGCACCAACAGTGTCATCAGGCGGTTAAACACAGTAGATGTCCTACCCTTGCTCAAGTAGAATCAAAGCCTCCAATGAAAATAGCTGAAGGGAAAATGTCTTGATAGAGGTAGAATGGAGACTGAATTTTTATTTGATTTGATTATAATTCTACCTAATGATATGTTGTGTTATTTCCATCTCATTCTACTAGGTATGTAATATATAAATTATATGAAGCCTGTACCTGTCCCAAACGGGTTATGAGAGGAATCAGACCTGATTCCTCCGCATTTGCTTCAATGAGTGTGAAATGAGTACCTTTTAGGTATTATGGTCATTTATTATTTATGTTGGACAATCAGATCTCATATACTTGGTGAGTGACTGTAGATGAGGACAGAAGTAGATTTTTGGGCCATGTGTTATTAAAGGTTGAATGTTAAATGATGTTAATGTTAAAACTGGAGCTCTCCTTCTGATGGCACTTAACTTGAAAGAATTATTGTAACCTGGCCTCCAAATTCCTTTTCTTTTGTACATTTTATGTCCCTTCAAACATACAAAAAGTCACCTGAATAAAATATATTTCAGTATAAATTGAATGTTTTCAATATTACATCTTTAAGTTGTTTCCAGTCTAGTTTATATTTCAAAATAACTAGCAGGTTGGAGAACAGTACTGATCTATTGTACTGCAGCTAGAACACTTCTTTTGCCATAGATTCTATTTAAGGCTACTTTGGGTATTTGTACCCTACCATGCAACTTACAATGTCAGCATTCTTCAGAATATTCTTCAGGCTTTCTGTCACAGCTGGTGTTATTGTCCTGTCTTATTCTATATGGCTCTGAGTACTCCAAATCCATACTTAACTACAAAATAGGGAAGATCATGCAGACTGGTACCATTCAGAAATAACAATTTCAATTGGGAATGTACCCTATAAAGAGTAACAGGAAAAAGAAAGCATACATTCCTAAAATTAATTTATCAATATACCTACAATTCTTGTATAATTTTTGTACTTGAGAACTCTCTTTTTTCACTCATTCATTATATTTACAGACAGGTGTAATTTAAAAAATCCTACATAATGTTTCTCATTTTAAATTCTGTGTTGTAGGTCTTGTTTTCCTTCTGTGCTGCATTCTGGGGAATCCAAATTATGAAGCAGATGACTTCATCCAAGGATAAAAATCACTGAACGAGGAGGCCTAACATCACTTTAGTTACGGCAAAAGCACTTTGGAATAACCTTCTAAATTTCTTGGAATTAATCAACCATGAGTCGTACTGAATTGCAATCATTTCACTTATGATAGGAGAGATTTCTTGGTTTGAAAGATTCACTAGGACGTGTATTCATTTTTACTTGATTTTTAAAAAAATATTTAATTTCTCTCTAGTTTAAGCAAACTGTTTGTTCACAACATATATTTTTACATTCAAAGGATGGTAAAGTCTTAGAAACCATGCAAAACTAATTGCATTTTGCAGTGATTTTGTTGGTAATCATATGTGAAAAGTATTTTTCACAAGAGGAATAATTAAAATCATATTTGTTGTAACCTGATGGAAAGTGACTGTCTTCCTATTGAGGCTAAATATAAACATATGTGAATGTCAGTTTTTCCATAATGATTGAATTACACTAAAATCTGAATGTCATGCCCAATTCAGTGTTCATAACATACAGCTACATGAGGATGAGTAGTTGAAGCAAGAAAATGATTAAAAACAGCATGATAAAATAACTCAAACTAGTATGAGTTGAAATATCTTCAACAAAATTGGCTGATGTATGTGTTGTATAATACAGACTTGCAGTTTAGACTGAATTATTTAAGGAGTACACCTGCAGTTGCCAACTTCAGATACTAATCAAGCCAGAACTTACACATGGGTATCCCATTGAATAATGTTACTCACATGACTAAATATTTTCAAGGCTGGGCCCTTAATTTCTGGTAATTTCCTGTGGGGTGATCTCAGAGGAGATTTGCGTCTTGTCTTTCAGGAGCTGTTGGAAAGATGGTTTGTACTAAGATAGGAAAATTAAATACAAATGGTAAAGGGAGTCTCCAAACAGCAGGACTGGCAAAAATACTGGAGCTAGGTTGTTTTTTTTCCTCACACTCTTCCAATTTTTACTTGGCTCCAAGACTTTTAGAAGTGCTTAAAGTCAAGTAGCTAAAAACTGTAGGCTGCCTTGCATGCTTCAAATTAGTAATAATAACTGGATTAAAAAGTTGGTTTAAGTTTGGCGTTTTTTTTCCCATTCTATTTTCCTTTAAAATGTTAATGACATGCTAACAGACATCTCAGATTTAGACAGATCCCTGCTTTTAATTAACTCATGTTTTCAGCCTCTAGCTCCAACAGGTGCCACTGTCTATGTAATTGGGTGTTTCCAATAAACTTTCAGAAACACAATAATTTTATATAAATAAAATTGATCCAAAGTCTAGTGATAGTATAATTTTATTGTTGTATATATTTTTATTTTAAAATCTAGTTTTAAATTACTCCATTTGTGTATTAAATACCTTGTGCCTTTCACTTTAGATTATGCTCAAAGACCTTGAAATATTTGACTGAGAAAGCAGGTATTATTTTGATTAAATGTACTAATACTTGGGATGCAAATTAAAGATAACACCTTCATAAACAGAAGGCATGTTTAAATAGGGGATTTATGTGTGGATCTCACATTACATGAGTAAGCAACTGAATCCTGTGTTCACTTGAGATCTGACCTGTGCCATTCAAGTCACGTAAAAACTTGCTGCTGACCTCAGGATCAGGTTAGACCATTCCTTGTATGGAAACAAGAATGAGGCAATATTTCCTGAAGCTCAAACTTTAGTATGGTGCATTAAATAAAATAACACAGTTGCACAATTACTTGTTGCCATAAATACCTAATGTGGTGTTCTTTGTGTTACATTAAAGTCAGAGCCCTTTGATGGGTAAACAGTGACAGCTAAAGCTGTAAGCTATGCATATCGGATACAAAGGTCTCAAGGCCCTTCAAGTTGTCTTTTCTGTCTCCAGTTGTCTCTCAGATCTGTGGGATTAGAGACAACATCGCGTAAACCATTATCTAAAAAGAGGTAGTTGACCTCTGTACCTTGGAAGATCATGGAACAGATCCTCCTAGATGCTATGCTAAAGCATATGGAAGACAGGAAGCTGAATCGAGACAGCCAAAATGGGTCCAAGGGCAAGTTCTGCCTGCCTGACCAACTTAGTTGCTTTCTCTGATGAGGTGACCACATCAGTGGACTTGGGAAAAGTGATGGATGTAATCTCTTTTGACTTGCGTAAAGCCTTTGACATGGCCTCACACAATATCCTTCTCTTTAAATTGGATGGATATGGATTTAATGGGTGGCCTATTCAGTGGAGAAGGAATTGGTTGGAAGGTTGCATTCAGAGAGTAGTGATCAACGGCTCGATATCCAGATGAAGATCCATGACAAGTGGTGTCCCTAAGGGGTCTGTACTGGGACAAATGCTATTTAATATTTTCATTGATGATATAGACAGTGGGATCGAGTACACCCTCAGCAAGTTTGCAGATGACACCAAGCTGAGTAAGGCAGTTGTCACACCAGAAGGATGGGATGTCATCCAGAGGGACCTGGACAAGCTGGAGAAGTGGGCCTGTGTGAACCTCATGATTCAGGAATTTATGTCAAGCAGTTAGACGCAACTGAGCTGAGTGACACCAAATGTAAGAGTCCGACTTTCTTCTTTGCTATTTAACCTATGATAAAAATAGCTATAGCTTAGTAATGGAGTTCCTCAAGAAGAACAATAACTGTCAAAGAACAACACATCTTGCAATATTATGAAAACTGTTTCTCACAGTTTAAATTTTTCTTAAAACTCTAGCTCCTAGCATCCTTTTTTACCCATTTGCTGTCTTTAACAAATATTTCTAACTACTGAAAACAAGAGCTATAAAGGTTCAAGTTCTAAGAAGCAAACAAGAAGATTTTAATAGGTAATATTTTAAAATATTTTCCATTTTAAACCACCCTAGTGATTACATGAGGCTTGACTCATGATTTTTAAACTCTAGGGGATTGCTGATGTTGAACAAGAAAAAAATGGTTTTAGTCGATCCTTTTTCCATAAAACCTCTAGTTTCATCATTGACATGTACAATGGCAATAAGGTAGAGTTTTCCTGAATTTCCTGTTTCCCCACTGGTGTTTGACAGGCTGTGTTTGGAATTAAAACAAGTAAGCCACAGAGCTGGCTCTGTGAGAGCCGACTACTCTTGGTAACTCTCAGCAGACAATATGGTGTGTTACCTATCACTCCCAGCAGTTCTGGTCAAAGCAAAGAAGAGATGTACTGTGGAATTCAGAGTTTTGTCTTTATACAGAGGAAACAATTACAAAAATGCAAAGTTTGAAAGTCAGATACGGACCACAAGGTAAAGTAAAAATAAGATGTCTCACATCCTGGAGAAGCACTTCCATATTAATATCACGGCCAATGGAAAACTTGGCTCGGTCCTTTGTCATTTTTTCCCCGCCTATGGAAAACAGCAAAAAAATGTGGAAACATTGAGTAAGAATGAACTGGTGAGTGTCCTTGTGTTTATGGTTTGGCAAAGAAAAGTGATGCAAAATAAATCCTCTCTCTCCCCCCATGCCTTGCTATATTTTTAATGCTTCCTCCTTTATCTTTTGTTCCCATTTCACTTTCTCTCTCTCTTGTTTATCTGCAAAAGATACTCTTCTGTCTTGCTTTAATTTTCTTTTGTGTGGAGGTACGTAATGAAGTATTCAATATTCACAAATATTTTATTTTATTGTAGTAAATGAGAGCCAAATATAATTATGTAAAGGTGTGTCTACTGTTCCTATCTGTCAATATGTTCTTCTATTATTCAAAACACACAATACAGTACTCGTACATTGTTAATGTTATATTTATTTATTTCATATGTATCTGGGTAGTGTTCTCTATGATTAATTTTCTATTTCCATTCCAGTAACTTAATGCTGTCCTTTTCCCAGTTTCTGCTGTCTCCTGTTTCGTTGCTATTAATTCCTTCTAGTTACTTGTTGTTGCTTCAGTGCTATGCTTTAGCTGTCGCTGCCTACCTGCCTTAAGATGTACTGCCACAGTTTTTATACACTATTTTCTTGCCTGCTGATTTTAAAGTGGCAGAGGCAGACAGCCCAGTGGTATTAATATTTGATTAAATCAGTAAAAAGAATGGAACGTTTTAAACACTATGGAATTTGTGGTGTTTCTGTTACTTATGTTTTTCTACAAACCTTGAGTGTGAGTAGTTATCAGCACATAAATTACAATTATAGAAATGTTTGCCAGGAAAGAAAAATACTGTAAGACAATTGAACTGCAATTTTTAAATCGAAGAATAGCCTATTAACTTACTGCATATGATCATTTCTTTTCCTGGTGTCTCTCTGCACTGAGGTCATGAGCCTGTTATTTGAAGATAACGGCATTACTCCTTTGCTTCAAGTAGCAGCATTTGTGATTTCAATTTTAACAGCCCTTTACCTCTCTCTGCTCATGACTCACAGCTGACTCATCACCTTTAATCATTCTGAAAGCAAAGATTTTATTTTTGCTCTTCTTTTAATCACTGTGCAAAAAAAAATCTTTTGACAGAGGGTAAGGTGTTATGAAGTGCAGCAGTGTAGGTATGTAATGACATGCTTATTTTTGGAAAATCTCAAGTACTCCCAGTTTCCTATCCATCACTATGAACTGGATTTCATAATGATTTCTAACAGAGGAAAGCCCAATGATCAGGGATCGCTAGGAGAAATTAAATGGATGTTTCAGAGATTCTCACAGCAAAATTTGTCATTGAAGGTCAGATCACCTTTGTTTTTATTTTATATATCGCTTCCTCTTTGCACCTCTTTATGGAAGCCTGTAATATTTTCCCTAAGGAATCAACCAGTTTTTAAGACGTTACATGAAATATAACTAATCTCTGAGTGTAGCTGAAAGACATATGAGCATTGGCAGAGATGGGCGTTGTACCATATCAAGCAGCCTAAGCAAGGTGAGATGATCAGCATTTTTAGGAAGGGAAGTAAAGGTGGACTTGAGCAGCAAAAGTTGCAGAATGAGAGAGGAGCACATGTTATAGAAGACCCTGTTGGGGCAGGGAGGGACATGCCCTGGCTAGGTATGCAGCAGGAGATTGGCAGTTACAAGCCTATTCAGGCACAGACATGAACAGCACAAAGTTCCTCTCATTCAAAATCAAAAGTAAATAAGAACAGATATAAGAGAGGATATGGTCCACAAACTGTGTCTGTTACCTGTTTGTGGAAGGTGGTGGTTACTATTGTTCTTTCTTTGGGCTTTTCCTGTTCAGAAAGTTCTCCAACACGCTATGCTTTGTCTAAGTGCAAAACATGAGTCTTCTAATACATGGCAGGGATTTTTATATCAATACTTTGATGAAGAAGATGAAATGGTATGCTGGTGAGTTTGAGTACTTGACATGCATTTGCAATGCATGTGTTTATGGTCCTGTCAGATTGTATTGCATTTATATGCAAGATAATGAAAATAGGAAAAATGTAGCACTGGCCATTGAAGTTGGTATAAATACATCCACTAAAGCCCATTATTGAGTACATTTTCTATTATAAATTTCTCATTTAACAGGATGGGTATACAGGATTGTAGACAGTGTTTATGAATCACCAGCAGAAACCACTTCTGGTTAGTGGATGCAGAGGTACGGTATTTTAAAAATTTCTTTTCAATTTTCAGAATGAACAAAGGTTCAGACAATATTTCCTCTAGATAGTATTTCACAAAATGTGTACTAGTAGATAAAGTAACACAGAGTACCAGCTATGAATTTAATTTTATCAGTATATTGGAGAAATTATCAGTGCTGTCTGACAGATTTCCATGGGAAACAGCAGTAATGACAACATTACTGTGAATTAGTTAGAAAATATTGATCGCTGTATGATTACTACTAGTGAAAGTAACTCAGCATTTCAAGTTCAGTTGTACAGTTTAAGCTCAGTCAATTTGCCAAAAATGTGCACTGGGATGTTTTTATTTTTTCTGGAAGATTATATGGAACTTATGGAAAATGTAGTCTAAATATATTCTGTGGAAAATACTCAACTGTAAGGCCCATTTTCCTGTTAAGGAGATCTCAGAGCACCAGAATTAATAGTGCATGAGTCCTTGAGCATGTCTGGTTAGAAGATACGCATTTGGTTTATAAGATGTGGAGATTTATATCTGAATCCTCACAGAATAGGGTAGGTAGATATACTGTTATGTTTTCCAGAAGACAGATTAATATTTCTCTGGCACGCTATAGTATTTCTGAATAACTGCAGTTATAACCTCTATGTTTTTACTGACTATATATGTAGTAGATACTAGGGTTAAAAAGGTGCAAAATAATAACTACATGGCTTTCTTCTTACACTTTCTTCCTCTAGGGGATAGCTTCTGATTAAGGAGAATTTAACTAAAAGTATATAGAAATATGTTTTTCTTTACTGTTTTCTGCCTCTTATTTGATTGTCTAGATTTTTGAGATCTGATTAATAAAATTCCAGTGCTCCATTTGGTATTGAACGCTGCGAATTGCAACTTTCTCCCACTGAATTCTTTGAGTGCTCTCAGTGCTTTATTTACACCTTCTACAGTGAAAATACATAAACAGGAAATCCAACTAGGCTCGACTATACCATCATTTCCTGTGTATAGTTTGCCCATACAAGATTATTTAACAGTCAAGAAGACTTATGTTGCACAGTTTCAGTCTGCTTTTTGGCTGCCAATTTTACAAAATCTCTGGAGGCACTCACCCAAGTAAACTGCTCAAGTAGTATGTGTGAGGACCTGGTGTCTATTTCTCTCTAATGAACTGAGTCCAAGACGGAGAAGGTCTCACAGATAGATTCCTGCTGTCAGTAGCACATCAGAGAATATTAGTGAGAGCAGAAAGAAAGAGCAGGTAAAAAACAGATGTAAAGGCCCATTGTTGTGATGCCCGAGAGCTAGTTCTAGAATATATGTGCTCACATCCTGTGATTTCTGGTGGGAAAAATGCCTGTGACCCATGTTGTGTGGTCATACTTAGCAGTCTTCAGCATGCACTGATGCTTATACTTCTAGAAAGTTCCCATCATCACAAAGCAAACTCAACCTTAAATTATTTTTAGGCAGATGAGAAAAAAGCAGCAGCTTGGTTCTATTCCTACAAAGTTTTACTAAGAGCCTGATCCTTGGCTAAGATAAGTTGGGTAGCTGTGCTGACCTTTGTATTTGTTTTTTTGTTCTCTTTGGCTTATTGAATTGCCATCTAAAGCTCATCCTAAGCTCATTAAACTGTGGCTCAGCCAAATTCCCTGTAAGAAACGGTTTCAAAGGTAAGCACAGTAGCATATCGTACGTTCTGTAGCTTAGGGTAGAGATTTTTTACAAAGACATTTGCATTAAAATACAAAGTTTCTCTACACTGGGAGTCACAGACTTGTCATTAGCAGAACCATCAAAGTGTCTGGGTCTTTGAATTCATGCATTGGTTGAGGATTCTAGACAGAGCAAGAAGACTTCTTATACAAGTGATTGGGCTCTAGGCTGGACAAGTAATTTAAAAACAAATTATTCAAGTACTTTGTCTCTTTAGTCTATCATCTAATTGCTTATAAATAGACTAGCCACCTTTTAGACTTATTTGTTACTCAAAATAATTCCAAACTCGAATAGGGTTCATAAGCAGATCATAGAGAGGCATGAAACATGGGGGCTGTTTGCATTGGATGCTGACATCTTGTGGTACAATTTGGTTCAGGGATGCAGTTTTTGCAAAACTTGCACTATTGAAAATGCTCTATTGCTTAATCAAAATGATTTGACATATGGGCTTACAGAGGTTTATAGTAAAAGCCGCTAGGTTTTCTAAAAGTAGAAGGCCTCCCATTTCCAAGTGTGTTCCCAAGAATTAGGGCCACTAACTATTTTTTATTTTTTAAAGTAAGTTCTTTTCCAAGACAGTAGAGCTGGTAGAGTCATCTCAACATAACGTAGTAGAGCTGACACAGTAGCTTCATAGCTTTTGTTACTCCATTCCAAGCAGCATAAAAAAAAGAGATTCAGAACCATGAATGATTCTGGTATTCACATAGAAAATATATTTTTCTTCCAGGGATTTAGGGGTTAGACAGAAACAAAAAAGATATCTACTTGGTCAGTACAAAAGCTGAATGATTTCTGCAGCATGGGCAAATAGCTCTGAAATAGTTTTACTCATAAGATTTACTTATCCATTTCAAGCAGTGCTGTCATGTTTTCACAGGTCATTCCAAAAGCAGTAGTAAAGCTTTGTAGCAGACTTAGTCCAGATTAATTCCAAAACAGCAGGAAAAATGAGTTTTCTAAAACACAGTGCAACAATGTGCAAAGTGAACTAAAAAGAAGATAGACCATTTTTTGAAGTTGAATCACGAGAGAGTAAAACTCTAAGAGGAAAGTCCTTATTAGCCTCGACAATCAGTAGGTTCAGTCTTACTTTCATATTCGTTGAAACTATCTTTGATTTAATAGTGAGGGCTTAAAGAATGAAAAGATGTGCATTGTTTGGCTGGCAGCTGCTCACTTCGATGTCTAGCTTAATGAATTGTGCTGTCATGCTGGGATTTGAAGCTGTTCAGTGAGTAAGGCTTCCCTGCTGCCTTTCTCTTTGCATTACACAACCACCTCTCTTTTATATTTTGATAGTGACATCTATTGGAGTTTTGAAGAAAAATCTTTTGAGAAAAAGAATCCAAATGTATATTAGTAAAAGAAAAAAATGGCAACAAAAACTTTCAGTTAGAATAAAAGCACATACAAACCTGTCATGAAAACATATACAAGAAGGAAAATACCAATGTAAAAAAAAGAAAAAAGTGGCCAGAGTTCAAATTCTATTCAAGAAAAAATGGTGCCTTTCTCTCTTTTGATGGTGAGTGAGCTTATAAACTTACCCAGATGTCTGAAGTTTGTTTAGAAGAAATTCATCAACCAAAGCTACAACCTCAAAGTGAATCAAATACAAGATTTTATTGGATCCCTATAGATACTTGCAAGATTTTGACAAAGGGGTACAGTATCAGTTAACCAGTCAGCAAAGGCTTGGCAAGCCGGCAAGGAGGCTAAACATGAGCCAGCAGTGTGCCCAGGTGGCTAAGAAGGCCAATGGCATCCTGGCCTGTATCAGGAATAGTGTGACCAGCAGGGTGACGGAAGTGATCCTTCCCCTGTACTCGGCATTAGTGAGACTACACCTTGAGTATTGTGTTCAGTTCTGGGCCCCACGGTTCAAGAAAGATATTGAGGTGCTGGAGAGGGTCCAGAGAAGAGCAACAAAACTGGTGAAGGGACTTGAGCACAAGTCCTATGAAGAGAGGCTGAGGGAGCTGGGGTTGTTTAGCCTGGAGAAGAGGAGGCTCAGGGGTGACCTCATCACTCTCTACAACTATCTGAAAGGAGGTTGTAGACAGGTGGGGGTTGGACTGTTCTCCCAGGCAACCAGCAACAGAACAAGAGGGCACGAGCTTAGACTCTGCCAGGGAAGTTTTAGGCTGGATATCAGAAAAAAAGTTCTTCACAGAGCGAGTAATCAGGCATTGGAATGGCCTGCCCAGAGAGGTGGTGGTTTCACCATCCCTGGAGGTTTTTAAAATAAGACTGGATGTGGCACTTAGTGCCGTGATCTAGTAATCATGATAGTGTTGGATAAAGGGTTGGACTTGATGATCTTGGAGGTCTCTTCCAACCCAGATAATTCCATGATTCTATGATAAACAGGTAAGGTCAGTGTGTCCAAGTCACTCAACTGTAGAATTACATTAGTGAAGGCTTTTCTAAGCAGGCCATCTTCAAACATCTGGATTATATTTTGAGCATGTCTTTTGTCTGTTTAGAGCTTACGGTAAGGGTCCTAGACTTGTCCAGAGATGTAAGACTGATATCTAATGAATAAGTGTTGCCAATGGATTTACATTACAATAAAATAGTAGATATATTTACATTTTTTGATTGTGCATGTACTATGAGAACAGTGCAGCATTCAGTCCCTAGTGTCAGCAGTAGGCAGTACTGAGTAACACTACCTCACAAAATCTCCAGGAAAAATTAGGAGATTCAAAATGTGCAAGGACAGTGTGCTATGGCAAGCACAGTCCCCAGGACAGCTCTTTTCCCTTCTGTTCTTTAT
Organism: Dromococcyx pavoninus; assembly: GCA_033558185.1. Classification (NCBI taxonomy): domain Eukaryota; kingdom Metazoa; phylum Chordata; class Aves; order Cuculiformes; family Neomorphidae; genus Dromococcyx; species Dromococcyx pavoninus. Next base: position 1,080,994 of record JAUMJL010000104.1, on the reverse strand, counting down.
TCTCCTGAGGACTCTCAGAGTCCTTTCATGCACACCGAAGACATAGGCATTATTTTCCTCAGCCCATGTCTCTCCATAACAACTGGTCCATGATATTGAGAAGATCCTCATATGAAAATTTCATGGTTATTTGCCCAAGGTTGTGACTTTGGAGCCTTTTTCTTGGCTGCTTCTTTTCTACAGTGATATGATAAATAATGTTTCAATATTTCAAAAGATGAAAGAACCAGATTTCTTCGTTGCCTCAGATTATAGAATTTGGCAAGGTTTTGGTTTGGTTTGTATTTTTTGGATATGATTTAATTTCAGTTAATTCTGATTTTCAAAGGAAATTTATTTTCTCAAATAATTAAAGGCTTTAATTTTATTTTAATTCTTGGTCTTTTTTCAGGTATCTTAGATCTGGGTTTGCTTTTATTTATTCTGGTATATTTTCTCAAGAAGCAACAAAGCTTATACCCTGTTGGCTCCAGAATGATAATAAAACCAGAACTCAATGAGGGAGCTAGTCAGACAAGGATCTTACTGTGAAATTAAGAGGTGAATTGTGATCTTATAATGGGAAACATAATTGACTCAAACAATTTGAGTGCAAAAGTACTTGATAAAGGCTCAAATAACTTGTCTGTACTATGCACTGCATGTTTTGCAACTCTTTATGTATAAAACCTTTCATATACCCTATAAAACATTTGCTAATGTCTTCAGTTATTGTTCTTACATAAATAATATATCCATTTCCCAGCTGCTGGGTGAGAAATGTTCAATTCTTACAGCCAACATTATGTTCCCTGTTCTTATTCAACATTTACAGAGCCTGAGGGAGAAATAAAATGTTAATGCTGTTGTAAAGACACTTTTTATAATGAAAATATATCCAAATTCGTCTCACCTTTCATTTATTTAATAGAAATTGTATCGTATTATTTGGTGGTTTAAGAGTGTCTGTAAAGGATAAAATAGGAAGGAGTCAAGTTTTGTCCATGTAGTGTGACTATTCTCTGCAAATATTGCTACATAAGAATAATCTTGTTTGGCAGTGTATCCATTTGGCCTGTGTAAGCAGTTTCAGTGTCATCAGTTCAAGTGAGCAAACATTGTAAAATCACTTTTCTCCATCAAACTGCACTTTCAAAATCATTGATTGCTTAGATGAATAAATGGAGAGAATACTAGAAGCAGTAAATTACAACTTCTTTCTCTAGGCTTGAAAACAGATATTAAATGAGAGATTTATTTAATTGAAATTAATAAAACTCTCTAAAATCTGTGCTGGTTACCTAGTTAATAAGATGACAAGGAACAGAGAGTAGTGACATTGCAAATGACTTTTATATAGGTACCTGGTTGTGGTACTTCTAATATGTCTGGAACTTCTAATATGCCTGACCATCCTCAAGCAGACTCTGAAAAAGACTTTTAGTTCTCTCTGTGCTGGTTTTCTATCATACAGTTTAGTGTATTAAACTGAGAAAGGCTCCGGCCCATATTTGCACAACACTGTGCCAATAATCAGGAACGTTGTGTCCTGAGACCACAGGGCAAAGACATCCTGCCCAGGCCTGTCCTGTTTTATTAAAATCCACCTTCATCTCAACTGTGACAAACTGCCACTCTGTGCAGAGCCACTGGCACACCTGCTACATCACTTTCCCCAGCATTCAGACTATGGGGATAGCACGTTGGTACGGGTTCATGTTGATACAAATCAGTAGAAAGACATTGCTTTGGAGTAATGATCCCTCCAAATGACACCTAAACAACTCATACAACCAGAGCTGCGAAGATGAAAGAATTATTTGCAGACTGCAGGAGGAACATAGAATATTTTGATTGCATGGAGCTTAATAATGGTGATGATAATGTTGAGTGCCTATGGGTAGGAATCAGTGGAACACCCAATAAGGCAGATATAGTGGTGGGAGTCTGCTATAGGCTGCCCAACTGGGAAGAAGAAACTGATGAGATCTTCTACAAGCAACTGGGATAGGTCTCGCATTCACTAGCCCTTGTTCTTGTGGGAGACTTCAACTTTCCAGATGTCGGCTGTAAGTATAATAACAGCAGAAAGGAAACAGTCCAGGAGGTTCGTCAAGTGTATGGAAGACAACTTCCTAACAAAACTGGTGAATGAACCGACTACAGAAGGTGCCCTGCTGGACCTGCTCTTTGTGAACAGAGAAGGCCTTGTGGGAGAGGTGACAGCTGGAGGATGCCTTGGGCACAGTGATCATGAGATGATAGAATTCTCAGTTCTTGTCCTTCTGAGGAGGGTCAGCAGAACTGTCACCTTGGATTTCCAGAAGGCTGACTTTAAACTGTTTAGAGGGCTGCTTGATAATTGGGAGGCAGTTCTGAATGACAAAGGAGCCCACACTCCTCAGGAAGGAAATCCTGGTGGCACAAGAGCAGACCATCCACAGGTGCTGTAGAATGAGTGGGGAAGAAAATGAGCAGGGAAGAAAACCAGCTTGGCTGAGCAGAGAGTTTTGTATTGATCTCAGAAAGAAGAGGAAAGTATATGAGCTTTGGAAGAAGGGGCAGGCATCTCATGAGGACTACAAGAGTGAAGTGAGATCATGTAGAGAGAAAATTAGAAGGGCTAAAGCCCAACTAGAACTTAAATTATCTAGTTTGGTGAAAAATAATAAAACAAGTTTCTACAAATATATTAACAACAATAGGAAGGCCAAGGAGAACCTCCATCCTTTACTGGATGCAGGGGGAGCAATAACTACTAAGGATAAGGCAGAGGTACTTAGTGCCTTCTTTTCCTCAGTCTTTAATAGTAAGGTAAGATGTTCTCTGGGTTCTCAGCCTCCCGAGAAAGGATACAGGGAGGGAGAGTAGAACAGAAGTACAACAATCCAAGAAGAAGTGGTTCGAGACCTGATTGGCCAATTAGACATCCACAAGTCTATTGGGCTAGATGCGATCCACCCAAGGGTATTAAGGGAGATGGCAGAGGTCCTCACCAAACCTCTTGCCGTCCTCTACCAGCAGTCCTGGATGGCTGGGGAAGTGCCACTTGTCTGAAAGCTGGCAAATGTTACGCCCATTTACGAGAAGGGTTGGAGCGATGATCCAGGGAACTACAGGCCTGTCAGTCTGACCTCAGTACTGGGAAGTTCATGGAGTAGACCATCTTGAGTGCTATCACACAGCACACGCAGGACAACAAGGGGATTGGTTGCACCCTTAGCAAGTTTGCAGATGACACTAAGCTGGGTGGAAGTGTTGATCTGCTTTGGGATAAGGAGTCTTTGCAGAGGAATCTGAGCAGGCTGGATCGATGGGCTGAGACCAACGGGATGAGGTTCAAAGAAGGCCAAGTGCCGATTCCTGCACTTGGGACAAAACAACCCCTTGCAGCGTTACAGACTTGGGGAAGAATGGCTGGAGAGCTGCCTGGAGGAGAAGGACCTAGGGGTGTTCATTGACAGATGGCTGAATATGAGCCAGCAGTGTGCTCAGGTGGTCAAGAGGGCCAATGGCATCTTGGCCTGTATTAAAAACAGTGTGGCCAGCAGGACCAGGGAAGTGATTGTGCCCCTGTACTCAGCACTGGTGAGGCCACACCACGAGTACTGTGTGCTAGAGCATGTCCAGAGAAGGGCAACAAAGTTGGCGAAGGGGCTGGAGAACAAATCCTACAAGGAGTGGCTGAGGGAACTGGGGTTGTTTAGCTTGGAGAAAAGAAGGCTGAGGTGAGATATTATCACTGTCAACACCCACCTGAAAGGAGATTGTAGAGAGGTGGGTGTTGGTCTCTTTTCACAAGTGACAGGTGATAGGAAGAGAGGAAATGGCCACAAGTTGCGTCAAGGAAAAATTTCTTCACTATAAGAGTGGTCAGAAATAGACTGCCTGGGGATGTGGTTGAATCACCATCCCTGGAGGCGTTTAAAAGACAGGTAGATGAGATTCTCTGGGATATGGTTTAGTAGTGGATAGGCACTCGATGGACTTGATGATCTCGAAGGTCTTTTCCAACTAGGCAATTCTATGGTACTACGAAAACAAAATGAGTACAGTTCATGAGTCTGAATATATAAAAAAAGAAATAGCTATTGGAAACAAAACTAAGTAAGCTTAATTACTTCATCTTTGCACACCAATTACTCACTGTTCCAAAATAATGAAGGAATAAGAGTGCTTTCATTACTGGAGAACAACAGATACTACACTTCTATTAGATAAAAGGAGAAAGCTATTGAAGTAATTTGATGGGAAACAGAATAAAATGCAGCAGGGATTAACCAAAGCAAGATCATGCTAGACTAAATTGCTGCTGTTTCTACGCAGGGAAACTGAACTATGTAGATAATAGCCTCCCTTGCCAAGGAAGGTTCTGACTGGATATTAGGAAGAATTTCTTTACTGAAAGGGTGATCAGGCACTAGAACAGGCTGCCTGGGGAGGTGATTGAGTCACCATTCCTTGAAGTTGTTTAAAAACCGGGTAGATGTTTTGAGTTTTTGAGGACATGGTTTAGCAGAGGATGGGTGTGGTTGGACTCGATGATCTCAAAGGTCTTTTCCAACCGGAAGATTAAAAAAAAAAACAGGATAATACATCACCTATCAATACTTTAACAAAGAATTTTATATGATGATGCATAGGAAACTAGTATCAAAGCTGGAGAGATTATTATAAATACAGGAACTATAAGGCATGCAAGGAAACAGACAAAATGAATGACTAAATAAACTAGGTTTTTTCAGCCTCAAGAAAAGCCTGCTGAAAGGGAATATGATTGTGCTCTATAAAATAACAGGTAAAAAACGGCATCAGTAGGAGAAGCTTTCTATAGGTAACATCAAATGAAGTTATAGGCTGCTAGAATATTAACTACCATTTCACCTGCCACAAAATTACGGTGCCAGTTTTACAGCTATAACCATTCAAAGTGTTTATGGAGTTCAAAAATACTTAGATGGATTTATGGAATAAAAAAGAAAACTTATCGTGGGTGATGCAACGCAAAAATCATGTACTTTCCCTAAGCATCTAAGTAAAAAAGAAAGTTTGGTCTCAACAACAAGTTCACTTGTTCTGATTGTTTTGAAAAAAGAGAAAGAAAACATAAAAAAGAAACCCTGGAAGTTATTACCAGAACTCTTTAAGAATCAGTCTTGGGGCTGTTATTATTTAATATTTCTCTAATTACAACACAACTGAAAATTAACTGATAAAGCCGAAATATGTCAGGACAGACAGATCTGGATATAGTATAATCTTCAGGAATAGAATAGCAGAAATTTAATGAACTTTAGCAACAGGAATGGCAGTGCCATTTACTGAAGGGCTAATGACAAAAACCTGCTATTAACTCAAAACACAACTGACCAAGAGTTATCCAGAAGGAAGAGCTGGTTTTGCTAACCAATTTCAGTGTTCTTTGAAGTGCTTTGATTGAGAAAGGAGGAGGTACTCTGTGGTACGAAGGAGAAGCCCTAATGTTATTTTTACAAGATGCTCATGAGATTCTGTACAAAATATTAGAAATATTTTCAGTCACCTATACATGGCAGAAGGAAATAAGTCTATTTAAAGACTGAAAAAGGACCCACCTTTTGAAGAAACAAAGCAAAAGCTAAGAGATAGTAGGATTGTTTTTCCCAGGCTGTCTTTAGATTGCAAGGCGGCTAGAATTAACAGAGAATTGTTAATTGCTAATTTACATAATTGTTTAATAACAATTGTTAATTGTTAATCTTGTTCAGATTGAGGACACAAAAAATGCTGCCTTCAGACTGATGTAACCAGCTGTCTGCACCATAGGGACAGAAGAAGGTATTGCCACGTGCCAGCAGGTAGTCAGAACACAAATGAATGGCACACCAGAACCCACAAGAATAAAAGGGCAGTTTGCATATAACTTTTACATCCTCAGGGAGAAAGCATCATAAAAGGAGGAGTTGGTAAACTAATTGATAAAGAAGCGTTAAAGTACAATTGATAAATAAATCATCAATAAATTTAGATTAAAATTTGAAAGGATATGTTTTGGAATTGCTTGCTAGTACGACTGGTTTCTTGTCCTAAACAGAGTAATATGCTTTTTTACAATGCTTTTTATAACATGGGTAAGAAGCAAAATAGGTGCTTTCTTTCTTACCATCTCTTGCAAACAGATATGCAAAATTATTCACCTGAGTAAAAACTCACTGAGACTGGGTGTCATTAAGTGCAGAAACCTTGAAGGACTTATTCCCTATTGGAAGCAAACCAAACTGAGAGACAAGAGTGAAGTTTTAGGCGAATTGTATGGAAGAGGGGAGGTGGGGTGGCTGGAGTGGGGGAAGTGCTAATGGAGACATTAAAAATAAAAGTAGTGGGAAATTTTTTCAGATTTTGGGTTTCTTTCAAGTTCTATAGTAGTTGCTATTAAGAAGTAACTATTTATATAAATTTATCATTATATCTGAGGATTTAGGTAGATTTACATAGGAAATAGTGTTAATAAAATAGAATTTTTAGTATTGTCATTTGTATGTAGTCATATGCAATCTTAGACCTTGTTATTTGACAGTAAATGTGATCAAGGTAAGTTCTTTTGCAGCTGTAATTTGGTGCTTGCAGCAATGAGATATTACTGGAGGATGATAGATACACTCATATTTACTGTGTGCAAGTGATTCTGTCATCCTGACACCTGGCATGCTCTTCATTCACAACGAGTTTATTCTCCCGTAAGTTTATATTCAAAAGAGGCTCTATCTCAACGTTCATATCATTACAGATTCTATTCAACATACATCACAGATTGTGGGCTTTAGTTGTGAGGTGAAATATATATATCCTCTGACTTGACTGATATTGATACACTTACTGTAATGCATTCTTTTCACAAACATACCAAAATGTGTTTTCTAAACTGAAATCAGAGAATTTGCTCACCAGTATGAGTCACTGTTTTTATTTTTTATGCTTCTTTTTCCACCTGCCATGTAGGCTAGATGAATTATTTGGTTTTCTGGGAATCTTAAATAATCCTTCATTATATCCTGTAATTGGACTACATTTTGTTGAAATATTTTAGAATATCATTATTTATAAACATCGAAATTCTAGTCATTTGTTTAGGAAGGAGACCAAAAACAATGATTCGTTCAAAAAAGAATAGACATTTATTTTAATTCTTACTAACTGAGGTAAAGTTTTACTAGTATTTTCTTTCCCTCTTCTCTGTTTATGTTGCTTTAAGATGTGTGAAACTTTTAAAATTCATTCACTATTTCATGTTGTTAAGAAACTGAACACCTCTTCTTATTCTTGTCACTGCATTTTATTTTATTCACTACTTTGATCTCCTTCAAGATGTTACTTGATACTGTGTTAATCCATTGGTTTATTGCTATTACTGTATTTCACAGCTCTCCTTTGTTGCTAAGCTCCTAGATAAATGAGTCACATGACCTTGACAGTTTCTCTCTGTTAACATTGCTGCTGCTTTTCCTTGAAATCTTTTTTTTCAAATTGTCAAAAAGAGTAGGTGTATCTAAGGCTCTACAGTTGGACACTTGTAGTTAATTGGAGCTGTTAGTAGGCTAGGTGAAGAAATCTGGCTAAACCAAGAGCACTTGGGGAACCTACTGCCTTCAATGTAAACAATTGCATTGGTTAAGGATAAATTGTGAAGTTTTTTTCAGTCTTCCTCAGAATGTTCACTGGTATAATGAAAAGAGGTATTCTAATTCAGAGGTAGGTGTTATGATATGCTATTACAGTGATATTAATAGAGAACATCTTTGGCTCTTACAGTCTTTTTGTTATATAAGCAGAATTATTTTGGTGTCTCTAGTGTTCTTTAGGTTTTTGGCAGGGTTTTTTTTGTGAACTAGAGCTAAACACCATTGCCTTTAGCTTGTTTGAAAGTTTGTTTTTCTCTTGATTTTTTGTTGTTTCACTCTTTTCCCCTTTCCTGTACATCTCACTGGCTTTCTTCTAGCTTTATTCTCAGACCTTTTTTCTTATGCAGTCTTGAGATAGAGTTGGAGGCTTTCTTTTAGAGATTGGGTTGTTTTGTTTGCTTATTGGAGGGGTTACCTCCTCTTAGAAGTAGGCATTTATTTTGTTGAGTATTATTCAGGTAGTTGGTAATATAACATCGTGTTTTTTCATGCCTAAGGATTTATGTTCCCAAAAATTACCTGTGTAACTTCAAAGCAGCCTCTAATCAGTCTTCAATTTGCGGATAAGAACATCTTAGAAAGTCATAGACAGTGGTAGTAGTGACCACAGTCATTCTTTTGAATCTTGTTAATGACTGATTGGTGCAGAGGGTTGTAGATCTCCTTTCTGGAGGATTCTGGCAGATGCCTGGTCTTACTGTGTTAAATGAGAGTGTGTTATTTTGGCTGTGCTATTCTGTTATCTCTTTATGACAGGGTCCATGTCTTTTTATTATCGTTTAAAGCTATGAATGTGAATGACAATGCAAGCAGAACTTGTAACACTCCCTCTCTTTGCATGTTAATTAGCTAAGTATAATTTAAGTGGTGTGTGTCTCAGTCTGGGTCTTGGGCATTGTTTTTACCGAAATGTGTCACTTTTCGTTACATTAAATGAATACTTATTTAATTTCCTATCTCACCTCTGACCCCATTTTATTAATATCAGGATTATTCTCACATCCCTCTGAGTCTTAAATATTCACCTTATTTTAGTATCATCTGCAAGTTTAATGACCTGACTTATTACAGCTTTATCTAGACCATTGAATAAAATATGAAAATCTGCTGATATTAATCTGCAGATCCTTGGGACTTCACAGCTCACCAGCTGCCTTTCCACCTCCCTTCCAGTTCCTTGTTTTTCTCAGTACCGATTGGTATTGATGATCCCTGAAGGCAGGCAACTTCATTAGATCTGGAGTCTATTGACTGTTCTATAGGAAAACCAGGTGCCCCACCCCCCCAAAAAAAAAGAAAAAAGACCAAAACTAAAGAACAAGGACAGAAAAGAGTCAGACTTCAGGATACTGACCTTCAGATATGAATGCTGGGTCAGAAGTGCTTGATATTGGAGAAAAGTTTAAAGCCCATTTTTAATAAAGGTTTACTCCGTCCACAATGAAAGTTTCTTAACGATAATAATGATCCATCATTTTTAATTTCCTATGAAATTTTTTTTAAAAATCCAGCTATGCCAATCCTCTTGGTTTATCTAGGCTAATAATGTTTTTCATTTTTTAAAAGTAACCAGATTTCTATAACATGATTTACTCCTTCCATATCCATAGTGACTCATAATGATTAAATTGTGCTTATATAATTATATCCTTTAAAACAATCTATAAAAGCAACATCTCATTCTTAAAAAAAACCCAGACTCTCAGCCATAAAACTTTCTTGATTTGTCCCCATAGAGGAAAACAAAAAAATCCTAAGGTGTTCATCACAGGATTGGGCAAGAGACTGACTGAGCTCTGAGCTCTGGAAAAGAGGTTTGAAATTTGGTACTAGTGGGAGAATTGTACTTCAGACTTAACAGGAGAAGAGCTAAGAGTCAGCTTCATTTGAGAGTGAACTAACAAACTGAGAGAAAGAACTCTGAATTATTTGCATGTGAAGATTAGTGACTTTTGAGTGTGAGCAAATGAAAGAAAGACACCAGGACTTAGAACTGGAGGCTGGGGAGCCTGGACTGGCTTGCAGCTTGGTGAAGAGGGTAAGGATGAATTTAAGAAAGTCTGGGTGTTTATGTAAATAAAATATATCATCATGTTAAGAAAGAAGGAAGCCAAAAGTTTAAATGCTTTTTGTGAATAAATTAATATATTTAAGTGGGGGTGGGGGGGAGAGTTTGGGGCTTTTTTTCCTGAAATGTTCAGTACCTACATTCAGGGCTTATAGAGTGCCTCTATTTTTAAAGACATAATTATAATAATTAAAAATTGTAAAATATAATCACTCTAAGTCCAATTATAAATTTGGCTATTAGGTGTAATAAATAATATTCTTCCCAAGAGTTAGAACAATAGTGCACAAAAAGATGCATAATTTCTCAAATTATTATGCACTCCAGTGTGGATGTGGTAGGGATTTTGGAGACGGTTTGTTGTTTGTTTGGGGGACAGTTGGTACCATTCTTTTGCCTTTGAATTATATGAGTCTGGGTTATCTTCTATAAAAAATAGTAAAAATATAGAGAGCTGAAGATCTCAGCCAGAGACTGAGGGAAAGAAGACAAAGGAGAGGAGTTTTGACATGTTGCTGACATTTTTATCCATTGCTGGAGGAGAAGAACCAAAAAACAACAACAAAAATTAACCAGTAGGCATTAAATAGTCAGAGACAGGTTCAAAACAAACCTAAAGAGCTGGTGCTTCATTTACGTAGCTGATCTGTTGAACCCCTTGTAAAAAGAACGAAGTGTGTGCTAAAAGCTGGTAGTAGTCACTAGCAATGGTTGTCTCCTCCATGAGCTTGTCAATGACCAAAATAAAAGAATCAAGTGCAGCTCAGGAGGGGCTTAAAATGAGTTACTGAAGGGACTGGAGGCTGATCGAAAGCTAAGTGTTCTGTTCTTATATTTCCTCCTCTGACATTGCATTTTTCGTCCTCAGACAGGGTAGTCGTTTTTATGTTGTGTTGAGCTGAAAAAAGCCACAGAACACCTGTTTTCTTTGCTGCAGGGAAAACAGAGATCTGGTGAGTTCATAGTATCATCTATTCCCCTTTCTTCTTTGACATGATCTGCAAGGTGTTCTATTAAGAGCCTGAAGCAGGATGTTTTATAGTGATGGTACTGGAAATTGCCAATACTAGATGATGTTTACTAGCTGTAGAGTTTTCTAAATTCTGCTGTCATAAGGCTGGTAAAGGGAGAAGGAACTTGGGCTGCGCGTATCTACAATTGTTGCAGCCGCTGTCCTTGTCTTCCTTGTGGGCCTTTCACAAATGAGGCTTGATAGAGTTGGCGTACTGTGCACCATGCAGGGGAAACACAGGTACTGTAATATGTTAACAGTGAAATCCAAGTTCTTCTCAGCCTTGTTAGGGAGTCAGTAGCTGCACTTCTTGCTTTGCAGGTGGCTATGGAACCACCGCTACATCACCCACACACCGCTTCTGTTACACCCTCCAACTTGCAGGATGATGGCAGGGCAGGTGGAAAATGGAGCATTAAATTCCTTTCTTTAATATCTGGCGGCTTGGGAACTACCAGTTCTATCTGTATTTGTGCCTGTCTGTGAACCCTAAGCAGAAGCTGGGAGAGAGAGCAATTATACGGGCCTGGAAAACTGCTGTTCAATAGCTTTTAGTCATCTGCAGGACCTTTAGCCAGCTGCTATACTTTATTAACAGCACAGGCTTGGCATTTATAGAGCCACCACATCCAGAGCGTTTTCATAGACAAGCTGTTCATACTCTGCAGGACCACAGCACTTGGCGAAGGAGGCTGAGCAATCTTTATTGAGGCAACAGTGTGACCTCAAACCCTGCTGCTAAGAGAGGCATAACAGCAATGGAAGATTAATTTTCTATTCTTTCCCTAGAGTGTGAAAGTGTATCTCTCTTAGATTCAGCCTCAAATCAAAGAATGAGATGGAAAAATCCAGTTCGGCTTTCACTATTCCCCATTTATTAGAGTTTTCTATCAAGCCAGACACACACTTAAAATCAATCTTACATTTTTATCAACATGACAAAATTTTCAAGTCACAATGGGGAAAAGAAAGTATGAAAATCCTAAAGAACAGAGGAAAATTAAGCTCTGACTTTTCACTGCTTTATACATTCACACTTGGTATTAATACCTCCTGGTTAGACAACAAACTATACTGTTTTCATAATTCCCTTTTCCAATCTTGGGATGGACCATCAAGACAAAACAATGTGATATTGATGAGAGGACTGTGCAGTGCTATTCCTGAACTTAATTTAACCTAGGCTTAATTGGTAGGTTGCTATATTCGTTGTAGTTATTAAAACAGCAAGAACAAGATAACACATCAAAATGCAGTGGTTTGAAATTATTTCAGCACAATTCAAGATTCTGGGTTCATAGATTATTGAGTTATCTACTGTAATGCTCTGAGATTAGTCCACATTTGATGCTGTGAAAGCCGATAGCAATAATGCAATTCTAGTTTGACTCATTTCGTTCATGTCACTGAACATGCAATTGGTTTAGTGCTGAAGAAAAGAGCATAGGTACAGAAAATTCTAGAGAGATTTTTTTTTTTTTTATTATATGAAGAGGAAAAAAACTTTGTAAAGATGGTAGTGTTTATTCTTCACAGAGGAGGTCCATAGATTTGTTAAATTTCTTTGTAGATCTTTGAGATTCATCAGGCACAGCATTGTTAGAGCAGCTGTGCTTCTAAGCCTTCAGTTAGTTCTGGCAAATGCTGGAAGATGTTTCCAAACCTCTTCAAGCAGCAAGAAACAAAATGTTCAGTGAAAACAATGATTAATTTTGGATTTCTGGTCAGCTTACACTTGGGAACTGTGAGGCAGAAACTGACTGCAATTCTCTGCTACTGAAAGACAAACAGTTTTTTTGGTGAAGAAAGCTGCAAAACTTCAGAGATTATTTTCCTTATCTGATTCACTCCTAAGCAACTTGGTTCAGACTTGCAAAATGAACAACCATTTCTATGAAGTACTTTGTTTAAACTTTCTGGGAGACAGCATGAACCAAATGTTATTTCAGATTCTTAGCTGAGAGAATAGGTAGACCAGATGACGTTCTTGAAGATTGGCATTAAAAACGTATTTCACCATCAAAGGAAATTCTGTGGTTCTTCCTCTGTTTTCTCTGGTAAAACTGCAAAACAATCTTTCTGCTGACTTGTTCATGAACACCAATACATTTTTGTTTAATTAATTATCATTGTCATTATAATTAAATATTATTATAAAAATCCTGTAGAAATTTTAAATAAACATTCAAAAGTGAATGTTTGTGTCTAGTAGTTAAAGGTGACGGCCATTCTGGACACACACCCTCCCCCCCCCCCCCCCCCCCGTTTTCTTTGACTCTCACAATCACAGGTTTATCAAGGAAAAATATTCTGATATGAACTAGTTTGGAAGTACCTATTGTTCCATAATGAGTGGTTGTTATGGGGCTATCGTTAACTCATATTCTTTGTTTCCTGTTTATGTAATGGGAATTGTACCCCCTGAGGTAATTGTATCAGCAATATTAGTGTCATTAAGGTGACACAATGTGTGCTGCTAAGGGTATTGAGGTCACTTTTGTTTAGTTGGTGAAAGCAGTATCTTTACAACTGTTCCTTTCCAAAATGGATGTACTTATCAGTGAGCAGTTAACATCAAACAATTTAGTTTGGCCTGAAAATACACTTTTAAGATGATTCTTACAACCAGCTCCCTATATAGCTGGTGCTAAACCTTGGCATTTTAGAACAACAGGATGTTTTTAAAAAATAAAGTAGTATGGCATACCTTAGTTTATGCCTTTAACATGAAATGCTATAATAAAAGCTTCCAATGCTATTCATGCTGACAACTGCTTTCGTCTGTCAAAGGGAACATAGAGCATAATGCCTGCAAACAGAGCATTTTTTCAATCTGGGTAAATATGTCTCTTCAGAAAACAAAACTTATGACGTATCTTCTGCTTGAACTAACACATTTCCAAAGAGATTGTTTTCTAGTCTGAAGTTACTGGTCAGATTGCTCTTGAAACCCATCTGACATGTAGAAAGTACATTCTAGCACTGCAGAAATTTGCAAAATGGAGAACTTAATTTATTTTGGTTGGGAGTTTTGTTTTTAAGCATGCAAATTTGTGCAGGCATTGGACTTTGTCAAGGGATGTTTCTGTTTCACATGCTACAGATAATGTTATTGTTACATTACCTTTTAGTCTCTTTGTCTTTTCCTTTGTATTTATCTTAAAATATGTTTTATTTCCTTTAGTTAGAAAAAGTTTCTCAAGTACTTGGAATTTTAAAAAGGTTAGATTAAACCACTGTTGTTTGAGAAAGAGTTTACCTATCTGCTGTAGTTCTGTAATAATGGTTTAGAGTGAAACTGTTAAGAAGGTGGATAATAGGCCAGCAAACAGGATGTCTGTAGTCCATCAAGGACTAAATGAGATCTATATAAAGCACCCATGTAATTGTAAAATCAAGATACATTGGCTGGAAAAGATCCAAAAATAACATTTGAAGAGATGTCATAAATAGACGATGTGGCTTTGATAAAAGACTAGAATGACACCGTATTTAGCATATAGGTAAAACAGATAAACCAGTTCAAAAGTCTTAATAGTTGCCTGATGATATTCAATAAAAAGCATCAGTCAACCTGTAAGGAACTGATTGCCTGCATATGAAAAATAGCTGTGGATTTAATATTTTGTATTGAAGATACAGTAGAGGTAGATCCTTGTAGTGTTTGGACCTAGGTCGTAGGGCCATGCTTATTATTTTGCATGTTGCCTGAAGAAGGAACTCACCTGACAAAGGCCAAACCTTAAAGATAATTGAATGATTATTGTCTCTAGTTAATGCAGCAACAGCTCTTTCTCTAATTAAATCACTGAAGTAGCTTGGTAGATGGACTGTTGATGTGTTGATTGCAGAGATTAGAAGAACCAGACCCAAGCCATAAGAATAATCAAAGTGGAGCACCCTTTCTGGAAATCACCGCCTGTTCCAGGACAACGCGGCTTTATCAACAGCTTTGACTGATTGATTACTTTATACTTAGGTACCGACCTCTGCCATAGGAAGGATTCAGAAGCCAACAGACAAAATGTCACATGCTCTCCTTTGAATCAATAACAGTTAGGTTTCTGGTGTCTCTGGTCCCCAGAAGGTTTACAGAAGTCTTTAATTTGAGCCTCAGATCTGACTTCAAAGCATGAATAATAGCTATATCCAGTTCATTAGATACAGCATATAATTGCAGGATTATAATTCTATCCATATTATGAGTTTTCTTAGGATAGCTTCACTCCTCATCTTACACCAAGGAAAGTAAAGACGTCTCGCATGCTAACTGCCTGAGAATCAAAAAGAGATTAAAATTTGGAAGTAACATTTGGATTCTTATTTTTAGGTTGTATAATCTGTATTGTAATTACTTTAGTAAAGAGAATTTCAGAAGGTCATGATCTAACCAGGAAGCATCAGAACTACAGTCCTCATGGGACAAAACACAGGAGTTCTTCCAAAAATAAACCCAGTTACAAGAAATCACCCTTCTATTTAAGGTTTTTAAAGTCCATCTATTAAATAAAAATTTGGCATGTTTTCTATCTTCCAAAAGCTCTAAATATTGTCATGGAATGTAAAATCTCTCTAACTAGTTATTTGAATTTCTTTGTGAGTTTGTGTAGTACCATGATTTCCTAATAATTTTAGAATGTTAATATAAAATTTAAATCAAAAGCCAAGTATTGTGTTTTGTTCTAGTCTCCCAAAATTTCACTTAGGCCCTAAGAAGAATTATAAGCATAAAACATAAATCCCAGGCAGAAATCTTTTACATAGAAAGTCATTGGGCACTATTTGTATGAAAATTCCCCAGGTATGCAACTTTAGCTGCTGTTGTTGGTTTTTTTGTTTGTGGGGTTTTTTGTTGTTGGTGGTTTTTTTGGGGGGGTTATGCCTGTTTAGATTGACCAGACATGTACAGACTCTCCTGATCCGATCCAAATTTAGGCAGATAGATATAGTTCAAATGTTTGCATTTCTTGGAAAACGAAGACCTTTTATGACTTCAGGTGGTCATTAGGAAGAAGATGGTGATGATCTTCCTGCTAATCTAAATCCTTTTATTTTGATGGGTTTGCAAAGGCTAGATTAGGTGCCATTGTTGGAAACTGGAAATACTTGTCTTTCCTCTGGATAATGTAAATCATAGAATCATAGAATACTTTGGTTTGGAAGGGGCATTTACAGGTAATCTAGTCCAACCCCTCTACAGGACCAGGGACATCTTTAAACAGATGAGGTTGCTCAGTCCTTGCATATTTTCAGGGATGGAAAATGCTTGCGGCAAGCAATTCCATCTGATTTACTCTCACCTTAGACCAACCAAGATGTTGCTGCCTTTTGGGGGACCCCAAGGAAGAGCTTATGTTGCTTTTAAAGTAAGCCCTACAGATAGAGATGGGCCCTAGAGTGTTTTACAGTACACCGTATGAAGGCATTGAATTCTGTGCCCTTAATCATAGACTTTCTTTCAAAGGTCTTCAAAGACATCTGTCTCTCTCATTGACTACATATAAAACATTTGGCACACCAGGAAAGTCTGTTTACTTAATCCTAACGGGAAATTTTACATTTCTTTTCCCTGGAATATTCAGTTTCCAGGATTGCTGGGGATGCTAAGCACTGTGAAAGTGTCACTCCTCTGATTTTGGTAACATAGCAAATGTGGAATATTTTTAGGTATAATGAAAGTTCAAAAGCCAGTGCAAAAGTGTTGATTCTGTTTGTGGCAAATATTACTTTGTGGATAAAGAAGCACTATATGCACAAGGTTCTTCACCAAGAGGAAGAGCACTGGAACAAGCTCACTAAGGAAGCAGTCACAGGGCCAAGCCTGACAATATTCAAGAAGCATTTGGACAATGCCCTCAGACACATGATGCAATATTTGAATTGTCCTATGCAGGGATAGGAACTGGACTCAATGATCCTTGTGGGTCTCTTCCAACTCAGGTTGTTCTATGATTCTATGAATTAATAATCTCATGTAATAGTGTCTAAAATATATAAAAGCTGTATTTTTAAGTCTAGAATTAAAAAAAAAAAAATTAACATGCCCTCAGTTAAACTTTAGGACCTGTAGTCAGGGTTGCTAAATTGAATTTTATTGGCTTAAGATTTGTCAAAGAATACCAAAAAAGAAAAAAAGATAATTTATTATAATTACAGGATGCAAATATGAGTTGAATCTAAAGTGATTGCTGGAAAAATATTTCAAATCTTTCTTAAAAATTGTCAGTCAGTGTACTCTTGATGCAGAAAGTTATTAATAGCTGCACACAGGAAGTAGTTCTGAAAACTTTCTTATTTATTCCTGGAACCTTACTTTCTATGGGAAAAAAACCCCACTAAAATAATCCTTAGAAAGCATGTTTTACCCCCAGTAGTTCACAGATGGATAATTCATCACCCAGCTCTCAAAATAAGGATAAAACTTTTCTTTCTTTTATTTATAATGTATCTCACACAGTAGCTTCTATTTAAGACTAATTTATAACTGGAAAAGGTGCAAGAACAAAACTTCTTTTCTTCTGTCCATTTTGTCTTGCAATTAGAGTGAAAATGTTTTCTGGAGGAACTTCTAGAACTATTCCAAGTTAAGCAATTGCCACAAGAAAGTTGAATGTTTGGAGGAGTTTTAAAAAGAAAGATGGGTGAAAACTCTAAACTTTGCTTTGGGAACAAATCTCACTATCAGAGTTTCTTTACATAACTTAGCACAAGAGCTTGTCTTATAAAGCAATTACCAGTCACAAAAAAAAAAAGGGAAAGAAAGATAGATATTCGTACTTTTCCAGGCAAAACTGTTGTAGTGGATCACTATTGGTGATTTAGAGCAGAAATATTACACAACCCTAGCGGGTCTTAATGTTGAAATAGTACTGTCTTCTTCTCTTCCACCTTATCTTCTCTCATGGTGCTTTTTGAGTTGTATGATACATTTGTCACAAAAGGCTTTCAAATTTAGGAAAAACTAAGGATCCAGTAAGACAACTGGCTAAACAAAGACAATAAGGATTTATTTTTTGTGGTTCACTCCCACTCATGTGAGTTAACTCATCTGTGTTTTATCTTAGTTGATCTGTCCTCATTCTACTCCTGACCTAGTCATGTACTGACAACCAACTTTGTATTCAAACACAGGCATTGAGCTGACTTCATAACCCTACTGCAAGTGCAGCAGCCAAATGTGTGTACATCAAACAAGACAGTGGTGGAGTCTTGTAATAACTCCTGCACAAAAACAATTAGGCCAGGTGAAAAACTCACCACTATTTTTCCTTAGATTTTGAGGGGGAAGAGGGAGGAGGAAAAGAGCAGATCAATGTGAAACTGACTGAGCTGCCAGGGCTCACAGCTGTGTCAACACCACATTGTAACTGCCAAATGTCTCTGTGACTGCAGAGAGCAGCTCTTATTCCATCTGGGAATAAAGAGCTATTTTTCACAAAACATTGCCTGCTTTTTATTAAATGAGATATGTTAGGATGTGTTTTAATTGTCTAATGGACTTAAAATTACTATTTGCAGCCAAATTATGATCGTGTTTGGATTCTACTGAGACCAATGCAAACAGATTGCACACATAAATGAAATGACAGTTCGGAGAAATGCAGCATCTGGAGAAGAAACCACTGTCATTGCACTCATACCAGTTATAATTTGTCTTATCCATTCCTTGTTTCATGCCTTCTCCACATATCTCATAGGTATACGTAGTTGACTAAAGTTAAATAACATGCAGCAAAGAAAGTTCTATTAAACCCTCTACCAGATCAGTTCCTAGCAGAATTAATCATAGAACCATTGAACAGCCCAGATTGGAAGGGACTTTGAGAGATCATCTGGTCCAACCTTTCATAGGAAAGAGACTCTAAATGAGTTTATCTAACAATCTGTCAAATTGCATCTTAAAAACTTCCAGTGACAGGGATTCTACTGCATCCCTGGGGAGTCTGTTCAAGTGATTGATTGTTCTGACAGCAAAAAAATTCTCTCTTATATCAAGACGAATTAGGCAGACTTCTTCAGCCAAATTCATGTAGCTGCTGAATCAGAAGGGAGTTAGACTTTATTCTCAATATTGTTCTTAGTTAGTAGAGACAAGAATGACATAATCATCTGGATCTCTTTCCCTAGAAATTTCACTCTCACCACGTTTAGCAATGATTCTCAGATAATTAGGCATACGAGGCAGTGAGTAAATTCAGGCACGATTTTAGAAAAGTCTTTATTGTGAACCTTTTATTACTTTCTCAGAGAGGCCAAAAGCTTCTTTTAAATAAACTTTCTTATCAAAAAGAGCCCTAGAATGACATATATCTGCCTTGAGATGTCAATAACATTTGTGTTTGGGAGCATTCACATTCCCCAAATAAAAGATTAGCCTGTTCTGAAGTCAATCCAATAGCTTTTGTTAGGCAATTGCGAACAGAAAACTTCAACTATTGATTATTTTTACTGAATTCTTCAGTAGAAGGATACCTGCATTCCTAATAGCTCATTGATCACTAACAATCTTTGAGGGTAGCAGAACACGTGATATGGAGCCTTGGATTCAATTTTTTTTGAATGATGGCTTTTCTGACTATAGATACAAAAGAACATAAATGAGGCTTCTATTTATTGTTAAGTGGGAGTTTCGTACCTCAGTGTTGTGGGAGATTTGTAATGTAGTCTCTGCTTCTGCACAGACTTCTGTGGCATTTTATGGACTCATTTGTCAGGTTAAGTTAGTGCATACAATTGAGTGTTTTCCCACAAAAATTAACAAGCAAAGTTTGAAAGAACTCTCATTGACCTTAGCGAGAACCTAGTTTGAGTTTTCATTAGGGTTTGTTCAGTTATCAGTTTCTCAGAGAAAGATATTTGTGTAATACTGCAATGAGATCAATACAAGCAAATTCTATCCTTTCATCTACCACATCCACCCAAGGACAGAGGTACACTCCAGCCCTATGGGTTTTTTTTATTTGGATGCAGTGTCAACTTTTTGCCAAAGAAGGAGTCCACTTCTTGACTCCCTGCCTTTAGAAAACAGATGGTTGCCCAAATAGCACCACTTTGACACAACTTTCATATCACTACTGATATCCAGTGTTGGAAAGCCCCAATACAGACCATATTTCCAGGTTTTTAACGAGCTACACAGGCAGCAATGAAAGGAGTCACATGACAAGCTGCATGTGGAGCGCTGGACCTCAGAGTAAAAAGAAAAGGTATGAGCATTTTTTGCACTACAAGGTGCCTTAAAAGTGCCTTAGAAGTCATCTGTGTTCAAGAACTCACACTTTGAGAACCACTGATGTAGACCGTGGAAATGGTTGTATATATTTCCATAGAAGTGTTTATATATATTTCTATGCAAAAGGTTTTAAAATTTTTTTTTAAGAAAAGAAAGACCTTGAAATCTTTTTTCCCTTGTTTTTCATAGGCATTTTATATCAATTGAGAATAGATAGAGTATCTCGATGGATATTTTTCGTTTCATGAAAATGTATTCTTTCAATTGAAGGGGAATTATTTTGAAGGAATGCAAGAAGTGGTTCTATCCTGAAGACCAAAATGGAAATAATTTTTTTTAAATTTGATATGTTTTCAAGGGTAGAAAAACTAGATAAATATAACTAAATTTCAGATTTTTCTTTCTTAAAAAAATCAAAAAAAAACCCAAGACAAAACTCTCTGTCTTCCCTGAGTTTCTTATTGTCAGTATGCAGATAATGATATGGAATTTAAAAAAAGAAAGTACCCATATATTTTATTCTTTAAACAATGTTTTAATTTAGAAAGCAGGCAGTATATTGAGTCAAAATATAAAATAGTAAGGAATCAGCTTTACACAAGGATTACTTCAGAGAAACTGAATAAATGTTATTCATGTGATCTTTCACTTGTAATATTCTGAAGTCAATTTATAGTCTATATATACATTATTAAATATTAAAAAACCCCTAAGTCAGCAAGTCAGAAATTTAGCTTTAAAAATGAAATAAATTTCCTCTATTATATCCAGCAAAAATTTGTAATGAAGCACAGTGTGTTTCACACATACATACAAACTTCATAGGACTGTATGTCAGTTCATGTGGAAGAGATAAAAATATTCTGGAAGAAGTTTAAAGGAAATATCCCTGTAACTATGGAAAAAAAAAAGCCCTTCTGCCCTATGTTAAGAAGAAAAAAAGGTTAAGTTAGACTAAATGAACATCTTCCTTTTAGTACCAGTTTGGCCAAGATAGATTTGTCCTTCAAATGATGAGGCTTTGAGAGAGATAATGATGAGGTATCTCCATAAAACTCAAAATCCATTTCTGATGACCTGGGGACAGACTTGAAAAGAGCACCTTACTGCATCATTCACTCACATATGATTGAAATCAAGCTTCATTTCAGAAAAGCTCTTCCTTACATTTGGCTAGAGTTCCAGTTTTTGTGCCAAATGCGGGAATTGACCATTTCAATTTTAGCATGGCTCAGACTCTGGACTTTTTATTAATAAATAAATTAAAAAAGATTAGTATAGCAGAAATTTCAACTCTGAGTCAACAAATGAGAAACATGAGCTTCTATGTTCCAGCCCTCACATAAAACTTTGGATAACATTTTACTATATTAAACACAACCTAATTGTAGTTGCACAAAGAAGACAATGCAAGAAAATCTTACAGAAAGACTGGAATCATACAGAATGAAATTTATAAAAGAACTGAGAACCATCTAACCCTGTTGAACCATTTTACCTCTGTAATATGAATGCACAGCAAAAGCATAGGTGTAACAGTTACGTAGCACAACATTATGTATCCCATGCTATTCTGAAATATCTTTTTTTTTTTCCCCTTTGTTTAATACAAAACTACTGGGGTTTTTATACTTCTGTCTTGCTTATTTCTTCTATGTTCAACGTTGTTCTTTTATTTATCTGTTTTTCTTTATTTCTGAAAAAGTGTGTTGGGGGGGGAAACCTTGTCTACTTTGATTTGAGCTACACCAGTGTCAGGGTTTGATAACTGGGAAATACTCATTGTCCAAGATCTCCTTTTAAACTGCAGGTATATTTTTGTGGTTTTGTTAATTCTCTGAAGACAGTTCTTGAAATGTATCTGTCTTGTATGGTTTCTGTCATTTCCTGAAAGTCTCTTTTGCCTGTCTGTGATTTTTTTTTTTCTTCAACTTAGCCTTTCATTACTTTGTGTTTTCATTAGGTTATCAGATGGGGTTGTATGGCATATTATAAGATGGATTTCTTGCTTTTGCATCTACTGAATGTAAATGACTTGAAATACTGAGTAGTACTTTTGCTCTGCATTAATAATATTGTATAAAAAGTTTACTGGACTTAATGTGAATTGGAAGATATTTCTGTAGACTCATCTATACTGTATTTTTAAATACCAATAACTGTTTCTAAACTTGAAGGATTTACTCCAAGTTTTGAGCATTTTCCTCCCATGCTAACAAACCACCAATGTTATGAATATATTCTCTACAGGTAAAATTTCACATGCAAATTTTAGAGATTTTTGCCTTTCTGTTGCCTCTTCAGGATTCTTACAAAACTCATTAAGCCTTAAATCTCCATGAGGGCTGAAATGACTGCAGAAAAGTGATGTTGCACATTCCAACAGCCTCATCTCTGAGTCACTTCCGGACACAGTTCTGCAAGATAAGTCTAAAACCACACTTGCACTTTTTTGATTGTGCATTATTAGTTTGCAACATGCCATCCGTAGTGTCATTCAGAATGAATGGAGTTTACCGTAGGAAATATGTAACAGTAGGATTTATTTATCTTTATTAAAAAGGCTTTTAATTTAGCTAACATCAATGCCTTGCTGAGGGAACTACCTCAAAACACTTTTCTCAGATTTCAGAAAATAACTTATGAGGCTTGGTTGCCAACATCTTTTCTATATGTAAAGAACAGAAGTTAAGATAGCAATGAAATGGTTAGACTTCTGTACTCAAAAGTGCAATCAAAGATGTTGTATTCCATTTTCTGTGCACATAGTTAATTAATTTTGGCTGCTTGTGGCTTGGACAGGTGTACTCTTCTCTCGGTAAAAAATGGCTGGATGGCCAGCTGTGGTGAATGGAGTAAAATCTAGTTAGGGGCTGGTTACAGATGGTGTTCCCCAGGGCTCAGTATTGGGGTAATTTCTGTTTAATATCATTGTCAATGATCTGGACAAGGGGATTGAGTGCACCCTCAACAAATTTACAGCTAACACCAAGTTAGGTGCTAGTGTTGATTCACTTGAGGGAAGGAAGGCACTACAGAGGGATCTGGACAGGTTGGATCGATATTCCGGAGCCAACTGTATGGAGTTCAACAAGACTAAGTCTCAGGTCCTGCATTTGGGTCATAACAACCCCATGCAACACTACAGACCTAAGGACAAATGGCTGGAAAACTGCATGGTAGAAAAGGACCTGAAGATGTTGGTCGACAGTTGGATGAATATGCGCCAACAGTGTGCCCAGGTGGCCCAGAAGGCCAACGGCATTCCGGCTTTTATCAAAAATAGTGTGGTCAGCAGGACTAGAGAAGTGATTGTACACCACTGGTGAGGCCGCACCTTGAATACTGTATTCAGTTTTGGGCCCCTCACTACAAGAAAGTCACTGAAATGCTGAACCATGTGCAGAAAAGGGAATAAAGCTCATGGATCTGGAGAACAAGGCTTTTGAGAAGTGACTGAGGGGCTCGGGATTGTTTATTCTGGAGAAAAGGAGGCTGAGGGGAGACCTTACTGCTCTTTACAACTACTTGAAAAGAGGCTGTAGCGAGGTGGGTGTTGGTTCCTTCTCCCAACTAACAAGTGACAGGATGAGAGGAAATGGCCTCAGGATGTGTCAGGGGAAGTTTAGATTGGCTATTAGGAAATATTACTTCACAAAAGGGTTGTCAAACATTGGAATAGGCTGCCCAGAGAAGTGGTAGAGTCACTATCCCTGTATAGATGTGGTACCTGGGGACACGGTTTAGCGGTGAGCAGTGTTAGATTTACAGTTGGACTCAATGATCTTATAGGTCTTTTCCAACCTAAACAATTCCATGATTTTATGATGGTGTTGGCTCTGTTACACACAAGGTGGTTTCAGAAGACATAAGCAATGTATTTCAAACTCCTCCAAAACTAACTACCAATGTGAAACTCTGCTTTCTCATCTACAGTTTTCTTGTAAGTATACCTCTGTATTCATAAACTTTGATAGCTTTTAAATATTATTCTGCTCATAATTATTCAATGCAATTTCCTAATTATAGGAGGTGAACTTCTTAAAAGAGAACTGAATTTTTGAATTGGCAGAAGAACCTCTATGACGGTTAACTTTATTCCTTGAATATGTGACAGGACCACAGTACTCCTTGTGAGGTTTTGAAGGCAAATGGACTGAGAAGGATGAGAAGGATTTTTTGATATTGCTATTATGCTTTCAGAGAACACACATGGTATCACCATCCATCCTGTGTGTTTTCATTATCCAGTTTTGGAATCTGTAATAATTATGGTAATATCTGGGTGCTAAACAGGATGTGCTTGTACCCCTTTCAAATCAGTATAAAGTTAGAAAAAGGTCTTACGGCTTTTCAGCTTCTTTGCCAGCTAGTGATGTGCACTGTGCTGTTCCAAATTAAGTTTACTTTTATGTCCCAAAGAAGGAGTCAATGCTGATAGGGAAAATGAACATCCATAGAAAGATGTCATCATAATGATTAAGTTAGAACCTACTGCTTCCTTAACCCTCTTTTTGTCTAAGAGGCTTCCAACTAAATTAGAGAAACAGGTGCTCTATGGTGGGTGCAAAACTGATGGAGTAACTGGACCAAGAGAGCAGGAATCAATTCCCGGCTGTTCCAGTGGAAGGATATGTTCGTTGGAGGTTTTCATTGGTCTTCTCTGATTTTGGTGCTGTTCTGTATTTCATCAATGATCAACAGAATAAATAGTATGTTCACTGAACTGTTCAGCAGTTGCAAGTGAAGAGTAGCTAAAACTGTTTTGGAAGATGGACTTATAATTTCAAGTATCTTAATTTACTATAATAATATTAATAGAATATTCTGTTTTATTTTTGGTTTTTAAATATGTGCAAATTCTGACCTTGGTAAACATCATCAAATGCAAAAAGACAGGTTATGGGTTTGTTGTTTATTAGTATTAGTTGCTGAGAAAAGTATCTCTTTTACTGTGAATTATAAACTGAATGCGAACCAAGAATTTCAGACTGCTATTAAACCAAATATTTTAGTAATTGCATAAAGTAGTATCATTTGTAATGCATTCAGCACAGCATCTCTATTTTACCTAGTACTACAGTACTAATAGTAGCTGGAATGTTTTGTCCCCATTGGGATATCATATTGAAACAATGCCGTTGGAAAATATACGGAGGAGAGCAAAGAAATTTATTGCAAATTTTGAAAAAATGACCAATGCAGAAAAGCTGAAAGAAGTGGTGGTTCAATTTAGAGAATAAAAAGCAACAATGTGTGTTTGAAGTCTTCCAGCATCTCAGTGTTATCTACAAACAGTAAAGGAGTACATTTTCTCTCCACTGTGGTTATGATGAGAAATAAACGATAGGTAGCACAATATTCCATAAAGCAGATTTAAACCTTTTATCTCAGTATCAAATACAACAGTAAGGACAGTGAAGAATGAGAACAAACCAAAAGTTTAATCAGTAGTTTAAACCAATTGGACAAATACACTGTGAATAATTTCAATTAATTCTGCCATGGAACTGAAGGGTAGACTAGGTAGGTTTACAGGATGTCTTTCACCCTTATTTTTTGTAATTCTATTAAAAATTCAAGTGACTATCATAATTTCTAAAGTTATTTAGGTAATACTCACCAAAAGCAGTGAAAGGTACAGTTAGTAAAATGTAACTTTTTTTTTTTTCTTTTTAAACAGCAAGTGTAGTTCAGGGAAGATCTGTGTTATTGAATGGTAATTAGGAAAATTGATATAATTGAGAAATTTCAGTGTCATGGAAGAAAGAAAATATATCTACAACTGTTGTAATGCAGATAGCATGTATTTGCACTGTATGAAAAATCGTAATTGTAATTTTTGCCTTTGGCAAAGACACTTTGATATTTCTAATCGCATCATAATTTCACCTAAATCCATGATATCATATCACCACCTGCCAAAGTCTGACATTTGCTGTAGCACATGTTATAGCAACTCTGTTCTAGTCTATTTCATCTGAAACATGTAATCCCTAACGTAAATAGAATATATGGTAGATGTACAAGAAATAAAATTTCAGATTTTAAGAAATGGAGTAAAATGACTTCCATTCTTTACAAAATCTTAGGGGATGGGGAATTTACAGTAGCAACATAGGAACTCAGTACAGAGTAGCTGTTGCACAGTAGATGTAGGATATCTTTCTCCACTTTTAAAATAGATTGCGAGTGTCATTGTGCTATAGGGGTATGGTGCAAGACTTGGTCTATCCACATTGCTACATAATCCTTTAAGGATGAAGCTAAGAAAAAGTACTTAAAATTGAAGAGGGAAGAACATAGAATTACTTCAAACATGCTCCTGAATAATTGCAAAAATAGGGTGAAAAGAATTATATAGCAATGTCTAACTTAAAAATATATGATATTAAGGCACTGAAAAACAGCCTGTGCGTAATTACCAACCAGAAGAAAAATTTGTTCTCAGATCCATAGTTTATTCATGTGTTGCCATATTTCATCCATTCTTCCTTTACTGGTGACACATAGGTGTGTCAGTGAGCTAATGATGTTTTGCTAAAAGAGGGAGGTGGTTTTCTTTTTTAATGAAATATATAATCAAAATGAATTCAATTGCAAAATCAAATAAAGTTCACAAACGTATTATCTGCATTTATGCTTTGACCACAGTTTAAAATATTTGTAGAAAGTGAGCAATTCTCCAAAGGCCAGATGGAAGTAGGCAAGCATTTATACATATTGGCAGGTGCCATCCTTGTAAATTGCCAAGCTGAGGTTTGTGAATGTTCAGGAGGAAACCATATACCACTTCAGCAATACAGTGAGGAAAAAGTGAAGAACAGGCTAGCTTTAAACAAATTTGTCTGAATGATGCTTTGGTTTTTCTGGGGGCTTAGAGGAAAAAAGAGCGTTTTTCATTATCTCTATTGACAATAGAACTTCCCAGTGGCTTTCCAACCAAACATTCCGTGTTTCCTCCTTCTGCAGCAACTTCACACAAGTGTGTACTCAAGATTGTGGCTCTGAAAAGGAGGTTGTAAGAAAGGGGAAAAAAATCAATTATTGAGGGATGATGGGCTGCTGTCCAGTTTAGTTTCTAAATGGGTCTTACTGGGGCTTTTGATGCCTTTCCAGCTTCTTTACTGTAAGAATGAATAAAATCACTTTACATAGTTTTACTGATGCTTAACTAAAGAAAATTAGAAGTCTTTGGGTTTTATTGAGGATTTTTAGTCTTTACATGCTACTGTTTATTTCCTAGAGAATTGCAAGTGGTTCCACTGGTTATCCAAAGGGAAGGGGGTGAGGGGGGAGAAGAAAGAGCTCTGTAGTAAGATCAGGGAGTGAGAAAATTGAAAATTTTACTGTAATGTAACAAATTGCATTCACATAACACATACCTGTGCCCTTAAAAAACAGGAGGTACTCTGTTTCAAAACACCGAGTAAAACCTATGTAAGCAATATACAGGCAAGAGAAAGTGTTAAAAGGGAAAGAGATATTGACTTCTATTTCCTGAGCCTGCCTAGCTTCAGATTCTTTTGGACAGGTAGGTAGATTCTCAGAATAACATAGGCAGTCCTAGAGGGTGAAAAAACATCTACTCAAATATTTCTTCTCCTTAAGGTGACTTATTACCAAGCTCATCCATTTCCCATTAAGGAAATCACCTCCACATCTTTGGCTGAGTCTGCTCTCTTTCAGCAGTAAGGCTGCCAAAGCAGTATCTGTCCTGAATACATTTTTGTGTGCATCACCAGAGGATGCATGCAAATCATTCATTATGGTGATGTTTCAGAAATGGAAACAGGGACACTAGAACGGAATTGGAGAACAAAGCAATTATAGCACGCTAGATATGAATTTCTTCTTTGTTCTTGTTAATCCAAAAGAAGTAGCTGCATGCCTCAGGTTTTTATTTTTAAAATTTAATTTTGTTTAGAAATTCACTTGTTAAAATTATCATTAAAAGTTGGTGAGAAATCCAATGAGCGAAAATACAGAAATATTTTAAAGACAGCATAATGCTTACCTGATCTGTTCTTCATTATGAAACCCAAGAAAAATAAAACTGAATTAAAAACAAAACCCTGTATTTTCAAACAGTAATTTTTGACACATGGCCAGAAGTTCTAAGTAGAAAGATAATTTTTAAAAAACTGAGTTTTTAATAAAAGAACTCAGATTATCACCATGGCTAAACTGTTGAAATCTTTGTTGTTGCTTCTTAGCATTAAATTTCAGCCTTTTGGGTATTTTTAATATTTTCTGCTTTTTAAAGACTTTTTTGTTGTCACTAATCCCCTCGGAAATATATGATAGGCAGTTTCTTTTCCAACCCAGGAAATTTATTATAATACAACTTGAGAGTTTGAAATACCATTTCTGTGAAACCACTTTTATCTGCTTAATTTCTGTGTAGCCTCAGTATTCAATAATAGATCTGTTTGGGTTTTTCCCTTTGCTTGTTCTTAAACCTATTTAAATGACTGTCCCTAGGCTTCTGGAATATTATTGAAATATGTAAAGCTAACCAGGCACACAAGTGTTCTGACTTTGTAGTAGCTGGGCTCTGTGTGGAACACAACGATTTTCAGAGAATGTGTTAGTTGTGAACGGTTAGTGAACGGTTGTACAGTTAATTCTGAATTATCTGATATGCAAACTTTATTTAAAAAATTTTATTTAAAATTTATTTAATGGTAAGGACTAAAAATAATGCTATGAAGTATTATTTTTCAGTGTAGGACAGCCGGACATTGTCAGGCAAAAGTTAAAGAGAAAATTGCTCTAAATCTTTTTGTTCTTCTGAATCCTGCTTCAATTTTCAACTAATTAAAACATGACCAGTGGTTATAAAACAGTATGGCAATAAGACACTAAGGATATGACTCATAAAAATTAAGGGAAATTAAACACTGAAAACCACTGTGATGTTTTTTGGCTCAGAGGGAAGGAATCAGAATACAATGGAAATTCATTATTCATTATATTTTCCTGCGTATAATATGTGAAATAAAGATATTACAAGTAATACCACCAAGGCAGTAAGTTTGTTATGGGCTGACACAGGCTGAATGCCAGTTGACCTCCAAAGCCACTCTATCACTTCCCTCCTCAGCTGGACAGTGGAAAGAAAATATAACTATATGTTTGTGGGTAGAAATAAGGACAGGGGAAGATCATTCACCAGTTACCATCACAAACAAAACAGAATCCACTTGAGGAAATTAGTTTAGTACCAATCAAATCAGAGTAAGACAAAGAGAAATCAAACCAAATCACAAAAACATGTTCCCCACCCCATTACCTTCTTCTCATCATTAACTTAACTCCCAAATTTACCTCCTCCCTGCCAGTAGCGCAGGCGGATGGGGAAAGGTGTTGCAGTCAGTTTATCACATGTTGCTTCTGCCACTACTTCCTCCTCAAGGTGAGGACTTCTCACACTCTTCCCCTGCTCTGCTGTGGGATTCCTCCCACTGGAGGCAACCCTCCATGAATTTCTCCAACATGAATTCTTCCCATGGGTTACAATTCATGAACTGCTGCAGCATAGATCCTTTCCACAGGGTGCAGACCTTCAAGAACAGACCGTTCCAGCACAGATTATCCATGGAGTTACAAGCCCTGACAGCAAACTTGCTCCAGTGCAGGCTCCTCTCACTACAGGTCTTGCAATGACCCTGCTCCAGTGTGGGCTTCCCATGGGGTCACAGCCTCCTTTGGACATCCACCTGCTCTGATGTTGGGTCCTCCGTGGCCTACAGGTGTATATATGTCCTACTGTGAACCTCCATGGGCAGCAGAGGGACAGCCTGCCTCACCATGGTCTTCACCACAGACTGTAGGAGAATCTCTGCTCCCTCACTAAACCACTGCCGCCTCCTCCTTCTTCACTGACCTTGGTGTCTACAGAGCTGTTTTTCTCACATATTCTCACTACTGTAATTGCTGTTGTGCAGCAACATTTTTACTCTTCTTAACTATGTCATCCCAGAGGGACTGGTACCATCACTGATTTCCTCGGACTTGGCCAGCAAGGGGTCCATCTTGGAGCTGCCTGGCATTGACTCCATTGGACGTTCAGGAAGCTTCTATAGTGGTAGCTTCTCACAGAGGCCACCCTTGCAGGCCCACTAAAACTTGGACATGCAAACTCAATACAGTGCTGTAAGACTCTTACTTGCTTGAAACAAGGGATCTTTTCTTTTCTCTTGTGTAGGTATTTATACTTGTATCAAATTAGAATGACATCTTGAAAGTAGAGAAGGAAATTCCAGAGCCGTCCAAAATGATGCCAAGAAAGCCCCTGAAAGAAGTGCTCTGCTGCTCAGAACTGTGTGTAACACACACAACTGTGCACAAAGGAGCTGGGAAGAAACCCCTGGCTGTGGGCAGTCAGAAGTATGGTAGGTGTACAGCTGCTGCTCAGGCCTCTATGGTAGTAGAGTGATATGAGAAAAGAACTTTAGCATAGTGTGGGAATTCTGTCACTCCATGTAATTGTCTGTTTTACACTGGGAGCCCATCTGGTTTTCAGAGGAATATGAAGGAAGGAACAAATAAAAGAGCACTTTTTCCTCCCCACCATCTTGGGCACCATGCCTTGGCCAGCTCTCTTGACCTCAGGCAATGTTCTCTACAAGGCAATGAATCCTTCAATTCAGGGAGAGGTACACATTTTCCTGAGTATTCCTCCGACCCAGAAAGCCACCAACTTACTTACTGCAGTCATGATAATAATGTATAAATATGATTAAGACATGGTTCAAAGGAAATAATGTAATTAGTCAGTGTGAATTAAAAATATATTAGAGACAAATAAGAAATCATGACAATTAACTGTGTTTCCCTTAAGTGTTGTTTGCTAAGGCATAAGTAAACCAGGAGAAAATCTATGCAGAGAAAGGATGAATCAAATTGTGGCATTGGCATAGTGGTAATGGAATTTCTTTCTTCCTGACTAATAAATATGCCTTGTAGTACCCAAAGACCTACTGATTGTCACTGATAAACACAAGACGGGGTTATAAACTCTAAGGAATGACAGATAACCTAAGTATTTATTCAAGAAATGTCTCAAGTACTCCAGTCTATATTCAGCTAAAGATATATGAGAATGTCTGAGGAGAAGAGTTAAGAAATGAGTGTAATGCTGTAACAGTATTAAAACCATTTTTTTCTATTTTATTTCCAAAAGAATTTAATTTTTCAAACCGCGTAAATGATAAATCATTATAAAGGCTAGGAATTTTTGAGAAAATAGTGGCTTGGATTCCATATTAATGCACATGTATTGTATAATCTGTACCTATGTTTGTAGGAAAAATAATCAGTTTTAGCAGTGGGGTAAGAAATTTAACTGTTTCAAGCCCTGCATGCTCTAGAAATGCAAGTCACTGATGGGGAACATGGTAATTCGGGACCCTATTCCATTTAGAGGCATGAAAGAACTAGGAAGCCATAAGGTACTATGCAATAATTAGTATTTTAATAGCAATCCAAAGACAATCTGTATCTATGTTTTTGAAATTAAATGGACCAAAAATATTTCCTGAAAGTAAAGGACTGAACCCCTAAGGGTGCTTTATGGCCGCTTTATTGAATGCCAAAAAACATCTGGACTTTACTTATCTGCAATATTAGAAGGAAAAATCCTGGATGAAAGAGAAAATCAGAGACCAGAAGTTCCAGGCATGTAGCCAATTTTGTGTAACAGTAAAGATTGTGTAGCTAATTCAAAGACTGGTGTGCCTCCAGGATATTTTTCCAAACAGAGACACTGGGGAAATCAGGAGGAATTAACTGAAGGTGTGAAGTTAGACTGCATTGCATTATGTATGCATGGGCATTTTCTTTAAGAAAAGTAGCCTTGAGTTACTTTAGCCAAGTATTTACTGCCTCTCAGGTCTTTGGTGTCCTTTACTAAAGAAACTGAAATACAATATTGCAAAACACATCCTAAGTCATTGACTGAGGTGTGGCATACTATTGTTTCTTCTCCCAGGATGCTGGACTCACACCCTTACATGTCTCAACAACCACTCCCATTTCATGTATTTGCAAGTGTCAGTTTATTAGGTAATATCTATGTTTTCTTCATTTGTTTTCCATTGATTTGCAGAGTTGTTTCCTGCCCTTAACAACTGAGTTAAGATCAGTTTAAACATCCAGGATTTATAATATCTTCTCATGCTAACAGTAGTAACTGAATGTAAGGACAGAAATGTTTTGAAATGAGAGTGAATGGGATAAAGTAGTTTTTTAGATATCTTTTCTGTAGCCCTTTTAAAGGGAATTTAAAGGGGCTAAACAGAAGATTTTCTCTGAAAATCAGTAAAATTAGAAAACAAATACTGAAGTCAGTCTTGTCTCCAGCAAAAATATACTCAAGACATCTAAAGGTAATCAATTAGCAAAACTTCTATTCAATATTTTAAAATACTTATAAACACTTATAAATTACTTGGAATCTTCTTGGTCTCAATAAACTTTCATATTAAGTTTAAGAGTATTCAATTTAATTTTTTTAATTACTCTTATTTCTGTGAATTTGCACTCTAGGGGTGGAACACGTGATTTTTCTCAAACATCTAACTATCGCATTCACACATCCAGGGACTGAGCCAATTGTCAGTAGTCCTAAGCTAGACACCTGATTGAACACATGGCTCTTCACCAGACTTAATCTTCAGGTGGGAGACTAACAGAGCCTTTACAAATACTGTCCCAGATTATTGAATAAATACTATTGCTGAGAAATACTATGCTTTGGTTACTTTGGAAGATAGTTCATTCTTTTTCAGGTTTCCTAATGCTTGCATGGACGAGGATATTCCTTATCTTTCCTCGCAGCAACAGTAGTCAGATGGGAGCTGTTGGTGTTCCCATCCTCCTGCTGCAAGAGTAGATGTTTGGGGAAGCACTGGGTGCAACTATGACACTGTCGTCTTGCCCTGGCATCGCTTGGCAGAGTTCTGAGAGCAGTACATACACATGGGTATAGGTTGTTGGCCCAGGAGGGAGAGCATTTTTTTGGTTGTTGTTATTCTTTTCTTAAGGAGCCTAAGACCAATTTGTTTATGTAATGCATTTTCTTTACCATAAACTTCACTCTATCCTATTTTCTCCTGGAAGTGGTGAACCACTCATTTTGTTTAGTGAGTCACTCGTTATAAAGTTAAATAATAGTTTCTGGGATGAATTCAACATTAAAAATTAACTTCTTTCAAAATACTGAAATAGATAATATTTTTCTGAATAGCACTAAGCCATCAGTGCAGTTATCATCATGGAAAACTTACTATTTGTGTCCCTTAGAAACAGACATTTAAAACTCCTTTTCTGAAATAATTTTCTATCTATGCTCTATACTTCAACTTTTGAATTTCTAGGTTTCTCTAAAGGTATGGATATGTTTGAATTCTTGTGAAGTCACATGTAGAGGTATTTCAGCAGCTTTTGGTTTTTCAACTGTGTATTAGACAATAATGGAGAACCCCTGGTTCTTAATAACCATACTTGTAGAAACCCTGCATATTGCTGTCTTTTTTTTTTAACTCTTCCTTTGTATCTGAAAGGTATTGTGCCTTTCACATTACAAAGTGAACACTGTTATAAACTGTTCAGAAAAACATCCAGAATTTTTTCTTGACACGTAGACAAATCCTTTTTTGGTATATGGCCATATCCCACCAGTCAGTGGTTGGTATTTCAGTTTAGTTTACATAGTGGGGGCATGATCATTCCAATTCCAGAGAAGGAGAATGTATCTGCGCAAATAGTGCATATTTTGGTTCAGTGCTGAGCCAGAAATGTTGCAAAGTGAAGAAGAAAAATGTTGCTGTTGTTGTGTTTGAGGTTTTTTTTCAATTTGAGGGCAAACATTTCCTTTTATTTGGGGAATGCTCTGATATCATAATACTTCAGGAGACAAAAGCAGTTTAGCAACAAAACTAATATTTAAATATAAATATTTCCTTTTGAATATGTCAGAGGAAAAACTTTGATCATTCTGAGCACTCACCTACTTGTCTTGGTTTTCCTTTACTTTCCTTTACTTTCCTTTTTTGTTTTTAACAATGAATTTGCTGAAACTATGCTCAAATTCAGGAATTTATCTCCTTAACTTTGCACTTCTTCAAAAATTTATTAATTCCAACTGCCTTTCCTCAGGTCTGTCTAAAATTCCTTCTAGAGTTAGAAGTTAGTTGGATGAGTCATCCACAAAAAGATCAGTGACTGTATTTCCCTCCATTATATTGTCAAAGACATTGCAGCTGAATTCAGTGACATAGCACATAATGTCACGTTACTGAAATGAGTGTATAGAGGTGTACTCCTAAATATTTCTGACATCTCATTTTGCAGCATGTACTTTTTTTCTGCATTTGCACTGTAATCCTCTATAGTTAGGAA
The DNA here is from genome assembly GCA_033558185.1 of Dromococcyx pavoninus. Classification (NCBI taxonomy): domain Eukaryota; kingdom Metazoa; phylum Chordata; class Aves; order Cuculiformes; family Neomorphidae; genus Dromococcyx; species Dromococcyx pavoninus. The sequence goes on along the minus strand of JAUMJL010000104.1, from coordinate 1,046,639 downwards.
TGATAAGTCAAATTGTTTTTCTCATTCCCACTGTGATTTTTATCATCTACTGTCTCTTACAGCTATGAAATGCCTATGAGTAAGTGCTAAATGTTCAACGTTTCAGAAGGAAAATATTTTCATTGAAGCAGATGCTTCTGAGATTCTTCAGGAGCATAAAATATTGCCTAAAAGTGCTACTGCTCCCCACAGGGTAAATAAAAGCTTTAAAACCCAAGGATTTTTTTAAAAAAATCATATGACTACCAGTATTATTTTCTGTGCAACACAGGAAAGTAAAATTACCTCTTATATGAAATGAGTAATCAGTATTCAGAGATTTATACCTTCAAATTAAATGTTCTATTGCAATCATAAAAATGGCTTCAATGTTCATTAGCTTATGTGAACACCTGAGTAATTGCTTCCATCACATCAACATTTCTACTATGGCTTTGATATTTATGTAATGAGTTGGGTTTTTTTGATTTCATGTGTCTGAAGAAGTACTGGAATATGAGACTCTCTTGCTAATATTTAGAAAATTTCAATGAAATTAAACCTATGAGCAAATCATCCACTGCAATATCAACCATACATCACATTCTTGTAACATGTAACTGTGAATCACCTCTGTTGTGAATGCTGATGAGTTGCAATCCATTAAAATAATGTATCTCTCACACAAAGATATAACATTTAATTAGCTGAAAAGGGGTTTGAATTTCTTACAGAAGTAAACATGTGGTGCAAAACACAAAAATATTAAATGGAGCTCAAATTATGAAGTAGAAAGCCAAAGCATATTATTATTTGGAAATAAAAATACTAAGAATATAAAGACAGAAAGGAAAGAAGATAATAAATTCTGTCAGTTTTTACTTTGTTAGTTCTACTGAAGCTGTTCACTCTAGTATCAGCTAGTGATCCTCTGTCAGACATAGTACATTAGTAATGTTTTTCAACTCCTCAGAAGATATTTGTAGTAAACACAACACATTAAAATATAAGAAAGAGCTATCTTTTATAAACTGAAATGTTTATTTCAGTGTCATCACTGTAATTCATGATTGGATTCAGCCTGCTTTCTTTGTAGACACCTTACTTAGTTTAAGTGAGAAAGCTTTCAGACCCTTAAAGGCAACAGGCCTGAACTGTGAAGGAAAATGACTTTATATCTACTGACATTGCATTGCTGAAAATTATGATTCCAGATCAGCAGATAAGAAGGTCTGAGTACAAGCTTCTGTTTTACCTGTGGTGTCTTTCTTTTTCTTCCTCTTTTTTTTTCCTGTCCCGTCTCCACCCCCCTTTAAATTAGGATTTTCTTAAAGTTACCAGTAAAAGATGCTAAAAACAGTTGTAAAAGCAAAAGAGGAATTTCCTGCTTGGACTATTCTAGGGTCAGTGTAGATGCTCATTAATTGTAAGTTAGCAATCCTAGTCCTTAGTCATCTGGGGCCTGATCCAAAGCCCACTGACGTCAATGGGAACCTTTCCACTGCCTCCATTTTGGCTCAGGTCCTAAATTTCTGTGGTAAAATATAATGCTGTGAACTAAGCTGCCACAAAAAAATGTACTGCAACTCTTCAAATCTCAAAATAGCAGAGTGTGTACGGAATTCATGGTAGGAATTGTATTTCTGTTGATCTGAGATGCTCAAGCAGAAAGCGTACTGCTGCTTTTACCTCCAAATTAGTAGTTTTCCTTTATAGAATAAAATAACCTATCTTGGCCACATATGTTCTGTATAGGGAGGACGAATTCCATTTATAACTCTGTCATGATGCTGCTTTTTAGGCAATTCTAATGAGATTAAAGTTGAAAGGATGGTGAAATAATGTGCTTCTCAACAGTAAATTCGATAGAAGAATTAAAGGCAAATGCTTCTCTTTTCAGTTGCTATAGAGCTGTTTCACAAAAGTAATGTGAAATTTTTCACTCACTGTTTTGAGGAAAATGATTCATGTAGTCAGAGAATTTAAGGATAGTATGAATTATTAGGAGCTTAACTTTCTGAATATTGTAATTTTATACATAAATTCCTGCTTATTGCCTTTTGTTCATTGGGACTTTTAATGACTCATCTGGTTTTATGTTCAAAGTGACGAGGTTCAGTGCATTAGCTTGGTACATGCAATCTAACGTTTTTTGTACTGTTGCATAAGCAAGCATTAATTAATAAAATTTGTCCTATATGAAAAGATAAAAAAAGACTACTGAGAAGTTCATCAAAGATAATTACATCTCTGATAATAAGTATAATGATAATGTGTTCCTGTTTTAACATGAAGCTTACAAAAAAAAGTAGCTTGCTCGTCAGACTCTATGACTATGCTTGTACATTGTAAATGTTTGGCTTTCAGGAAAGACAGAACTGATACTAAAACTTGGAAAATGAAGTGTTGTGGGATGAAAAAAATTAGGTGAAACATTCTCACCTGACATGATGGTAGTTTTGACAGACCTGTACTAAAATTGGATCTATCAGCATGTATGGGTTTTGTCATGTTTCTTTCCACTTTGGAATTGCTGCCTTTTAGAGTCAGTGAGTAACTGAAGTATGATGCCTACCATAGTTACGAAAGTTGCTGTGCTCTGGGCTAATAAAGAATGATTTCAAGATCTTCAAGCATTGTTTTATTCACAGGAATATTTTTTAATATAATTTAGCAAATTATATTAATTAGACAATGAATTTGGGAAAAAAAATACAGTATTTACTTTAAATGAGAAATGGGCACTTAGAAATTTCTGCATGATTTAAACAACTAACATAAAGATCACTTTTTCTAAAAATAGAGACAAGTGGAATGCAAGGGCAAAACAATACACAATATTACCCGGCATCATTCTATACATAAGCTGTGAATCGTAAGGTACTGTAAAAAATATAGTTTGTTGTTCTCCAGTCACACTACAGTGTAAGAAACCTTACTCTTCCAGAGAATAATTCACTTACTTTCTGCATGAAGATAAACCAAAAATGCAAGGTTTGGTAAAATGATCAATAATAGCAAATAAGGGGACATGGTGACCCTGAGAAAAGATAAAAGAATTTTTCAAACATTTCCTGTGGATATTCCATATTCTTCTATTTTTTTCTGTTTTATGGAGTCGTATTTTTTTATAAGACTGTTCATTCACAAGCTGTACAGGCTATACATAGCAGTGTTTACTGCTATAATAACACCTCAGCAGGTACTTTTTCCTTTGCACATCTAAGCCTGTCTAGTCCATTTTACACTAGAAATAGCTCTGCTGCAACTGTTGAACGTGACCAGTTCAACTCCTACGCACTCTCTGCTCAGAAATACAAACTCTTCTCTTCCTGGACAATTTCCCTGACATTGCAGGTGTCGGTGTTTTTGGAAGGACACAGTATCTCAGAGAGAGGTGCCATTGATAAAGTGGAAAAGGGATTATGAATATCAAATACCTATATGGATATGAAACTTTGCTTCCATCACATACCACTAAAGAGTAACTCGTGTATATAGTTGCTAGTGGGAACAATATAAAGACAATATTATGTTTTCAAACAAGGTCTAGAAACACTTCAGCATCTGTAGATTGGGAGTAGATACACAAAGGTCTATGTTCAGAAATAATATCTTTCAGTGACTGTTTTCTTTTAACAAGAATTTTTAGGGGTCTGGTGTGTTGCCGTAAAAATAAAAAAAACCACCCAAATCCCCTACAAAAGTCCTTCTTTACATAAGAATGTTGATCCTCTTTTAAAGCAAATAAAAAGTCCCCCCCAAAAAAACTTAGAAGAGTAATCATAGTTTACAGGCAAGTTATTTGGTTGGGTCAATTCAGTCAAAATAGTTTATGATTAACTTTTCCTTTTTTCACTTTTTCTCAATTTATATAAGAAAATTAAGGTCTAAAATTAAGCTTTAAAACTGAGGTCTTTTCACAATGAAAAGAAAAAGCCCTTTTTAAATGATAACTTAATGTTACTCCAAACCAATAAGCATTAAGGATTATTTTTTTTCCGTAGGAGAAGATAAACTGAACCTCATGTGGCATTCACACTGTTTCTAACCAACACAAGTGCATTGCTTTCTCTTTATTTAATCCTTATTTAGGTGAATATATGCAAGATTATGGTTATGTCCTTAACAAACAGAACAGCAGGTAGATCTAAGTCTTTTATTAAAAAAATAGAACACTAACAATTCAAAGCACAGAGATGACGATTACAGGTTCTGTAGATGTGGAGTAATGGTCTGTGACTCTCAGATAATCAAATATGACAATCCTCAACTTACTTTCAATATAAAACGGGCAGCATCGAACATACAGTACATTGATATGCTTTCCCAGGCTCTATATACTTAAACTGCAGGAAAATCACAGCTGCTTGTTTGAAGGGTTTTTGTTTTCAAGCTAGCTGACACCATACAAAATCAACTCTTGATTGCTCAGCTTGATATTCCACTTGTTTTTAATCTTTCAATGAACAGCAGTGTACATGCAAAGTAATGCAGGGAAAGTACATCAGTGATTGATTCTGTGTTCCGAAGTGTGAGATTAAAAAGTATTACAGAAAACATTTGCCTTTTTTGTGGGATGACAGAATGATTTTAAAATCAAAAGTATTTTGTAAAATATGGCAATATTTTTGCTTTTATTCTCAAAGAACTAAATATAATAATATTATTTTCCCTATAATGATATTTATTCTTATTATGAACTCATGAATATAAGTCTTTGCTGGACATTTTTGATGCGTGAAATTGGCAGCATCATGAATGTTTCTTTTGTATGATGTGAGATGAACTGAAGCAACAAGACTCAACTTCATTTTATAATGGCAGATTCAGAATTGTCAGCTTTGCAATTTTTTATTCATAGTTTGTCTAATAGTCTGCTTGAATATCAGAGTCAAAGCATTGGAGTGGGATTTTTGCATTTGCATCCAAACCACGTAGCCCAGATATGATGGTAGTTTAGACATGTGACTGAAACGCCTTGATGGTATTTTGAGCACTGCATCCAAAATTCTTCTGTACAGACATTTTAAACAAATATCATTCATCTCCTTAACTTTCTTTAAAAATGTATTTTGAAGCCTTGTCTCACAATTGAGTTTCTGATCAAGGGTTTAAGAAACCTTTGTTATCAACTTGAAAGCTCTTAGGAAAGTTCAGGTTTCTGTAAAGCAACTAACTCTCATGTAGGAACAATTTCCTTGCTTCCCAGTGTGACTTTTCGTAATGAAATCTGAGATTCACCAGGGGATAGCAACTAAATGTGAGCTGCAGATAACTAGATATATTTTAAAAATAATTTCCAGAGTTAACATGGGAAGGAAAAAAAAGCAATGAAATACTGAATCTTTATGAGCAGAAGGTAAATCTGAGCCATGCAGGAGTTTAACATATCCCTGTGGTGCAAATGAAATGTTTTACACAGCAATTTAAACTTTAAGAGACAGACCATGTTAGCCTTGAAAGGCTCAGTATGTCCTGAGTCATCCGGTCTTCTATCAAGAGCCTGAAGTGATGAAAAGTGGCAACATCTAAACCTTGGCCCTCTGCAGAACGAGTGTTTCAGGCTCCTGTTGTAACTGTCCAAGGTGCTGTTTGACAGCTTCTGAAAATGTTAATAAACAGTAGGCCTGTGATTGTCAGTGATAGAAACTGTCACTCTCATTTTCACTAATATATTATGACTCTATACGTTCCCATCACAATATGCCATTCCCTTACTTTTAATTCTTTTCATGTCAAGCATACTTCCAGACATACCATTAATTTCTGTGTATTTGAAACGCTGATTCTTTATTAAAATGTCTACTATGTTATTCAAGGCAACATTTTCAACACGAATGCTTTTAAATGGAACTATTAAAGACAAATGTATGACTCTAAATATTCTGATTTTTATAAAAGATAGTCACTCCTCAACAAGAATTGGATGCCTTTGAAGAAAGCAGCAAGAGAAGGAGGAACAAGTGTGGTTTGCATGCAGTTAAGTAAATGGAAACTGAAAACTAAGAGGGAGATATGCACAGGAGAAAGTATAAGGAAGAGGGGAAAGACAATAGAAAAGAAAATCTAGAGTTTACAACAGAGTAAGAAAGTGCTAGTGTAACAAAAAGAGAAGCGACTCCCGTGCCTAAGTACTTACCAGACTCTATTAAATTTTTTTGTAGTACCATTCTCACCTCTTCATTCATATTGCTTGCCAGCCCAACCTCTAAGCACCATGTTTTGCTTGATACTTCTGTCCCTTTTAACTGTCCTCCTAGTTCTTTCTACCAGCCATCCCTCTGACCTGTTAGTTCCTCATTAGGACTTCTTGCCATGTGACAAACATAGAAGAAATCTTAGAAAATGCCAGAGTGAAATAGATAGGTTTTCTGAGAGGCTGGCATGTAGTGCTCTTGTGAATGCTTTCTTGCTAACCGTCTGCATTATTGCTAACACAACACTTGCAGTAAGTTTCTTCTAAATGTCTGAATTCTTTTAAACCTCATGAAAAAAAGAGACCAAACTTTACAGCTGATGGACTTCACCAATACCAGTCAGATAATGAGACTCTAGTAGAAACATGTGTTGATTTGTCCATTCTATAGACAGGTTTGGTTGTGTACATAACAGTTGGAGATTACTCATGTATACGTGTTTCTTTCTAAAATCTATCATTATTTCACTCTGAATTAAAAGTCCTGTAATTGGGTTCCTAAAAAGTATCATATTGATTTCATGGCTGAAATTCAGTTTTATACCCTTTGTGATCCTCACTGTCTGCCTCATAACACTGAGCGCTATCAGTAACAGCTTATTTTTTTTCACACTACGCTAATTTTATGGTTGATGTCGTCTACATGCAAATCTTGCTGGAGTTATTTTCTCTTTTAGTTTCTCAGAAGCAAGAAATTCAGAATGTGAAACATTTAGAGGCATAAGGTTAGCTGCATGACACATTTGTGAGATCTACTTTTCCTTTGAAACAGCTCAATTTTTATTAGATTTCATGAAGCACTTGAAGTTATTTGTGCCCTACATAACACAGCTGCATGGTACCTATAAAATCAGAAGATAAATGGAACGGGTTCTAAATATTGCAAATTACATTCTGATATAAAATCAATGTCTCTGAAATTCAATTATTAAAATCTTGTAACCTTTCAAATGTCTATAAGGACAAGCAGAACAATGTCTGAAAACATTAAAGTATTTGAAAAGATATTTGTATCATTCCTTACTGCAAACCAGAGCTAAATTCATCCCTGAAAATCACACTAGTAATAAAAGTAGGGTTCTTTTTATTGCTATGTATTACTGTTTTAGACACTTGTAAAATGAAAAAAAACCCATTACTATTCTGCATATTCTGAGAGCAGAATATTTCAAAAATTATGGATACTTCTTGCTGCATTGGACGATTGCATTGTACACTGTGTAATTTTGACATGAATCAAGCGATGCAGTATGGTGTTAATAAAAACGTGTTGCTTTATTGTCCATTTTGTACTGCAGTGTTCAGTCTCACAGGTTCTCATTGCAGAAACTGCAAAGGCTGTCTTTTTTCTGCCATTCAGTCTTTCACAGCTCTTTATTTTGCAGGAAGCTGCTAAGTAAAAGCGAGAGACCTTAGAAATATTTTTCAGGATAGGTAGCCCAGATAGAGAGTTCTGAGTTATGGCAGTTTACCAAGTATTATGGTCAAGACCTGAAGCACTAAAAGAAAGCTGTTTGTTTGTTAAGCATTTTACATTTGTGTGAGACATTCAAAAGACAGACACATCTGACACATTTGTAGGATGAAAAAATGTGTCCAAAAAAGCAAAAAGCCTTCGTGTAGTTTACCTCCACCTCTTCACAGGGAATTAGAATTTGTGTATACTTTTTATATTAATTATTTTGAGGGAATTCGTAATTTTGCATTGCCACTTTCTGTTCAGAACAGTTTCTTACCTACAAGGTCACAAAATTTGATCTGACTCAACAAAGAGGCGGTATTACTGAGATCCAAATTCTGACACCTTTTTGTTTCCTCTGGTTATTTGTTGATTCAGTGGGAATACCCTGGGGTTGAAATCATCAGATTCTTAGTTATCTTGCCTGATGAAGTTGTCCTTGCGAACATGTCTAAAGCTGCTTGCAGACTATCCTGGCATTACAGTGTAGCAAGGAATATCACAGGAAAAGGGAATTTGTCTGTTTACCATCATAAAAAATAAGAAAAGAAAGAAAAATGTGGAAAGAAAAGGGAGAGGGCAAATTGTTGAAAGAAATAATAATGGGGACCAGAAATTCTTCTGGTGTATAATTTATGATTATTCCAGGGGAACATTAGCAACTCTAAGAAGCCTTTGGTGTACCAATGTAGTTAAAATCTTAAATTATAACTAAAACTAAAGAAAACATGAGCACAGCTTCTCTATGTGTTTAAGGAGCAATGTCTTCTCCATTTATTATCACAATTAAGATGCTACGTGATTTGCACAGAATAATTTATGTCTCCTTCGCATGAAATGCATGCATTATTTTCATTCTTAACCCCTTGAAAGCACTTTTGTGAGTCAAAAAAAAAGAAGAAAGTATATTTTAAAGTGGAACTTCTTCACAGTGAAGTCAGTAATAGTCTTGCATTCAGTTCTGCAGGGCCAGTTGTTCACTTACCTATTTTCCTAGTTTGTCCACAGGAAAGAGAAGTAAAACTAAGGATTTGTGCATGAGAAGAGAAAATTACTGGTACCTGGAACTTACAGGAAGAATACTGGATGTTTTTGTGGTGACTTGGAGATTGGACATCACATATCTTTGATGTAAAGATTGATAGTGTTATCCCAGAATGCCTTGGTGTGTGAAATAGTGGTTGCTGACCATCAAAAACTGTCATGGCTTTACATGATCTGATCTTCTAACTGGAGATTTCTTTCCAGCTTATTAGCCTCATTAACATTTTATCCAGATTGAATATATGTTCTGATGTGATTTGCCTCCTATAACAGCATATGTGAAGATACATAATTTCCACCAGTCATACCTTGCATTTCAGTCATAATATAACATAATTAATGAATTTCTGCTTTAAATGTTAATGAATCCATATCAGAATTGGAGGATCAGACAAATTTTAATATTTCTCAGATATCAAGAGTTATAAAAGATGTACAAGTAATTTAATGCAGAATGCCTCTTTTTAACGTAAGAATGATCTGTGTCCTTTATGATTTATTGATGTATTTGTGTTGGTTTAAGCATTTCTGGGAAACAAAGTGATTTTCACATGTATTTTAAGTTCAAAGCGGCATTTTACTATCTCTTCTGATTTCTAGAGGTATGTTAACCATTTAGTTTCTTCAACGCATTCATACTACAGACCCGTATATTTATACTTGACACAAAAAATAAATTCTGGATTAACAGTAAAACAATATATACTAATTTAGCTATTTTGTGGTATTTTCTTAACTTTATAAAACCATACATCCTGTTTTCCAGCTGAGCAGGTGTCATGTGCATGTATTATGAAACAAACAAGACAAATATATTCTGTCTTGTTTAAATTTATCATTTTTGTTACGGACCTTATGTTTGATTCATACGTTCATAACCACCCTCATGTATTTTCTTTAATGCACTACAAATTCATTAGTTCCTCAGTTTCTAGTAAAGCAAAGTTTCACAAATAGAACTAAAAATAAGTGAACATCTAAGGATCTACAAATGTATTTCTACCTCCTTCAAAAAAATATAATATTGCGGAGGTGGGGAAGAAAATTACTTATGAAATAATAATACCTCAATATTAATTTTTTTTATTATCTCTTGTTCCTTTGTTAGGAAGCATGATCCTCAGAGTGTTATCTCACTGAAGATGCCTCATTAGCAAAATAGAATAGTAGAAAAATCTTTAAACCCTATCTCTGCCTTACCTCCCCACTGTGAAAGAGCTCAGAAGCTGGCTAATTTCCAAGAGACACTTAAGCAAAATATACATGAATAAGCAATTACCGAGCAAGTAATTACTCCTTAACTGTGCAATTTTGTGTGGCAGGAGTGCCATTGTTACAGCAGGAGAGAGAAAAGGGCTGTAATGCAAAAGTTTTATAAGAACTATCAGTAGCATTATATTCATGGAAAATTTTACCATGTGTGGGTAAATGATCGTCCTAATTACATTTCTTATATCCATCATAGAAGTCTCATTATTCCCTTCTGCTCCTCCATCTGTCTCTGCCCATCTGTTTTCTCTTATGATTGGCCTGTAAGATCTTTGGGGCAGGGACCGTTTTTTATTTCTATGTACAGTATCTAATTAAGGGGATCCTGGTTTACAACTAGGAATTGTAAGCAGAAGAATAAAACAAATATTTCATAATAGAACTTGTATATCTAAGAAAATAACCTATCATCAATTATAAACAAGACCTCAAGACTTCAGATTTCAAGCGAATTAAGGGATCTTCTTTAACGTACACATAACGTGATTTCTGGTTAACTTGTGTCTTAATTCCATATGTATTTTTCCTTATGTCCAGAAGTGCACAATTCACCATATATCTTTTCTATCTCTAAGTCTGTCAGAGTCAAATTGTCACAGAATTGTATGATTATTGGTGTTAAAGCATTCATCCAGAAAACATGAAATGCAAATGATCCTTTGGATCTCTCTACCTAGTCTCCTGGTCTTCTCTGATTACAGAATGCTGGACAGCATACATTTCCAATCGATCATCAATTACTCAAAACCTCCAGGTTTTGTGCAGACATAGAGATTCTAGTCTTTGCCTCAGCGGGACAGGTTTCTGCCTGGAGTCTGGAAGAATTTCTCTCTCTCCTGCTTTGGGATTATTGAGGTTTCACTGTCTCACAAAAATGTTAAAACAGTCTGAAGAACAATCTTGTATTTCCCTCTAAACCAGTCTCATTTAAAGAGTGATGTGGAATCCTTAGAGTAGTGAAGATTTTATGAATAAAATACTTGTGGAATAAAAATATGAATGTTGATAAAAGTATCAAGTTGCAAGTCTGTTGATGAAGAAAATGGAATTCAATGGTATTTTTAACATATATTCTTTTCATAAAATCAGATTCTTTCTGTAGTATGTGTAAACTGAGTATTTAGGATTGAACTATGTTCTCCTGCTAGCTCATCCTTTGCTGATTTTTGTATACGTGTGATTGCATAAGGTCAAAAAATCGATATAGAAGCCATACAGAAATTTTAATTTTAGGATTTGCGTAATCTATGACATCTACCTTTTTGTATGTTTGCTAGTTAGTAAGCCTTATACCAACACTCCTAACTTGTCTAATTAGAAACTCATATTTCCCTGTGCCTGAATTCCACACAAGTTTTGTTTAAAATTTCATTAATCATAAAAGATGCCAAAGGAAAAATTTAAAGTTAAAGAGTTTGTAATGGAAGCAAGAACAGTTGGCATTTTGAGTGTACGACAGAGGCACAACTTGCAGATATCTTGAAAGCATGACTAACAGAAAACCAAGTTGAGGGTCAGTAAACAAGAAAGCTTAGTCCATGGCAAAGTAATTCTGCTTAGTTTACCCTTTAGTGAAAGGTATTTGTAACAAGTCAAATCATCTCACTTTTGCATTAAGCTGGGCATGTCTATAGGAATGTTTACCATGACTGCTCCATTAATGAAAATATATTGCATGCCTAAGCCCCTGCTATCTAGTACTGTTGACATCTGGTGACTATTAATGGTAATTCTGTGGTTATAGTTACCTTGCAAGTATTTATATGACTTTGTCAGTTATATAAGAACAACTACGGCTATAATTTCTACATTATATAGTATTTTCTACATATTATTTTACTTTTAATTTTATGAAAGCTCCATGCCAAAATGTGTTTTAGCCAATCTCTGGAAAGTTTGGATATGTATTTTTAATCTTAAAAATGTAAGTGTTGTTCGCTGTGTCTCCACAGTGGAGTGATGCCTACCAAAACGCATGCTGGAGTCCTGATCTTCTGATATTGAAACGTAGAGGACATCCCCTCTTATGTTTTCCTGTCCATTCTGGTTTTCCTTCAAATGGAAACCGGCATGCACCCAGTGGTTTACAGTCAGCTTTTCCTCAATAAGCAGTTAAGATGATGCAATAAGTCAGACAGCAGGGTTACAACTCACATGGATTTCTTGACTCTTTGTAAACAGAGACATGATCTGCCTTTCTCACTTCTGTCTTGGAAGCTTTTGGGGTGCCTTAGGTTTTACAAGACTAAGTAACTTCCCCAACTAAGAAAGGACCTTAGCCAGCCATTGTTTTAAAGGTGGAACATAAAAGAACATCCAAACAGTGCCTAAAAAGCACAGTAATAGCCCCAGCAAGTGAATCAAGAAAGTGCTAGTGTTCTTTAAGATTACAAGGAAAAAAATATAAGAACTTAAATAAAATCACATTATAATAAAAAAAACCACTTTGTCCAGGAAAAAGAATACTTTCTAAGAAATATCAGTCTGAAAATATTTTGTGCCATAGAAGAGGATTTTAGCCAGTCTCAATTCACTATTTAAGAATTGGGTAAATAAGTGAAAATAGGGATACAGCAAAATGCCAGCTATATTATTGTATTGATGATATATTGGTAGTAATAGGAAACAGGTGAAATAGATTCACAATTTATGATACATATCGTTTAGCACTGTTCACAAAGTATTATAAGAAAATATATTTATTTAATATTTAAAACAAAGAAAGCAGCCTAATATTCCTTTTTTTCCTCAGGTCACACTGTTTCTTGTGAGTATGTATAGTGCATATGGAATTCTATTCCCTTTTCAGTCCACCTGATTTTCCATAAGTATGTCAGAAGCAAATTATGCCTCTCAGCTTTTGGTATATAAAACAAAACCCCGAAAACCCCAAACAGTAGAATAGCTTAGTTTTAATGTAAGTACAAAAAAACTTTATATTTTATGTAAACACAAGACATTTCCTGGTGCTTTCCAGAAAGAAAATCAAGGTTATTTTTAGCCATCTTTATTTTTATTTAGGTGTTTGTAAAAAAAACCACAAAACATGTCAATCCTCCTTTAAGAAAGAGAGGACTACAGAAATAAAAACTATAATTTCCTGCAATATATTGTTTTGCTTATTTCAATTTAACAATGGAAAATGTTTTATACCACACTTGTGTAGATGAATTTTCAGTTTATAACTAATGAAAGGTAAGTGATTAAAGATAAAATAAACAATTGAGTATTATTTTTTTGATTTCTCACTCTCTGAACCTCTGTGATTTGTCTAATAGTATAATCTAACCATGTAAATTATGATTGATTCTTTCTGGAGTGACTCAAAAGGAATCAAACCTGTAATAATTAATTCAAGATGCTGATACCATAAACTAACTGTGAATAATTCATTTCACTTCATTGTATGTTGTGCTGATGAATAATCATGAACTATCTGGAATTCACTACCTTATAAATATTTATGAACTATTGTCTCAGTGTGTTTCATGATTTCAAGTCTGTTTAGATTCCTCCAAAGGAAGAAATAAAGATGTGTACATGCAAAGTGTGAAGCTGAAGAAAGGTGGATAACAAAGATTTCTAATTACTTCCAGAAAGTTATTTCAGAAATGACAAAAGGCCAGCAGTCTATCAGTTTATTTCTTTGAGGTGATTATATAAATAGAAGGACAAGTATTAGGTCATAGTAAAGCAACTGTCTTACTGAAAAACCCAGCTTGATTCTCTGATTGTTCATGTATTTGTACCTTTATAAATTGTAAAGGGAATAATCTGTCATCAAAACTTTATGTATTTATGGCAGCAACCTGAAAATTTAAAGTGAAATTTTCAAGAACGTGAAACTGAATTTCTAGAGGTTAATTTGGTTTAGATGTAAGGTATGTCTATGTGTCACTTCACTGCCTAGCGTGTTGTCTTTCATAATCAAGGCAAGATCATTGTTTGTTTAAAGTTGTACTGCACAACTCACATCTTTTCCTGTGATGTCCTTGTAAATTATTTTAAATGCGTCATTACATAATTTTTCAGTTTTTCCCATCAGATAAATATCCTCTTTAACTACATATAAATAACTACATCCTTTTAGCAGCAGTTAAGAGTGTGAAACCTGTTTACTTTTCATATGGTATCTGGCTGCACCTCCTCTAAGAAGATGGAACCAAAAGTTAATCCTCAAGCAATTGCAGGAATTATTTTGTTGGCTCAAAAAATATTTATCCTAGAAAAAAAAATGCCCTTATTTTCACTCCAGTGAATCACTAAATCACTTTGGTGGCATTTAAAATCATTTGGTTTACTTACTCTTAATAGCACATGAAACATCATATTTGATACTGCAAGATTATCAAAATGTTGTTTATTGTACTACTAAGGTATTGAGTTCCGTCTTAAGAAGAAAGGTAGGATAGCAACCTGTTTGGGGTTAATGAAGAGCTTAATGATCTCCTGCTGTGACAAAGAACTCGCTGGAAGCAGCTACTCTAAAAGGAGAGGTTCTGGTAGCAGGTGAGGAACAGGTGTTGAGGTGTCATAAAAGGGGGATTCTTGTGAGGAGGGGATTTGACTTAGAAAGGTTATAGTGAAGAGTTAGGAATGGTTGCCAGATGTCTAATTCAGCTTTTGGTCTTCCTTTCAGGAGAGAGGAGGTGTTTGTACTGATTCTGTTTACTTCTGAAAGGCAAGCAATGGCAAAGATGTCAGGAGTTAAGGCATAATGGAGTGCTGAATACCCAAAGGAAGTTATTATTTTTAATTTCCTGCCTCTATAGGAGAGGAGAAATATTAAATGCAGTATGTTAGCTGTGGCCTAGGGCTTTCAATGGCTCCTTAAGGTACAGCTATTCTGGGAGGTTCTTCAAATCAGATTACAGCTTCTCATGCTGATGGAATTATGACCATCTACCTGTTACTGCACACATCAGTTGCTTGTGGATGTGATCACCAGCTGCAGATGTGAAGAAGATAAACGGCCTGTCTTATGGAAAAATAAGGTACTATTGCAATAATTTAACCATGATAAATGCAAAGATCTGCTGACATGGATCAGATAGTGCAGAAGTGCTGTGGGTGTTGACTGTTCTTTTCTGCCTGAGCTGAAAGAGTTTGTCCACAGCTCTGCAGGGTACAGTGCGGGGAGTCTTGAACAGCTGTGTAGGAGTGATGAAGTGCCCTCTGGGAATGAGCAGTTCTCTAAACCTGTTGTACAATTTCTGATGACATTAATAGCCCCTGTCTTATGCTGGCCTAAAATCATGTTGGCCTAGTGCTTCCGGATGTGAAGAACAGAGAAGCGAAGGTATACTGGCTATGAAAGATTTCTTTGGGTTTGGGGTTTATGTTTGTTTTTCTTGTTCAGTCACACTGCTTGATTATTTTAAAGAATGAGTGAATTTAGTGAATCATAGAACGGTTTGGGTTGGAAGGGACCTTAAAGACCATCTAGTTCCAACCCCACTGCCATGGGCAGGGACACCTCCCACTAGACCAGGCTGTTCATACTCCATCCAACCTGACCTTGAACACCTCCAGGGAGGGGGCATCCACAGCCTCCCTAGGAAACCTGTTCCAGTGCCTCACCACCCCTCATTGTGAAGAATTTCTTCCTAATGCCTAATCTAATTCTCCCCCCTTCCATTCCCCCTCATCCTATCACTACACGCCCTTGTAAAAAGTCCCTCCCCAACTTTCTTGTAGGTCCTTTTCAGGTACCTGGAAGGCTGCTCTGATGTCCCACCAACGCCTTCTCTTCTCCAGGCTGAACAACCCCGACTCTCTTAGCCTGTCCTGATAGCAGAGGAGCTCCAGCACTCTGATCATCTTCGTAGCCCTCCTCTGGACCCATTCCAACAGTTGTCTATTTTTCTTATGTCGGGGATTCCAGAACTGGACACAATACTCCAGGTGGGGTCTCACAAGAGCAGAATAGAGGGGAAAATTCACCTCCGTTGACCTGCTGGCAATGTTTCTTTTGATGCAGACCAGGACATGGTTGGTCTTCTGAGCTGCGAGCACACTTTGTTGGCTCATGTTGATCTTCTCATCAATTAGCCCCCCAAGTCTTTCTCTGCAGGGCTGCTCTCAACCACATCATCCCCCATCCTGTATTGATACTGGGGGTTGCCCCAACCCAGGTGTAGGACCTTGCTGTTGGCCTTGTTGAACCTCACAATGTGCACACAGGCTGGCTCCTCCAGCTTGTCCAGGTCCCTCTGGATGACAACCTGTCCTTCTGATGTGATCACTGCCCCACCCAGCGTGGTGTCATCTGCAGACTTGGTGAGGGTACAGTCCATCCTGCTGTCTATGTCATCCATGAAAATATTAAATAGCACTGTTCCCAGTACAGACCCCTAAGAGACACCGCTCATCACAGGTCTCCACCTGCATATCGAGCTATTGACAACTACTCTCTGAATGTGACCATCCAACCAATTCCTTTTTCACTGAACAGAATCAGAAACAACAAGTTATTTTGTCTGTGCAGCTACTTTGTTTCACACACAGCCTGGACATGCTGCTGTCCCAGCCCCTCATAGTAATCTGAAATTTGTTTAAGACTTTGTGGGCTTGTAAACAAAATCGGAGGCCATGAAAGTAAGGTGAACAGAGCACAGCCCAGTGAACGCACCTGTGGTTGAAAGCCTGCTGTGTTATTCTTTTTAAGCTGTGATGCTGGGGTCCTCCCTGAAAGTGTCACAATGAATTGGGTTTTAATGGTGTTACCTAGGTAAAAAGCTGCTGCTTTTGAAGGTATTAGCCATATTAAAAGTTGCTGCCAGATTCGATCTAAACTGATGTACCTGAACGGCAGGAATCTGAACTGGTTCTTTACCTGGAATTTAAAATACTGGCTGTATGTTGCACCATTTAAGGCCTATTCAGATTAAATTATACAACTAATAAAAGGAACTTTTTGGTGTGTCAAAAAGGTAAGGTGGCTCATTTGATCTAAATCCGGAATCTGAGGACGGGGTAGGGGAAAAGGAAAAGTCTATGCTGTGTAAGAATTATAGCAGTAAAAATAACTACAGAGGCCAGGTTGCCATTTATCCCTGCTTTAACTGTGAAATCTGCCTTCCAAATCATCAGGGATGTACAAGTCAAATTTAATAGTAACTAAAAATTTTTAAAAGTACAGATTTTTTTATCTCAGTTTATAATCCTGTAGATTAAGCTCCTCCCGTGTCACCCATTATCCTTTCCCACAGCATTAGCAAAGTTAAAAATGCTTGTTCAAGAGGGCTGTTAACAATGTCTGTTTCTCCTACTGCTGTGAGTAAACAGTATTTGTTTCCTGGTTTCTCTAAGGACTCAATCTGTCCTTTCTTCAGTCCTTTCTTGTCCTAGTTAACTGTGTGTAAAAGCTGATTCTGGTCTTTTTATTGTTTATCTTCAGCACTTTCCCTGTCTCAGTAGCAAGGTGTCTCTTATACTCTACTATCTGGTCTCTCAAGCAGGTGCCTTCCACACTTAACAAGGTAAACTCTGAACAGATAGGTTGGATTTTTTTCCACTGTATAATTTTTTTTTTTTCCCTTTGGTGTTAGTTGCCTTTTATACTAGATGTGGAAACAGAACTTCAGTGGTATATTTAGAACTTTTAGAATAAGGTTAATTCCCTTCAAACTTTTCCACCTGAACATTTTTTGTTAAAAAAGTCAATGTGATTATTTCTAGTTAAAAAACAATTCTTAAATGTTTATAACAAACGTGTTAACGCTAGTATCTGTGCCAAAGAATGTCAATGTCAAATGTGTGATTAAAGTTGTGAGGTACTGCTAAAGGACTCTTCGCTTATGAACAGTCAATGAAATTCATGGGAAATATCTGTAAACATAAATTAAAAAGTTTGTTTTGGTTAACAAAAGCTAATGTGTTAGATTTTTACGGTCTCTGAATTACATTTTAAATACCCTGAGTGAGGAAACTACTATGCTTAAGTTTTAAGACTGTTGGAGCCACTTATACTTTTCCTGACACATTTGCTCCACCACTGTTTTGCAGGGATACTTAGAGAGTCAGTCTGCAACTGTGGATATACTCTTTGGTGAGGATTTGTGTATGTGGTTATGACAAGAACTGGAGTCTAGCTACCTTATTACATCCTGTTACTTTCAGAGAGTTCAAAAGAAAAGAAGTAATTTGGGAGGCAGAAAGAGAGAGTAAATTGTGTTATGAGGGTTTTCACAGATGGAGAGATATTTCTAGTGGATTTCAGGAGACCTACAAAATTATTCAAATCTTGGTTCTTATCATTCAATGTAAGACTGTTTAATGCCTTTGCTGTCCATGTTTAACGCACGTACCTTTATGCAATGTTTTATCAAGGAGAAAGAAAAACCTGCAAAACCAAACAAAACTTGTGATGAAAAGCAAGAGGAAAGAAAAAGCACTTTTGGACATAAGATTTTTTTATCAGTTTTGGCTGAGCTGGAGTTAATAGCAGCTTCTGCATTGCTATGTTTTGGATTTGTGATCAAAACAGTGTTAACACAGGGATGGTTTAGCTGTTGCTATGTAGCAGAAGTTCAATAGTTTTGTCACGTATGGCCCATAAGTATATTGCTTTAGGGTTATATTTTTCACAGGTGAAAATAATTCTCATTTTAGAGATAGATAGATAGATTTCATAGAGCTAAAGAAAAGTAGAGACAAATTTTGAGCCAAGAAAATGAGGACAGTAGAATCTGTGGGTGATCATTGCTCTTGAAAATCCATCCAGTAATTTGTCATGCTAAATATCACTTTAGTTAACATCATCTAACTGAAGTTTAAGAGCCTCCGATTCTCTGCCACAGTTTAAAGCACTTTGGACACTTAAGGTTACAGTTAGAGGCTTCATAGTTCTTCAGAATCCTACTAGGGTTTTATTTGCAGCTACCTGAAGTCTATAAAAAGTCTAATAGGCAGAATAAACTGCACCAAAATGTTTGCATTATTTAGCAAAAACCCCTTGAGGAAAATCTTGTTGAAGAGGAAGGAAGGCTGCATGAGGACTAAAAGAAGGCTTACAAGGAGAGCTTCAAATAAGACTTTCTTTCCTTTTCCACTTTCAAAGTACCTTTGAAGTAATTATGCAATATACCAGGAGAAAAGCAGGCATATGCTGTGAAAACGTGATTGCTCTGTTTGTACCTGCCTCTATTTTATTTTTGATACCTTTCTTCCAGTTTGGCTTTGCTGAATATGCTCACTTCTCTTATCCTGAGATTGCTAATTGTGTCACAGAACCCTCTCTTTATAGTTCTATGCTCCTAATTTAGTATGGTTTGGATCATACTCTAGAGACCTGTTCAAATATGTGTTGGAGAAAAGCTGTCACCTTGAGGAAAAAATGTTGTTTTGTCCACTTCCTAAATCTCCACTCTCTGGAAAATTAATTTCAATTTAGTTGCTCTTGAGTACAAACGCCGCAGAAGCACTTGTGGGTTTTTTTCTTGATTGATGCCTACCAGGTATTCGGGCATGTACAACTGATAAGTCATGTATCATGACTTTCTACAGTGCTTTTGGGTTTTTGTTGTTGTTTGGTTTTGTTGTATTGGTTTGTTTGGGTTTTTTTTCCCAGTCACTAACTGGGAGCTGATTCCCAGTGGGTGGAGGTTGCAGGCGCACTTAGGGACTTGGCACCAGGTTCAAATAAATGTTCATGATATTTATCACAGGAACACTGAGGTGCTCCAAGTAGCCCTTCATAGTGATAACCCTTGCCCTCTGATGGACAGGACAGTTTCTACATGCTTATTATGCTTTACTGCATAAGATACCTTGTCTGTACTGTAAACCATAGCAGAAAATTGGTCATATGTGTCATAAATATAGTTCTTACAAACGGAATGTGACAAAATTCTGCCTGGGTATTTTGCCTACTTAAACTGTTGATTATTATCAAGTCGCACAAGTCTGTGTCCCCAGTGCAAAAATAAGGTGCTACTCCTTTCCTTATGACTTGATACCACCATCCCCATGCCTCCAAGGTTCAATAACACTGTGACATGCAGAGTAGGAATATCAACTACTATTAGCTGGCGAGGGCTCTTACTTGCGTTTACCTCCTTTGGATAAATTAATAACATGTCTCATATTTCTTCCTGTAACTGCAGAATACAATTACAACTCAACACAAACTTACTGTCAAGGTGCTGCTTGGTTGCTACAGGTTGTTCACATTTCTGGTCTGTAGTTGGAAAGCGCTTTCAGTGATGGAAAGAATGTAGGAAAGATTCTATCTTACTTGAATCAAGACCTCAAGTTGTGATCTTGGCTATCAGCAGCTGAACTTTCTTAGGAAGAAGGGAAGTGTATTCTTCTGTTGTTTTAAACTTGCACATATGTCTGCCTGCTAGTTAAAAGCAATTTCATGCTGAGAGTACAGGGTGCAAATGCTTATAAAATTCACTGGCTTACTGGGTAGGGTGAAGATGTTAACTTTGAGGCACCTGAAGCCTCCAGTACTTTGGCGCTCTAAAATCTTAGATTGCAGAGATCATGTAACCTTAAGTAAGGACAACAATGTTTTAGGTTGTCTAGTCTAATTATGCATCTGTATTACTTCAGTTTAGCAATCTTTCTCACGAGAATTGTGGATAGTTCCTCCGGGTGAGACCTACAGAATGTTTTTAAACTTCTGGTTAACTCAACATTGTGAACACAACTGGTAAGACAGACATAATACTGATTGAAAATACCTATTTTCTTTTTTTCTTCAGAGTCACTGAGGAAATGTCATATTTTTGTAGTACTTAGCAGCCTGATTTTTGACTACTGGAGTGGGAGGTAAGCTTTGATGCAAGACTAATGAAATTAAATGTATCCTATTGAAATATATTAGAAGTCTGGAAATCTATAATCTAACAATTTGAGTGTCTGTTAAAGGCTCATCAAGACTCTTAATAATCTTCTGGAATTCTGAGTGGGTAAATATCTATGTAAATCCTATAGAATTCTTAAAAAGCGAAGTTTTGAATGTAAACATCACTATTTTCTGCAGAGATTTCTCAAAGGAAAGGGAAGATCAAATTTGTTCTAGTCATTGTTTTGCAGGATAATTGATCATGTGTTTTTTGATTGTTTTTACCTAATTGGCCACTCCTTTCTCCTTAAGTGCCCTAAAAAATGGCTAAAAGAGGAAAAAAAGCAAAGGTATAATTACAAAGGAAGAGATGATAAATCACAGGGCCAACCATTGAGTGTTTTCCCACAATTAATGACTGTAAATTATGAAATGTGCTTTTTTTAGGCACCAAATGATACAAATACTGGATTTTTAAGTATGTAAAGAATATACACTCAGAAGCTCTTTAAGGTGTATCCAGAGAAGGGCAAGGAAGCTGGTGTAGAGTATGGAGAACAAGTCTTATGAGGAGTGGCTGAGGGAACTGGGGCTGTTTTGTCTGGAGAAGAGGAGGCTGAGGGGAGACCTTATTGCTCTCAACAAATGCTTGAAAGAAGGTTGTAATGAGATGGGTATTGGTCTGTTCTCCAAAGTAATAAATGATAGGATGAGAAGAAATTACTTTAGGTTGCACCAGATAGGTTAAGACTACATTTTAGGAAATATAATTTTACTGAAAGGTTTGTCAAACATTGGAACGGGCTGCCCAGGGAAGTTTTCAAGTCACCAACCCTGTAGGTATTTAAAAGATGTGTAGATGTAGCACTTGTCGGCATGGTTTACTGGTGGACTTGGCAGAGTTAGGTATGCAGTTGGAAGTATATAAATGAAGCTTAGCAAAGAGCAGAAAATCTTAAGGAAGCATAAAAGTGAAATTTTCAAAAATAGCAACTTGCCTAGTGTTTTGTCACAGATCCTCATTATGAACATTTCACTATTATGCTTAGTCTACAGTCATAGAGTTAATAAATGTAAAAGATGTACCAGAGGGGCTTTACTGCAGTTGCAAGGGTCACACTTGCACAATCAAAAGTGAATTTTCTGGTTTTGTTTGTTCATTTTAATGAATATTTGGACAAATAGGATGTTTGTTGTTTTTTTTTTATTTACCCCTTACTCGCCTCTATGAGAAAGCAGGAGATGATACCCACAAAAGCATAATCAGTGCTAAACTTGATTGGAAAGGAGTGAGATAAGCAGCAATAAAGTCTTAAAAGAAACTTGAAGGTCTTTTTATTATTACTTTTAAAATAGGAGAACACGCTTAAGATTAAGATATTTACTGGGGGATTTGTGTTCAAATATACTATCTGAACCTTAGGTAGCATATCCAATTTTCCCAGCTAGTTGTTGCCCCTGTAACAAGTGAATGCAACTAGGCTACCAACAAGAATTTATTTGTAGGGATTTCACAGACAAAGGATCATAAACATAGATTCATCAAATGTAACCCTCTGTAATCACCCAGGTAAAGCAAAATACTTGTAGCAGAAATTCTAAGAAGCAATTTTTGCATCCCTTCCCACCCCTTACTAAGATATGCTTGTTTCTAAAAGGAGTAAGTTTGCAAGTTGCGATGTTGTTTTCTGCTATGGAAACATAATGATGTCTTTGCCTCTTGCCTATATTTTGAGGTTAATAAAAAGTCAAATTTGAGATGGAAAATGGAGTTAACTTCTTGTCAAAAGCAAATCTGGTTTCTTAATCTTTGCTGCCAAAATCTTTCACTAGAAATGTTTGTTTGTTTTGCAAAATGGCAAATTGCGCGACCTCCACAAACTCCTACTCTCTAGCCCTCGCTCCCGGGGTCTAATGACATTAATCGCTGTTAAAATGGAAAGTACTGGAAAGTGCAGCAAAATGACACTAATCTTGATGAAGAAAAATCATATGATGTACACAGACAGTGTTTAGTCTCATGGAAAATTACACAATAATCCCATTGACCTCTACTTTTAAAGTTGCTGTTTTGATGTCATTGTAGTGTCTGCATTCTGGAAAGCATAAAGCGGAGTTTCTTAATTAGTGTCTGGCTTTACTGAAGTTGCTATTAGGGGCCAACATTCTGCAGAAATTAAATTGTATGTGTGGTTTCAGACTAACAGTATTACTTACATTCATTAGATTACAAATCTCTCAGAAGAAATGTCACTGATATTGTTCTAGCAACTACAGTTCAAATAATGCTTGGGTTTTACTGGTCTGATAGTACAACTTTAGCTTGAGGCTTGATTTCTGCTGGGAGTGGTGCTTTCAGGTGATTGCACAAAATAGTTAAAGTAAGAATTTGTTATCATTTAATATGCATGCTCAATAACTTTCCTGAGAGGAAGCATACTGAGAAAGGAGAATACTATTTATCAGAAATTATTGGAACAGAAAGGTATGAAAAATAAATACCACTTATGTTAAAGTTGTTTTACTGAAGTATTTGGTTTACAAAACTCTGTGAAACATTCAAAGCACTTTGGGTGTCAGTGAGTCCGTGAAAAAAAACCTTAAAGCTGTGCTTCAGTAGACTGTAGGAAAGAACAGTATCTGCCTTATCAGTTCAAACTCAAAATGTTTATATGCTGTTAAACAGGTCATAATGTCAGTTAACAAGAGATGAAGCAGATATTGTTTTTATATTCTGTGGATTTTTAAGTGACTTCTGCATGTCTAAATACACATTAAATTACCTAAAAGAGGAATAGGAGGCTATCCTGTCATCCAGTTGTGCTCTATTTTTCTCTTATTTTGCCCAGAAGTAGCAGCAATGGTTACACCTGTACTTGCATTAATGTCTTGACCTATCAACTGCATGATACAGCTTATGTCTTGACTCCTGTGGATGATGAAGATATTAATTCAAAAAGCAAATAAAAAAATCATAAAACAGAAATTCTGTGTTAACTTTTTTATCAAGGGTTGCTAAATACAATCATCTTTCCTCAAGTTGTTTCTGAATGTCAGATAAATGGAGACTGGAAGAATTATTTAGAAATTGTTGCCATATAAGTGGTATGCCAATATAATTTGTAATAAACATCGAATATCTTCCTGAGCTGATGCAGAATGTTGAAATAATTAATGCTGAAAACAGTTTACTTCATCCTAGAAAACAAGAAAGTTATGAAGGAATTATGATTCACAAAGTAACAACACTCGATTCTCCTTTATAAACACAACAGCTCATAGGTTCCTGATAATTTCATGCACAGTCGTTGCAGAGTTCAGATCAATCTGGCAAACTGTGACTGGGTTAAATTCAAGAGTCATATATAAAATTATGGTTCTGTAATACTTTGAGGTATAGGGTGAAGATAATATCCATTATAAATGATTATATCAAATATATAATTGACAATATCGAATTATAAATTAAAGGCACCCATTCCTTGAAGGCAGGCCTACAGAGTTTCTTGAAAGTACCTTGCTACAGACAATTGTGTTATCATTAATGTTATTTTGAAAAGCCTGTGGGATCATAAAAGACCAGAATAAATTTCTGATGTATAGAAAACAGCATTTAGAGGTCTTCATATAATGGACAACAAAAACATGGGCAATTCTGGGTTGCAGCATGTAGCAGCTAGCTTGGCTATTGCTCAAACCAAAAGACATGTCTATGACTTCAACCACGGTGTGTGCATACGTGGGAATGACTTTGTACTGTCAAAATCTATAGATGAGCCTTTACGAGCAAGCTTCTGCCTTCTGTGAAAATGTGCATGGTAGAATCTGAGAAACAACAAACCATGGAACTGGCTTGACAAAGCTACAGAGAGTAGTTTATCTGAGGTTTGTTGGTCCTGCTTGCCATGTATGTCGGCCGAGAGCATGACCATGTGTCATCTTTTGTTGCTACTGGTACACCTACAGCACACTTCTTGTATTTGTGTGCTGAATTTTTGGGATTTTAATGCAGAAATACACAACATTACCATCCACCTAATTTGTTGTATAAGCTATCTGTAGTTGCCATGGAAACCTAACGCAAAGAAACATTTCTGGTACTTCTTGCTTCCCTTGCTTGCCTGTTCCTTTGTTTAATTCAAGTTTGATTCTTTCCATATCCTGATTCAGAGAGGAATGGATGACCATTAAAAAATAATTCTTCTTGTGATGTTATTATCCAGCCTAGTACGCAGCATGATTAGATAAAAAATACAGAAAATGAATTTTTTTAACATTATTGTAGGTTAAATATAAGTTTTTTACCATTGGCATAATTATTGATCAATGATAAACAACTGCCATTGATTTTTCTGAAGAACAAATGGTATTTTCTGGGGAAGAAATATTCCTTAAATATACTAATTTATTGGTTCATCTTTGGATTTACTAAATACTTCCACTTATACAATGTGGAGAATCCTACAATTTGGCCCCCATGAGATAAAATTTGACCATCAGCTTTCACTGATGGTTGTAGGAACTCTGCTTTTTGGCTGCTTTGACTTAGACAACAATGATGAATATTACTACATATATTAAATATTCTACTCGGAAAAATCTTTCTGTGAAGTATACCTTTCACAGGAAACATTTATTTATAGATGTATATTGTCATGTGTTCTTTAAAATTCATTATAATTTTAAAATAATACTGTCTCATACATTAAAGCATTATTTCTTGGCCTGCCAAATGGTTAGGACAAATCTTTATTAAAAAATCTCCATCACTAAAATGAAATTCTGTTGCTTGACTGGGGACTAACATGTCAAGCCCAAAACAAGAGCAGCCAGAAAAATATCTTCACTTTTTGGTCTTTGATAGCTTTCAAGTCAAATTTACTATATCTTGCTTGTGATGCAACCAAAATAGAATAATTTTAATGTACTGAGTTGCTAGAGCAACTGACAAATATTTCTTTACTCACAAAGAAGGAGACAAGAAATATATTTTCTCTTTAGTCATGGGAGAATGGAATTGTGGTTTTTTTCATTCAAACTGACTGGCTTTATTGGCAATAAAGGTATTTTTTTCTTTTAAAGTGGTTACAAGACTGCTATTACAAAAGCTTTCATCTCTTAATTCATTTTCCAAATTTTATCAATAGGCCCTAAACCACCAACCAATATAAATTGTTTCTGCCTGTTGTAGTCAGTCCACCTTCACTGTCATTCAATTATAAATTTTTCAGCAGTATTACTGTCTAAATATTTCTCTAATTCTGTTTCTTCAAGGCAAGGCTCACTATAATGGCTTTATGCTCCAGGGGATTTGGTCCCATGCACATACATTTATTCTTCCCGTTAGTATACAGGTGATGTTTTTCCAGAGAAAAGGAAATGTTCTCTATCATAAAATTTTGAATCATATTCAAGTTACTTAATATTTGGGGTTTAAGAATTGAGAAATAGGAGTCCATATATTAAAAACTCTGACATATTTCAATTTATTTTTCCAGATTCTTGAAAGTTTGGCATATCTATTACCTAATGTTAATTGGCTAATACATTAACAAGTAATTAACTGCTTTCTGGAATATTTGTAGTTGTTTCTGGGCGTGTATTTTGGTCTTTATTGGATCTGTCAGTTTCACAATCTGTTTACCTATTTATCAACATGTATGTTTTTGTTGATTAAATCTTTCCTTCCCTGTTCCCAAACTTAAGATTCTGTTTTCCTCCGATTTCTTCATCTATGCTACTCTATTCAGTTACAGCACAGAATATTCTTTCTAGTAAAGGCTTGTAGAAGCACACTTTTAAATAGCTTTTTCTTCAGTGGACCAAATACATTTAAAAATAAGTAATCTATTTTTTAGAAAAATTTTTGACCATTTAAAAATAATGTAAAAATATACTAAATTTTTCTTAGAATGTGCACTTTCCTGAGCTGCTTCCTCTTGTCAAAGGATTAGAGAGCAAAACCTGTAATCATGTTCAGTGTTTTCTTTCAGAGACCTTGGCCATGCATTTTCTGATGGATGTATCCCTCTATATTCCTCTCCCTGAACAAGGGTAAAGCTTCTAAAAGAGGAAGAGAGAGGATATCTGTCCTCATGTACTAAAAAAACTCATCTATGACAGACAGGCACCATTCTTCATGCTTGAGAAGGGTTTGAATTTTTGTCTCCTCCATACTAAAGGAAGTTATATAGACTGATTGAGTTCAGTGTTCTGTGGCTGGATTTTCAAGAGAAGAAACCAGCTTATCTGTCTTTCAGACATAGATGCTTCTTTTGAAGACTATGGATCCTGGAAGACAAGGATACCTTTTTGCAATTGAATAGAGCATATGTGCCCCAAAGAAGGTGTAGGTATTTGTGTGCAGTTTCCTCCGATATTTCTTACTGGCTATCTTTTAATCCCAGTTGGAGATCACATATTCACAGAGTCTAGGTGCCCAAGGTGGGGGTTTAGGATTCCATTTTAGCAACCAGTGTACTAAAAATATAATCTCTTAAATGGTAAAGCACTAAACTAATATGTTGATAATACATTTATTGCTTCTCACCGCAAGTTGCATGAAGAAAGAACGTTCTCCCTCTATGATTTTTTCTTGCCCTTGTAGCTCAGTAACATATAGACCATACTTTTTAACACAGTATCATCCGTCTACTTATATACTAATATTAACAGAAATATCATCGTAAAGGGGATGTGACAGGACTTTATCTGTCTAAGGGCTGGAAAGTGATCCAAAGGAGAATAGGTACAGACCTTTACTCCTGCTATGAAATCATGCTTTCTTACATTTACTAATTTTAATTATAAACTTCACTGATCTCCCACACTGGCTGTGTGGCTTTATGCATCTCATTTATTTCATCTCTGGGGACACATATGAACTGCAGTACTAGATGCTTCTGGAGAATTCAGCATTGACAAAGATATTAATCAAGCAGGCCAGCAGCTTCTCAGCCTTTGTATGCTTATTAGACCAGGGAAGAAAGGTGTATATTATTTCCTCTGAAAATACTGAATATTATGCAAATGTTCAGACAGGTACATGCTGACTTTGTTTAAAAATATATGCAAATGATATTACTTTGTTAGGTTAGATTTACATTATGTTGTTTTGCATTGAAGCTGCTATTTGTGTTGTTGCTTTAGTAGGCTTCCTTTATATTCGTACCATTTCTTCTTTTTATTTATAGGTAAATTTTAAAAGTATGTGGGGCTATTTTAAGGGCACTGGCAAAATGTAAATACTATAAATTTTTGTTTGGATCTTTAAGTCTGCCCTCCGCACTGCACTGTTATGATTTTCTGATTTGCAGCTAAGTCTATACAAAAAATACCTGCCCCAGAAAAAGCTGTTTCACCATTTAAAAGAAACACGTTCACAACTCATTCAATAACCTTCACAGAAGTTTCATTTTTAAAAGCAAATAGTAATTTTTGCCTGGTAAAGTTGTAGTCTTAAACATTAATTTTTGATTTAACATTAAATTTGAAGGCCAGAGAACCACATTCTGAGAAGTACTAGATGCTCTTTTTTTCATTTACTTTAGAGAGAGATAAATGATTCAGGATGAAGGGGTGCGGATTAACCTTAGCTTGTTGAGGTCTGTGAACATTTAGAGTAAACCTAATGATAAGGAGAAAGAAAAGCATGTGGCTTGGAAACTCTAATATGTTTTGGCACATGAAGCCTGAAATTAAAATGCATGAAATGAAAGAAATATATCCTTCTGCAAGTTCTCCAGATTTTCTGTTACTGTGTTCAATAATTGTTATAGCTATTATATTTTTAATCTCAACTGACTGCTGATGCAATTAAGATCATAAAATAGCCATGACTGACAAACACCTGGTTTGTACTTCTTAACCAAAGTGAGCAAGCATTCACATTAAAACACTTCAGTGTAGTCAGTTGCCTTACTGTTACCAAAGCATATCATATAGCCTTTAATATATTCCTTTCAACAAAATCTATCACAGTTTTCACAAAAAGAAATTTTGCTTTTCATAGGGCATTAGGTAACTATTGAAGAGAATAGATGGAGTGATCCAGGAGATGATCTGTGTAGAAGATTCCTGTTAGAAAGCCTTTTAACTCTAGTAGGCAAAGGCATTAAAAAAAGCAATTGAACCAAGATGAACTCTTAGCAGTAGTAATTAATTATGCTTTTCTGTTTTTTAAACTATAATCAGTATAACTACATATTTAAAATAATTTACCAGTGATATAATAGAGTCTTTTTACATAAAGCCTTTAAATCATGATAAAACATGATTAATGGCATTGCAGCTCACAAGTTTCCGTCCAGGAAGGCTGAAGAAGTGAAACAGTGGAGTCTGCTATATAAATTGTAAAGAAACCCAAAACATCACGATGTCAGAATGAGTGTCTGGAAAGGAGAGACAGCACATTAAAGTGCATGAAATCTAAAGAGTTCTGAAAACCAAGCAGCTTAACATCCATGGTTAGAAATTAACATTTTGCATGGCTCTCTGTCCTTGTAAAGTTTGTTTCATCTACTTTATGCCAAAAACAAGAATTCTGGCACAACATACAATGTCTTCTATATAGAAAATCCACTTGATTCAAGGAAAGAGGTAGGAACTGGACTGGCAGATAAAGAAAGATGTGTTATGGAATCTGGAGGAACTGGAGATGTGTCCTGGGTTGCATGTTACATCAGGTAGTCCTAAAATCAGTAAATATGTTGTGCTCTTTAAAAATTAATTATCCTCTTTCTTTTTTTTCTCCTATTAATTTCTCTTTTCCCTCAGAGTTTGGCCTCTATTTTTTATATCTTATGACTTTTTGTTAATTGTTGTTTTCTCTCATAGATTTCCTGTATCTTCATAAAAGTGTTATCTTCCTGTATTCTAGGCTTTTCCTCTATTCTCCCAATTTCTCTATAAGGGATTCCCAAGAAGGAACATCAGAGCACACCATGTTGTAAGCATTCTGTGAAACATACAGTCAAAATCCCTGACAAGTCCTTTATCTGCTTTTTGTGGCAGGCTTGAAGTTGTGTGTAGCATTCCAGATGTCTTTGACTTTTCCCAGGTTATTTCAGTCTCTCATTGGTATCTAGTCTGACATGCTTTGTTTTGGTTTTTCCAATGAGACAACACAACCCATTCTACCTATTTCTATGAATCCTACTTGGACATAGCAGATAGAACTATTAATATGGTCAGTATGCTTTTTCTGGAGACACATACTTGTAGATACTCTGCATATAGTTGTTCCTCTATTGATACTGGATAAACTGTGATAAATATAGTTCATAAAGAGCAGATGCTACAGAGATTCGTCCATTTTGGGTAAAATAAGAGCAACAGAGTCCATATGCACAAGAAAAACTGAAGCTGAGCTTAACATGCCAAGCATTAAGCTAACATTACTATTCATAATCTCAGCCAACAAATATGCACTTCAAATGAATGAAGTATTGATATGGTCATCTACTGTAACCATTGGAAAATGCTGGACCAAAGGGTACCCAGATGAACTTGTGAATATCTAAAGTCTTATTTCAAAATCCACAAAATTTAGACGTGGGGTTTGGTGGAAAGTTTGTGTGTGTATGTATTAACATGTACAAAATGTCATACAAAATTTTGTTTCCCTTGGTATGCATTTTCCCTTTTCTGTCCCCTTTTCCATTTTTTTTCCTTCTGCAATGTTATAGCTTTTTTTCCCCTTTTCTTCCTTCTTTACATTGCTTTTCCTGCTCTTCCATTACCTTAACCAGTACAAACACTCAGTGTAACACTAATTTGATGCTGTTAGACTCATAATATAGCCACTGATTTCTTTTGTATTTCAGCACTGTGTATAAGTAATTTATCAGTTATGTAACACCCTAAACACAAAATTCTTAATTTAAAAATTATTCTCTGAATAACCCAGTACCATATTGTTAGAAGTCTGAAACTCAGATTGGGTTTGTTCAGCAATATGTTCAGACATCTGCATAGGCAAATGCTTCATACACTCTAAAGTACTAAAAAAAAATAAAATACCATGAGTCACACTTAGTCAGATAAATAAGAGGCCGCTCATGAAAACATGAGGAAAACAAGACATATATAGAAATAGAATTTCAGGGAGAAAGTTATAGTATGCATTTGAATCACTGTTTAGCTCAAGTGCCCAGCTTGATCAGCAGCTAACTGTGGGCAGCTATGGTCCCAGCCTGCCATTCCAGAGAAAGGCGAAGTGGGAAATAAGAGACAGACTTGTGGATTGGAAACTAACCCAGCTTTAATAAAGCAACAACAATAAAGAAAATAACATTAAGTAAATTATATGTATACACACAAATGTATGAGACTGAACTCCCAATGACTGTATTTCACCACTGATGCTGCAGAGCAGGCATGGAGGAAGACTGGACTGAGTGTCAGGAGGGAGCTGCACCCAAAAACTGCATACAGTAAAACATGGGATCCAGGGTTGGGACAAAAGGACAAACGATGTCCATGTTAGACATTGGCCATTCAAGAAGAGGGTTTCATCCTTATGATCCCCCTGTTTTATACTGAATGTGACGTATATCATATTGTATATCTAGGGGCAAATACGTCAAGCAGACCGTACTCATAGGGAAGTCTGCTTCCTCCCAGGAGTCTAGGTTACGGATGTCACTAAGAAACTCCCTAGTTTGATAAGACCCACTGACTACTATCCATTACTCATCTTCCACATGGGAGGAGACAAAGCTGCAGAATGCAGCCCAGGGGCAATCAAAAGGTACTTTGGGGCCTTGGGACAGCTAGAGAAGGAATCTGAGACCCAGATGAAATTTTTCTGCCCTCCTTCCAGTCGAGGGCAGTGACATTGGAAGAAAGAGAGGGGCCCAGTCTATCAACACATGGCACCGCAACAGCTTTGGGGGTTTTGAATAATGGAATGGCCTACACAGCACTGGGTTTACAGGTATCAAATGGGAGCCACATTTCTCAAAGAGGTAGGAGGGTCTTCGGTCAGATGCTTGCAGGGCTTTAAACTAGATTTGATGAGGGAGGGAGACAGTATCAGGTTTGCCTATGACAAGCTGTGGGTTGGCACATTACAGTTAGAATCACGGGGTGTTACTATGGGCCCTTCACCTCTTCCCCTGGTGTGTGCTGGGCGCCAAAAGGGAAATAAGGTGTGTTCCACTAAGAAGGTGATATGCCCAGCTGCCCAGATCAAGTGCCTCTACACAAATGCATGCAGCTTTGGCAACAAACAGTAGGAGTTGGAAGTTGCCATGTTGCTAGAAAACTATGATATGGTTGCAGTTACTGAAACTTGGTGGGATGAATCTCATGACTAGCTATTGATGGTTACAGGTTCTTCAGAAGGGACTGATGTGAAAGGAGGGTTGGGGTGGAGGTGTTGCCCTCTATAAAGGGAAATGGATTGAGTGTGAAGAGCTGTCCTTGAAGAATAGCCAAGAACAAGTTGAAAGCTTATGGGTAAGAATAAAAGTCCAAGGTAGCAATAGGAACTTTGTGGTTAGTGTCCACTACAGGCCACTTGATCAAGGGGAGTCTGTTGACAAAGCCTTCTTCCTCCAGCTACAGGTGGCTTCACGCTCACAAGCTCTCATCCTGCTGGGAGACTTCAACCACCCTGACATCTGCTGGAAAAGCAGAATAGCAAGCTGTAGGCAATCCAGGAGACACCTAGAGTGCATAGATGGTAACTTCTTAACCCAAGTAATAGATACTCCTACATGAGGAGATCAGATACTGGACCTGGTGGTCACCAATGGCAAGTGAGCTCATCAGTGAAGTCAAGTTCAGAGGCAGCCTGGGTTGCAGTGGTCATGTGCTGTTGGAGGTCAAGGTCCTGAGAGATATGGGACAGGCAAGGATGTAGTAAGAACCCTAAGTTTTAGGAAAGCAAAATTCCATCTCTTCAGGGAGTTAGTTGGTAGGACCCCCTGGGAAACAGTTCTCAGGGATAAAGGAGCAGTACAGAGCTGGCAAATATTCAAGAATGCTTTCCAGATAGTCAAGAGCGCTCAGTTCCCAGATATAGGAAATCAGACAGGGAATGGTAAGAGACCAGCGTGGCTGAACTGAGACCTGCTGGTCAAACTGAAAAACAAGATGGAACTGCACGGGCAGTGCAAGCAGGGACAGGAAACCTGGGAAGAGTATAGGGATGTTGCCCGGCTGTGTAGGGATGGGGTCAGGAAAGCCAAGGTGCAGCTGTCGGAGAAGCAAAGAATAGCAAGAAGGGCTTCTACAGGTACATCAACCAGAAAAGGAAGGTTAAAGAAAGTGTACTGCCACTGATGAATTGAAATTCTGACCTTGTATCAACAGACGAGGAGAAAGCTGAGGTACTCAACAAGTTTTTTGCCTCAGTGTTCCCTGAAAACCACTCTCCTCACTCCTCCAGGGTCAAAAAACAACAAGATGGGGATCAGGGGGGTATAGTCTCTCCCACTGTAGGGAAAGACCAGGTTTGTGACCACCTGAGGAACCTGAACATATACAAGTCTGTGGGACCTGATGAGATGCATCCCAACGTCCTGAGGAAATTGTCTGATGTGGTTGCCAAGCTACTCTCCATAACATTTGAAAAGTTATGGCAGTCAGGGGAAGCTCCTTGTGACTGGAAGAAGGGCATCATTGTGCTCATTTTTAAAAAGGGTAGAAAGGAGGACCTTGGCAACTACTGAAACGTCAACCTCATCTCTGGGCCTGGGCAGGTCATGGAACAGATCCTCCTAGAAGTTATGCTAAAGCACATGGAGGACAGAAAGGGAATTTGGGACAGCCAACACGGCTTCTCCAAGGGCAAGTTCTGTCTGACTAACCCAGTGGCTTTCTATGATGGAGCGACCGCATCAGTGGACACAGAAAAAACAATGGATGTAATATATCCGTACTCCTGTAAAGCCTTTGACATGGCCTCCCACAACATCCTTCTTTCTGAATTGGAGGGATATGGATTTGATGAGGGATATGGACTGTTCAGTGGATAAGGAATTGGTTGTATGGTTGCATTCAGAGAGCTCGATATCCAAATAAAGGCCTGTGACAAGTGGTGTCCCTCGGGGGTCTGTACTGGGACCAGTGCTATTTAATATTTTCATTGATGATACACACAGCAAGCTGAAGTGCACTCTCAGCAAGTTTGCAGATGATACCAAGCTGAGTGAGGCAGTTGTCGCACTAGAAGAATGGGATATCATCCAGAGGGATATGGACAAAGAGGAAAAGTGGGCCTGTGTGAACGTCATACAGCTGGGTCAGGGCAAACCCTGGTATCCAGATTTCCCAGGGAAGTTGTGGATCCTCCCTCCCTGAAAGTGTTGCAGGTCAGGTTGGATGGGGTCTTGAGTAGCCTGGTCTAGAGGGAGGTGTCCCTGCCCATGGTAGGATGTTTGGAACAAGGTGATCTTTAGGGTCCTTTTCAACTCAAACTGTTCTATGATTCTATACGGAATGGAGTACTCTGTTGGTCAGTTTTAAGTCACCTGTCCTGTCCATCCAGGAATAAATGTAAGCAATGGCCTTTCTGCATACCAGTTCCTCGTTTCTTCAGTGATAATCATAAAATTTTAAGTGTTATCACTTCTAGAGACAGACACTGTCTGAAAAAAACAGGTAGTTCACTTTCAGAGAATGAAGTTACTTAGACAGGGTTTAGTTGAATAGTTAGAAAATCAACTCCACCTTAGCTCAAATTAGAACAATCATTGATATGGTAAATATATTAAGATAGTGGGCTATATTGATATACGTGAAGATTAAGTCAGTTAAAAAAGGTTTTTTGAAAAAAAACCACCAAAAAAGCATTGGTGTTAAAGAATCAGGAACGAGCCTAAATGAAAAGACATTTCCAGCCTGCTTTTAAATTCCTTTTGAAACAACACTTTTAGGAACTTAGAATCTGACCAAACTATTGTAAAGGTATATTGAAAGTGTTGGAATGTATTAGGCAGAGGTAACACTGTTTACCAGTCCAGATACATTTTTTGGACTACCCAAGTCATTTGAAGTACATTTAAATCCTCAAATGAAAACTGTTATGGAAGTAGAATACTGCTTTATTTATTAAATACTGTAGCTTAGGTGAATTTCTGCGCTTTCCAGGGAGATCATTTGCCATGCATGTTTTGGTTTAGATTATAAGGCCAGATCTGACAAGTATACAAGAAAGAATACCTCTACAATACATAGCAGCGTTGAGGCTTTTATGACTAAATGGAACACTCATTTCATTAGTAAAACAAACAGGTTTGCCTAGTTATATTTTCTTTTTAATAGCATCAAAAGAGTACCAAATGTTTTTCTTCCATTTACGTTTTCTAAACTGAAGAAAATTAATAATTTGGAATTGAATTAGTTTTCTTTGCTTAACTCTTCTTTTCGGTGAATGGAAATAGGAGATTAAGTTCATGCATTCAACTTTCTCTTTCCTCTGGAGTGATTCTTACCCTGAAATTTGACTTCAAAGAGCTGAATAAGAAAGGATGAAGTATTTGCATTGTGAGAACAATATTTTTCAGAAAGCTCAAGACATGCTAAAGTGCTCTTCACTGTGACAAAAGCATTTTTCAGGGCTGGGTGACACAGCACAGAG
Organism: Dromococcyx pavoninus; assembly: GCA_033558185.1. Taxonomy (NCBI): domain Eukaryota; kingdom Metazoa; phylum Chordata; class Aves; order Cuculiformes; family Neomorphidae; genus Dromococcyx; species Dromococcyx pavoninus. Next base: position 1,011,307 of record JAUMJL010000104.1, on the reverse strand, counting down.
GCAACAACAGTAGTTTTGTTGGCAGCAAAATGAATTAAGCATGGTTTTATAAAAAGCTCTCTCCTGGTTGAATTCTCTCACACTTAATACAGTGAAAACTGTCTTTAAAGAGTGTCCTTCCTCTTACTCTTGCCACCCCAAGGTTAGTGTTTTCATACTTTCTTTCTGGTTTTTGGGGGGTTTTTTTGAGAACTGAGCTCAGTGGGAGACATTAGCGAGTCTTTCATTTATAGGAAAAGTATTTCCATGTATTTCACAAATCTTTTAAGAACATAATACTACTAGGGTTTGTAATTCTTTGAGAAACTGGTAGAAATCAAACTATATATTCCATTGGGAATAAAGGAAAAATCTATGTATGTTTACACAGGACAAATCTCACTTTCTTAGGAAACAAGACTAAAAGGTGTTTCTCTTAGCATGCTATGAAGCTAAAATTCATGCTTTGTAGAGCCCAGGCAATAAAGTTCTAACAGCAAACTGTGGACTAAGCTGAAGGTAAAAGGAATGTAATGAATAGGTAGAACAGCTTTAATAAAAGATCCTCAGCTACATTCCTCTGCCTGCAAGCAGCTATAAGCATTCTCCTCTATCGACAAATTGTCTGACACCTTCCAGGATATAAACTGATTCTGCTTTGAGGTTAGTGTCACACTCCTCAGCTCCAGTGCAGAGTCCAGCTGAGGGGTGTTTTCAGTTCTGTAATAACCACCTTAATTTTATCAGTGCATTTTTGGAATTAACTTTCTGAAAAATAAAGATATGTCACTGTTATTGGCAGCACTGGAGGGGAGAGGAGAGAAATAAAAGCATTCAGCATGCAAGCAGCATTGCACTGATAAAGCACAAAGAAAGGCTTCAATCCCCCTAGTTTTGTCTCTATAGCTGCTCACAAGCTTTTAACACTTCAACCAGATTAACAATGTGCAGCCTTGCTGAGTGTATAGATAGCCAAGGATCTGCTTCTAAGCTCACCAGAGGTAGAAAGATGGCAGGATCCTTGTCGTAATTTCTCTTAAGAGTCTGAGTTTGAGTAACCGCAGTTAAGGAGTGGATTAACATCCTTTTCAAGTAAATCAGGATCGATGTTCAACTTCTTATGAACAGAATTGATGATTTTAGATAGGAAGCCAAAAAAGTGCCTGGTAAATCTTCATTGGGTGATCTGGGTTTCAAACCTGTAAATGGCCAGTGCTTCAGAAGCACAGGCAAGCAAATATAAGTATTTTGGACACGTCTTTAATAGGATCTTGAAGAGGGTCAGAGAGCCTGATGAAAACAAAGTATATGATGACAGTGAGGAACAGGCATGAAGGGAAAAATCTGACTGAAAACGTTTGTAATTTGTGCTGATATTGAGGAAAAGAAGAGAGGGAGGGAGTGTAAAGCAGGCTTGTTTTGTTCTCCTGTGTCATTTAATAAGCTCTCAGTTCCTAGATCTTGTGAATAAAAGGGCTGGAAATGAGATTTGCCTTATAACAGTTCTCAGAATTACTATAACTAGTTTGAATAATGCAGTTAACTCTTCTTTTTGTTGATTTGTGTAGATGAACAACATATTTTAAAGTGAAAGTAGTAATTTTCATGGTATGAGTTTTAATACCTCTGTGCTTCATTTGCTAATGAAAAAGAAGGTGGGATCCAGTCTGGGCTGTAAGAAGCAAAGACTTTGTGTTTTATTCTCTGTGAAATTGTGGATAAGTCATTAACAGGTCCACAAAACAATGTAGGTGTTTAGATCCTACAGGCAAAAGAACTGATTTGATGCCAAAGGTCTCCATAGAAACTGAGATACCAGTGAATTGATTGTTATAACACACATATATATCACAATTGAAGCAAACAAAAATCAGTTGTCATTAATGGCTGTAGGTTTTTGTGTAGTCAAAATAGAAGCCATTTAAGTTCATACTTTCTGACTTGAAAGCCTTGCTTATGTTGTTAATTTTGTTATCTTCATGTGAATTTCTTTGAAGGTATTCATATTCTACAAAATAGGTTTTTAGGTACTCAGGTATATAGCTAGATCTTAGTATTTCAATTGCTAGCTGTGAGAAAACATTCATTATGTTTAGGGTTTCTTGCTGTGAATTTTGAGTGATGTATAAAATTCGTCTCCTCTATCTTTCTGCTTTCTAGACTTCTAAGAAATGTCTTCTATTATTAATGCAATTATACTGCTTTGAATGTAATATTTGTTCAAAAGAACATACAGAAGGTATTCTTTTGAAAAAAAATTTGGTGTATATTTTTGTAGAAATTCAGAATTGTGCTAATTTCTGTTAACTTCAGCTTTATATTCCAAGATAACCAAGAGCTTATACTTGTTTCCAGCCTCTACGTGATTCTGTTCCCATAATATTGAGCTGGCATTTCTTTTTATTTTTAATTATGTGGGAATTAAGAAAACATAAGGGAACTTAGTAGGAATTCAGCTGGCTTAAGTGCCTCATCTAGTTAGCAGATCTGGGCTAAGAGTACAGCTAGAAAAACTTGTTACCTAAAATGGTGATTTAAAAATATATAAAAATTTGAAGACCTCACCATTTTACACCCTAGGAAGGAATCAAAAAAAAGGGCAGCATTTTTTTTTTTTGTAGTGTGCTTAATGTAGGAAACCCTGCCAGGTTAGCTAGTAGCTATTTCTGGTTTTATGCCAGTAAGTAAGCATTCCAGATCAATAGTTCAGAATACCCCTGAGCTCTGGGTATGCTGAATCTATACTAACGGCTAAAAAGAGAAAGCAGGGGCAAGTACTTTCTAATGGTAGTCCAGTTCACATATATTTTTTTTCTAAAACAATAGGTGTTGATAATTTTATATACATATGTTGGAAAAAATTGTTTTTCCAGTTCACTTTCTCTCAAATACTGAGACAGAACACGGCTATTACTAAAACTCAAAAAATGCTTCCTGTATTTAATCTTCAGAAGAATTCCTCTAATATTAATAGTTTTGTATCTTCCTTTAAATACAATTCTGAATTTATTGCTGTAACTTAAGCTTGTAAGAAATGGACTTTTAACTGAATGTAGCAACACTTATAATACCCACATGGGAGAACATATTTGCCTAGAGGCTTTTATGAGAAGGAGGGGTAAAAAGCTGACAGAAGTTGAACAAGCCTTTAAAGACTTTCTGGATTCTAAAAGGATTCAGCCTGTACTGGACACCCCCTAGAGACCTGTGGCAGACAGAAAGAGAGACATCTAAGAGTATTCTGTATTTCTATGGCAGATGATAGACTTTTCTGTTTAAATAGGAGATTAAAAAGTCTTCCAACACCTTTTTCTAAGCAGTCTTGAAAATAAAAATTTCTGTATTTCCATTTCAATTAAGTGTACAATCAGATAGTTCTACAGAATTGCAACATCGTGATTCAAGAAGCACCAGAAAGACAAAAGTCTTTCATAGAAAATTATCATACATGTGCCATAAATTGTTTTGAATAATAAGCACTAGTCTTATGTCAGAGGGATTGTCATTTACGTATTACCTGTGTTGCTTCAAGTTAAGGTCATTGCTCTGCATGAGAGGATAGTACAGAAGTATGGCAAGAAAGTAAAAAATTAAATCCACGCAGTACTAATGTCTCTCAGCTCTGACATATATGTATTTTACAGCCTCAGCTTGCTGACTTTGAGAGTTGCCAAGGCCACAGTCTGCTCTGGTTTGGTTACAGGCTGTGATGTTTCATCACAAGACACACAAAGAAACATGGCAAGTAGCAACAAATTCAAGTAGCACTGATGAGTTACCATTCTTTCAGCAGGCAAGATATAGCATAAACATAACCTTTCCAACTACAGTTGTGTAAATCGCACACAGCCAGAGCAACTTCTGAAGGAGATAAATTAAGAAATCCTCAGGAAAAGAAGAAAAACATCCTTTCCAGTCTCTAAGGCAAAAGATATTCTGTAGTAGACCAGCCAAATAATAGTCATATAAGCAACCTCAATAGGATGACTTTTGGTTTAACTGCTCTCTCATTTACAATTAGAGGTGTTAATTCAATGTCTAAAGGTCATTGCTAGCTCTATGTCTCTGAAGCATACCCAGGAAATGGTGATCAACATGAATCAGAAGTGTTAATACGCAATTAGAAGTCACCATAGCTTTTGCTGAATGAAACTAGCTGAGTCTCAGATTAACATTTTTTGAGGGGATATCTGCTTATTTGAACTGAATATGCCTTCACAGGAACATTCGAGTTAAGCATGTGCTTTTTAGAGGAGCCAAAGACTGTGGTAACACAGTTTTTGTACCAGCTTGGGATAGTTTGAAGTGCTTCTCCCATTTCTGGAAAAGAAAGGATTGGAAAAGGAGAAAAGTAGGTGAATTACCTTTGATTCTGAGCAGCTGAAAGAGGGTAAACTGTATAGAACACAATCAGAAGTAAGCAAAAAGGTAAGCATTCTTACATTAAGCTATAGCTTTTTGATCTACTTCCAGAGCTTTTCATATTGATGTTCTGTAAATTACTTTCCTGTTAGTTTAAACTCTCTGTCCATATGTCAGCTGTTGAAAATATGCAGAATTACCTTATCAGTTGTATCCTATACTGTGACTGGGCATAAATTCATACATTTGGAGTTGTCTTAAGCTACTTAAATTCCTTTAGACAGCTTCTTCAATTTTTTGTGACTTTTTAGAAGTCTTAAAAGCATTCTGCAGTAAGTTGCTGCAGCATAATGTCATATGGTATGGCATATACCTCTGGTCAGTTGAGGTCAGCTGTCCTGGCTGTGTTCCCTCCCAGCTTCTTGTACACTCCCAGCCTACTCGCTGGTGGGGTTGTGTGGGAAGTAGAAAAGGCCTTGACTCCCTGTAAGAAGAGCTAAGAAACAACAAAAAACACTTCTGCGTTATCAACACTGTTTCCAGCACAAATCCGAAAAGTAGCCCTGTACTAGCTACTATGAAGAAAATTTACTCTATCCAAGTCAAAACCAGTACACATAATTTAACCCTTTCTTGGAATGCTGGTGTCTGCAAATTCAAGAACAGGGATTTTTCTATTCAAATAACCAAGCCATTGTGTGATGTTGCAACTATTTCGTTACTTAAAAATGAACCTGAAAACTACCAAGATTAATTTCCCAACCAGTTCTGAACTATTGTCCATTAAATTAATCGACTAGACTAGGCTGCATTGTTGCCAAACACATCCTTAAAACAGAGATTACAACCAATTCAAATATAGTGACGATAAGAAAAGATCTTGGGAATCTCAATGATTAAGCATGTTTTAGTAAATAGCCTACTAACTGAGCTGCAGTAATCTGTGTGTATGGGCTAGTAGTATGCCATCTAATTCTGTAAACGAGTCATTTTACTTCAGAACTGGGGAAGACAGGTTAGCACAGGTAAACAGTCAGAAATTGCATTTCTGATCCTTCAGATCTATTATGAGCTTTTTGAATACTGCTAGGTTCAACACTATTTAACTTTGCTTTTATCTTCTAGTTATCAAACATGATCGAAAACCAACCATAAGTTCACTTACTTTAAAGGGTACCTGCATGACTGAAACCTTTGTGTCACCATTGCAGCTGCTTGGAAACTGTTTGACTTATATATGTTTAAAGAAAACAGTATTGTTATTCGTCAATACTTAGATGTGCCAACATCACAATCTCTGCATGAAAAGGCATGCTCTCATCAGAAATATTACTTTGGTACTCAAATGATCTTCAGGGCAGGACTTAATTGCATTTTTCCTCCTCAAAAATACTCTTCCTTATAATTCTGCATCTAAAAATGTCATAAATTATTATACATTGTTCCATATGTAACAAGGCACACTAAGATGCTAGAAGTTACTAAGTTCTGTTAAACTTTCCAAGAGCTGAGGGTAGGTACTTCCCAGCAGAACAGAGTTAGACCGTTCTGGCCATCTGCTGCTTTCCACCAGCATCCTTCAACATGCACTAGATGGCTATGTATCCTTATGTATGCTTACTTGTAAAGTGTAGAAGGGTTTCTAGAATAGTAATACCAACACCATTTAAGGATTTCTGAGTAGTGTTCATTCCAGTATATGGCTTGTTTACATCACTATCTAGAACATTTTGATTTAATCTTGGGTTAAGTGACCCCTGAGTTAACCTAGATTCTTCTGCTATGAAAACATGCCAGTCTCTCTGCATCAAGCTTTATGACGCTTCCTCTACCAACCACAAATATCCTCCATCAAACACAATTGAGTACACTGGTTTCTCAGCAAGAGTATTCTCTTTGCACATCCATTGTTTGGCAGAGAAAAACAGCTAATTATAGTTCTTTGTTCTCTAGTATCTCTACTGTGGTCAATTTATCAGTGCAGTCATGAGGAGGAACACAAAATGATGCAGTCTTCACACAAAAACGTAACCTCTTGGAAGAAAACTGGTGGAATGAATTCATTAGTTGTGTACTGAAAGAGTCCTTAGGTAAACACATAAGTCTGGGTCACTCATTAGATAATGCAGTTTGGAACCGTGCTTGTTCACTGAGCAGCTTTAAGTGGCTAAAGACTTGTCATACTTCATGAGACCAAAGATAAATGCATTTCATTCTTGACAGTGCTGGTTACTTATGAGATACTCCAAAACAGAAAACAAGACACTTAAGTTTCCTTCTGAATTTTTATTTTGGCTAGTGAATATCCTTGTTTTATTGCATATATAAATCTTTCTTGTCCTTTTCAGTCCCCATCTTTCATAAGGAATTCCCTGAAGTCATACATTGTAGCAATGTATTCCACTCATGAATTTAGTTTTGGGGAATGAATATTTCTCCTTTTTATTTCTGTTAAGCATCTGCTCCTATTTTATACAACAGAAAAACTTTTCAATATGTTTTTGTTATAATTTTATCTTTATTCTGTCGTGTTACACACTATGTTTCTAAAATAAACAGTGTATATATATAGTGCTTTTCTAATGTAAAAGAGGTTTTCTTCTTTTATTAAATAATTGTAGCCTATCTCCATTTTCTAGGATGTTATTTGTTGAAAGTTAAGTCCTGCAAACACATTATATAAGGTGATTGGGTATTATAGTGTTGACTTATAGCATATTCATCTCAGTTTTATTTTGTATTCTTCATCTAAATACGTAGCTTGTTTTCATGCTCACAGTAACAATTTTAACAAAAATACAGGAGATGCCCTGGTAACTCACTCATATTTTACACAGCCCAGACTTCTGTCTCTGTCTGCAGCAGAGGATGGGATTACTTGTGAAGAGCGTCTAAGGTGAGCCACTTCCACCAGTCCATTTATATTCTACTTCCTCAGCTTCAGTATTGTCAGAAATATAGTTTTTGTCTGTACTACTAATAGGCAAAAAGAGAATAAAGACATTAACTTGTGAAATACATTGGGAAGAAGAAATCACAGCCTAAATTTATTTTCAGATGCACATGAATAAATTCAGCACTGAGAACAAAAATCTTAAAATTATAAAAATAATAGAAATCCAAATGTCAGGTTTGAGTTTATTAAAAATAATTAAATTAATAACCTTCTACAGAAGTAATAAACAAAACATGTCCTAAGATAGCTGAAGTTATAGAAGATCATCAGAACATTAAAAATACATGACTTCCTAAATTTAGTTCCACTTGTTAGTGTGTGCATTACAAGAGAATAATTAAGGCCAGAGTTGGAAGTGGAGCTGTGTGACACACTAGAGTATAACTGAAAAGATGGAGTGATAGGTTGGAATCAGTGCTTACTGTAGGAAAAGCAATCTCTGATGTGATTTATGAGTGTATCCGTTCTCCAAGCTTTAACAAAACAGTAGGTAAAGAGCAGACTTTCTCGAGTACAGTACATACAAGTTTTAATAGGCAATATAATCTTGACTGTCAGTCTGAATGCTGGCATATCACAGCATGTTTTGTCAGCATGAGTTGCTGTCAGGATGATCTTCAGTGTGAGATACCTGTCCTGAACTCTCATTTGTCTTATATGCAGAGTTCTTGGCAGTGTATCCTTGTGAGAGGAGGCAACCAAGCAGAGAGTGCCATCACGGTTAAAGAATTGGTGCTGGACTCTGAAGTAGTATGTCTCTGTGTACTTGAGTATTAGTTACTGAGACCTTTCATTTGGTCTAGAAAACACAGAGATAGTCAGCGCAAAGAACAGTGTAGCTCAAAGATTAGTCCAAAAGTACTAGGACTGCAAGGAATCAAAGTGTTTGTCAATGATATTTTATTGCATCCCAGCAACAGAAACCTGACAATTTTAGTCATGTAATGTCCAGATTATCATTTAAATTAAATCACAAATAAAAATTTAAATTTAGAATAGATTAGTCACTCCAAATATGGGCACTGAATTTGACCTAAACATTGGGTAGCGTCTGCTAATCCTGTTACTAAGCAGCAACACCAGTAACGGAAATACTGAAGTGGACTCATAAGAGCATTTAGTAATTTTAAAGAGACCTGAAATATCCTGCTTTAAACTTATGGTTGCTAGAAACACCTGTGCATGTCTTGGTGTAAGAGTCCCATGGAATAATCCCCTTCCCTAGAAGTTTTTCTATCTCTTATTTACATTGTGTATAGCTCTAACTCTAGTCTAAAATCTGACTAGAGATTTCCCTATTATCATTTACAAACCCAAATATATAGGAGAGACTCTGCATTCAGGTACAAGTTAGATTGTGTCAGAGACTTCTGGAAGGTAGCTTACGAATTTCAAGACACCTACGTGTTTTCACTGTGTTCTCTTCCCTGAGTATGGGGAAGAGACAATGTGGGGTTACTATTTTGGGGAGGGGCAAGGGGGAAATAATTAAAAATAAATCAAAAGCTGCATGTAATTCAGTCATATTTATCATATAGTGTTGTTAATTGAAATTCATTGCAGGAATAGTCTAAAACAGGTCATTCAATACAAAAATAGTGCATTAGCTGTGAAGCTACATTCACCCTGTAAATATTGTTTGTTACTGTATAGTATCTGGAGCAACCACTGAGAGACACTGTTCAGCATCTTCACCAACAATATCTGTGCAGCCTGCCGCACGTGAACTGTTTTGCTGTAGGTTAATAAGGTATTTCTCTAAAATAAATCAATTTTGGCTGTTCTATGTATGCCCTGACTGTTGAATTAAACCATTGGACAATAGGCAGTTTCTTTCTTTATGGAATTGGTCATTTTTTAGTGAGCAAGAACACAAATGCAATTTCTCCTTTTAAAAATAAAAAAGTGGCCTCTGATACTATTATAAACTTCAAGTGGACGGCTTCTTCAGTACAATGCCCAAAGTGTAGCACAGTGGGTTTATAATTGCAGCGCAAAATGATTTTTAAAAAATTGTTATATTTGGGATCCGTGGATTCAGATTGATGCACAGTGTCAACTCGCAACATTAGATGACTATAAATTCACAGGCATTCTTACTGATGACTGATGTTCAATGATACCTTATCAGATCAGTGGGGAAATATTGATGAAGCACTATTGACTTCTACTGTGATTCGTTCATTTGTTTTCCTCTGCCATTTCTTTCTGCCCTCTGAGATTTCATAACTGCAACAATTTTGATTAATTTATTTCAGATCCAATATTTGCAATATTATCAGTTCTTTGCGAGAAGTTTTTCTGACATTTTTCTCATTAATATTTCATAAAACTTGAGTCATTAATTGAAGGGTTATTGACTCAACAGAAGGCCATGATCAAAATACATCCATGTTCTCTGTCATTTCTTTTATCATAAAAATTGTGAGCATCTAGGTGCATCCTCTACTCTGATCCGTTTTCCATACTACACATATCTGCTGTTTAATTTTATACATAGGTATCAGTGAACGAACTTAACCAACTTTATTATTGGTAAATACAGTCACTTTTATATAATAAAAATATATACTAACTGGCAAGTGTCAGCTTGCAAAACTGTGAATTTGAATCAAATGTGAAAAAAAAAGTTTGAATGCACTTTTTAATGTAAATATCAATATTCTTTCTTTTATACTCAGGTAAACTAAAATTATTTTTATTATCATCGCACATTTATTTATTGCAAAACTACACCTAGTTCGTGATCCTCAGGAGGATTTTCTTCATAAACTTGGGAAAAATATTTTTTCTTTTTCCTAGAAGATAATTAACAGGATCTCAAAACAGTACCAGTAGGGAGACTGGTTTATTATTTGATTGGGAATAGGAGCTCTGTTCAGTCACACTTGCTTTTATATTAAAACTCGATTATGGTCTTCATTTACAATAGTGATATTCAAGATAATCGTATGGACAGAAAGAGCTGAAATATCCCCTGTGATGAAAACTTGGTTATTTGTGAGTATAGTGCAATGAAAGATGCCACGTATTTCTGAGATGATGCATTGTGTTGCTTTAAAAGTATATTTAACTAACCTGGCTGGTAAGCTAAATTGTAACAGCACCTTATAAAGTGTGGGTTTTTTCTGCATGGCCTAGCTTGAAGGCTCACTGCTATTTCTGTGCACTCTTGAAATCAGATTTTATTGTGTGTTCACTAATTTGATTTATTCTGAACAAATCCATTTAGATGTGCTTGTTGCATAGAAAGTCAGTGATTTCAGTGAGAAAGACATGCTACAGATTTAAATATTAATATATTTTAAAGCAGTCAGTCAGAGAATGATTTCAGGTCAGTTCTGAACCTCTGTCCCATATTGTTCTATAAAGGAACAACACCTGATATACGGATATCAATGAAGAACTCAGTGTCAGATGACTAAGTGGAGCAGCTGGTAGATGTTGTTTCTCTTTTGGACCTGTGGATGAGTAATCCACTGATAAAATATCAGTTATGAAGAACAGCTTTAAAAATAACTACCAAAATATTCCAGCATTTGTAATACTCTTAGCAATATTTTCAACTTAGGCATTTAAAACCTGTTAAATATTTTTTTCTTTTAAGTTTACTTTATGAGGAATAAAAACATGCTTTGTTTGGTTTCAGTTGTTAGTGGACGGTACAGTACTTATTCACAATTTATATGGTTAAACCAGAAAAACTATTTTTCTACTTAATATATATGCATACTGTGATGTAAATGCACCTGACTCTGAAAAGCACCAGCTCACAGGACAAAGGGCTCTTTCATTTATTGCTCATCCTTTATGATATAGTTCTGATCAAACTTTTCAAAACCTGTAATATAATAATTTAGGAGTAGTTATAAAATGCCTGAGGCAGTCATGACTCCCATTAACTGCTGCTGATAGTGAAAAGCCTGTGTCTTGTTTATCACATTGTATAATAATTGCATTTCAAAATAAAAGATAGCCTTTCTCTTGAATAGAATCTTAAAATGTAGCAACCTAAGCACTGTAACTCAAATACTTCTGTGTATGTTTACTTAAGGACTTCCTGAGAAAAAGGCTGTGCCAACCTTATGATACTGTGATACTGTGATACTGTGTGAGAGTAACTGTTGATGAATCTTGTTCCAGCGTGAACCAGCTTATATTCTAAGTTTCAAAACCAGTTTTTCGATTATGGGTCTTTGGTTACGGGTATTTGTATAATTATGGATGGTAACAATTATTTTTTCTTTTTTCCTAATCCTACTACCTGATCACTTTATTTGATATAGCAAATATGAATCCATACTTATGTATCAAAAGATTTACTAGCCTTTTAAGAGACTCAGGCTAAACATCGTGTCTAGTTTGAACTAACTGTAGATTATAGTAGACATAAGCAATGCAGATAGTAGTTAATAGGGAGAGAGAGGCACTTTGGAGAATGAATGATCTCAATTAACGAAGATATTGAAATGGTAAAGTGGAGTGAGCAGCGTAGATGACCACCCCTCTGGATCTAATGTGGTTAATATTAAGTGACAGGAAACTTAGCTTATTTTGAAAAGTTATTCTACTTGTCTAAATTTCTCCTCATTCAAATATGGCTTTTATTTCAAATATTTGGGATTACAAATAGACGGAATTTTCAAGATATGGGAACATATTGGATTTATACATTGGTAAAAAGATATTTCGTTTTATTTAGAAACTGGAAAGGTGTATTGGGTTAATTCCCACTTATTATGTTTAATAAACATGAGAAAAGATCTGTCCTGGACTCAAGCTAGCCTTTCTACTTTGTGAGTGTTAACATCAGAATTTTTTTTTTTTAAAAGTAATACCTTTTGAAGGAAATATTTTAAATAAATACCAAAGTTTATCACTGGTAGTCTGAAATTATTTATTATCAATAAAGGACACCACAATTAACACTAATTTATTGCCGTGGCAGATTTCGTATATAGCACAAAGATTGGATGGGTAAGAGGAGAACTGCAGCTTTCATCTACTTTTAGAGACAGAGTTCCCAGACAAAAAATGAGGAATATCCACATTTTTTTTCAGGATATTCACATGATTTTATGTCATGTAACAATTAAAGAGGGACAATGTGAAAAGTTTCAGGAAAGTGACAAGTTGTAGGTTGAAGATAGGTGCTATAATAGTATAAGAATGGCCATGAAACAGAGGTTTTAGTGGATATACAGTATTTCCTAGTGAAATATATTTGAGACTGAGAATACATCACCCCTTTCTAGGGGACCAATTTCTGCTTCTTTTACTGTGTGTATCTATGTATACTACTTTACATTTTAACCAATTCCGTATCTTATTTAAAAAAAGGATGATGAGTGCAGAGTCACAGAATCAGACCTGGGAGATGTCTCTGTTATGCTAACAAATAACTGAGATTTTAATTTGCATAAAAAAATTTAACAGTTGAACTTTTTTGTTTCTTATTGTTCCAGTTTTGGTGGTTTAGTTTTTGGGTTTTGTTTCGGTTTGTATATTATTATTTTACAAGACTGTTTAAAACCAGAAGAATTAGTGCAGACATATTTCAATTAAGGAATAGTGCAAAAAATAAATAATCCAATGAGTCCTGAAAAGGGAATCAATACAGAATACACTCAGGAATCAACGCTGATGTTTTCTCCAGATAAATTGCTGTACTGATTGTCATGAAGTATATTGATGTCACTGTCACTATGACAACATTGTGACAAGAACTAGTCACTCTCGGCTACCTCGTAAAAGGATCTGTCATCTATATTTTTTTTAATAAAAAGTAATAGAAATGAGAGCCTCTTCCCTAGCACAAGGTTTCATTTATGGTTAGATGATTTGATACAGACATCGGATCAAGGTATTCTTGAACAAGTGACAAGATAGCTTTTCAAGACAGGTAAGAACAATATATTATTGAAATAATATATACTCTTACTTTTCAACTAGTAAAAACAAGAAGGAAAAATGTGCATACTCTGAAATAGAAGTATTTGTATGCAGAAAACTAATGTTTTGATATGTTTCTCAAAAGCATGGCAACATTTTAGGAAGTAAAAAACACTTGGACATGTGATGTGTGTAATTTAAATTATAAAAGGTTGGGTGGTTTCTTTACGCAACAGCTTCTGCCCTTTAAATTTAAAGCAATCTCTACACCTTTGTGTATTTCTGGTTCAGTGCTATTTCAGCTAAGCCCCAGAATCTGTGATGTACTTCAGTTTTTGCTTTCTTTTCTTTTTTTTAACTCTTTTTTACCATCCATGGACCTAGGTTATTTTATCCTTGTGTATCTACCTGGTTTCCATTGTCTCAAAGATTTTAATGGTTTTTTTTAACCACATCAGAAACATTACACTGGTGTCAGCAAAATAGCTTGTGAAAATTGTAGTCTCTAGAAATAACACAGTATTAAAAGTCATAATTTCTGTGTTTATTAGTCTACTTATCAGATTTTTGCAAATCTGATCACCGACCATAGTGCTTATTTTATCGTATTAGTTATTTAGAAACATAGTATACCAACACGATATCAGCATTTAAATACACCTAGATAAAATTTCCCAAAAGTATTTCTATTTATAATAAATCTTAACCAAATTTAAAACTCATGGGGAATCATGCATGTTTGTTTTTTTAACTGTATACACCTAGGTTTGTAGCTTTGTTAAGCTCTGACCCTTTTGACTTTGATTTCAGTTAAAATAAATTTAACTGGTGTTGATTTCTAAACATATACAAACGTATTTATCTCAAGGTGATCATCACTTTCAAAGAGAAATTTGGTCATTTATCAAATACAGTATCCAGTATTAATAAGAAAAATGGTGACTATAAATTCTGCTTCTTAGCTGATTATATTGTTCTGTCCATTTTTACATTAATATATTATTCTGTTCTTCAATTATTCACCAAATGAGACCAATTGAACAGGATAAGTGGATAATCTAAAAAGTTATAATTTAAAGACTTAATTAAAAAAGACAATGTTGAGGCAGGCGTTCTGTACATAGAGTTTGAGGACAGGCATAACTATTCAGAAGTTATAAAGAAATCCCATCTGAGATGTAAAACAGTAGCAGCAGTACTCATTGTACCATTGGTGCTCAAAATACAGAGAACAGAAAATCGGAGCAAGTTCTTCCTGCTTTAAACGCAGCCTTGAGAACTTTGTGTCGTGCTGAGGATCCCAATGTGCATTCTCTTAATAAATAAGCAAACAAAAATAAACAAAACAAAAAAGTAAAACTTTCTCTTCTCCGCATCCATCAAAAAGGGAATAGTATATTTACTTTTATAATAAACGTCCTGGGGTCCTGAGTGGGTTAGTTGCTTTCCTCCAACTCAACTACATATAATTTTCTCCATCCTAATGTGTTAGATTGCTATAAAACATGAATTATACTACTTCTGCACCTGTATGTTGAAGAACTTTAAATGATCATACCAGAATTTCAATTAACAGGCTGAAATGAAGCCACCTGAACATATAATGTTTGTATCAAAGGAAGTAGTAACAAGAGTCAAGGAAGATGGTGCAGTGCTTTGGCTCTCTTTCACTCTGTACCACATGAGGTCATTCTAACGATTTCTTTTATCTGTCTAGAAATGAGTTATAGGAAAATTACTCCTTACCACCTTCCCAAATGCAGTCAATGCTCGTCTTTAGCTGAAAGATCTTGCTCTGGTGCACTAAGAGCACAAGGTGGGCATTTACTCTATGGATGGATCCTAGGCTCAGGTGGGGTAGGAAGCCACCAGGATGTAGGAGGTGTGTTAGGCTGCAGGAGGTGTTTTTTCCCATAGACAATCCTGGGGAAAGCTTGTTGTGGTGACAGAGGCTGGGAGGTAGAGAGGCTGCTCCCTCTGGTACCACAAGCTACCATTTTCTCTGTGCTTCTTTGCTGGCTTTGGCAATCTGCAAGACCAGCTCCCATGGGCTCTGTCCTAGCTCTAGCCTTTTTGTTTCCAGTTCTATTCAGGTCCCACTCTTATGTCCTTAAGAAAATTTAGTTTTGACCACATTGCTGAAAAATCCAGAGCTAGTTCTACCGCTCTGCAGTTTTAATTCTGAGAGAGGTTAGTTTAGCTCTGAGCTTTCTTTATGGTAGAAGGCTTGACAAACCACATCTGGTTACTATTGACAGACAATGAGGCTTTATTAAAATTTAAATGCAGGTTTTAAAAACTATTTATTTGGTTGACCACAAAAAAAGATAAATCATTAACTTTGTGATCAGTAAAAAATGAGTAAATAATTTTTCCCATGTGCAAGTGAAAATTCTGATTTTGAAATCTTTTAAAGAAATAACAACATTAATTAAATGAGTGTATATTATACAAACGTACCCTCTTGGATACTCTGTATATTTTATCTTCTAATAAGGACTATAAATACAGAATATAAAACTTATAACACTCATGTTTGACATTAGAATTTTCAGTTTCTTAGGAAAGAATAAGCAATTGCAAATGAGAATAGTTGGGCAAAGTAAAAAAACATACTTTTCAGACCCAAATTTACATAATTAAACCTATCAATATAAAGTGATATAAACAGTAATCTGTTTTGGAAAATGTAAAAACAAGTTGCAGTCAGTGCTCCCATTGATATATTTTATCCTTTCATTGTATAAACTCAGAGCTGTGGGCTTTTACTTGCTCTAGATAAAATCTTAGAAAGCTTTTGAAATACTGCTATTTTAATTTCAGTGAAATTTTTTAGTTTGTAGAAGTTTGAAAATTTACTGTGATTCTAATACGATAATATCCAGTTGGAATAATATATCTATGACCACCACACTCTGTTCGAAAAGATCCAGACAAACCAAAGTCCAAAGCAGAGCAAGAAGAATGAAACTTTTGAAAATGTGAAGAAAGTGTTTAAAACATCCTTCTGTGAAAGAGAGGTAATTATTTGAGCAGGACAGTAATCAAATTATTCCTACATTATGAGACAGAGGAATATGTTTTACATCAAAGAAATGTATTAGGGAAAGCTTAGTAGGTATTGGGATAAAAAAACTGGACATGTAGAATTTCTCATTGGAAACTAGCTCAACAAGCAGCTATTATGGAAGTCAGTTTTAAGATTTAAAACAAACATAAGTTTATAATCCATATTTTCTAAATCACGTTAAGAGGTGTAAATTTGTAAGATAGTGTAATTCTGAAATAATTGTGTTACAGCAATGCCTTTTTGATTAGCATTTCTACTTTCTGAGAGATTCTAGGTTGTAGCTTGTGTTCCTCAATGATACACTGCCTTCATTAATGTAAGTAAACCAACATGAGGGAATAAAGCTGATTCTATTCTTTCTTTCACTCTTCAGCAGAATTACTGAATCCATTTATATAAGCAAAACCAACAGACAGTAAAGTGATTAAGCAAGGGCATCAAACAGATTCTGTAGCTACTACTGCTAATGGTGGTACACGCATTATAAAGAAATCAGTCTGAGCCTCAGTTTTCTCTAGGTATGCATTGTTGTCACAATCATTTTAAAAAAAGAGACAAAGAATCACAATACATGAATTACAAAATAAAAGCATTGATTTCAAAATCATAAAGATGTAATAAGAATGGTAATGTGTTTACTTTTGTCATTTTTCTACATTTTAAATTGTACTTCTATACTGTATGCCACATTATTGACATTATTTACATGTATGGGAACCGATTCTGTGTATCTCCTCTTTCTATGTTTAGTAGATAACTGTTTTGTTGGATCTGTGGTGATTTTTTTGGTCACACAGAAATAATCATTTAATTTATATAAAGAATAATACAGAAGGGGTTCAGAATATTTAAGTTTTCATGTCATATGTCTTGCTGATTGTCACTAAAATTGTCCACAAAATACGTGAAGTATTTTTATACATACATTTCCTTAAGTGGCTATTTTTATACTTTATAGTGTGTAGGGATTATATAGAATGAAACAGTTCCATTTTGAGTTAATTTTTTTCCAGTGGTAACTTCAAATTTAAATGACCCTCTCCATTAATATCCCACTACATTCTGGAGTAGATTTTTTTAACAGTCTGGATACTGCATAGAAATCTGCACTTACTTTTTCTGAGAACTAGTTGAGAAAGAAAGCTGACTACATTTCTCTTACAGATTGCAGATTTATTTACAGTATTCTTATCATCTGAAAAAAATGGTTGACTAAAAGGAAAGAATACTTCTTTGGTTTAGTTTATTCTTTGATCTGATATCTACACCATGATAAGATGCAGACAAGTAGAAATGAGAATTTTTATTATGAATACCAAGTTTCAAAGAAACGTGCAATATGTAATGGAAAACCTGCAAAATCTCAAATAACAGATAAATTTTCTGTTGTTCTGGTTTCCACGAAAGCTCTTTGTGACACAAATGTCTTATGCTTTGTGTGTGCAAGAATATTGATTTTGCTGCTTAATGACAGTAACTACATACAGTTGTGATCAAACAAAAGATTGCAAGGAACTTTGCACTTAACGAGAATGTGGATAATTATTATTGTTAAACAATTTTTCCTCATAAGGAAATAATTATTCTAAGTGTTGATGCATTAGTGATTACTGGAAAGTCTGAGAAGAAATGGGAATTAGTTCATTGGTGAACTGCTTCTTCTCTTTTTTGTACAATATTGCCTTCTTGTATTATTTCTATTTCAAAGCTCTTTCACTGCAGGATTTGAGAGTGTTGAACAATTTACTTTATATCTATTTCTCAGCCCGTTGGTTTGATAATGTCTCTATAGAGCATTACCCAGAATACAAGTTTTAATGAACTGTTTTCCCAGGCAGACTTGTGAACAGTGTGAAAACTTTCTCATTTAGATTTTATAATTATTTCTACAATACATTTTTTATGAGTATACACCATACCACACACATTTCTCCAAAAAAAAAGATACAGGCAACATCAGTAACATTGTCAATGGGTAAAAAGGCATTTGTAAAACAAATGAAGAAAACAAACAAGCCCTTTTATTGCTTGAATAATCTCATTTCTCTTGTCTCAGTGCATATAGGCAGCAGTATTTTTCCAAATATTTGTTTGCATCTTCTCCACATCTAAAAAATAATGACTGATGTATCACTAAATTGTTACTGATAAATCAATGCCAAACATGCCACGTATATTCTTGCATATGATAGAGGTCAAAATATGATAAAAGGCTTTTCTTTATCTCAGTCCTGCCAATATTGTCCTCTTGATACTATTATTCTATAGGCCTCTATTTATAAAGCTTACTTCTGTCAAACCCCGTATGTGTCCCAGGTTAAAGAGAAAGTTATGAGACCAGTGTAGTTTTTAAACAATAGCAATGAAAAATGTATTTTAAAGTAGCTTGTATTTTGTAAATCTCTGCTAACTTAAACTTTATATGGTACTTTGCATATTTAAAGCACTGTGTAAGCACTAATCAGTTTTTACCTCTACCTTGCTGCTAAACATTACACAAATTTTATAACCTGGAAAAGTGGTTGAGCAAAAAAACAACAGTGCAGTGAAAGGCTAAAAGCAAGTGTGAAACATTCTAGATAAGATTTTAGGAAATACATTCCCAAATATAGCACCAGTCATATAGGATGCACTGACTCTTAATTAGTTAGATTACAGTTTTGATTATAGTCTTGCCCTACAGGAACTAAGGTAGAAACAGGTACCTCATGTTTAGCGTTCATGCTAGATGTTGGTTATAAGGGAACAGTTATAATATATTCTATATTGACAGTGGGTCTGGGTTTCAGGTTTTTTTTGTTTGCGTGGGTTATTTGGGGTTTTTCTTCTGATTATTGAACTAACGTAATTTTACCAGCTTCATCAATGACATCTGATGGCATTATATAAAAATTAAGCAATACTGGGTTTGTGTGTACTACCAAGGTTTCTTCCCAAGCATATACAATGGTCTTTGAATGGTCTAATTGCTGTAAATGCGAGTTATTTTTTTATTAAATTTTATTTATTTATTTTCACAGAAAGCCTCTTTCAGGTATAATTTCCATGCTTTGGAGGTTAGTTTGTTTTCCTAGTATTTTTCTATGAGAATATATTTCAGCTTGGTTATCTAAAAAGAAGATTCTGGAAATTACTGAACAGTAAATACTATTAAATTATTAAATTACCTCATTGCTAATAGCTGACTCATTATGAATACATTTTATTATATTTGCCTTCTGTATTGAAAAAAACATATCAGAAGCTAGGTTTTTACAAACTGTCTTCGATGATGGATGTCTCAACTAGCACTCCATCAGGTTGCAACAGACTTTTTCTTTCTCTCTTAGAGGAGCACATTGACAAAGTATTTCCCAACTTGCTTTAAAGCTACATGGAAGGAACTGTTGTCAGTCTCTTAAATAGGTAACCAGGCATGTATTTTCTATACTTTATGATATTTATATGTAAATAATGTTGTAATATGTTCCATTATCTTACATAATTAGGTATATTAATTTAATATTAGCATATTAGAAGTGTCATGCTCAATAGCCACCTTAAAGTGTCTGGAAATCACATGCTCAATGTTTCCAGTTTTTCTCTACCTTTCATGGCAGTTGTATGAAATTACCAAGAAAGCTCATGTTGTATAATTTAAGAATTCACAAGGACAAGAGGAGATATGGCACACATGATCACTTTGATATCACTTTCATTCTATCTAGATAAAAGGAAGAACTAGGACTTAAGGACAGCCTGAGGCACAGAAAAAAAATCTTAATACTAAAAAAATGCTTCACGGTAATTCATTTTGAAGGCTCAAAAATCAAGGTTTAAGGAAAATTATACATCGATTTGCACAAAATCAGGCAAAGTTTTCTTATGCAATGTATTTTTGTGATTTCTTGTGCACAAGAATGCGAAATTTCAAAATGCATTTGTAAGAAGAAAAAAAGTAAAAGTAGTATCAGATGGAAGAAAAAAACACTAAAAATCTAATTCAGAAATATACTTATTTAGATATTTGAGGATGAGATTGATTAGCTTGCATCAGCCCTGATATACAAAAGAATTTTGAGGGCCTGTACAAATTTTAAATGCCAATATAACAATGGCAAATTCTAACTAGATAAGAATCCACCTCCGGCTGTATCATGTATTTTTATTTCTACCTTCTCCCTGAGAACTGATAAAATCTAAGAAATAGGAATATAAACTTTATAAATGCATTCATTTCCTCGAGGGTAATGATCACTGAAGGAACATTCCGCTTCCATGATGATTTTCATAATAAATAGCTCAATCATTTTAAAAGCCTGTTGCTGTTTATTACACTTTAGTAAGTCTTTACTTGTTTATAGAGATGATGGTGGCGAAGGAATGTTGGAGGAATCTCTGAAATGTAAGAAATTGCAAAGATAAAATTTAAATAAGGATTTTAAAATTCATGAAAAATTCTTTCTGTAAGGCATATGTACAAAAATTACACTACCTTGATATAATATATGGACTCTTCAATAACATAGGGTCTTAAAGAGGATGATAAAAACACTGACTACGAGGAAAAGTGAAATAAATCTTGTTGACTTTAGCCCTTGCCAAAATACGATCTTATATAAGTTTTGAGGGCTTTTTTATTTCATAAATTTAATAAAATATAACCCATACTTGCTTTGCTTTTGTATTTACTTTATTTTATTTAAGAGCTTATATTGATCAAATAACTGCACAGAATGAACAATAATGAAAACAAACCTCAAGAAGGCCCTTCAATTCACAAAGAAAAACATGCAAAGTCCTCCTTCACAGTTGATTTTAGAATATCTTCTTCAGCTGTTGCTGTCTGCCAGCATGAATAGTTAACATCTTGATAGGTTAAATCACGAAGCAAGAAAAAATTAAAATAATCAGAACCTGAGTGAACTTGAGAAAACCATGTTTATCATAGGCACTGCTGTCAGAAAAAATATGCAAAATAAAGTTAATATTAAATATCTAGCAGTACAAAAAACCCAAACAACTAAAACATACAAAACCAGGTTCTAAGCAAGGATAGGTATATTTATGGCGATGCTCACTGCATATAGCTCTTGGGAAGGAATTGAAAATGCTTTGTCTATCCCTCTTCATGTCTCATATTGCATTTTTGGTGACACTGATTCAGTTCTAGCCAAGGGAAAAAATGGGCTTTTGCGTAGAACAAGGCAGTGGTGGCATGGTGGGCTGTACTGTGTTGAGCTAAGGTGGGGTTTTCTTTGAGCCCACATCTTCTCCTTAAGAAAGTTAGTTCTCTTAATGCTATGCTACTGAAAGACTGAAAAGTTAAACCTTCCTTTTGTATTTTCTCATTTGAGCATTGCAAAGTTTGAAGTAACTTCATCAAGGCCAGACCAGGCTTGTTACATCTCGAAGGGGCTTAATTATGTAGTGTTTAGATTCTAAGCTGTTTAAGGCTTATGTCAATGTAGATAAGTTCAGAAAAGGTGGTAACATGACTTGAAGTGCACCTAAGTGAAGGTGCAATGGACACAACTGAAGTGCCAGAAATTCTCCTTAAACATAAAAGTCTTCACTGTGGGGGTGGTAAAACACTGGAATAGCTTGCCCAAGGATTTTGTGGGGTCTTCATCTTTGCAGATGGTCAAAACATAACTGGACTCATACCTGAGAAACCTGCTTTAATTTACCCATATTTGAGATGGATGTTAGATTATACAGTTTCCAGAGGTGTCTTCCTGTCACAGCCATCCTGTGATTCTGTGTTTTGTGTTGCATTATACTCCTAGAGCACACTCAAGCTGCGAATTTAACAATTTATAGAAGAAAGAATAAGAAACGCTTCTAACAAAAGTTTTAGATCTGTCGCAGTGTTTGTGAAAGGAAGTATTAAATATGAAGCAATCACTTACTTGAGAAATTTTTAAAAATACATTTGTTCGGAGTTAAATTCTGTAAATCAGACAAGAAAAAAAAGTAAAAGTACAAGAAGAAGAACTGTAGAACCTTAGTCATATTTTGAGATAATTTTAAATGTTTTATTGTTCTTCAAATGTATAGAGATAACGGTCCCCTATAAGAGGTGATCCAAAATATTATCTATGAAATTTTCTTAAAGTATATCAATTAAAAAATTCCAGAAACTTAAAATGAAAAAATTATCCTCAAAAACTTGAGGGGTTGCAGGAACATTGTATTAGAAAAGTATTAATTTCTAGAAATGATGATGTTGAAGAATTAGAACAAGTTCAATACTTTTCTAGCATAGAGGGACTCGTACCTGAAGCAGATAAATGATACAAGACTTCAATCATCAATATTCTTTATTTTTAAAAAAAAACAGGGGGGAAAAAAAGGAGTAGATTTGCAGTAATATTGGCCCACCGCTAATTTTAACAAGTGAATTGTTTGATTAAACAAAAAGAGCTACCAAAAGACGGTCTGAAATGAGATTCAGCATTCATTGTTGTATATCACTGTGTTCCACTTTTCTCCAAATACTGATGAGAGAACATTAAACGGCTCTAAATCTAAATATTGTGCTGTGTTAACCACAGTAATGTGCAGCCCTCATCCTGCACTCAAGCTGCAGCTGAGGGATACACTGGTATAATAAAAGGACAGACTTGTCTAAGTTCTGCAAATATGATTTTAAGCTACTGCTAGTCAGCGATTAATACTTTTGCTTTTAATATGCTTGTGACTTTTTAAATTTTATACATTTATGTGTATCCAAATAAACACAGATGAGTTCACTAGTTCTGGCATACACTGGGGCCTGGATGTACCCAGCATTAAATAAGCATTGTATAGGAAAAAATGTCTTCCTTCTTTCAGCTATAACTATGCTACTAAAGAGGGAAATGGAGACTTGAGTGCTCTCATATAAGTATACAGAATTTAAAACATGATTTCAGTGTGGTAAAACTAGCTGTTCCTCCAGTTGCAAATTTTGGTTTGGTACATAAACTTCTGAATCAAAGTACCCCCTGGAAAAAATGTGAGGTCTTCTAAAAGATTACCCACTGGAAGTGGAAAAAAAAAATCTAAGTGAATCTTGCAATAGAGCAAATCCTAATGTAATTGTTTTTTATTGATGAAACTAAGTTGGTGCTCTAAATAACTCAGCTGCTTATAGCAGCTGTGTGCCACTGTAAGCATGAGCAGAGTCAAAAGTTCTGGGTCTAAAATAAATAAATAAATACATAAATGAATTGCTATTTGGCCCACTTTTTATGCTCACCAAATGTTTGAGATGTAGGAGAGAGGGCTGTTACTGCCCAAGACATGGCTGCTTGTTGTGACCAGTTTATTTCTGTCTCCCCACAAAAGATCACTTCTGCATACAAAAGCAGGACCCATGTCAGCCAACATACAGTACTTAGCAAGTAAGAAGGAGGATAAACTTGCTTCTTCTCAAATCTTTGCCAGTAGTGCAGGGATGAGCACAGTGAGCACAGGCTATTTGCTTGTGCTCTGCGGTGTTGGTGCTGTTGGCAATGGAGAATTAGATTCCTGAACACCCAGTACAAGGAGGAAGCATTGTTCAAGGGGAACAGAGGAATAAAGGTCTTCCATCAGAGCTAAGCTGGGAAAAAGCTGTAATTCTTACTGGTTTTATGAAGAGGAAGAAATGTTCAAAACAAGTGTAGCATTGTTTTCTTCAATCTACCTGTTTTCTTCAAGCGCCTCTCGTCTCTGGGTCTTAGAACACATAGAAACAGTAGTTACCTGTACCATCTTGCTTTATGCTTAAGAGCTTGAATCTTACTACTGATGCTGAATATTTTATACTTGATGCTAGCTTCAGTGCATGGGAAAAACTGAATGTTATAATATGAGGGGTAAAAGAGCTTAGAAAACTCTAGAGCAACAAAGAGAGAGACAAAACAATGGAGAAAAGCTTAAAGGTCACAAGCAGAACACTATGGGTCCTTATTTTTAATGTCAGCAGGTGTCTGTCTTAGACTATGTTCTTCCAGCAAGAAATGTATATTGCTATTTGAGAGGCACACCTGGCAGAGAAAAAGTCAAATCTTTTGTTCTAAATAGCCCAAAAAGCAAGTTATATAGTGATCTGTTTTAAATTATCCAGGTATAAAACCACTTCAGTCAAAGTGAGAAAATAAGGCTCTCACACAGCAGAAAAG
Source organism: Dromococcyx pavoninus (assembly GCA_033558185.1). Taxonomy (NCBI): domain Eukaryota; kingdom Metazoa; phylum Chordata; class Aves; order Cuculiformes; family Neomorphidae; genus Dromococcyx; species Dromococcyx pavoninus. The sequence continues at coordinate 986,919 of JAUMJL010000104.1, read as the reverse complement.
TCAATTTATGATGATTCCAGTCACTGGAGTTGCTTCTAAGGGTTGACATGTCTGAGAGACATATTCTGTCTGAAACCTTGTCAGATAAAACCACTGAAATGAAGGAAAACACAATCCATGGAATACTAATGTTTTCTTTGTCTAAATGTTCCCTTAAAATTTCTGAAGCTGCATGGCAATTAGTTGTTTAGTTTCCAGAAGTATTGATACCTTCAACTAAATGTTTCTTTCTTCTCCATCAAGCTGATATGCTCGTTTAGGAAGGTGACTAGACTTAAGTTTGTGGTCGGTAGTCTTAAAAGCATCTTCACACATGCTTCTGCAATTTTCCAAGGCTGCTTCTGTTTTTACATCCCAAAGGTATTCTGAAGAGCACATCTTGGCAGAAGTGCTTTTCTTCCTTTTACTTTTTCCTTTTTTCTTCTTTTATTAACATTAATTCAATTACTCTGCTGATAATGTTAACAAGAATTCTTTAAATATTTCAGAAGGAGTAGTATATCCAAGATAAAAAAGTTTTGACATTTTCAACTGTCTTTTGTAGAAAAAAAAAAAGAACTTGGACATTAGCTAACTGGTTATAAGCTAAACCAACAATAGGTAAGCAAAATAAACCAAATGTTCTGAGTCCTGAAGAACTTCTATTGTAGTACTTAACTGTTTCACCTTTCAAAAGCTAAAATTTTGAGAGGTATAAATCCTTGACATTTTTTTTGGTATTTACTCCAATTTTTGACAAAGATTTTTTTAGCATTATGAAAGCTGTTCTCCCCTGTGCTTTTTAATATCGTCTATACATCTTCCCTCAGCACTCTACAGTGTATGTAGAGAGACAACATCAGGGAAGGGAAGGGAAGGGAAGGGAAGGGAAGGGAAGGGAAGGGAAGGGAAGGGAAGGGAAGGGAAGGGAAGGGAAGGGAAGGGAAGGGAAGGGAAGGGAAGGGAAGGGAAGGGAAGGGAAGGGAAGGGAAGGGAAGGGAAGGGAAGGGAAGGGAAGGGAAGGGAAGGGAAGGGAAGGGAAGGGAAGGGAAGGGAAGGGAAGGGAAGGGAAGGGAAGAAAATTATGTGCCAATACGACACTAACTTTGACTCCAAATATTTTGGAAACTTCTACACTTCCATGTTATGACACACAGTTATACAGAAGTGCTTATTATTTGTTAAGCACCAGGAAAGGATAGGAGCTCTGCAAGATGAAAAATGTATGCCAATTTTGCTCTAACTGTCTGACAAACATAGTAGAGTCAGCTTGCTTGTTGAGTGTAATTATAGATTTCTCATTCTTTGCACAAGGCTATCTTGATAAGGTTTCTTTCTGTCAAAATTACAGAGGCTTTTAACAGAGGGTTGACTGAGGGGATTGTGAAAAATACAGATGAACTGTATCAAATGAAGAGAAGTAAAGGAGTTCTCATTTCCATTTTTGAGTTATAATTCTTGAGCTAACAATTGTCAAGTTATGTCATTATGTGGTATAGATATAAGATGTAAATCCTATTTCAAGAGAGAACAGTGGAGAAGACTCTCATGAGTTGTCTTTCATGTAGAAATTTTGGATTAATTGATTTTCTGATCTGTATTTTGACAGTTAGTCTTACCAAGCATTACAGCAGTGCTTGCAGAAATACTTACTGTGGGTTTTATCCTTGCTGAAATGTATAAGCATTCACTCTTACTGAGTATATTTTTGGATTAAACTAAAGAACATATTCATATTCTAATTTGGTTATATTTTTAATTTATTATAATGGCTTATAGAAAAGGTTTTTAGCATGTTTCTTCCCTATGACATCCTTTACAGTTACAGAAACAGACATAAGTGCCTTTAAAATAATTGCATAGTGTCTGAGTCATCAAATTAATGTTGACATACAGATATTTGCTGCTACTGTAAAGAAATTACTTGATTACAGGTAGTCAGCTTTCTTCAGAAAGAAAATAAGCTGACGTCCTTGTTTTGCACATTGTGTTAATAACTACTTAAGGTTCCAAGACAAACCTAAATACTACTTAAAGTTCTGTGATGATGAATGCCTTGTATTCAAACCTGAACTGCTTATAAATAGAATAAAAAGATTATTTTAATTATTGCTTAAAGCCAGAGCAAAGTTGTGAACCAATTTTGAATACTTTTCAGAAAAAAAGAAGCTATTTTCATAAGTATTTACTCATCCTTTTCTTGTAATGTTACTTAATTGCAGCATCAGACTTATGAACTAAGCATCAGACTTAATCTCTTAAATTCCTGAATTCTGTAAGCATTTGCAGGATATAATGTTGTTACAAGTTAAGATTATCAGACGAAATTTGTAATGAATGTTTATGTTTTTCTCAGGCTGTAGCCATATACCCATGTGTTAATTAGCATGTTTAAAAATCAGCTGTTTCAGTATATGCTACCACACCCCCCCCCCCACTACTCAAGCAAGACAAAAATGTGACTCATGAGGACAGCTCATACCATCCTGAAAAAGGTCAGGTGACTTAGTTTCTGCATTGCTTGTATCTTCCCAGCAGCTGTGAAAGAACTTTAGCAGACAGATTTTAAAAATGGCTACTAACAATATAAATTTATACATGGTGGTGTAGTTTATTTCAGAAGCATTAAATGCTATCCCAGTGTGAAGAGATCAGAATGACTGAATGAGCAGGTTAAACAAGCAGTTTGGACTGTGAGGAAAATTAAAAGTGAATGGGCAGGCAAACGATGAGAAAATTTCTAATACTCAGATTTATATTGTTCTTCTTTATATAAACTGGCTGTTTAAACAGTGCCTAAAAAATGTGAGAAACCTCTTATGCAAGGTTGTTTCTTGCCAAAATCAAAGCCTTTTTGGTTGGTTTGTAAGCCAAGGACTACATCACAGAAAACTTTACACCAATGTGAATTTGATGCCAGTGGAATCCCTCAAACAAACACATTCACCATGTGAAAAACTGTATAGTTCAGGCTTTGAGTTCAAATATATATTAATTCAGTGAAATGAACTGATTGCATAAATTCTTGACAAGTTGATGCCAATATAAATTCCTCTAGACAGTTATTTAGCTTCTTGTCAGTATGTGATACTTGAAATATTGCAGAGGTCAGAACTATTATGTTTTTCCTTTTGCCAGAATGTTAAATCAAGGCAGTTTTGAAATCAGACTACATCAAGACTGTACTGATAGCCCAATTTTCCCTCGAACATTACAAGTTTCTTGGAAAATGTTTTGTATTTGTAGTATTGCTGTTTTTCTTAAGCAATCAGGCATAGAAACCTTGTCAAGATTTCCATAGCATGACACATACAGTGCATTATAACTCACATATGCTATGATTCCTGCCAAGTACGGCAGTATTGGAAATCATAATGCTGTCCTGCTACTAGATAGGAAGATCCGTCTTCAGAAAACCACTAAATCTTCTCTTTATTTGGAGAATTGAAAGAAATGAAGACTAAATTGCTAAAATAAAAAGCAATATGTATACACATTTAGTTCTGAACTGAGAACAGATGCATGTGTGCCTTTTCACGCCTTTTCACATCACAGTTACAGCTCTGTGAGTCTATTGGAAAGAAATACCTGCCATGAGTTGGAAAGAAATACATGACATGAGTTGATGATTTCATGCAGCTAACCCCTTTCTACCTAAAGTTTAGGGATGGTTGTCAATAGATATAATACTAATTTGAAGAACTATGATGAAGATTATGTTGAAGATTAATATAATAAAGATTAAGTATAAAATGTTAGTTTTTCACATTGAGAATATTGTTGTTCTGAGCTACAGATCACTCATTCCATACTTTGCCAGAACAATTAATAAAAGATCCTGTAGTTTAATTTAGATTTGTGAAGCCTTGGAAAGAATCTAGAACTGAAATCAGTTTCATCCTGTCTCAGCTGATGCTGAGACCCATCAAAGCGAGGCCCAGGGATGCAAAGGCTTTGCAGAGATTCATCTGCCGATTGCAATTAGGTTACGTAGATAACTTTGCAAAAGTTCTTGGCTTCAAGAGTTCATTGCTCTTCTGCATAACACAGCCCTATTTTCACTCATGCAACTGAGTTTAACTGTATTCTTGGACCTATAATTATTTATCTTGTACTTAATGTCTTGTCAATTTTTTTCCTAGATAAGATCTAAATTAGGGCATGAAATTAATATTCTAATTGATTGACTTTAGAATTGCAGAATTTACCTTTTTTACCTCCCAGATATTATCCAAAGTGGAGCTTGTTATTTCAACAGTTACTGGAAAAAATTATGTTGTCAATATACAGGCTGAAAGATAGAAGGTGTGTATGAGGTAGAATTCTTAAGATTTTTCATTTTCTTTTTGTTTTTCTTTTAGGAATATCTAAGTATGGTAGTTTTATTTACTCTGCCAATGAAAGATTGCTCATACTAATGGTGACTCAGTGTTTTGCTGAGGCTCTGTGATTAACAAAATACAATAACAGTACAAAATTACTGCAATTTTGGGCTTGGATCTCTGACATGACTCCACTTTTCTGTTTGCTTTTCTTTGGGCCTGAAAAGGTTAGATGTCTATAAATAGAACATGATCCAATAATCTGTAGAATTGCCTGTCCTTTGCTTTGAGAGTCTGTGACGTTCTTTTGATGATAGCAGGTTCAATAACTTTAGAGAAGTACAATTGTGCTTGAAGGAAATTCTACCGAGACTGCTTTCAGCTCCCTTCCCCTTTTTCTGTTAATACTTGTAATTTTTTTTATATTATCATTTCCAAGATGATCCTGTTTGCAGGTGGTATATAGTTTGCTGGGGGATGGAGGGAAACACTAAGTCTAATGGCATGGTCATACTCTTTTTCCACATGCAATGTATTGTAATACTACCCTAATAAAAATACTTTCCTGTGTTTCTGAGAATGAGGTTCATACGTGTATCCAATTATCTCAAGAAGTTTTTTTTTTGTTCTAAAAATTGCTTTAACCTGGCAACTTCCACTAAAATCAATACAAAGTTTAAAATGGTAATTGTATATAGTGTTAATTTTCTTAGTGGCCATCACTTTAACTACACTAACTCTAACTTTCTGTACAATGTCTACAGAAGTTAGGTTAGTTTTAGTGAATTTTTTCTTTTTTATTTCAGATTGAAGTGATACAAAAAGTGGTTGCAATTGCAGAGAGTGGAATATTTTGATTTAAGCAGAGTCGGTTTTCGGTAGAATCAGTTTTCTAACTAACTTCAGTTAAGGATGATAAGTACGTCAGAATTAAAGGATAATTTATGTATAAAGACATTTCCATAGTTTGCCCTTGATTTTATAGTGTTCGGTGTACAACATGGTCAAGTACATGTTCCATCAGGAAGCCTAACGGTATGGCAAGCCATAGGCAGTAAAGATGCCAAGTGTTTGATGCTCTAAAACATGTTCCCAGTTCCTATGTTTACTAGCACATTAAATACCAATCCATTTTGACTGATATAGACAGTTTGGCAGACAGCAAGATGCTCACACTTGGCTGTCTAGAGGCAAACTTCTACATCCGTGTTTAGGCATAGATGTTCCAGTGAAAGAATTTTTAGTGGTTTTGAGCCTTGGCAGTTGCCTTTGGCTTGGGATAATTTTTAGTTGTTCACTGTTTCTGTAATCATTAACAGTGGGAAATGGCAGTGAGTAGATTGTATCAATTGTGTCTTTTTAAAAGAAAAAAAGGAAATAGGAGAATTTAATTGTGACTTGGAAACTTGGAATCAATGTAAACTTATATATCTATTTAAAAATATCTGTTGCCATGAATAATGATGCTTTTTACCATGTTAACATCTGGGCAGAAAGTCAGGAGGTCCATTTATTTCAGTTCATTTACATACAGAAGATTAACTTGCATTGTAGACACTGTGATGATTAAGGGAATTTTAAAGTATTGTATGAGTATGCCAATTCCCCATATTAGAAATATATCCTGTTCCAGGTACTCCACTCTCCTATATCTCAGTAAAACTACACTACAAAAGTTTAAAAGACTAGAATGGATTGAGGTCGAAACACTATGGAAGAAAAACAAGGTCAAAGTGAAGTTATTTCAAAAAGAGTGGGTTTTAGATCCTATGGAAATGTTAACATTTTACCCCTCTTTATTTGACTTGTCCATATTTTATGTAGGAAGACCTCTGTAATCAGCATCATACAGAAAGTAACTGAAGTATATCTTTCAACCTACTTCTGAGTTCATTTATAGGAGTGGTACCCTTAGCTTCTTCTTTTTAACCAGTGTCCTTTCTCAAGCATACTTTGAATAAAATACTCTAGAAGAATGTCAGATGCAAATGGAAAATATATCCTAAAAAAAACATTATCGATTTTTGACTTTAGAAAGCGAGTTCTTCTTGCTCTGATGGTGCATTACTCCTGTGATATGTACTGCCTTATGATGACTTCCCTGTCTTTGCTTCCAAGTCAAGTTGGCATAACTCTTAATTGCTGTTGATAAATGAGATGCAAATAAAAAATATAAGTGGCTAAAGACTTGTATGAAGGCTGAAATTTCCCACCATCTGTGTGAGCAACTGGGACAAATAGACCCGATTGTCCCATACCTTCTCTGTTAAGCCTTTTTAGTCTGGATCTCAAGAGAAAAGCTGAAATAAAACTGTTTCTTAGTAGTTGACCAGAGTCTAAACACCTTTTCTGTCTTTCTCAGAATACATAAAATTAGTTTTAAAATCACCATGTCTCATTCAGTAGCAGGTATCAGCAAACCTCATCCTAATACCAAGTTTAGAAGATTAAAGCAGTCCTTCATAGAATATTAAATTAATTTTCTTTAGTTCCTTTGATCAAATGAGCATAAAAAATAGAATTTGCAACAGTGCCTCACTGTAGCAGGTGATATATGTTTCTTTTTATAAAAATGTTAATATACTGAATATATAATATTGTTACCAGTATGTTTAAAGTCATTTAAATAATGAAATTATATTTCCCTAATTAAGAAATGACAACAATTTAAGTGTTTTGGCAAGATTTCTACCTCTCTGCATTTTATTCTAGACAAGAAGCTCTTGTTTCTGAATTACTCTCTTCCTTTTTTGAGATGCATCAGAAAGGAATAAGATTTTTGATTTACTACTATCAGCGAAATCAACAGAATCTTTTCAGAACTTAAGTTACTTCCTTTCTAATCAGTATGATTACCATTAAAATTGAGTTCAGATATTTCTATACTGAGTCATGCTTTACTCCTAGTGTTAAAATCACTACATTTTCCTGAAATGTAACTAGCATTATTTGTCTAGTACTATGTATGTGTTGCTGTTTTCATTTTCAAGAACAACATATTTGCTCAACATCTTTTTATTGCATTCTGGCTTAGATCCATAACCCACAGTTAGTAAGAAGTAAGGGAAAGACTTCATACCCATACAAGCATTAATAGTGTGATTTGGAATTATGACTACAATGGCACCAAAATCAGCTGGATTAAAGGAACACCTTCATCCATTGTCAATACTTGTTACCACTTATCAAAACACATCTTCCATTACTCACCATACATGATAATAAACATAACATTGTAGAGAAGACAAACAAGTCATATGAAAAAGTCTCACAAATAGTTGTTCATGTTTGGGTTCATGGAGTTCAAAATTTCAGGAGACTGCTTTTGATAGCATTTAGATCAGCAGTGGTGGTCAAAGGTGAGACAATATCCAGTTTTACACTCTAGAAAGTAATTATGCAGAGCATAAACCCTAAAGGCCCAACTGAAATAGAAATGAAATCCTATTAAAAATTTATAAACTCACTCCTATCTGAATAGCAATAAAAGAAGTACGCTTTTTTCAGGATCATACAGCATTATTAAACTTTCCATTTCTGTTCCTTTTATTAAAAACAATCATAGACTAGTACGTTAACTGTACTGATGGAATGAACTATATGCTTCCTCACATTCCATGGCATAGGCTGTGCATCACAAATTGGTGATCAACAAGTGTATATTTATTTTCTCTAATTTCATTGTCCAAACAGGATGAAATATCAATAAATAGTTTAGATAGTAAGAGATAAAGGCTGTTTTAATAATCCTAATGACAGGGATGCAAGGAGCTTTTGTTTTTCTAAAGAGTTCAACAAGTCTTTAGAAGATGTGTAAAAATAACCAGTCTTTTAGGCACTTTCTGAAAATGTACTAATTTCATTGTAAGAGTGTTATTATTCTTGCCAGTGAAGATAATTTCTGACCAACCAGACCCCAAAATCTGGAGGCATGAGTGTCATGAATATACTCCATGCACTTGGCACAGTGATGGCTGTGAAGAGTGTTGGTGAATATTAGATAGGATAATTACTCCGTGTTTCCTACATATATTCTGCTTACCTATGTAGCAATAGTATGCCATTTTTCACAGTATGCCTCTCTGAATCTCCAGTGTAGCTGGTTGTTCCCCATCTTGCTTTTTCCCCACCGAAGAATATCTGCTGAAGTGATATAAAGCAAAGGATAATAGTGAAGGAAGACTATTGTTGTTATGTATCCATAAATATTAACAATGTATGGCGTTAGTGTGAATTGCAAGTATAATACACATAACATTAAAATACATATTATGGATGTATATGCCTATTTGGAAAAATACAAAAAAAAAATCAACTCCCCAAAAGACCCTTCCTAACAACATTCCATTATTCAAACATGTCTTTTGTTTATAGCTTTTTTCAGTACAGGATTCCATTGTTGTTCATGCTTAATCAAAAACTGTCATCTTTGTAGTCAACTGTTTTTTCTATTGTTTACCACCTATAATTTAGTTTATACTGTAACTTTTAACTCAACCAGGGGAGAAAATTTTTGAGGCAAAGGCGGCTGTGATTTCAAATTCTGCATATCGTGAGGCAAATACTAGTTTTCATTTTTAAGCAGTCCAAACGGCAAAAAAATTGTCTTCCTGTTTCCCCATTTGATATTTCTGATGTAGCTAAACTCATGCAGCAGTCTATCTAAACAAACGCACTCCTTGACAAGTGTTGAGACTGAATTACACTAGCATGAAATAAGATTAGTTCACGTTTCCTACAGAAAATGGTTCTCATAGTGCAACAGTGTTGACTCTTGGGGTCTCTGTGGTTTATTACCCTCTGTAAATCTGATGCATAGTCAATTGTTCTTGGATTTTTTTTCCAGCTAGGAATTGTTCCTATGTGTGATACTTTGTGTTTGTCTTTATTGAAGTGCATCTTTTTTCTCTTTTTTCTTTTGATCACTTTTTCAATTCGTGCAGGTTACTTTCAATCCAGAACATATTCACTAAAGTGCTTGCAGACGCTTTCAGCTTGGTATTGTCTGCAAATCTAATAAGTGTACTCTCTATTCCATCATCCAGGTCATTAATGAAAATATTGAATAACACTGGGTCAAAGAAAGGCCCTCTGAAACCCCACTGAGTATTTTCTCCCACTTGACAGCTACTAACTGCTCTAAGCATAGATTCACATTTGTTGTGCGCACAGTTACAATAGTGTCATCTGGATTAATTAATTCTTAGTTTATTTATGAGAAGGGTACATGAGACCTGGCAAATTCTTTGAAACAACAAATGTGTGTTGTATCTACTACTGCCACCTATCGGTAAGGTAGGAGACTGGTCACAGGCAGAAAACAGATGGGATTGATGTCTTCTCTTGACAAGTGGATGTTTCCTCTAGTTTGTTTGTAGTTTTTACTCAAAGATATATTCCAGCATTTTTGTGAGTTGCTGACTAATTTATTGTTTTCTGGTTCATCCTATTCTAGTTTTTCAAAGTTAAGCACAGCTATTTATATTTTTTGATCTTGCTGACCTCCATATTCTCAGGGATAAGATAAACACTGAGAATATTTCAGTAGTTTCTTGTACTGGTTGCAGTAACCTGTAGCTTGCTAATTACTCAATTTAGCCATCCCTTCTGAATAAAAACAGAAACAAAAATTTCCAGTGAGAAGTTGATAACTTTCTTTTTTTTGTTGTAATCAGCTTTTATGGCACTTTATTGCATATCTTGTACAGAGAATAATTATCCACATACGCATCTTCATGCTTAATTGTATAAAAATCTATCTTTTTTCTTTGCTAGTTTGTTCTGGTTTTGCAGGTACTTTTGCATTTCCTCATAATCTGTTTTTCATTTTACAGCCATGACTTTTATGAAAAAGCTCAACAGTATCTCTGTGCACTTCTGCTGGCAGCCTCTCCCTGCTATTTTGTCTTAGTTTCCCCAAACACTTGGGGTGTTCCTGTGTTCTCTCTTTTAGTTGCATGAAATAGTTTGTAAAGTTCCTTATTGACTTTTTGATCAAGTGTTATTTATTCAATCCTACTTCACTTCCTAATTTTAGGAGGTTTTGAAATGGTTCATGTTCTTACACCTTTTTAAGAAAACTCCTGTTCTTCTGACCTCTTTTATTAAAATACAATTTTGTGATGTGTCCACAAGTACTGAGTAGACCAGTGGCTGAGGTACAAATAAAAGACTGCAGGTTGCTAAGGTCAATTATTTGTTATCTTTAGTTTTATCTGACTGTGTAGCATTTGAGACATTCCTACGACAGCCTCAATAAAGGCTGTAAAACATAGGGGGAAATTTACAGTAAAAAATTAAAAATCTTTGTGTGTTCAAGGGGATGGCAAAAACTGCCTTTTCTTAAGCAGTAGATACTGTACTTCAGGCTTAAGAACAAAACAGTCCCAGGGAATGTCAAGAGAAATTTTCCTAATAAACATTTCATTGGCATGTGATACAGTAGTTTCTGGTGGAATGAAAAAATCATGTTGAAAAGATATATGATGTAATTGATTATTGGTAGGCTAAAAAATGTTTCAATTTTACAGTAGCTTACCAAATCAATTTTAACCAGAAGAGGAGAAGACCTAAATGTGCATGTGATATTGCCTCAGTGGGCCAAAGGCATCTTTTAATTTTTCAATTTAGGATGAACGGAACCTGGATTTTGTTAAATCTATGAAGCAAGAATTTTTGTTGAATAAAAGGAGGGGATTTTGAACTTGCATGATCGGAAGTGTTAAAACAGCTTTTGGGTTAGAAACTGTTTAACCTCAGAAGGAATAAACTGTAATAGTTTGGGTGTTTCTGGAGACAATGGTTTCTTCACAGATGGTCAGGTGCTATTTTCTTTCTTTCGCTGTACTTTTCTTTGAATTAAAAAAAAAAGATATCTAGCTACAAATATCTAAAAGGCACAAGATAATTATTACAGAAATTACTACAGATAAACTCCTCTGCTTTCATCTTATCTTTTATGTTTGTACCGGTGTTCATAAATGCATCTTAAACTTTCCTAAAAAAGATTAGAAATGTCTCAGTTTTTTCAGCTCTGGCAAATACTGTGTTTACAATGTTTGATATCATACAAAAAATATCACCTTAAGTCTTTCAGGAAGCCTGAATAAGTTCAGGAATTGCTAAAATAAGTAGAACCTTAACATCTGATTTAACTAGTGATAATCACAGAGGTACTTGTCAGAATATATAATTTCAAAGATGCATGAAAAAATCATCTTTGATATTCTCAGCTGAAATTTTGGAAAGCGTATTTGCTACCCAAGCTATTTTCAGGTAAATAATGAATCACCCATGAAAATAAAATTCCAATTCCTTTAGCAGATTCTCAAGATACAAATGCCTTACAGTAATGCTAAAATCTCTTCCACTGCCCTTAAGTCCAATTTTAGCCATGGGAATGATGTGAAATGATAACTACCGAAATTCTGTTAAGCAAAGCGTACACTCTGAGTAGTAACGCAAACATGCAACCTAATTATTTTTCAATAAATAATTTAAAGCTACAATAATTGTACCTCTGTGGATGAAGTTGTCTTCACTAAAGAGAGTATTTTGCCATTAATTTCCATGGATTCAAGTTTTTCAAATATTTTTAAGTCTCAAAATGAGTCAAAAAAATTGCTGTGCAGAACAATGTCATGTAGGCTACCATAAAGGAAACGCAAATATGTCAGTCTTACCCTTATTCCATGGCAGAAAAATTCTTCAAGGAACCTACAAGGACTTGTTTTTTTATTATTTTTCTTTCTTTATCTTTTTGGGGGTCTAAAGATTGATCTTCAGGGGTTGTTTGAACTTTTTTTTTATATATATTTCCTGTTTACATTTTGAAATTGGTTATGATAACATCAGCTAAGCAACCGAGGGAAAGAAAATCTTTAGTGACAAGAGCTTCATATAAAATTTTGTTACAGTAAGACTGTGATAGTGAAAACTTACTTGACAAGTCTATCAAAACTAGTTTTTTATTCTTATCTGTATAAGTTTTATCCAGGATAGTATTTGATTATATTCATGCAAAATATGCAAGTACAGAGACTTCATGTTTATATAGAAGTAAACCCAAGCTTCTCAGCTTACATCTGCATTTGTTTGTGATAATTTATGCACCCCAGCTATTCACAAGTGAAGAAGACTTGACCAGTGCAAAAAATATTTCTGTCTCTTCACTTGGGAATACTGAATCTCTTCCACAGTTCTTGACTCTGATGTTCACACCTTAGAAGTGAGCCATACAGGTATCATCTTATGATGCCTCTGGAACTGTTTGGTCTGATTGCCATGAGCTCTGCTTTTATAAGCTTTGAGTATACAGCCTTAGTGCTCATGGCTTTGCCTATCTACAGTGGGAAACTGAAAACCCTTGGATTTTCCTTTTGGGGGAAATTCTTTCAGTCTTTCATTGTTATTTCAGCATTGCATAGCCATTTGAAATTAACAACGATACTAATTAATGCTGTAATGCAGTAGATTTAGTATGTTATTTTTATCAGACGTGATGAATTTTTGTTTGCTAAATAGCAGCTGTCATAGTTGTATTAGTTCTGGGCTGTAAAAAAAGAAACACAGCTTCTGAAGCCAGTATTTATGTATGGAGAACTAGTACTGTTGCCAGTATTGTGGCGTTTCTCCTCCAAATAGAAATCAGACAGCACCATCAAAAAGCTTATTTAGAGACAAGCATATATCCTAAGTGTTCATTTCTTATTTTATACTGCAATTTTTTTTTGCTGAAGCTGCAAACTGCAGCCCCAGAAGGCTTTGAACATCTAGAAAGTCCATCCTTAAATGGGTTATGCTGAGCTTAAGTGGGTTACACTGAGAGATTTCTGCAGTAACTATGAATCAAGATTGAAAAGACTGAGGAGCTTAACATAGCCCTTGGTACTTTATGCAAGTGAAATATTAGGAACTGGATTTTGAAAACATTATTTATACTTAATCTAGAAACGAGGTGGTTGTCAATCAAATATGCGCAGGTTTGTCCATTTGTGGGTTTATTGTGTTATGCATGTACAGACATTCAGACAGACTCTGTCCACACACCGCTCAAGTTTGCCAGCACTGTTTTTCCAGTTGCAACATAGGGCAGTTGATTCCTAGATGGAGGATATCAACTGGTTATGTAGGAGGGGATGTAGGGGAAGGTAAACCTTGAACAGACTATGCTCTTTCATTAGCCTGAGGCTCATATATTCACAGATTGATAAAGATTCCTACAAATTTTGTTCAAACTGGATTTCCATAGGAGCTTATTTTGACTAAGGAACAATAGTAAAATCCTGACTGAGTGTGTGTCCAAGTCTGCTTAGCAAAAGTGTTGAAAATTTGTTATTGTTTATTTCAGATTTGTCATCAACTTCAGTTCATTCATTTCACTCAAAAAAAAGAAATAGCTTCTGTATACCTGTGTGTAAATAGAACAAAATATATTCTGAAAGAACAGTACAGCAGAAAGTGTTTTAAACCATTATGCAAAGCTTAACTTAAAAATAAATTCTTTTCTCATTGTGCATACTTCTGCTCAAGAAATTTATCCTGCCACCTACTTCACCATATGGAATTTTAATACAGCGCTAAGTCACAGTGAATGTGCCTGTGTCTGTGACAGCGCTGAACACGTGCCTAAGTCAGAGAAGAGGTTGAATCTGTGTGGTTATAGCATGGCTTTTTAAAGTACTATTTTCTTTTGTAATCTGTTTGCTGAACTTGGGTTTTGCACACCTAAGATGTTCTCCAGTATGGTATCCTGATGTAATTATTGCTATGAGGTTCTGACTGTCCTTTCTGCAATCCAACGTTTGATTTTCTTTTTTTTTCGTTCCAAAATACATTAATGTAACTTTGCTACTTTAGGTACTCTAGAAGAAAACATCTCATTCACGTTTGAGGTGCTGTTATCTTTCAGCTGATTGATCCTCTAAATTTATAGATGGAGATAAAAAAAAGTTGTAATGATATAAAATGATGTTATTTCACTATAGTAGAACTATTCCTGATGTAAAAAAAAAATATTTTCAGAAATCCCTGCAAACAACAAATATAGCAATAATTATTTATAATTGCTGCAACTCAAGTTCAGAACCTCTAATGGTTGACTGTGTTCTGTCCAGATGCAATCTGAATATTTCTCTTTTTTTAAAATGCAGATAGAAAAAAAATGCTATTCCATGCTAAATAAAGTATTTGTTTCCCCAATTTTTATTAAATACAGTTTCACCTTTTTCCTCCAGAAAGTAGTATTTTTGATTGACCATTTCAATAACCATTGTCAAAATTCACCTGCAAGGCCACAGTTTTAACCTGGCATGCTGTGTTTTGCACATAATTTACTCTTTTTGCTGTGAAAAACATAAAATAATTTGCTAATAAACACTTTTTACATGCAAAGCCTGGATTTTCTGAATTCCAAAGAATACAAATAGCTTTAGTAAAAATATAAGATACTTACTAGAAACAACTCAAATTATGAGAAATTACAGATATTTATTATAAAACTAAAAGTAAATATTAGTTTCTTCTTTAACAAAGCCTTTTCATTTCTATTCTTAGTCTTTAGTTCAGCTGGGTACATTTGAAAATCTACTGATCACCAAAGAATTATGAAGTGAAAAGGAATAAATTGTATTTGAATAATTAGAAAATGTTTTGATAACATCAGTAAAATAGACATAATTACAGTAATATAACTTCCCTCTGATCTTTCTGTGCTTATTCTGCTTCAGTTAGCAATATGAACAAAGGTTTGTACACTTGCAGCAAGTTCACCTTCACACAATAAACTTCCTTACTGAGTAGTGAAAATGTGTTAAAATGAATTTTCCAGAAACATTTGAATGAATGGGGAGATTCTGAGTCAGCTTCTAGCAAAAGGCTTATCTAATGCCCCATGTGAATGCTTAGTGTATTGTTTTGATTAAAGCTTGAATGGAAAACTGCTGATCTGAGGTATTACGTGTTATTCAAGATGCAGAGAAAGCCTTTTTCAGCTGTGTAAACTGCCAAAGTGTTAGTGGTAGAATAACACAAATTGTGTGCCATTCAGTGGATGTACAATATGGGTTCAGATTGCTATTCTATGATGGGTAGGTATAATACTAGGCATATATGAATAAAGTTTCTACTAAATTTATTTGCGAATACGCCTTTATTTACAAAAACTGAGTTTAGTAGGAATATCAAGGGATATGTGGGATAAGAAAAATTAGGATTAGAGAAACCATCATCTCTGACTTTTCTGCTGCACACTGTTTTCACTTCTAGACTCTTGCATCGTACACCAGCTGGCTTAGTTTACTGTAACTTTGAAGTGGTTCAGTTTCCTGTAGTTTACACACTCTATCTGTTTCATAATCAGCCCAGAGTACTAATTCCACTAGTCTTGGTTGTTACAGTGCAAGGCTGGTTTGTTTTTTTTTTTGGTGGTGGTGAGGTTTTTTCTTTACTTGTTGATGAAAACACCTTGATTTCAATAGAACTACATTAATGGTAAAAGTAACTTATTTTATTTAATAAGGGTACAGATGCTGTAACTGTTATTTAGTGTTAGACTTCATAGCTAAATGCATTTCAAACATTTTAACTTGCAGATTAGAGGAAACTGAATCCAGAAACAGAAGATATGCAGAGCTATGGGTGAAAAGCATGTTTGGAATAAAGAATAGCCTGTGGTAGTATTCATGCTGCTGAGTGCTCTTTTTCAAATGGACGTGCTAAATCCAAACACTCTGGTAAATCAAGTACTTGGTAAAACAACAAAATTTATAATTCTCTGCATCATACATTTTATTTTTAGCAACCTGGTTTACATGTTTATGTAAATTTATGGTAATATATTTTCTTTTTTTCTCTTTTTTCATACAATAATTATTAAATTCAATTACTTTTAAAAAGAAAGTATTTCAAACAAACAAACAAACAAACCAAAACCTCATTCCCTAACTGATGCAGCTCCGGGAGGATGCATTCTGTTATCTCTATATTGTTGTATACAAGCAAGCTCCTGGCAAGGTTATAACTGTAAATTTTCTGCGTACCCAAAATATTTAGATTCTGGAAAATTCTTCGTGGCATCTCTGAGATGCTAGAGTGGATATTTCTCATGATCTCAAGGGTCTCAAGGTTCAGATCACACCACAGAAAATTCAAACTCATCAGATCTGACTGTGACATTTTATCTGCACTTGAGGTTCACCCAAGGACAGAGGTGACCAGACATATTCCTACAAGGGCCCTGTTGCCTGTCCCAAAGGTGACTGGCCTCAATAGGCATTTCGAAGTCATACCAAACTGCCTGTCAGTAAGAAAAATGTGAATATGAAATATCATATCTGTGAGACACCTAAGCCTCAGGGTCCTAGTGAGATGTCTGAGGTCAGAGAATTGCAGGTATAGGTGTGACATCTGCAAAAATGCATATTGTTTGTAAAAGTTGGAGTGGCAAACGTACCATTGTTCCTGTACAAATTTTTAAACTAGAAGTTTTATGGTATTGGTAATACCACAGAGACAGAAAAAAAAGCATTGATTTAAAAGGAACTGCTAATGATTTGCAAAAAACAGTTAATTACAGGAAGGTCAGGGCTGCATACTCCATTTTAATTAAGTGCACTCTGAATATCATTTAAAAAGTCAAATGATCCTGTAAAATAAATAATAAAAAAAGAACTCTTAATTTTCTCTATTTTAAACACAATTCTAAGAGGTGCTTAGTGACAGAGAACAAAATTTAGGTTGCAGACTGAGACTTCGGTATTTACATGCCCATATATAGGCACCTAGGTGCAAAAAACTACACACACACCCCCCTTACAGCCAGTAAGGACCTGGTTGATACAGCCTAGAGAGATGACTAGTTCACTCCAAAGTGGACATCTGCGTTGGGGCTACTGAGCATCTCCAGGTTCTGTACTCTGCATTGACTGTGTTTTCACAGACTCTGGTGGAAAACCCGTCGTCTTAAACTGTGAGTTAAATCTCACTTAAAGAATCCTTAAGGTTTATGTTGTATGCTTCTTGTGGGTTTTTAAATCCACTTGCTATGATATTGTGGATTGTGAACAAACTTTTTTCCAACTTCAATGCCAGATCCAGAATTAACTCTAAATGTAGAAGAATTTGAGATAAATAAATATTAGAAAGAACGAGAGGTTTTTCACTAATTTCTGGTCCAGAGGGCTGATGACACATTTTTACTTTTTAGATTATCTTTAAAGAAGAGTGTATCTATCTGGAAGCAGGATTCCTATAAAATTCTTCAGTGGTTTTAATTCTGCTTTTAATCTTGATTGTTTTTCCAAGAGTTGAGTCTTATTGCATTGATTCTATGTGGCTGTACATTATTTTGACTAAATAAATTTAATGTTATCGTCCATTCACGCACTTCTGCTTCAACTTGGTGTGCAATGGCAATGTTTTGTATTTTATCTAAAGTTTTGGATAAACGGTATGCTTTTATAAAGAGAAGAATATCTGCTCATACTTTTGGGGTAAATAGGTATGTAATTCATTAAATTTTGAACTGAAGGTAGTCCTTGAACAGTGTGCAATTATCTTAATGTCTCTGATGTAACTTCACAACCTAGTGAAAATACAGAAGTGGAGTGAAACATATATAAGATATGTATATAAATATTAAAAGAATCTTTCAATAAGAATCTCCCTGTTTAGAAACAAATTAAAAATAAGGAAAGATATACTGACTGTTATCCAGAAGGATGTTAACTACTAGAAATGCAGGAAGTGCTTCTTTAAGATTAGACTGTACGCGTGGTGAAATAGGCGAACTTTACATCTGTATCTCACAGGTGCTTGCGTGTTTCTGTTCATACTCTGTGTAGCACTTCTGATGTACAAATCACTTGGCATAACAGACAATTTTGATATAGACATGCACATCTAAAATCAATGTTTGAAATTACTTTTTAATCAAGGTGAACACGATTTCCCATAGTTACAAACAGGTTTTTATTGTTAATTCATGAATAACAAAACTAGACTTTCATTTGTTTTTCAAGGTTGAGGGTTTGTTTTGCAAGACATTATTTTCGTATTGCTATCATGACATAATGTGGCAGTAGTGAAGCTGATTAGGAAATGTCTTGTAATCATCTAGGGGTGTAATAATCGAATATATAACACTTGCTACTTTCTGTTCATTCCCCCAAAACAACTTTATTGTTTGAATTCTGAGCAGCCTAGTAGTCAATCCATTGCAAATCTTGCGTTAGAAGTCCCTAGTTAAACCAATGTAGTGTGTGTAGTATTCTTCTGTGTGGCTTACAGCTAAAACTTTATAACAACTAGGACAACTAAAGAGATCATTCTATATACTGTCCAAGAACGAGGGGGGGCTCTTGCTCTTTTTAACTACGCTTCTCTTTTTCTCTGTCTATGTGATGATTGGTCTAATGTAGAAAATCTTCTCATTAATTACAAGCTATACTGAAATAGATACGATTTCTAATTATAAGAATTAGGGCAAAATGTAAATATTTAAGGCAGCCTGTTATGAAACAAAATTAAAAAAAACCCCTACATAGACAAAACCTTCTTACTGTATTTTTGAGTAGTTTGTTCAATTTTCTCTAATGATTCTGTGGAAGGAAATTTCACTATAATCTAATGGAAGTTTAATTAATGATTTTAGATGGAAAGTTAATTAAGTATGTGGTTTCATACTTACCATTTTCAGTGTTTCAGTAAAGAGAAAGCCAAAAAAACTTAGAGACCACTCTCTCTGGCTTATATGGAGGCATACACTTCCAAAATGCTGATTTCTAGTTATTTAAGTGTTCCCAGGATGTCTCTCAGTTGTCTCACCATAATTTCATAAGCCTGTAGTGAATCACACTGCATGTATACCATATATTGAAAGACACAGTTATATCTAATTCACATTTAGACAAGATAAATGAGTGGAAAGCCGCAACTCAAACAACAGATACAGGAGTCTCAGAGTTATCCCACAAGTTAGCATCACAAACAGGAATTGAAAAGATCTTGTGATTCTCACTATAATATCTTGGTTTGTAGATCACAAAATCTTTATGATTCTTAATGAAAATTGACAACTAGTTAAACAAGCTCCTTGAAGACTTCTATTTGTTTTGCAACCCACATATTTTTTTTTTACTTTTAGTGCAGCAGCTGATTGTTCCACAGGGACTGAGTATTTACACCCTTTGGTCAACATGGTGTGTCTGGGAACATTAAAAAAATATTCCATGCCTGTGCAGTGTTTTTCACCTATTAATCAGTGTCCAGTGTACTTTTCCCAGGACATATTTTCTCAACAGGAATCACTTGATATTTGCTTGCAGGTTCCACAAAAAAGGGGGAAAAAAACCAAAGGATCTTTCAGCTATCATTATACAAAACCAAATTTGCACATGGAGATACACCTGTAAAATCTGCTACAAATTCAGAGACCCCTTTGCCCAGACATTATCTCTTTTAGAAATTGTAAATTTCAGGAAGGTCTTGCTATTACATGAATAAAAAATACTAATGTTTGAGTAAGACCATTAAACTTGCTTTCATCTACTTTTCTCATAGCTGGGTTAGTAGACTACACTTGCCCCCAGCTATCTGATTTAACTATAGCAAGGAAAAGCTGCTGCTCTTCCTGTTCCTCTTTTTCTTTGTTTTTGTAAATATATCAATTTAAAGGGAACCTAATTATAATTAAACAATGAAGTAATATTCTTCCTGAATTAAAGTTATTAAATTATTGGTTATACTTCTTTTTTTGTAACATATTTAGTCTCATTCTTGTGTATGTATTATTTTGCCAAGGCCATAGCTTCTGTTCTGGGCCCAGTCCAAATTTCAGTTAAAGTGTTTAATACTCTATTTTTTTCTCCAGTTGGTACTGGATTGTATTTTAATAGCCCCGTGGGGAATTAGCAAAGTAATTTATTTTATTAAGAAGATTAATGCAATGAGAAGACTCTTTCAAAGGACTAAATCTCAATTTGACAGTTTATTGTACCTCTAAAAAGCAATAGAGGACTTGGGCATCAGCAAACCAAAGTGTTGCTTTCTTGCAAGTGATTTTACAGCCAGTGCCAATGATTTAGTCCTTCTTTTGTGCATTATGCAACTTTTTAAAATTTTTAATCTGTTAGATCAGTTCAGCTGGGAAAATTGGAAGGCATCTATCTGCAACATCACTTACCACTGCTGTTCCATAGTCTTGAAAATTATTCTGAATGCCTTTTAGTAAGAAGGAGTTTTTCAAAGTTATTTTCTCAAGAACCAATATTAAACACTTCTTGTTCAGGTGCATAACTTGTATGTAGATGCAATATATGTGATTTTGCCCCATTACTATAATTTACAGCTTCTCGGCATCATTTATCTCAGCGTGAGTAACATCTCACTGTCTGCTTCCTAAACACTGTGTGTCATCACTTTTTTCAGTATTTTTTCTGCACTATATCTAATGTCATATATTACTAAAATTGCATAACATCTTTATGGGGCTTATAGATATTTAACATGACATATACACCCAATCCACTCTTAGGATAGCTTTTTCTAGCTGAGACGTGATTAATAAGAAAATGGATGAAGAATGATGGAGCATTATAACCTGGGGAATTTCTCTGTATTCTTCTTTCTTAATAAATATTTCAACACTCTTCTTAATTTACACCTCGCTAAACAAACTTTCTATTTCTCTGATATTTTCAGGTTATTTTTCTATTTCCTTTTAATCATTATTTAGTTTCCTAAAAATGTGGAAAGTCAGTATGAGTAATTTCACCTGGTTGCATCCCTCAGCTTTTCCTCTGACCTCTTTATTTAAGGACGTCTTTCATTACTCTTTAAATATAGTTCATTGAATTATTTTTTCTCTAAAAATGTGGCTGAAGTACATTTCTATAATACTTCTCTCCATTTTCATACGTCTAGGATCCTGTCTGTAGCCTCTAATGACAGAAAAAAGCCTCACCAACCTCCCTCACGAATATTCAGTAAATGGACTAATTCTTCCCAAATTGTTGTGAATAGTGTAATTTCATACGTTCTAATTGATTACATTTATGACATCTAATTAAAAATCTTAAAATAGGGTGAGGTTAGGGATTTTAAAACTATAACTGAAGTCTTCTTATTTGCTGTGGGCTTCAGTCAAGTTAAAGCTCAGCATTTCTCCTAAATACAGGGTATTTTTCCTTTAAGGAGAGGAAAAGCAGATCTTATGTAATTTCTCTTCTGATAAAATTTGCAAATTTCGCTGTTGTGAGAATAGATTGGTGTCACAGGCTGTGAAAGTAGCTCAGTTATTTAAAAAGTAGTTTTGAGCAATTAATGGTTGTCTTTGCATATTAAAATTGTTTTGCTGCAACATTTCTATTTAAAATAAAACAGAAATGTGTCATTGCATGGGCCAGCTTTGCCCCAAGTTCTCAGTGGTATCTTGAAAACCCTGCAAAGATCTCTGAGTTTTTTGAAGAGCTGCCCTGTAACCCTACAATACTGTAACCCTACAATACTGTAACCCTACAATACCTCCCTGAATCCTTACAGGGATAGAGTGCTTGTACAGCATCAGCTCAACAATTCTTCTCTGTTCTCCATTTTCAAATGCTTCGTGCCAGGCATTACCTCTCCAGTACTTCCAGTCTCAAGCAGACCTTGCACTGGTTCTGTGTGATTTGGAATCATTATTCTTATATGGAAATAACCAAAACTCCCCTTGCTTTCCCACCATGTGCATGTGGATCAGCTGACAGACCAAACAGAATAGATACCTGCTTCAGTCATCCTGAAAACTTTCTCCCAGTCCATGTGTTAAGGTGAGTATCTCGTACCTGCTTGGTCACTAGTTTTCATAAAAACTTATCATCCCTAAGATTCCTACTCTTCTAGTCTTCTTACCTATGTGTCAATTTTAACTAAAATTCACCACTGTATTAAAATGTTATTGAAAGATAGATCCAATAGGGAGTAGGAATACAGAAACTTCCCTTTTTTTTTTTTTTTTTAAGAAAGCTGAGCCTGGCTAAAGACAAGCTAAACCAAACCCCTCCCTAATCATCATGTTTTTATCATATGTTGACTTTTGAAGAGTTATACATGAGGAACATATTTTTCTAATCAGTATTATATTTTAGAGACTTCCAGCTTCAGTTAGGCCATTAGTTCCTCCCAGCAATGCATAGCACACTGCGCTGCTTAATGCTATACAGAAGTGCTGTTCTTCCAGAAGTGCTTTTGAAATTTTTTTAAATTAAAATATATCAAGACAATAATAGCCTGCTTCCTGGTCTTCCCAGGTGTCCTACTTTATTTTTCTGTACCTAACTAGAGTATTTTCTTTGCTGTTCCTGCTTTCTATATTTGTTACTTGTATCACTGCTGAATTTGATGCTGCGTGTGAAAGTTTAGAGTGCTACAAATTATGCTTCTGATAACTTAGAATAACTTAATAGCAAGCAGATATCAGTAGTAGCTACATTTATATCGACCTGCTAATTCATTCCTGAGGACCACCCTATCAGGGGTTCTCTGTACTGAGCACCTCTGTTCACATCAACATTTAAATTCCTTAGACTCCTGATCACCCTTGCTGTGTTCACCTTGCACCACAGGCAAAAGCTACAGAGCACAACAGCAAGCTCCTACTGCAGGACCATAAAAATGCTTTTTGTACTTAGTTTTCCTCCTCTGCCTGTTTTCTGCATTCTGCATTTCTCATGCAACTAAGCCCTTCATGAGGAACTCATGTAACTCTCTTCATCCCTGCCAGTGGCTTCTATTAGGTGGAATAAGAAGGACAGTGCACAGTGGCCAAGAGTATTGAAGCCAATGTTGCCCTTTTTAGAGTTTGTTACTACATTAAGTCTGAAAGAAGTGAGTTCTGAAGAGGGAGCACAACAGAGAGACTTATACAAACATGAATAAACAACTATTGCAGTGTTATCAAGGAAAATGATACAAAGAAGCATGGATGCATTTGTAACAATACTTCAGATATTTGAAGTTCAGTATTTCCACTAAATCAAATGGGATTAGTTAATAAGATGCTGATATATGTCTTAGTCTTTCTAAGATTAAAACTGCTTTGTGAATAATGAATTTTTCATGAGATATTCTGTCATCCTTGTTAAAAGCAAACTGAAAGCTATTTTTAAAAGCACAGCACCATTTGAATAAGTCCTGAGTTTACACTCACCTCTAAAAAAAATCGTGTTGTACCTTTAAGATGACCATCACAGATGAAAAGAAAACAAACAAACAAAAAGGAGGAAGTTGAATTTCGGCATTTGCAAGTCATGTTTACATTTTCTGAAGGTGATTGAAGTGAGGAGGTGCAGAAGACCCTATTTATATATTACCCCACACACAATCATAGCAGCTCTGCTGGCTGCAGGACTATTTGGAATTGTTGAGCAGGATGATACCTCCCTTTCCTCTCCAGGCCTGCCTTCTTCAGCATCAATGTCAGATGAAGCCTCTTGCAGAATGATCAGAGGCCAATCAATAAAAAGTAAAAGTGGTGGATAAGGTCTGAAAATCTTACTCACTATTGCTAAAACACTGCATCAAGAGTAGCTGTATGCAGGTGGATGACTGTTCATACATATGCAAACATGCAACACCAAGAAGTTATTACAGTTTCCAGATAATAAGTCTGAATATATAACTGATAAAAAGCAGCAAAATTTTCAGCATCAGGACTTTTTTTTTGTTCTGAGATGGGCTGTGCATGTTTATTCATATTGCCAGACAGGCAGCAATAACTCCATTCAGAACAGAGACTAGTCTTGAAAACAAAGGCTCATCAAAATGTTTGTTATACATTGAAACAGACTCAGCATCGCAAAGACATTAAAATCAAAATATAATAAAAACTTCTAAAATAATTACAGAAAATGGAGGAAGCATTAAATTAGTTGGTATACTCAAAATCTGAGAATAAAATAATTAGTCAAAAAAAAATTGTAATTAAGATTTGCATTGAGGCAGTAGTAAATGCATGTATTTTATTTATTGTTTAGTTACCTGATTTATTTTTTTCAATTTAGCTTTTAGAAGCAAACATTTCCTTTGCTACATAGCAAAGACTTCTATAAGGTCCTCTATAAAAGAAAAACCCTCTGTAAGTTTGCAGGTTTTATAAACTGGATGACTATACACATTCCTATGGATTCAGTTTATATTATAGACTAAACCAGATTTAAAACTCCTTGTGCTGGCCACTAAGTATTCACATCATAAAACCCCTTTGTTCCATATAATTTCAGTCTAGAGAAGTAAAACATATATAAGAAGATAAAAGACTTGCTCTAGAAATAGTATACATGATTGATTAGATCAAACATTTAGGCAAAATTCCAAGTATGTGGTTCTTGCCTCTTGCTGCTTAATGCTAAACCGAATGTCTCTTGTTCTTTAGAATGTCTTAGAAACCTAGAGTTGCACATGTTCACATATCCAAAATGGCACTAGTCTTCATAGTTGAGACGTCATGGCAGTTCATGCAAAAGCTGAAATAGAGCTAAAAGCAGATTTATACCATAGTCCTTTAAAAAGCTTTATCTGATAGACCTTTCAGAACATATCCAACAGGCGTTCACGTAATCTTCAAAAGCATCACCATTTCTTTTTAAAACTTGTCAGCAGAATGAGAAGTGACAACATAAAAATTAGAAGAGCTTGTTTCAAACCATTTGTAGAAAGGTTCAAAGCCTCCGCCTCACCCTGCACCAGAATTTTAACATTCAGGATAGTCTTGATAGGATCTATCTCTGTCACTTCTTCTGAGTTAAATAATAGAAGCTTTATTGTATCAAAATTCAGTTTGAAACACGGCTTTATAGGCCCTCTAGGTGGAAAAACATCCTGGACCCCAGATGAAACAGAAAACAGAATCAAGTTCTTGCCCTTTCTAAAGGCATACCAGTATAGTATCATTCCTGGGGGTTTGGCCCAATTTATCTTTCCTGTGTTGGCTGGCGTCCACTGGCAATGAAGGTCATTAATCATCTTTCTGTGAGGTAAGATTTGCAAGCTTTTGTCTCTTCAGGAAGAGAAATCTGAACTGGCACACTCATATCTCATACTTCAACTGCTGGACAACATGCTCTTGGAGATGCTGTTTGAGCCAGGAGGGTTGGACCAGAAGTCCCTGTGAACCTCAACCATTCTGAGATTCTCCTAAGTTTTTGCAATGTTACCTCTTTGCTCTCTGGCTATATTTCTAAGTGAATGCCATCAGCTCCCCTATGGTTTGTCCAGACCTTGATTGTGTGTTTGCAGTGGGAATGACTGAAACACAGCTACTAAATTTAGTCTCCCAAGGGGGATAGGAAAGATAATGTAGCACTGAAGGCGTAGGGATTGATCTGTTAAGTACTAACAAAAATAAGGAAGTTGTGGACATCTTTAAAAGTGGAGCTTCAGTTACCCAGGGAAAATATTTTTCTGACTGAATACTTGAGGTTTGTAGTGTCAAGGGAGAATAAAAAAATTGCAGTCTTAAATCACAGTGTTGGTTTTATCTACATAGATCCTAGATGTCAAAGTCTAGTAACAGGCCAACATACAACAGAAGTATCTCAGCATACCATCAAGTGCTTCAGTCACAGGATGCCACTGCTCTCAAAAAGCGCTTCCTTTATTTTTATCATATTTATATGGTGCAAATCTGGAATATACTACATTGGTAGCTGTGATCGTGCAAGTAAAACAGATCTTTTTACATAGCATGTCCTATAAAACAAAATACAAGAGAAAAAGCTATATTGATAAATGGCTAAATTTTTCTCTCTGATTCTGTATGTGAAACTGTTCCCACAAAAGTGAGTGGAATATGTCTTTTGTTACATACTTTCAACTACATGTTGAAAACATTAAAACCTGTAAGGATTTCAGTGATAGAAAGAAGTATTAAAAATAAAACCTTACTATTAATATTTAACAAAACTTGTATATTAAAAATTATTTACTTGAAGTATCATCAGTGTAACATTGATGTATATAGTACCTATAAATACTGCTAATAAAGATATCAGTGGACAAGGACACCTCACAAGGTACATCAAAGAAAAAGGTATGCTTGGTTGAGGACTTCCTCTATTTTAGATATAGCAAAATATCCTTTATGACATTATTATAAACTCTGCTGTTCAACTGACTTAAACAGATCCCTGACTTCTCAGCAGACCACAATTTCAGATGGAGAAAAAAAATAATAAATTCCACCAAAACCTATCAAAGAATCTGAGGTTTAAGAACTGTAATAGAGCAGGTGCTAGCTAGCCACTATTTGCCACTATGGATTTCTTTTCTTTCTCTAATTACATTGAATACACCCAAAGGTTCTTTTTGAAGACTTCTGGTGACTTCCTTTTTACTAACGTAAGGAAAAAATATCTTTTCTTTACTTTTTATTTTTCATTGTTGAGCTCACCTTTTCTGCTTTTCATATGTAATTTTCACTGATACAAACTATCTTCAGAGCC
The DNA here is from genome assembly GCA_033558185.1 of Dromococcyx pavoninus. Taxonomy (NCBI): domain Eukaryota; kingdom Metazoa; phylum Chordata; class Aves; order Cuculiformes; family Neomorphidae; genus Dromococcyx; species Dromococcyx pavoninus. The sequence continues at coordinate 960,140 of JAUMJL010000104.1, read as the reverse complement.
ATGACCTTCTTTGTCATCATACCATCAGCCCTCTGGAAAACTTTTCTTTTAAAGTAATTACATGTAATTATTTTTTTCTCTTCTCTACTATTTATTTTCTTTCAATTTCCTTTTACAGATAAGTCTTCTTAACTATTTCTAAGTTATTTCAGCTTTCCAAATCTGAAACTTCTGTCTTGCTTTTAAGTTATGTTCACTTTCAGTTATAATAATATACATATTTCTTGAACATGTAGTGCAGTAGTACACAAAATCTTAAGACCTGATCCTGATTGTGTTGTTATTAATTATCTGCAGTCAGATATACTGAAGTCAGTTTAATTTGATATACATCTCTGCCATACTAACATAGTACATCGCCTTCTCTGTATTGTTTTTCAAATAAAACTCTCTCCTGAACACATCCAAGGAAAATGCAAATGAAATTGGTCTAATTAGTTAGATTTGAGTGGTTAAGAAATGCAGGTTTGGAATTCTTTTAGTTCACTTGATTGTTTTATGACAAGTCTGGCTCAAATATAGTGAGTGACAGGAGTATATGTGATTTTTATTTTCAACTATACTTTAAAATAATTTCTTTTTTTCTTTCTTTGTTTTTTTTGTTTTCTGATGCTCTCTTTTTATAGGGTGGTTTTTCCAAGCTAAGGAAAAGTGTAATACTATTAGCTTCCAATATATTGTTTTTCCTCTCTACTCCTTACCTTGTGCTGCACCAATGTGAAAAGCGTTACTATTTTCTTTTATGGTTTACAATGAGTGTACTTTCATGGAAATTTCTAGCTTAAATTCACTCCATGAATCCTTCTCTCCTGTTTCTCTCTTCATTATTGATTACTTAGTCCTTTAGTCAACTGTTATCCTTTTCTCTTATCTTTGCAAGCCTTGCAGCTTTGTTTTCTGTCATAAACCACTTACTAGTAATACATGTTTGATTATAATCTGTAGAAATTCTATACTGGCTCTGTAGTAGGGATACATTCTGTCAACTCACAAATCAAGGAAAAAGTAGCTGTTCTCAGTTCTGTTCTGTTTTGTTCCTCTCATCAGAAATAGTGTAGGGACAAGATACTTACATTTTTCTTCTATGTATATATTTTCTGAGACATGACCGCTGCTCCTTCATTGATCTACCTGCAGAAAGCACACATGCAGGCATGATGTTAAACTTGCAAAGCAAAATTTAGAGAAAATCTAGAAACCAGGAAAGAGAACAACAAAACCAAAAATATCTCAATGTCTTCCATTTTGTATTTTAGTAACAGCAATGGTTTTTGCATAAGGTGCATACAGTGAACTAAAAGAATTTAATTTAACAATTTAGGCCATCAGGTTTTTTTAACAATTACAATCCAACACAGAATATATTACTCTTGGATTGTTGCTAAATTAAACTTAAAATAAAACAAAAAGCCATCATATAACAAATTACAGTGTTCGTTGAAAAACATCAATTCTGTAATATATGTTAAGATTCAACAAATGCTTAAGGACATGTCATATCTTTTCACACAGCTGAGACAGTTCAGTAAATGTACAGCTGGAAATTCACATATTAAACACATCTTTTAAAATATAAAGCCAGATATTGAGATATATCTTTTTTAATGTCTGTAAGCCATACATCTCTTTTTTAAATCCTGCATATATAAATATAGTGAAATGTGGTAAAAAAATTATGATGCATGTTGCTGATATAATACTACATATATATATATAAAATGCATTTTGCCCCTAACCTCCTGCCCAGTCCAGTACTGAAGAATTTGTATATTGCCTAATTGTCTCTATACTACAGTTTCAAAATGAGTGAGCTATAAGACATATGATCTTAGGTAATCTTTAACCAAGTAGTGTCTTTTCAGACTAAACAAATATTTCTCATTTAGTGTGACTAAGGACTCATTCCTGTAACCAGTTGAAACCAACGCTACTGTTCACATAGATTTTATGAGCTTGTCTTCCAATTGTTCATCAATATCTCTGCAATTCTTCCCACTGAGTAAGGTAAAGATAAGAGTATGTTATAAAGAAAAAAAGTTTTAAATTCACTGAAAGATATTCTACTATAACACATTTGTCTTTCCTTCTTTTATACTTGTAATTCTTTCCCTGAAAGTTACAGGGATAATATTACAAAAACAGAGTACAGACACATCCATTAGTAAATCAAGCACTGTTACACTCATATGACAATCTCTATAATCACTGGTTCATCTAGGCTTGTCCAGCCTGTTCAAGGGAAGGCTTTCAGGAAACCTGACAGTAGCCTGCCGATACCCAGGAGAACTCTGTCAAGAAGGCAGAGATGTGCTCTTCATATTGGTGTATAGTAAGAAGACAAGAGGTAACGGGCATGAGTTAAAATGAGAGGATCAGACTGAATATAGGGAAAAAGTTTCTTACCATGGAGACAGTCCAGCACTGGATCAGGCTGCCCACAGATGTTATACTTCTCTGTCGTCTGTGGATTTCAAGGTCCAACTGAATAAAGCTCTCATATTTGATCCTTACTAGATATCTCCTGAGATCCTTTTCAGCCATTTAAGGTATGATCTATGAAATACTGATTAGAGTGGGATAATAACACCCATTGAGTTACTGGCTATGCTTTTCATACAAACCAGGATAGCATTGGCTTTGCTGCCAGGGCTCACCACAGACTCATGCTTAGCTTGCTGTCTGTCAAAACCCCCAGGGCCTTTTTTGGCAGAGTTTCTCCCCAACCTGGCCCATTAACTGCCGGTTTTTTTTCAGTACAGGGCTGAGCATTTGGTCCCATCTAGAGCATGTCAATTAGTGCTCCCATCCGCAGACTTGAGGAACGTGTACTACTTTGTGTCATCCTCCAGGTCACCGATAAAGATGTAAGGACAGATCCTTTATCTGTAAAGATGTAAGGATAGACCCCTGGCTAATGCCACTTGCTGTCGGCATCTAAATAGAGTACAGTCCATTAACGCTAACCTCTGATCCCAACCATACAACCAGTTACTCACTCACCTAGTTTCCCCTCCTCCAGTTTGTAATGTTCCAACTGGGACAGATGAAAATTGTTGGAGAAAGTGCAGAGAGTCTTGCAAAACCAAGAGAAGTACCATCCATTGTTTTCTTCTCATCCGTATGTTCAGTCAGTTCATCACAGAGGACAGTCAGATTCATCAGGCTAGATTTACCCTTGGTAAATTCATGATGATTATTCCCACTCATTCTGTTCTCCTTCATGTGTTGCAAAATGTGTTCCAAGAGGCCTCACCCCAGGATTCTCCAAGGGGCAGAAGTGAGACTGACTTATCTGTAGCAGTTAGGGAAGCAAGCAAATATACCTGTATATGAGTGTTAATCGAACAGATGAGAATTTCAATGCTTTCAGTATTATGCCTTGATTGCATAATTGTTATCTTAGCCGAATTCATGTGGAGTTAGACTACTTTTCAATAGTTTGAACCTGTGACTTCGTACAGTCATGCAGCCACTGAAGTCAGATTTGGAAGACCAAACCCTGTTTCTTCCAAAAGTACTCACAAAGAGCAACTGCAGATAACTACATTGTTGCAATTGCTCAATAGCAAATAAAAACATTGGAGATTGAACTGGTTTTGCTATTAAGGTTCTTGAGTCTGGTGTTATTTTCTTTTGTGAATAATATCAAAACTTAGGGCTCTGAGTTCAAAATAAAAGTATATCAAATGAGCAACCCAAAGTTGAGCTTAGCAACAAAATTTATACGTGTTCAAACACAGATCTAAGCATACCGTATAATAAATTTAATAGTTAAAATTCTGACTGTGAATTCTAGACATCTGTTATTTTCTTTGCTGTGAGGGAGTGAGCTGCTAAGAGAAAAACTTTCTGTGGATATTTTAATCTGCTTATGGTAGGGACTTGATTAACAGAGGAGAGGACAGGAGTACGCACACTTTGGGCAGCATCTTGCTTCTAGAAGAGGCCACAGCTTTGCTCTGAAACCAGAACAAAACTGCTTACATGAATGTGGTATTCCTAAACACTGCCACTGAGAGAAAGCAGCTCTTAGCCATCAGCCATATTTCATCTGTCCCACATCCTTGACCTATGCTCATACCACAACCATATTCCTAAGTCTAGACATGTGTATTGCAATCTACCTGAAGTGTTTTCAGAGTGCAAACAAAAAAAATATTACTGTCTCTTTAGTTTGACATCTTTTATATTGATCCTTCACAGCTTAGCTGTAGTGAGTTTTCTTTGGCCTGTTTAAGGGTTGCTGCTTTTCTAAGGCAAATTAAATGTTTAATGAACGGGTTAATTTTCTTACTTTGTCACACGATCTCAAAATTAACTTTGGAGATTTAATCTACAAATGTCAATAGAATTGTCATTCCACACCACACATGAACTTGCTGGAACTTATCCATTTCAATATGAACTAAGTTGGACACTGTTTCAATAGCGGCAGAAGAGAACAGTAAAGGTTCAACTTAATAATATGTATACAAAAGTTATGTACTATTTTAAAAATGGTTTCAATTGTGAACATAATTTTACCTAGTAATTTTTACTTTAATATCACCTTATATAACTGAGAGTACTTGAAACCAATTATAAGGCAATATGGTTATTCAATAACAGGCCCTGTCCCTCCCCCAAATCATTAGATCAAGTATATTTTTGCATATTATTTTTGTGTTGTATTTCATCGATTTACCACAATTCAGTAACTGCTCACTGTGCTTCAGTCTTTTGATCCATACTTAGTAACTTGAGGCTCAAATATACTGAGACTGAATTCCTTCCCTGTGAGAAAAAGAATGTCTTGAAACCAGTGTATTAAAGGGAAAGCAATATATTAAACATGGGAGACTAAAGCCAAGTACTTGTCATGTGCTACTGTGAAGCTGCCGTTTGGAAAGATAATTATAAGGTTGACTGCTGGACCTGAATTTAAAGGCTAATGTGCATAGCACTACACCTCCTAGAATATATTTTTCCAAATATATATAGATTTTTTTTGTTTATTCTTTTTTGTTGTGTGCGTATGAGAAGAGATTAATGGTATTTTTGTAAATAGTGAGCTTATTAAGGATAACCAAATCTATAACACAAAAATTTTAGCTGTGAATGCCTTTATATCACTTAGTGTGTGGTATAAATATGTATTTATTGTATTATATAACATAAAAATATATTTTACTTGTACTCTTGAAGATCTGTCTATTCAAACTCTTTTGTTAAACAAAAAGCTGAAGTGTTCATGAGTTTTGGAAATGCACTAATTCAAAAGAGTAAAATGTCTTTTACTGTGTTGTGTAGAAGTTAATTTACAGACAGTACATATGCTATAATCTGAGGAAGCCACTAACAGTATGATAGGTGAATTAAGGAATTCTCCTTTAAGAAACCATTAATCTTTACAAACAAAATCAGTCTGGCAATGTTACTAAAATAGAGGATTCCAAAAATTTCTACCGCTTGTGTGTTGTGTCAAAATGAAACCCTTTAAATGCAGATTTCAGAAAGGAAGAATATATGCTGTCACAAAATAAACAAAAATTCGTGGTAGAATGTTTTGTATTTACACACTTCCGTGATCTTATTATTATATAAAGTATTAGCACTACGCTGAATTTCACCTAGATTGCCTGAAACCCTTCAAAGCTCAAGTCCTTCTAGTGCCATATACAAAATGAATTTAGATAGGGATTAATGGTCACTATTTACCCAAAGCACCAGGATCCCAGCTGATGTTCTAAGGCCCATCCAAGAATGGCTCCCGAGGCTTGGAGAAGATGGAAGTTTGGCAGTGCTCGTACTGCTTAGAAACCTGACAGTCTTTAAAGGAAATTTCTTTTGGTCAAGACAAATTGCTATCAAACACACTTGGAACCTGTCAGTGAAAGTTTGATCTGCTCCCTTTCTGTGTCTTGGTAAGTGGGAGGCGGTGGCATAAAGGTATTCATTTTCATGCCGTTGCTACTCTGTTTCCTCTTTTTTCTTTTTCCCCCGGGAAAGGGGCCCTAGCGCTGTTGCTACCCGCAGAGAGCTTCCCAAAGCCATGCTGGAGCAAAGCGGGGATACAGGACAGTGGGATTCCTGAAGGTCCCTCAGCGGGGACGAGCAAATAGAGGCTCTTGAGCCGGGCACAGCTGGCAGGTCCTGAAGCTGCTGCTGGGCATGCAGTCGGACACCGGGCTGGCCTTGCCGGGGGACAGCGACTGCCGCGGACCGGAGCAGCCTCCTCCCCGGCCCCCTTGAGCCGCAAACCCCGGCGCCGCGGTGCCCGCGCACCTGCGTAGGAGCCGCTCCGCGACCGCCTCCTCTCTCCCCAGCCCGAGGCATCGCGTCCCGCCCCGGCGGGCAGGTACGCGGGGGCGGGCACCGCGCAGGTGCGCAGGGTGAGCCGCGTACAGCCCTCCCGCGCCCCCGCGGCTGCGCGGGCGCGGCCGTTGTCGCTGTCACAGCCCCGCTGCCTCGTAGCGGGCGGGAGGGCGACCGGCAGCCCCGGCGCGGCCACGGCCGGTGGAGAGACCCAGTAAACTTTGGGTAAGTGTTGCGCGGGCGCGGGGGTAGCGTCTCTTGGCGTCGGTTGGGGAAGGGGGTGCGGAGCGGTGCGCGGGTCTTGCCGCACCACGCGGAGCGGGAACGCGGCCGCGGAGCCGGCAGGCGGCGGCCAGAGGATGCGGAAGGTAGAGGATGCACGAGCCGGACAACAGGTACCGCAGCTGCGCGGGGGGCGGGAGGGGCTGCGTGCGGGACTGGGTGTTTGTGTGTGTCGTCTGTCCCCTCCCCCTTGCCGCCCGGCCAGAAAGGGGGTGAGAGATGAGCTGGCGCACGGCCGCTTAAAACCGGGCGGCCCGGTGGCGGCTGCCTGATCCCGTGAGGAGGGCGGCTGCTGGGGTGCGCGCAGCGCTGTGGGCAGCGGGGCGGGGGGGGGGGCGGCGGGGACCCCGCGGGGCCGGCGCGCGGGGCTGCGGCAGCCGGCGGCGCGGCGGGGGGGTCGGCGGCGGTGGCGCCGTCGCCCGGCTGGATGGCCAGTTCCCGCGGCTGCCCAGGACGCCAGGCTCTTTCTCATCCCAGGGCCGTGCGTTCCCTTCTCCTGCATCGCACTGCAGTAAGTTCTGGGAGGCTGAACTGGTTGCGATCGCAGAACTGGGTGGTGGTGTTGATTGTGTTGGAGATGCCCGTGTGTGCGGATGTCGTGTAGAGGCTAGGCGGAAAGTTGAAACTGACCGTGCTGTGTTGAATTTGTCGCGACTCTTTTGGCTTTGGTTTCTTGTTAATGCCAGTTCGCCTCGTTGACCTGCATCACTTTCCTGAACCGCCGTCCGTGTCCTGATGCTGCCCGGCTTTCATTGATAGCTGGTTTCGGAGCCGTGAGCTGCTGAAGTAGGCACTGCGGGTGAGAACACAATCAGGGCAGGAAACAAAAGATGCTACTGCAAACTTATGCTTTGAAGGTTGGTCTGCCGAAACTTTTGAGTGTTGATGTGACAGACCGTCTGTCTAAGGGTTTTGGCAAGGAAGAATTAAAAATTCTGTCATAATTGACAAGACTTTTGAATGTCTGAAGTCAAGCTAGGTACAGCTTATTCTTGTTTTGTGTGTTCCAGTGTTGTTCTGATTCATTTTGTTGGATAGAGCTATCTTTGTCAGGAGTGCACATAATTACATTTTTCATTGTGAGCATCCTGTTTTTGAAATGGATAAAAGTTTTTTTTTCAGAAGATTACTGTCTCATAAGTGTTTTTATTCTTTAGCTAAACAAGCAGATTATATGCCCTTCAATTATTCTTTCTGTTTGACTGCTTTTCTACTATATTTAGTGAGACCTTTATTAATTTTTAAAAGCAGCTTTTGATGGGACTTTAGAAAGCAGATGGAATACGCTTATAAAATCCACATAATAAATTAAGAAAGGCAATGCAACAGAATGGGGGGAAAAAAGTAAGTCTTGCAGAAGAAATAATTTTTCAAGTTTTTTTTTTTTTTAAAGCCACTAAGCATTTCGTCTCCTCCCATTCAGGTAGAATGACCTAACGTAGCAACCTAGTAATTTTTGTCCTTTGCGTTTGAGTGGCATAATGCTTTCATGTGTATTAAAAGGTCATTATATGGGAGAAAAAAAAATCCATACCAAGAACCTAATATGCGTTCACAAATGACTGAACTTATGCTATGCTTTATGGACAAAATGGCAGGGAATAAGTTCTTTGTTTCTCCCCAAAGTGATCATCCAGTATTGCTCATAGTCTGAAATGCCTGTCTGGTACAGAATGAAAACAAGCATCAAGAAACATAGGTTATCACAAAGCAATGCTTTCCTCAGGGGGCTTATATTGTCCCTTGTTCATTTATGGAGGTGGAAAGGCTTTGCTGTTTATCATGGCAGGGAAGACCTGAAACAGTTATTCAATGATCTGAAATGTGTGTGGAGTGAGATGTTTCATATTTGGGGCCCAGATCTCTTGATCTGATTGAGATGCTTGGGAAAAACTGCAGTTGCTGCTCTTACGCAGGAAAATACACTTTTTTCTGTTTGTTTAGGAATAAGATATATATGAACTTACAAACTGAAGTCATCTTTTGTAAGTACCTATAAGTGTCTCAAGCATTAAAAGAACAGTGTTCGGGAGCAGCGCATAAATGTATAGATAAGTTATTTTTGAAGAAATGCGGTTTTAAAAGTAATTGGGGGTGTCAATCTGCTTGAGGGTAGGAAGGCTCTACAGAGGGATCTGGACAGGCTGGATCAATTTATCATGGTCAATCGTATGATGTTTAACAGGAGCAAGTGCTTGGTCCTGCACGTTGGTCACAACAACCTCATGCAATACTTCAGGCTTGAGGAAGAGTGGCTGGAAAGCTGTCCTGTGGAAAAGGACCTAGGTATGCTGGTTAACAGCTGGCTGAACATGAGCCTGAGCCAGCAGTGTGTTCAGATGGTCAAGAAGGCCAATAGCATCCAGGTTTCTATCAGAAATATTATGGCCAGGAGGACTAGGGAAGTGATTGTCCCTCTGTACTCAGCACTAGTGAGGCCACGCCTGGAATATTGTGTTCAGTTTTGGGCCCTTCAGTAAAAGAAGGACACTGAGGTGCTGGAGTGTGTCCAGGGAAGGACAGTGAAACTGGTGAATGGTCTGGAGCCACAAGTATTACTAGGAGCGGCTGAGGGAACTGGGATTGTTGAGTCTGGAGGAGACTGAGGGGAGACTATATCGCCCTCTACAACTACCTGAAAGGAGGATGTAGTGAGGTGGGTATTGGTCACTTCTCCCAAGTAAGTAGTGATAGGATAAGAGGAAATGGCCTCAAGTTGCATCAGAGGAGAGGTTTAGATTGGATATTAGGAAAAAAATCTTTACTGAAAGAGTGGTGAAGCAATGGAATTGATTATTACTGATGTTTCCTTGGTTAAAGTTAACTTTGTTGCAAATGGCACTTTGCATGATGATATCTGTATTCATAGTTAATCTTCCCATCTTTTGTCATGGTGAGAGTTTTTTTACCATTGTAAAAAGTATGTGATGAAACAGTCTCATCTGTATCTAGAATTATGGAAGAGCAACAACAATTAGAAGGGAGAGGGATACAGAAAGAACAGGTCTTGTTTTGTGTTTCAGTATGCAAGAACAAAAGAATGTCAGCCAGACTTTTGGCCGTGGAAATGAGAAAGTACTTGGGAAAGATGTCTATGTTTGTTTTAGAGTTATGATGGGAAATCTGGGAGGCATCAACTGAGAGCCATGCTATTGGTCACCTGAAAGCATTAATTTGGGATTCCAGCTCCCTACTTCTTGTTGCTATCACGTAAAGTTTGCAGCTTACTTCAAGAGTTGCCAATTGAGCTTTGCACTACTGTCTCAAGCAAGAAAATAAATCAATAAAATGTACCAGGCTTGCTCTGGATATAAATCACAAATCTTTTATGCTTGACCAGAATGAATTCTTAGTCTTACTCTGTAGGAATTATAGCATTTCAAAGCCATTTTAATCAATAAGGGATAGTATAAAATGTTTTTAGAAAAGAACTTATTTCTGTGACAAGAATACCACATAAAGGATCTGTTGACCTTCAGTTGTTTTATTTATTAATTTATTTATTTAATTTTATTTGAAATCAAATTGAGTAACTGTCCCTAAACACCCAGTAAAACAGCTCTATGCAATTTAGAACAACACATTTTCCTTTTTTAATTGTTTCTGAAGAAAACAGAATATTTCTCTGAATACTGTTTGCAGCAGTTTAGCCCTGAGGGGACATGGTCGTCTTTAGTTAGTTTGCCACGAGTTTAAAAGCTTAACAAATATAAGTATTTGAAGGCTCTTTAATGATTTCTTGTCCAACTCCTTAATACCAGTTTGGAATGTAAATGTACAACTCTGGCACTATTGTGCTGCGCTAAGCTATTTTTAAGAAAAGAAATAAAACAAAGAAAAGCAAACTTGCAAACACATTTGTCAGTTCAGTGTTACTAATTAGACTTCCAATTGTAGTGACAGGTGAACTTTTTAGATAATGTTTGGAATTTACTATAATAAACCATAAGCAAAATGATCTCTAGACACTTTTCCTTGTCTGGTAAGGATTTTAATTTTCATGAATGAACCTTTTATATATGCTAGCAGAAGTCTTTCATTAATGCAAATGCCATGAATTATTTAATTTTTTTTAGTTCAATTTTTCAGCCACACAGTAATTGCTTGGTTTGATTTTTTAATTTTTTTTTATTAGATATTCAGTTGGATGTCTAGTGCTCAGTAGTGGTAGCAAGTACCTCACTTTCTGGTCCTTGCAGTAGGAACAATCCCAACTGATACATAATGCAGGTCTCACAAAAGTTTGTTACAGTGTGTATCAAACTCTATGAGCTTTTTGAAATGGTGAAATGGTGCTTCGCTTCCGTTTTGATTGTCTTGTGGCACATCACTGAGCATGGAGAACACACATGAGGAATGGAAACTTACTCCTCTTTTCCTTCGTCTTCTAAAGCATACTGGGTAAGGAAAAGCATCTAGTCAAATTTATTCATTTTAGTCTGAATTTGTCTAAAGGTGGACACTTCTGATGTTTACACTAGTTCAAGTTTGGAAATTATCTGAAATCAATCCTGAACACTGTTGCCACACATGTGCCTTTTTCATGCAGTTACATGTTTGCAGTCCTAGATGTTTGACAAGATGAATTCAAGTAAAAGAGAGGAATGGTAAGTAGTGAGGCTGCTGTATCAACCCAGGAAAGAATCACAGATGATGTGAAGTCATCAGACTTTCTTGTCTTGTCTTCTGAAAAGAAAAGAGGTGGTGTCTAGTAAATCTAGTTTATAGAGGCTATGGCCTAGATGTAAGTGGTGTGAACCACTGCATCCCAAGACTCAAGAGTTTGCTCTTTTTTTTCCTCTGGCATCATTTGTCTCTTTAATTATGGATTTTCTCTTGTTGCCTGCATGAATGGTTGCATTCATAAACTGAATGAGAGGTCAGAAAGATATTTTTAAGAGGGGAGGATAACAGAATCAATAGCCAAACACCCTGATATAGGAGTAGATGAAAATTGATAAATATGAAATTACAGACAGGAATAAATTAAGTATGCAAAATGAATTTTGATGGTTACTCTTCTTATTTTCTTTTTTTTTTCTTTTCCAAGTTTATTTTTCAAAGAATTTGTTTTTCTAAAATGTAAAAGAAACAAAGCTAGTGAATTCTGTGAAAACGTTTTAGGATTAGAAATCTAAAACTTGGATTGATCTCTTTTATATAACCAGGATGCTGCTTCCTTATAGTCCTGGTTTTTCTCTTAGGATTTTTACTTTGGCTATTTGTTCGTATTTTGATCATTTAGTCATCATTTAGAGTTAAAACTTTGATAATGTTAAAAATATACATAAATAGGACTAATCTGTCCTATATTCAGTATCTAAATACCATCTGGTTACCTTCTGTCTCTCCTATTATTGTTAATGGAAAGACAAAAGCACCTGCTGAGGGAAATTTTAATTTAAAGATATGAGCATCCTATATAGGTCAGTTGAAGTACATTCTGGATGTATCCAGGTCTCTGAATTCATTATAAAGGGTACCTGGGTGGGATGACTCTTTCACAGTTTAACGTCTAATTTTAAGGCATCCGGCTTTGGGTGAGATAAGTTGTCCCCTTGGGTGTTTTCTCAACTGGAAGGAAAAGTGTAAGGGAGAATTGAACTTTTAAGAGTGTACCAAATTTTCTTCATGCATTATTAAAAATAAACATGAAGTAAAATAGGCTTAAAAAAAGTATTTCATTAGAATGGGCTAAATATCAGAAGTTAAATATCAAAGGAGCTATTTTTAAATATATCCAAATAAACAAGTAGTTTGGAGCATTTCCATTTTTCTTCATGTCCTAAAAAATGTCTATGATATGTTTTTATCAGAAAGTCTCTGTCTTAATTCTTTATTGATAGAAAATATTCCAATAACAGTTTTTAATGGAACACAGAATTACATAATTTTCTAAAAATTCTGGATTTATTTTGAAACTGTGAAGCCTTGCCAAGGCATTTAGTGTTTATTGTTCTGCATGTCACACATTGAAAAACTACCAAGTTTACCTTCATATGCTGCTGTAAGTATAGTACTACAACGACTTCTGCTCAGGAGGGGCAGTGGGGCATTTTGCCTTTTTAATTTTAAAGCACTCATGGAAAGGCTTGTGTTTAGATAGGCTTACAACTTCTGTGTCAAAGAATTCAAACCTTCTAAACAATGTGATCTTTTATATCACAGAGATGAAATTTTGTATTGCCCTTTTTAGGCTTAGTGCTCTTGACACAACCATTTCTTTATAAAAATGAAATGGCTGGAGGAATTCCGGGGAAACCTCCCAGCTTTGAAGATCAGGTGTGGTCATTCATAGTAGATTACTATGATAAGAATATTACTTTACTTCCTCTTTAAATTTGAAATGCCAAGTGATTGTTTGGTGTTCCTTATGTAGTAAAATACAGTATTCAATTATGATTTTTTTTGTGAATTCAAAATAATGACTCATAGAAAATCTTTATATTCTGTGAAAGACTGTTTCCTGTAAATAATTTAGGCATCCAGAAACTATAAAAACAGCTTATGAGGTTACTTGTATGAGTGATCAAGATGTTTTCTCTAACCTGTATTACACAGTGCACTGGTATGGTGACTTTTACACGTCTCTGTTGGTGTTCGGAAAAATAATCTTGATGGATGATCCAGTACTTATATCTAGTTGCACCTCTAATGAACAAGAGGAAATTCAAGACTCCAGTAAGGATTTCTGTGTGCTTTTATTGAGGGCTGATGAGCTGGAGGTCTTAGTAGATCATATGACGGAAGAATTTGTAGAGTCATACAAATATGTTTTTCCAAATAACAATAAAATAGTCATATTTCAGAGTAGTTTAACAAGCAAATAGCTGTAGAGGAAATTAGTAAGAACATATGAGCTATGTGAAAGATCTTATACTTTTGAAAAGCACTCCTTCCAGGGTTTGAGCCATACTCCCTCTCAAGTTTTTTCAGTTCAGGCAATGTTCCTGATAAACTCTGGTCATTCAGTGAATCCTTTTCATTTCAAGTCCTACCTTAGCAACTCTCTGTCCAGCTAAAGGAAGAGATGACCCATTGGCCTTTCAGTGTCCTAACACTATGATATATTAAGACAGGGATTTCTACTGGTTAGTCCAAGACCCTAACTAAAAGGATAACTACTGTTATGGGGATGGAGTAATGCTTTCATTATATAGAAACCTTGAAAACTTCTGTAATTCATTCTTGATTAATCTACTATCCTATGATAAAATAAAATAAAAAACATTATTTGCAAAATCCAAAATAAACTACTATTGAGGCATTGCCTTATAATGACAGCAGTTACAGAACTGAAAGATATTCTTGCTTTGTTTACTTGTACTAAAATCAGATCTGAATTTTCTATGTATCCTGACAACGTACAACTCCTCAGATTTGCTGTGAGGTCAAGGCCTGGTGCATCTTGCATTATTTACTTTCTTGGCCAGCTTTCACTGGAAAACATCACAAGCAGGAAAAGTTTGCCAATTCTTGTACATATTTCTTGGCATGTTCTTTAGTTTTCATTCAGATTCAAATGCTTCAACGCTTCCCCTTAGAGATTATTAATCTTTAATTTATTCAGGAAAAGTTTCAGCACTCCTCCCCTTGTCTTGTTTACTGCTCTCATTCTTTGGAAATGCAAATATGTGTTTGGCAGAGCAGGTGCCCTCTCTTTTAAGCTATGAGCAAGTTATTAACCCTTGGAGGAGCAAAATGCTTTTCCTCTCCAGGGAAGTTGATGTGTGTATCCCTATAAGATCTTCTGTACTTGCTGAGTCTTGTGTTTCCGTATCAACATATGCATTGATAACGATACGAACATATGAATATCATGTGTAGCTCATTATTGCATGTTAATATCAAAATTAATTTTCTTCCTGTTTAGACTGACAGAATCCCAGTTCTGTGTTTGAGGCATTGACACATAAGTATATAGAACTTCTATAAATAGAACCTGTATGTCTACTTTCTTTATAGAATCTAAAGGTATTGAACATTTAAAATCAGCATCTACTACATCCATTTAAATGTTTTAGGGATATGCAAGAATGGTAAGGTTGTTTGAAAAGAAATTCCTTGTGTGAAGCATAAAGTTTGCAGAGATTTTAAACTGTTCAAAAATCAAACACATGAAGGCAGAACAGCTGAGGTGAAGATATTTAACCTGTGGGTGTTGTAGAAGTTATGGTTGGACTCGATGATCTCAGAGGTCTCTTCCAACCTTAAGATTCTATGAGTCTATGATTCTGTAATACTTAGTCTTACCTTGTTTTCAACAACGTTGTCATTGTTTCTGCCATTTCAAAGAGAAATTTCACTGAAAAATTCTTTTGTTTGGATAACCTAATGAAAATGAAGAAGGGAAAACAATGAAAGACAGGTTATGTTAGCATATCCTTTCTTAATACTCTAAATGCCCCCAAATACCTTGTCCTGGTTTTGGCTTGGATAGAGGTAATTTTCTTCCTAGTAGCTGGTATAGTTCTGAAGTTTGGATTTAGAATCAAAATAATATTGATAACACACTGATGTTTTACTTGTTGCTGGGCAGTGCTTACACCAAGTCAAGGACTTTACAGCTTCTTGTACTGCCCCACCAGTGAGGATGCGCGAAGTGCCCAAGAAGCTGGGAGGGGGCACAGCTGGGACAGCTGACTCTAATGGGCCAAAGGGATATTCCAGACCATATGACATCATGGTGAATGTAAAACTGGGGGAGCTGGCAGGTGGATGTGAGCGCTGCTCAGGGTGTGGCTGGGCATTGGTCAGTGGGTGGTGAGCAATTGCTTTGTGTGTCTCTTTGATTTGTATATTCTTTTATAGAGCTTTAAAAGATATTTTCCATTGTTACTATCTGGTTATTTCTGAAAAATATGCATATTGTCAGTAAAACCTGTTGTTTATGTGTACCCCAGTGTGTATGGGAAATATGCACTGTAGTTGTGGCAAGTACAGACAGTACACACAGTACAGAATGTGGTAAAAGTCATAGCATTTACTTTTTTTTTTGGAGCAAAGTCATTACTATAAACCAGTTTTGTCTGGAGTTTTTATTTTTGTGTAGTAGTATTCTGCACGTTGCCCTTTAACTTCACTGTGGCTTATTCATACCCATATCAAGAAAGGCACTATTAGCAGGGCAGGTGAATGGAATCATTCTTCATCCCTCTTCTTAGAAGCCTAAGGATAGCTTTACTGGATCACACTAGAAGTCTGTCTGGACTAGTGTGCTGTCTCCTAACAGTGATTACCAAGGGAAGAATAGAAGAAAAGACTGATCATCCCCAGAGTATTCGTCTAGGTTCTGACACTAAACATTTTTGTTATTTTTCTGATCTCTGCTGTATTCCATTCCTTCTTTTGAAGCCAGATGAATTCTAGTGTAATCTTTTTGCTCCTTATGAGCAGGTTGCTCCATTTTTTTGTCCTTTTATTTCCAGTTCTACTCTAATCAATCTGAAAATCCAAAACCTGTGTTATTCGAAAGGGATTTATACAATGGAATAAATTGCTTTATTCTGTTCCTTTCTGAATGCTTCTTTTTGTCCACTGTTGAGCACTGATCTGATGTTTTCTGATTATAATTCCAAAATTTCATTTCTGAGTGATAACTCATCACTAATGACCTCACTGCTCATCTAAGTATACAGCTAGGATTTTTTTTCTATGTGCATTACCTTATATTTGTCAATGCTGAGACATATGAGACTATTCCAGTGGGAAGTGAAGAACAGCATTAGCAAGTAAGAGAAAAGAGAGTCAGGCTATTAGAAGATTTAGTTCGTATATTGTATTCTTTCAACTCTCTAAATCTTTTCCTGTATCCATCCTTAAAAAAAATCATAGCATCTTTATTAAACGTTTCATTGGTATGGGTATAATAACAAGTAGAAGACTGAACTGATCATCCATTTGAAATGGGTTGTTTTTCTTTGTGAATAAAAAGAAAATAGTGAACATATAGTTATTAAAAAAATACTCTTCATAAGTGTAATGAATCACATCTCTTGAGTAAGCTTATTCATTTAAGGAACTGTTAGAAATATTAAGGAACTATTAGAAATAAAAATATGTTCTAAAAATTCATTTGAAATATTTAGGGGTTTTTTTTCTTCTCTGTTTGCTTGCCTTCTAAATAGAACCTAATACCAAATAAGATAAAACAGAATACATAAATACCTTGACTTTGTTCTTTTAGAATGTGCTTATATGTATATAAGTATGTATACATTCTATATAATTGTATGTTTACCACATGCTGACTATGCCAGCAAACATTCATTGTACGTTGCAAGTATGATTGAGATTATAGCTGTCAGAAGTGACTCACACTAACTAGGATCCCATTAGTTCTGGATGAAGTCCAAAACTTGGCAGAAATATAATTTTTTCATTTAGAACATACACCGAACAGAAGTGGAGTTTGTAAGTGTTTGGTACTCTGTGTGTGTATGTATTATTACCAAGTAATAGACTGTATATTGTAAGATTATTAAAATTTCATCAAAATCATATTCATCCCCTTTTAATTGACTAATATAGCAATGGAAACATGGACCTGGAATGTATCACATGGACCATTGTGTCTAGTCGTTTACAGCCTCAGGAAACCATGTCATGTATGCTTCTTTCAGATGGAGTTCACTGAGCATCAATTTTGCACACCCTTACCACAACGCATCAAATGTCTCCCTGCAGTTTAAAAAATAACTTAAGATTTATAATACAAGACCAAGACATTAAAACAATAATTCTGCAAGAGGAAAGAGGACAAAATACTGAGATTATTTTAGTTTAGAATAAAACATAATACTTTGGTTATATTTATATGCCTTCTTTGCTCATCTGTGAAGATGTTTAAGCAAAGCAGTTACCGTCACAATTTTTTAAAGTCTGCTAGTTTAATTTTAACTATTGGAGAAGATGTGAACAGTATTACCTTTTATTCGAAAGTGTGACATATTCTCACTCAGAGTCTGTTTTCAAGATTTGTACTTCTGTGGATTTGGTGATCACACTTAATTGAAAAAAATATATTTACCATAAATTTTTCTGTGTGCACTACTCATCGTTGTAAATAATATTGCTTATAAATAATGCAATATATAACCTTACATGACATCATTTCTTCAATCCTTTTAGTGAATGTTACAGTTCTGTGACATGTTATACGAATCTAAGGGAAATATTGTGTGCATTTCATAGGTAGACTGAACTAATGAGATAGACTGATGTCATCCTGCTAGATGTACAATACAAAAAATTCCATTATAAAGGAATCCAAGGAAATACTAACTCAGTAAGATACATATTTAATAATAATTACTGAAATGCTTTGAGCAAGTAAAATTAATGAATACCAAACACTATCAAATTACATTGTGTTATTCTGTGAATCTGAACTTGCAAGGTGAATATGATAAAGCAAGGGAACGGCACATGAGGAAGGCTAATGTTGCCAAACTCCAGTTACTACGTTTTTTAAAGAAAAAGTTCACTTATTCCGAAAATATTGAAGTGGACTGAGTTATTTTTCCCATACTTTGAAGTTTTGCTGAGTAAATCATGTATAGTATAAAATCATTGCATCATAATGCTGACTATTGATATGACTTTTGGTATTGTATCATGACAAAATTTATCAAATTTACTTTCTGTGTCTTTCCCCTAAGCTTTATTTGTGTTATGGCCCTGATAGAAGATGCATAGAAAGCACATGCAGGCAACTTCTAACCTACTGATAGTCTGAGGGTATTCCATTGCAGTTTAGACCAAGATGAATACATGCCTCTGGAACTGTCAGTGACCATCCTTTTATGAGGAGCTGCTGCTGACATACAGGGGAATCTTACTCGTATGCAGATCGTGGCATGTAGTCCTTGAGAGAGGGTTCAGTTAAGTAATTTGCAGTCAGTAACATAGGAATTGAGAGTGAGCTGTATTTGAAATGTCCTGCTGCAGTCATAACTTCATTTTGAAGAACTGAAATGAGATGTGTAGATACGATATTTAATTAGCTTTATAACCTTTGGATCTCTCTTTCATGATATATTTGCACATAAAAGAATATGCATGTGCTGATGTGAATACAATGTACTTTTTTCTGGTACAAGAAAATAGACTTGAACTTTTTTGTATTATTTTTCTGTTAATCTGGATCTTGTTGTATTGGAATGGTGCTTACAACTGCTTTCTAGGAATATGTAAAATACATATGTTAATTCTGAGAAATTATCTTGGTCATCAGTCTAGATATGGCCCTTTTGTTCTTGATCACTGTTGTTCCTCTACTCTGCTGTATGTTATTAATCAGATACGCATTATACAGTAGCTTTTTTGTTGCATTGTGCCATGCCGGTAAGAATCTTAGAGTTATGGAATCATACTAATATAATCTAGGGAATGCTTTGGTAATGGTTATATATGTATATTTATGCTACATGGAAATGAAATCAAAATGTTAATCTGTGTGTGTGAGCTTCTTCCTAGACCACTACCTTAAGAGTCAGTGAAATGTGTGACAGAAGGTGAGCTCAGTGCAGTTACTCACCGTGTTGTCCACCCTTTTTTATAGTTTTTTAGAATTCCTGTTGCATTTCTGAAAACAGATCACCAAAAGAGCAGCTGAAGAAAATTCCAACCACGTCTGTCTTACGCTCCCTGTCTTACATCCTCTGACTGATACTTCAGCCCTGTTCTTAAAATCTTTGCTGCTGCCTCCTTGCTTTTCATGTCCTTGAGCTGTTCCTGCTTTATCTTTTTCACTGGATGTTGATAGTGCACTTTTGAGATTTGGGAACCACGAAGGTAGGAGCTGTTTGGGTTGATCTCAAAAGCTGATAAGGCACTGCCAGTGGTGACCCCCATGGAATGCATTGCATAGAGAGGAATTGGCATTCTTCTCAGCCAACTAACTAACTTTAGGTATTTTTTTATTATTTGGGTTTTTGAGTTTGGTAGGTTTTTTCGCTCCTTTTCCTAAAGAGTAGGGAGAACTGATGTGTATAGGAAATGAAGGGAAAAAGGAGAATTATAAACTGTATATCTTTTCAAATACTTATTGCCTTGAACAGATGGTGAGGACTTCCCCCTGCCTCTTTCTGAAATGGATTTCCAGTAAAAATTCATGATACCTCCACGTGGCCTAAACTCCAGGTTTGACTTAAGTATGCATCTTCTCTTTCAATTTCTGTGAATGTCAGGTTTGGTTTGTACAGACATGGTATAGAGGAAAGTGATTTGCTGGCATCTAATTACTGGGGGGCGGGCCCTAATAGGGTTTTCATATACACAGTCACACACGATTTGCGCTTTATTTCAACGTGTTTTGAGTGTATTTCCGTTTCAAAATATTTACTTTTCTACTTGGGATGATTACAGCAGGAATATGCGAAAAGTGAATCTGCACTCCTATTTACCAGCTGCTGGGCTGAATAGTCAGCCTTGTGTAAAAACCAGCAGGTCTCAAGAAAAGATGCTCAGGGTTGAGTGAGCCTTTGCTTTTTAAATTAAGAAATGGACTATTGTTCTGTGGAAATTGCACTCTGTGGGGGTTGCTTCTTGAGAGATCCAAAGTGCTACTGTTAAAGATGGTTAGCAGAAAACAGATTAACAAAGCAAAGCTGCAGGAATAGTTAGTAGGAACAACCACACAAAATCAAGTAAAATCTGCTACTGTCTGTATTCCCCTCCCCCCCCCAAAAGTGTGTGTGTGTGTAAGATGCTTAGAATAATTTTCCAGGTATGTAAAAGCATGGTGGAAAATGGTTGTGTAGGTTTGAGAGATGCTCTGGAAATGCCATTGTGTTTTTTGGGAAAACCTGTTGACCTGAGCGGAAGACTGGTGAATGCATCCTGCACAGGCAGAGCAAGAAAACCGCAGCTGCTGCTGGTTCTTTTGTGCTATGAAGGAAGGCACAACAATGTAAGAATGGGTGGTGAAAGATTCAAGATGGGCACATTCCTCCTCAAGGTTGAGGGGCCAGGACAGCCCTCAGTCAGTGAGCTGTGGCTTTGGAATGGGTAGAATGGAATTTTTTGTTTGAGGGCATAAACTAAGCCCTTGGTGGATTCCAGAGCACAAGAGGAGCTAAAAAAATGCTGTGGTGAGAGTTTGAGCAACATCCAGTTAGAGATGTGAAAGAGTACTCAGAAGAAACAAACACACTAGGAACCCATAAGGATAAGTTGGTGAGTGTGAAGACGGGGAGTTGTGAAGGGCGAAATGTTCTTTGACAAGGGAAAGAAAGATGTGGCTTCATGCTGATGTTGTGATTGCTTGATTTCATATCGAGTTGTTAGAAATATTTTATGATGTTTTGCATGTCAGTTTTTATTACTAGTGTTCCAGTTTGGACCTATTTTGACAAGGACATCATCTGCATGACTAAAGCAATTCTAAATGAATTTATAAAAAATGCTCCCTACCTCGCTGATGTTTAAAAAACACCAAACCCAGAACACCTGTGTGAAGTACGTATTGCAAAACTGGTGACATCAGTGTGCAGTGCGTGGATGGTGGGGGGTTAGATTCAATATGCCTTTTTACGTGGTTTGAAATTTATACCTATTTATCTATCTATAAAATTGAAGCTGTTTATGGAACTGGTGAAATGAATATTGAAATTCTGTGATAATGTTCTTACTGTCATCTGGCTATGTTACTACTGTTTGCCCGGAAAATTGCCTGAAAGGATACAATACCTTTGAACTAGACTGTTCGACCCAAAAAAAAAGGTAACACGAGAGCATAGGTTATGCTATGAAAACATTGGAATTCTTAGATAATAGCTGTTTAATGAAGATAATGGAAGCTTTTGTCCTAATTGTAAGTCAGACATGAGATAATATGAAGGTGTATTGATGCAGAATTTTATTGTTTTTTGAAAGGGGTTTCAGATGACTTCACCAGGGGATTCCTGGGGATGTTCCTCTGTATTTCTTGTAAAATAATAGTGCTGATGCAGTGTAAATAAGGATAGTATGTCTCTTAATACAAGCTATTTGTTTTGGACTTACATCAGAAATTATTTTGGTATTTTACAGAGATCTTATTTTCTAAAGTAAACAAGGGAAGTCATGGTGTTTTCATGGCATTAAAATTTATAGTTGCATTTTGTGTCAGAAAAATATTCTCAAAAGAGGGTAGACAGTAATAAGACATGAAAACCTATTTTTCCTCTCTTGATGTTCTGTAGGGCAGGTGAAGTGCATCTAAGGTATTCAACATGATGAACTTTGTTCGGTGTTGACACAGACTAAAAGAAAGGGCCCTCTCCCACCCTGCTGTGGTCCTTTCTGTGACTGCAGCATCTACACTGTTTGCAGTGCATCCCGCGGAAGGACTGAGATGGCACTGATCAAATGTGAGGGTAATGCTAGACTGTCTGATCCTGAACTTTTTTGCTCATGCTGTGTGGCCAGTAGGTCTATGCCCCATGCCAGCATACTTTTGCTGGTGTGTATAATGCTCTTGGCTTTTCTGCTGCTACCACAGCAGTTGCAGGTACTTGTGGCACAGAGTATTACTAGTGGTGATGTAAATGGTAGGGAAGGGAGCCAGAAGGACTTGTCTCCTGGGAAAGCTGGGATTCCCCATGCAGTCCCTGTTTCCTGGGGATCCTCATCTGCTTTGCAGCCATAGAGCAATCCCACCCATGACCATTCTATCCATGTACTTTCTTACCTGTTTGGGAGTAAATGAAGGTTAAGGGGATCACTTAGTGTTATTGCTACATCTTTCTCAGGTTTTCAGAATCTTTTTAATCAAAAGGATTTAAACTAGGTAAAAAAAGTACTTTTAGACATCTTGTTCCATTTGTTTTTAAAGACCATTCTCCATAGAAATCACTGGAGAGTTCTTAAAACAGATGACACAATGTGGGCCATTGTAATGCAATTTTCTTTGTAAAATGCTGTTTCCCAGGGCAAATTTACCACAAAGGGAGCAATCGTGATGTCCAATAAAAGAGAAGATGTGTTTTTGTAACTTTTGATATATCTAAAAAATATGCATAACTCTGCCCAGCAAACAAAGCTTGCTATTTTCGGTAAAGTATTTTGGGGCTTTTGGAGTATTTTGAAACTACTAGTATAGTAACTGCTTTGACTATTCAGGAAAGTTTTGTACATCTAACATTTTAAGATCAATAAATACAGTGTTATCTGGAATTATGACTAACAAGAAGACACATTAGGTTTCTCTCCCCTTGAACTTTTTGGTAGGAAAATAATGCACTTTTTGTGTTAATTTTAGTTACTGGAACTTTTTCATTAATATGTGCAGATTTTAAAGCCATTAAAAAACCCAGTGCTGTGTAGATCTCAAAATAGAAATACTTAGGAGTCATATTTTGGGTTCACAACTAATTAGTTTATGTATCTCTTCTGTTATCGGTGCCAACATGGACTTGGTGTTTAATTAAGCAGCACTATTGTAAGAGGTCTGCTACCATTATTAAAAAGGCTAGATAAATTTCATGAACAATTAAAATGGGGAGAAATAGGCAAAACAATATGAAAAGTTTTTTATTTTCATCAGTGTATTCTGATGTATCTGTACAGAAATGTGTACGTTCATCATTTCACATTTGTCATAGGTATGTTTCTAAACTACTAGCAAAATGTAATAGCAGTAATGTTTGGTATACTTATCCTGTAGAATAATGAAAATTTATAACATACAATTATGTTTTCTATATGTTTACAACAGGATGTTTTTACAGTGAATTTTTTAGTTACACCAACTCTATGTTTTCAATTCTTGTAAGATGCCGAAAGAAATAACTTGCTTATTTCAGTTGTGCCAATTTAAGAAACATAAGCTAAATCTATTGATGCAATTGGTGCCTGGGAACGCTGAGGACTGGGAACTACTAGTAAATGTTAAATGTTAAAAGACCTGTGTAATCTTTTTTTGTGTATCTGAGAAGGCCAGATTCTGAAAAATAAGCTAAATGAACTGAATTCTCACTTGCTTCTGAAAACAGAATATTTGCCATTTCTGCGGTTTTGTATTCCAAGTAGCAGGAGCTTTTTCTTAATTTCTCTTTACTCTGCTTAAGGTATATACCTTTATTACCCTTAAGGGGAAAGACAGTGCAGCAGTTAAGATTTGAGACTAGGTGATGCGTATTTGGTTTATACTTGAAGGCACATGGCTCAGAATCTCCATCTTCCTTTGCTTAGAGAGCTTTTACTGGTACAAATAAACTGGGACATGAGGAGCATTTCTGGTCTTTGGAGTGTAGGCTAAGGCCTTGGTTACCTCCTCCCAGCACTTTTTTTTTAGGGCTTGGGCTTACACTACCTCACCTCTGTAGAAAAGGAGTGGAGCTGCTGGGAGTGGGTGGGAGCTGGGACATTTTCCAACCAGGTCCCCAGCATGGGTGGCTGGAAAACCAGGACCCTGGGGCAAACCACAGTACATATGCTTAAGTATTGTAAAACCAGCCACATATTTCTGGGATGGTGACATTATTAGATATATGTAGTTAAATCTGTAAGTGATAATGTTTCCTCAGCACTATCTACCTCCAGTGAACTACTTCTTGTTTTAATTAAGAGAATATTAACTAAAACTAGCTGCACATGAAAGACAGGGAATTTTAATTAAAATTATGTGGTTTGGGTAATTAGATATCATTGATAATTTTTATAATCTACAGCTTTATTCTAAGTTATTAAATACTTTTTTGACATTTAGACTTAAATTTACCAGTTCAAACTTGATAGGATAGGCAAAAATAAAGCTGTTAAGAAGTAGACCTGTTTTATTGACTTACATAAATTAGCACTATTCATGTGTTTAAATATATCCAATTACAGATCTGAGTTCAGTTCCTGGCTTTTCCACATGCTTCCTGTGTGATAGTGAGCACATTATTTGAGAACAAATGTGTGTCTAGTGAATTTGAAATGCAATAATTAATGCAGGCTGAGATATAGCCACTTTTTAAAATTTGGTACTAAATCTTGTTCACTTTTAGGTATTTCAGTTTTCTGCTGACTTTCTATAAAATAGCATATTTGTCTTTCTTATTTTCTAGTGCTTGTACTTAAAAGTAATCAGGTCTGTCTTCTGTGTATATTGTCCTGTCAGTAATATAGTCAATCTTATCTTAGTTTATGCTTTCATAATACAAGCACATAATAGTAACGTAATTACTACTTACTTCACATTTTTAATCTTTTCCATTGGTCAAGCCAGTTTGTAAAGCGTGAGCAGAAAAACAAAGTGTGTTTAGGCACCATTTGGATATTAGAGTGCAGACATTCCAGAAAAGCAACATAGTGCCCAGGCTATGTAGCCCCAGTTACCCAGTTCAGCTCAGCTCTGGGATTTCTGTCTGTGCAGTCTAAACCACAAAGTCTAAACAATATTATCTTAAATTTTGGATCGCAGTTTTGCATGGCTGCACGTTACCTGATATGGATCACCTTACTCTGTGTTTGTTTCTTTGCTTTTTCTTCTTGTGGCTAATAGTTGTCCTTTGTTCTCGGGAAAACAACTCATGTTAGTTGGCTTGCCTTAAAGGATAAAACTTTTGATTTAGTGCAAATATAAGCAAAAATAAATAAATTAATTATAAAAGCTACTAGGGTGCAGGAAAACTACCTTTGTGAATATCTATTTGAACTTAGAAATAGGTTAACTGTAAATGCATTTTATCCTTTTGAGGAGGGAGGGTTTATTAGACTTTAGCTGATCTTTAATGAATGTTACCAGAAAATGAACTGTTTCATTAGTATGTGTGACTTCATAATTTAAAACATAATCTTTGGGAAAAGAACGCCTCATAAAACAGTTGTAAACTAAAAATAGAATACTTTTTCTGTCTTTTTTTTTTTTAAGTGTCATGAGTTATACCAAAATAGGGTGACTTTAGTAAACTGAGTGACATACAAATCACATAGATGTAATATAAAGAAGATGCAAGTGGAGAAACTTTTAGGCTTATTTCATATGTAGAATAGTTCAGTTGTGCGTATTTAATACAGAAAGGAATACAGGTGAAAGGAATGACTCATAAATAACAATTTGTTTATTAAACACTATTATTTCTATTATCATAACTATTTTTAAAATTCACATGTTCTCTAATTGATGCAAGTTTTATATAAGTGACTCCTGGGAAAAGTGGTATGCATGTAGATCCTTGTGCCTGATGATAAAAGTAGACTGCACAAAGGACTTTGGAAAATCTCTTGATTGGAAGACTTCCATGGGTCAATGCAGGATGGAGCAATAAAGAATAATATTTAACCTCTAAAAAATCTGTTTCCTTCTAAATAATATGTATTTATATTCCTTCTTGCAAGGTTTCAGTGAAATCAAAGGTCTTTAATATATGTATTTCATATACAGTCTTTTCATAAAACATCAAGACCTTTAGTGACAACTTTGTATGGGTAGATGGAAGAATGAATACATTGGTTGCTAGTTAAGTATGGACTGAGCTAGATAAAGCAATTATTGGATAAAAATGTTGAAAAACAGTGAATGATGAAATGTAACTTAACGAGTTTGTGCCTATTCATAAGTAACAAGGGTTTTTTTCATAGTTTCTGGTAATCAAAAGCTGAGTATAAAACTTACTGGAAGTTTTGTGATTTGCAGGAGCATGTGTAAATTCTGCAGGACCGATTTTTAAACTTTAGTTATCAGTGTGAGGTTTTAGACATGTCTGTTAGAGACACCTTTGTTTCAGTGAGTAGACCTTCAGTTGGCTTAAGATAGTTGTGCATCCAAGTTCTACATGTAAGTTGTAGGATTGTAAGCTTGAAGTAAAGGAAACAGTTTAAAAAGACTTGAGCTTCTGCCTTGCGATGCATCATGTGCAGTGTGTGTCCTCCATTGCTTCATCCGAGAAACTAACAAAAATAGGAAAACAGATTGGAGGTTGAATGCAGAAGGAGTTTTATAGCTATGAAGTAGTGTAATAGGTACAGGTTTGCAGTTGTTAGTGATTAGGTAAGAATATACATCTGTAATTAGTTTTACCAGGAGTGGTAGTGCTTTTATCTGATACCTCTGTTCTGTGTGGGAATGGAGTCCAGAAGATTGAATTAGGTAATAATTCCACTTACAGAAGAAAAAAAAAAGTAGTGTTACCAAGCTGCCATCGATTTTACTATCTTTTTTTTTTTGTCACTGAAGAGAATTCTTTAACTGTTTAAGCATAGGAAAAAAAAATTAAACTTATTTTTGTGTTTGTGTATTCTGCTTCCGTTACTTTGTCATCCCCTTTGATTTCTGGCTTTTCATTAGTTACCATATTCTAATATGTAAGTCTTTTTTATGTAAGGCTTAAAAATGTTGTCAGAATGGACTAAGATTCTTTTCTTTCCCTGCTAGATATATTTATTTATTTATTTTTCAAGGGAAACAAAAGGAAGTGTATCTTTTGCTTTTTAAAGCTATAGTGAAAATGAGTTGCACAGAACATGACTGTTTAAGTGGCAGTGTTTGATTCAGAGTCTACATATAGATAACTTTTAGTTTATGACAAATTCAGTAATAGCAAAAGAAGGACAACCTACAGCAGGTGGTGTCTGGTGCTGTAAAAAGTGTTCTAATATGGAGGTGGAGATTATTTAATACTTGTTTGGCTCTTGGCTACAATTTGTAGACAACATTAAAACTCCCTTGGGCAAAATCCTGTAGGTCCCTAAGGGAATTGCAGAGGATGAGGAAACACAAGCATCAACATTAAGCAAAGTCAGGGGAAATTGTTTCAAATTTCAAGTTTCAGTCTTGTAATGCAAGTTGTTTTGTTGCGTATATAAGGCAAATTGCATGTGTTTATCTTGCATCTCTTTTCAGGTGATTTTGATCGTGTTTTATTACTGTATTCGAATCAGTCTGTTGCCAAGTTCATCAGTAGCAGAGGCAAAAAGAACTGGAAGGTGACAAAATCGGGCATTTGTTTTCACCTGGTTTCGACCTGCAACATGATACTCTCTATCCCTTTCTCTCCAACTATGCAATCACATAAGCAGGTTCATTTCAGAGTAGTTGATCTTAACCTATACTTTGTTTGAGGTTTCCTGCATGTGTTCTCAGACTTGAGGAAGGTTTGTGTGTCTGAAAGTGTCATGTGTTAGAAGATATTTTACTACTTTCTCCTGTCCTTAGGTAATCATGCTTACAATAATGTTAGTGCCAAAGACTACTGTGTAAAACCAAACTAAATCTGAGGAGAAGTAATTGCAGCATTTACAAACAGAAAATAATTAGGTAGAACTACAGAGGAAAACATACTAGAAAAAGATAACAGAAATCCAAAGCCTTTCTCCAGAGAAAAAATATTTTAAAAATGCAAGCATAATATAAGATAGCTCAGCCAAAAACCTCCCAATGGAAAAAGGAGAAAGGATGGGGGAAAACATAGGGAAACAGAAATTAACGAAAGTAAGATTTCATGTTGAAAACTGAACACCATGGAAAAAGAACACAAATGCAATTATATACCAATTTTTAGCTTCTTAAAAAATCCATGGGAATATTGATGTTTGTTAGCTACAAAGCATTCTGGAGACAGCTTAACATGTTTAAAATGGTGGGGGTTAGGATTGAGTTTTGGATGAAAGTCTGACCTTTTACAATATAGCCACTGTTAGGTTTCTGAAGCCATTTGATGGAGGATAGACATTTCATTGTTAAAATCTTACTTTCTTCTGAAATAATCAGTGCAGTTAACCATGAGGAGGTGATGCTGTCCCATTGGAAAGATGGGTCAATGTGTTAAAGTTCTGTCTTTACAACTGTAAGTCTGTCTGGGTGGGAGGAATAGGCAGATAAACAAACAAATAATGACCCCTCAGTCAGAAAATACACTTCCTTCCCTGACCCAGTCTCCTGTGTAAAGTTTCACTTATGGCAATTCTCTGTCTCAGTTTAGTCAATGTCAGTCTGTAGCCCATAGAAAAATTGTTGAGTGTGGGATAAGAGACTCGAGTTGAAAGAGATGGGGCCAAGCTGCTTTTACGTTGTAGTTTCAAGTACTGAGAGCTGTGAAAATGTCGCAGCGTGGACTTCAGCATTACTTGAGGTTTTACGCAGGAGGCTGGGCAGAGCTGTAGAGCTTACCCTGGTGCTCGTGGTGATGGGTTGACTTGGCCATTCACTTCTGGCTTTGCTTCAGTAAAACTGCCTTGCATGTGCTCGACTTGTACATCCAGGCCTCTGGTGGCAGTGTAGACATGCCATCAGAGCAAGTGCTAGGAACACGCCAGTGGTGATGCTAACACAGCCTTCAAAAACCTAGAAATTATTGTCTCCTTGGAGCAGAATTTTAACAAGTCAGGAGTTGTGTGGGTGAACAGGGAACAGTAGTTTGAGATGCTACTGCCATCACATAGTTCTTTTTGGCTGCATATATGCATTTTTGTAGGCAAGGGTCTGTCCTATTTTATGATATCCCTTTTGGTAGCTCACTGTTTCTGAACTTTTTTATAGTAATACTAATGAATAAATATGAAACCCTTTGTAGTTGTCTAGAAGGCTCCACACTATCCCAGTGGACAGTGACATAGTGCTGGCTATTCATATCCCAGGACTGCAATAGTTTAATCAGCTTCTACATGTAGCTCTCCCCCTGGGGGAAAAAAAAATCCAGCGAGTAAAAAACAACATAGCACAAACTTCTGCTATAAAATCCACTACCGTGTCTGCTAACCTGATATCTATTCTCTGTACTGATTTTCCTGTTGAAGATTAAATCGAGTTCATATTTTCACAAGTTATTTAAAAGGAACTCCAGTGCCCTGTTCACAGTTTATTTTAGAAGTGCATGAAGCTTTGGAACGAGGGCAGCAGTTAACAAATCTTTCCTTGAGCACAGTGGAACATTTTTGTCACAAGACTAAAGCACATCCCTTCAAAGGCTTATTTCTGAGCATGAAGTAGGAATTTCTGCCCCAGGAAATTAAGGATCATCAGAAATCTTCTCCAGTTATAAATGATGCTTTTCAGCTTTGTCTTCCTCTAATGTAATCACCCCTAGGGCACCTAAATATGGAGAGATTAATTAAACTCCGCAATTAAACAAAAAAGAACCCCTGTAGCTTATTACCAACAAAAGTTAATTGTTCTGCGGAATTTACAGTTCATCCCTTGAGAGGGAATAGAAAGAAAAGAGGAAGCACACATGACAGATAAGAGTCAATAAGGTTAACTTTCTGCTGATACGAGCTTGAATACTTGTGGTGACAGTTGTGGGGAGATCTGTGTAGAATTCACACTGAGGGATGCAATACTAGAGCTGATTTTCTTCGGGAAGGCGGCAGATGAACACTTTGGAAGGAAGAGGTTGCATCCAAGATGTTTATTCTGTGTTATTTTACAGAGAGGAGGAGTTTTTGAAGTACATATAGAAATAGTAGTGGTTGACATGGAAAGAATTGTGGTTAATCCTCTCTACAGAGTGATTTATCCATTGGACAGCCAAATGTGCTGTATTACAGAGAACTTCCTACAGATTACATAGTTATGCCTATTAAATCCTGTGCTTTCTGTCCCAGATTGCGTTGTTCCATTTTTTAAAGAATACCAGTCATAAGCCTTAGTGATCAGAGTTCTTTTAAGGCTTTCAATATTCAAATGGTATATTTTTGAAATTCACCGATTTCAAAATACTAACAGCTGTCTAGAATTTTTTCTCTCTAGCCAGTTTGTCTAGTGGTTTTTTTGTGAGGTGAATTTTGGGAGTTTGGGTTTATTTTCTCTCCTAGTTTCAGTATTTTATAATAATTTACCTATACAATCTAAATATTTTACAGTGTGATCATTTAGTCATAAAATAAATGATACCGA
Source organism: Dromococcyx pavoninus (assembly GCA_033558185.1). Lineage (NCBI taxonomy): Eukaryota > Metazoa > Chordata > Aves > Cuculiformes > Neomorphidae > Dromococcyx > Dromococcyx pavoninus. Next base: position 929,761 of record JAUMJL010000104.1, on the reverse strand, counting down.
ATCTTAATGACCCTATGGACAAATTTTCTAGATTAGTCATTGATGTAAACTGATAAGAAGCATGACTAACTCCTCAAATTTACTTTTAAAATGTTTACCTTTCAATTAAAAATTGTTTTCCTGAAATTGTTACTGGAAAGTTTTTAGCATTGGAAACAGCTCTGTGACTCTCATTTAGAGATGATTTTTTTAATTGTATACTGCTTTTCTCAAATGTGGAAGACATTCTGGCAAGGAGAAAGTCTTTATAAACCTATGATGCATCAGCACATATATCTTCTTGTCCCAGATTCTCTTTGTGTTAAATTTATTTCAAGATTTCTTTTAGTGAAGAAAACACTGAGAAACTTGAATGTAATTCTTCTGGCTTGGTAGGCAATATTTTTAGCAACTTGGAAATACCAAGTCTAGGAGTTGGAAAAAATTAAGGTCTATCTGAAGTTGCTTTTAAAGTAGTCATTACATGAGGTTAAGCTACATGAAGAGCAAAGTAAAAAATATAATTAAAATGTTTGCCTGTATTTTAAATGTAAATAACTATATTCAATGATGTTGCTATCTTGCATTGTGATAAGTTTCTGTTAGTGCTCATTTTTTGGTGCTAATATTTCTCACAGTCACGAACTGTAGTAATGGTAAAATGTTTTCTCAAAGATTAAGTATTCTGCTTATCCTATCACAATAGCTTTTGTGCTGCATGCATTCCCAGTGTTTATTCATATTTTGCATATAAAAAATTTGAGGAAATGAATTTGGATAATTGACTCTCAGAGGAATACAGTCCATAGTTTTGCATTAAAATTTAAATGGATGTTTTCACATGACCTAGACTAGTACACCTCAGGGTAAAGTAGTCAGGAAAACATGCACACTTTTGAGTTGTGCTTAAGTCATTCCTTTTAAGGGAAGGATTTTCATCTTGGTAAGCAAATTTTCACTGTTTTCAGTGTGTCAATGTTTAGAATTTATATTTCAGAATTATGTTAATTTACATCAGTAAACATCTTTTGCCAAACTGAAAAAGTGTGTACTATTAAAATGACTGTGCTAATTACTGCAAAAAACAAGAGGATGTCGTTATGTAAAATATGGAATTTATGTAGGAAAAAGCTGATGTCTTTTGTTATGGGGACTCTCTTCTTTTAATCCATGCTGTTAATACAGCAGCAATTATAAATAATCATAATACTTTTGTATTTGAGAGTAAAGAAATCAGAATGGTGATTTGCAAAAGCTGTTGATTGGATATACGTCCCCTTCCTCTCCCCCCAACTCTTCAGAATAAACTTTTATCTATGCAAATTTGGACTGTTTCTGACATTAGAGGCATTACTTTCTGTGAAGTGTAAAATGGATTGCAGGAATACCTACGCAAATTGTGTTGTGTATCTGTACATAATAACTGCATTTCCAAGAAATTAGAAATTGTTAATTTTTTTTTTCAGCTGTTTTGATAATAGCTGCCTTAGTGGAGAAAATGTCCTGAGGGTTCAATAGCAAGTGTGGTTCTTCAGTGCCCAGGAAATATGTACTGTGATCCTAACAGCTTAATTAAGAGAGAATAAGTGGTGCAATAGTGCATCATATTCCCTTATGTATATATGTTACATAAATCTTAAATATTCTCTTGTGGTTGTGGGTTTTATTACACATGAAGGCTGAATAGTTCTACAAGTGTTGATTAAATGTGTAATTTTCCAGTGTTTGCTAAACCCACAAATGACGCAGAGTTTTCAGAGGAAAGACTCTTTGGCCTTGTCAGTAAAAAAACTATTTGCTTTTTGAAGTGGTTGCTGGAGTTAATAGAGAAAACTGTTTCACGTATATGTGTCAGTATGTGGTTTCTGACATGTAAAAATTCTCCTTTGGACAATCCATGATGTCGCATCCATTGAAATCCCAGGATCCAGCTAACTGTGGTGTAGGTGTAGAACCCAAATTAAGGAAATATCAAGTATATTCTGTACAGAAAATTTCTTGAAATGTGTAATTGTTTCAGCCTCCATAGCAATTAAAGTATAAAATATTCTGTAATATTTATTCCTGTTGTTCAGGCAAAAATCACTAATCAGTCATGTTGCGGAGAAGTGTAGTTTCCCTGGAAGTAACCTTGTTTCCTTAGCATTCATGTTTTTTCTATATCTTTTTAATTATTTTTTTTTTGTCAATAAAAACATAAGCATACTAAAATGGAGGGAAATGGGAGAAAAGGATACGAAGGTCTCAGTCTTGTATAGTGTGGAAGATGCTTACTTAAGATCTGTTGTTTGTCACCTGCACTCCTTCTTGCAATCAGCCTTCCCCTGTGCCTCGTTTATTGAGTAATTGGCAATTAATGGCAAAATGGGATGCAAGATGTGCATTATGGAAAGGATGGTAGAAAGGAAATCATGGCTGATTCTAAAAGCCAGTTTCTAGGCTGTTTTAGGTTTCGCTGTTATAGTGAACATAGAAGAATCCCATGCCTTAAGAAGAGTTTCATACTGTCAGTTTCAGAGTTTCATACTGGCAGTGAGGATGGACATCGACACCTCCCCGCCCCCCCCCCCCCCCCCCTTCAGGAGGAAACAGAAGCAGTTGTGTTGGTTGAGGAGCTGGATGTGCTTGCACAGAACACAGTCCTCCTCTGGACTCAAAAGTTCAAAGCTGAACCCAGTATTGCTGTTTGGTTTTGTAGGACTGAAAGTAATTCCCACAGCCCCACAATCATACTTCACAAAAACTCTTTCCTTCCCCTGAGGACTTCAGGAGGTATAATGAGATGATGTGACTGTTGCAGTTGGTGTATAGGGGCTGAGCCTTTATATTTGTAACCACCATTGTGAATTACTTTCCCTTCTTTCCTCAGCCTCGTTACAGCAGAGCAACTGAGGATTTCAGTGGCTTGGAGAATTCCTGGAAATCGAAGTTTGTTAGCATTGTTGTCTGCATGCTAACTAATTTGAATTGTAGAGTTTTTAACAAAGCTTTGCTTCCTAGTTTGGGTATTTGGCCTGGTAGGAATCCTGATTAGAAAACTTCATTAACCCTCAAATCCAGAAACATAAACACATTAAAGTTCTAGTCTCTCCCTTATAATACTTATTGTTGTCAGTGGATAGAAGACAGTTTTTTCTAATTCTTTTTATGATAAAATGAATTGTTTATTAATGCAGTGTTTCTAATTTCTCTTATTTGTAATGCCTGCTTTGTGTCCAGTTGAGAGGGCTGTGAATCTTACCTAACCAGATACTAACAAAATGTGTTGAAGAGTTCCCTATCTGACTTCCTGTGTATTTTAACTGTATCCTATAATGCGTTCTTTGAAGTAATTTGTTTCTGAATGGAGAGGTCATATCACTGTTTGTATCTGTTTAGTGCTGCTGATCTTCATTATGTTTGCCAACAAACACATCTGTTTAATGTTGTAGTTCAGTTTGGGTTTTGTTTTGTTTTGCTTTTCCTATGTGATAGTATTATCCCTGTTACTTCTTTCATGTTCATGTACTTATGTGTAGGTTTCTCACTGCATGACTTTCTTCAGAAGGTCTGAGAAAAAGAGCACTAAAATAAAGTTCAAAAGAATGCATTTAAATGAAACACTACTGGAAAAGATAACGTAAATTAATGTTTTCTTCTACAGAAATGAATTGTATAAGGTACAGGTGATCTTAAAATGTTTATCTTAACACGTGGCAGCTACCATATAGCACAAATGTGCATTGATGACTTTTGTCCTCAGCATCTGTATAATGTACTTGATTTCTTTTATCTACATTATTATCTGTATTAAATAGGAAAATGACATATTAGTTCTACTAGATCCCCAAGTAATCTTCTCTTTCAAAGGAAGGAAGCTGCGATTTGGAGAGTTTTCCAAGATAATAATGTAGCCTTAAACTGTGTTGTATCTTCTATGATAACTCTGCTGGCTTACACACAGGCTACATCTTGTTTTCTAAACTGCCATCCCCATACTAAATTTTACCATTGCTCCTGTCTCATTCATATCACGTACCTTTTCTTGCAACATTGTCCATAGGCAGTATGGTGGTCAGCTAAAGGTATTGCATGTGAATAGATTGCTCAGTTTAGAGCATACAGCTGTGGTTACCTTTCTAGCCATAGAAATTCTAATGGTAGGCTGCTTATCACTGTTGTTCATGTTAAATAATAGATGTCCAACTGTACAGCATTCAGCAATACAAGCTCTTACAGGTAATGAGGGTGATGTAGTTAAGAGTATAAAAAGTAATACTGGATGAAACTGTGGTAGAAAATTTTGGTTCTATTGAATAAATTATGGAAATATAAAACCATTTGCAGTAAAACCTAATCAGTTGCCAATAATATGAGAAAAATATAACTATTTGAAAAAATAAAACTGTCTTCAGTACAATTTAATCAACTGTCAGAGATGAAACATCTCTAATTTGATTAAAATGTCCCTGTTGACCATAATTATTTTCTCTCTTCATAAATATGAGGACTGAGGTTCTCAGGACAGTATGATAGCTTTTCTTACTGAATATCACTTTTACCTTTTGTAGTTACTGCCCTTATTCTGGCACTGATTTACTGATGTTGAAGGCCAACGTGCCTCACACTTGGCCAACATTATCCATATTAATGTTGCTTTTTCCCAACCCAATGTTCATGCTCTTATTAGTTTTTGTTATTTGTTCAATCAGTATTTCTAGATCTTACCTCATAGAATCATAGAATCATTAAGGTTGGAGAAGATCTCTAAGATGAACAAGTCCAACCATCAGTCCAACACTACCATGCCTCTTCTAATTTATACTTATGTTTTATTCTAACTTGAGGAGATGAAGATCATAGGAATCTCTTCTGGTTCAAATTTTGAAGAGAAGACGGCTGCCAAGTAGTCTGTTATTGTATTTAAATAGCCTTACTTGCTCATAATATAAGTACATATACTCAAATCATTCACTGAGAAGGACCTGAGAGCAATTAAAGTATGCTCTGGGACTAGGATGTCTTTCTTCCTGAATTTCTTTACCCAGGAATGAGAGAGGAAAAAAAATATTTCCTGTCATTGGATTAATGTATCTTTTTAATATTTTTTTTTTATTTCCTCCACCTTCATGGCATTTTGCTCTTTTTTCTTTCCTCTCCCATCTGCCAACATCTTCCTCCTTAGCTCTCATTCTGTTTAGTTTACTGTGTCAGTCTCCTCTGGTCTGAATTTTTCCTTTGCTCTTTTTGTAATCTGACCCATGTAAATGATACATTGCTAGGCATATAAAGAAATTCCACTTAGGGTCTAAAATTAGCTTTTTAGTCTAAACTTGTCATCTAGGCAACTTCTGTAATCAATAGCGAAACATAAATACTGTAGGAAGGCAATTCATCACATTCTAAGATTATGTTGAAACTGGAGGGATTAATTGCTGTCTAGCCACCTATCTCTCTCTGCTGATTAAAGAGAGAGCCCTAGATGACAGTCTTGGGTGACGTACCTGATGGCTAAAATTTGATGAAAATTGTCCTACCTGTTGTAGAAGGACTAACACGTTGCTTTTCTGTGGTCTGTGCTATGGAGGCAAAACTGGCATAAAATAGGAATGAGATGGCACTCAGGTTTGATCTTTTTTTTCCTGAACTGATTTGCAGTGGTGCCAACAGTTATATTTGTTTTTCCATAGTGACTTCAGCAATGTTGTGACATTCTAGAAATCAAACCCCTACTATTTTGTTACTATGGTAAATATTTATATAGTTCTCATGAATCTTTCACCAAACTGCAGAATTCATTTAACGTACTGATCGATAGTATCTACTATTGCAGTGGTTAATAAAACAGAAACATCCCCAGACAAGGTATCCAGATAAACAATTTATAATTTTGATTATCAATGCTGCACATAAGCATTTAGAATTATAAAAATAAAATTTGGAAATATATATAAAACTATTTGTGGACAAATATTTTATGGAGAGATTTTTGAGCAAAATTGTATATAAGAACATATTTATCTGTTACACTTATTCCAATAATAAAACTGGTATTTATGCTTCTAATGTTTGGTCTTCTTTTAACAGTGCTGTAACTCACCACTGAACCAACACATTGGGAGCAGTTCATAGCATCAAAAACTTATCCACATTGACTGATGCCATCTCTCCAGTCTCCAAACACTGTGAACTGAAGCTACGAATCTTTATGGAGTTTATATCACCTGGGTCAAAGGAAATGTTTTTCTGATATTTAACAAGGACCCTTACTGCCAGTATGACGAGCCAAGAGAAGTGGGTTAATCTTAGTCCGGGAGAGTTCTCTCAGCTTCAGAAATATGCGGAATGTAAGTATTTCCTAAAATACGTGATTTGACACCTTATTTAAAATATTTTGAACTGTAATGCAGAATATAACATTAGTATATTGTTGATAGTATTCAATGTCAAAAAAAGGCTTAAATTATGGTTTAGGTTTTTTACCTCAGAAGATTTGTTCTTTGTGTGTGCAGGAGGAGAATCAGTCAGGTTCTAATTTTTTTTTTTTTTGAACTAGATAATTATTATCCATTATGGTACCATGTAGATCAGGGGTGTCAAACTCATGGCTCCCACTGTTCTCCTGCTCCTGCAGCGTAACGCACGTCACTCTGCACACGTTACCAGCGCTGGCAGGTGCAGGGGCAAGGAGATTGGCGCTGTCACAGCGTAGAAACAAGGTGAAGGGCTGGATAAAACAAGGTGGAGGCTGGATTCAGCCCACAGGCCGTGAGTTTGACACCCCTGATGTAGATTGACTAAGGGTTATGTAACTAGGGGTATTTTTTTGTGGTGTTGCCCTCTTAAATTTACCATAACAATTTGTGGGCCACTAGAGTGGGGTTTGTAATTAAAAAGATGACTTGTTTATCCATGGAGAGAACATGGAGATTCCAGGAGAAACAAATGTAGGTGCTCAGTACTAGTTAATACCATAAACAATGTGAATGAGTTGTTGGCCTGTGAAAGAGCAGGAAACAGAAATCTCTCTAAGCTGTAGGTCCAGCTCTTTAGTTACTGCTCAGGCAAAACTTCCTTCAAGTTGCATAAGCAACTTAAATGGCTCAGTTATAATTGCTTAGAGGACAGATACTAAACATGAGAATTTGAAATTCAGGAAAGCATTTATAAAGATTGGTACAAACTGAACTGGAAAAGTTCAAGAATATTTGGGAAGTTTTCTGTATGATAGGTAGTGTAAATTTGTATTTTTAATAATGGAGAAAGTCTCATGTGATCTATGAATGTTGTTGTTTTATTACTAAAGGAATATTAGCATATAAGGTAAAATGAAGACTGGTGGTTGGCTTTTTTTATGTCTATGACATCAGAGCAAGTACTTAATTGTATTTCAGTATAGTCATCTAACAGAATAATCATAAAAGGTTAATACAAGTTAACTTTTAGTAGTACTTTCCACTGGAATGTGATTGAGATTCGTAATATTTTCATACTTTATTCTTCATTGCAATGTCATTAAACCAAAAAAAAAGTCAGTTAGAAATATTTATATGATGCTTTGTAGAACAAATGTTTTCAAATCTCACTGTTTTCTGCAACAGTTCTGTACAGTTTATTTATAAAGCTTGTTTCATCCCTGTGCCCCTGTCTTGTCTCAAAGGATAAGCTATAGAGATGGAGGAAATTTGCTCTGTATATTACTTTAGATCTTAATGATGTTACCAAGCAAGAAGTTATATTGTTTTGATTTAAATAGTGGAATATAAAACATCGATACCAATTCAGTATTTAATCAGTTGTGATCCCTTTCTTAAAAGGAGGTCTTAAAGATCTAGTCTGAGTCTGAGAAATGAAATTATGCATGCTTTTTTAAGTAGTGCTTTTATTTTTATGTTACATTAAGAAAAGCATATGATAAAGGGAAACAAGATGCAATTACACAGACCTTAAAAAGAACACATCCGAACTTTATATTGATGTTCTGTTGCCTTCAGAGACCATTGCAAAGAAAATTGTTTGATGTGAATGAGCTTGTTTCTTTTAAATTACATCACAAATGGATAGTAAACATAGTATAGCAATTTTAAAGGAAAAGTATTTCTAAAAATATTTATTTCCTCCTGGGAAGATATTTAAAAATGGTTATTCATTAATTTTTTCAGCAACAGAAATTGAAAACATTTAATATAAGAAGATAATACAGTTATGGGTTTTTTTCCAACACATTCTTATAACTTAATTCTTGAATGGAGGATTTGCTAAAATATTTGTCGCCTCTCTTATGGGTAGAAAAGGCATTCAGTGCATTCCTTTTTTCTTCCCTTTCTTCTTGTATCATATGCTATAACAGAGCTATTGGTATCAGGATAAAGTATTTGGTGAAATTGGTTAGATTTGTTTGTGTTCAGGCTTGTGTGTATGCATAAAAGAAAGACTTTCAAGCTCCATCTCTTTGTCTGGAATAGAAGGATGTTAGTTAAAAATTGTGTAATGTGACACTTATTTGTATAAGTAGTCCAGTTTTTGAGGCGAATAAGAAAATATCTTTAATGATATATATACTTTGATATGTAATGTCAAGAGATTAAAACCCAGATATGGGCCTTATTTTGAATTTCTGAGTTGTCCAGTTTAATTTTGCTAAATGACTGAATAGCAATATCTTTAAATGTGTGACTAAGACTTGAAAATGCAATTAAAAAGTAATTGGAGCCAACATTTTAGAATTTGATACTTTTTTACCTGACATACAGAGATACTTAATGTTGTGACAATAGATGCCTATACTCATTGCTATACAGTAATTAAATTATGTGGAATTTTTTGAAGTTTGAGTATATAATTGCTTTGATATTCTGTTGGCTTTTTAGCAATATAGTGAACTAAAAATTCCCAAATTTCTAGTGGAATTTGGCTGGCTTGATGGAGTTTGGTTTATTACAAAAAAAAAAGAAGAGCATTGAACATTTCTCTCCAGCATGTGACTTGAGGTACCAGTGGGTCTCCTGCAGAAAGGAAAAATGAAGGTGACGCTGTGGGGAGGTTTGACTTTGTGGCAGTTGCCCACCAGTGAATATTGATGATGCGCTCCCAGCCTTATCTTGTGCTAAGGAACATTTTTCATTGAAGACCTCTGGATTACAGCAAATTTATAGCTAAATGATTTATTATCTACTCACCTACTGAGATGGAGGAGTGTTGTTTGCTCTGCCTTTCTTTCAGTTTGGTCTATGGACTTCATAAATCTTCCCTAAATTATAACATTAATTTAACCATGGAAGATTTTAACAGATACAATTTTTTGAATTTACAAAATGAAACATTTATAATCGCTTTTTTTTAGTTTAAATGAGACCTAACGTGAGTACTGGAACAAAGAGTATAGTCTCCCAAAAACTTCGGATGTTAGTGATTTTAGATCATACTCTTAGTGGCTGATAGTCACATCTACTCAATGAGGTCACTGGATTGAGAATGACTTTATACAACAAGCTGAAATATAAGCATAATTGTTTTTTTAAAGTTCATTATACAAACAGACATTGGATTATTTTTTATTCTGAACCCATTTATGCAAGTATTTGATAGTAAGACATCCATAAGGCTGGAAGAAAGTAGTACAGCACTTTAAACAGGAAGATCTACCAAAAGGTTTTTTTCTGAAACGTGTATTACTGTACACACATTCTGAAATGCAAATTAAAAAGTAATAATAATGAATGGTAAAAACTTAATTAAAGGAAAATATGAAGACATTCTTAAAGAAACTGTTAGAGAGGAGTGTATTAGACTGGCCTGAGTTCAGTGGTCAGAATTCAGATTTCACACTTAGACCTCTATTTTGAATTGCCGTGCTGAAATACTAAGTCTTGATGATTGTATCTACTATCATTGATTCAAAGCATAACTTTACCAGGTGAGTCCATAGAGGAGGTGCGCTCAGGTGACTCGCTCTAGCCAGTAGGAAGCTTTAAGCATTGGCTGTATTACAATTTCTGCTTTTCTTTGGAGCCTAAATAAATTTGGCTAAGAATCTTTGCTCATTTATTTTCATAAGATGAGGTGGTGTTCTGCATTTTATATGCCTGTCGACCCAGAAAATAGTCTCTTTAAAAAGCATTTGCCTGTGTCTTGCTGTTCTGATTTGTGCTCAATTAGAATCAGTTTTCTGTCTTTAGCCAAGTCTTGTCTAACTTTGTTTTCTGAAAGTTAACTGCATGTTTTTCAGTGGTTCTTTCTAAAAGTGATAACACAAGGCACTGGTATGCAGAAAGACCAATCCTTATACTTATTCCTAAAGTAACCAAGGCCATCTTTGAACTGGTGGAGTGCTGTAAGTCAAAGAGGTGAAAAAGGTTTACACCTGCAGGGAGGGGCAGATAGAACAGGTGACCCCAAAGAGACCAACAGAATATTCTATCCTGTGTATGTCATATTCAGTATAAACCTGAGGGATCATAATGGTTCTCTCTCTTCCTTGGTGGCCAATGTCCAGTGAGGACCTTGTCTGGGCCTGGCCAGGGCTAAACCAAGACACCTGCATGTTAGCTTTGTGAAGAGAAAAGACCCTCACAGAGTTCCCTTCTTAAGCTGAATACCCTCAACTTAAGCTGGCAGTGGAGTGGGATAATATTTTACTTGTATGACACCCACAGTTGCTGCCTTCCACACAAGCACACACCACCTTTCTGATCTGATAGCCTTATCTTTGATCAAAAATTAGAGGGAGTAGTTACCCAGACTATTCTGCTACATAGCAGGCAGGGCACACATGCAGGAAGTGAGAAATTTGTCTTTGGGTCTGTTGCGGTTGAACCTCTGTTTGAACCCATACCCTCTGTCCTTCCCCTAACCAGAAAGCCTGTCCCACTTCTATGCTTTTCTTTATGATGATGACTGTTGTTGCCAGACTTTGCTGATATCAGTCACACCTGCAATATTATGATTTCTGAGAATAGCAGAGGAATGAGTCTGTGCAGGTTTCAAGAGAGAGAAATTAAGTGCTGCCTCCTATCTTTGGACTGTAACAGAACTTAGGAGGAACCTACATGAGTTGCTTCTGTTGTGCATTAACAGACTCTAGTCATGAATTTTCAAACCATATTGAGATACTGGCTGCACAGATAAAAAGCTTAAAGTGCTTCTGGAGTTGTATGCAGAACTGCGGGTGATTGAGTGTGGACATTATAGATCCAGCTGTCCTGCGCTTAGAGGTCTGAATTCAGCCTGAATTATTAAATGGTTTGGGTTGGAAGGGACCTTAAGGATCATTTTTAGTCACTGAAGTAGGCTTGTGAATCACTGTAAAACCTGTTAGACACCTTATATGGATTCCAGAGCCCTGATAGGGACATGAGACATGTGCTTTGCAGTTTGATTGGAAGACACTTTGTTCCAATTCAGTGTAGTTCCACTTTTAATTCATCTTCTGTCAGCTTGATGATAACGTCTACTTTTGAAAGTATAGTTAAGAAAGGGCTGCTCCTGGTTGTGTGTGTCCTTGGTATCCTATTGAGAAGTTTCTACCATGTTTTATCTGCCTGTCTTCTTCATCATGTGTTTATGGTATGATTCTTAGCTTTATCCAAATGTACTGTCTGGTGAACACAAACCCTGAATGTAACACTTCTTTCCTGAATACACACCAACTTTTCCCAATTTCCATAAATGTAACTGAAGAGAAAGGAGAATGAGTTCTCCACTACTTGTTCCTAATCACAAAATATTTCCCTCTAAGCAACACTGAGAACTTGTGAATATCTTCCACTAAATTAATCCAAGGAATATCCATAATTTCATTTTATTGAATTATTTTTGAGCTCCATCGAAGGCAACTTTATACTTCTAATTTAAGACCTTTTTTCATCTGCTCAGCATGCTTAAATAATTTAGGGCTTCAAATGAATTTTTTTGAACGTTTTAAATATTACTTTAAAAAGAAGAAAAGTGTCTTTCCAGAATTCAAAGAGCATGTTACCTAATACTTGGCTCTTTGCAGTTAATATGCATATGTGTGGTTTTTGGAAGTATAATTATTTCCAAAGAGTTCCTCTGTGTCCTCCTTGCCAGTCAAATTAAAACTCTTCTCTCTCTTCTCATTCAGAAGAGAGAATAGGAGAAAATATTTTACATTAGATCTTTGTCTGGCTTTAAAATGCCTCTTAAGAATATGTGAAAAGAAAGAGAACTGAGGAAGCTGGTGTGCTCATTGTATAACAGTAATAATAACAATAGCAGCAACAGTAATGAGGCTCACATCAAATCCTGAAGATACAAGGGAAACACGTGTACTCAAGCAACAAAAAGTCAGTTATTTTTTTCTCCCTTAGATTTCATGATTAGTACTGGCTGTGGGAAAGAAAGATGAAAAGATGCAGGGGGGTTTCTGCATAAAAGTGTTACTTAAAAGTGTTTAGGGTAATGTACATACAGGATTTTTCAGTCAAAGACTGTTTCTTCTCAGCTGTCTCCTACCAAGTATGTACATGGTTCTGTACTACTAACAACAGCCTGAATTGTGAGGACGTTAGGGAGAAACAATACAAATAGCTTCATTGTAATTATTATTTGTGTGGTAAGTTTGATTAGTTTGGACAGGGTTTTTTTTTTTAAATCCTGGTTATTAAATAAATTTTGTATCTTCTTTTAATTAAATTAAGTTTTATGGCTGTTATAGTCCAAATTATATTTTAAGGGACATTTGGAGGATCCTGCTCCAAACTCAAGAAAGAAAATATTGAAGAGATTGGAAAAAGTTAAAGTGGGAATGTTTCATGATTCAGCTAGATTTTAAAGGCAAGAGGGAAGGTCTGTCCTTCCCTTAGTAGGCAAAAAGAGGCAGAGGAAAAGGCTTCTGAGCTCTGGCAGCATGTGCACTCTGGGGAAATAGCTTGATTTTGTGTTGTTCTTTTGAGTTTGTCAACAAAATGTGCCCTGAGGAAAAAGACTTTTTGCAAAACTTCTGGCAGTGATTTTTTTTCCCAGGCTGGTAGAGGAGAACTTGGGCAGATTGTCACAGTCTGAAGATAGAAATAGATATTGGAGTGCTACTGAAATGGCTGTGAGAACAGTAACAGCATCGGCAGCTGCAGTATCTTTTGATGTAGCGTCAATAGCTACTGCAAGAACTTGACAGTGTAAGATTTTATAGGGGAACAGGAAGGAGGACCTTGTGAAAAAGATCTCTGAAGAGTAAAAGGGAGGTCAGCACAAGTTTTGGTCCAGAATTAAATTGTCAGAAGCTGTTGGGTAGGTTTCATTCTCTGGCCTTCTCAAACTGAAAGATTTTCTTTTACAATGGATATAAAATGATAACCTGTGAGGAAATTCATACCTTGGCAACTGGTCACCAGAAACTATTGGCCATTATGCTGTCCTTCAGAGGGTCCCAGGCTCTAGCGCCACATGGAATTGTGCTAATCATAATGAGGGAATGGGCCTTATCAAAGAATAGAGATTCCTAAAACTGGCTGGTTTGGGCAGTTAGGTAAGCAGAGAGAGAAAATTGCTGGTGATTACCGAGAACAGCTTTATCTCAGGTACTGGGGTTTAGAAGTATGGTGTTTCTGTTGCTAAAGATGGAGGAAATTAAGTTCTCAAAGTTTTGTCAGAACCTGTCAGACTGGCGAAAGATGGAGTCTTCCAGTGCTACCTGTATGATACCCCATGTACTTGGAGACTTTCATGGAGAAGGATAATGGGTCTAGTGAGAGATTCCCTCTTTGCATGCAAGACCTGTTAAGAAAAAAGGGGCCAGTTGATGATTCATGGTGCCGGAATCCTACTTCTGAGTCTGAGACTGGGGCTAAAAATCTGATTAAGAGAGAATTGAGTCCCACTCAAGGTTCAGTGGGGCACTCTTTGTTTCTTCTAAGAGGTGAACTATGACCTATGCTTATTGTTATAGCACTGTAATTTTTTTCTTAAGATCTGTGATTTAAAATCCCTGGTGCACATTCCTGTGTTGTACCAAATTAGAGAAAATGAGATCGAACTAGTATATCTGATAGATTTAGTATCTAGTCAGATGTATACTTAAAAAGGACTGAACTCTGTCCAAATGAAGGTGATTATATACAATCTGCACTAATGAGGATATTAGATCCAGCTTTATGACTCATGTTAGACTGAAATGCAGAATAGAAAAAATACAAAGTTGGGAATTTATTTTTTGTTTAAGCAGTTATGTTTGAGACTTGGCTTCTGAAGATTATTTCATAGATGAAGTTGTGAGGAGTGGAGAGCTGAGCATCAATGTCAGCTGCAGAAGTATTAGTGTATTTCTTTCCTTTCTTTCATCAGGAATTCTGTGTTAGCTCCTAAAGAGAATGCAAGATAGATACTGTAAGCTGAGTATTTCTGAAGGATAAAAGCTGATAAAGATACAGTAATACAGTATGACTTAAAATGCTTAGTGTTCCTGTCATAAGGTATACCTAGCAGATGTGTTGTTACCCAAACAGAAGCCAGTCAATTCTTCAGTTAACCTGTCTAGGTTAAACAGTATCATATTATTTGTATGCTCTTGGGCCACAGTGAATCAGTAATAATGTTTCACTAGTGTCGGTTTGTTTCTTGCAGTGCAAGTTTAGGAAGAGCCAAATGCTGTACTGCTGCTGTTGTCTTTGCCCTGAGATGCTGGTTAGCAATGCGAGATGAGATTTGAAGCAAGTAAGAATTCCCGTAATGTTGCCTGGCTTGATCTTTCATTTCAGGACCAAAAATGGGGGGAAGTCAAGCGACGCACAAACATACGATTTGTTGTGGTGGTGACATTAGCGTTGTATGTTACTATGTTTGGGTTAAACAGTACTGTGGACTATTGGGACAGCTTAATTTTTCTCATTCAGCCTGCTGGTTCCTAAAAGGAGGTTGTGGTGAGGTGGGTCTTGTCTCCCAAGTAACAAGTGATAGGGTGAGAGGAAACAGTCTCAAATTGTGCCACAGGAAGTTTAGATTGGATATTAGGAAATACTACTTCACTGAAAGGGTTGTCAAGCATTGGAACACGCTGCCCAGGGAAGTGGTGGAGTCACCATTCCCTGAAGGTATTTAAAAGATGTGTAGATGTGTTGCTTAGGGGCATGGTTTAGTGTGGACTTGGCAGTCCTAGGGTTACGGTTTCATAACCCTACGTGATCTTAAAAGTCTTTTCCAACTAATCAGCTCTGTGATTCTGTGATACAATTTGGAATATTCAAAGGAAAAAAACTGCCTGTGTGCTGCTGTGACAACTTGTGGGAAGGGACACTTTGTTTAGTAGTGCATGGTGTTTGTGCATATGTATGCATTTTATATGTGGGTATACATGTCCATGGCACGGGAGTTGGAACTATATGATCTTTAAGGTCTCTCTATGATTCTCTGATATTGACTTTGTCCACAACTGTGTGTAAGGAGGAACCTTCATATGGCCATCAGGTGGGATGCTCGGGTGTATGCAGCGCTTGTTTGCTGCATCCATGCCCATACTGAATAAGGGCATCCAACTTGATTAAGAGACAGGAGGCCATTTAGGGAAAGGGACAGTACAAAAGAGTTTTGACCTCCTTACTTTGACTAAAGGGTCTATCAAATTATTTGGAAGTTACTTTTAATTCATGATGAAGGCAAATGCAGTCCCTCTCAGGTTGCTATATATTCTAATTTAAAACAATGTTTTAGGAACTAATGTTTTTTCTAGAACTTTATTTGAATTGTACACAGTAATGGCACAAAGTAAAATTACATTGAATGACTAATATTATAGCATTATGCCCATGCCTTAGCTAATTTCAGGGATCCTCCCGTCTTTTGACTGCAAGAAACTTCATATGCCAGCTGCAGGGTGACATGTTTCAAGAGAGAAAAATAGTGAATTTACGTGCATTTATGATTACTGGATGTCAACATTCAGACCTGCTCTGCTTTTTACAAGATTCTTTACTCCTTAGCAGAACAGAGGATGCTCCCAGAAGTATGTGGCCTGTTCAGGAGTTCTGAAATAAAGAGACTGTAACCAGCAAAATACAAGACCACTGTTGCTGCTGCATGCTGTTGACAAGAGACTGCCAGCAAGGGCCAGGTATCATAGCAGAAAGAGAGTCCATTTAGTAAACGCAAATAAGGCAGTAGGCCTTCAAAATTTTTTAAAGATGTTGACAAATTGGTCCAGAGGAGGATCAGTTCGAGGAAGTGCTATCTGGTTTTAGCTTCAGTTCCTGTCCTAAAGAACTGCTTCTGGTTTCTGAATGATTTGAGTGGCAGAGTCAAACATATGATGACACAGAAACTTGCAACTTTCATTTAGGTATAACTAAAATATTATGGAGTAAATGGTCGCAGTTGTGCTAGTGCTAACATGCTTTATTTGTCCATTTTAGGAAAGCTAATGAAAGTGGCAATGTTCTGTACCTATTTAGATCTCATATGGAGGAAATGTTAGAGGAATTAGAGACAGAAAAAAATTACAAATTTTATTAGATAGTGCAAAGTTGTATTGATCCCAGTCTCCAGAGAAAATGCTGTTATTATTACAAATCCATCATTTGAGCAGAGAGGCACTGGCTATGCTTGCTCTGTGATGAATAGGACAACATCCTGTCATCCATATCACTTGGTGGCCTCACTAGAAGATGGTAATTTATTTGCAACTATCATGCACATCTGCTTCATCCAGGAGAGTGGGAAGGGAATTTGATTGCAAGAAGACTGAGTGGTGAAACACAATTGTTAAATACAATACAGATATGGAATTGGTTGTACTGAGACTGGGTAGTATTTGACCTTTATTTTTAGCATAATCACATTATTTTCTTGATTCTGCTACTAAGTTTCCAGTGCTTCCACTTAAGGAATAGTGGCTGTTTAGGTATCAGGGAAAGATTTAAGTTAGTCAGAACTCTAGCAATAGTAAGAGGGCTTGTGATAACTCTAGATGTGCAGATATATCCACGGTTCTTAAATTATATAGTAAGGCTCCTGAATGCTGGGCTTCTGTTGCAATAGAATGGAATTATGGGTAAGTATTTAGGAGAAGAGTCAATGACTATGTATTTCCATTTTCAAGGATATTGTTGTGAGAAGCAAATCTAAAGAGTTCCTACAAAGTCCAAAATAGAAACTCTAGTTCTTAAGTTTCTGTGGCTGTGAGATTCATGGTGTGAAGTGGCTGGCAGTGGTACCTCCTGTCTTAGAATCCTGAAAAACAAATGGTGTTATTTCACCCTGATTTCTGTTTCCTCTATAAAAATAATGATTTCTTTCTATATCTGAAGCTTCACAGATATACACTGCCAATCTTTAATGCCCAGTATTACAGCATCAGCTTTTACTGGCATTGAACAATATTGTGGTTATCACAAATCTGACATATGGTCATAAAATTACTGAACGTGTTTTTATACACTGTAAAATGTATAAACATTGATTATACCTTTGTTACATTTCCTGTGTTTCTATATATCTTCCATGTTTCTTTTCCCTTATTGTTTGGTTGTTTCTACGGACATTTGCTTGTAAACAGTGAGAAGCTTTTGTTTCTTAAGAGTTCATCTGTTCCTACTGCTTATTCCCTGTTATAAAGATCTGGGGGATAATTCAGTTGGTTGCTGAGGAAATAAGCCTGATGTAACAAACAGAGAATTACAGTTCACCAAACCTTGAAGAAACAAAATGAAGGGAGAATGGACTAATTGGGGAGCCATGTGACTGGCAGAATCTCAGCTCTCATTAAAAGCATGTATTTTTAGTCCTTGTGTTTCTATAGAAGAGCTTGAAAGTGTAATTCAAATAATGAGAATCCATGACTCATCAGATAAAATGGAAAAAATTGCTCTGAGAGAAAGGATGGATCCCTCTTTGCTTTTGTGGGACTTGAATTAAAAACCCCAGTAGCTTATGGAGGGTCCCCTCAGCCCAGCAAAACTTCATATACTTGCAGAGAGGAGGAGAAAGCTGCTCGTCCAACTCATCCACTGGAAAAATATACTTTGCTGTTAGCGTTATGTTGTTCTGTCTCTCATGCATTTCTGAAGAAAGAGTCAAAGCTACCTTCCTTGTTGCTCTTGAGAAAAGGAGATAGGTTGCATTTGTTTGCTCAAATTGAGAATCAGAGGCTTCTGTTTGGAAGAGTGGGCTTAGGGCTCTTTGATGGTGTCAGAAGATCTCTCTCCCTATGCCATTTGCCGACTTTGAAGTGCTATGGTTTACATTCCTCTATGTTGTTTTCTGCCAATTGAAAGAAGCAAAAATTTTAAATGTGCTTGTAATTATGTACGTTTTCATTGTTTTTTCAAGCACTAAAAATATATTGCTTTCTGTGTGGCTTTGGAAGATTTTTAGTGGGTGTTATGGAGTGTTACTGCATAGTTTTGTTGGCTGTTTTGCAAACAGTAACGGCTTTTTGAGGACATTTACTGATTGCTAAATTTGGTTTTAGAACTGTCACATTTTGTGCGGTTTATAATTTATGATTTTATTAAACCCAGTATGCAATATTGAGAAAAGAACTTGTGATTAAATTCCAGTATAATACTTTCTTGCATAATTTCTGAAAATATAAATTCTTGAAAGGTCATAAATCATTTGCATTATTGAGGCACTCAGTTATAGCACTAATGATAGTGAGTAATAATGAATTTGTTTTGAAGAATTTATTTCCCAAGATTAACTGACTTAGTAATAGTTGTTTTTCATTTATGAAGCATACCGAATAGCTTTGAAATGCTTTATTAGTTGTTGTTTGTTTGATGATGGTTTTGTTGTTGGTTTTTTGATTTTTTTTCTTTTTTTAAGTAGAGGGCCATTTCTGCTTTTAATATGTTATGTTTGAAATTTACTACAGTATCTAGCATCCTTACTTGTATTGGAATACTTTTTAATTAAAGACTAGCAGCTGTTATTGACATCACTACTTTGGAAGACATTGTAGGCTATATGTTGTAAAAGACCATGTATATTGTAAAGGCTGAAATGAATGGAAGGAAATTATGAAAATTTTCGACAGTTATGAGAGGAGGATGGAAAATAGTTTATATACTAAGTATGTGTCTGAGTGCTTTATGGAACAGAGGCACTTTAGTGCTGGACAAGCTCTAAAAGTCTGAATGATTATTGAAATGATGCTAGAGATGACGAAAGCAGATTGAAGAGATGCAAAGAAAAAGAGTGAGTGCTAAGATAAGTACATTACTCTGGTTTTGAACTAAAGTTAGAAATAGATAGTAACTGCACCTTTTTAGGAGTGTGAATATAGGAGATTCAAAGTTCCTGTGATGAAAAGATGAAAGTCCTGAAGGGGAGAAATTGTAAAAATAGTTGAAATGAAGCCATGGGACAACAAACCAAAACAAATGGCTTCAAATAAAGTTGTAGTCTGCCAACTTTTAGTAGACCAAAATTCATGGATCTATACTGTTTTTACAACATATAGGGAGTGCATTGAGTGATCAAAGGCAACTGAAAGAAGATGAGATCTCAGAAGGAAATGATTAGAACAAAATCAAGCTATGCATTTAAAGAATTAGAACAGCAGACAGGAGCCAAAACAGAGCTGATTTTTGGAAATTCATATTTGACGTTTGGGTGTTTGGTCATAAAAAAATAATTTAAAAAAATATGAACAATGAATGATAAAATGGAGAGGAATGACCTCAGAATTCAAGTACTGCCTACCCAAATTTACTCTGGTAAAAATAAATTATTCTAAGATTACTATTCTATCACATGTAGAGAGCCCTGTAGAGGTTTTTCTGTAATTACTTTGTTATTAGAATCTATGAAAATGTGCACAAGTACTATTACTTTTGATTTCAAAGCTTGACTACTTATTTTGTTAATTTTGGCTGAGGGTTAATCCAAATAAGTTCTAACTGGAATTTGAAATAAACCACTTTCATTCCCTTTAGAGGTGGTCTTATTCTAGAATAAGAAATGATTATTTGTTCAGAATTATTCTAGTAGATAAGATGGTAGTTAATTAGTAATTAGCTAATAATTAAAGGATCCGTTTCGTATTGCATTGCTTTTTTTTAAGTATAGAACCATATTTTTATATTTTGCTTCAGACGCAGTGAATCTTGTCACATTGCTCATCAGGCCATTATTTCATCTGTGCTCTAACATCTGATACCTCCAAAGAGGACCATGATATCTCGAGTTTATGAGGCTATGATGGAGTATTAATTGATGAGTTCTTTAAGGGCGTTCTGGGAGCTTAAGGGATCCATAGAAAGGATGATAAAATATAATTAAGTTATCCCAAATGATACAAAAGCACATTCTGAAGTATTTCCCAGTGTAACTATTTATTTAAATTAAAACGTACTGATTTTTTTTCCGCATTAGATTTCAAAAAGCAAGTGGCAGAGTAGCACATCCTTCTAATAAAGTTCTAGAGATGTAATGACTGACTGCGTAGGAGGACTACTAAGCTGCTCTTCAAATTGCAAACTCTTCAAGACAGACTCCACTCTTAAGATAAATACTTTACAGCTCTGTGTACACATTGGAGCTTCAAATTATCCAATCTCATAATTTTTAAAATAACCTGAATAAGTTTTCCATAAATGTCATGGTTTTCCTGCTGTTAACAGCCTTCATAAGAACCTGAGGGATTTTTTGCTCCCCCCTTTTCCTATCCCCATTTTGCTATCTGCCCATAAAACCTGTGTAGCGTATTTGGCTAACAACACTCCCTCCCCTCCAATCCCCCAAACAAAGGGGAAACAAAAACTCCCAAACAAATCTAGTCATCTTTACAGATTAGCATCGTGTCCCAGGGAGGTGTGCGGCTGAAAAGTTTTGTAAAGGTTCCAGGCACAAATATGTTAATCTTTATTCAGGATCCATCTTGACAGAAAAGGCAATACCAAATTTTGCATAATTATGCACAATGGGTAATAATCCCATCTCCATTGATTTTAATGGAAACTAGCAATGTTGTTTCTGCGCTACAGAAAGTCTTTGACTTGAAACTGAGTCAGACCTCATTGATTGCTGTCTGTAGTGAATAAAGCTGCATAAACTGCTCAAAAAACTTGGGTTAATAAATAAGAAACTTATCACGTTGCTGCATTTTTGTTATGTCAGACTTGCCAGTTGATATGTACTTCACCTTTTATCCTGGAAGGTGTTATTTAAGGTAAGGAATGATATAGTTTTATTGGATAAGAATGCCCACCTGAGATTTTATATGTACAGAAAGTTGTTCTGTCGTACGTGGAAAGAATTTGTTGTGTTTCCCACTTCAGGAGCCATGGAGCAGCAACCAGGGATACACAAGAGCTATGTTCATGTGGGTTTGCTGTTTGTGCTGACAGTGAGAGAGAAGTTACGTTTGCTTGCTGCTGTCTGCTACAAAAATTAGAGGGCCAAAAAGTAGTATGTGTAGTGTTCTAAGGTGATGATTAGGGCAAATTGTAGGGTTTTTGATTGCGATTACTCCTGTATATAACAGCAGGTGAGTTTTTAGAAGTGCTCCTTTTACTCCGACCGCTAATATATGAACTTGTCTCTGATAGCATTCTAGTGTTTTTAGGCCGGGCTTCTTGCTGACTACATACACATACTTCTATCTTTCAAAAATAATGAGTGATAACAAGAAAAATATATTTACTCACAGTTTTCAACTAGTTTTGACTTGGAGGAGTTGTTCATCTGCCTTTACAGATTGTGAAGCATCTCTGGGGATGCAATTTCTGCATTGTTTTAGTAAAAGGATGTGTTTATCTGCCCAGTCTATTCCATAAGTGGTGTCTCGATGCCTCTCTCCTTTCATGAAAGAGATGAAAATGCTCCCCGTTTCTCCCACGTGTTTAGTTATTACAAACCAATAATTGTGGACGAAATAGAAAACATTTTCATCACTTTCACAAAAGGAGAAGGAGGTCTGCTTTATCAGAGCAGATTTTTATTATTTTCATTGTGCATTTTTTTCTTTATCAGTTTTTATTGTTAATAGTTATGCAGAATACCAGTCTTGTCCCAGTCTTTCATGAAACAACACTTCACCAGGAGGAATTTCCCCTTTTACTAATAAAGGCTTTCAATTTAGTGTAAGTAAGAATCATCCATATAACTCTGAAAAAGTTATTTTCTTTTCATACATATTCTGGAGTTATTTTTTTTTTCTCCTCCACTATACATTTTCAGTGTTAGACAAACTCTAGTAGTATCTGCTGCATAACTTCAGTGACAATTGGAGCTTTGTAAAAGTGGGTACTCGCAGCCCTTGCCAGATGAGCAGGTACCTTTGCAGCTTTGACGGAGCAGAGATTTTTCAGACTGCTTTTTTGGTTGGCATCTAGTTGCATTTTGGAGTTTTCTGCAGTAATGCTGTTGAACTAGTAATTCTAATGGTCATTTTAGAGGAATATAGAATTTTCTACTTTGTTTCTATTTGTAGTTCTGGAAATTCAAATAGCATGGTAAAAATAATAAGCATTTTTAGAAGTCTGCTTTTGGAGTTTTTATAAGGACTGAGAAAACTAATTTTAAATATTCCTGACTTTTAGAACAAAATCTTAATTTTTATCAATGTTAATTTGTACAGGTTGTGCATCACTGTTCTCTATGAAATTAATTTATTATCAGTATTTCCTCTGAAAACCACATCTTATTTCATTTTATCATGCTTTCTCTGTTTTTAATTTCAGTCATAACATCATAGATTTTTAAATTACAGGAATCCTTTACCTTAAAAATGGTGTAGATCAAGTATTTTTATTAGCTAGTTATTTTGATTAAAACATTTCAAGTATGAGAAACAAAAGTAAAGTTAGGAGAGTAAAAAAAAATACAGTATTCCTCCAGTAGAGGAATTAATTCATGGTGCTCTCAGAAAAGTAAGAAGTAATACTTTATAAAAATACAATTTTTTTCTATATTCAAATTATCAACTGAGTTGCATGCAAGCTTTTAAACAACTTGAGTTATACCTGTTCTCTCTAATACTGGACAGAAGACTATTCTTGATCTTTGTGAAGTGCTCAATGCCTTCACAGGACTCACATCAGGCTGAATGGGAAGTCATGATTCTGATTTCCCAGCTTTTATGTGGTTTCAGTTAACTCCATATGATGTGTATTGTTGCATTTGTAATTGAAGTTTCCAGGCAATTACTTGAATTCTGATAGCAGGAAAATGTCATTTTGTCTGTATGCTTGACTCTGGCAGCCATGTTGCTTTGTTGAGCTTTTGAGAAGCTCGAGCTGCCTGCAGGCTGCCCTCCTCCTTGTTCATGCTTTTAGCAGCAATTAGCAACTGTCCCCCTAACCCTTTTAGATGGGTGTCCATGTTTCCACCCCTTTCCTGAGAGGATTCATGTTCACCCTCCTTCATCTCTCCACCATCCTCTTGCAGCAGTGCCCTCTCTAGTCCCCATACAAGCAGCTTTCCACTTTTGCCTAAGACCCTACTTGGGGAGGGAACCTGCACAGAAGGGGTTCTAGGTGTGTGCCCACGTCATGGATGTTGACGTGGATCTTCATACAAGAGTAAAAGGCTATCATGTTTGGGAATTTCCCAACAAATTTGCTTGTGATGTGCTTTGCGGTGTAGTGTAAAGATTCCTAAGATAGAAATAAGTGACAAGCAGTAAACTGGTGCAGCAGCACAGCTGGAGTCTATTTTCAGTTTATTTCAGGAGTTCTAGAATTCCTCCAGTGCCTGATTCAAGCTAATCAGAGTATCTTTCCATAGTAGTGCTATTTGTTGCACACAGAACAACAAATTCTTTTGGAACAAAACATTGCAGGATTCCTTTTGGATGCTTACAGAATTAAATAGTTCAATACTTTACTTGGGAAAGAAAAAGTAAAGTGAAATCTGAGTGTCAAAGAATATGAATATCAGGTTTATTGCAATATGTTATCTGCTAAAGCACTTGTTTTTTTTTTTAACAAAGGAAGTTTCTAGTAAAAATGTTTTCAATGGTTTGCACAGTCTTATATTACATGTAACATTTAAAGATAAGTAAAATCATTAGTGATATTTCTGTCTTTCCTTAGGATTTTGATTTGGGTGATCTGATTTCTGATAACAGCTTCAAAAATTTCAACCTTTACTTTGTTGTCTAAAATAAGTTCTTCTTCTGTCTAGATATTTTATTTATATTCATATCCATATCTTATGTCGGGTGTTTTGCAGGTTTTCTTTTTAAGATTTAGGGTTTGTTAGAAGACACAGAAAAGAAGTGTAAATCATAGATTCTTTATTTTAGTGTGACTTATATGAATATATTCTCTGGTTTGCTATCTGTGAGTGACACTAAGCTTGAGATATTCTGACAAGGGTCTGGCATATTTCTTAATGGTGCAGTGGATTGTGCGTCACTACTTTCAGGAGACTGAGTCTTTATTATATGACTTATCTTGAAGACATGATCTCATACATATTGAAACCTAATAAGTCATTTATTCTCTGTCATTTTTTTAATGCTCAGTTTGGGATAGGCTTTATTTTACAAAGCCTTTATTTTACAATGTTAGAAAAGCATTAGAAGAAAACCAAGTCATTGCTTTGTGAGAAACTTGAGTACAAATGTGGCTGTAGTTTCCTTATGTGCTTAATCAGAGACCCTATCGAAGCTTAAAAATTTACATTTTCCCTTGTAAGAGAACGAACTAGAACGTATGGGACTGGGGCTGCAGGAAGAGTGGAACAGCCCACCTTGGATCATCCTAAATGCCAAGTAAAAATTTACTTGGAATGTATCTCCATTGGAACAGCTAATCTGTTCCGTAGATTTTTAAGTGAATTTATTTGCAGTCATCCTCTTGCCTCCTTTTCTTTGCTTAAGTAAAACTATGTTATTAACGTATTACTACATCAAAATTCTTTTAATAATCAGACTTACGGAGTATTTGAATGTTTAGCTGCAAGTTAATGATGAATACAAAAATTTGGGAAAAGTTAAGGTTCTGCTTGTGACTAGAGTTTCCTATGTGGAATGCTCTAATATTAACTAAAAATACAGTGTTTTTTTTCCCCATATGGAGAGCATTCAGCATCTTTATTATAAAAAGTCATCCTTCTAGACTACCAGAAAGTTAAGGTCTTTGGAAACTTGGAAAATTATGAGATTTTGCTTTTATGTTCTTCAAAGTCTTTATAGGTGATACAGCATTTCTGAGAGTTTTTTCTCCTTAAGATACATTAGCTACAACTTGGAAAAAGATAGGAATAAGAAAAAGAAGAGAAAGGTGAAAAGGAAGAAGATCAGAAGAATCAAATTTTCTTTGCCCTTATGGTTTGTCTCACTACTTTTGAAGTCTCATCTGGCTCTTCCTATATTTCTTTCTCCTTATCTTTTCTTGGTCTTCTCTTGTTCCTTATGCTTTTTGGTGATTAACTCTTCATCCTTCTTTCCTCCTCATGTCTTTTCTGCTTGCTTTTGCTGTGTCAGATAGTCTTTACTGAAGTTATCTTCATCTTAGATGCTCTGGACAGTATTATTTTTAGTCTTCCTAACTGAACAATTAAATAAATGAACTTGTTGTGCGTGAGCGTACTGAAGTAAAAATGGTTGGATTAGGAAGGTATATAAATCTGAATCCCGGGACTTGGGAGTGTTGTTAGCTCATTACTGTTGTGTTACCTTTTGTCTGTGGCAGCATTAAGTTGATGAATGCCAGTGTCATGTTACTTGAGTTTTGTTGCTAGGTTAAATAACTTAATGTTGTTATATTATGTGTATTTTAGGGCTACATGTTCATAAAACGCTTCAGTAAGCTTATGTTAAGTTTGTATTAAGCTTACAGTAAACAGACATTTATCTTTTTCTTCTAAATATAGTGTTTAGTTTAGGGGCGTATCTTTGTACTCCAGGTGGAGTCTCACAAGAGCGGAACAGAGGAGGAGAATCACCTCCCTTGACCTGCTGGCCACTCTTCTTTTGGTGCCGCTCAGGACACGTTTGGCCTTCTGAGCTGCAAGCACACATTGCTGGGTCACGTTGAGCTTCTCATCAATCAGCACCCCCAAGTCCTTCTCTGCAGGGCTGCTCTCAATCACATCGTTCCCCATCCTGTATTGAAACAGTGGATTGCTCTGACCCAGGTGCAGGACCTTGCACTTAGTGTTGTTGAACCTCGTGAGGTTCATAGAGGCCTACTTCTCCAGCTTGTCCGAGTCCCTCTGGATGACATCCCGTCCTTCTGATGTGACAACTGCCTCACTCAGCTTGGTGTCATCTGCAAACTTGCTGAGGATGCGCTCAATCCCACTGTCTATATCATCAATGAAAATATTAAACAGCAGTAGTCCCAGTACAGACCCCTGAGGGACACTGCTTGTTACAGGTGTCAGTCTGGACATTGAGCTGTTGATGTCATGATGCCATTGTGGATTTCTTTTTTGTGAATGCTGAGTGCCTAAACTTTTTTACTAAGGAGTCACTTGGTGTCGTGTGAAAAGGATGGAAGATTTATATATATCATTCGTTATATCATTCATTCATTCTAGTTTGTTTATCCACCAGTCTGTCACCAGTGTTTTAAGGCAAAAATCAGTCTAGATTTGTATTACTTCTCATTCCTTTCTCAAGACAATTCCCTTTGAAAAAAAAAAATCTGTCTTCCCTATGACTCAGATTTGCTGAAAGCAGTCCATTTTGTGTTTTCCTAAAGTGATCCTTTCAAAACCAGGAAATAAGCTTATAGGGCTGGGCAAACAAGTTTTATAACACAGATACCTGCGTACTGCTATATCTGTCATGCAAAAACTGTTAGGTGGGAGTAGCACATGAAAGAGCAAACATCAGTCTTGGGGAACAAGATTGGAGAAAGTTTAAGTAGTGGGAAAACATAAACAAAGAACACATAGATAGGATAAAACCATGGAAAACTGATTATAGGATGAATTTAAGATTAAAGATATTTCTGAGGGACTACAACAAAGATGGCTGAGAATTTATATATCTTTTCTGTTTGTTTTATTAGCTGAAGAGGGATTCCAGAAAGCAATAACAG
Source organism: Dromococcyx pavoninus (assembly GCA_033558185.1). Classification (NCBI taxonomy): domain Eukaryota; kingdom Metazoa; phylum Chordata; class Aves; order Cuculiformes; family Neomorphidae; genus Dromococcyx; species Dromococcyx pavoninus. Next base: position 902,855 of record JAUMJL010000104.1, on the reverse strand, counting down.
AGAAAGAAATAAAGCTTAAGAAGGCAAATGGGCTTTGGCTTCTAAACCTGTAGAGGGAAACTAACCAGAGTGCATTAAACTGCTTAAATTATATAGTTAAGCAGATATTGGTTAGGATTATTAGAAAGCTCAGCAAACTTGCTTGAGGAAACTACTTATCTGAATAATGTTATTACCTTACCAGGTAATTTTCCAAGAATCATAGAATCTTCCAATTGGAAAAGACCTTGGAGATCGAGTCCAACCATACCAATCTTCTGCTAAACCATGTCCTTCAAAACTCATCTACCCGTTTTATAAAGACCTCCAGGGATGGTGACTCAACCACCTCCCTGCACAGCCTGTTCCAGTGCCTGACCACCCTTTCAGTAAAGAAATTCTTCCTAATATCAAGTCTGAACTTCCCCTGGTGCAGCTTATGGCCATTTCCCCTTGTCCTATCACCTGTCACTTGAGAGAAGAGATCAACACTCGCTCTCCCACAGCCCTCTTTCAGGCAGCCGTAGACAGCAATGAGGTCTCCCCTCAGTCTTCTCTTCTCCAAACTAAACAACCCCAGTTCCCTCAGCTGTTCCTCGTAGGACTTGTTTTCCAGCCCCTTCACCAGCCTTGTCGCCCTTCTCTGTACATGCTCCAACACCTCAATGCCTTTCTTGTAGTGAGGGGCCCAGAACTGGACACAGTACTCGAGGTGTGGTCTCACCAGTGCCGAGTACAAGGGTACAATCACCTCCCTTGTCCTACTGGCCACACTGTTTTTGATACAGGCCAAGATACCATTGGCTCTCTTAGCCACCTGGGCACACTGCTGGCTCATATTCAGCTGGTTGTCAATCAACACCCCCAGGCCCTTCTCTGCCAGGCAACTCTCCAGTCATTATTCCCCAAGGCTGTAACGCTGCATGGGGTTGTTGTGCCCCAAGTGCAAAGAAAATACAGTCTTTCTTGGAGTGTCCCTCCGTGAGGACTGTTTTTTGTTAAGAACTATGATGTCATTGGAAAAAGTCAAAAGTAGTCCTGGTAGTATGGATGAACACTGTCTTTATCAGTGGGCTATATTATAAGGTTTATTCTTGCTTGCAGTCTTCTTAGAGTCTTCGAATGAGCAAAGAATTTCAGTATTCCAGCTTTAATATGAAAATGGAAAGGTGGAAGATTAAATCAGTTCAAACTAGGGCAGATATAGTCTAATGTATTTGTAGTGAAAGGGAAAGGATTTGAGATACATCAAGCAAGGATCAGTAGAGCTGTGCTCTCCAGGATCATAAACTGATTTTACAAGCTTTCCTTAATGTTCATCATATCTCTCTCCTTTACTCTCTTTCTCACTTATTGTCTGTAAAGTTTCTTGAGAAATTAATGAGATAAGCAATTAATTAATAAGAGAAATTATTTAATGCTGACAAAATGAAGATTTGTCATAGCAGTGCTGTAAAAGACCGATTTAACTGTACCAGATTAGACAGAGCTGGTTTGGATGGGAACAAAATTTTTAAAACTTTGAACTCCATGGCTAGATGATTTATGAATGCAGTGCTTGAAACGTGTTTGTTTCTCAGAGCAATGAACATACCGCAGACTTCTCAGATATATTTGCAATGTCAATTGTTAAGATAAGTAAGCATATACTAACCTTGGTTAATGCGTGAAGGTATAATATAAATACTGAGTTGCTTTTCTGTAGTAATGGAAATGGAAAAACTCACAATCTTCCTAACATACGATTCACTCAAACTTGTATCTTCTTATCAGTCCATTATTTCATTATACTTCAGGTTCCGCAGCATTAGGAGAAAACAGTATTCCAAAAGCTGGATCTTGTACTGGATATTTTACTGCTCAGTCAGTCTGTTGTCTTTTTTTCTTAAGTTTTATTTTTAAATTCTACCTCTTTAGCAGTACGCTTTTTCAGTAGCCTTATAAGGTAGCTCAATATGTAAATACCACAGTGGAAACAACCTCTGCATCAACTGTGACTTTAATTAAACAGTGGCTGGGAGGCTGTGACTCGTAGGCAGATGTTTACTTAGCAGCTCAAACCTATGGACAACAAAGCTGTTATTTTTTTCAATGACTAACTTTAAACTGTATATGATATTAATATTTTCACAGACTCAACACCTGTAATACAATAAATACTCAAAGATTGAATCCAGAATTGAATTGTGGCATGATTCTCAGCAGAAACGGTGGAAACTGCTGTTGCAGTGTCAGCACTTTCATCACAAACTTAAACAAACCTTCTACAAAGGAAGGAAATACAAATTGAAGAGGCTTTATCTAAGTGATAAAGACTTTTTAAATTTTTTTTTTTAAAGTCAGTACTGAGTCGTGAACCTTAAGGGAATTTTTTATTATGTAACCTGGAGCACAATTTTAACAAGTATGAAATACCGTGTAATGCCCCAAGTGGCCAAATCTGCTTATGCTGTCTAAAGATATGTAGACTGTAGAGGAAACCTTTTCCTCTTTCCTTTCTCTAGGTTGTACATGACCACTTAAAGCTAATTTTATGGAGATTTGATAGATTAGACCAGGTAATATTTTACTTGCTGCAAAAACTGATCTGAATTAGCCAAATTGATTGTGTGTGTATATATATATGTGGATGTATATATAAACTGAAATGCCAGGGCTCGGCAACATTCTTGGCAATGTTGTATGTATGTATGTATACAGTGTATATATATCTACATCATATGGAGTCTCCACATCCAAATCTAGTCAGCTACAGACCGTTTTGGGCAAGCCAAAATAACAGCATACAATAACAATATTGCAGTGCTCGATAGAGTTTTAGCAGTTTGGATTGCCACTAAATGTTGTTGAAAAGCTTTTGATAGAGTTGTCACGGCTTGTTTCTCTGAGTCCTGGGCTCTAATGAACACTTTTTCAGATGCTCTTCACTACTATACCAAGCATACGATCAGAAAGAACAAAAGTTTAGGAATCGTATTTACAACAGACAGGGGGCAAACCAGCTTATTACTGGTACATATCCTGAGGAAGTGTAGGAACCTTCATCATTTGTAGTTCAAGATGCAGAGTAATGTGTTGCTAATTCTTTTAGTTTTATGATCTAGATAACTATGACTTTAAAGCCTTTGCTCCCAGGGTAAACTGTAATGGAGAATTATGGTTGTGAGAAATGCAGATTTGTTTTTTAAATAACATTTCTTTGCAATTTTGCAAAGTCAGAAGTAGTGCTGTCTACAATGTTAAGAAAGCTAATATTTCATATCTGAAATACAGTTTCAGTATATAGGATGTCAAGATCTGTCACTGTATAAATCTTTAAAACTTTGTAAGAGGAAGAGTAAAATGAATGTGACACTTTGGAAGCAAGAAACATGATAAAAACGGGGGGGGGGGGGGGGGGGGAAGGAACCAAACCAGAAACCAACAACAAACCAAAACCCCATTAAATCTAACTCCTCGAAGATTGCAAAAATATTTCAAGAATGGCCTGTGCTGCGTGGAAGAATGGAAGAATCAGATGTAGCTTTAAAATTGTCTTGCAGTGGAACAGAGGGTTTAAGGCAGCTTGCTCGTAAGGAAGTAGGGGAGACAGGAAGACAAACAAAAGCAAAACAAACACACAAAACCTCAGCTGCACAGGGCAACTTATATGACATGAGAAGCTTCCCCCAATCTCTTTATTTTAAAGACAGGCAATCAAAAGAAGTCATGGTACTTTGGCTAAATATGTTGCCAATTTTGAATTGCCATCATGGCAAACAGGTGAAATTTATAAGCTTAAACTACTTCAGTTTCCCTTTGCACAGTTGCTATCTTTCACATGATATGTGATAATTTAAGTGCAAATATTAATTCAAACCCACAAATTTCTAACATCTTTGTATGCCTTGGAATTGCATAATACCTTTGACAATTTAATATTTGGGTTATAATCACTAAAGTTTTTCATGTTTTCACATATATGTTGAAGGAGTAGACAGGGGAGCTAAAATTTGCTGATAGACAAAAGATCAGGTGTAAGAATAGCATATTAGGTAGAAGTAAGTAATTAAAGTTCTGGTTAAATAGGTAATGAGTTCAAAATAGACATTAAAAATTATAATGATAATTTTCGGGAAAATATAAACAAGCACACTGTTATATTTTTTTAAATATAGATTTAAAACCAGTATTGCTAATCTCAAATTTATAAAGCCATTTCTGTTTCCACTTAAAATCAGAAATAATACATTCAAAATTTGAAAGCGAATTGATTTGATTCTCTGCTGTTAGAAAGTTAGTGCTTAGAGTTAGTGTTTGGGTTGAAATACGTTTCATTACCTCATTAATTTAATAGAGAAGTGGTTTCATTGTCATTCTAACTGGAAAGATTATGAGCTGGCAGCCTGTATCAGATATTGTGACCAGCTATAAATGAGCAGGAAATGAGAAAATGGAAAGAAGGAACCACAAAGTTACTTGCTGAAGGTTTGTATTAGTTTCTAGGCTCAAGTGGAGTGATGTGATTTGAAGGCTCGGAAGGTCTCCTGAGTCATCTCCTTCCCAATGTCTGGGCAAGCTATTTCTCAAGAATGGCATATTAACTACGTGCACAAATACTGCCTTTTGAAGCTGAATATTACAATGTCTTCCAGTGTCATGGTTTTTGCACTTCATGGACTTAGGGTGAGGGAATGCTGCCTGAGGTCCCTGTCAGGTCTCACCATCCCTGCCCGGCCTCCCTTAGGACTCCCAGACCTTGCTGATGACCCTGGACCCTATACCAGGCAGTTATTAGTTCTATTAGTTCTATTATCCCTATTAGTTCTTTCTCTTCTCAAGATGTTTTTAAGTATACACAGGAATTACCTGCAGTTCCTCTCAAGTCCTGGAGTACGTTTGTCCCTTGCTTATTTTTTCCTTTCAAAGCTTTATTCCACTAGCAGACTCTAAAAGTAAGCCTTCCCTTACTCTTTCCCAAATCCCTGTTGTTTACGTATACTTTTATTTGAACATCTGTGGTAGGAAAGTGGGATTTGGTGGACATTTTTTATTAGGGTGGACTAAAGATATGCTGACATATGCAGTCAATATTGCTTTTATCACAAAGAAATCCTTGATGATCTTTTTAAGTATCGTTTAGAACATAGCAATGAGTAAAATGGATGAGTCTTTCTCTTTGTGATGCCTGGCCCCGGCAGGGAGGATGACTGGAAGAGGCGATTCCTGCATGAGGCATCAACAGGAAGAAGTTGTCCTCTGCAGCAAGAGCTGCTGTTCCCATCTTCCTCACATACCTCGTCTTCCACCTCCTGCATTTCCCATTGCAGAAGTCACTTGCCCCTATATTTATTTAGGCAACATCATCCGATTCTGTCTGCATTTCTGTGAAGCTTTTTGCTACTTGTTTTTTTTTTTTAGAATTTAGTGGTAATGTGATTTGCTGGAGGGTGTAGTCACTCCAGTTTTTCAGTTTAAGGAGTGTTACCTGAACCTTTGGTAGTAACTAAGAGAAGTTTACCTTTAGACCACTGGGCCATGATTGCATTCCCAGACTGACCACACTTTTCGGGACTGCATTAATTTTCAAATTCAAGTTACAAGAAAACCAAAATTGAGTGTTTGTTCCACTTAAGGTTTTAGTTATTTATTTCTTTTGAGAAATTTGCGTCACAGAAATGCAGACCACCTCGAAGTCACAAACTGAAAGAGAGGCATGACCTGTATTAAAAGAGCTTTGCCAGCGAGTCTGCAGCCACGTGTATGGGAAGCGTAGGACATATAAGCTACTGCCTTCTGCTGGTTCAATGTCAGCCATCAAGACATCTCTTACCAACACAGAAATTCTGCAAGACTGAGTCATGCTAGGTAAACCACGTTTTTTACTGGAACAACCTTTTTTGTTTGAAGGTAAGAGTTTTTACCTTTTAGTGCTGCATACAGGTTTGTTGGCAGGCTTAGCCTTTCTTTTTAACGTGCTGGTATTTCTAGACCAGTAAAACTATAGCATAGTTTTAGCTTGAAGAAAAGCATTCTTCAGTTTCCTGAATAAAATAAACTACGCAAAATGAAAAAAAAAAAGCTATTTGTATAAATTTATGTATATATGCAGACACATATTTTTGTGTGGTTGCACCCACAAAAGAAAAAAAGTCCATAGAAGAATAAGAACCCAGATAAGAATTGTGATGTGAACTGAGTGATGCATTTTTCCCTGTGTTTCTCGTTGGCTTATCTGTCAAGCAGAGCTTTTGAGTTTCAGCTAGGCTTTTTTGACATGCAGAAAATTTTGCATTGAAGATTGCACCTTTATTTGCCCTCAATCAGAATAAGATGTATAGAAAATATCTCTGGAGCTTCTATATATAAATTCTGAACTTCACCGTGTTAAGACTTTGGATGCATGTAATATTTTCGTATTATTTAAAGTTTACAAGAGGGTAGTCGAGGTAGAAAGTGGTTATTACTTTACGTTTTATTGTAGGTGTTAAAAGTGATTACAGTCCAGGTTATTATGAATTTATTTTGAGATTTTAAAACATACCTATATTTATAAGGGAATTACTCATAATCCAGTAATTGTTTTCTAGTGCTTATTTCCCTTTAAACTATAAGCCAGTTTTGTTTATATAGCATGTGATTTATGGTGTTTTATATCTTTATATAAATTGTCTTATGTCTGCCTTTTTTTTTTTAGAAAAAATCCTGTTCAAGAATTTTTTCTGGGAGGATGGGGAAAAATATGGACAAAAATGTGTGATCTGGGCAAGCTTTTCTTCTGTTTTGCGTTTTCTGATTATAGGAGAAATTTTACACCAAATTCCAGTGTCAACTGGGTTCTCAATCTTCCTCATCTAAAGTTGAGTCATTTTAGAAAATGTATCATAATTTTTAATGTGGGCTAAATCTTAAACGACTTTGAACTTAGTATGTAAATTGTGTTCAGTTATAAGCAGTGTCTTTGTTAGGACTGAAAGACAGTTAAGGAAAAATTAGACACTTCGACACTTTTACTGTTACTTATGCAGGTTTCTTATTTCTCGTGTCATTATTTTAATTGTTTTGCTTTAGTCTGAAACAATGTAATATTAGCCTCATCTATATATCTATTGTTTTGGAGTCTTTATTTTAAAATAGAATTGCTACAGCACTGTGTGGAATTCAGCTACTTTTCTCCAATGTAGTACTAATAGCTTTTCAGTTAACAGTCTTCTACACTGTGCCTCACCTGTTCTGCCTCAGACTCAATGGAGCATGAGGTGGGAAACTGTCTCGCCTCTTCCAAGGAAAGCTGTGATTCCTGAGCCACAGTTTCCCTTTTTCTTCCTCCACCCCTTGGCTAAATGGATGCTGCCACATTCCAAATTGCAATAGAAGATGGGTTGAATGTTGAGTTTAAATCCATTCAGGCAAATGAGAGATTTGAAGATCTTCTGTGTTTTGAATGAATGCACAAAGCACTGGGCTAGTAGGTAATAAAAATAACAAAATTTTGAGTTAAAAAAAAGAGAGATCTTTCATAAAACAAATCTTATGTTTAGATCTACCTGAAATTCATACTGTGCCAGCTATAGCTTTGTAGATAAGATGGGATTTAAGCACTGCCATGAGAGGTTATGCGCTGCATCTACACGTATTTAGAAACTGTCTCTCTTAAGGAGGGCTTGGGATACAAAGAGTTAGGCAAAGAAGGAATTTGTCTTTGATTTAAAAACCAGATAGGAGTCATCCAGTGAAATTGAAGACCATATTTGTATTTTGACATGAGTGGTGCTTGTGAATTTACTGAGGCTGCTCACAAAGTTGCTAGGTTATGGAGAACATCTGTACTTTTACGTAACAGTGAGAATGCACGTTTTGGTTTGGTGCTTGTGTTTATGCCACTGTTTTTTAGTGAATATGTAGTTGATTTGGATCAGACTAAATAAACTGTAATGGAACCCATAGCGCCATTATTTCCTAGTCAGAAAACGTAGGAAAAAAAAAGTTAGGAAAACTTCCTACTTACTTGTGTGTGTATTTTTAGGAAATTTTTGTCTATTTTTGATATAAAGCATGTACTTGACTTCTTTTATTAAAGGAGAATTGAGATAATTTAATTGGAGTTTCTCATTTTTATTGGCATAGAGCTTTCCAAGACAGTACTTCTTGTGTGAATGTGATACCCAGGTAAGAGTGGAACTTGAAAAATAACCTATTCTTGGTATCTCTTTAGGTCAACTTGTTAAAGAGGACATGTTCCTAGTACTAGTTTACCTACTAGATGCTGAGGAAGGAAAATAAATTTTTCTGAGGAATGTCAGCACTGTTGAAGAGTATGCATGCAGAAGACTGTCAGTTGGCATTTGACTTAAAATATTGATATGTCTTTTCAAGCGTTTTAAAAGATCTGTATTCACATTAGTTTCACATGAACTGAAAAAAAATGATTGACTGTGAATGAAAGACTGAAAATGGTTCTGCCTTGGCTGTGAAACGTGCCTCATGGTGCCTGTAATAAATACAGATCCTGTCCAGAGTGTAGAAATCTTTTGCAGGGTTTTCCAGGGCAAACCAAAGCAGAATTTACATCTGCAGACCCTTTTTTCTTGAAAGTTATTTCAAGCTAATCTTAAGCTCGTGCATAGATTGTTGTATTGTTGCTGGAATAAAGAATATTTTCTGCCTTGCTGATATTTGACAAGAAGAGTATCAACAAAATGAAAAGCAAAGATTTAATTTATTTTTAATGCATAACATAACACAGGGTTTTGGGTTTAATTGCAGTTGTGAAGGCATAATACTAATTTAAAGATGAATAGACTTCATCTGGCAAAATATGAAATTAAGGAAACATAGTCATTGCTGGCAGAGAACCTCACGACACTTTTAAAACCACTAGAAAGTGGGCCACTTCTATTTTATTTATTTATTAATTTCTTGGGATAATAAAAGGTGTGTGAGGTGACCTTGCTGTCATCGTATTTGATGGGTGTGTAACTACTATCTTCCTAAGTTCAGAAAAATCCTTTTTTAGGATGAAGTTCAGTAACCTCTGTCATATCTGCTCATCTTGCACTACTGCTTTCATGATTATTGAATTAATTATCATAAGATGCAAGGTTTTTTTATATAACCTTGTATATGACTACTGAAAAACATATTGAAAAAAGGGAGGCCAGATAAAAAAAGAAATTTTTGTCAGTCATCCATTTGTATACTTGTCCCAATCAGTAAATATCTATCCCATCAGCTTCTAGTTAGTTATTAATAAAATCTATTTTTAAGGTAGTAATTTATTTCTTTTTATACTTTTTTGTCTTTTTTCACATAAAGTACTTTAAATGACAGAGCAATAAGACTATAGATGACTTTAACAAGTAAGTATTTGCTGCAAGTGCCCATGAGACCAGCTAAACTCCATTAGTTACAGTTGACAGTACCATTGAAATACATGCAATTAGTGAAAATAAACTAAGGCCACACATAGTGTTGGGAGTTTTTATTTGAGAAAATTTGATAAGATAACAAACATTGGGAAAAGCCACTCATATTGCAATCTACATTCTGTGCATGGAGTGGAATAAATTCTCCAGCACCTCTTAAAACTGAATTTTTACAAGCATGTCCTGTTTATACCTTCCATGAACTGTTACAGAGCTATTTTCTGAATTCTTTGCTACTACATGTTCCCCTTCTAAGTTACATAATTTACTAAATGTACTTTTTTTAGAGTCTGATTTAAGGTCCTGAATTTCCTTAACTTTTAAGAACTATTTTGGTACTATATTTTGTTGATATAATTAAAAAATCAGTAAGGCTAGGTCCTGTGTGATTTGAAGTGTCTAACTAATGGCTTATTTGATAGGCTTATTCTTGGTCCACTCTTTGCTTCTTTTCTTTCCTTCCAGGTTTTGTTGCAAAAGTAAAAGTGCAGCCATTAAGTTTACCTCCTTTCTTCTGTAATGCACCTGCAACTCATTAGTAGTTCATGGCTTACTTCAGTGTTGTGGCCATTGCATGTTTGAGCATTATGCACCCACCTACTGCGTTTTAAAGAGAAAATGGAATTACAATTATTTTTCCTGTATTGTTGAGATTTAAATGATGGCTATGTGCAGGATGTATTCTGAGTGAATCAGTTTAAGAGGTTTGCATAGCGGCTACTTATTGAAATAACTGTTTTATTATTCTGCAAGTAGACAATTAAAAAAAAATTGCAAAAGTTAGACATATGTGCTTCTGAACTGCAGGGATTTTCCACAATTCTGTTAGACAAAGGTATTCCTAAAGTTACTGTAGCTGAAAGTGGTTAGAATATCTTAGAAGTCTGCAAAAATTGATGTTTTCGTAGCAACATTTGTTTTCTGTGGTTTGACCACAGAAAAAGATTTTTTTTTCCTTTAAGTTTCCCCTTTATCTTCATATTTTCAGACTCCTCTGGCAGTTCCTTTACTCACTGACAGCTATGTCAGGGGAGATTTAGTAGCACTGTTGGGAACAACCATGTTCTCAAGTTTCAACGACGAGAAAAGTGACTTGAAATAGTCCTTGCAAACAACTCCTTCAGAAATATACTACTTGATAATTATTAAGGATTGAGTCAAAGAGCATTTTGTGTTTATTTGCTGATTTTTGCAGTGTTTGATGAGAGGGTACAATATGTTCTCATTTTCTTTGTGCCCACAGCTCTCATACAGCTAGAGAAAATTACTAATGTGCATAGAGAAAAGCAGTTTGGCTATTGTTTTTTTAATTACAGTTCATATTATATAAATCAGGTTTCTGTATTTTCATTTTCTCTCTCTTTATTCTTCATCCAGATTCCACCAAGAAAATTAAGGATGTCTTAGAAGAATTCCATGGCAGTGGTGTGTTAGCAAAATATAATCCTGAAGGGGTAATTCTTCTTCTTTCTTCAATGGTCAGAAATGTTGTGGAAAAATATTTACAAATGTTATAGCAAACTTAAGCATTTGAAATAGTAGATTATTTATAGATCAGCTGTTTGGTGTATTTGGAACTTTTTGGAAAACAGAAATGAATGTTTTGAAGAACTGAAAATTTATAAGCATCAGACAGAACTGCTTAATAGTTTGCATAAAACCATGATTTCTTTTCTAATATTTTGGAAAGAACAGATCTTCTCCAATTTGTGGTAAGGTTAACATACTTCTCAATTCTTTTTAAAGATTGGAAATGTTAATTTCAAATGATAGAGAAGTAAAATCTGTTCCGCTAAGTTTGCTTTTTAAATTGTGTTTGTCTTACATTGTTTCTGGTAGTGAGATCCTCATTATTAAAGGGGAATTTTTTTCTGATGTTATGAAACAGAGTTCAGCTGTAAAAAAAGGGTGGGTGTGTACGCTGTCACTACAGCTTTACTATTAGACAAAATATACTGGTTTGGCTGGTAGAAAAAGTCAGATTATTTTGTTTTGTTATCTTCAGTTGCAGTTTGTATCTGTGTAGCACATCCTAATAGTGTGATTCAAAATGTAGCCAATAAAAACGTGTTTCAGTAATGTTTCTAACAATAATAGTATGTTTGCATTAGGTGGAATTCAGGATAGGAAAACGTGCTATTTGTGAAAATTGCTTGATCTTATGTTTCAGGATGTAAAAGACAAGATTTATTGTCAAATAAAGTATTTATAACTCACTAAGTAGTGAAAACTTCTTTGACACTTTGAATTTTGCAAAGCATAATGTTGGTCATTTTATTCAGTTTCTGAGGAAAATGTTTCATAATTCAGTAAAATAGTATGAGTTGATCTTGTAAATGGTCATCTTAAATCTCCATTATTTTAAATAGAATCATAGATTATAAAAGGATAGGGATGCTGTGATCGTCTAATGTATTTTTAATTGATTGCTGTTAGAAAGTAGACACTTTTTTTAGAAAAATGTCAACTGTTGATTTATAAATTCAATGCTTCTTTTTGTACTTTTAACTTCTGCAGTTTTCTTTGTGCTCTTAGTGTATATGATAAAATGGTCTTTATTAACATTTTTTCTTAAATTTCTTCTGTTTAGTTATTGTAAAACTTTTTCAGTTTTGGGACATGTAATCTTTTAAAGTACAGAATACTTGTGTATTTTATTCATATTTAAATAGCATATAGCCATGTAGATAACACATTATCAAATTATCAATGTTTATATATAAATAAATTAGTATTTAAATTTGTGAGATTACTCTCTTTTAACAGTCATTTCTCCAGTTTGGTTGTATGTGGAGGATGAGTCATGGCAAAAAGTGAACTGTGTGGGCACCTAGGGTGACTGCTCTGATTGAAGCCAGGTGAATCAGCAGATTTTGTATAAAGCTGGAATTAATAAACACAGTTGTTCCTGAGCCAAATTCGTGACTCTAATTGCGTTTTCTGGAATTCTTCCTTTCATAGTAGTTTGTTTGCAGAATCCTACCAATGTACTGAAACATGCAGGGATTGTAGAGCAGCAGAGTGCCCAAGGCGCAACAAGCAGGATGGGAGGCAGGAATGCAAGTCAAACACCCTGTTGTGGTTTCTGTGTCTTCAGCACTGATCAAATTATTCACTGCTACTAGGTCAGTGTTGGACCCGGGCTAACCTTTACAGCTTTTCACTTTGCTGGTTAGCACTTGGACTTAAGGGAGAGCAAGATAAGGAAAACAAAACTAGCAGGAAAGCTGCTTTGGATCCAGTAGGATTTATTAGCTCAGATTTCATGCCATAAGCTGCTAAACTGGAAGCAAAGTCGCTGAAATTTCCTCTGCAGTTGAATATTCCAGAACTGCCTTTGTACAGGTGTGTCTGGTTTAGGCATACATTCAACCTGCTATGTGGACAAATGTTTTGCAGAATGATTTGCAAGTTGATTGTATCTGGTCAGATGAGGACTCCATGAGTTGTATGTACTATTTAATTTAAGTAATGAATTATTATCTGTAAAATAGTTGACAAAAGTCAACAGGTCCAGCTGAAATCAGTCATAGTGTAGCTTTTTACTTCCACATATTATAGGTGTCACTTGTTCATTATTTTTGTTTTGTAGAGAATGCTATCATGTTTGAATTCTAGCTCTTTATTTCCTAGATCATTATCTCATAAACACTCCGAATATTTTTCAAGTCTTGTCAATATTCTACCAAAAGTCTTGCCAATTTTTTGCCAGTAAACATGAGGCATAGAGCTGTGGTAGATTTAGCAGTGTGATATGTTTGTGTACTTAAGAAAAAACAGTAAGAACTTCCTATTTCAAGCTTCTCCCTGTCTGAAGTGCTCAATAATTTATTCTACTTCATTGCAGCTTTTTATCACAAACTGATTTAATGGGACAAAAATAGCAAACGAAGAGCTATTGGTATTCAAAACGTATTACCTGGAGTAATCTGGTTTGTTTTTCCATTATCTGATATCTTGGCGAGTGAGTGGGTTTTGAGCTTAGTGGAAATAATGTATCTGGTTATCGGAAGGTCATCCAATATAGGGAGTATATTTATGGAGTTTTTACACTTTCTTGTCAGTGTAAGGAAGATGATTAAACTTCTACAAATGCTACTGAACTTCTGCCTTTCCACCTTCTATAAGGCAATATCAAATATGTAATTAAGACTAGATTTTAATCATGATGTAAGACAAATAGGTAGGTTAAGATCAGCCTTCTGGAAATCTGTAATTATAAATAGTCTTTTCATCACTTGAGATTTATTTAAATTAATTAAATTCAGCCATTTCACTTTGAAGGGAGCACTTGATAGGCTAGCAAGAATTAAGGAAGCAGAGGTAGCTTAAGACTGTATCTAAATGGGTGGTAAGTACAAGTTGTGTGCTTGTAGTCCAAGTATTGTCATCCTTTTTGAAGTATCTGTTGGAGAGCTTCATCATAATTTCTTGTTTATCTGCTTAGCTACTTAACATCTGGAGCTTTTAAGGGTTAATCAGTACATGAAGAGTGAGGATAGAATGTGCATGGAGAGGTTTCAGCTGGACAAGCAGTCATGGTGTGGCTTGGGTCTGCAGGAGGAACAGGGCAGTGCTCCAGGTTCCACACTTGGGTTGTGGATAGAACAAATAAATGTGCATAAAAAAAATCCTGGGAAGATTGTAACAATCAGTGCCTGACACAAGGCAGGGTGCTGTGATTTCCAGAGCTTTTAGGATTTTTCTGGGTTAACTCTGTCAATATATCAGATATGTCTGATAGGTGTGGTTTAGCAAAAGTCTGTCACAATCAGAGCAATTTATGCAGAGAATACAACTGAATTTATAATTTTAAGGCAGTACCCCTTACTGGGAAGTAGTGATATCAGTTAGTGATTAATGTAGAAAATTATTACGGCACTTTTAGTAAAAGTAGTTAAACTGATGAGTAAAGCATCCTATATTGATGACATTAGTGACAGTGCTTGCTAGTGTTTATAGAATCATGGAAACGTTTTGGTTGGAAAATACCCTTAAGATCATCAAATCCAACTATAAAACTGACACTGCTAAGTCCACCACTGAGTCATGCCCCAAAGTGCCACGTCTACATGTCTTTGAAATACCTCCAGGGATGGTGACTCAACCACTTCCCTGGACAGCCTGTTCCAGAGCTTGATAACCCTTTCATTGAAGAAATTTTTCCTAATATCCAATCTAAACCTCCCCTGGCACAACTTGACGTTATTTCCTCTCGTCCTGTCACTTGTTACGTGGTAAAAGAGACTGACATCCACCTCTCTACTGCCTCTTTTCAAGCGGTTGTAAAGAACAGTAAGGTCTCACCTCAGCCTCCCTTTCTCCAGATTAAACAATCCCCGTTGCCTCAGCTGCTCCTCATAAAACTTGTGCTTTTAACCCTTCACCAGCTTCATTGCCCTTCTTTGCATGCGCTCCAGCACCTCAATGTCCTTCATGTAATAAAGAGGCCCAAAACTGAACACAGTATTTGAGGAACAGCCTCACCAATGCTGACTACAGGGCCATGATCAATTCCCTACTCCTACTGGTTACTCTATACAAATGGAGAAGTTATTGGCCTTTTTGGCTACCTGGCTATGCTGCTGGCTCATATTCTGCCAGATGCTGACCAACTCCTCCAGGTCCTTTTCCACCAGGCTGCTTTCTAACCCCTCTTCCCCAAGCCGGTAGCATTTCGTGGGGTTGTTGTGACCCAAGTGCAGGACCTGGCACTTGGCCTTGTTGAACTCCGTACAGCTGGTCTCACCCCATTGATCCAGCTTGTCCAGATCCCTCTGCAGATTCTTCCTACCCTCAAGCTGATAAAAACTTTCGCCCAGCTTAGCGTCAGCTGCAAACTTACTGAGAGTGCACTCACTCCCTTCCTCCAGATTATTGATAAAGTTACTAAACAGAACTGGCCCCAATACTAAGCCCTGGGGAACACCACTTGTGAGCAGCCGCCCACTGGATTTAACTCCATTCACCACAATTCTTTGAACCCGGCCATCCAGCCAGTACACCTATCCAAGCCACAAGCAAACAATTTCTTCAGGAGAATGCAGTGTTAAAGGCTTTAATGAAGTCCAGGTAAACAACGTCCACAGCCTTTCCCTCATCTGCTAAGCAGGTCATCTTGTCACAGAAGGAGACTCAGTTAATAAAGCAGGACCTACCTTTCATAAACCCGTGCTGAGTGGTCCTGATCACCTTGTTGTCCTGTATGTGCTGCATGACTCAAGATGATCTGCTTTATAACCTTCCCTGGCACCATGGTCAGGCTAACTGCTCTGTAGTTCCCTGGATCCTCCTTCCAATAATTCTGGTAGAGGGGTGCCACATTTACTTAGCCTCCTGTTAACTGGGACCTCCCCAGTTAGCCAGGACTGCTGATAAGTGATGGGAAGTGGCTTAGTGAGCGCTTCCTCATCTCCCTTGGATGGGTTCCATCAGCCCTATAGAATTGTGTGTGTCTAAGTGGTATGGCAGGTCGCTAACCATTTTCTGTTGGGTTATGGGGCCTTCATTCTAATCCCCATTCCTGTCTTCCAGCTCAGAGAGCTGGATACCTGGAGAAAATTGTGAGGTGAAGACTGAGGTGAAGAAGGCATTAAGTACCACATCCTTTTCCTCATCCTTTGTCACTATTTCCCACCTCCCCTGACATACATCCAATAAATGGTGGAGATTCTCCTTAGCCCTCCTTTTGCTGTTAATGTATTTATGGAATTTATCACTGCATTTGCTTCTGATTAAGTTGGTTTTTTTACAACTGTTCTTAGCTACAAGTAATTTTCGATGGTTTTTTTTGAAATAGAAGAAATGAAAGACAAACACTGTATTTAATTTTTTTCTTGTTTATCTGTCATTGCATGGTTAAAAATAAATTGCTTGCACTCTCTAACCAAGATTAGAATGCTGACTTAGAGCCATTTTCTTGACATAGGTGCTAATGCGAGAAAATGGAATATTCTGTCTAGTATCTTAAACCTATTCATCTACATCACTAACCTTTAAACAAAAATAGTTCTATTTTAAAAACAGAGCCTGAGCATTGTGACACTGCACTAATGTATGTATTCTTTTTTTCCTTGCATGCGTTACAGAAACAAGATATACTTAATCAAGTAAGTGATCTTAATTTGGTTTTTATTTCCTTTTGTTATGCATAGGAACATTACCTTTTATTTTGTAGGCTTCCATTGAGATGTCACTTATTAGTAAATACTGCATGTAGCTATTCTGTCAGAAAACAGACAAGTATTTAAAGCTGAGAGCAAAGTGCATTCTTTTGCTACTGGCAGGTGGGTTTCATTTTTGTCATTCACAGTACGTAGTTTTTCTAGCATTGATTGAGAGGAATATGAAAAATAATTTGGGCAAGTAATTAACTTGTTCCATACAAGTCACAGAAACGTATGCTTACTTGTGACATCTTGTAATTGGTTCTGTTATTCTGTATTGGCAATAGTGCATCTAAGAGAAAAAAAAATACTAAATACTGTTCCTGCAAAAGTATAATATAACTCATATGAAGGAGGCTTAAGGTTGCAGATTTTGTAGTTTGATTAAGGCTTATAATATGCTTTAAGCGGTTGTGATTTTATAATTGCAAGAGCAGTAGTTGCAGATCTGATCATCCATAGGAGACTCTACTCTTGAGAAGCTTCCGTAGCCTAAAACAAAGTATAAAAATACAATTAAAAAAAGCCACAGAGGAAGGACTAATCAAATGATCTACTTTTTTTAAATGACCTAGTTACTCTTCTTTGGTACCACGGAGGTGTTAAAAAGCCCCTTGGAAGAGGCAGCTAGAACCTGAGAACAATGAATAAGAGGCTGAAAGGATTAGTTTTGCACTTTCTGGGGTCAAAGGCCAGTTAAGATTTTGGAAGTGTGTTACTGAGAGCAGTACTCCCTGTTCAAAAAAGTGCTCGTTTTTTTTCTGATAACCAACATGACATTTTAACAAGCTAACAGAGTGACTGCTATTGGTCCAGAAAGAGAAGGTATTCAGGTTAAAGCAATGTATGTAGGATAGGTCTTGGGACTAATCTCATTAGAAGTTTTGCTAATAACCTTGTCAAAAGAAGTAGATGAATACTAATAGATTTGACTCACTAAATCAAATTTTGTAGTTGCTAAAATGGGGAAAAATCTGAATATTACACTGTAAAAGCTTTTATGACTTTATGGACTATAGGAAATTGAATGAAATGCACTAGAGCAGTGTGTAATGTGGTATACCCTGGGGCTGTTGGCATTATTAGATAAATTGCTGTGGATGGTAGTTGATCACAAGATCATTGGAAAGCATCATTGTGGTTTCATCATGATGAAGAGAAGTATATTACTGAGACATTGTACTCCTGTGGCCATGGTGGTCTGAGAACAAGGCAAGACTTGTAAGAAAAGGTACTGTCTTAGGCCCATTGACATAAGTGTAAAATTAGTTAAAATTTCAAGGACACAGAAATATGGATTGAAAGAAGGATTTTTGTATTCTTTCCCTTAGCTACATTCTTTGATATGGCAGAAGATGCTAATTTAGTGCATAGAGCTCACCTTATTACAATAAATAAAGCATAGTATTTCTACTCCAGATGGGAAGATTTTATTTGCTGTAAAAAGACACTGCAGAAATCACATATTTCTGCTTTTGACCAAATAATGGGACAAAGTGAAGTCAAACTAATTTACAGAAGGGTTAGTACGATGTGGAGAATTATAGCATATCTGTTATCTAGGAGAAGCCTGTCCCTCACATGTAAGAAACTGAGGACTAAGGAAGGATGTTGTATCTTTCTAGCTACAGAAGAGGCAAAAAAGAATGCAACTTGTATCACCTGTAGAAAACTCTACCCTTCAAACATTGGGCATTCAGTGTTTTTCTGGCTCTCTGAACAGAATTCTAGGGAAACACTTCCTTGATACCTAGAGAGTTGGCAAGCCAGCCAGGCAGAGATGCTGACAATCTGCCTTCTGTGAAAATTGTTGAGGCCACCGAGGTGTAAAATGTCTCAGATAGTCAATTTCTGCCACAAAACTGTTCAGTTTTGAGCATTTTTGATGATCTTTGGTGGGCCCTGTGTCTTCTTTCCTCAGAAGAGAAATCTCCTACCTCCTTAATTTCTTCCTTCCCTTTTGATATTTTCACTCTTTATCTTAAGGTCACATTTTTATCCCTTTTGTTTTTTTGCATCACACAATACCTTATGTTTAAGCTTTATGAGCTTATTACTGCTTTTGTTTACATGTTACCTGTTTTATCCTCATACTTTATTTAATGGCTAACTCAAGGACTGTTTTCCAGTGCTGATGTGCACTAGATACTGTTCCAAAGTATTTTATTGTATGATATTATTTTTTATTTTTTTTGTTTATTAGGATACCACCATCAGTATATAGACAAAAGTTGATAGAGTTTTAAACTGTCCTGATACTCAGACCAGAGACACCATTCTGTTTCGAAGAAAATGCTGCTTAAAGCTATACCATTTTTAAAGGAAAACCAGAAAAAAAAAACAAAGGTGGAGAGTCAGACTGGTGTCTGTTTTATCGTTAACATATTTTATTTGAAGGGTAACAGACTTCTCTCACAACATTTCAGCTCCTCTGACAGTATGAAAACAGTACAAATATAGTGCCAATTATGGTATTGTGTTATTAAGTGTGAAAAATGCTATCGTTATATTTTCATATTAATTTCAATTGTGGGCAAAGTTGTTCTTTTCTTAAAGTGAAATAAGCACAGAAATAAATTCCTTCAGAAATAATATATTTAGTGTATTTATTTTTATATGGCAATTAATAAATATTTAAAATTTGGGCATTTCGTTGCAAGTATGCATGCAACGGTGCAATATTTGTGCAAAATTAGCCTTACAACTACTTTTTTCTGCTAGTCATCAACAATAGATTTCATAATATTTAACTAGTAAGTTGCATTTAACGTAAGTGGAAAAATATCTTTTTATATCTTTAAATGGCTGTGATTTTAATTGTGTTACCCTGTGTCCTCATTTGATCAGTACATGTCTGAATGCTGCAAAAGAAATTACAGGGAAGAAGTATTTGGTTAATGGGCATTTCAGCTCTGAAATAAAACTAATAAAAGACATTTTCTAATCAGAACAGTATTTAGTGTTGAAATTCTGTTTAATTTATAGCAGTGAAAATTTGGAAGCTGTGCTGGTGCTGAAGTATTTTTTAGTTTACATCCTTTTTGTAAGAGTTGGGTAATAAAGGATCATGTGGTGCTTTTAAACAGTTGTATGGGTGTTCATGTTACCTAGTCAGACACAGGGCACATGTGCTTTAGTTGTTTTAGTTTGAAGTGTGCCACTTATGCCATTTTTCCTAACTTCTCTAGTAGTGTAATTTTCAGATGACTGTCACAGAATGCAAGCTATCTACTCTTCACCTTTTTTAGCATGAAATAATTTATGGGTATTTTTTTCTAACATTCTTTATTGGTAATACATGTAGAATAGACCCTGGGTGATACTCTGCTACCACATCCTTCTAAAAGTGTGTGCCTTAGTACTCTGTCATCTTAAAAAAACCCATCATTGTAGAGTAAATATAGTATTTTTAGTAAATTTATGTCTTAAATATATGTGTTTATGCGTGTACTACTTATAGATATACAAACTTACATATATAATCATATACTAAAGAAAACCTGCTGGTAGTAAAGTTCTGTTTTTACTCACCCAGATATAAGACTGGGATGAAACTGCACTGATTGGTGAATACATTCTAGATTTATTTTAGTAATTAGTTTCGATTTATTTTCATAGCATGAGAATGCAGTACAAGCCTATGCTTAGAATTCTAGTTATTGCATAGAAATTGAGTCTTCCTATTTCCATTTTGGATGTTTTATTGAGTTGACTTCTTTGAATGCTAGCTGAGGAAAAATTTTGGCAGTTACATATGTCTGCAGTATTGACAATATATTATCTAGCCATATGGAGTATTTCATAGGAGCAGCCTATGAAAGCATGTGATATTTTTGTTTTTTTCTGTAATCTTTCATCTCACTGGATGAGAATTTGGATGCTGCTTTATCTAATCTAAGAAGTAATTTTATTTGTTTACCAGAACTTCCAAAGTGCATTTCAAAAAACGTATTAAATCATATGCTTAGATCAGGAAATGCTAAGGACTTTCAATTTAAACCAAACTTTAACCTGATGCATAAAGGCAATCTCCATGAGGAATTCTAAATTTAGTTTAACTTCACTGTATGATCAATATAAATACATTTTAAGCACAAATACTTATGCATTCTCATGTAATTAATATTTTGTATCTTATTTGTCTTTACTTTTTTCCTACATATTTTGGCAGAATTTAAGTTTAGAAACATTTTCAGAATCAATGAATCCTCAAAACTTGGACTTTTACTGGGGATGCTTTAGTATTGCTTTTCAAAGCTAATCATGTAATTGTCATTAACGCTGTAGCATTAATGTGTGTGATTGTTATCATAGCATTATGTGTGAATCAAGGCCCTGTAATATCTACTCCATTTTCAAGAGCTCATTTTTCATATATTGGGTCAATGTAAATTGTTTAAAAAGAGGTAGATCAATTAAAGGGACCTGCCCACAAACAAAAATAACCCAGAGCTATTACTGTCAGTAGATTAAAACTGATTATACTCTAAGTTTTTGTCACCATTTGGTGATCAGGCAATGTAATTTAAAAAGTAATTAATTGAAAATTTCTTTTCAACGTAATTATCTTTCCATTATCTGTGAAATGTTCTCTTTAATAAGTGAAAACCATATTTCATGAAAGTCTGCTAGAATGAACGATTTATGTGGTTTTACTCCTCTCTTCTATTCTGTTTTTCAGGATGACAAAAACAGGGGCTTATGTTGCAATGTTTTGTATAAGAAAAAGACTGAAGAGAATCTAGTGTTTTAAAAGAATTTATGGGTGGATATTAATTCCAAAGACTAGATCATGTTTTGTTCCCATTTATGTGGCCAGTGTGGTGGGGAGGAATAAAAGGAGATATTATTCTACCCCTCCCTGCCCTGACCCACGCACAATGGCTGCTCTTTTGCCAAGACACTATTAATAAGTTGGTTTTTTGCATCTTGTGAGAAGTAAGAAAGTGGAGTGATACATCTCCTCTTCCTTCCTTCCATATATCATCTGGTAGAACTAGTTGTTTCATTTACACCATCTAGGAAAATAAATGAGGCAGTTAGACCAGTTTGCAGTTTGGTGTTAAGGTAACTACATTATTTGTTTACTTCAAATGTCTTAATATGGTAGGAGTGAAAGTATTAAATAGCATAGTTAAAACCTCTGAATAGTTTTCTTTATAAAACAATAAAGAATGCAAAATTTGCTTTATAGATATCCTATTTTTGCACTGAGAAACCATGTTTTGTGTATTCTTAATATCAGGATATCCTGAGTTGTGATATCTATCCCATGTAGAGTTTGTTGGCACAGAAAGTGCATTTAAATGCATAAATCTTCACAACACGCATGCTTGGGTTTTTCTTAATGTTACATTTCTTTGTACCATCAGTAAAGCAGAAGAGCAAATTATAAAATTGCACAGCTTAACTGCAGTAGGAGAAAGGAAGAAGTCAAATACAATATAGTACTTCCTTTTATTCATGTGAGATCAGTCCTATTCAATGTGTAATGGAGGATGAGCAGAACATAGTACCTTTGTCCTGGGTTGTGGAAGGACAGGTGTCTGCTCTCTGCAAAGATACTGGAATTCATAGGGATAATCCTGTGCATTCAGTTACCCATGATAGATCTTTTAAGGCAGATTTTACAACCTACTATCTTGGCAATGCAGATGGAGTTCAGCCTCTTTTTCTCTCACAATACAAGGTGTTAAAACCCATTCTGCTGTCTGGACAGAATCAGGTATTTAAGGCACCTCCATAGCTTGTTGTAGCCATAATCAGAAAATCAGAGACCTGAGCAGATCCCCGTGTTTTTTAGTTGGAATATTGGACTATATATAGCCGATACAAAATCAGAAGACACCTGAAATTTCCTGTTACTTTGCCAAGCATAGTCATAGCTGCTACTCGGAAACCAGACCTTCAGTTCTGTTTTTTCCGGAAATTTAGAGTCTAGCACTAAATTAGTGTAATGGACATATCAGTGAGTGCTTGAGAAGAAGCAGAACTCTTATCATAGTAATTGGAATTTTTTTAAAGCATATTAAGCATAGACTGACTTCCATTTATTTTTCCTTGGAGTCCAACATATTCTGGTAATCTGGGATTCGAAAGAAACTGAAGAGTGGGAAGTAAGAGCTCTGCTTTGTGCATTGATGTATAGTAGAAAGAGAAGTAAGATATATGCATTCTTTAGTGGTATTAGCTAGATAAAAAGCTTCTCATCACATATCTATAACATGCAAGGAGCAGAGGCAAAGAAATCTGCATCCAGTCATGATAGCACTGTGGAATATAGTGGTCACTTTATTGTCAATTTTGTAGCATTCTGTGCAGTAACGGAAGGATAAAACTCCAGAATACTTTGTGAACTGTAAATAAACTGACATTTTTAATGCTTATAAAAATACAAAACTAATTGTAATGTTTTTGTTTCTTCGGGGTTGAGAATTCTTTAGTCAAGTGTGATCAGTGTCATCCCGGAAACTCTCTTGAAAGATGTAGTTTATCCTGAAAACTGTAATTTATCTTTCTTATCAGTTGCCAGGACATTAATCTTCTGTAACTTTCAACTTTTCACAGCCAAGATTCCTTAGTAACATTTTTTGGAGGTAGTACAATGATTGTCATTTGTTTGTATGAGTCTTTTTATGTGTGATTACTGTTCTGTCATAGGATTTTGTGTGGCATGTTGAAAAAGATACACTAGTGAACAGATTCCTGAGGTGGAGAAGGCAAATAAAAGCCCAAGCTAAGGAATTTTCTATTATGATAGAATCTCAGAATGCTTGGGCAAAGCCATTAAGGAGTTTCCCAGGAGCTTTTAGCAATTGGGGAAGAGGGAAATATAATGTTCTGTGGAGGGAGTTTCCTTTATATCTTACCTCAGTTCTTCCACTGAGTGCAGATTATTCCTTAGAACTCAAACCCCCCTCCTCTTTCCCGCTCCATCACCATTTTCCTTAATAGCTGCTGCAAGTAGGTTGCCTTTAGGTGTGGTTGAAATTTCTCAAGAGTCCAAATCTGATACCTGGAGCTCATTTCTAGCCTTCCTCCCCACCCGATACACATTGACCTGGTGATGCCTCCTTGGCTGCTGCCAGAATGGAGGAAAAGAATTAAGGAACAGAGATGCAGTGGAGAGGGAGGTGCTAACAAGTTTGTAAGAAGCATTGATAGTCAGTGCTATTGCCTTCTGTACCTGCCAAGCTCAGATATTACCTCCCAACATACTCCAGTCTGTCCATAAATGATTTTTAGATCAGGCAAAATAGGTGCTATATGGTATTACCTTTTGCAGCTGCCACGTTGTATTTGCATCTAGATAGTGTTGTTTTCGTTTTATATTCTTATATTTTACAATATCTGTATAACTTTGTAACTGAGTTCCTTGAGTAACTGTTGTTCCAAGAGTATTATTATAAACATAATTCTTGGCATAATTATTTCTGGTTTATCCTGGTTCATAAAGGGCTATTTAAGATAAATCTACTTCAAAATAATGGGAGATGGTAGAGCAAATCCTAGTTGTTTTTCTTCGTTGCTTAGTTGTAAACTGAAGGATGTCATACACCTCAGAAAAGTTTCTACCACAACACATTGGTTTGGTATGGGTTCTTTAACAAGATTAATTTGGTTGAAACTGAAGATCTGGGGAAATCTGTCTATATTTGCTTACTTGGACTTCACAACAGCATGGGCGTGGTATCTGGATATGACAGGTGAGTCTGTCTTGTTTCACTGTTAGAAAAACTGCTTCTGCTATTCTTAAACAAAGAAAGTAATAGTGAGTTGTTTGCAGTGATGAAACTTTTTGTATGTAATCTGTTCATGACTTTAACATTAAAAAACCTGTTAAGTGTTTTGGACCCATGCATATTTACCAAAAATTTAATTGTAAAATGTACGCAGCGTATGAGATGATGTTACAGTGCCAGAGACACTGAATGACCTCTCAGCAGTTTATGATTGCTGCTTGCTGCTTTGTTTAATAAGTAATACTGTATATAATAGTATGTGTACATGGATATTTATTTATATATATACAGTACATAAATTTGTTCCATTTCTTTTTGCATAAATTAGATCCAAACTGTGTTACTCCCACTTTGAGTGAAGTTAGTACCCTCCACTGGTATGACAATTTAAAAAAGAAAAGAAATTAAAAAAAACAGTTGTCTCAGCTGTTTCCTATAAAATTTATCTAAGTACCTAATTTCTTCCATGTGTCCAGAAGTACTGCCTTAACGTCTGAAACATTTCAGTATCTCTTTTGATATATTTCCCTTACTAAACTGATCTCTTAAAAATGTTCAGATCACCTCTCCTTTCAGAGGTTTATTTCAGTGATTGGCCCAGTAACATTTTTACAAGTAAATATTTAATGATTTTTTTTGTATGGACATACAGAAACCTCTTTTTCAACTGGTAAATTTTCAACTCTTTTTCTCATATTTGATACTTCTCTAGAGAATGAGATACAAGTTTGAATTTCCTCAGACAAACAAGGGAATTCAGCCATGGTAACCCCTGCTGGGAGGTGTCTTTACCCGGAGATTTATTTTTTTTTACAGAAGGTGGAAAAATATGTCACTTTTCTCTGTGCTTTCAGAAGGAAATGTTGATCTCCATTGCACTTGGTGCCGTTTTGCTAGATTTTATTTGTTTTTTCTTGAACATGTATAGTGAGACCTGGTAACACAGATATATGTACCCTAATTGTATTAGATGTGAGGCAAATGATGAAATCTTCAGTTTAGTGAAGACCGTAACATTTTTGTTGATATTCAGAAACAAGTCTGTGGACACCTTACGAAGCAAAAGTGATAAAACCTGAACGGTTTATGTACAAATAAGGGCCTCAATATAATACCAATGCCTAGCTTTAGGCATCTTCATTCCTTTTCTGAACTGACCCATGTTCTCGTTAGACTGTAATTAGCTGCTTGGTTTTACAGTGATGAAATTAAATAAGAGTTTCCTAGTCATGCTTTATCACAGTGTGTTAATGAATGGGCACAGTTAGTAAAGACATAAAAGACACCTTAGGATGCCTTTCTCTGTCAATCTGTCGTGTTACTGAGTTGAATGTAGTGCAGCAAATCCAGAACCTTTTTACCGTGGTCAGTCAATCATTTAGAACTCAATATAAACTTTCTCTGTTTCTTCTTTTTAAGTTTAATGTACAGATCTGTTTGGGGGGAACTTACAGAAGAACAATATTTACGGCTTAATTTCTTCTTGGCAAATAGTGCTGAGATTAACTTTGAAATTTTTTGATGGTTAATTAGATGTTATGAATTTTCCTTGACAATTTATCACGTAAAAAAGGTGTGTATTTTTATTTTCTTCTGTATTGTTGTAGTGAGTTTCATATTTGCTTTCAGAAAAGCTAAAAAATGTTTGATGTTCAATGCATTTTATTTTCTAAAAAGAAGTTAAAATTTAAACTGTACAGGTTTACTTCTTCCTTCAGTCCTTTCTCCTTTCCTTTTCTCCAAGGTGGATATGTACCTTAGTTTTGAATTTCGGGTAATTGTAAACATAGATAAAATCTGTAAATTGGAAATGATAATAGTAAGAACTGCTTCTGAAAATAGGAGTAAAAGTAAGTTTTATGGATGTTGTAGTTTAAATTAGCTAAAACTCTATGGTGTTTTTGAATGTGTACTTCTCTGGTCTTATATCAAAATGTTTCATCACCGAATGAAATTTTATTACCCAATAATATAGAAGATTATAACAATTTATAAAGTCTTATTGTGTAAAATTTATTTTTGTAAGACATAAGAAAAGGAGCTCCAGTAAACTTGATTAAGCAGTTGTTTAACATATTAAAAGAGGAATCCCATTATATATGTTTAATATAAAAGCATCTAACTGTCTGTGACCTGCAGGCAAGGCATTTGGTACATTTCTTATTTGAATAAAAGCTAAAGCAGCATAGAATTTCATTTTTCCCTGCCCCGCTTCCACAGAAGATTTAAGCTAAATTATTTGAAAATTCCTTCATATTCCTCTGAATTGGCTGCCTTAACCATGTCCTTATATATCTCCCTGTTATGTTGAAAAGTTTCCTGAGATCCCTAAACTTGTGATCGTAATCTCCCTATGCCCTGATAGTCTCTTGTGAAACTGAATTAATTCATGTGCCAGGTTAATGTGTCAGTTTGGTACATCCTCTCACGCTCACTTGGGAAACATCACTGAAAATGCCTTGTGATATGCTAAAATCTTCTTTCTCAGGTTCATTTGAATTCAACTGGAGCTTCTGGAAGCTAAGCAACTGTTGAAAATTAAGCAATTAGCCTGCATGCTTAAGAAAACAACATCCACCGTTATGACATATATTATTCTGATATTATTGATCTGAATTGTTTAATCAATGCTTGTGAATTCATTAACAGAAATAAATTATTTTCAGACCACAGCAAAAGTTATTGAACTTTTCCATCTGAGCAATTCTGATATGACAGTGAGATTTGAAAGGAAGATACTGTGTTTTACATAGCAGAGTGAACATGATCCTTGTTAGTGTGGAAGATTAATGTTATCTACTTTCCTTTTTTTTGTCTTTTTCGTTACCAAAACATTATGTGGTTCTTTTGAAAAGTGACTGGGGTTGGGAGAAAATGCTAGTAATTAGAGAAAGGTTAGTTACTTGCTTAAGCATCCTCATATTTTAGAAGAGCAAAGTTCCATGAAGAAAAAAGAAAGACACTAAATACTTGCAGAAAAGAGAAATGCTCATAATATTGTGTGTTGTTTTTTCTTATTTTAGGTTAAGCTGAGCAAATGTTTTGCATCTTTAAGTGTTCTTTTCTAAATGAACCATGCTTAATACTAAAACCTCTGCTTGGTGACAATACTCTTAACACCTCTAAGTCTTCTACAGTGTCCTTCACAGGATTTCTTTAAGAATTTTTTCCAATTTTCTGCAGTTGTGTAATGGCTTATGTATATTACAATGAGAGAGAGATGATAAGGAAAGCACTGGAAGTAATTTAGAGTGAACCTTTTTTGAAAGCTCACTCCATTTTTATTGGAAAGCTAGATAGGTAACATAAACTACTCCTAGATCTGCTGTAGTCTAGCTCAGTTTAATTATTTACTGTATATACATTTAGAAAAAGAATTTTCTAGAAATTACTGAATTATTTTAGAACTCATTTCTAGTCTACACCAAATATGTTAAGTTTTCTTGAAAATGAGTTTCAGCTATGGAATACTATAATCATGGATTTTATGGTTTATTTCATGTAGGCGAGAACCTAACCACAGAGCTGTATATGTAGATCTCCTTTAGGACTGTTGTTGCACATTTGTTTGATACACTGAGTATTCTTCCATCTGCATTTTGGGTTATTATAAACATTTCTGATGTGTCTGCAAGTCACTTGCCAGCCTCCAACTTTCAGCATCATTTGAAAGCTTTTTTGCTGTGCAACATCTGAACTCTGGTTGTATGAATGTTGCTGCTTCCCTGGGACAATCCAGGTCACAGAATGTGTTAGAGGAGAGGATAAAGGATTTCCAGCTGAAAAAATCTAACTGTAGGACAACCTTATAGTACAACCACCCACTTTCTTTTTTGCTTTGCTGAGCATGGTAATCAGTGGCAGTCAGGGTGTCAAATGTAGTAAATTGACATGGCAGACAAGTCGTGTTACTCTGGTATCTGTTGTCTTTCCTGGCAAGAAAATATACTGCTACTTGGAGCACTTACTTTGAAGGACACTGGGGTATATGATAGTTTGACTGTCTTTAGAAAATATTGAAAAATTTTAACATTTTTGAGAGAGTCTTCAGGAAGAAACAAAACCATAATTTTAACCTTATTTATTAATCTGCGTCTCTACCCAGGCACAATTCTGAGCCTATACAGGGAAAAATATTTAACATGAGGTATTTAGTTATTGCTGGCTGCTTGATGGACCAATGTCACTTGAGCAGCAGTTTAAAAATCTAAGGTAGGTGTAAAGGCAAGGAATATTTTTGGCAGTATATACATAAAATCCACAGACAGGATAATTAAAAAAAACTTTATGTAACACAGAGATATCGTATATGTCCATCCATAAACCTTAAACTAAATGGAATTATAATTTGTTTATTTGTTTTTCCTTTTTTCAATTAGTTATTTGTCTTTGTATGTAATTTAGTGAAATAGCTGAGACACTTTTCATTAATGAACAACGTAACAAAGCAATGTCACGTTGTTAAAGTCAGTTGATTTAACAATAATGTACTTGCTTGCAGATAAAAAATACATTTATATAGCGTAAACTAAGAACCAGTTTACTTGGATGCTGATATAGATCCTTTTGCCGTTGTGGTTTCATAGTTTATAAACTGTGAATTAAATGTCAGTGAATTTATTATTGAGGAAAAAAAGCTTGTGGCATGAGTGAAACTATGGTTTACCAAAGTAGAAGAGAGTGGCTAAAACTATATGATGAAACAAAGATTATTATTATGTATAAGTTGATTATTTCCATTTTATGCCCAGTTTGAGCCTTGTGGAGTCAGTTTCTTTTCAGTCTCTGCTATTTTTATGTTCAATAGGTAACACGTTTTATTGATTTCACTGACTTTCTTTCTCAAATGAAGAGTTCCTGGATTAGAATCTCAACATAGATATACTTTTGCTAAGTTATTATTCCTGATAATAGTGACTTGCACAAGATCAGTCAGATTTTGCAATTTGTGTGATTGGTCCCTAGTAAGGACAGTGATACACATTTAAAACATTGCCCTGGGGGAGTTAGATCTTGGCTTTAATTGAAGACACCTTATTTCATATGGACATAAAAATTCTACATCTCAAATATATAAAAAGAAAGAAATAAAAAGGAAAAAGACAAGGGGAGAGAAATCGTGGCTTCAAAGGGTTGCAATAATATTGAAGTCATTGTAATAATTATAATTATTTAGACTGTGACTCAGATTTGAAAGTCACTGAGCCACCTTGCAAATTTAGCTTAAATTTTGTTCTCTGGCACGGTTTCAAGGTGATTTCTTGCTAGTCTTTACCCTCCTAGTGCTGCATTCAGTGTACTGAACCAAACGAGTTGCCCCATACTTTTCTGTGGAGAACTGGAGTCTTCCTGAAGCATGAGGAAATTTCTCTAAGTCAATTTTGTGGTATAACGGGACTTTATCACTTAATTTATTGTTGAAAAGTTACTGTCCTGTTTGATCTAGAAACAAAGACAGCAACACTAAGTTTTACAGATTAATGAATGATAAGCTGTCTTGAAATCACATACATAACTGAGTAACATCATTAGTAAGTATGCAGTGATTTCTGACAAAACGGAAATTGTCTTAAGATCTCTCAATATGTTTTAGGACACCTTGATCTTTAGTGGTTCTACATTAGCAGGATAAAATGGGATCATAATACTTTACATTTCTGTGACCTCATTGAACTCTACAACTTCCTCAAGGTGGGCAGTGGGAGGGGGAGGTGCTGATCTTCTCTCTCTGGTGACTAGCAGTAGGACACGAGGGAATGGAATGAAGCTGCATCAGGGGAAGTTCAGAGTAGACACTGGGAAAAGGTGGTTCTTCACCAAGAGCGTGATTGGTCACCGGAACAGGATCCCCAGGAAAGCGACCATGGCTTTAAGCCTGTCAGAGTTCAAGTAGCATCTGGACAATACTCTTAGTCATATTGTTTAATTTTAGGTCATCCCGCAATGAGCAGGGTGTTAGACTTGATATGGATCCCTTCCAGCTTGAAGACATTCCATGATTCTGTAATTCTTTTTATTACTTAAACCAGACAATGCTGTCTTACCAGGAGAAATCATCAGTGAAATTTCATTAATCAGCTCTTACTTGGCTGGCAAAACCAAAACCTAATTAAACTAAATAGCAAATGTTTCTAATCAACAGTTTTTTTTTTTTCCTATCAGTAATGTTGCACATCTCAGCACTCTCATTTGACTATTAGAACCTATTTAAGACAGGGTGATTAGTTTCTCTTTGACAAATACCAGCAAAACACCTTATCATCTAGGAAAAGACAAATGGCCTTCAATTCCCTGAATTAAGCATCCAAAAATCCCCTGCTCATTGTCTGTCTAATTATGGTAGTAACTAAATCTTGCTAGGTGCATTCCTGTGAACTCTGTAGGTGCCTTTGGTTGCAGTTTTGTGTGCTGTTAAGCCATATTCTAATCAAAATCCTAGAGAGGATAGAACTGAATGCTCTGAATTTATTCTGGGCTGTCTTATACTGTTCTCTGGGCTATTGCACTAATGCTGTGTGTTTTCAAAGTAAAACAATTCGCTAATCATTCTCAAGAACAGGTGTGCCAGGTTTCATCTTCAGAGATCTGTATTTTCAAAGGCAGTCTAAAGTTTTTGATAACAGAATATTATTTGATGGATTAGTATGATTTTTTTTTGAAAATAAAAAATTCAAAATACTTTTTTTTCTTTTTTTCTTTTTTTTCTCACTCTAGACAATTGACTTAGAGGGATTCAAGCTGTTCATGAAGACTTTTCTGGAGGCAGAGCTACCAGATGATTTCATTGAGCATCTTTTCACATCATTTAGCAACAAAATTTCTCATTGCAGCCCATTAATAAAAAACAAACCCCAGCACCTTTCTGGAGGTAAGTAATAAAATCACAGCAGTGTAAGAGCTGAATGTTCCATTCCCCTGCTATTTTACTTCTAATATCTATAAATAATGGAATTTTAAACTATTTTTGTTTCACTTTTGTTCTGCTATTTGTGAAATTGGAGAAACTAACTCAATCATGAACAAGGAATAGTGTGAAAAGAAATGGAAATTAAATGTTTTCATCTTTTTAATTCACAATAATGGTGCAGCTGAGACACCAAGTGGACAATCTTTGTCATGATAATGCTAATCAGATTGCTATGGTTACATGATCTTGCTGCCTAATCTACTGTATAAATACTTAGAAACCTTCAGTTCATCGTACCAGAGGCTACTGCTGGTGCTCTGCAGTTTCTGTGCCCAGTTTCTGCTGCTTCTCTTAATTGTCTAGGTTAATGCTGCTATTGTTAAGCCTACATATTCATCAGCTTTGTATTTCCTGGCAAAAAACACCAAACAAACAAACTAACCAACCAAACCCACCATATTACATTACCATTTTCTATTATCTGTGTGGTATACACATAATGGTCATTAATTGTAGTTAGGCTTCACTGAAAAAGCATTTTTATACTGCTAGCAAAGCTTGCTTACCATATTGACAATATGATTCTTTACATAAATATTTTTTCATTTGAACTGAATTCTTCAGGTGTCCTTTTTTATCCTATCTAATCAGAACTTCCATGGACGTGTCTCCTTCCACAGGTATCTGCCTCATAGACACTACATTTCCAACTTCTTGGGCTTTTGTTAGTTGCCCAGGCTCAGTCCATGTGCAGAGCAGTAGGCTTAGACTACAGTGTAATCAGTTGTGTGAAGTATTCAAAACCTTTTGTGCTAATTACAACTCTGATAATGACTTACTCTCAGGTTTGGGCAAGTCATTTAGACTAGTGATTCAGTCCCTTGCCCTTAAGGATGCTTTGCAACAGAGTCTCTAAGGTCATGTCTAAATGTATATTTTATTGTATACTGCAGGGTATATTTTGAATGTCATAAATTTTCAGGATTGCGTTTTTTTCTGTTATGAATATATTCTGCTATGAATATATATTCTGTTATCTGTAAAGTCGCAACAGCACAATTTTATTTCCACTTTCATTACTTTTAATTTTTCATTTAAGTTGTTGTCATGTTTTCATCAATGAGCGGGTTCAGCAATAAATGTTCTGTACTAGCCACCAAAACTTGTAATCTTATACACTTAACACTTTTTGCCCAAAACTCAATAGCAGCTGCCATTTAGTGGTATATATTTATTTATTTTTATGCTGTATATTTGTGTGTTATCTGATTGCTATTATTTAAAAAAAAATCTTTTCCCATTCTAGTGTTGTATTCCTATGATTTTTAGGTCATTGTGAGATTTATAATTAAATTCAGCACAGTATAGACTTTCTTCACTTTTGCTGTAATTCTCCCTGGTAGAGTTTATTCTTATATGTGGTAATAATAATAACAACAAAAACAATGAGTTGTTCTCTAAACTGTATGCTGTTTCTTGCTGTAATGCTACCTCTTAATTTTTTTTTCCTTCACCCACTTTTCCCAGTTTGTAGTTAATCTTCATCTAGTTCTGTTAGTAAAGACTCTAGATATAAAGTAAGATGAGACCAGTTTAGTAGTCTTCTACATGTACTTAGTGCAATACCACTGTTTGATAAATTGCTATATCCAAACACCTTCAGAAAGATAATTCAGTTCAGCTCATGCAAGAGTTATTGATTAGTTATGCCTGAAAATACGCTATTCATATTGCAATTCCATTGCATGAGATTTAAACTAGATGTTACATTTTTAGAAGTTGTGGCTTTTAAAGGGAAAAAGTTTGCATTGGTGCATTTTAATGTACAAATGAAAATTATGGAAGCCTTCATGTCAGAATCTATAGAAATTTTGAAATGTTATAAATAGTGAAGGAAACTGACCATACCAAGAAACAAATTTATCAGAAACCTTTAACGTTCTTCTGGAACATGGAAAGGTGTGCAAGAGCTAGAGAAAAGCACAAGTAAATCTCTCTTGGTATGTCTTGGTATGTTTTTTTAGAGTCTCTTGGTCCACTCATATCTATTTATAAATTGTATTTTCAGTTAAGGTGTCTGAAGAAAGATGGAAACAAATGCCAGGTAAGTGAGCACACTGCAGCCACCCCTCTCCCACCACGAATTAAGAAGTAATATTTTAACCTGTACCTTGTGGCTGATGGTGAGCTGAAAGGTACCTCAAGTTTCGATACCTTTTCATTTGGCTTTCAGTGGAATTCAGGGCTATACATTTTTGAGATGTGTTATCCCAAGTTTTATATAACCTTTTATTCTGTATGTAGGATTCACACAAGACTGGAATGTGAACCATTTGTGTGAATTGTGTGACTACAGCTGGTGACTGAAGCTGGCTTCTTAATTGATTAATATTTTATACTGTCTTAATTTTAAGGGTGCTTACTGACACGCAAGCTCATTTAGTAAAACATTGCCCCATAAAATCTTTCTTATTAATTTAAATATTTACTTTCAGTGTTTATTATCTGTTTGAAGCCATAGACACAAACTTAATTCAAGGATATCTTTTCTGGATGCCAGTTTGCTCTTATTTACTGAAAAGTAGGTGGGTTTTTTTTTCCCTAATGCATGTATCTCAGTAGGCCTTTGAAAACATCTTCGGATTCTAATGAAGTTTTTCAAGATAAAAAGGAGGAGAGAGGAACCCACTCTTTCCATTTGCTACAGTAATTAACTTGTCCAAGACAAATGGATGTGAGAAATTATGAGTGCAGGTTATGTATGCAATGATGAATCTGTTCTGAATTAATTATGGGAGATATTTGAGGACAGTAAATCCTTTTGTAAAGATTCATCTTTAACATCACTAAGATGAGCAGGAAATGTAACAAACTTGTAAAGAAAGTTTTATTATTGCTTTCTCTGTGTACTCTGGTCCTTGTCCTTTTTCCCGCTTATTATTTGTTCCTTCAGATTTCAGTAATATCATCAGGACAGCTCATATTAATGTTCTCTTGGAACAAAATGTTTGACAATGTTGAAACTTGTATTCCAGGTGGTGCAGTAGAACTGCTCTAGATCACAATATTTGAGCGATTATTATGACTATTATTTAAATTCTGTGTTTATTTGCATGGTATTCTGTGACCAAGGCATCCACATTTTAAATATGGATTTCTATGAAACATGTCTGGCTCTTCTTTTTGAAAAGACTGTACAGTTGGGTATTATCAGGGTTTTCTTTGACACTAAACCAACTTCAATTGGTGTAGCTAGTTTCAATCTATAAATTAGAAGAAGCTTCTACAAGCACAAAGAATTGAATGCAGCATTGGGCAGGGATTATTATAATACTTCAATTAACATGTCATGTAGTAGAATGAAATTTTTCACCAAGCTGTTTTGTAGTCAAATGACATCAACACAAATTAAATAAAGGAGTTGTGCCATTTCCATATTTTTTGTGCTTTATTTGTATAATATTTAAAAATCCTTTTAATTGTGCCTTTGCTGGATAAACTATGAACATAAATTGTTTAAAACTTCACATTTATATTTAAATTAAGAAGTTATCCAAAATTCAAGTAAACCAGAGATGTGTATAGATAAGAATTCTGGTTTTCTATTTTCTGCTTATATTGTATATTAAGAGTAAAAAAGGCTATATGTTATTTCCAGGTCTGAGACTTAACAAAGGTACCTCTACATCCCGACCTCCTACTCCTGCCAACTTACATTTACCAGATGCGATCCAGCTGAAAGATATTGTTTGCTATTTGTCACTGCTAGAAAGAGGAAGACCTGAAGACAAGCTAGAATGTATGTTATTGTTTAAAGTTAACTTTATTTTTTAAATTCAGTAATATATTTTAAATACAGTAATCAAAAATTTTCTTTCTAAATTTTCTGACTTTAAGACAGTTATGAGTAACTGCGTTACAGAAATATGATTCTAGGTGACCATTTTTGCAGGAATGATCTTTTATTCTTTATAATATATTAATTTAATGACATTTGAACTGAATTCTAGCACACACTAAGATGGGAAGTAAGGATCATACACTCTGTAGTTAAAATAATCCTTTCTGTATTATTGTCTATTGACTGATATCAGAGCTGTGAAAAGTAAATAAAATATACTGAGAATGCTTTGAGATATATAGAAGTGGTGAATAATCTTTCGACAACAAGCTAATGCAAACAAAGAATAGTTGTTAATGTAGGCCATGGAATCTGTAATATTAGTCTTAAAAAAGCAAAAAATGATCCAAGTCTCTACCACTGTTGGGAATGAATGTTTGATACTGGAAGCTGGAAATGATTTGATTTTTTTTTTTGTAGTTAGAGTCCTGAATCATTAAAGCCCATCACCTCTAGCTGTTCAAAATATAACTCAGACCTTGATTTGCTAATTGGAGAAAAGAAGAAAGAAATTGTGTGTTTCCCCATTATGGAATTTTAGAAGACATTTTTCCAGATAGAAATACAGTCAGTCCAATCACAGTCCCTTACTGACCTGAAATAGACTTTCATATACGTAGCTGGTCTGTCTACAAAAGGACTGTTTTGTCAGGTTCTAATACTTTATGGAAAGCAAATACTCAATGTGATAGAAAATGCAAACAGTAGACTTCATCTACTGGTGTGAGGAATTCATTACAAGGTTATATGACTGCATGGTACTGATGTATCTTGATGTTTCATTATTTATAGTTAGTTTACTAATCAACATCTTTCTGGACAAGTTGTCCAGCTGTGGAGTGAGTGGGTTCATGGTGCACTGGGTGAAGAACTGGCTGAAGGGCAGCGCTCAAAGGATTGTAGCGAATGGGTCTACATCTGGCTGGTGACTGATCACCAGCAGTGTTCTTCAGGGCTCAATTCTAGGACCAGTCCTGTTCAACCTCTTGCACAATTTGCAACTTTGATGGAAGGTGCTGTTGACAGACAAGATGCCTTCAAGAGGCATCTAGATAGATTGGACCATTGGCAATGATTAATCAGCTGAAATTTAACAAATTGAAATGCCAGATTCTGCACCTAGATTGGAGTGCTGCAGGGCCCAAGTATAAAACTGGGAGAGGAGTGGCTGAAGAACAGCCCTGCAGAAAGTGATCTGGGAATGCTGATCAACAGCAGGCTCAATATGAGTTAACAGTGTGCCCTGGCAGCCACGAGGGCAAACTGCATCCTGGGGTGCATCAAACACAGTATTATCAGCAAGTCAAAAGAGGTGATTATGCAGCTTGATTCAGTGTTGGTGCAGCTTCACCTTGAGTACTGTGTGCAATTCTGAGCCCCACAATTTAAAATGATGTGAAAGTCTTTGGATGCATCCTGAGGCAGCAAAGCTGCTGAAAGGGCTGAAAGGAATGTCCTGTGAGTACCAGGTAAGAACTTTGAGCAAGTCTGATTTGGAGAGAAGGAGGCTGAGGGACAACCTCATTACTCTCTACAGCTTCCTGAGGAAGGGAAGTGGAGAGGGAGGTGCGGATCTCTTCTCTCCAGTATCCAGTGATGGGACACATGGGAATAGTTCAAATCTCCGCCAGGAGTGGTTTGGATTGGACATTAGGAAGCATTTCTTTACCAAGAGGGTGATCAAACAGTGGAACAGACTTCCTAGAGAAGTGGTCAACGCCCCATGTTGATCAGTGTTTTAAGAGGCACTTGGACAGTGCCCGTAATAATATGGTTTTAGCTTTTGGTGGTCAGGCAGTTGGACTAGATGATTGTTGTAGGTCCCTTCCAACTGGAATATTCTGTTCTGTTCTATTATATTCTAGTCTATTCTATTCTGTTCTGTTCTGTTCCTATTCTATTCTTACAATGACAACTTTGTACTGTGAGATCACTGACTGCTTTGTCTCAGCAAATATTATAATGAAACATCCCCAAATTAAGCAAGACCAGTTTGGTGTCGTATTACTAGGATATAAGGATATAAGGATATACGGGTGAATGTGCATTCAGAACACAGCAAAGGAGAACTAAGATCCTAGTATTGAAGTCAACTTAAAACATAGTAACTATTTCATCATAGCAAGTTATGCAAGCCTTATCAGAGCTCTAAAGCTCTCTGTGTTCAAACCATAGCATGAAATGGAGATTAGTTGCCTCCCCTGATGCCAGGATTGGTATAATGAAAAGGAGAAAAAAGCAGATGATGATTTTAGTACAGGGAACGTTCCATGAACTTTCTCCAGCAGGACTGTGAATGATCTGTATGATTTAGGAGTATCTGATCTAATAAATGTACAGTACTTATGTTTTATATATTAAAGATCATTTTTGTTTACTACGTATAATTTACTACATGGTTATTATATAAGTTTATTTTCTACTTTGTCATAAAGGATTGAAGTGTACCACATATTGCCACTTTTTAGTGTCTAAATTTTAGATTATACTGTACCATTAGTCTTCAGAATTCCCTATTGATTTTAGTTGAATTATCTTTATAAATAATCAATGGTATAATTTAACCCTTTATCTGAAATAATTTTACAGCAGTAGATCCTGTGGCTGTAAGGTGAAATATAAATTAGTAGCAGTGGAGTGAAAAACGACAAGATGACTTATTCCAGAGTTGCCAACGTTGATATTATTATTGACCTCAAATTATTGGTTTTTTTCTGTTTTCAAAAAATGGAAACACTGAATCATAGCTAAGTGTTTGGACATTAGATTCAGGACAAGCAGAATGTGGAAGTGGTGCTTTCAAATAAAATTTTATATAAGCTGGATGATTTTTTTTTAAATAAAATGTACCAAAAGTAAATAATGTTTAGATTTTTGGATCTGTATGATATATGGATTTTCATAGATTTACAAACAGTCCAGCAGATGAATGGATTATGGAACCTATTCGGAGTGTATTCATAGAGGTCTTTAACACTAGGAAACTTGCCTGTATGATGTGATCATCATATCTATTACTCATAAATTATGTATGACCTGAAGAGAAAGAATATCCCAGACTTTCCTAACAGAGATGCATTGGAAGAATTTTAGTTCTCTTTTCAAGGTCATATTTCAAATACTTCAAGGTGCATTTGTGTTGTTAAGTACCCTCGTGCTCTGTGGGTCAGTCTGTGGACTTGATCCATAGACGTCATTTTCTGCTCTCCATGTTGTTTTCACATGTACCGAGCTTTGCTTTCTGGTGTGCACAGTGTGATTCTTGAATGTCTAAGAATGACCCCTTGTAAATATCCAGGGTACATCCCACAGACTAAACAGTGGTGTTTCATAGCTCAACTTTTCTGATTTTAATGACTCCCAATTACAGGAGTTATTTTGGCTCATATTTACATGAGGCTTTATCAGTACAACCCATTCCTCAAGAGGTACATTTTATAATTATGGGTGCCAGGCGTGTATCTCCTATGAAACTGTTCAGAGAAACACCATGGGCAGTGTTAAGGTCATTAGACATAAATGGTGTGGAGGAATCGTATGACCTCCATGGGTGCCGTAGCTTTAGAACCATAATGTGTTCGCAAGTGCTCAGACTTCTCTCTGATGTTATGAACAGAAACTCCAAGAATTATGAGCTGTTGGGTTTTATACCAGTTTCTGTTATAAAGAGCCTCTCCCAGTTATTGTTTCTGTTCTTTCCATACCAAAAGAAGCTTCAATAATGCTGCATTGTTCTTTTGTATTTTTGTAGTAATATGATTAGTTACAGTCTGTCTTTTTGCTGTGCTATACAGTTCTTGGACTTCTGTGGGGATTGACAAGCCTTAGAGTTTTCAAAGTACATATGCTAGTGAAAATGGACAGTGCATTCAGCACTTGTTTGTACATGTGTTTTTGAGAATAAATTCCCCAATGTCTTCTCGAAAGGCTATTATTTCAAACTTTTGTAATTTCTAGGATGTCACCTTTTGTGATATGCAAGTTTAAAAGTCCAGAGGTTGCAGGTGAAAGTGTAGCAGTAGAGCAATTGATTGCATCTTGGTAATTTTTTTGATATTTAATTATTTACAAAATGTATACAGTCTAGTAATAGAAATTGAGTGGCTAGTCAGTGCTGTTGTGTAAGAGGATGAGAAAAATATAAGATTTATTTAGCCTCTGTAGTATGCATCGGAACTTTTGTTCAGTTGTCTTTAACTTATTTTGGTTGTTTTTTTCTCCTAGCGTGTGTAAATCTGAAAGAACATGAATATTTAGCAGGATATGAATAGAAAAGAGATTGCATGCCACACCAGTAGCATAGTTTTCAGAGTCTAGTGAAGATTGAGCCTTTTCACTACCCAATACATATGTAGTTGGAATCATAGAATCTTCTGGCTGGAAAAGACCTTGTCGATCATTGAGTCCAACCGCACCCATCATCTGCTAAACCACGTCCCTCAAAAACTCATCTGTCCTTCTTTTAAATACCTCCAGGGATGGTGACTCAACCACCTCCCTGCACAGCCTGTTCCAGTGCCTTTTGGTAAAGAAATTCTTCCTAATATCAAGTCTGAACCTCCCCTGGTGCAACTTATGGCCATTTCCCCTTGTCCTATCACCTGTCACTTGAGAGAAGAGATCAACACTTGCTCTCTCACAGTCCCCTTTCAGGCAGCCATAGACAGCGATGAGGTCTCCCCTCAGCCTCCTCCAAGCTAAACAACCCCAGTTCCCTCATCCGTTCCTCATAGGACTTGTTTTCCAGCCCCTTTACCAGCCTCGTCGCCCTTCTCTGTACACGCTCTAACACCTCAACGTCGTTCTTGTACTGAAGGGCCCAGAACTGCACACAGTACTCGAGGTGTGGCCTCACCTGTGCCGAGTACAGGGGTACAATCACCTCCCTTGTTCTGCTGACCACACTGTTTTTGATACAGGCCAAGATGCCATTGGCCTTCTTGGCCACCTGGGTACACTGCTGGCTCATATTCAGCCGGTTGTCAACCAACAACCCCAGGTCCATTCTTCCCCCAGCCTGTGACGCTGCATGGGGTTGTTGTGCCCCAAGTGCAGGACTCAGCATTTGGTCTTGTTAAACCTCATCCCATTCATCTCAGCCCATCGATCCAGCCTGTCCAGATCTCTTTGCAGAGCCTCCCTTCCTTCAAGCAGATCAACACTGCCACCCAGCTTGGTGTCATCTGCAAACTTGCTAAGGGTGCACTCAATCTCTTCGTCCAGGTCATTAATAAAGATATTGAACAGGACTGGACCCAGCACTGAACCCTGGGGAGCACCACGTAACCATAGAGACTTTCTTTGCTACAGAGGTGAAACAGTTATGTTAATAACTGATTAAAACTACTGATTCATGCTAAAGGAAAAAAAAAAATTAAGTGTTAGTTCTTTGGAGTAGGTAGAGATTAGAGAGATGCTAAAACTTGTTTTTATGGTAGCTGTAGAGCATTCTTTCAACCAGTGCATTGCAATCACAGAGGAGGAAGAAAGAGAACCAAATGATTTGAACTTTATTACTGAGTGATTCAGTGATTCATCCCTATGGAAATTGTGAATGCTTAATGGTACTTTTGCCAGATAACATTAGCTGTCTTGCTCTGAGCAGCTTTGGTAGAATGCATACTAGTGGGGACAGTGCTAAACTCTGGTGGCTTTTAGCATTAGCTGTTGTTTTCCTCTGAAACATTTATGCTATGTGATTCACAGGCCAAGAAAAGTATTTTTATAGGTTTTCTTAGCCTATGACTGATGAATAATAGACCTTTGTAGCTTGAAACAAGGTACTACAGTAAGTATCTTCAGTCTTATATTACAGCTCTAAAGAGCAGTGTGATGTAAGTGCCAAAAATTGCTGAAGTGGTAGAGAGGTATAGTACATACATTTTCTCTCTGCAGTTAGGTGATCATCTTGGGAATAAGATGGGGGATAAAAGAGAAGCAAATCAATCCATTTAACAGTTAAATATGTTTTACTGTAAGTAAAAAATAATCAAATTATTTCTGAAATTTACTTTCTAATTGCTAAGAATTTCCTCACTTCTTGTTATATTGTTTCCTGAAAACTGTGATAAACTTTGCTTTGCCAAATTATTGGACTGTAACACCATAAGCTGTGAATCTAATGTGATGAGATTGTTGACCATTGAACAGGTCATCCGTTATAGAATCAAAGAATCATTTAGTTTGGAAAGGACCTTTTAAGATTATCAAGTCCAACGATAAACCTAACACTGACAAATCTACCACTAAACCGTGTCCCTATGCACTACATCTACGCATCTGTTAAATACCTCCAGGGATGGTGACTCATCCACTTCCCTGTGCAGTCTGTTGCAATGCTCAGCAACCCTTTTGGTGAAGTAATTTTTCCTAATCTCTGGTACAAACCATCCCTGGTACACCTTAAGGACATTTCTTCTTGTCCTGTCACTTAGAACATGAGAGAAGAGCCCAAACACCCACCTTACCCCCTTTCAGGTAATTGTTATGTGTTCAAAAACTGGGTTTGGTTGGTTTGTGTTTTGCTTTGGGGTTTTTTGGGTGGGTTTTTTTTTTAATGAAATAAAATTGTTACTATGGTTTCTTACTGAGTTTTCTTCTCTTTTTCTTTCCTTTTTAGTTATGTTTCGCTTGTATGATACAGATGGGAATGGATACCTGGATAGTTCGGTAAAGTTGTTCTTGTGTTTTAATGCATAGTAAGAGTACGTCATAAGGGCATAACTATACAAAACTACATCAATCCGAATCAAGTTCATATTTATCCTGAATTAATAGAAGCAGGATAAACTATAGTCGATAAAAAGCCATCCATTTTGAAAGTAGTTTTTGAGTTTTCTTTTCTGTTAAGTTGCTGTTTCTACAACCATATAAATTTCAAATGCTGACACTGCCATTATGGAGTCCTATTCTTCTGATTTTTAATCACGTTACTGTAGGGGACACCTTAATATGGTTGTTAGAATTCTAGCATGATGCTGGGAGATGTGTATGAAAGCACCAGTTGTAAAAATTACATTGAAAGGGGAAGATGGGAGAGCCACACAGTGGCTGTATGTGGAGAGATGTCAGAAATTCCACATTGTTATTAAGAACGGAGGAACGACATTAAAGACAAAATTTTGAGGAGTAGTCCAACCAAATACTTGAAGGAAAATCAGATATTACAATCATTTAAAAAAGGTAACTATTTTTTTTCTGTTAACTAACAAAAAGAATTTATTGGCAGCTTTGGTTTTTCTTTTTTTCTATATTCCCCTCCTTCTTTTGTATCTCCCTGAAGTGAGACTGCATAGAGTGAATTAGTAAAGAAAAAGAGGTGATTCCTATAAGTCACAGGGGAATAGGGAAGCTGTAGAGTTACCAGGTAAATACTGTACTATAGCTCTAGGCAATGCAAAATATTAATTAAATAACTAGTGCATATTAAATACACATGCGAATTCAGATTGGGTCTAGATAAACATTTGAGCATGTTTACAAAACCACAAATATGGAAAAGCACTAGTGATACACGATCAAGCAAAGTTACAACATTGTAATGGTAAGAGAATGTCTCTGTATTAGTTTATGCTGTCCACTTTATGTCTTATTTCCATTATAAAGTTGTGAATTATACAATTGCTTTCAAAAAAATAGTTTGTTGGAGTTCGAAATTTGAAGGACCTTACATCATTATATCACAGGGTGGACGCCAGATCATTAAACCAATAGTTGAATGGTCAACTAAGAAGGAAGAATCTATTACTACTTTCAACTCAGAGGCTGTCTTCTGGTTGTGGGACTGTATTTCACATCCCTGCATGCTTTGCAGTCCATGTCTGATGTTTTTCTAGTTGAAACAGATTCATATAAGAGTGGACAGATTCCAGTGTAAAGAACATTTCATTAGGAAAGAACATTTCATTTTAATTGTAAGTTGCTTGCAACAGAATTTGTCTTTATAATGTTGCTTTAAATATTATCATTCTTTTTCTTTCATCTTCAGGAGCTGGAAAATATCATTGCACAAATGATGCATGTTGCAGAATACCTTGAATGGGACGTAACCGAATTGAATCCAGTAGGCATCCATTTTCTCACAATTTTTTATGTTGCTAGAGATGGCGCTTAATCATTTTGTGATAACCTTATCTCAACATGTGATTCTGTGTATGAGTAAGACAGAAATAATAATAGTCTATTCTCAACTATGACACTGCCAGTTCCACTTTTTTACAAGTCTTTTTCTGGTTAAATCTATTCAGTGAAACATTCTTGCTACAGTTTTAGGCTTTTCTTCAGTCCATGTAGTAATTAAAACTTGTAACATAACTGGCTTGTCTCTGAAAAGTTATCAAAAGTTATTACTTCTTTGTATTTTACGTAGTGAGAGTACAAGGGGACACAGCTTGGTTTGGGAGCTTTAGGTGATAGTAAATTATGAATATGATGTGACTCCTCTATGACCTTTCTTACCATTCTATGATGTGACTCCTCTATGACACAACTTTTCTGTGATCCTTCTTACCATTGCATGATGGATCTTTTCTATGACACAACTCCTCTATGATGAGACTCCTCTGCAATGCAACTGCTTTACGAAGTGACTTCTCTATGATCCTTCTCACCATTGTATGTGA
The DNA here is from genome assembly GCA_033558185.1 of Dromococcyx pavoninus. Lineage (NCBI taxonomy): Eukaryota > Metazoa > Chordata > Aves > Cuculiformes > Neomorphidae > Dromococcyx > Dromococcyx pavoninus. The sequence continues at coordinate 859,135 of JAUMJL010000104.1, read as the reverse complement.
CTCCTCTGTGACTCCTTTATTCTGAACTGACAATACTTACTTTACTACAGGTGCCATACAAATAATATTTTCCTTGATTTTTGCATGCAGATGAGGGAATTGGAAATCTGTACATGTTCTTACAGGAGGCTGCTCTCTGAGAATATGGGATTGATGAGATTTTTCATTAAACTGTGTAGATCCTTCATGAAATGATGGAAGAAATTGATTATGATCATGACGGCACTGTTTCTCTAGAGGAGTGGATCCAAGGAGGAATGACAACAATCCCGCTTTTGGTTCTCCTTGGGTTAGAGAATGTAAGTATTAACAGAAGAGTACCAAGTTTCTGCTTGCATGTCAGCTGTGGCCCTCGGGTTAGTTTCTCTGTGGCCTGTATAAAGGATGGCTTTGCTTTCCTTTACTGTGTCTTGAATAACATGCAAAGAACAGAAGTTGCATCTCCAAAGTCATAAGTATATTAGCATGTTTGAAGCAACATCAAATGAGCCAGCTCTGGAGCTGGAAGCTGTAAAAAGCTGGTTAGTTTGTTCTGTTAAGAGCACATTAATTCCTAGCTGCAGTCTTATTTGTTAAGAATGTTTTACTGCCCATGTGTATGTTGTTTTGGAGCGGTGTTTAGGCTTCTCAGCATAGTGCTATGTCATGTGGCCTCACCATACAGAGTCATAGAACAATCTAAGTTGAAAGGAACTTCTAGAGATCATCTGATCTAGCCTGTTATTAAATGCAGGGCCACAGGTTAAGTTGTCAAACCCAGCCCTGAATAATTCCAGCAAAGTGGATTCCACCAGTTCTGTGGGCCGCCTCTCCTGTTTTTTCTGGTGTTAATTATTCTCAAGGGAAAGCGTTTTTTTCTTACGTGCACATGGAATTTCTTCTGCAGAAATTATTGCCTATTGACTCTTGTCCTATCGTGATACATCCTTGTGAAGACTTCCATCTCTGTAACTACCTTAATAAACTATACTAAGTAGCCATATTGAAGAGAACACTTACACCTAAGCATAAAGTATTATGAAAGAAGAGCTTATGTTCTGTACATTTACAACTTCGCATTACAGATAAGAAACATGTAAGCTGATCAATTTTGTACCAGTTCAACACAGCTGTTTTAACACTGGCATGTTGCCAGTGCCACCTGCTGGTCCGTATTTGAGCTAATTTTCAGCACATATATCTTAGCACATTTCAAATACTTTTCTGTTATTTGGGAGAAAGCATTTTTATTCAATTTTTTTCTGAAGTCTTTTTCAGATATTGAAGTGAAGTAATAAATAATACTTACTTTCCCTATATACTGCTACAGCCTAGACTGTGGTAGTTGCTCTATGGTATTTGATTTTCACAAAGAATGGTCAGACTTGGACTTTCCATAGGAAAATATGCAACATAGCATTTAGCATTTAGCATAAGATCTAAAGTTCTTGCAAAATCTTATTGATCATTTACCACCTAAATATCTGAATTGAAGATAACTTTCCATACACTTGGATCACTTTGAGTACTAGTTCCCTAATTCTGTATGTATGACTGAGTAACAAAAATGTCCTTTTACTTCCCTGTCATCAGGCAACAAATCTTTATCAGGGTGTATTCCTTAATTTCCACAGAATTACTCTAAACAAAGGGCAGCAAATGTTCTGAAGGGATCAATGTAGCAGATAACTGGTAGTCATTTTCAGTACAGATTTTTCTTTTGTGACATGTAGTGTAGTTGTCTGGGAGTATTTTTCAGTGTCTACATTTCATTCTTTCTAAATTTAAAAATTAAATTCATAGAATCATCTGGTTGGAAAAGACCTCTGAGATCATCAAGTCCAACTGTACCTGTCCCCTTACTAAACCATGTCCCCGAGAAAGTCATCTACCCACCTTTTAAACACTGCCAGGGATGGTAATTCAACCACCTCCTGGGGCAGCTGTTCCAATGCCTGACCACCCTTTCAGTGAAGAAATTTTTCCTGATGTCTAATCTGAACCTCCCCTGGCACGACTTACAGCCATTTCCTCTCATCCTGTCATCTGTCACTTGCGAGAAGAGACCAGCACCCATCTCACCACAACCTCCTTTCAGGCAGCCGTAGACAGCGATGAGGTCTCCGCTCAGCTTCCTCTTCTCTAGGCTAAGCAGCCCCAGTTCCCTCAGCCGCTCCTCATAGGACTTGTTCTCCAGCCCATTCACCAGCCTCGTTGCCCTTCTCTGGATGTGCTCCAGCACCTCAATGTCCTTCTTGTAGTGAGGGGCCAAGAACTGAACACAGTACTTGAGGTGTGGCCTCAGCAGTGCTGATTACCAGTGCTGTGATAAGTTAATGCAGAGCCTTCTGTTGATATCTCTTTTCATATTAAAGCAAAAGCTATGTAATTAGAATGAAACTATGTAAATGTAAGTTATCAGACATTTTATCCTTTTGAGTATTTTTACTAGTTATTAGATAATTTATCTTGCTGTGCCCACCTTTACTACAGAAATAATAAAAATATGTTAAAGAGTGATCAGAATTCTGTAGCCTACTGTCAGCATGGGTCAGTGTTTCTGTCATCAAGAGATGCCGCATTTCTTGTGTTGAAAAGACATAAATGTACAGTTGTGAAAAAAAAAATTTTAATGGCATGAAGAATGTTTTTTTGATCATTAAGCGTAGTTTTATTAGTTGAAAGTTGGAGTGAAGTGGATGGGGTGGCTTTTAATGCTTTCTAAGTATTTTACTTTTCTGTCTGTTGCCTATAGAACTGTACTAGCTGAATTGCCGGTCATTTACTAATGATTTACTGGGATATTATATCATCCTCTAAGAGGGCGTTTATTTATTTTTAAATTTTCCATCAAACCAGTGAAAAGTTGCTACTTCTATTTATACACAGTTCTAAATAATCAAATCTAAGTGTATTTTAGGACACTGAAAAGGTAAGAAAGTCAAACTCTTTAATACCTATCCATCATTATTTGTGTAAACTGGTAGTAAGATTTTAATGGTTTTACAGTATGTAATGTATTACCCAAGCTCTTCATTCAGTGCATCATTCCTATTAGTGGACCATTATTTCTTTTCACATGCAGTTGTTAGATATTGCAGACCTAGCTTCCCCTGACTGTTTTTTCCCCCCTCTTTTTAGTTATGATAATGAAAAGTAAAATAAGAGCCTTTTGACTCAGTAGTCAAATAATAAAATTCTAATATCTTCCACAGGCTGATTAGTATGTGAAAATAAGGGGCATAACCTACTGTCTTGTTCAGAGCTTGTTCATTATTTTTAAAAAAAATATTATATGAGTGAAGTCTTTACCTTGGTTTGGACTGGGGGATAGGGAGTTGTGTATATGTACAATCTGTACTTGGATGATTACACTTTTTCCGTGTAGCAGTGGCTGAACATGTTCTGTACCACACCTACTGAAACCTTTGTGTTTAAGACCCATAATTCTTACCCTGAGATATTTAGTTGTGCCAGTTTCAGAGATTTTTTCCCAATAAATTCTCTCATCAAAGGTGAGAATTTCATGAGAAAAAAAATAGGCAACTATAGAGGAATTTGTTATTTACGTGGTGCAATTTTTAAAAATAATTGTATGAGGCAGAGGGTTTTTTTCTGTCACAGTTCAATCTGCAATTTCCACAGTTCTCATTAACTTTCCAAATCTATTTTTGTTTCTTAAGATGATTGTTTGTCTCCTTTCAAAACAGATTTGACAGACATGTCCATGTATTACTCCTCCTGGTTAATAACTACGCTTTTGGGAAGTGACCTGTTGCATAGTGCTGGCCTCTAGGTCATTTATTCTACTCCTTCACAGTATAAAACTTCAAAGAGCCTGGCATTTTTATTTCCTTCTGCATTAATTAAAGCAAATAAAATAGTCAGTGAAGTTTGAGAGTTGCTCCATTGACTATCCTAGCATTATTCAGAATGTTCTTTGTAATGTGTGCACAAAAAGCTGCTTAATGACCATTTACTCCTAAGGTTTTTTGTCTGTCACATGTATTCTATTCAGATCTTCCCTGGGAGTTCACTTGCACAGTGTTTCTCCACGCTGTCCTGAGAAAAGGGCTTGATTTCTGTTCTAAGGTAATTCCAGGTCAGGTATTCTGTTCTCACCTCTCTTGTGATGGGTCATTACTATCACCTCTGTCTGTGGTTATACAAAAGGTAGGTATAAGCAACAAGTTCGCAAGTACTTGGTGTTTAAAAAATCCCGTGTTTTATGAGTGGGAAGTATTTTAACTGTATTGGCCACTAGATGACAGAGTTGCACTGTAGTTGGTACTGTATAGATGCTGAAAAGCCTCCAAAGTGAGAGAGAAGTTGAACAACAGTAAATGCTTCAATCATCATCAATAATCTGAAACTAGGTCACTATACCTTTTAAATTACTGATTGTAATTTTCAACCCATTTCACCTTCTAAAGCAAGGTAAATCTCAATGAACCAGACATATTTGTGTTGAAGTGTGAGTATGCTTCAATTAAATCAGAAGGAAATGCTCTTAGAATTTTATTTTGGATCCTCAAGCAGCAAATATCATGCTATTACACTCAAAGAATTTAGAAGTAACTATTTTTTAACCTTTTTGAATAAATGTGGGGTGGACTACTCGAGTGTGAATCCACACTTGGGAAATACTGCTTTTTATATTGTTTATCACATTATTCTTTTACTCTTTGAGCTCTGAGTATGTGAAAGTGGAACCAAACTATGGACTTAGAAACCTTTGCAAGTCTGATGTGGGATTTGTTGCGCCATGAAGACTGTTTAATACCTCAAGTGACTGTTTAATACCTTGGCAGTTTGGTAGAGTTCTATTTCTTTCATTCACAAGGAATGAGGATGATCTGGCCTTTTATTTTTCCCAGCAAAATTTTATATGTCCTGTCTGAAGTCTGGCAAGTGAGTTTTCTAAAAGGCTAAAGTGTTGATGAGTTATATTCTGTTTCCGTGTGTACAGAGGGGAAAACTGTGGCCCTACTTCAGGAAGCTCTAGCTTACCCTCTTTGTGTTCTCTCCTTACCAGCTGAGAAGCGTGTTCACCCCGAGTGATAAGGGGAGTTATGTTATCGGTACCATTTCACCGTGTTGCCAGCAGAGGGGGGAATGTTAAAGCTTTGTGCGGCTTCATAACAGGAGCTGCTAAAAAAGCTCTGCTTTTCCTAGCAGTACCGTCTACTTTTATGCTATGGTAGCTCCCACTTCTTTGCGGGAAGTTTGCAAATGCTGTTGCTTGCTGCAATCCTGCCTTTCCTTTTCCTAACTGTAGGTTAGTAAAAACCGAGGAGAAATCAGGGATAACTCTAACCTGTGCTGTATGTAAGTTATAGAATAAATGATATTTCATGCAGGTACACTAATCCACCATTATTTACAATGTAATTTCTGCAACACTTCAGTTTCTGCAGATAACAAGTGACTGCCAATTTAGGGACAGAGTGTTGTGGTTACACATATGGAAACACAGTAACATGGTTAATTATGAAGCTTGTTCAACAAATGAATTTCCCCTCCTGTGCTCCCTTTTTGTGCTGTCATTTTCTTATATGCATATTAATGCTTAAGCACTTCTGGAAGATCAGGCCAGTGCATGGATGAAGGCTCCTTTCTCCAGCACATACAGAGACAAACACAATATCTCAGAAGTTAAAAGTGAGGAGCATGTCTCTTGAATGAGACAATTCCCTTTACAACCAGAATTTAGAACCCACTCTCCACAAACCAAATTGAACAAAACCAAAACCTGACATTAATTCTTTACTGAGAGGCAGCAAGGGAGTATAGAACTTAGCTGTGTTTGTATGAAAAAAGAGGTGCTGTGTGGTTTAATGAACACTCTTTTCACTTTGCCACTGGCTGAACAATACCCAAAGATCAGGCATAAAAATGTGTTCAAGTCATATAAATATGAATAATAAAATGAAATTAATTATGAAATAAATTAAAATAAGAGTAGACACTGAAGGAATAACTTAGCAGAATTGCTAATATCATAATATCCTTCTCCCTTTGGTGCTTGTTACTATTCTCATAGAAAAAGACAACACGCTGGTATTTCAGACACTCGGTAGCTATTCTAAAAGGATGAAAATTGATCAGTGATTTCATTACCTTTTTAAGTCTCAGAATCTTGAGTTTTATGCTTGAAACATTAAGATCTCTTTGGCTACCTGTATTTACAAATATCTAAAAAGCTGAAGTAAGTTAATATTAAACCAGATTAGGCATGTGTAGCTGAATTCTGTGACTGCATAGAATTTTCCACTAATTCTAAGGCTGGCTTTTTCATGGTTGACTTGCCTTTTAAGGTCAGGTTCTTTTGGCAACCATATCTGTGGTAGGAGGGTCAGGACCATAAGTGAAGGGAACCGTTGTTAACAAAACAAATGTTACTATTGTCATTATGTGCTAAAGTCTGCATATGGCATATGGAGGCTTCATTTTCAGTGATGCATAATGAAATGAGGAAGAGATTTTTACTGTACCTGCCTTGCTTTGAGATCTTCTTAATGACTAAATGTTTTTAAACTCTTTCTCAGGATGTGGAAGCAAAATTGAGTGAATGTCACTAAATGCACTGATGTGTCAGAATTGTGGATTTTATTCATACTTAAAGACTTGCGCTGAGCGGGCTTTGTTTCACATTATGTCTTTTTTTTTCTTGGCAGTGTTTTAAAAAGTTATGTGCATACATAATCATATGCAGCACTTTATTGCTTATTTTTGGCAGTTCATAAGAGCAAAAATTTAATTTGCTGTTTTCCAAAAGTGCATTGTGTTTATGTAATGGATTTGCATCAGTTGCAGTCTGTAACACAGTTAAGTGTTTTAATTGGCAGAACACCCACATCAAGACTTGTTTGTTTTTCTGATAAGGAAAATGCCAGCTAAGTTAGTTCCGTATGTTCTGTTCAAATAAGAAGCAACATATTCATATGTAATGGCCATTCTTTAAAAATAAAATTAAAATGAAAAAGCAATACAAAACTAATGTGGAAGAGTTTTTTATTAATTTGCAGAAATAGAAAGTATTTTATTAAGGAAAGCTGGTCAGCTTGCATTTTAAGTGCTGTGGTTTATAACTGTATCTGTTGATGACCTGAGTAATGTTAAAATGAATGTGTGCATTACTGTTTTTTCTCAGGATTTACATGGTCTTTATTATCTAGTGAATGTCTACTTTCAGAAAACTTGAAACTCATGTACTATATTGTAGTTTAACATTACTATAAAAATGTGTGGAATGTGGTAGTAAGATGGAAAGAAAAATAGAAGTTACAGAGCTCCATTTAATGAAATACATCCTCTTCAGCTGCCAGTCATGAAGGAGCTTGACAGGCTTCTAGCACTCCACAGCTGCAGAATCTATTTCTGCTTCTTCAGGGGAAATTGGAAAACTTCCACACTCTTTGCTAACCTGAGAATCCCACAAAAGGCATCTGCTCTGCTCTTTCTGCAGAAAGAGGACCCTGACATTTCCCAGCTGTCAGAGATGGCATTTGAACTCCTGCTGATAGTATTGGGGGAATTCTGCTTAGTCTCTGATCCTGATATCTCAACAGAGAAAAAATAGTCCAGCTGATTTCAGTTTATTTTGTTTTGCGGTAATTGGTAGGAATTATTCAATATTGTGTTCTGGCTAGGATTTGGCTTTGGACCGAACATTCTTATTTTCTTGGAGTGCTAATTTTCATTCAGGAAATTTTTTTCCACAAAGATGAAGAAATCTTCATCATTTTTGACTTGTCATTAGTAGCAATACTGATTTTTAAGGACATAACGCATGCAATATATGCTAATACAGGACAAAACTGAATTGTTATTAAAATTTTATGTCCAGTGACTTACATTGACTGTCCTTATCAGTGAAAACCATCATTTTATTGAAGATCTAGTCAGGAATATTGTATATACACAGGGACAAATATTTTTATAGCTTAATGTAAAAAATCAGAAACTGGGTGAGGACTAGCTGTTGATGTGGCTTTTGAGAACCAGAAGTTGATGTGGCTTCCTTTAGCCTTGTGAGCGTTTCTTTTTGGTAGTGAAATGACCAAGAAGACCATAGTGTTTCAGTAACACACAGTGAAGAACCGAACTACTGCTACCCATCGAGCTCATAGACATTATCTGCATTTGCTACATTGGGTGTTTACTTTTAAAAAAAAAAGAAAATAACATTAGGTTAATTACATTAGGTTAATTATTTTTTTTAATTCAAAATCTTCAATGACTGCAAAAAGGAAGAAGTCTGATGGCCAACTTGCCAAGAAACCTGAAATTAACAGAATTCATTTAACATCCTTACTAAGTGTACATAATTTTAAAAGCCTTCTATTCACAGTCAGGTCTCAGAATAATTCCATTAAGAAGGAAGAGGAGAATCATGCAACTGAAAGCTTACTTTCATAAGCATAAATAATTTCATGGTATTTTAGTTGTACATGAGTTACATGGGCCCCTGAGTTGTACGAGGCAATCAGTGGATCAGTCTATTCATGCAAGATTTGAATACAGAGCTGCAGTTCAGTGAAGAATGTGGGCTTAAAAGTAAGGAATTCAATTTTAAAGAAGAGATCTAGGATGTAAAATTCTCCCTTAAATACTTGCTTTTTGATAAGATTATTGCCAGTAGTTTAACATAAATTAAAGCTGGCAATAGGTATTATTTTGGTGTGGTTAGAATCCCCACTTCACGTATGTTGATGAATGTCCCTAGATCTAAGGATCATTATGAATATCTGTATATTTTTAAAAAATTCTTTCTATTGTTCATTTTAGGGACTTTTACCTTCTAACCTGCTGCACTGTTATTTTTAGAATTAGTCTGGAAAAAATTTTAGTTTTAATATTATGTGGAATTTAGCATCAGCCTAGATTTATTGTTAACGTTGTGTTACAGTGGTGACAGCAGCCTGGTGGTTTTTTCTGAGTCCTTTTTGAAACACATGGGTGACCAAGAGCTTCTGAAGAATTTTTTATTATATCATTGCCTGTGTATTTAGAATGATTACACTGTGATCTGGTGCAGAGTATTAAACAAAGTAACAGCTTGTCTTTTACATTCTTGAGTTAATCTCCAATTTTTATTGGCATTTATATATTTCATTGTTTATTTTATTAAGTGAAATCTGTTTCTTATATGTCCTGTGCAGAATGTGAAAGATGATGGGCAGCATGTATGGCGACTGAAACACTTTAACAAGCCTGCCTACTGTAATCTTTGTTTGAACATGCTAATCGGAGTAGGCAAGCAAGGTCTCTGCTGTTCTTGTGAGTATAAGCATTTTCGGTGTCTATTTGCATACATGTCTGTTCCTAGAAATGTTGCACTTGCTGCATAACAAAGAACTAGTAGCCTCCCAATACAAACCCATTGTCAGCATAATGGTGTCTCCCACTTTGTCTTCTCTGCTTGAGCCTCAAGTTTCCATTTTTAATTTTTCAGGATATGGGACTTTCAAAACTGTGTTTGAGGGAGTTTTCTGTATCATAACAGCTGTCAGTGTTAGTTCTTTTGGAGTCTGCCTCTTTTTTTTTTTTAACTTGACTACCATCTAAGTCCCATATTGTTTATTCAATTTTTGCACAGAAGTCATGTTTTGTTAATTAAGAAGTCAAAACACCGGTTTCCCAGAAATTAAGTTTGTGTAACGCTTCTTTAGTTTTGTATGCCTGCTTGGTTTGTGATTATAAATCTCAGTCTTGCCATCCTTTCACTTACTAACTGATGATAGATTTTAAGATGAAGGAACACAGAAAAAACACTGTGTCATATTTGACCTTTGTTAGACTATTAGATGCGGTTCAGTTCTTTGTCTTACATCTATGTATCTCCTAACAATCTGTATTTGACCAGCTTCGAACCTCTACAATGATAAACCAAATCTTGCCGAAATATACCTCGTCTCTATTTAAATGTTTCAAGAGATGGATGATCCATATCTTCTTTTGTGGTGTGTTCCAATGATTAATCATCTTTTTTTAACAAAGACCTATTTTCTGATTTGAATATGTCTGGTAGACTGTTCCAATGATTGGTTCGTGTTATGCCCTGCTCCGTTAGATTAATGAGATCTTCAGTATCCACTGTATTCTTCTCATGATGGTATCAAGTCACCTTTCATTGTTCTTTTTGATAAATTAATCAGTTTTTTAGCCTAACTTACTTTCTCTATTTTTGGTGTGAAAGATAGCCCATCACAGCTGATTAGGACCTTTTTGTCTGTACAGTGCTATTGATTTAATTTGAGATAAGTTTGAATGACTGAGGATTTGGGAATTGGCTATTTCTTTCTCCTCTGTGGACCACAGATCTCTTTAAAACATATTGCAGATGTAAATCCTCCATGTATGGGTTTCACATCATGTAGTTTTATTCACAGAACTATGGATTGAGAGACATACATTTATTAAAATCCAAACAAATAGATACTGCATAACTTCAGATGACAGTAACTGGAATATATATATAACTTTTAGATCTTGAAATGTTACTTTGTTTAATATTCTTTTATGTTAGACTTAATCCTTGTGAGGGAATGTAAGGCCTATATATGTTTGAAAGAAAAAAATCTATTGAGCAAATCATGTAGATTATCTTCTTCAGTAGTTATCAGAAATGTAAAATGCCCCCCAAAGACCAGCCTTACAAGAGCTGTAATTTTCTCTCTACTGTTATATACCTTTTTAAAACTTATTTGTTATTGTGGTTGGCATTTATTTGGTGAGAACAATGGTCCCAGGGTATCTGAAGAACATCCGCAGGGTCCTTTCAGTTATGTCATGCAAGAACGGGCATGAGACTACTTACAAAAACTACTTCCTTATCTTGCTAAGGTTCTTCTCCGATATATTTTCAAAGCATTGCTGTAGATTTCATTATTTGCATTTTAGATTGTGTGGGAGGAAAAAAAAAAAGGAAACTGCAGGGGGCCTCACCATCCCTCCATGGTCCAATCAACAATGTTACTCCCTGCAGTTTGTCTGATTAATGGCTGCGCCTCCCACTGGGTTTGTGTAATAGGTGCAAGCAAGGTGTTTAGAAGTACTTTGTGCTTAATTGCTCTCGAGGTCAAAAGCATGAGACATACACCATGCAGGGAGAAATTAATTCTCAGTTTTTAATAGTTGACTCTACTGAATGCAGGTACAAGATGTAGCATTACTTCCTCATCTAGGCACGGTTGTATAGTTGAAATCAGGAGAGCTTTGCATTGTACATTCACATTTTTATGTTTTCCAAATGCAGCTAGTGTGATCTGTACAGGCCTGGCCAGCAATGGTAGTTACCTACAACTGGTGTGGAGGGATTAGGAGAAAAATTTCTTCTCAGGAGGTGTATTTGGGAAAGTAAGAGTTAAAGCCAGGGTGGTTACTTGCAATGCATGAAGACAATTGCTATCCGAAAATGAACTAATCAGCCATTTAAGATTTATAAATCAATAGAAGGAACAATGTAAACTCATCGGCTTTTATTTTTGTGCTTGCCAGCTGCTGTCATGCCTATAGTTTGTAAAATATAGATTTCTTTCTACTAGCAAATGACACCAAACCATTTGGCAGTCATCAATTTGTCTTTAATATTTTTGTCATTTGGGAATTATTGTGAAAAAATATAGTGAGCTCTGATTTAATTAAGCATTTCCTGCTATGCAATGATAGTGCATTCTTGGATTTCTCGCTTACATAATATTTCCTGTTTTAATTGGCCTTTTGTATTCCATGGAAAAAGCAGTCTAGTTTGAGTTTTCATTGACTGATTGGATTGATTATATAGAGATGGCATGCTGGTAATGTTATTTGTTTCATGAAAATGTAGTCAGAAACACCAGTGCCTCAACATCTATTAATGTGTTTCTTTTTTTCAGTTTGCAAGTATACAGTCCATGAACGCTGTGTCTCAAGAGCTCCTGCGTCTTGCATCAAAACCTATGTGAAGTCCAAAAAGAATACTGATGTAAGTTTAGGGTAGCATTCACTTTGCCAGGTACCTGTTACTTTAGTAACCCCATGTATATCAACACTTTTCTTTTGCAGGTAATGCACCATTTCTGGGTAGAAGGAAATTGTCCAACAAAATGTGATAAGTGTCACAAAACTATAAAATGTTACCAAGGCTTGACTGGACTTCACTGTGTTTGGTGTCAGATCACAGTGAGTATACCATAGCAAAAGCTTTAGCACAGGTTAGAGAGACAAAAATCTGCATGTCTTTTTTATTGCTTTGTAATTCAAAAATTTGCAACCAGTTTTGTCATCAGGAATGGATAGTATGTATTTAAGAAATGATATATGCAGAATATTCATAGGAGTCCTTAATTGTTGCAACCAAATATGCTTAAAGCTGTAGTCTACTTTAAGACAATATAAAAAAGGAAATAAATCAGAGTTCCCAATCTACAATATAGAAATATTATAAAGGAGTTTTCACTACTGGGAAAAGTCAAGGTCACTACGACATTAAGGCAAAGTCCTAATTTGTGGTGTACTGACAGGCAAATGAAATTGAGGACATCTGATAGGATGCAGTGATTTCAAATGTCTGGGAATAACAGCAGAAACATTTTGATAATATACTAATCTGTGCACCAAGTCTAATATATACAACTTCTCTATACTCCTTATTCAGCAGGAACCGATAACTGGAACTAATGACATTCAAGGAACACTGCTTTTATAAGCGAGATCTTCATGCTAGAAGGAACAATGCCAGTATTTCTGTTTCTAGCTAGCGCAAGATTTAAATCTAAATGGGAAGAGGTTCACCCTTCTTATAGTGTTTCTGCTTTTTTGCTGATATTATTATTGTTATTGTTATGGAACACCAGTTGTTTGTTCAGTGTTCTAAATAATAGTACGAAATTGAGGCGTTACTTGATGTTTGTTTTCAGCATGCAAGTTTGGATGTTTTATGACATATTTTCTTTAACACAAGAGTACAAAATATGAAACATCATCAAAGAAAATAGATCCAGGACACTTTCAGTGATAAGCTGTTATGATTACTTAAAACTCAATATTTTAGAAGAAAGGAAGTATGTGGTCCAGATTGCTGTCAAAATTTGGATAATTTATGTAGAGAATGAAACACCCAATCCAAAATTTTTCCATGCAGATAATTAAATTTGGGCAATGGCTATCTGTGTTTAGGTAGATAAATAAGAGTGTTCCGCTCTAGATATAGTTGTGTTTACATTGGTATAATATGTGTATGTCATTCAAGAAATGCGTATTATGTAAGGCTCCCTCTTGAAGTCAAAGAAAGTTGCAAATTCCTTAGCTCCTCAGAAAACTTATTTCTCATTTGTTCATGTGAATCTGGACCAGATTTATAAAGATCTTTTACTTCTTGAAGATGCACAGCAAGATTTAGAGGACTTAGATAAGAACTGAGATTCATTGAGGAAATGCCAAGGAATGATTTGTCATTGAAATCACTGTGAAGGAAGAAGCTGAATTCTTTTGAAAATATCTTAGGTGCTTGTGTACATATTTAAAAATGGGCCTGTATTCTTTCAAAATGTTGGTGCAATTTTATTTCCATCAGTAATTTAAACATTTTAATTTTCTTTAAAAGTAATGTATTTTCAGAATAATTTTATTAATCGTTTTTATTTTTTATGGTTTAGTTATCAATCAGATGCATAAGTGAAAAATTAGTATTTTAAAACTTTTAAAATTTTAAATTTTTTAAAGTATTCTTAAAGTTTTTAAATTTCTAACAGATGCGTGATTTTTGAGTGAATATTCTGAAATTATGTAATGATTATCATGTCCTTCATACATTTTCAACGCCTTGTACACCACCACATTTAGGTTTTGTTGCTGATATATTTTTGTAATGTAAGAGGATGCTAGTTATTATGCAACTAATTCTGAGCCCCTTTCATGCATTTTAAATATCTTTCTTTCTTACAACTTAATAGGGTCACTTTTGTGTCAAATCACTGAATCAAATCCTGGATATTAGAGGTGTTTTTCACTAAGGGGGCTTGTTAGACTGAGTTCTCAGCCAGGCCCATGGTTCCCTCAGTGTATAGAGCAATCTCTAGTTCTCTACTGCAATCTTATAAAAGTTTTTTCTTAGCTTTCTCCACAGCATATACATTTTTTCATACTCTGCAGGCATCCTGTTGTGAGGGAGGTAATATTCTGAGGGAGGAAATATTCTAAAGGAGCTAGGTTTGGGATAAGGGAATTTTGGGGAAATGCATTTAAAATCTGCTAAAACATCTTCTTGTGAAGAGATGCATATCACTATATTTCATTGTGTCAAAGTGTTATTTTCCTTGAAGCTATGTATCTTCTGCCATTTCTGTTGTCTGCTATGTGCCAATTCTGTTGTCAAAGATCAGCAGAGACTAATAAGAAGATTAAGCTATTTTTTTCATAGATAAGTTTGCATGCCACAGAGTAGCAAAGCTGCTAATTACCACTGAATGTGTGAAGATACTTTTATTTGATGTAGCATGGCATGGTGTGCATTAATTATGGTACAAGTAGCCTTACAACTGAGGCAGAGAATTAGCATGACAAATGACTTAGATTACAGGGCTACCAAAATACCCTCACAATAATGCTTTAATACTCAGACTAAATTGGAAGTCGTTTCTGTTGCTAAGTAACTGCCTGAAAAGGTAACTTTGTAGTATAAATTAATACGGGCAAGTCTAATATTAGGTTCCATTCAGTTCAAAATTCAGGAATGTTATGTCAACATTAGCTGTACCAGATAACTTTATGAAGACCATATTACCAGTAAAGCCTATGCACATCAGCAACTGGTACAATTTTATTGTAATTTCAATGGAGTTCATACTGACAAATCATCTAAGGGAAGCTGAATCAGTCATTGGAAAAATGTGATTTACAGATACAGACATTGCACTACGGATTTTATAACAGCTATTGAACCTGTTGAATTAATACTGTATGTTACCTGCTGAACTAGTTAAATGACTTGTTAAATAAGATTTTTACTTCAAAATTTCTGATACTTATAATGCTGATTATTTTCCTTTAATACCAATATGCATATTTTCCCTGAAAGTAGAATATTCATCTATATGGGAAATGCATGTGTTACCTGAAGAACTTAATGCATGGTTTATTGAATCAATGCAGAAATAATAAACTTTCACTCAATTTCAAAATATAAAATTGTATTTTATTGTGGCTAGTCATATTGCGAAGTATACTGATTAAATATGAGTGCTTTGCATGAACTAGGCATGCAACTTTGCCTTTGTACTGTGTGACTGGATACAAATGTCGAAATATTCTGTTTAGAGACATTGGTATTGAATTAAATCTCAAGAACAACAAGAACTTTCGATTGCTAATACAAAATATTTCAATGAATATGTCATTATTTGTTGACATTTTGTGTTGATGTTATATACAAGTCTTTCTTCCGTCTTTTTATCAATATGGAAGTAAGTCAATGCTATTTCAATCAGCAGACCTGAGGATACTCTTTCCGTGTTTTTAGAGTAGAATTTTTCTTATTACTTTCAGGAAAACTGGGTGAACCTTAAGAATAAAATAGAAAAAGAGGAGTAATTCAGGATCAGAAGTCAATGGAAGCCTGAACTTTGATTCAATCAAGACCAAAATTTCCATAGTGTATCTTAAAGCTCTTAGATATCCCTACATTATTCTCTTATATTTCATATATATTTTCAAAGATATTGCAGCATCACAATTGAGTTGATAGTAACTTTGTCAGCTTCAGGTAAGAAGCAGAGTTATACCAATAATACCAAAGGATGCCCTGAAGTACCCCAGTTCGACCGCTAGTAGTAGAAGTTCCTGACTCAGTGCAAGAAGCTGTCTTCTGAAATGAAAGGTTTTATCAGCAATAACACCATGCTGATGTTGATGTACTGCTGTGCAATGTTCTCATTTTGTGTGCTGGACCCACATGTGCAATTTCCAAACTGGAAAATGCATTGATGCACTGTTCTTTGCTTCAATGTAAATTCATTGTGTTTGTAAATCCTTAGAGGCTTTCCACTGCAGTGTTTCATTTTCCTTGTGGTGCTCTAGTTATAATGAAATTAATTTAGGATATCTAAACTAACCCTATTCTAGGATGTCCATTTTCATAGATGGTAGTAGTAAGATATCTAAGTTGAATCTTCGTTTTGTGTCTTCCCTTAGTTGCATAACAAATGTGCTTCACACCTAAAACCTGAATGTGACTGTGGACCATTGAAGGACCATATTTTACCACCCACATCAATCTGCCCAGTAGTATTGGTGAGTTGTCCAAATGTTTATTTCAGATGTAATCCTCCGTCATGGGTAACGGCTAAAATGATGCTGGTGCTGGCCACCAGAGTATTTTTTAAATTCATAGAACTGTGTGAGCCTTAAACACAATGGGTAATCCTGGCTGATGAGTTTATAGGCACAAGTGTGCTTTATCCTCTGCATGCTGCATTTTTCTTCATATGAGAATGTACTTTCTGTAGAGCATATTATAACTGAAGCTGACTCAGGTTTTATCACTTACTCAGGCTGTACTTACCAGAAACTGTATAGGCAGAACACTTGTACATTTTACATCTTTTATAGATCCAACTTCCCAGAATAATGAAGTTATTCTTATGGACAGTTTTTGCTTGGGATGCATATTGTATATCTGCAATGCTGAGGTTTCTGATCTAAGCCGGAGGTTACCTAGAGTGATGACACTGGTCTTGCAGTAAGCTATGCATCAACATTATGGTATATTTTATTCTGCAGAAGTAGACAGTAAATTTCTCTTGTCCACAAAAACAATAACTCAGTTCAATGAAAATAAAAATGCATGCTATGTGTAGGTTGTACAGAAAAGAGATGAGTGGTTTATCATGAAAAAAAGAGCTTTGGAATTAACTTTCGTATTCATATATTAAACTGGATATTTTATGCTGGTGAAAGTCATAGCATCATCATATTCAGAACAGAACAGATATGTGTGGTCCTCTTCAAATATATTTCATAATAGGCGTAAGAAATTCTTGAACTTCAGGAAGAATGACTTATTGCAGAGAGGAAGAAGAAGGAACTGTGCCTTCTAATTTCAAACCTTTTTCTGATCATTAAAATTATATTCGTGTCTGTTGTAAATTACTTGTTTTCTGTTTAATCCTTTTAGCTGTTTGTTTACAAATCTGCTAAGGAATGGATGCTAGACTTTGGCCCTCTAGTTGACTAAACTAGGAATATTCCATTGCTCTCAGTGAAGATAAAGCAATGGAAATCTGGTTTTAATATCTATGAAGGTTTTTTTGCTATTTTTGAGAAGTCGTAGAGTAGTTTTGTAGTTTGTCTGTAGTAGTATTTTGATATTATGTGGACGTATTCTGAATAATAATTGTAAATTTTTTAAGTTTGTTGGATGATTACATTCTGCATTATATTATTTAATTTTCAGGATTTTAGACCATACTTTAAAATTTAACATGTTGAAGTTCTGATTTGTTATTGGACTGGTTTTGCTTTTTTGTTACTTATTTTGTGCTATTCTTATTAACTGAATAAAGCCTTAGCATGAAATTTCATCTGCAATTATATTTGTGTAACTCCATTTTCTTTTCAGGAGAGGAAGAGGTATAGAGGAATTAAGATTTTCATTCCACAATTGGAGTTTAGTTAAGTTATTTAGTGGATATATAAAACCACTCTAGAGTCAAATTGCCCTTGAATAGATTTGTTTTCTCTCCAAATTTTGAAGACATAAGCACAAGTATATATGTTTTCCTGTATCAGAGTCATGTTTCAGTACTACATACTAATAATGTAACATAAAAAATGTATTTCAGCACATTGTATGTGCTTAGGAATGGAAAGTATATTTTACTATGACCTGATGGGAACTTTATAATTTTGTAGTATATTTGTTCATCTAGTGGTTGCTTAAAAAAATGCATTAAAATCCTGAGCATACTTACAATACAAATAATACATCAGTGACCTAGCTAATAGGAGTTCCTCCTAGAAATGATTGATTACAATGTACACATTATTTATCATAGTAATTTTTTGATTAGTTTCTCCCATTTCCTGTTATGGGGATTCATTTTGAGAAACGTAGTTCTTCAGCGTATGTGAAACCATAACTCTTAGTAATAACAACAAAATCGGTGAATATATCCATGTCAAAATTGTCTAAAGATGCAATAGTAAGTGTGTGTGTTAATAGAATCATGCGTTCAGACATATCAAATCTAATATAATTGACAGTGGAAGGGTGTTTCATCTTGGACACATATTTGGCTCAATGATCAGCTGAGCGATAATATTGCAATGCTACATATATGTGAAATGCAAAGAAAAGCAGATAACTCTTCTCACACAACACTTTCTGTGTGAGGTTTATCCTTGAGTATTTTGAGGTACCGGAGAAGAATGTATCTCCTTCTCTCATAGAATAAATTGCAGGAGTTGTGGGAAAACAGAAAGTTGAAAAATCTTGTATCTTTGGTATCCAAAAAGTTTTGGCCCTCTCTTCCATCTGTAACTTTGAAAGTCTAGAGTTCTTCCAGAAAACTGTCAGAGTTAATCTCAGACCAAGAAGCTTTCTCATAAGTTTTCCTTCAAGAGTACAGATCCCATCCAATCTTTTCTCTTTTATGAACTAAGGACATTCATATTTTTATGTTTCTCATTCAGCATGTCTCATTTCTTCAGTTTTTGTGATGTGCAACTTCGACTCTTTCTGCAGAGATAAAGAGAATTTTTTCATAAATTGCATTTCATAGCACGCTGTATTATACCAGAGCTACCAAACTCATCTGTCAGCTGCAATTTGTGTTGTGGGTCCATATCCTCTCAGTTTTTCCATTTCCTAGGTATCCATTGACTTTCACAATGACTGCTGTACCTGTGAAGAAGAAATAACAAAACTACTCTTCCTGATTGTAATACCACAAAGGGTGAAATTTCTCTTCCCCTAAACATAACATAGCCGTATCAGCTCAGGTGACTGTTCTAAATTGCTTAATTACATTCTCTTTAGACACAAGAAACACTCCTCTAAAATGGAGTGAATGGCATGATCCTCTCATTCTGTCCCTTCTCTTAATGGCTGGAGAGAGAACCTAAATGCCTGCTCATCTGAAAGTTAGGTGGTTGGTCTAAGTTAAATAAGAGGGCTTGCGTCTACAAAACTGCACAAAACGGAACTTGTCAAATGTTATTCCCAAATATTCAAATTTCAGCTACATTCTCAGCTGAAAAAGAAACCACAGGGAAACTCACACAGTTGGTATTGTGTATGTTGTGAAAGCGTCACATTATCTGTCTAGATTAAATGCCTTGTAAAGATTTTTCATATCTCACTGAGAAACTTTTAAATGTTTTAATAAAATGTAGTCTGGCAACTTTAACACTAGTCCTTTTTTTACTTTTCTGTTTACTGTATATAAGACTTATTGTAAAGTGAAGTTTTTGTTCAAGTTAAATGAGTTTTGTTATAAACTGTGTGTGCAGATCTCAAGTGATAGTCTTTTAATAGATGTCAGATACACTTTAAAGTTGCTGTCTTTTATTTCAGTAACGTTTTAATTAATTCATACTGATTGGATAAATGTACATTGAGACTTGTTTCCTAATGAGGGCACATTTAGAGAAAAGGTTTTGCATCATTCTGATATCCTGTGGGTAATTATATTCTAATTATGTGGTGGGGGGAAAAGTCTATAACTCAACGCTGATGTTGTTCATTGGACCCAATTAATTACATGCACATAATGAAAGTTCATGATAAGGTTGACTGGCAGTGAGTTTAAAAATCTTTAACTCAATTGAATCCTAGCCTACCAAGAGTACAGAATTAGATCATAACCAGGTTAAAAACTGGGTATTGGAATGAGGTGAGTAAATAGTGAAGAAAAAAGATTGTTCTCATTATGACACTGCTTCTGTCCACCATCCCCTATATAAGACAGAAAAGAAAAAATGCTAACATACATTTTGACTTCTTTATTTCATACCTTCTTTTACTTTGCTCTGCTTATTGATGAACACATAAGATGTTCTAATTTGTATCAGTTTGTAGAAAAATAATTAGATTTTTCTGTTTCCCACCAAAATAGATATAGCCATAGGTAATGACTAATCAACCAATAAAAGCCTACTATTTAATAAATAAATATGTATTTCATAATACGTAATGATTTTGATTCTCCTGTCATAATGTGAATTTCACAATGAGTGATTTTTTAGTTAATTTCTAACATTGGTCTTGAAAACTATAATTAAAACTGTTAATCATGGAATAAAAAGAAAATTATGGAATAAATTGTGAAACATAAGGTACCCTGATTACTGTGTAAGCATTACAGTTATCACTGTCTCCATAGTAACCAGTTTATTTCAAAGGGGGAGGGTCTGGTATAATACTGAAGACAATAAGTGAAATAAATAAAATTTGAAATTGGATATGTTTCCTTGTGTTCAAATTTCAAATTAATGTTCAGCATTCTGGGACAAATTGGTCATCAGGATAAAAAGTTTGGAACAACTCACTTTTTTTTTCCTTTGTGAAAGAATTTGTCTTTTCTTTTGTATATAGAAGTCGCTTATAATTTTTTGCGATAACATAAATATAGATTATTAATATAGTTATATATAAAGTATATATAATTTTTATACATCATAGAATAAATTTGTTTATGTATGCCTAATCTAAAGAAGCATCATAAGTTGAATCCACATGACCTTTTGTTTTAAAATATAAATGGCTATATATTTTGGTGGAGGAAACAGATGTATCTCGCTTGTGTTTGGGTTGGTTTGGCATTTTATTGTACAAGAACATAAATATTTAACAATCATTGATTGATAACTAGTTCTGTTTAGGCATGTATAATTATACACACAGCAGATTACAGATGTTTTACGTAGGAAATGTGCCTTGTGCAACTACACGGTTATGATCTGTAGCTTCAGATTTTTGTGTAAATGTAGTAAGTGTGTCGAGATGCTGGCAAAAGTAATGCAGAATAAAGTTCCAAATATTGTACAAGAGTTTTCCCTGGCCATCTGTATTAGCTAATGGCTGTGTTATAATTCCAACTTAGTTCAATATATATTTTTTCAATGTCTGATAACATGTATTACTAATACCATTTTCCTGTGGCATAGGTGCATGTTACTCACATAGGAAAGCAGAGATATATAGAGAAAAATGGAATTAGCAGTTGCTTGTTGAAAAACAAGCTTTCTTAATCCCTTTTCCAGTTTTTAATCCTTAAATTATTCTTGTTTTTATTGTAGTAGAGATCGATTTTAGCTCAGTTGAATCCAAGCTCAGCATCAAGTGCAGAAAGTCAGTGCAGTGTGTAAGCATCTTTATGAATATCTTGATCCTTTGAAGTTGAGTACTAGCCTTATTCTGAGTTTCTGAACAAAGATACTACAAAAAACCCCAGTTATTTAAATATATATTCTTCTGTGGGAGGGAAATTGAAGAATATGTTGATTATTAAGTAATGGCATAGTAATTGAAACACATTTAAAGAACAAAACGCAACACTTCTTTTCCTTTTCTGTGGCGTATCATATTGTAGATTCAGCTCTCTGAGAATCTAAACCAGATTTGAAATATAATGGTGTGCTTATCTACACTAAGAGATTTTTCATTTCTTTGAAGTGAGAAGGAAATTAATAATTGCCCTGGAGGAAAATGTATCTTCCTAACTAATTATCTGTTCAGCAAATACAGTTCAATGTTAAAATAATAAGATGCTGATAAACTCAAATGGCAGCCATTCAATCATTTTAAGTTATATCTAGTTGCCTGCCCACAACCCCTCACTACTGTCTGTCCCTAAGTTTATTCCTTACATATTTTCCCATGGGAGTTCAACATGGTTTTATTTTAAAAGTTCTTTTCCAAATTTTTTGTCTTTGATGAAAGGTGTATATAATTGCCCTCTATAGCACAAGTTCATTTTCGGTTGCAAATTAGAGAGTTTTGGGCTCTCCTGTTCTTGCATGCATGCAAGACATAAGGCAAGTTATCGTCAGCCATCTAAATTAACTAAGGCCAACATGCTAAATGAGAAACACTTGATTGTGATTTTGATATATACTTCTTTTCATATTTATTAAAACATGTTCAAGTAAAACAAAGTATATATTTATAAAGCTATTATGTAGCAGTTCCTTGTTCAGAAGTCTTGGGGTCATCTATTTTGATAGATATTCTTAATTGACATTGTCTCCATTCCGGCTTTTTCTTTTTCCACGTATTTTGGCTACTAGTATTATGGGTGACAAAATACCTCCTTCTAATTGACATAATGTGATTTTTTTTTTATCTTTTTCTTAGCTGCAAATGTTTCTATCAAGACAGCTCTCAGATAAATTAGAATCTTTAACTTTCCTTTTAGTATGGACATGTACATACTTTTGCTAGCAAATTGGTCAGTAATCTTGTCCAGAGGATGACTTTTAGCTTCGACCCCTGGATGTTGTCCTGGGTATTGTGCTACACCACTGTGAGATTGATGTGGTGTCCTATATTTGGGCCTTCTGTGTGCACAGGGTTAGAACTGGAAATATAGAGAAAATTTTAGAAAGTAAAATTTCAAAATATTTTAGCACATCTAAATCATAGTTAATTGGATGTGATAGCTATGAGATCTGATATGTAATAGATATGATATCTAATAGCTCCCCAGGGTCTTTTGGTAGTGGTGGTGGGTTTTTTTGCAGTTTTCAGATTGTCTAAATCTTTGATTCTTTTTGATTATTGTGTAACTATGGACAGAAATTGCATGGAATGGAATTTTTGTAAGCAGTGTCTTGAATTCCACATACATTTACAATGTAGGGTACCCTTTCTGTTGTTTCTTTGCATATTAAAGCACAGTTTTTACATCCCTTGGAGATTCCCATGTCATTAAAATAGCTCTAAGTAATTATGAAACAACCTTCCTCCAAGTTCCTTAAAAAAACCTGAAAGCATCAGTTTGTTATTCATCGCATATTTAAACTTCCATGGCCTTCATCTTGCAAACATTTGAGGGTACCTTTACACAGTATTCCATACATTCCATCTGATCTTCTGTGATCAGAATCCCCTGATCAATATCTTTCTAGTTCAAGTTTCAAAGTTCTAAAATAACATTTTTTAAATAACTGTTTCTGTTTATGTGTATTAATGCAGAACTTGGCTGTCTCCCCATGCACCCCCATCCCCATGTTAGGTTTTAGTGTCTCTGCCTCATTCGAAGGTGTGTAGTACAAAAGCAGTAACCCTCATACAGAAGTAATCGCGACTTTTCAGTAGTTACTTGAGAAACTGTGTAATGGTATTACCCATTCATTAATGGCTTTACAAAGCTATTTAATGTATAAAAAATGAAGTTTAATGTATAAAATAAATTGTTTTAAGTAATCTCATCTGTGTATGAAATAATCCAGAAAAATAGATTTGCACTTACTGATTAAGAAACAAGGTTATTAAGATTGATTAAGAGACAATTTTTGCTGCATTGGTACTGTGTCAGCAATTAAAATGTAAAGAAGTAACTATTTAATAAGCTGTTACTACTCATCTGTTTTCTTATTAAAGCTATTGTAGAGTATGATATTTCTAGCTATTACTGTTTTGTGTGAAGGAAAAGGCTGTACCTCTGTATAATAAAGAGTAGAAATATTTTTTGAGGATATATGTGGTATAGCTTGTCAACTGTAATAGAAGAGAGCTTTTTAAGTAAGATTCCTCTCTTTCAATGAGGATTCAAAGGCTTGGAAGGTCGAATAAAAAGTACACTCCCCAGGTATCAAGTATCTCTTTTTACTATTCAAATGAATAAGGGCCTCAAGTTTTCTAAAACTTTTAGCTGGTGATAAAATGATCCTACAGATACTTCTCAGAATATAAGTTATATAGTATGACAGCCAAAACATTGGGGGAGTACAATTGTGCAAATGTTTAAAAAAGCACTGTGTACATTTGTTGTTAAGTACAACTGCTGCAGGTAATGTTCCTCGTGAGTGCTTTCTCCATGTCCCTTCCTGTTTCAGCTGTTCAGTGCTGCAGCCTAACATTCTCTTTTTCCAACAGACGCTACCTGCTTTAGGAGGTTTGCTCCCTGAGGTGCGTAACGGGAGGCATCCACACAAGAGTACTAATGGATCGTGATAATGTACATTTGCTTTGCTATGAAGTGCATTTTGGGGCTGAACTAAAAATCTAGACATGCTATTCTGTGTTAATGTTTGGAAGGCCCTGTTTTACTTATCAATTCTTTTTTCTTATTTGGATGAATAAGGGATAGATGCAATTGAGTAGTTCTTATCTGACAGTGATCTCTCTGGAGCTATACTGAATGGTAGAAACTCCAGTTAATGAACGTTGACCTCAAAGTGGGAATTGAAGGGGAGAAAAAATAAGGCATGAGAGGTGCAAAAATGGGAGGAAAAAAAATTTGTTGTGGTAAGTACTGTTTTGAAAAGCTTATGCTCTGACACATACCAAAAGAACAGAACAGCTTGATTTTTTTGAGCCATCAAAATGTACAATAGCTTTTCAAATGCTGTATTCAGTATCTCTATCAACCTCATGCATGTCCACTAAACAAAGTGGTTCACAGAGACATTAATCATTTTGTATGCTTTAATTAACAAGATATTAAATACAGCGCAACTGTTGTAGAAACATTGTCTAGAAAAACAAATTTTTGTGTTTTGTAAAACCTCTTACTCAATGCATGTCAATTTTTTCTTAGCTTTGCTAGAATTTGTAGGCTATTTTCCACAGATGATTTTATTAAACTGTTATTACCTCATTTAAAAATTACAGTTTAGTTCCTGACACTCTCTGAGAGCTTAATAGTGTTATAGTAATATTATAGTTCCTGAAAGTAAGTTATTTAGTAATTAGAAAGCCAGCTTTCTATTTCATGTATAAAACAAAGTACCCGTGCAAGAATATTTAAAACATATTTTTAAATTAAATAGTAAATCTTTTTGAGTTCCGTTAGTAAATTCATTCAGTTGAGTTAAGATATATATTATTATATTATTTCATGCAGACTGTAAGTCTGACCTGCACTAGTATGACACAAATTTAGAATTATAGGGTATATAACTCTAGTAAATCTAGGATCTCCTATCAGCTTCTTCAGAAATGTTTCAGAGAGTGCCATTCATACATGTGGTAACACGTACCATGGTACCATATGCGTGTGAGATGGATGATGTGAGACAATGTATTTGTACTTTCTTCAAAAATAATCATTGAAGGAAGTGGACTTTCAATGATAATGAGGTCAGGTATCCATTTATTTTTTTTTAATTCTCTAGACAGTTCTGTGTCATGGGCATACTTTTTCCTTTATATCATATGAGGTGTATTGCCTAATCTTGTGTAGCCACTGCTGAGCAGAAGCTGTCTTTTTTCATTGGTCAAGCAATTATTTTACTTACAGGACAGGTAATACAAATTGGAGAAGGAGTGTTGCTGTTGCAGCAGTCATAGAGCCAAGGTCAGCCGAGGGTATTTACTGCTCTATGTATCATGCTGGAACAAAAAAACCCAATATCCAAAATTTTGCTTGATGTAATTGTTACTGCATTTTTCTTGTAAGTGATTGATGACAGCAGGTTTTGGCACATCCTATATGTAAAGACAGTTCTCAGCAGTGTATAAATACTTTTCCTCTAAGTAATAGCGTGCTATATGCAAGAAGATTTTTAGTGCCACACTTTATAAGTAGGCCTCTTTTGAACAGTCTTTTTATAACCCCTCTAAATGCACATTCTCAGTGTGCTAGATCTGTTCCTGTTACCTTGTTCTTTGAGCTATTGCAAATAAGTTATTTAGCTTAACATTTTTTTTAGACTTTTTAAAATTTTCTCTCTCTGTTTTTTTGTTAGAAATAAGGGGGTTTTACTAGCTGTGTGTCTGCATTACTGAAATCTGATTTGATTATGTGAAGAAGTTATAATATGAAAAAGCCTGATTTGGCTATAATATGAAATACTGTTTAACATAGTATGCTTACTTTTTTAAAATGTAGTGACTTTTAAGGGTAGTTATTTGCAAAGTTGTTTAAAAACCAATAGCTGCTTCTTATATATGTAATGAAATATGAAGCTCCCTTCATAGGGAAGTTTCTTCCTCACTGTCCTTGTCACTAACCAATAGCATTGTGCATTAATGTTTTATGTTAGTTCACAAAATTTATTCTGTTTGTTTGCATCATCCTGGTCCTAGTTTCTAAAAATTTTCAAATAAATGCGTGCAGAGTTGGTGATTTCTTATGCAGTGATGTAGACAGTTGTTTGTCTATGTTTTGAAGGTTAGGGCTGAGATTAATAGCTCTAATTTCTTTTTAAAGCAATGGATAGTGTAGTCTAGACTCTTGGACCTCCTTTTGATCAGGTTACTCAAAGCATGTAAGAGCTCAGTTGTCTAACCTCTTTAGGAATCTCACTCCAGACGGGAAATAGTGTAGACTCTCCTGTATTTTATTCTGTAGTATATGGTAATTAGTCCTTTTACAGGAAGTGTGATCAGATTGCCACAGTTCCACAAAGCACTTGGCTACCCGGTCTGGGATGATTTGGGCCACTGTCTGCATCAGGACTAGATTGAGGCTGTGTCAAGCTTCCAAATTGAAGGAAAATAGGGGTGGTATAAAAACATTGATGAACCACATCTGTGTTAAAAAGCACTGTAATAAGCTGGGAGGTTTTCCTTTCCTGCCAGAGAATGTGTGTCAATGTTTGTTACCAGTTTAAACTGCTCCAGAAAGTGTGGCATGGATTAATTGCTAGTGCAATCCCTAAGGCTTTACCAGAGGTAGCACAGAGATGAGTTTGGCCTGGTATAGAACGTAAATGGTAACATTTAATGAACTGCTTACTGAGTGCAGTTGCAGGGGGTGCAACAGTGTCCTTCATGCCCCTTTCTAGTGCAGCAGCTTTGTGCCAGCCCATTCCCCTGACAAGTTGAAAGCCTCCTTGCACTTTAGAAGTGAGGAAAGTGACTGGGATGCAGTTGGGATTGGGGATTTCTATTTGATAAACATCTGCTATCTTAATTTATGGTGCATTTTTGGACAACCTAAGAGGACATGCTGGGTGCAGTTTATAAATAGGATAAATGAGATACAAAGAGCAAGGACTTTTTTTTTTCATTCATAGTTCACTGAAATGACCTGACAACCGCTGTGATTACAGCTTCTGAGCTTTCCTCTTTCAGATAACCATCTGATTGTGCTGTTTATTAGCGTCAAAACTTGCCGGCGGCTTAGTGTCTGGTGTAGATTCTGGTTTCTTCAATATGATACAAAATTCATATTTTATAAAAAGCCATTCAGCCAATTAATTATGGTACATTTAGGACAGGTGTATTTTGAGAAAGTAGTAAAGTACTTTTGTAGCATCCAACCTTTGCTAGCAGTTAGGATGAAATTTTGATAAATTACTGATCTCTTATTGATGTACTTGTTAAACAATCAAGTGTATTGAATGGTCGGCTTTCAAGTTTCAGAATGACATCTTGGCAATGTCAGATTATCTTTTCACGTCATTGCATTAATTTGTGTTGTGATTGCACACTTTTCATTTATCTATTGCCTAGTCATTATGGAATGTCCAGGCACATAGATGTTATATGAAGTGACCAGACATTATGTAATAATTTGACTGAGATCTCATTTTCATTAAAGCAGAATCTGACATTGCTCTCTAGTCAATAAAAACAGCTTTGTGGACACACAGTCTCAGTTATGGTTGTATAGGATTATATAATGTGTTAAAATCTTCTGTTTTCTCATTTTCTCTTCATTTTTCAAGGAAAGACAGGCGACAGTGAAAAAGGAAAAGAGTTGCCCCCAGCAAATGAACAAACTGGCAGAACGAAACAAAATGCAAAGAGCAAATTCTGTCACCGTAGATGGACAAGGTCTTCAGGTGTGATTATTGTTATTTTAATTTTAAGGAGATACTTGTATGTATGAAAACAATGATAGAGTGAACAATATTTAAGATGAAATGTTTCCAATACGCTCACTCTTCTAATATTTCACTTCTACATTTAAAAATAAAATAGGTAAATTCTTCCGTCTGTACAGGAATGTTGCTGTGCACTTTGCTTCTCATATGACTGATAGGATTTCCTAAGACATTAAGAGGAAGGGAAAACTAGCTCTAAAACACTTGTGCTGTGCAGTGAAGCTGGGTTCAATTGTTTTAGTATCTGTCAAACAGCATTGTGTGAATTTACATTATCAATCTGAGCCTATGTCTTGATAATTATTCACTATTCTTATTTGGGTCTGTTAATTAATGGATGGAGTAAGTGTTACTTCTCCAGATATTTTTCAAGTAGGATATTAAGAGTGGAGAGAAGCAAGGTAGTTTCAGTAATAGTAATATCTAGAATAAAAATTGATTTTTTTTTTCTACTTGAAAGAAAAATATTGTGTGTCTGATGAGCTAATGTTATTTTAGGGTGGTTACTTCAAGACATGCCAGAAGTTCTACCTGAACTGCTTTACTTCTTTTCCTTGAGATACAAGTAGTTTTGAGTAAAGTCAATGTTCACATGTATGATACTGCTTCTTTATTTCCTCAAGAGTTAAATGTTCATAATAATAACAATGTGATAATCATTTAATATACATAGTTGACTGTTCTCTGTATCTTTTGATGTGTTATAATTGAAGTTCACTAAAATGTAAAAGATTCCATTACCATATATCAAATGCTGTACACCACAGATTTTATGATATATATACCTTATTGTGTCAGGATTGAAAAGTTTATGTTATTGTTTCATTGTTTTAGGTTAGTGAAGCATTCTTGTTATGACAACCTGAAGAAAAGGGAAAAAAAACCACAAGCAACAAAAAAAGAAAAAAAATGCAAACCCTAAAACCTCTGCAGTCACGTGGCTGTTCCATTGGTGGTCTAGTAGGATATTACTGCAATCATTATTTGTGAATTTCAAGGCTCTTGTCCTATACTTGACAATCTCACAGGCTGCATTTGCTACCCAGATTGTCTGTGACAGAGCAGACAGCAAAAAGCCCAGTGTGTTCGTTGACAGTAAGCACAAGTTCTGTCTAATCAGTCACAGTGTGACTAATAAACCAGTGTTAAAGGAAGCATACAGAGTTTTC
Organism: Dromococcyx pavoninus; assembly: GCA_033558185.1. NCBI lineage: Eukaryota > Metazoa > Chordata > Aves > Cuculiformes > Neomorphidae > Dromococcyx > Dromococcyx pavoninus. Next base: position 830,009 of record JAUMJL010000104.1, on the reverse strand, counting down.
TAATTTTTGGGTAATATCCATGCAATTCCCGTGAGCCCGACTGTTCTAGATAGAGGAGCATCTTTGGCACTTGGTTTTGGTAGCAGCACCACATGTCATTATGGATTTTGCTTTTATTCCAGCCATTAGATTGCTTATGCTTCCAGTGTATTTTCAGGTATTTTTCAAGTCTCTGTTTCCCACTCATGCAATACAGTGCCTGGAATATAGTAGCTGATCTGTTCAAGATAGAACTCCTGGCACCACTGACTCTTTCATACACAAGTTTAAGTTATTAAAATTTCTGCTTTCGGGTAATTAGGGCATAAAATTTTCTCTAAGTTCATTAGTATGATCTAAAACTTATGTTCTGTCTTCTCTTTCCATAATTAATACAAAGCTTAGAATTTGTCATTGCTTTTGTTATCTTTATTATCACTTGAGAAGGAGAAAAAGAAAGAGTGAGGACTAAGTAAAATAATTACTGAATGCTTTTGAGGTGTGTTCTGAAGTGCTCAGTTTGTTCTGTAATGCCACATCTGTAATGTAATGCATGATGTAACACAGGTAATCACAGTGATAACATTCAAAGTAATTTTGCAGTGATAGCGCTAATTTAGTGATTATATTATAGTCTTTGTTTTTCTCTGTTGGAAAAAATCAGGAATCCATCTTAGCACCAACTATTACATTTTGATTGGTATCAATAACAATGACCTGATCTTTGTGAAGGCTGAGCAGATCTTGAATGATACAATAGTGAAAGGCTGAGATCAATGAGACTGTTCTTTTTTTTTTCACTCACAGATTGTATAATTTTGGACCTATTTCCACAAAGATGTGGGTGTCCATAAATATAACTAGTAATTAATGTTAGTATTTTGCCTAAAGACAGTCTGGAGCAAAACTGTTTCTCTAGCTGATCGACGTATACTGCTCTAATTCTCCCATATCTGTCCAAAGCATGCTACTCTAATGCTAATACTCTGATTTTGCTGGCGTGGCCTGATTGTAACAAGATCTTCAGTGAACAAGAAAAGGATTTTTGTGACTCTCTTTGAAACCTTTTTATATTCAGAAAACTTGATCGTTATGTTAATTGCATTTGTTGCCCAAGATAACATCAAAGATAGATACCCAGCAAATCTTCATACTACTCTTGTTAGACCTCTGTTTTCCATACAGGAGAAGCAATGTATAATTGGTCTGCTAGTTTTTTTTTTCTCTTATATCACTTGTCTTATAACTTATTGGAGGTTGCCTTTAAATCATGCTAACTTAAGGCCTGAAAATGTTCACCAATTTACTCTAAATCTTTAGTTTCATTTTTTATTATATAGAAAGGTCTACGTTATCCAGAAAAGTAATTTGGAAAAGCTGTAGTGATGAAGAGACCTTATTTTGGAATTGAGTGGAACACAAACTGGTTATTAGATTTATTTGATGGTACTAAGCCTTCTTGTAATGATGTTTTGAAATAAAAGATTTGAAATAAAAATAAGTTCATAATTTAGCTTTTCTTGAGAAACGTATCAACACTAAACCTTCCTTCCTTCAGAAAGCAGTGAGCTGATAACTTAGTGGCAGTGGAGTTCTGCACAAGTTAAAGACAATTAATCATAGTTAAGCACATTCATCTTACTTCTTTCTAGCTAACCAGCATAATGATCAGGATTATTATTTCTAATTAGAGGAAGTAATAGATCATGTATAACCTTAGGATGAGTCTCATTAATTAACCTGTGTCCTCAGGGATTTCAGTAGGTAGTCCATCTCTGTCACAATGAGGACCATTGGTTTACACTTAGTTCACAGGAACAAACATCATGGGAATTGGCTAAATAACTAAAATTGATTAAAACAGTAGATAAAAATTAAATATATGACAAACTTCACTATATCCTGCACTTTGATATATATTTCAACATACAGCACTTCACTGTAACAACATACTGTGCTAGAATGTGATACCGAGTTGGTTTTATGGTAGGTTTAATTCCACTGAATTTGCTGCAGTTTTTCTTTATTTATTGTATATATTAGGACAGATTTGTATTAATTGTTTGTGAAGCTATGAATGGTGTTGGCACACTAGTGCCAAACATTTCCTAGTAGAAGAAAAGTTCTATTAGATGCCTATAGGATTATATGCCTATGTTTATAGGATGTCTGTAAGATTTTTTAGCTATCATGTTTCTTGGGTTGTGCCTTAAATCAGCTGAAAAGATTTTGTTATTTTAGGAATTATGAATAAGGATTTGGAGTAAGAGCTTTCGGTGTATCATTTTGGAACAGAGACAGTATAAGCTTCATCTCCGAAGTTGTTAGTGTATGACTTTGGAGTTATTGACTTTGGACTCAATATGCTTTTACACATTCTAGAATTGATATATATTTAGAAGTGAAAGTTTTAAATATGAATAGTATAGCTTTATGGTTTAGAAACAAGGTATTAGAGAGAGATCATCTGATGTAGTTTGTGTTCTTCAAGTCTATGGAGCAAAGGTAGTGAACATGCACACCTTACAGTATCTGAAACGCAGACTAACACTGCTGCTTAGAAGGAATGGGTTAGTTTGCAAAGCTAAACATTAATGTGAAGGTGTAAAATTTCCCATGCGCAAAAGAGTTAAAAAACATGGTAGGAGTCATTCTTTCCTTGAGTATATCCTCCTCTCCATTCTTTTCTGTAGGCTTACCCTTTTTCTATGTTTCCTTCTATATTTTTTTTTAATTTTCCAGCTTTTTAAGGTGTTCAGAAGAACTCATTACTGTTATGGTTGTTACATTTTAAAAGGTGTGTGATTTCGTATCACATCAAATATTACAGGTTTCTGTAATTTAAATAAAATTTCATCTAGCTATGTTTCACCTTTATAGTACAGTGTCATTTCTTACATCAAAATACACTTTCTTTGTACCTTTTTCCATAGGAAGTAATTCTACTGTCATAATAAGTCATGCTTTTCTTACATTTAAAGTTTTGTTCTCTATTGATGAATGTAACCTATATATATATCAACATTTCAATGGAATTATAGGTTAAAATGGCATCACAGCTGTAAGACAGATAGCTAGCATAAAAAAAAAGCCACAAGCCACTTGCAATTTCTGACAAATTAATGAAGTGAGGATTATTGCAAACTATCGAATTGCTTCCAGCTGGATTACATAGCATAACATAGAGTTTGCATTAAGCTTTTTGTTTTCTATCTACTATAGGAAAAAAATGAATGCAACACACGGCATTAATGAGTGGCTGTGTTATTCCCTTCTTTTAGATCACTCCAGTTCCAGGCACTCATCCACTTTTAGTTTTTGTCAATCCTAAAAGTGGTGGGAAACAAGGAGAAAGGTAAAGTATATTTTATCTTTTTTTTTTTTCCTATTTCTGATCTCTATGATATGTTTAAAAACGCATACTAAAAGTTCATATATGAAAATAAATCCAGTGTTTTATACTCTTATGCCTCACATTTGAACATCTCATTGCCCTGGTTAGAAGAGGTATGTACTAGTGTATGGTTATAAATTCTGTAGTTAAAAACCAGGATGGGTTCTATACAAAAGTTTCACAGCAGAAAAAGTAGCTATGTTCTGTGTATGGTTTTGTGTGATTTGCACAGAAGTGGAAGTTGCTATATTCTGCATTGCAACTTTGAAGTTGTAACAGTTTTCTTTTAATGTCTGTAATAATTATGCAGACGGGCCAATAATTTAAATTGGAAACAGTATACCATTTTTTGATATATCACTTGGCTATCAAAGATTTAGTGAGTAGACTCTCCATCCTCTCTTAGAAAGAAACCTTTTGATTTCTGTAGATAGAAAACATTCTAATAATCTAGTTAAACTTTTAAAGTCTAATCACAGAAACTTTAATGCTTCTTTTTATATATGTCAGTAATTACGTATTGATTTAAAATCAAAATGCCTGTTTGTTTAAATGTTAGTGCATCAGAGGCATGATAAAACAGAGGGAAGGAGAAATTTTCTTCTACTCTGTCCATCAAACTCAGGCAAAAATGCTGAAGTAGTTACCCCTTGAGCAGGTTTTTCAGAGTGTCCATCAGACAAGTGCTAACAATATGGCCATTTTTTATCATCACGTAAATCCCCTAAGTTTTATAGCCTAGCTTACCAGGTCAGTGCTGTAATTTATCTTTCAAGTCTTGAAAATGATCTTTTGGCCAAGATCAGGCTGAAGATGACACCTATCGATACAGGATGATGTGGATACCCAGAAGCACAGAAGGAGGGATCCAGTGTGATTCTAAAGCTTGGAACCAAGCAAGTAAACTGCAAGCGGGTTAGCTTTCCCTGCTTCTTCCTCACTGCCTCTGTTAGATGACTTCTTTCAAACAATGTTGTAGTGTGAGGTAACCCTGGTCTTCTGTGCAGCCTGCAGCATTGTGGAAGGTAATGCACTAGGACTCAGCTTGACATTTTTGTAGTTCCAATATCAAAAGAGTCGATCAGGGATCCAGTCTGGAATTATGTAGGTGAGAGGCAGGTTAGAGAGCTGCACTTACATAGTTAGTTATAACCTAGAAACAATTTAATGAAATGCAGTCGTACAGCTTTCTGTTCCCAGCTCGTAATTGGTCTCAAGCGTTACTATCTGAATGGGCTCAACGCACAAGGGACGTCATTTAATGTTAGATACTCTCCAGAGTAAAAGCAAGTTTAGAATTTGATCTGCTTCCCAAGCTTCTATTCCCATTCACACATATTGCAGTCTGACACTTCTCAGTTTATGTTAATGCAACTGTTACTGAGGCCAAGCAAATCATGGGAAAGATTTGAATTTTAAAAATTAATGCCTTATGCACAAACACGATTATGTACAAGTGTCATTACACAATGAAGTGTTTAGGATGAGGGCAGCCACCAGCATCTGAGTATAGTGAAGTATGAGAACCTCTTAAATTGTCTTTAATACCACACAAAAAATGTTAAATTGCATACTAATGTCTCAAGGTTGCACTCAATATTTCTGTGTTAGGAGGAGCACATCAAAAGGTCAACTGCATAGTCATGTAGACATATCTCAAGTCATTTAGCAGCAGGAAATAATATCTCATGCTTAGATCTAAAACTAGATTCAAAAAGGTTAAAAAAAGTCCACATATGGACTATTTGATGAGAAGGAGATTGCCCTCTGCCTTTTAGATGTTAATGTTTCATATGAATACAAGTAACATAATAGAATTATAAAATAAGAATTTTAAGAATGCGTTTTAGCTTAAAGATTTAATCTAAGGGATGAAAGCAGTTTCAGTTAGCAATAATATTTAACTTCTTTACTTTTCCTTGGCTTTTAGCTGGCTGCTCTACAGTCATTAACCAGAAAGAAAAGAATCCCATATTTCTTGCCCACCCTCCACCTTTGTGGCAGTTATATGTTGTGAAAAGTAAAATCACACGACGTTTGAAGACATAAATAGCTTTGCAAAATGCCCAGTTATGGTGATTCAGGTCAGGCTTTTTGATTACAGTGATTTTGTAATCTGGTCGGGTATTGAGACGCTAGGAGTAGAGGTTTGGCTGTAACAAAAGTAAAATTTCCACATCAGTTCTGGGCTGGGGGGGGAGGGGTGGGAAGAATCCACAAGCTCTTGATTTTTGTAGATGAGAATTTCATTATCTCGACTCATTCAGATTAAGGTGATCTTATACTGAAAGCTATTCTTCAGTCTTAGGATTTTCTGTACTTGAGAGATCACGATGAATGAAGTTATGATTTCTAATTGACTTTCATTGAGCACAGAAAGGTCATTGCAGATCCTGTCAAGACTCCAGTGTTCCCACAGTTCCCCGTATGAGATTTTATACCTTGCCATATGGTAACCAAGCCCATTTAATTGCCCTTAGACTTAGAGACTGTATGCATCCATCTGACAACCAGTTGAATAAATGCACTCTCCCAATAATACTCTGTCATTTTCTTTTGTATTTTCCTTTTTTTTTCCAAATCTCTGAAATGCAAAGGAAAAGAATTGAGAATCACTTTAAGATAAAAACACTTAGGTGGTTTAGTTTTCGGTTTTGATATTAGAACAGAGGGATAATGGGAGACAAATGGATATAGAGAAAAAGTGCATTCAGAGAACAAAAATACTTTTTCTCCAACTATATCTTAATTATGTTATGAACTTCAGATATAATTGCAAAATAAAGGACTATGGAAATAGCCCGGTTATACTTTCTTCTCAATGGAGAGATTAATATTGCCCATCACCTGAAAGTAACAAAATAGAACTAAAGGTGATGAGTTTAAGCCTTTCACACACCAAAAAAAAAATAAATTAAATAAATGTGAGATTGGACAGGAGTTAAGCAAACCCAGTCAGGTGTCTTCCTTGGGCTATATCACACTGTAACATGTTTTCAGTGATGGTGCATATATTAGACAGGTGTGGTTAATTTAATCAGAAAAAATTGCAGTGCATCCATTTCATACTACAGCAAGCAGTACTGTGTGTCGTTGTTTAAGATCTGACTAATCGAAACAACAGCTATAAATTATCTGCAAATATAATGTATATTTTTAGTACGTTATTGAAAAAATAGTTTCTTTCAATGGGAAGAATATACAGCAAGCATGTAGTGATTCTAAAGACTCTTACTGTTAAAGGTAATGCATCTCACATAGGAGTCCTTCTAAATCATGATGTTGTTTTGCCATACTCATTACTTTGTTTTCCACTTCCTCATTTTCCAATTTATTTGCCTGACCAGCAAGTGAGTTCAAACAATTGTTTCCTTGACAAATGTGCGGTTGGATGCACTGGAGATCAGCTTCTGTACACTGATGTTTCCTGCTGACTCCACGTTCAGTGTCTGTGCAGTACAGGTTGATGATATCTTTGACCTTTGTTGCTTTCAAATAACTTTGGTTCAAATAGCTCTTCCCTCCTACTCTCTGATTAATATGACTTTATAAGCTTTCATTTAGCATTGAGAAAAAATGTAGAAGCTGTTTCAAATGTTGTATGTCTAGGAGAGAAGATAACTAGCATTCTTTTACTTTTGGGGAGGAGTCCTTGGCTTCTTTCTTCTCTGCCATTAGGGTTAAATTAAGCCTGTACTGACCACATCTTGAACGGCCACTCCCCAGATGTCTGAAGATGCATCCCCCTGTTGACACAAGACACTAATATGGCCAGCTTCTTTCCCAGTATAGTCAACTTTACTGCCAGTTTTGACTTGTCACTGGGTTTCTGTCTGCCTATTTCTTTTCTTTCTCTAAAGGAATTGATCTTGTGACTTCAGAAGATAGCTCAGTCTAACTCAGCCAAGGGTACGCTCAAGTATTTTCTTCAGCAGCAGAGCTGTTCTAAGATGATCCCAGCCCTCTTGGCTGCTCCTGATATAATTTTCTGCCTCCTCGGTTATGCAAGTACAGCTGTAATATTTTGAGCTTCATATAAGTGAAAAGAAAAAATGACAATGTAAAACTTTTCTGAGCATTTGTGTTTTAAATTGAACCCGTTCAGTTCTGCAGATCACAGAATAACCCTGCAAATGGTTACAGAAGCACAACTGTTTTGTTAATAAATTTTTTCGTGAAGTATAAGAACCATCTGGAGGTGGTGGTGTCAGGTGGTAATTTTGTGAACTGGCTTTGTTCATGAAATTGCACACCATCACAAAAAGCAACCTTTTGAGGAATTACCCACTACAGTGCCTTGTTGCTTTATCTGTGCAAATCTCCAGTCACAAGGAAACCATGTCCAATTCCTTCCTTACATGCGAAAGGAAGACATTTGGAGACATGTCAGTATCAGTAGGCTGTTTGGCACTGTACGTACAAAACTGGAAGGCTAAATTACTGTCAGCTTCCTCATTTTGCCTTTGTCGTGTTGTTAGGTCTAGTTACAGATCAGAGCGAAGGCAAGCATTTACAGGCAGTTGCTTCCTCTTTTTTTTTGGGAATGTATGAATAGAAATGAAACATCAAGTTATGATTCTACACAGACTAGGATACATAAATATGTTATAATTTTGAGCATAGTGTGTCATTTGCAGTGAGTAATTATAGATTGACTATCTGGTATTGATGTTCAACCTATGAATGGCATGCACTCAATCAAGTAGGATTCAGTGTAATCTCTTCATTATTGCAGGTGGACTTCTGGGTTTTGGCTAGAGATACCTAGCTCTTTCTTCATTAAGAAGGCTTTTATAGCATTCTGGTGATACCTGACAACGCTATTGTGAGTGTAGGTAATAGCTGGTTTGTTTATTGTGAGTGTAGGTAATAGCTGGTATGTTTTGTGTCACCAGACTTTTAGGCAAATAACTCTTAAGCTGTTGGGACTTCGCAACAGCACATGACCTTCTTGAGGTCAGCTACACAAATTAAATTAGCTGCACCTTTAATCAGATTAAATCCTTTATGTCGCTGAGAAGCAACGTACACATACTAGCTAGAAAATTGAAAATAAGGTCCTTCTACATTGATAAGATGCTGCAGATTAAATGGAAGTATAATGTGTTGTAAATCCACTGTCAAATGTCTGGTTTAGTCCTCAGCCCAACCGTTAACAATGACGTGTGCATGCTTGCAAAGTGAAACCAGTCATTTCACATTGACTTTTTCTGTTAGGAGTGGCATCAGGACTAGATTGTGTGAGTATTTGAAGTGCTTTATGAAGAAGCTGATATCGCTAAATAATTGAGAGGTTAAGAAAATGTTCCAATTTGACACTTGTAGAGATAAGTATAAATTTGTTTGTATCCAGTATTCTTATGCCCTTATCTTACACCTAGCATGATAAATTATGCATTACTATTAAGATAAAAAAATCCCTCAGCGTGCACATAGATTGTTTCTGGACAGTTTTATTTTGCTGAGTTTGAAAATGTGGACATTTTAACTTAAAATTCAACTCTTATTGTGCTTCTATTTTATTTATGGCAGTAAAAAGAAATGAAGAGATACTTCAGTGGGGAAAAAAAGTGCTTTCTTAAAAACATTAAAATATTAATTAGCTTGAGGACATAAATGTTAAACTTAAAAACAAGAAATGGGGGGTTGTAATTTAAACTGTTGCTGTAGATTTCAGATATATATTTATTCATTCTGAGCTCAAACTCTTTCATTTACTTACTTGTTTCTATGTAATGAATGAAGCAGCTACCATATTGTTGACAATGTAAGAAATTATATTTCTAGTATTTGTAATGAAGAAACAAAATGTTTGTCCTACTTTTAGGACGACTAACAAATCTATGAAGTTACAGCTTTTGAAATATTCTGCCATTTAGAGAAATATTTGCTGGAGGTGGGACAGGAAGTGGAGTTCTTTATGTTGTAGAACAGTGCTTTTACGGCTGTGTCAAATTTCTTCCTATTGTTTGGATAGTTTTAAAGTAAGTGTAATTTAAGTAAAACAGTGATTTTGACTCTCTTTCATTCTCTTTGCATTCAAATATAATCCAAAGGAGATTTAGTTGACAATAGATTTGCTTGTTTAGAGTGTTTTTCAGCCTATGGGGACATTTTTGATGGGTAGCAAAGCCAATTTGCTTTTGCAATTAATTTTTCTTGTAATTTTGTGTTAACAATAAATTTCACTAATAAATCTTTCCATTACTATGGAGTCATTTCAATAGGAGCCAATGTGTTCTGCAAATGTTTTTTTGACTCACCTTTTCTTGTATCATTTACTGTTCTTATCCTATTTTTTTCTGTCTGTATATAGCATTTGAATTGTAGATATCTTGTGGCACTTCTGCCTCAATGTTATACTCACAATACACTATGTATGAATTATAATTACTTTATTCAAATATTTGATTTTTTTATTATAAATGTGATTCTGCAATTCAAGTAATTATAATGTGTTTGCTTCTTTAATTCTTTGATTGATAGCTTAAAAAAAATTCCAAACATATCTGTAAATATATTCTTCTTGTCTCTTTTACCTCTTCAGAATTTATAGAAAGTTTCAGTATCTCTTAAATCCTCGTCAAGTTTATAGTCTTTCTGGAAATGGACCAATGCCAGGGTAAGTCTACAGTTAATATTATTACCAGGAACTCATTTAATAAAATGCTACATAATCAAATGAACAGACTGAGGCACATATAGCATGTTTTGAATGAATCAATGCTACTGACCTCTGAATGGCTACAGAAATTTACAGGTATTATTTGTGTACATGTACAAATAAAAATATGTATCATATGTTTTACTGATAACCATGCAGGACTCTATAAGAACTATGTGATAAATTATATTTTATTTGCAGCTTTTACTGCTATATCAGCAACCTGAGTTCATATCGGTGTTACTTTTATGTTGCAGATATTAAGCTGCCTCAAAGACTGTCCTGCAGGGCATAAGTTTCTTTGACATAACATGTTTGTGTCTCAGTAATAGATATGTAGCATATTTATATATATTCTTATGCATGTAAAATATCAAATGTTGTTTCAAATTACAGTGACTGCACGCTCTTTATCAATTTCATATTATTGGCAATGTAGTGGGAAGAAAATGACTGGACAAACTAGATTATGCTGGCAGTGATTTTGGGGTTGGTCTGAAGTATTATCTGAACTGGGTGGTTTTACAGTCAAACAGCTAATATGCTTCTTTCATGATACTTTCTAATTTGTATTCATGTGAAGACAGGAGAATTGCAGTATATCAAATACTAACCTTTGCCATCTGAAATTGTCCCTTTTAACTAGTGGGTACTTTGGTAGAAGAAAACAGACAGACCAGCACTGAATATCTACTTTGTGTATAATTTTGTATTTGTTGGATGTTATTTACTTGTATCCCATCAGTGAGAAGAGTTGCAGAAAGATATTAGGAAATAACATGCTCACTGACATGAAGTTTATATTTGTTTAGAATTTTGTTTTTAAGTTGGAGAAGAATAAGATGAGGGTGGAAATATATTTCAAGTTGTCAGAGACAACTGAAAATATACTACTGGAAATAATATACTCTGACAGTTTTGGTCAGTACTTCTGGTTTTAAGGCCACATACACAGAAAACTATTCTTTCTTAAAACCACTCTACATTGGCTGTCTATTCGTTTATTGTTTAGACTTGGAATGTATATAGCATTGATGAATGTGGAAAGTGGATTTGGCCCAATCCTTTTTGAAATTAGGTTTCTCAGGATATCTTGCACTACACTGTGGCTAATGTGTAATCTGCAGAAAGCTTCACAATCTGCTCAAAAAATGGAATAATGACATGCATTATTTCTTTCATACCTGTAATTTTATCCTGTACCTGAATACTAGTGCTTTTTATTACTCAAATGGTATTTGTTGTTTGTATTTTGCTGTGCTAGTCTTGACACATATGGAAAACTTCGTTATTATTAGTCCAAAGAGAAAGCAGACTAGAATAACTGCAGAAATGTATTTCAGGAATTTATAACAAATTTTAACTAAGACAAAACTAGTAACCAGTATTTTTTTGCATACAGTATAACAGAAATGCCATACTAAAAATTGAGAAGATGACATTTAAAACAACTGAAATATTTTTATTCAAATTAGTATAATTTCATTGAGCCTTTTCTTAAAACTGCATTTCAATAACTGACTGGTTATCATGTAATTGATGATGTAAAGGGAAATGTATTTTAAGGCAGAAGCACAAGAGGGCAGTATTAAGTTCAGACTGAAACCCACATTGAAGCAATTTAAACTTTAGTCTTTTGAACCAGGATAGTGTTTTTTAGAAAATATTTTCAATTTCTCTTCCCACTAGAAATCGAAATACATTTACTTCAGAGTCACTTCGAAGAAATTTCTAATTAATTTTCAGATAGACATTTTCTTTTAAGCTTGCTTTGGTATTTCTTTTTGTTCATTCCATAGAAGTAAACAATCCTAAATTTTGAGTTTATCTCCTGCTGTCAGTTCTTGCCCCTGGCATTACAAGGTAGGCTGCATATAATTTATCCCTTAAACGAGTAATTGAATAAACTCTGTATTTCACTCACCAGTTCTTGTTTCCCTTTCTGCGAGGGCTGGATTGCCTAATAAAATCTGCCTATCCATCCACTCACTCATCCATCTCTATAACACCAGTTATACTGGATTGTCAATCAAAGTGTTACATTCATTTAATTTTGTCATATGTGTCATTTAGATTGAAATGGAACAGAGTGGGGGATTGTACAGCACAGAGAAAAACAAAAGTGAATTGTTTGTGACAATTATTGCTAGTGAGTTGAAAGGGATAAGCGTAATGTAAATTTATTTTAAAGCATTTATTAAATTATACATTTTAATTGAAAATTTTGAGATTTTTTTCTTTTGAATACTAATTTCAGATTTGTTTACTCAACTTGTAGAAAGTTAGAGCCGAAATATCTGCTTTAACCCAAGTTAATATTTTGTATATATGATGGTATTTTTCTGATGGGTTACTGTCATCTATCAAGATGACATTCACTTTTCTGACTCAAGTTTCAAACGTTTGTGGCTAATGTGAATTAATATTTCCAGCCTATTTCTGTTGAAAAGCTAATGATCTCCTGTTTATATAACAGTGGGAAAGACAAGAGAACTAAGAAACCAGTAAAATCGTGAATCTTCATGAGACTGTGAAAATGCTGTATATTTTTGAAACCATCAGCAGCTCAATTGTTAGGTCTTTATTCTTCATCCTCAGTGGGATAACCAATCTCTTTCACAAAAATATATTGAAATAAAGGATTTCTTAGCAGACAGGAATTGAAACATGGTTAAAATAATGTTTTGTTCAGAGGAAGAAGGGCCACTAGTAGGTTCCCATATTTTAATTTCTTTGAAATCTGGAAGTAATACCTGCAATTTACCCTTTCAATCCTCTCCCTTAAAAACAAACAAAAAGAAAAAACAAAACAAACCCCGCAAAAACCAAGCAAAATACAAACCCTACCTTTCATAATATCACTTATGGTGCATGTTTTTATGAATATTAAATGTGTAGAAGATCACAAAACTATTTTGCACAAGATGATAATGAGTTTTAGTTTTGCTATTTGCATGTGCAATTACTCAAATGGATGTATCACCTATTTTCAAAATGGCATGGTTCTTGGTAAACTGCAGGGACAGCAATGAAGACATTTTTTGTAGCTTCTTAGATGCCTAAGCTAAGGTTTTCTGAGCTGTTTGTCACTATTCGTGTTTACAATCTATATAGAAATATATACATGATGCAAATAAATCACAACTCTCTGACATTGATTCCTTTCCAACAATGGAAAGTGATGTGCTGCGAGACCTGAAAATCAAGGAGCTCTCAGTCAAAGTGCAACAGTACGCTTTAAACACTGGTGAGGTAATTAATGATTTAGACATTCTTTATTTGGGAGCAGAGAGATGCGGCTGAGCTGGAGAAACTCTGTAAGCGCTGCAGCTGAACACAGGCATAAAAGGTACTCCACAGTTATAGACTGCCACAGTTAACAAAGTGACGTGAAAATTGCCAGGCTGATACATTGTGTAATTTGTGCCTAGCACCTGTGTTTTTAGCCTTGAAAAGAGTTTCCCTGTTTGGTTGTTATATCTCTATAGGAGTCTTCTACTTTTGACAACAACTGTTATTGTGGATTTAATGATCTTGAAGAATCTGAAATTCAGTTATTGTTCACCTCACAGAGAGGTAAATAATAGCTGGATGAATAGCAGTCGAGCCACAGATGCACATGACTCTGTAGAGGGGTCACTGTTTCACAAAGACTTTGTCCCTTTGAAAAGGCTCCTGTTCCCTTCTCTATTATTTAAAATGTCTAATTTATGTTATTTTTATACTCTATAATAGAAATTATATCCAAAAAGTTGTATTTTTTTGTAACTCCCTTAAGCATTTAATTTGGGGAACATATTTTTTTTAAGTTCTATCCGCAAGTTTACCTCAACAGGCCTTTTTAAATCTTAAATTCTGTCCACTTAGGAGATGCCCAAGACAGCCAAACTGAATCCCTATGACTTACTCTTGTAATTTAGTCTAGAATCTACAACACTTGGGCCTTTATAACTTCACAAAGAAATAGACCTATTTTGAAAATTACACTATTTTCCCTGATTATTAAAATTGATTGCTAGAGCATTTCTTTGCTGCTGAACTTTCGGAGTATACAGAGTGTTCTGGGAAGATATATACCAAGGATGTTTTTAGAAGATGATAACTGTGTAGTTATTCTCTTCTAAACAAAACCTTTGAACCAGGTCGATATTTCTTTGGAAGTATTACGTTATTGCAAAGCAAGCCATAGTGGGTTCGTTGTACTCTAATGATTAAAGTTACAGTTGTCCGACATAGAACAGTAGTACTTAGAAATCAGTAGGTCTTCACATGTGAAACTTAAACCTTGGGTTTAGAGATATATTTTAAACAACGATTTAACAATATTTTTACTTATATGACATCTGTGGTATTTGCTGCATACATAGCACAATCTTCATATATTGTAATTCTCAGCAATTTCCACTCTGTCTTCCTTCACCCACTACCCAGCATATATTCATTCACTTTTCCCACAAATGGTTCTGTATTTCTTCTTCTGACTAATGTATCTTCCTCCCAAACCTGCGAGGCTACTACTTCTCTTGTGGGTATTATGCTATGCTGTAGAAAGCGGTTGGTACCCATATCTTAAGCAATAGTTAAGGAAAACCTATGTTTTGGTTGTTCAGAGCTTTGAACAACCTGTTCTAGTGGAAAGTATCCTTCCCTGTGGCAGGGATTGGACTATATGATCTTTAAAGATGATCCTTCCAACTCAAACCGTTCTATGATTCCGTGATATTAATGGTATTTTTGAGAGTGAAGTATATTGCATGGACCAATATTTTCAGTATTGGGCACCTGACAGTAAAATGTTCCTTATATCTATGGAGTTCCTCAGTATTTTTTGTGATCACACGCCGAAGGACTGAGATCTTGGTTTTCTAGACGTATCATCATGTGCTTTAGCAAGCCTGTGATTAGAAATTGTCAGCCACCTTTATCTTTAGAAAGTATGAACTGAAAACATTATTTTCAACTGCAATATATGCATCTACCGGTTTTGCACATTAAAATGTCTTTCCAGGAGAGGAGTATATTGTTCTATGCAACGATAAACTGGATTTGTTGAAACTGTTTTTATTAGAGTGATTTAATGGAATTACTGTCTCTTGAGTAGTGTCATTACAGAATACAGAAAACTGTAACTGAGAGTTGTAATGAGGTTAAAGTGTGTGTATTTTTCAGTTACGTGACCAGCTCAGCTTGGCAGTCTAGGGGAGGAAAAACTGTGTTTAATTTTCATTCATATATTGAAGTAAATAACCATTTGTTTGTTTGCTTTATTTAGTAAAATGGTGGCAATAGTGATCATTACAATAAAGGAGTAAACATTGCAGCAATGCAAATTGCTTTGTCTTTCAACTTGTTACTTTCCTATGGACAGTTAGTTCAGAAGAATCAGTGGTGAGCGGAGCATCTCAGTTAGTGAAATTACTACTGTAAACCCAGCATTGTGAATTCACAAGTGGATAAAGTTTCTAAGTTTTAAGGTTCACCTGGAAGTGTGAGATTTCTATCAAATTGCCCCTTTATCAACATAAATCTCTTAATGAAAGTTTAACAGGCTCTAATTTGCTTTGAGCTGGTGATATTTAGGGTGAACATTTGTCTTGCATTCACTTCCATTCATGTATACTGGAAGTTCTGTTCCAATATACAAGTGTTGTACTAATTCACTTGTAATTATCAAACTCATAGGTTAGAGATGCCATTCAAGAAAATTTTGTTAGTATTTATTTGATTTATGCCACACTTCATGGAAAACAAGTATTTGTTGAATTTAATAATTTTACATATTTACTGGTTAAATATTATTTTCTCAGTACCGTTAAGTTCAGCCTACTTTATCACTGGGAATATAAAAGTTTTGAAACAGAAGTAATAACAAATATCTTTATGATTGACAGTGAAGCTGTATTAATAATGCAGAGCTGCAAAAGTCCTCTATCTTGCAGTTGATTACAGTTAAATGCAAGTATTGTAATTGGCAAAGTTTGTGTACTGTGTATCATAATATTGACTTCAAAGCGATGAGGCAAAAGTATTTACAGATTTTACTGATCATCTATTTCTAAATTAGTCTCCTTTCCCAAAAACAAAATCCAAATTACTCAGGAGTAACTATAAAAGCAACTCAGTAAAAACACAGTTTTAAGCTGCAAGAGCTGAAGTAGCTCTAACCCCATTTAGAGTATTTAAGGGAAGATGGAAGATTTCTCTAATGTAAGCAGTTACTAAGTTCTGTTCCCCCCCCTTTTGTTTTGCACTCTGATCTTTTCTGCAGTGAAGAAATTTTCCAAGTTATATAGGTTTTTTTATATCCACTGATAATTTGAAATTTACCTTGCTCTTAGCTGATGCCTATCCTGAGACACCAGTATCAGAGAATTATTCTTTGTTTGAGCTATTGACGGTTTTAATTTTTGCTTCCACTGCGATTGAAGATGACTGGCTAAAAGATTTCAGGTGCCTAAATGGAAAGCATTGCAACTTAAGTTTTAAAATAGTTTTACAGTAAGTGAGGCAGGATTTTCTGAAACATTTCTATAAAAATAAGGGTGGGTGAGGGGCAGAGGGAGGGGTTATCTGTGCATATATCAATTAAATGCACAATTCAACAGCAAATAGTTAAGTCCTTTAGCACTAGTATTTTGTTCATATATAGTTTCTCTGCATTCATATGAATTTGATGAGATGATTATGAAAAACTGAATTAAAGTAGAATAGGTAGTTGAAACAGTTGCCATCTTTCAGGTGGAAACTTCTAATTTGTAAGCAGAAACTCTTACAGCAGACAGGGAACTGGATTAGGGAAGACTAAACCAGGTCAATTTACAAGGTAGCTATCAAGATGAAGATACCCATTGATAGATTTTCCAGCTCAGTCTTACGACTGAGCCCATTTACTGTTAATTATTGGCCATGGTCTAAGAACTATGTGTAAGCATATGAAATTTGTAGAAAGTGAAAAGCTGGGAGATACTATACTAAGAAAAAAAGAAGCTGCAGTTTAATGATACAAGAATTCGATCATCAGGCAAGAATTAGATGATCTTGTCAATTTTGATGATAAAAATACAATCAAATATAATAATATCTTGTAATTCAAATTTAGGATCTGATTATATTGAACTCTCTCAGTAGAATGAAAAATCATCTAGCGATTCACCTAGCAAAAATATCCTGCTGTTTTAAGGCCTTTGTACGCAGCCATACGTTTTTTTCTTCCTGTGGATTGTTATATTTGTGACTTTCATCTTTTATTTGCAAATGTATCAGCAGTTTTGTTTGGCCTGCGGTAGGAGATGTTAGTAGAAGTTCTGCTGATCTTTCTTGTTCCCTTTTTGTCAGTGACTGAAAAATATCTGTAGCTTCGGATACAGTCTGTACCAACCAATTGTTGTTTTATGTACTGTTCCAGTTCTGCTGACCTTTGTTAAGTGATGTACAAAAGCTTTTTACTATAATATATATGAAAATCACATCTGCATGAAAAGCTTTTCTTCTATCCATAAATAAAAGGGGATTATTTTTTTAGTGGGAATATTTTTCTTTATTGAGAAAAAACACCTGAAAATAATCTGTTGTGTTAAATGATTGGATATGAATTACAGTACCAATTCATTTGATACCAGTAAAATACAGGTTTTGAGGTTTCTGAAGTTTCGTATTGTGCTCTGGAAAGAGTAATGATCTAAATTGTTTAATAATAATAATAATATTGATAATATTTTTAAAGTAGATATAAAAAATTCGGGGAAGAGACCTGTTGTAGGTATTGTTTTATATTTTGATGTTATTAGATGCTTATTATATATACCTAGAATTCCTGTACAATTTTATAAATCAGTTCAAGAATATAGGACTATGTTCTGGTCTTTTACTGTAGTTTGACTGTGCACAAAGCCTTTGCAATTAATTCTATTTTTTTATTTCCACTTCGAACCATTTTTGCTAAATCATTCTCCAACAACTTTTTTTTTTTTTCAAACCACTTAAAAATGTTCTGGCAATAAGAGGCAACATGCTATGAAAACACTAATTGACTGAAGTTATCTTGATAGGCAATACTTACTCTTTGCCTTAAGTTCTATTAATAAATCTGTTAAATTCTTTCTTTACAATTATAACACTTTTTAAGTTTGAATGAAACCTTACAAAGAGAAAACCATATTCCCTTCCCAGCTCTTAATGTAGATAGCACATTCTAATTCAATGAATGAGATATATTTACATATGTAATTATATAACTATATCTAATTTTATAAATGATTTTGATTTTATAAATATTTATATTTGTTATAGATATTTATATACAGTATATGTACGCAAACATACAAAGTAAGGTGTGTTACAATTTTTATGTATTTTATGTATTATATATTTATATACAGTATGTATTGTTTTGGTTTTTAAATTTAGAAAAAGAAAAAGTCATGTGAACTTAAAGCTGTACTATGAATTATTTTTTTTTTTAAATTCCCTGTGTATGAATATAAAATGCTCCAGGGTAGACATGAATGAAGCTTTTTGATACTTTTTTTGACAATATGGTTTTGCCAGATTCTTCAGTTCCCCACTTACATGGGAAGTTATACTTTTTTGATGAAGATGAAACATACAGTTCAAATAAAAAGAATTTTTGATAATCATAAGGTGAGGATACTTGTTTATAAAAACAGAGAGTGAGGTTTAGGTCTATGTTCTGCCTGTTTGGATTAAAGCTGGTATCAATCCTGTATTTCTGGTGTTGTATTTTGTTTGTTTGTTTATTTGTTTTTTTTTCCAGACTTTCTTTTTTGGCAATTGTTATGTGGTAGAAATGCTTAAATATTTATAGAAGTTAGTACCCTGCCGTCACCTCTGGGCTATAATTTGGTTTTAATCTAATCTGGAATACCCTCAGTACAGGAAGCAATATAATTAGATCTGCTTTAAAGATCCAAAACAATGGGTCAAAGTGGGAGTTCTGGTGATGGAAGGCATTTGTCTCTTTGCCAGGTCTTGTGAAGTGACAGAAATCCACACCTGTGGGCCTGGGCATACCTGAGTGCCCACTTTTATGGTGGTAGATGACTTCCAGCAGAGGGTCTTTCAGCACATACTTTTATTAGAACATGTGTTTCCTAAGTGTACCCAGTCAGATTTGGCTCATGACATTTTGGATCAGAAGAGATCTCATAGCACTTGTCCTGCGGATGTGTGAAGTAGTATGTAAGAAGTGAGAAGGGCAAAGCAGGGTTTAGTACAGGAGGAGTAAGCATCCTTCAAACATCGTGCTTGACACTTGAAGTTTACTGAGAGTTCTTCAGGGAAAAATAGACCTCGTGGGACAACAGTGTGTTGAACTTAAGTCTATGTAGCTTTGTTAATATTGAAGTTCTGGTCTAAAACTAATATAACAAGTTGTTGTACTGTCGTCTTCTGTATCTGAAATAACTTTTTTGATGGTTGTGCTTTCCATTTCTTTCTCCAATGCATTTTCTTTTGCTCTGCATTTTTACATGTTCTTGATTTTATCAAGAGGCCTAAAAGAAATTTTAAAAGTATCTAGGGACAGAAACACCATTTAACACCATGCAGCTTTAACATTTCATATGTAACAGTTGCTTGAATTACACATTTGCAAGTTATTATGTATATACATTTGTATTTAAGGATTTGAGTACCATGTAGTAATTGTGTGTAATTAGGAGTTTGTGTAGTAATTAGGAGTTTGCAAACTGTAGGTGAGATCTGGTCAGCATATAGAATATGCATTAAGATGTCTGTCACACTAATGCATAGAGTATATGTGAATGTACATACACACACACGCACATATAGTAATTCAGAAAAATTACTGGAACATTTTTGTGTAGTTACAATTTATGGGTAAGGAATAGCTTCAGTATGTGTCAAAAGCTAACCTAAAAAAGATGATTTTAAATTTATAATATTGCAACTTAGAATTGTTTTAATATATGCTCACTTTTCAGCATTATGGAATGTTATTGTTGAGGAAAGTGGATAATGAGATGATGATACTGTCTACTATTCTATGGATAGGGAAGCAGAAATATCCGGGAAAATATTACCAAAGATATTTCACTTTTAAAATATGGTTTGTAGAATGACTGAATGAGTTCATTCAATCTGGTGCTTACTCATTTTGTATTAAACCATAGTGCAAAGTTGTTTTTTTAAACCACAAAATGCTCAGCTTATTATGTATTAGTGTTCTATAAGAAATATGCTGGTTTCATATGCGTTTATAGTCAGTACCTCACAAGGAAATGTAGTTGATGCATTCAGTCACCTTAGACTTTTCTGTCTTGACAGACTACATATCTATTTACATTTTACTAGGTAAACAGAAAATGTTTTCTGACAATAGTTTCAAACACGGGTTGGATTGAGACAAAAGATTTGGATTAACCATCAGGTCCAAGCTATTTCTAGTATTAGGGTACCATAATAACCCTTGAATTAATGATTTCACATTAAATTATTTGGATAATACAATTTTGGATAGTATTTGTCAAAAAATTAATGCATGAGCAGAGGTGATTATTATTTCAAGTGTCCACTTGCCATTTACTATTTAATGAAATGTCTTAAGCCATAAAAAGTTTGCATAATGCACAAGGCATTTATGAAAATTAAATAGATTTATTCATTTACTGTTTTTAGGTTAAATTTTTTCCGAGATGTTCCTGAGTTCAGAGTACTAGCATGCGGCGGAGATGGAACAGTAGGCTGGATTTTGGATTGCATAGGTAAACAACAGCGTTTACATAGTTTGCTTGACTCATATTTTTCATTTTACTTCTCTTCCCTATATACCAACACATGGATACAGCTATTTCAGACAAGCTCTTTTGTATTTAAATGTTTGAAATTTATTAGTTTGGGATATGATTATTTTTAAGGATATTCAAGTTGCAAAAGATATTCAAAATCCCTAGAGAAGTCCAGTTTTTGTAGTCTTTTGAGTTTCCAAAAAAGGAAGCTATTTTAATCAATCTATTTTAATTCCAGTTCCAAGTCTATTCCCCAAACTGAGTCAAATTTCAGTTGTTTCTTTTAAGACCATTTACCGTAGCTCATTTGCTTTTTCAGTGACCAAATTTTGGTTTATGCTCCATTATCCCATAATGGAGACAATCATTTCAGTTTTGGAGCTCTTCTAGTCAGTTGGCCATAAAGTCCTCTGTACAAATCATTAGGAAGACCCAAAAATCAAGATTTTACACACTTAAACATCTCAAGGCTTATTAAGAAGAACATCTTCCACACCACATGATCATTTATTTGGCGTTAGAGGGGCTGCAGAGGAATAAAAATGGGATTTTGTGATGATGGAACTTAGGAAGGGGATGAAGAGAGGTCAAAAGCTCAACTGGAAGTTTAGATAAAGAGTGTTTAAAAGTGTGTGCTTTGTGGGAAGTGAGGACCAGAAAACCTTTTAAAGTTCAGTGAAAACTGAAAATGATGTCAAGAAGCAAAGGCATATTTCTAATCTTGGTTTTAAAAAAAAGTCTTTTTGCAAATGCAAGCTATTGATTGTAACTCTCAAATAGCTTTCAAAGTTCTAAATCAATGCACATAAATATCAGATGTATTGCCTAAACTTGGAAGAAGTGTAGTTTTGCAGCTGTTAATTGTCATTACTTTTTTTTCATGAGGTGTAAAATGTCATGCAGTTACTTTCTCTTCCAGTGGCATTATTTGAAAAAAAAAAAGACTGCATTTTGTCTTAGGAAATTAGTATCTTCTGCAGCAATTTTTGTGGTACAGAGCTAAGACATTATTTGAGGAATCCAGGATCCATTTGTTTCATAGGTGGAGGAAATAGATTTTCAATGGGGCCTTTTAGTGCACAAAAGCCTTTTGGCATGTAGAGTTAAAGAAATCACCTGTTTTGAGAAACAAATGCCATTTTGTCTGAGCTTTTTCTTCCCTGGTCTCCTGATATACAAAGAATCTTAGATGAGAGCAAAGCAAGAACTAAACAAAAAAGGAAAAAATTACAATAAAAAAACCACAAAAAGAAAAAAAATTTCTCCTCAGTTTGAGAATTTTTTTTAAAATTATTCTGTTAAATATTATGTTCTCTTAAAGATTTGCAGTACACTTCTATTGTGAACGTTAAATCTTCCTAAAGCATTGATGAGAAATTGATAAATAGCAAGATGTCCCTGGTATATCCATTGGATATATAAACTTTGCCTGAGAATTGCTGATTATTCTATGAACAAAATAGCTGATTGTTACAGTGTTGAAATATAACTTTTAAACTAGACCTGCTACTCATTGCTATTAAATAAGGAATTTGACAAATTAAATATTTGAAATACTATTTTGGGGGATCCCACCCCCACTTCCAGCTTTCAGAAAGACTGTATTTCTTGGCAAAAGTTTTTGTGTTGAATTTTGGACAGACATCCTTTGGCTTGAAATGGTAGAAAAGTACGAGTAAAGAGTCAAATGACACTGTAAGTTCATACATTTAAAAATATTGCTTATTAAATACAAAATATTGACTTAGAGATGTGGTCAGATAGATCAGTTCTCATTTTGAATAGCAGGTTTAATTTCTACTGGTGAAACCCCTGGTGTTGATTCCAGGGAGTTCTTGGTAAGAGTGCTCATTAGTAGACTTGAACCCAAGTGAATGCACTATTAAACATGAATTTGGTTACTCAGATGAAAAAAACTACAAGATTTATCTTATTATTCATGCCTTTAACTATTACACTTCTGCATTAATAGCTGAGAATAGCAGAGCTGAAATCAACAGAGAGCACATGTTCAGTCTTGAAAATATCTTGAATATTGTTGTTTATGAATGTTTGTTACATCTTTGGGTTACAAAAGTCCTTGTGATAACAATTCAGTAAATCAGAATTAAAGATTGAATATTGACTGGGAAAGGGCTTGGTGAAATGCGTGTTGCTGAACAGCCAGCATAATCTCATATACAAAACGTGTCACTGTCTTTCAGGGAAACAAAACCTAACATAGTTATTATATCAGTACCATACAATTAGATATTTTTGTTTCTTAGTTACATTTTTCCTTCTTTATTCACAGAGAAAGCGAACTTGATTAAGCATCCTCCAGTTGCTATCCTGCCCCTTGGGACTGGCAATGATTTAGCAAGGTGTCTGAGATGGGGAGGAGGTAAACACAAATTAAACCACAATGCATAATGTAATTAAAAGGAAAAAAATGTTTCTCCATCAGTCTATTTCAACATTTGGATTTATTTTTTATAATGTGTGTAAAGAACCATTATCACCTTTCCTCTTTTTTTGGAATTAGCTGTCTGAATATGATACATGAACAATTTTATAGATATTAAAGGACGTAATCACCCTTCTTACCTTTTTTGTGTCTTCCGCTGACACCAAAAAGGCTCCAATGTGCAATGAGTAGCATTTAGCTATTTGGTTGGCTTCTTATCGTCTGTATGGCAGTTATTTCTTTGATCAATACCTTATAAAGGGAGTATTTTTAAATGGATTTTAATTGGGGCTGTTCTGAAAGGGTTACTGAAAACAGCTAGTAATGGCTTTGGAGTGGTTTCATCTTTTTTAATATTCATAAATATTGAATGAAAAATGCGTCTCGTCCTCAGACTAGTTTCTTTGATCCACTCCTCTTCTCTTCTACAGAGGATTCCAGACAATAAGTGCTGTGGTGCTATTTATCAGGAAATAAGAAGGCAAAGAATGCTGAAAGTGGATATATGTAAAGTCAGACCTTTAATACCCTTTGCATCCTTTCCTGGATGTATGGAGCCTTACTCTCAGCTCTTCCAATAACATTCTGGATTTGCATTATAGGATAACTTGAAGGAGACCCAAAGGGGAAAGTCTTAGGCAAGACTCTGGTGAAAGCATGTCAATTTATGTGCTCACAACCAGTTCTATTTCAGGTGTCAGCTGGTCATTTCAGTCGAGATGTTATATATTTGGAGCTTGGCTGTTTATTTGGAATTTGTAAACCTTTGTAGATATTTCTTGCTTCTTCTGTCTCATCGTGTAACAAGTTTCCTTTTCATATGTCTGCCTTGTTATCAGATAGGTAATCTTTAGCAAATTCTCTGTAGTTCCCATGCTATAGAACTTCTTTGTTAACCATAGTGTTCTGTCGAATAATTTGAGGACTTCCTTTGTTCTCTGTCATGACTGGTGATTGTTTATTCGCACAGTCTTTGGAAAAAAAACCAATCAAATCAGCTTGCTTCACTTTCTGAACAGTTTAATAATTCAGGTCAGAAGGGGTCGCAGGAAGTTACTAGTCCAGCCACCTGTTCTAAGCAGGGTCAGCCATGAGAACATTTGATTACATTAGTCAGGACCTGTCCTTCCACTCACTTTTATTTATTTGCCTTCTATTTTGAGTGATTCAATCTGGACTAAAGTAGAAAAAGAGTATGAAAATGTTCTGGCTTTCATCGTTCTTTGCCCAGTTGCTTTATGTTTGACAATGCCATAACACAGATTTTCTGGTACTCTTTTTTTTTTTCCTTAAATTTTGAAATCAAAGGAACTTAAATATTGCAATTAATTTCATAGCAAGAGAATTTTACAAATTATAACCTTTGCTTTCTGGATAACTGCTATAATTATTTGAAAAAATGAAGGGATTGGCAAGATTTGAAACTCAAATTATTTTCTCCAGTGTAAATCTGAAGACCAATGAAATTTGTAGAATTAATCTAAGTTTATATTAATTTAGCTGATTGCAGAAATCAGCTTTCTGGAAAATACTTCAAATACAATCCTTCTTTTTAGGTCTTATATGCATAGTTTTCGTGTTTCCAGTCATAGAACCATAGAGTCATAGACTCATGAATAGTTTGGGTTGGAAAGGACCTATAAAGGTCAACCAGTCCAACCCTCCCCCGCAATAAGCAGGGATATCTTCAGCTAGAACAGGTTGCTCAGAGTTCTGTCCAACAAAGAGAGAGAAAATGGAATGAAACTTTATTATGCTTGATGAAACAACTGTTTTCATGTTTTACTAGGTTATGAAGGTGAGAATTTGATGAAGATCTTAAAAGACATCGAGAACAGCTCAGAGATTTTGCTGGATAGGTGGAAATTTGAAGTAATACCCAATGATAAAGATGAGAAAGGAGACCCAGTGCCTTACAACATCATTAATAACTACTTTTCTATTGGCGTGGTAAGACTTATGCTTATCCTTAAGTGATTTTCTGTTTTGAATAAATATTTGCATTACATGTCCTCAAGTGAGGAATGGTTGGCTACAGATCATTTATAATATTATTTTGCTAGTGAAATGAATACATAGATGACTGACAGCAATTTACATAAATTTACTTCCACGCATTCAAACCAGAATTATTTTTCAGGACCTTCTACCTTCTCATCTATAAATAAGATATTTGTGTTGTTCCTAATGGTTTATGAGCATCCATAGCACTAAATTTATATTATCATTATGAAGGCCCTATAAAAATATAGAGAAAAACTAATCACTTAATAAGAACTCTAAGTAACCTTTTCTATTAGTATTCACATAATCAGGGCTGTTTAAAATAACAGTGGTATTCTTTATTTCTCAGGGCAGTTTTAAATAATAGTATAAAATATTAATATAACAACCCCCCCATGAATATCACCCTGGTTCTGTCTTATGGGGATATTCACTGTTACAATGAATTATGGGGTAAAGGGGTCTAAGAAGCTTTTTGTTTCCTAGGAACTGCATCTCTCACTTGTGCTTCTCTACGGTTTCCCATTATATCTGCTATTCAAACTGCATATGTGAAGGGACAGGCATGTCCACTCTGACTCTTCAGCCTTTTTCTTTGGATATGCTTTCATAACACAAGCAGAAGGGGGACTGTGATGAAGTCCAAATTTCACAGATTGAATAGTTCATAAATAAGATTTTTAACTCGCACACAAATGAAGTCTAATTAACTTGGGAAAGTGCCCTCCAATAGCTAGCACTGGTTGTTCTGAAATCAACTTGTTCCATATTATTTTTTATAAAAATCAAAATCCACTCTTGCAAGATATCTGATTCTACGATCCAGTATTTCAAAATGCTGCAGGTGATGGGAGGTACCACATACAGTGTTGTAAATCTAAGGAAATTAAGGATGTATGCTTACTTTATTTGATTGCTGTGCTTCAGCGTCGACAAGGTTCTGCCCCAACTTTAAGAGGTTGATGACATTTTTATGTATTAATTGCAGTTCTGTAATTTTGACATAGTGCCTATCAGCAGCACACAGAAACAGTTTATTCCTTAACAAAATTCCTTGGCTTCCTGCACTGTGCAGTCCTAAATGCCATAAAAAAACACTTAATCAGGTCTCCCCAAGGTTAAGATATTTCAGTAATAAGAATTTGTTGTGTAGTTTGGATTTTAGTCTCTGTTGTTCAAAGCAAGTGTAGAGAACAAATAAAATCAACAGAAATAAGAGAAAGTAGTATATAAAATAAATAAATGTAAAATATAGACACCAAAACTAGTGCAAAATTAAGTTCATAAATAGAATAAAAAATGCGAAGGAAGATCTTTGATTTATAGGAAGAAATACTGTCATAATAGCAAATGCCCTGTTCAGGGGAACGTATTCAGTGACTTTGTCAAAGGGACTATTGATGAAGCTCAGAAATGAAGAAAGAAATTAAATGTGTTGCACTAAGGAAGCAAGCAAGAAGTGAGAGGGAGGAGGGAGGAGATTTTATACCTATATATTAATACAGTGCAATTTATATGGTTTCTAAAATGTAGAGTACTACCACATGTAAAGACACAGCACAGAAACAGGAAGTTGCATGCCAAGTAGATACTGGGACATCTGTGAATGTACTAGGCTTGAAAGAATCCTTTGGTATTTTTCAAGGGAAGGAAACAGAATTGCATTTAAGAAAAAAAGTTGAACTGAAATTATACAGTGGTAATATCATAATACTATTAAGGACAATGTAAACTACTGCAGGGAAATTGCAGGCTCTAATCTATATGCCAGGCTCCATGGACAGCAAGAAGACTCAATTTTCAGTAAAAAAATTTAAATTCATTAGTTTAATAACACTAAATTTATGATTCTTCACATAATAGAAATGTGAGCACCAGAGAATTATACCTGAAATGGCCAATACAATACGTTACATCAGGAAAAGTTTTTAAAATTGTGAAATCACATTTTTGAAGTAAGGTCTGCCACATTTGTCATATGTGGAAATACATAAAATGCCTACTTCTCAATGTTGTTTGTGTGAGTAAGACAAAGCAAATGGAGAAAATCAGAAATTGGATTTTAGGTGTGCTAAAATGGTATAATTCTTATCTTAGGTAGCAGTTATAATAACTCTTGAAAAGCCAGGCAAATTGTTTATCTTTGTAAATAAAGTATCCAAACTTGGCTACAACTGAAGTAAACCTAATTTTGTAAAAGCAAAATTGTTTTCAATCCTTGGTGGCTAATACAAACTTCAGCAAGTACTGAATTGGGAAAGCAACAACCTACTACCAAGTTGCACACCAGTCCATAGCTGCTGATACCCAAGAAAATAACTGCAGTCAAGCCTATAACAAAAAAATCTGAGTGCCATCTGCAATGTTGTGTAAAGAGAAATCAAAAGGATTGATATCATAGATGATGTTATTCATAGGATCTCAGAAAGTCATAGAACCATAGAATCTTCCGGCTGGAAAAGACCTTTGAGATCATTGAGTCCAACCACACCCATCCTCCACTAAACCATGTCCCTCAAAAACTCATCTACCCATTTTTTAAACAACTCCAGGGATGGTGACTGAACCACCTCCCTGCACAGCCTGTTCCGGTGCCTGACCACCCTTTCGGTAAAGAAATTCTTCCTAACATGTAGTCTGAACCTCCCCTGGCACAACTTACGACCATGACCATTTCCTCTTGCCCTATTACCTTTCATTTGAGAGAAGAGATCAACACTCACTCTCCCACAGCCTCCTTTCAGGCAGCTGTAGACAGCGATGAGGTCTCCCCTCAGCCTCCTCTTCTCCAAACTAAGTAACCCCAGTTCCCTCAGCCGTTCCTCACAGGACTTGTTCTCCAGCCCCTTCACCAGCCTTGTTGCCCTTCTCTGGGTGCATCACTGAGTCATCTATCCATTCCTCTCCCTGAGGTAGTGTCAGTGGCACTAATTCCTGGCAGTTATTTATCCTGTTTATCTCTAGAAGTTCCTAATAAAGGAGATTTCTTTATTTCCCTGTGACAATCTACTGTGCAAGTTTGTAGTCCTTACACTGATATTTCTTTGTCATGTCTAACCCGAATAGTCTTAGTGTAGCCTGGGCCCAGATCTCTGTCCTGTACAGAGTGGAGAAGGAAAACAAATTATTCCATCCCTTTGTTAAACTCCTTATTACCTACTAGAAGGCCTATTGGATCTTCCTTTAGTCTTGTATTCTATAGACTGCCTCCAATTTCTTCAAGCTTTCCTCACAGAACATATTTTCTAGACATCTGATCATATGTGTCACTTTTATCTATGTTCAGATAAAACACAAGAATTCAATCCAATTACTCACTTTGCTCCATATCTGTCTGGAACCACAGTGCTCCCAATTAAACACAATTCTGTATTTGGTGTCTTATCAGCACTGAGTGGAAAAGAGGAATTAATTCATATTTTGCAGAGGATACCTTTATTAAGAAAAATCAGCTTTCTTAATATTAGTATGAATTTCTTCATTCATGTTTAACTTGTGATTCGTTGTTATTTTCAGATACTATTCTGAAGAACAGCTCTTCGGATCTCAGTTGGATTTTTCATAAGTGATTCTTCCTGCTTAGATGCAGAAACTTGCACTTAAGTTATACTCTCTTTTAATTTTTACTGCTTCCTCAAGGCACTGTGAAAACTAATAGTAACCTAAAACATACTGTACGTTGCCTCATACATTCATACCAAATAATGAGCATAGTTTCTAATCAGATATGAGTAGAGCCTGCTGTGAGAATTTTGTAACAGTAGGGCAGAAATTGCATTTGACAACAAACATGTATATTTAGAAAGGCCAGGGGAGTAAAACTCAATAAAATTGTGGGGGCTTTTATTGCCTTAGGACAATGATTCATGTTGGAAGTGATCACAGGAAGTCATTAGCCCAACTTCCCGTTCTAAGCAGGGTCAACTATGAGAGCAGTTAACATTGCTCAGGGCTTTATCCACCTGTGTCAAACACCACCAAGGATGGAGGTGGCACAACCTCTCTGGGCAAACCGTTCTAGTGCTTGGTTGTCCTTATGGTAAAGATATTTTTCCTTATATTCTGTCTAAATCTTTCTTGTTTCAATTTGCATTCTTTGTCTCCCATTCTTCTGTTATATGACGCTGTGAAGAGCCTTGCTTTGTCATCTTGAAAACCTCCTCATGGGCACTTCTGTCCTAGTCTGATGCAGGTCATCTGGAAAGTCTTTTTTCTTTTTTACCTATTTTCCAGCAATCAAGATAGAGAAATGCTGAGGGAGACAGTGTTCAGAGTCTTGATGAAGCTGAGCATGACATCCACTGTTCTCTCCTCGTCTACAAATCTAGTTTGTTTTATCTTAGCAATCAGAAGGCAATGTACTTATTGGAAGGAAAATTATGCACTTATTTAAACAGGAAGGTTTGACAGTAGAGTGTATATGTAAAAGTTTGACTAGTACATTCAAACCAGAAAAGGCAATGTTGAAACTCCAGTACATACATAAGTATATGTACTATACTATGTGTAAGTACAGGGAAAAAATTAAGAAGGAAAGTGAGATTCAGTATCTGAATGAGTATGTGCATTGTTCAACCTGATGAAAGCACAAAGCACAGAAGAACCATACAAAGCATAAGCAAGCTGTGCGTCAGTTTCAAAGCAGGAGCTAGAGAACATCTACAAGCAGCGTAGAATAAGATAAAGATTTTTCAAGTGCTCACATCCATCATTCTGTCAGGATGGCAAGATACCAGGAGAGAAGGTCCATCTGCTTCCCAATAATACTGGAATTACTGAAACAAGCTAAATTTCCAAGAAAAATGTGTATTAAAGCAGTCAAGTCTTATTTGCTTTAAAAAACCAACCACCCTTACCCCCCAAAAATCAAACCAAATGAAAAAATTCACTCCTTTAGAATACAGTAGGGCCTTTTGAAAATGAAAGCTTGTCTTGGAAAGTCAAAGATTTGATGAGCTGGACAAACATAACAATGTTAGAGGACAGATGTGGAGGCATGGTAGAGACAGGAAACCAGACTAACTGTTAGACAATTGTTGTCATATTTTGGAAAAAATAAAAGATTGGTTTCCCCATAATCTATACAGCCTGCTTTAATAGTCATACTTTTATGCACTAAATTGATATTATCACAGTGATCATTGAAGACAGAGTTCAGTAATATTGTTATCATACTCTGTAATCTAGGCAGTGGACTTGCAACACATCTCTGCAGTTGCAGTAGTAACGCAATTTCAGTCATGTCACATCATTTAGCTAACTTGCAGAGTTTATAAACCATTGAAAGGAGAGTGTGTGTGCGAGTAGACAGAGTATGTTAACTTGCATGGAGTATTTGTCATGGTTAGTCTTTTCCCTATGGGTATAGCAACATTTATTACTTTCATCACTCACCTGCGTAAAATTAATGGCGGGTCAACATGTGTATGTGGACAGTTGCTTCAAATAAACTTGTGTACTGTAGTATCTTTGCACATGTTTCATTTTATCCTAGCTGTTTTACATGGCTGTATCCCAGGCCTATATTAAAAATAAAATAGTTAAGAAAAAAGTCACTGATCAGTTATGTAGCATGCTATCTTAGCACAGAGACATATTTTCACAAAATTCATTAATTGCTTTTCGGATCAATGCTTGAACTTAAACAAACTAACCAAACAAACCAAACAAAACCTGAAACTAAAACCTCATATACTCGTGCCTGTATGCCAGCATTACTATGAAGCATTACTCCAAGTGGCAAAAATAAAAGGGAAAAAATGGATATAGATAACCCTAAAACTAAACCCTGTTTTTAAAAAAAAAATACTCACAAATCTAATCTCAGATCTTGCCAGGATTAAAGAATTTTCACTGAAGAGTTATACAGTCAGAAAAAAACATAGATACACATTATCAGTTACAGAATGTACCAGTGGATGGTCCCACATTCATTGACATTCACTGTACCCAATTTGAGTATACGCAAAACAGATAAACATGGAAGATGGTGAAATGCTCATTTCAGAGAGATCTGATCATTAGGATGTGGAAGATGAGCGACCAACAGACAGGCAAACTCTCACATAAAACCAAGAGACACAAAAAATAACTTCAGAACAGTCTTTGTTATCTTGTAAAGGACTTGCATCTGCACCATCATCAAACCACATAATGGCATGGTCAAAAAATTTACATAATGCTAAGATATGAAGAAGCGGTCCTTTTTAGCTTAGGGAAAATTAGATTAGTAGTCGAGCAATTTTAGTTAGATAATAATTATTTAAAATGGAGTGATTGTCAAGACTGTGCATATTTTATGGGGAAGTTGTTAAAGTTAAATATGTAGGGAAGTTACAATGCTTGTTTTTAGTGTTTCTCAAATGACTGTCTCAAAGTCAGACAAAATGGGTATTTTGATAAAAGCTGTCTCAAAGAATGCCTCATTAAATGTTCAGTTGTGATTAAACATTAGAAAACTTGATTTTCACTAAATGCTTAGTTGGAAAGAGCATGTGGAAGGGGAAGAAGCCATCTTATATACTTAGGGATAGGAAAGATGGAAGAGAGGGCAGGAAACCTCTGCTACTTAGGCTTGCTGTGCTTTCTCTTCAAAGTGGATATTCAGGAAAAGTCACTTAATGTTTCTCTCTACCCGGGCTTCTAATACTTAGGAGGGGCGGGGGAACCACAGGAGTTCTAATAAGAAGCCATAGACATGCAGGATGCAGGGTGGAGGCATCCACCCTGTGAAGGCTTAGGGTTTGAATTAGTTGATTAAAAGCTCAGAAATAATGAGATGTGCAAAGTCCATTCACTAATATGATTATAAAGGCTAGGAAATGCACTCATACTCTTTTAAAAATACTTTTTTGTAATTTGCATCCATTTGGATTAGTCAATAAAAGTTCCCGGAAAATTGATAAAAATGTCCTAATTTTCTAAGTCTGGGAGTATTGCAGTGCTGTAACTGACACTTATTAATTGAAGATTAAAAACAAAAACAAATGAACAAACAAAAAAACAATTAAAAATCCCCAGAGGAAACAGGCAAAAATTATTCTGGAGTTCTTACAAAAAAATCTCATTGCTATTTGATATCTCACAATGAACAATTCTTATTGCTAAAGACAGGTGAGCACTTTAGAGGCTGATCCTTATAGAATCATGGAATCATTAAGTTTGGAAAAGACCTCTAAGATCATGAAGTCCAACTGTCAGCTCAATATCAACATGCCTACTAAATCATGTCCTAAAGTGCCACATGTACACATTTTTAACACCTGTGTGTGGTCCCAAAATTGGATCAACATGAATCAGTACTGAAAATCTTGTAGGACAGATGTTTTCTTACTTTGTTTTCTTTCAGTTTATTACCTTTTAAATAAAACATAAATTTATTTGATGTTAATACGAGATAAAATATTAATACTATCATTTGGATTTTTGTATCTTCACAGAGTATTACAGACCATATGGTACTGAGTCCCTTGCAGATCTGTAATCAGTGTGCTGGAGCATAATAAACTGAACTTATAAACATTGTCTTTTAGTACAAGTTTGTATAGAAAGAAATATTATTGAGATAGATTTTAAGGCAAATTATACTAACTAAAGTGTGGCACAGTGCAACCTTCCCTATATTGAAACAGTAACAGTAACCATTCTAAAATGAAAGCAGTTCTCATTGGTGTCAGTGCAGTGTTCAAGGTGGAAAAATAAACCAAATGCTGTAGTAATTGTAGATCTTTACAGATAGCAGATGTAGAGTTTAACTGGAAATGTTCTGTATGAATGACTGATTAGGTAACTCTGATTTCCATCTCAATTTTATTTCTCTTGGATCAGATTCCAATCAAATTTTAAACTCATGTTTTTTATGAAGTTATGTAGCTGTTACATATAAAGAGCATTTATATTCTCTCTGTTCACACTTACGTGGATTGTCTCATTATCTGGCCAGAAGGACTGCAAGGAGTGCTGTGTTTCAGGATAACAGCAGGGTCTCTTAGAGGGTTGCATACTTTGTTGTTTAGACTGATGAGCTGAGTGCATGCTTTAGGTTTGAGCCTACTTGAGGTCTTTGTTATTGGTGCTCTTCTCTACACATACCCTGAAGAGTCATTGTCAACAGAATCAAGCTCCAAAGGGAGCTTAAAGCTATAGTTGGCCTTACTCAGACTATTCTATTTGCATAAGATGCCCAAGATGTGGAAAACATCTTATCTATCTACTTACTGAGACAGGATTTAAATAAGAATCTTCAAATGTCATCTGAAACTTTGAATAAATATGCAAACACATATGCAAGAACATATTGGAGGGAAAAAAGGAGTGGAATGCTCTAGGACAATAATTAAGACATTAACCTGGAAGAAAACTGTGATATCCAGATTCCTGTTCCATCTGTTGTTTTTGTCCTTTTGATTAACTTGTATGTGGCAATTCGAAACATCCACTACTATGAATGACCCCATTTCTAACATCAGTAAATACAGAATTTTAATGTTGAACCATAACATTCGCAAATAGAACACTTGAGTCTTTCATTCAGTCTTTACAACTTGTGTAACTTGACTTCGTAGCAATATGGT
Organism: Dromococcyx pavoninus; assembly: GCA_033558185.1. NCBI lineage: Eukaryota > Metazoa > Chordata > Aves > Cuculiformes > Neomorphidae > Dromococcyx > Dromococcyx pavoninus. The sequence goes on along the minus strand of JAUMJL010000104.1, from coordinate 796,183 downwards.
GATATTCTCACTTGAATGATCTACAACAATAATATTTTTTGCAATTGTAGTTAGTTAAGGCAATAAATATACCTGAATGTGCCTTAAAATGTTATGTAAGTTCTTTGAGAAATAAATCACTATTATATGCTAATTTAAAAAAAATCACTTATCAGGTACAGGGGAAGCTTCTTTTAATACTAGTAAGTGCTGCTACAATCAATGTGTTCTCAGCAGAATTATTGTCAGAAAGTAGAAAGGTCTATGAGAAAGACAAGTATACATTTATGACACTTAGTACGTTACTGTCCAAATGCACTATCAAATAGATATTTGCATGGTCATGATTTAGTATCCTTCAGCCTTAACAAGTCACTAAGAGCCTCTTATTCTGCCAGTGGAGAAAAATATGATTGCTTAATTCTCATAATCATAAATTTGAACTTGTTATAGATCTGCTTCCACATCACTATACTCTTAAGTCATCAACCTCCTCTTTCATTACATCTCCTTAATTTTTTTTTTTTGCAAAACTGCAAAAAACCCTGTAATAACTATCATGCCTAGAAGCCATATTTTTGTTTTTTCTTGTGAAAAAAGACTTCTTTAGCATCAATAGAAACTTTGACTGTCGGAATTTTTAGTCCCAAATGCCAGAGTCTAAGTAGGGTTGTTTCTCTAATTGACAATGTGATCATGTGTAAAGATAAAAACCTTTACATTTCATCTATGTTTTTTTAGGGTATATTTATTTCTAAAAAAAAGAGTTTATTATGTTATATATCATCTGCAAAAGGGAATTAATTTTAGTTTTGTGGTAGTCACCTATTTCTAAATTTCAATTAGCATTTTGTTGTTCATGGTGGTTAGAGGGCTGCTTTTTTTTCCATAGTAAAAAATTCCTAAGGTTTTTTGCTATTTAGGCCCTTATTCAATGCAGAATTTAAGTACATGCACATCATAAAACTAATTCAATGTGATGTTTGAGTATGTGTTTAAACTTTCCTGATCTACTGAAGCAGTTAAATACTTCCTTTATTTTTTTACCATTGTTTACAGTTTCATTAATATGACTGGACAAATGTATGCATTGAATTTACGGCTTTTGGTGTAAACTAGTTAATTATTTGAGTGAGATTTGTAGGTGTGCATAACTAAAAATCGTGTATATTGGTTTGCTGAACTAATGTTAATATATGGATGTGCTTAAATGATTTTGTGAATCCTAATCATCACTTTGAATTTGCTAGTTGAATGCTATGATATGTTGCATTATTTCTGTGTCAGTGAGAGAAAAAAAAAAAGTGAAATAACAGTATCATTGCTCTGTAATCCAAATTTTTTTTCTGCAAAAAGGATTAAAAGAATGAACAATTCATCAGTGTATGAAGGAAATAAAATTTAAAAAAAATCCATATTGATATTGCATATGTCATATCCTCAGTCTTGTAGCCACCTCTATGAAAGTGATTGCTCTATCTGTGGAGAGAATTCTGCTCTCTTGCAAAAGGAGCATTTGCAAGATTTGAAATAATGTCTTACTTAGAAGTTGTTGGTACTTCAATCTGTATTTGTCTTGTTTAATCTCCAAACATTGCTAAACTTTTACAAATTATTCTTACAGGCTTTTGCTGTTTGTACTTTTGAACCATCTTTACTCTTTTCAGCTTGTGTTGCTATTGAAATTTTTCTGCAGAAATTTCAAAAATAAATTATGGCAAATAGGGGTGATGCAGGTATTTTTGTTACAGGTGGTTATTTTTTTCATATGGCAGAAAGCCACAAACACACACAATGTGCCATGAAAAGCTGGATCTGTAGAATAATTCAAAGATAAGGAGTGATAGGAGCCTCTCTGAAGGTTTCCCCTCACTGCTGTGTGATGATGTTTCCCTGGACACGGAGAGTGTGCCTTAGAGCTTAGAGCTGGTAATATCTATATCGCAACACTGCTGGTGGTGTTTTCTGTTACTCTGGGTTTAATTTACTTTGTAAATCCCTCTTGCCATCAGAACATTCTGCCATTCATAAGGTGTATCAGGGTATCCTACCAAGACAGCTGCACTGCACTATGTGCGATGTGTAAGGTGTTCATGCAGAGAGCTGAAGATTCATAGCTTACTTTACTACTTAATGAATTTTACTCCTAGAAAGGAATGATAGCTTCCTGAGGTACCGTTTCTTCTGTTTTATATAAGTATAAAAAAATTCAAAGAATTTAGATTATTTCTACTATTTGGTTGGTTATTTAATTTAATTGTATTGCTAAAATGTGAGTATATGCCAGTCTCTGCTGGAACTTCCTGAAAATAGGTATGTGTGTCATATAGATAGAGAATTGTGTTTATAATTTCCCTTGTAGCACTGTGGCAACAGTGAGGATGACTGTTCTGAATTCACTGTACGTTTTTGTCAGGTTCAGTGAAAAAAATAGTTCTAGGTGAGCTATATTTACATTAGCAAGTAATTTAGCTCAGTAGGAATGCAGCAGTGGATGCTGAGTCCCTTCTGTCTACAAAACATGCAGTTTGGGAGAGTTAATTCAAACTAAATATAGACTATTCCCCTGCAATGAACTCCTCTGGCACATACTTGTCCTAAAGTGACCTTAAAGACTGGTTACTGAATTGGCAATGGTTTTGATCCCCATATTACAGGATGAGTACACTGACCACACTGCGTGCCTATCTTTCTAAAGATATTTGGCTGAGATTCACCAGTCTTCACTTCAAACAGAATCACAGGAAATGGGGATGACAAAGAGATTTGCTTTAAAATTTAATTGCTGCCTCCAACAGTTTTGCAATAAATCTGAAAAAGTCATATAGGAGTACAGGGTGTGTGACTTTCCTTCTTTCCCTTCTATTTCCCACATAGATTTTTTTTTTCTCTGGGAATTTTAGGTACTTGAGACTATTTCATTTAACTTTTCATGCTGAGGTTAGAACAATGCTGAATACTTTGAACAAACAGTCCTTGGATTTATGAGTAACTCATGCACTTGCTATCGCTTATTACATATTCCTGTCATGCAAAATTATTCTTCTGGTGTGAAATCAAAGGCAAGAAAGTGACTTGTTTCCCATAATCTGTAAAAACTTTAAGAATCATTGGGAGAGTCTTTGGCAGTTATCTAAATCCTTCTCTTTATTTTCTAAGGGACTTGGAAAATAGAACAATTTATAGAATTGAGAAGATATATGTTAAATTTGGGGAAAGCTACTAAATAAAATACAATGAGGCCTTATAACTTTACTAAGCAGGTACTATGAAAGGTATTTTGTGGGCAGAAGTGCAGTAAAATGAAATCTGCAGAACTCTAGTGTTTTGTTTTATCTTACCTCAGCTAGTAAAGATTTTGAGTCTTGTAAGTTCAGGGATTTTGTTGGGTGTTGGTGGCAGTGTTTGTTAGATTGGGGTTTTTTTGGGGGGAGGGTTTCATTTGTTTCCATAAAGGAGAGGTCTGCAAAGCAGCTTAGTCAACAGCTACTGTCACAAGTGACAGTTATAAATGAGACTATATGCCTAAAGACATAATTAATCTGCAGTGAGCTTGGAACAACTCCTTAGCTAAATGCAACTAAATCAGCTACATAGTGTGTAATTGACTTACAACTGTATTAGTCCTAATACAATATTATTCATTATATATGTGTTATTATTTTCTCCATATGAAATTTGTAAGTGTACTAAGTAATGATTAAGAGTTCATTATAGTATTTCATTCATATTATTATAATATAATCATGATGTATTTTCATCTTGTTAATGCTGTTATTCTTAATTTTTCTTAAAAGAAATGTCAAGGTTATCTGGAAAATAACAATGTAAGTTTTTTGCACACAGACTGAGAAGTATCTGTATTCAAATGTATTTGAAATTTAAGTAATTTTAATTTTTTAATTCAGCTTGTTAGTGATGACAGGAATGTATTGAGGAAAGGTAGAAGCCAACAATACTTTATATAGAAGTCAAGAGTAAGGTGAATAAGCTTTGAGGTGGTCATAAGACTCATGCTGAGCTTAAGAAGGAAGAAGCTTAGAGGACTAAGAAAATGACTTGAAGGACAAAGGCAGAGGTTTTGAAGACAGCTAGCAATGGAGGTAAATTGAATCATTTTAGTAAACATGCAAGTCATACAGAGCATAAGGTGGGCCGTGTGTACACTGATAGCTTAACCACAAAACGTGTCTCTGTGTGCACAGGTGAAACTATGTGAAAATAGCTCAGATGAAAATTGTAATCATACTGTTTTCATGTGAGAGTTAATCCTGATATGTGTAAACAAGTTTATGTAAATAAGTTACTTTACCAACACCTCCTTGGCAACATCATTTACCTTTTTCCCACGCCATTAAAGATCCTGCCCCAGAACTTTACATTCACAGGTCTACTAGAGCCCCACTGAATCTTTTCAGACTGCCTGTCTGTAGAGTGACCAAGGAAATCATGATCATGTTGGCTCAAGGGCCCAGTGAGGACATGAAATACAGTTATTTCTGAGAACACCATATGAAAACCAATCTATTACAGGTAACTAAAGAGGGAGATCCATTTTATATGCATTTTAGATGAAATTAAGTTTATAGATATTTAATTATACACATTTAAGAAACAAATTCTTAAATTAATGAGTTATTTAGAATTACTTATTAGTTAGAAAAAAATACTCATAGCCGTTGCATATTTTTTACTCTGCTTTCTAATTCTGACTGGCTTAGTGTAGAAGAACTACCCACCTGTTGACTAAGTTCAAAATTGCTGTTAAAACTAGAAAATTAATCTGAGATATTGAGCCTCCCGTTGCACGATGAATACAGTATGATGCTCTTTTAGCTCTTCTTTTGCAGTCATAGGTGTTGTGTTCTTGATGCTATGAGGAAGAAAAATAAATAAAAAGAGTAAGAAAGGCATTCTGGTGGGGAGAAAGAGGAGAAATAAACAGACAGGATTCTGAGATTTAAAGTGGGCAACTATGCAGATTTAAAAGAGAAATTTGCTATGTGAGATGGATGTTAAATAGGTACAGAGATTTTTTTATTTCAGCATCTACCGAACAGTCATTTGTACAATACATGTCTGTGTTCCATCTTGAGCCCAGATAGCAGAGAGATTATTCTTTAAAATATCCAGTAAGCACTATTTAGGAGGAAGTTTTTAGTTCTGAGAGACTTGCATATATCTGAGAAGAGTTCATCTCACAAAAATATATAATAATAGCAATGGTATTTCAGCCATTTGATTATGTGCGTTATTGATTTTTATGGTGTATGTTATATGGGGCAAAATATTATGGGGTAAATATCTAAAAATCTCAGAGACCTAGAGTTGTCTGCCATTTAGTGTTATTTACATATCTAGAAAGTTGATAGCTTAATTGAGACTCCAGTAGTACAAAAATATTCTTTATATCTCCAGATCTGCATGTTTTCTACATTTTTATGGCAAAGTCCCAAAAGGAGCATGATTTAACTAAACTGAAAGTGGGTGGATTTAGCCAAGAAACAGTCTTATGTTACCATCTGAACCAGGTGGAACTAGAGGCAAATTACTGAACATAAGTTATTCCATGTCCTTACTGGAACAATTTGTACTAAAGAGCCTCTACAAACACATAGCCAAGGAGCTCTCTATTCATTTTGTGATTTTACAGTTTCTTCATTTAAACCAGAATTCTGAGGGTAAAACATACTGTATTCTTTGTTTCTGTGACAATCCCAACATTACTTAGGCTTATAACATGCCAAAGAATGGGTCAAAGTTGTTGTCCTTATGCTGTCACTTTATAAAACGGCTGGTGGTGTCACCAAGCCTGAATGGGCTGATGGGGCACAGCAAAGTCATAGGATCACACATTTTAGTCAGTGCTTTCCAGTGTGTCCTGCTAGGCAGTCTTGTCGTAGAGGATGGTTCAATCAAGAACTGTGCAAAAACATCAACACATATGCACTACAGTAAAGTGTGCATTGCATCTGCACCCTAATTTATCACCACCAAGCCATCCACGCACTCTTCAATAACTGTGTAATGTAGACAGGGCACCCTTTCCATGGCAGGCTGTGGTTCCATCTTGATAATGAGATTCCTGCCTAGAGGGCTGTCCTGAAGATTCCACGTATTACTGCTGAAGTGGGAAGACTGTTCATGCAGCCATTCTGGTCCTTACAGTGATGAAGGAAGAGCTTCTCAACTGTTGAATTGTCTAGGGCATTCACATGCACTTTCTTTACTTTTCTACTCTGGCTTTTCATGTTTTTATTTTCCCTACACTCTATAACTCATGATATTATACTTTAAAACTCATGAAGTGAATAAATAGGCAGCATAATCAGCAGCAGTCATTTCAGAACTGATTATGGTATTAGCCATTTACAGTTGCTATATAGAGCAGTTGCCCTAAAAATTCTTTGCCACTATTGACCCACATTTAAAAAGTAGTTAAGCCATGTGTATTGCATGTTACCACATTGCTTCTTTCTTAAGGTGTATCTTGGCCCTCAAAACAAATCAGGTAATCGAAAATGCTAAAGGGAATGTATAGCAGAAGTCCTGCTTTTGTATGGAGAAGCAGATGCAAACTGGGATTCTATGGACTCTTTAAATGGCTAGTACTTAGGACTAATGAGATACAACAGATTAGATAGATCCAGCCTTGCCAATCTTAGCCAAAGGAAAAAAAAATCAATAGAACACAGCCTAGAAAGTAAATTCTGAAACTTTACAGGGCTTGTCTAGATTGCCACAGCATTTTGATCCCCTTAGAGAGTAGTAGGAAAAACTTCTGCTGCTTTGCATCTGTAAAATCCCATAGCTGGTGACTAAAAGAATTGCTTTTGACATTTTTCCATCTTGGGGAAACTCCATGTCAAGGGAATGATATCAGGTGTTCGTTTACATGTTTCTCTGTTTGAAAAGGTTGTCTGTCACCTGAGACATCCAAGTGATGTGTCACCTACCTGAAATATCCAAACATATTCACTTCTGCTAGGGTTACAAGGAAGGAAGCATCCCTACTTCCCAAGCACATGTGCTTGAATCTTCAGAGAAGTGGATATACCCAGCCATAAGCACTGATGCCTGGGTAGGAATTGGGTAATATTAAAAATAATTTACATTTGGACTCTGGATTTCTCTTTATCTCTCTTGATTTCAATGATAATTTGGTTTGGTGATCCTGTTTCTTTTATACTGTCACATTTACACTAATTGTGTTTTGAGATTGAGGAAACACCCTGCTAATGTCTAGAAAAAAATACTGTATTAAAACCAAAAAGAAACACAATGACAGGAGGGTTCTTTGATAGTACTTCAGTTCAGGAATTTAACTATCAGTTCAAATACTGACTGTTTTCTACTTTCATTGTAATATATCTCCAAAGAAAGTTTAGCATTTTTTGAGGGAAACAATGGGGCCTAATGAGAAAAAAGTAATTTTCTATGATCATTTTTGAAGTTATTAGATTAATAAGCACAGCCTTAGTTAAATGACATTTCCCTTCTTAGGGAAGGGAAATGTCACTTTCTTAGGAGTGTTATGGACATTTTGATATGAGACAGAGAGACCTTTAATGAGATCTCAATCAAAGGTAATATTTATATAATGATACATGAATTCATAAATGCTAGTCAAATAAAAATGCTGTAGTCCATTTTGGCCTTCACCTTATGGAAATCTGTAGAAGTCATAAGATGAAAAAGCTCAGTGAATGACGACTAATACTCTCTCACTTGACTGTCTAATTATGCCTGGCTAATTGTGTGAGCTAATGTTTGAAACTGAATCTTGCAGTGTAACTTAATCCATCACCCAGTTAAAATGCGTTGAAAAAGGTACTGAAATTTTCTCCTTTGTTAGATATATGATCTCCTTCATGTTTAGTTTATGGTGATTTCCCCTCTCATGAAAAAAAACACCAAACAAAACGATGTAAGCTCCATGTTAGCTACTGCAAAATATTCAGACAATTAGGTCCTTAAAATTTCTGTTTCAGACCTTTGTTTTTACTAATGTTTTTCAGTAGGAAATGCTTTGGTTTAGTGTTTGAAATACAGTCTCTTAGGTTTTGTTGTGGCTTCAGAGGGCCAAAAAAAATCAGCACAGTGCATGAATTTTTTCACTACTTGAAGAGAGAAGGAGGAAAGGTGTATGAACTTGCTATTTCATCTCTACTTTAACAGAGAGTAACGTTTGACTGGTAGAATCTCTCTCTGTTACTTAAGGCGTTCTTAGGGATAGAACAGAAACGATATTAACATCCTGGGTGATCTGACCCTGTAACAATACTGGTGCCCAAGTCCAGTTAGAGGTGTTGTGACACCAGTGGAAGAGAGGGAAGATGAGGGGTTCACTTGCCTGATAGTTTCTAGACACTACAGACAATAGCCCTTACTAGTAGTACTTTTCAGCAAATTCCTAAACTAGGAGCACTTGGAAAAGAGGCAGATTTCATTATCCCTGTTATATTCATAGCTAAAGTAACTGCCATTCAGGAAGGCATGGATAGAACTGGGAACAGAATTAGATCTGTTGAATTTTCGGCAAATTGTATCTAGAAGGGAACACTTTCTTCTTGAGCCTTTAAGTCCTACCACTGCCAAATTCTTTTCACGATTTTTTTTTTTTGGGGGGGGGGAGGTGTGCATAGGGGGAGGGTGTTTGATTGAGCTTAAGTTTTTTCTTTTTTTTTCCCCAGAATTCCAGGGCAGAAAAAATATCCATGTCAAAGAATGACATGAACAGCAGGCAATCGATATTTCTGAACTGTCAGATTAGATTTTAAAATGAAGCTTACAATACAAAGAAGCACTTAACCTTGTGTGGGCAATATTAGAGATCAGTTTTTCCTATATGGCACCAACCTGTGTGTTTATAAACAAACAAAAAAACCCACAGGGCTAATGAATTTGGTTTCTTTTAAATTTTATTATTGCATTATACCTGCATTTCATAAGCAAGTGTCAAAAATTTAAGTTACTACCTCATTTCATTTCACTTTGTAACCCCAGAATTGAGTGTACTTGATGTCACTTGATTTAAAACTACATTTATGTTACTAGTTATCCCTTAAAAATGACTCTCATGAATAATGAAAATAATTCCCCTTTCTGCTCCCATAGCAAGAGGTTTTAAGTGCTACCACCTGGCATCTTAGCAAAAGATCATAATAAGCATGTTTTCTTACAATAGTTCATCGAGATGGTACATGGCAAGAGAGAACAAATTTCCACTTTTAGAGCCAAATTAGAGGCTCAGTCTCTACTCAAACAAAAATCAATTGCAGCTTTGCCAGACCAAGACATAGACGGTTGTTCTTAGAAGTATGATTTATAAAATCCTCATTTTGTCTTTAATACTTCTGTTCTTGTTTGTTCTACAGGAGATTTAAAGCAAAAGTGCTCTCCTTTCCTCAGTGTTCTGCCTTCTGTTCTCTTTTTTCCGTATATCTCTGTTCACTCTTCATTTGTATTCAGCCCTGCACTCTTTTCCCCTCTTCATGGTTCATTCATTTATCCTGTAATACCCATTTTTTTATTACCTCATCTTCGCCACTCTCTGTTTTTAACTCTGTCACTTATCTGTCACTTCTGTGTGACAGGAATTGTTCCTGCTTAACAAAATCAGTTTCTAATTCCATTTAGCTAAGTAGCTTCAACTGCTTTGTGTGGACATTGAAGCAGTTTAAAAGTGGCTAAAACAGTTTTAGCTTAACCCAATTAAACTAAATCAATTTTGACCACTCTAACCACTTTAAAGGCAACCACACAAACGAGTGCATCAATTTTGTCTGAATTAATTTAGAAAAATCAGCACATTTCTTATCTGTAAACCCTTAGTATCCCTTTTCCCATTTTTTTCTCATCAGAACACAGAGACCCACTCCCTTTTTGTTCCACTTCTCTAATCTCTGGATTGACCTGATTCTGAAATACTTCTGAAAACTATTACAGATTAACAGACTGCAAAATAAAAAATTTCAGAATACAAAAAATTGTTTCAGATGAACTCTGTCTCATTGCACAACACTGTGATTGACTCAATACTAGGACATAGAATGTGTTCTTGGAGATTAAGTTCACTATCATTAATTAGTGTACACCAGCCTGTCAGAAAGGTTAGCGGGTCTTCTCAGATACCAAATACTGGAATTTGCAAAGGCAAGTCTAAGAGAATAAATTAATTAATAAGTATGTTATCCCAATCAGCCTCAGTCTTTTCTCTCTTCTTGTTTCTTGGGTTGTAATAGCTGTTCTTATCAGCCAATATTAAGGATTTTCTGGTTTAACACTGTCAGATATCTAGAAATGAAGCATGGGAATTGAATTTAGAAGACTATGTACTCCAAAGCAGCAACTCTGAAGCACTAATTGACTCCCTCCCCTGGCTTCTCAGTTCCTCTTCCTGCTTGTGGTCATTTGCTGCTCCAGCGTAGATATGGCTATACTGCTGCACACATACAGCATAAAGGATCTCAAACAGCAGGACAGATATACAACTGGAAGGAGGCATAATCTTTTTAAATCAACACAGTTGAAAATATTGTAGTCAATATAATAATGAGGTTTAAGTGTATCATAGTATAAAATAAGATATAATATTATGATGATTGGGTCACAATAACAACCGTGCTTATTAAGCAACCACTTTATGATACATAATACTATGAGTTTCTATTTTATCTGCCAGTTATCATGAGAAGAAATTTTTGATGTAAAGAGAAACTAGTGGGAAAATTTCCCATCTCTTGCAAAGCTAAAATATTTGGCGGTTTGATTTTTAAGAAGCCAGCCTACTTGATTTGAACCCTATTATATATTTCTTCATGGAATGGTTCATAATGTTCCCATACTATTGTGGAAACAAATACTTTAATTAGAAAACATTCCATTCTTTAAATGTCCTGCTTGTTCACATCATCCCAGCCCGTCTCTTCAGCCTTTACTCCCTATTCTCTTTGAAATATCAAAAAATGATTGGAGTGGATATATGTCATGTGAGTCTTCACTGAAACTATTTAAAGACTGCTGAATTTAAAAGATCAAATCAATTCATATGTCAATTTAGAAGTGAGGTTAATGGCCAGAATATTTTCTTTTTAGTTCAGAGAAAAAGAATGATTGAAAATACTGCAGGAAAAGAGCATGTACATTTGTGAAATTAAGTTGAAAAGCAGCATATAATAATTGTAAGGTCTTCCTCACCCTTGGCTCACTGCTTAAACTGTGTGGAGCTGTTTCGTTTTGTGTACCATTTCTCTTTTACTATATTTGAAGTTAAACAGCATGTATGGTGTCTTTTTCTGTCAAGAAGAGTGACAGCTTCTATAATTCCCTTGTTTCACGGAGTATAAATATTCCAATGACTGTTTTGATGGCTACAGTCATTGCGTTTTAACATGTATATTTATTGATTGCCTTGTTCTGATAATTTATGGTCAGCTGCCAAGAACAACTAAGCCTTGCAGTTAAATATGTTTTTTCAAGTTGGACTGAAAAAAAAAGGTTTCTAAATGTAAACCACATGTGAAATAACCCAGATTTCTTGTATTTGGGTGTTAGAAGCAGACTGGACAAGTGATACTCCCCCAAGAGGACTTTCTGGAAACCCTTGCCTGCCATTAATTTGCATAAAATTTCAAATGCAGAATACAAACACTTATGAAAGTGCTGCTGAGAAATATCTAGCTCCAGGATATACATAGCTTGGCTGGTCAGGTCAAGATAGAAGATTGCACGCTGGGCCCTGTATTCATCTTGTGTAGATATTTTCTTATTGTGGGTGGAATATAAAAAACCCTAGATGGCTGCAAGAATCTGCAGTTAGCTAACCAGTTAGAAACGCCAAGTGGATTTAGGATTCTTATCCCTGGAAAGTCTTATTACACTTTCATTCCTCATTTAACTCTCAGCAGCAGAAGCAAAAATTGATATTGTTGGTTGAAGTACTGTAACAGCTACAAGACTGCAAGATCAAACTGGTAACTAATGTCTCAAATGGATGCAAAATGCATGGTAATCAAGAAGAAAAATAAAAATCCTAGATTCTAGTTTTACTTGCAGTGAGGCTCATTGTAATTCAGTCAGTATATAAAGATGTCTTATGTCAGTACAAATTTAGTGAAATGGTTAATAGAGCTATAGCCCTTTTATTCCCAGTGCCGTACCCAGAGCAATGCATATCTTAACCTTTCTGGTATTCAGCAAGTTTAATATTGCAAGCATTTTACTATGAAGACACAATCTTCTTATGTGTAAAAGGTGATGATGAAATTGTAAATTAGTTTGTCCTGATTTAGAACAGGGATGAAAGTTTGTCTTCACCTAGATAAATACATAGTATAATTATCACACTTGCCAAGGATAGTGTCATTATACAATATTATTTATATCATCCGTAGGCTAAAAGACTAGAGTATCTTCAGTTTATGACCCCATCAGATAGAGGAGAGAGTCGATATGTTCCTCTCCTGATTGCATTTCTAGCCAGTGGGTCGAAATTCTATATTCTGCTTTGTCCAGTCATTACCACCCTTGAAAGTGAGTGGACAAAAAGCTTAATAGAGGGAAGAACCAGGGTTTGTTTTCACAAAGTGTGGATCAAGCTGCATCCACTCTGGAAATGAGTGCTTCAACGCCACAAAGGATAGGATCCCTTAGAATTTCATCATGAAACTTGCCTATGGAGTTACACTCTTGTCTTGGGCTCCTTAAAAGCTGCTGCTTGCAAACACATTCCTTTGAGGAACATACTGAACTTGCTTGGGTTTTTCAAGAGTTTTCAGTACAATCCCTTGTTTGAATAAGATGGTGTATATTTTGTTTGTTAAAAATGAAAGCAACCCCCAAAGCCCCCCATATTAACACAATTCTCTTTTCTGTTGTGTGCCTATATTTAGCTCTCACAGATAGCCAGATGAAGGCAATGTTTCCTAGGAAAGCTGGAGGAACTTTTTTTTCCACACAGACTTTCTAATGAACTAAAAGCTTGTCCCTTTACCTGCCCAAAGCGCTTTTAATGGTGCTTTTGAATTTGCACTGACATAAGACATCTTTATATACTGACTGAATTATGAAGAGCTGCACTGCAAGTAAAACTATAGCCTACATTTTCTTTTCATTGCCATTATCATTGACAATTATCTGCCAATATTAATTATAACTTTAACTAATTAGCAGTCACTACCAAGTGAAGTTAGCCCCCAGTGGGTTTTTTTCTGGATACATGAATCTGACTGTGAAGTTCTTAAGCACATGATTAATGTCTTACTGATCAGGTTTGATAAAAATGTATAGTCCCATAGAATCCTTAAAGAATAACGTGTTTAAATTCTGGATACTCTGTCATCAAACTAGCTACTGCTTAAACTACTGCAGGTAATTCTAGTCATTTGTGTTATTTTGATGTTAATTTGTGAATGATATATACTGCATTACAAAAATAATCTGAGATATTTTTCTCTTCTTACACTAGATCAAGTTTTAAATAATACTTTTGAAAGCATCTAAGTGCAATACAGCGTTGAATCTGGGTGGAGTACATCCAAGTATCAAAGGTTACCAAACAACACTGTCAGTATGCCATCTAGACATTAATTTCCCACATAAAGGGTTTAGTAGCACTTTGCATGTAAGTTGTATAACTTGTGACCAGCTGCTTCCGTGTGCGGTGCGTAACTGATGGGAACATATGGCTTTAATTAAGTAGCCTATTCTAGCTGATTTTTAGGCATCTATCCACATGGCATACAATATTTGTTGAATCCAAATCAAGTTTCACAGCTGTCTCTCGAGATAAACTGATTGACTGACATGAGCTGCTTTCAAATGCTCTGTCAGGTTAGTTCCCATAACCTCAGAGACTCAAACACTGGGAGAAAATGGCTCAGCCATATGCTTTAAAGCCATATATGTAGATGTATATGTGTTCAACATTTCAGGCTGACCTTAATGGATTTCTGTAGCTACTGATGCTGACAGCCATCAACACAGAGACAAAATGATCAAGAAATCTCCATGTTTTCTGATTTCGCTGTATTATCTACTGTGGTTCAACACCAATCTGAACTTTAACAGTAAGGACATGCATCACAATTGTGAATGGAAAAGTATAATTGTTAAAGTGCAAAACTGATGCCTCATTGGTATGAATCACTGTAGAAATGGCTGATGTTAGCTATTAGGAAAAATTGTAAAAAAGACAGCCACCAATTCTTGCTCTTTTAAATAAGTTTATTTATTTGTTAAGTTCATTGAACAGCAGCTGAGTGAATCTGCATGTGATATACTCTGATGGTGGAAAGTACTTGTTGATATAAAGGAAAGAATATGATATATAGCAAGGTTATTAAATATAAACAAATATTCATACAGCTTATAAAAGTGCAAATATATTTTCAGTACTCTTTTGGGTTGGTCCGTGCTGAAATGAAAGTCAGATAATCACAACTCATCTCACATAATACACTGACTGTAAATTTTGCTGAAGTTTTCAGGTATAAAATTAGAAGTTTTGTGCTTTATTGCCAGGATTGGGGAACACTTTATATGTGTGAGCTAAATGTCTAAGTTTGTTTCAGTAGGATGTGTTTTCTTACACAATATGTAAAAAGTAAAACATGAAGTCCTTCTTGGGTAAATTAAGCACTCGGAGAACTGATTGAATCTTATAATGAATTCTGATTTCCTGATTTTCTGTATTATAGTGGTGATGGCAAGAGCCCAAAAGTTACAAGTGCTGTGAAGGAAGAGTGAGAGCACTATAATGCCAAGTTTCTAGCTCTTTAATTAATAAGCTTGTCTCTGGTCTTTATGACTATAAACTAAAGATTGGGAATATGAGAAGACATATTAGTAGTGATATCTTTTACAGTCCCTGATTTATACATCTATGGTGGACCTGTGCTCTGTAACTTATAACACTCATGAAAGTATTGTGATAAACTGGAATATTATTTAAGCCAGAAGAAATAGGTTTAGTTAAAGGAGGGAACTGGAAGATACCTGCATCTTCATTGCATAGCAATATAAGACAGACTCAGAGGAAAATGGGTGAGTGACCCTTAAACAAATGAAGAAGGTAAAAGTAACAAGTAAACCCCTCAAGACTTAGTTGTTTGCGATGATTTGGTGTGGACTAGTTTCCTTATCTTTCCTAAGCCAGACAAGATAATATAGCAATTAGGAAAGATCTTTATTACTAAAAATAGTCTTGAAATTGTTTTATTGTTGTTTATTGCTATATTCCGCTCTTGTAATGACTTTTGATTTTTAAAATTGAGAACTTTTTTTGCTAGTATACTTTTGTTTTCCCATTTATTTAGTATTTAATGTAAACTGTGATGCAAATAAATTTCAAATACCGGATTTAATCAGAGCTAATAATCCAAAGGAAGTGATGTTCCAGATAAAGTTTTTCATGCCTTTGATTCAGGACAGTCATGACAAGGAATTGACCTTTTATTTTCTGTTTGTATAGCTCCTTTTTACACTGGGAATCATAACAACAATTCTTGAATGTTGTGTTAATACAAATATGAAATAACTCTGTCCTGGCACAGAGCAAGAGGAAAAACTTTCATGGAGGCAATCAGAAGGTTTTTGGCTACAGAAGGCAGTATTTTTGTAGGGCAAGTAATACTTCTTTCTGTGTTCACACCAAAATTTCTAACCAAATAGAATTAATTTTTTAGAATTAATTTCTATTCAAGGAGGTTCAGCACCATGGAGATTCAGAGTCCCTGTCAAATTGCTTTGCTCTGGGTATTATATTTGGAATATCATATTCCTGCAGACTTTATGGTTCTGTCATTAGAAGCTAAACCCTTGCCGTCTGGAAACCATGGTAGCAAGATATGATGATGTCAATGAGGAAATGACTGTGTATCAGTGTGACACTAATAATAGTTAATAAACCGAAAAGACAATTGTTTTGCAGAGAATTGTTTGGTAATATTGAAACCTCCTATTGGAAGTACTTCTGGTCTGTGATCAGGTATTCTGATCAGCTATATTTGACTTGTGTGTTAGTAACTGAGTGCTGCCTACTTTCCAGGGGGAGTATGTGATAGGTACTTTACACCAGAAACTTTACACTTTACACAGGAATTTTACATTTCTACACAAATCAGAAAATCAGTATGATGATATAGAAAAGATTGAAATTTTTCTTCAAGGATTGTTAGTTTTAATTTAAAATTGACCTGCAAAGTTTCTTTAAGCAATGAGTTATAGTGTTGATTTCCCTCACAGAGCAAATGAGAAAACTGAGTAACAGCGCAGAAGTGATTTTAAATTTGCGTTTCCCTTGAAGCCCCTTGTGCACTGTGTACTGGGGATATCTTTGACAGACTGAGACTGAACCAGCTCAAGCCAGTTCTGTGTCATGCTTATGGAGGAGAGGTTCAATTTAAAGCCAGCCCTAGTCTGCCTTCTGAAATTCAGTGCCAGCTTTCTTCACCTCAGATCAGGAGCCGGCCAAAGTAAGGACAAACAGGCAGGCTGTGCGAATGGAGATGAATCTGAGCTCAAGGTACGGAATGACGTAGAAAAATCACTCGGAAATTTTAGGATGCTACTCAGTGTACCATGTCCCCCTGTGAGGCTAGGAGACAGTGAGACTATGTGCTAAATGTTGTAATGCACTTTATTCCTGTTTAATTCAAAGAGAGTGTTCCTATAGACTTAATAGAGTCCACATAGAGCCTTTGAGATTTTAGGTAAAAGTTTTGGTCAAGGAATCCATTAGTGTTCCTATTAACACTGTTACTGTTTTATTAAAAAGAAAAGTAAAAACCAAACAGAAACAACAAATAGGACCATTTAGTAAACACATCTGAGGTAACATTTTGACTACATAGACTCATTTGTATTTATGGTGGTTTCATCTGACAGTGAATTCCTAAGAGGAGGGGAAAAAACAAATAGCATAAAGACTTAAAAAACAGTGACTGCATTATTATCAAGAGTTCAAGAGATTCTGTATCTCTTCTTAGCAGTAATATTTTACAATCCTGATTATTTATTTGTATATACAAATTATTAAGTACAAATAACTTTACTTTTGCACCATTATATTTGAGCATGTTAACACATGGCTATCTAATCCATAATGTGTTTGTTTATTCAGTGCATTCCCAGGATTGAACCCCTGTATTCTAATGATGGGGTGAAAAATACTTATTTCAAGTATATCTAAGAAACTAGTAATGATAAGTATGAATATATGATAAAAGAGATGAGTTCTATAACTAATTCAAGACAAAAGGAGTATTTCAGAGGAATGAAGAATTATTTTCATTACTATTGTAGGGATAAAAGCACTACTCACTTAAAGCATAGGGATTTTAGATCATTAATTCTAGCAGCATTGAATGTTGTGTATTAAAAAATCCAAATATAGAGAGCAGAGTAGGCTTCAAATTAATCACACACTATAAACACTTGTGTAGTTGAAAAGATACAGAAAAATCATTAGAAAATGGTTTTTGAGAGATTTTTTAACCTTTACTGGTTTTGTCGATAAGGACTGACTGTGTAAGTTTTGGAGTAAAAGAATTGTTCTGGAAATGTACATCAGACGCATACCTGATATACACAAAGATGGTTTTCACTACAGTAGATTCACAATTACTTTACGTTTACTGAAGTGTATGGGTACTTGTACTCACAGTAGTTCTGCCACTGTAAAAGCTTTTACAATCTACTAGTTTATTTCACACATAAAGGAATTTTCTCCTTAGAGTTGTTATTAAAATAAACTAAGCTGCAAAGTGTTTATATCTTTTGTTACAATCACAATCTAGTGCAATTGAAAACAGAAACCTGAGTGAGAGGAGATTTCTCTGTATGGGTCAGAAACATTGATCAGGTTATCAATTGAATGTGAGTAGTTTTAGTAACATTCTTCATTTCATTCTCAAGAGCACCTTCTGCCATATTAGTGGTGATAGCCTGAAGTAGAAAGTGAGCATTCTTCTCAAGGCAGGGTGAGGAAATCATTGCAGTAATTATTGAAAAGATTGCTGGTCTGAATTTGTCACTCGGATATTTTTACCATCATCTTCATTCTGAAAAGAATGGCCCAAAACACCCAATTTTTATTTGTAACAACTAGAAATTTTCCTTTCATCAGTGGCGCTAAAACTATTTGAATCTGAATGGCATAGGTTCAAGTTACAGTACTGAATGTTTCGTTTAACTCAAATAAGAAAACAATCCGTTTTTTATGACATTGAGGGCAAATCTGTAAAATGCATGCAGAGCTAAAGTTAGTTTTATTCTTATCATATCAAGCGGTATTTTTAATGTGACATGTAAGATACTTCCTGTTTATGTTGTCACATTTCTTCACTTTACAATTGCTTGAAAGCACTCAATTAATCTAATCAAGAGTTTTTAACAGTTCTTTATTAATTATATTTTATAGTACATTAGTCAGCAAATAAGCAAACTACTAAAATACTGTACATGTACTTGTCTTAGGTTGGGCGTTATGAAGTCACTACTGTCCAGTGATTTTTTGGTATAGCTGCGTTGTTTGATGTATTAACTAGGAAAGAGACTCCCCAACACATTTGTAACCTTTGCTGACATAGACTTTCATCAACTCTGATGAAGAAACTTTCAGGAAAATACAGGGCTTCTACGCTCATTAGCACTGTTGAATTTTGGGAACATTCCTATTCTGCCTCTGTGAGCATAGTTGTAAGTGGTGGTGTGTTGTCAAAATTTACTTATTTTAATCATCCAATACAGAGTCCTCTCTTATACAACTGGAAAGTCAAGTGGGAACAGAAGTGAAGGAGGAAAATAAATGCAGAGAAATGCAGTTTACTTGGAACTGAGGTAAATTTTAAAACCTCAGTCTACTGTGATTCAGTGGCTGATTTACTAGAGCAGGAAGTTGAAATTAATGTTTCTCTCTTTGCCTTGCCGGCTGGGTTTTTTTAGCAGGTTAATCATCCTTTTTCAATCTACATTTTCTGTTTACTTGTGTTATTGATCCTAGTGCTTTTAAATATATATATTTGAATCGATTAAGAGTCTAAATTGGCAATACTAATCTAGTGGGTTAGAGTGCAAACACACATGCTGAGTGTAGAAAAGTATTTAGTGGCTCTTAAGAATGATTAGTTAAAATAAATAACTATTCTGTATTCTCCAGTAGCCAGAGAAGGTTTTACTACACAGCATTTTACTGTGGATATTTCATATGATTTAACATTTAATAAATTGAACTTTTAGTCATTTTTAAAAGAGAAGCAAGAGTAATTTGTATGCATTGGCTACTGATTGTAAATTATAAATCTGTGGGATTGAGTTCAAGTTTCTAATTGGTAGGAAAAAAAATCAGTAATTAACTGGGAGGACAGAAACGATTTTCTATCAAAGCTGTCTTCCACAGAGAATTCTACTAAAGCTGTTCACGATTATAAGGGTTATGATACATGGAAACACTATAATTTGTATATAAATGTCAGCATGGTACAATCTGATTATAAAATGGTTTTGGAAATTGGAATGTTACAATTGGGTAAAATAGTGGAAAGCGTAACTATCTGTTTAGAGCTGTATAACTGTATTGAGCTGCACAAGATAAGGATACCTTGAGAAGCAGAACAGGTATGACTTCTAGATGGTAGGAACAAAGCAAGGAAAAGATCTTGGCATTCTCTATAGTTGTAATCTGATGGATGCCTACAGAAGCATAAACTTCATAGCCCTGTGGTGTCCAAGTCCCCGCAGTTTTGTATTTATTTTTGGACAAATATGATCATTAGATTTCCTCATTTTTTCAGTTGAAATTTGTTTTTAATGTCTTGCTGCCTTCAAAAAACACTTTTTAGATGTAGGGATTTGGTCTGGTGTTAAAGGGAAATGCAAGCAGATGTGACTTTAAGTTGCTGTGTGGCAGGCTACCTGGCAAGGATTCGTAAATTATTTTTTCCTTACTGTATCACCTACATAGACCAGGGGACTATACAACAACTAAATCAGTCTTTGTACCATTTTGAGTGTCTTAAACTAATTTATTCCTCTCTGCACATTCTTATACAGGAAATAAACATATGGGCTTTTATCCCTTGAGCTTCCAAACATATTTTTTGAAGCAGAGTTGCAAACTAGTGTGGGCAAGTGTTCACTGAATAAATGGGATTTAGTGTGTTGTTTATTTATAGATTTTTATATGACTCCTTTTCAATAGAAATTATTGCAAATGAGTATAATTTCACTGTGTATTTTAATATAAGAAAATAGGATTCCCGTTTTACAGAACCCAGAGCCTGAGAACAAGAATTTAAAAGCACGTAAATCTTCAGGAAATCATGTTCTGTAGTGAGTTGCTTTGAAGAAACATGGGTAAGACTAGACAATAGTCTAGAAAAACTTCTTTATTTTTAGTTGGCTTGTAGGCATTCTGCACAAAGACTTACTATTTAAGCTTGTGTATCTAATTGTACTCAAGAAAACTGCTGTGCTACCAGGGAGTTATTGAGATACAGAAGGCTGATGTAGTAGTCTGTGTCTGTCTTTTTGAGTTCAAAGAGTGATTTAAGTCAAACTTTTTTTCTCTCTGCTCATTGGGTATATTTAGCGAGACTATTGTTGTATGAACATGATAGGTTCGTTTTAGGATGGGATTAGTGAAGATTCTGTGCATTGATTGCAAAAGTCCTTTTTGCAGTTTTGCTACTGTCAGTTTTGTTGAGTATGAAATTCATAGACATAATATTTACTTTCAGGAGGTTTGTTTAGTTTTTTGTGTTTTGTTGTTTTATTAAAGGGATAAAGTGCATCTGCTGAAGTTTTCAAAAAGCTAAAAACAAGGTTTGCAGGATGAAAATCTTAAAGTCATTTCAGAAGGTCCACATCCACTGGAAAATATAGAAGTGATATGCCCTTTAATCACTAGGGAATTTTTGCAATTCTGGTTCTTTGTCTGAGAAACTCTCCTTTATTTATATTAAACAATTTCAACCCATTAATATCTTATTAGAGTAATTTTCCTGCAACTTTTGTACATTTTTGTAGAACATTCAAAGAACTCAAAATAAAATTGTATTAATTCTGACTGTAAGCAATCAATTAAACAAAGAAAGTCGTGGTAGGAAATCTAGCATAATCATAAGTAATAACTCTTATACCTGATATGAATGAGAAAAATTAACTTTTACTTTTAATTAAATGTAATGCCAAAAGGTATTCAAGCCATTCTGACATATGTAGAAGATAGAATAATAAAGTACAGACCCAGTCTTAATCACTCTGCATTATTAAACATTAATATACTGTCATTAACAGTACCTGTTATAATCCATGTCATTTTGTGCCTTGCAAGAGAAGCACTCATCTCCTTTCAAATACTAATCACAAAAGCAGATGCTTAAGATACTTGAATAACCCTTTTATTGCCATGCTGTGCATATGTGGTTCCAGTGGGAGTCCAAGAAGCATCAGTAGGGTATATTATAAAAAAAAAAAAATGCTTTGGCTGTGGTGTGCAGGATCTCCTTAATTATATAGTATATTTATTCGTATTGTAGATTCAAATTTGGATGTACCTCACAAGCACATTTTGTCCAGTATTGGCCAAAATCCCTAGACATGTAATGACCTGAAGGACTGCAACTGATCCTGTATTTTTTTATTGTTTTTTCAGTCCCTTGAGAATTGAAGTTACAATATACTGCAACTTTTTCCATCAGTGAATTGGAGTTGATATACTGCTTTCTTGATGTGAATGAAACTAGTAGCTATTGTAAAATTGTCCAGTTGACATAAGAAAGATAAGTTACTATGCAATTGATCTGAGATGTTGTCCTGCTCTTCAAACTATATAAACCTTGTTGTCTGTATATAGAGATTGTAGCAGAATAGGGTTTTTTTTCCCTCTGTGATGTTAAATGATTTGACATTAAGCCTTATTATATATTTATGAAGTAAGTATGTAATTGTCCTATTGTTATGAATGGATAAAGTTAGATTCAGACTAGAAGAAGTATGCAGTTAAATCCAAATCCGGGCTTTTTGAAACACTGATGTTAATATGATCTCAATCGTTATACCTCTACTTAAATCTCCTACAGTAATTCTGGTTTTTAGGTATTTATTCATTTTACTATCCTTCATTGCTGTCTTAACACACTCATACCCAAGAACAGAAATTACACATCTAAATACTAAAATACAGGAAAAGATTTCTGAAGTTCAGTGTATTAGCAAAATGGAAAATGGAGAACATTATTTTTCATATATGTCTTAATGGTAGTAGATTTATGCATACTAATACCAGACGAATAGTGATAACAGGAGCTAAGTCATTTTGAGGCAGAAGCATATGGATTACATTTTTAGTTGACAGTTTCTCTCTAAGTGACTTGAGCAAGGTCACAAAGACACACTCGTACTTTCTAACTCCCAGAAGGTACTAAATGACCGTAAAACATCCTGCCCTTCACTGTAAGCGCATCTTGGATTTCAACATAGAAATTTATGATCCAGTTCTTTTAAAAGATGATTCTTTAGTTTTAAGACTTGGTAGGAATGTGCTTTTGAGAAACACCATACTGAAATGTGAAGCTTACGTAGGTTCCTTATTACCATAGGAAAAGTATTTGGATTTTTTTTAGTGGGTTATCATTTCCAGTTTATTATTGTTTTTTCCACATTTTGATTCACCACTGGAAAAGGAGTAGTGTCTAACCTAATTCTCTACCCTTGAATAAGCTCAAGAGAAATTTCTCTGCAATAGTATACCTTCACTCCTTCCCTATTTTCTGTCCTCAGCCATCTTTGCAACTTCATTTATTTTAAATGTGTTCCCTAGTGAAATAAAATGTACATAACCATATTGTGTATCTTTGCAAGCATCCAGCTGCTCCTGCAGAGTTAGAGGGGTGTACAGATCTCAGCGATTTGTGAAAATCAGTATCTGGTGTTGGAGAGAGGCTGCTTTTGAAAGAAAAACAGACAGAATTTGGCTGTCAATCTAATTCATAGCACTTGCGCATTGACTCTCACGTGTTTCATTTTGAAATAGCTACAAAATGCACAGTTTCCTGGATAGTAGGGTTGTCTTGGGAATTAGAGTTATGGAAGTATAACAGACAGGTACGTAAACCTAGCAGACATATATCAGTAAGAAACCAGGTTCCATTCATTCTGGAGCTTGAAAACCAGCTTCTTAAAGTTCATTGTCTATACCATTTTCTAATCTGGTTTGTTGAATACATCATTGGCATAATATTGGAGTGATTTGATTTTATCTTAATGTCATCAGCCTTCTCGCTCTTGCTAGCTTTAGTGCAGCAATGGCTGTTTAAGTTCTTTCTTGACATCTTCATAGTCTTAGTCTCCAAAATGTCTGTGTTATTTAAATGCTCCTAGTTTTTGTCTTAAAATTTGATCTTTTCTTCAGATATAGTTGCTGTCATTTAGAGGTTTCTTGTGGGTCCTTATTCTGAATTTTTCTCTTTTCAATTTTAATCAGTACTGTTTTCAGGTCTTCTTTGATAAGCCTGAAAAGATAGGTGTCATTCGCAAGTCTGGTTTTTTTACTTCTCTCCTGCATAGGACAAGTTTTCCATTTTAATCTCATAATGTCAAATCCATCATGGCTTCCAGGACCGAATAGGGCAAATTTAGGAAAAGTGTACCTTCTTTAGGATTCCTGAACCATACTACACAGTATCCTGTTGTTACAGCTGCGCTGTTCAAACAGGAAATTTGAAAGGCTTTTACTTTCACAGCTATGATAAGTATTATAGTGGAGGGATGGATGCCATCACCAAATATTTATCCCGCTGCTCAACACGCAACGTCCCTGTCATCTGCATATATATATATATATATATATCATTTGTTGTCTTTTGTGTGCCTGATTAGTTTAACAATCCAGGCAATATCAATCCAGATGCCGCTTACTAAGCCAAACTTATTTTTCAAAGAATAGTGGGAAGAAGAGGTTTAACCAATGGCACATTTATAGTTTACTGAAAACTACTTGAAACTTTTAGCTCTGTGGGCAGAAATATGTTTTGTTCGTGTAAGCTTCATCTCTGCTAGCGTATTTTACATATAGTTGTACTGTTAAATCCTTTTAAGAATGTACAGGTTCTCTCCATAAAGTTAGAATGTTCAGTGTGTTCATGGTATACTGCAAAAACAAACAGCTAATTTAGCAGTCTCTTGACAATTGCAGCTTTGTTAAATATTACACTGCTTTTTTTTCTTGAATTTTGTTTTCTATTTCAAACAAACTGTTCTTTTTCTGTTAGTCGTTTGTGTGAGTCAAACAATAGACAGCTGCTAAAGGTAACCTATAATCACACAATTCTTTGTGAGTTCTTAAATATAATTCTAGATAAGCTGGAATTTGTAATATCTCTACAGGCCATTTCCTGATCTTATTGAAATCAGTAATAGGCTTTTTGTTTCGAGGGAACCAAATTTGTCTTCTTGTTTGCCAGATTGTTTGGCTTGTGCAAAAGGCATCCATCAAGAAATGTCTTAAGAGACTGTAGTTGATGGTCTTTTGTGCATTGTATTGAACATTTTAGGTACACTATTGAATCAGCTCAAGTTATCTGCACAGGCAACTTATCTACATTGGTGAATTTTTAAGGATGGATCATTTAGTAAAACTAATTAAATTGCAGCCGGCAACATCTTCCCTAAAAAGTTATACAATTGCATGTTATATAGGCAAAAAGATCTTGTACCGTTGGATGGGTGTGCATATAGAATCCAATAGAGTTGATTGAAAATAAAGTTTAGTAAGCATCAGGAGTTCAGTTTGAAAAAATAAGTGAGCTTTTTTTTTCATTTTTCAGATAGTCAGTTCTGGAAAGATAAAAATGAGAAGTTTTGTTGTAGGGGGTTGTACATTTACTAACAGGGAGCATTTTTAACAATAACAAAATATAGTTATTTTCAATATTGCATTTGGAACTTGATATTACAAAAGTTTGTACCAAAATCCTGGCTGTAAGAATTTCTATTCATCCAAACAAGACAAAAACATTGTCATTATAACCTCTGTGTACAGTCAACAAACCAACGCAGCTCTAACTGCTAAACATACATAATTAAAATCTGTGGAGATTTAAGGATAAGAACAAATCACTGAAATGACATCAAAAATAATTTCTAGTTGCTAATCAGCACAAAAATTCCTTATTCTGTCTTGCGGCAGGTTGTAAGCAGAAAAGGTATTAATTTGGTTAAAAAAAAAAAGCTGGTTAATAATTGTTAGCTGTGCTAGAGTACTGAGGGATTTAAATTAAAATCGTGTGGGCAAAATCATTGTTTTGGATCTTCAGGTACATCTGAGACAGACTGTAAAGATGCCAGGAAAAGTTGATTTAGAGCTGTTTTGTAATTCCTTGATTATGGAGACAGATAGGGTTTGTAAAGCTTCAGGTACAGATGATTTTACCCAGCCATGGGTGTGTTCATAGTGCTTTGAATTATTCCTGTGAATCTCCAAAGCAGAACATTTTGTTCTTTTATTTTGTGGGAACAGTTGTATAATCTGGGAACAAGAAGAAAGAGGAGGATGTTCACACAATGTGCAGTTTTTCAGAACAGACATTCCCTTACCCAAAGACTAATTTTGTGTTCTACAGATCAAGGTCCCTGGCTGCACAGTATTACCACAGCAGCAAGCAACAAGTAGAATGGGTCTGGAAAACTGGAGCTCAATTACTTAGCAGTATTTTTCTTTCTTTCTTTTTTTTTTCTTCAATTGTTAAATGACATAATAAAGACATGAATACAGGAATTCTCTTGAAACTCAATTATCTGCCATTTTCAGCTCCAGGAACATTTTTTATTTGAAAGATAATTTAGTACAAAGCTGGATTATTGATGACAATTCTCTATAAATATGAGCTTGTAAGATCAGGATGGACAACTGTTTAGACCTTCATGGCTGGGAATCATGCCATTACTACCCACAGCCGATGAACATACATGGCTATTTGGCTGTGTACTTCATGCCATCTGTTCAGATGGCAATTTGCCTGCTCACAAATTGGTTAGACCTGTGCCAAAAGCAATTGCTCTAGATGGTTACACTGCAAAACACTGCAAGTCGCTCCTATTTTGTACAAAGTCTCTCTCTTTTGGACACCAGTTTAACACTTTGTTGTGTCCTGTGGACATACCTGTATACTGCAGTGACTAGAAATGGAAAAAGATCATGTGCTCATCCTAACTTTTTGTTTGCTACTGAAGCTGCCTTCTCTAAATCCAAAGAGGGGGAAACAAAGAACTTGTTATTTGAGTTGAAACCGTTACTACTTATTTTCCATCTGAAAAATACTTGTTTCTTTTACATTGGTAAAAGCTAAATGAAAGTTCACAGAAGTTAATCAGAATATTTGGAGTGATTTGAGTGGATTTTGAGTTGGAGTTGTAAATTATAGTAAATTGTGTTCTTAACAGTGGGCAAAATCAAGTCAACTGACAGTTGCAACACATGGTTGCTTGTTTGTTTTCTGCAATAAGTTTCTGAGAGAAGTAATGAGTTAAATAACTTTTCCTTTCTAGATCAGTTATTTAAATTCAGCTGTGTACAGTAACCAAAAGTTATCACTGAGTGACATTTATACAACCTATAGAATAATTCTGCTGAGTCTTCTCTATTGAATATATATCCACATCACAGAATTGGCACATTTCTTGACAACCTCAACTGTGAACCATGGAAGTGAACTTATTGCTTGTCAGCAGAAGAAGCTCCTGTAGTTAAAAGCCAAAGGGTACTGGCAAAGATCAGTAGATAAATATAGGACTTGATGTAGAAAATGTTGTCATCTTGCCAGTTTTCATAGCCACTAAGATAATTTTAAAATTGAAACCAAAATAATATTTTTGTTACTAGGAAGAACTATAATGTAGAATTCAGAGTACATGAAAGTGTACAGGAATTATTTTCCTGTTCCTCTTCAAGTGTAATTAACTGTAGGAGTATTGTTATTTTCTTTCTATGAACTTCTCCCTGTGCATGAATGTCACTGCTCAGTTTGAGCATGCTTAGTTGAATCAGGATGACTTCATTTAAGTGGGTGAGTTTCCATATATTGATTAGTGGGAGGTATGATATTTTGCTGATTATAATCTGGAGGTGTTGCCAAAGCTCTTCTTCTGAGTTTCACATAAGTAATACTGACTGGCTTTTGATTCTTAGAGTAAACCCAATGGGAAAGAGCTGGGTAAGCCTTAAAAAGAGAAGAGATGGATAAGTCACAACTGTTTGGAGGGCAGGATGTATTTTGTAATTTGGGTGGATTTTTCCTTGTTTGTATAAATTGCTCCAAAGATAAGATAAAGATAATAAAAAGTCATTATTTGGAAGGAGTATGAAGTCTTTTTAATTTCATTATAAATTTTATATTGTGCCGCTTCTCTGTTGTGAGGTGACTCGTAAAGCTGAGACCAAACTTCCAACAAATTGAATATCTGTAAAAAAAAATTCTCATTAATTTAAAAGAGGTTCAGTTTTTCAGCTGCTGTTGTTTCTCACTGAAATTTCCACTGGTAGAGCAGTTGATACTTGTTCCCATGATTGAAACCCTTTGGTTCCATTACTCAGAACAGCTCAAGTTTTATCTGAGAAGCGTATCAGTTTTGAAGAATGTGGACAATGCTTTAGAAGGTCTGTCTCTGCACATTTACACTATGCTGGTACAAGCTTTTATCACAGTTTAATATCTCAGGCAAGCACTGTTAAATGTTTCATGTCCTAATAAGGTTTAATAATTCAAATTTTGTTCAGTAAAAACAGATTACAGAGACTACAGAGGTGAAATCGATACCAATAATGATTTTGAAAAAAAATGACACATTTTATATTTTTCCATTTATCTATAGGGAAGAGTTAATATTGAAATCCATTGTGTTCACACTGAACCTTGTGTAGTACTGTTAGGCTAAAAAAAGAATATTTTACATCTACTTGTATTTTTGTAACAGAAAATTGTCCTCTTGTGGAAATTGTGAAACTTCACCATTTTATATGGCATAAGCATAATAGGAAATTGATGACCAATTTAAAGGCTGATAAATTCTCACCAGTCTGGTGTGCACTGCATTCTAATCTGAAAATTGAACATAGCTGAATACTTAGTGACCCTTTAGCTAAGACATTCTAAAGTAATCTGAATAGCAGTATTCTTCAAAAATCCCCAAAACATTTGTTTTACTTCCATGCCAACTAATGGGCATTTTCCTTTCACTTCACTGAGAGTAGGACTGGACATTTCTTAGGTTGACCAGCACAAAGTAACATTTATAGGCAGTGAAAAGGAGAGATTTTTTCAGCTTCAACAAGTTCATTTTTAAAAGGCACTTTGCTGTAACCATGTAAACCTATGTAACCCTACAGTTTGTTAACACTGAACTTTAATGAGTTCTGATAAGAAGCCAGTCAGTGGATATCCATTTAGCTAGTGATGATCTGAACTCCAGCTGATTGTCCTAGCAGCTGCGTGACTTCATTACCATTAGAAAGGCATACAGCCAAGCCAGCTGGAATCCAAAGAGGCTACTCAATTCACATAGCATGTCAGTTTTTTGCTTTCCATATCAGAATTACAGAAGACTCTTATTAAAAAAATAAACTTAAAAAAAAGATTCTTTATGAAGATATAGTTTAAAGGCTAAGTTTAATATCATTATTATACCAAATGGAGGTTACTTTGTCACATGAAAGATCTATTTTTTGGGGTCACGCTGTAGCTGTTTATATCTCTTTAATGAACGCTAGACAGAACATTTGCACTTTTGGTTGCAAACACAACCCTATCTTGTAATTCTTCATTTCTTAGTTAAAAAAACAGCATTTTGGTGTGTTTTCTATTAATGTTTTGAGAACACATTATCGGCTTCCTATTGTTTGCAGGGAAAAGAACTGCTGCTCTTTGACAATATAGGTTTGTGAAAACCAACACATAATTGTTGTAATTAATGGCATTTAACTGCTAGAGGCAATATACCTCAGGAACATTTCTCCCTATAGCCATGGGTAATTTTAAAGCATAGAATGGTACAGAGTAAGAACGGTGATAAGAGGCCTTAGCACTTATTTGTACATATAGCATATGATAATCTGCTTGAAAAGCCCCCCTAAAAAACCACAGAGATTGAGGGAAGACCCAGGAAGCTACAGAACTGATTTTATCATTGTTGGCAGACTCACCTTGAGTACTCTGTGCAGTTCTGGGACCCTCAATTTAAAGAGGATGTTAACATACTTGAATGCATTCAGAGAAGGGCAACAAAGTTGGTGAATGGGCTGAAAGGCATGTTCTGTGAGGAGTGACTGAGGACACTGCGTTTGTCTAGTTCAGAGGAAAGGACACTGAGGGGCAACCTCAGTGCTCTCCGCAGCATCCTGAGGGTGGGAGGTGGAGAGGGAGGTGCAGATCTCTTCTCCCTGATACCTAGTGATAGGACATGTGGGAATGGTTCAAAGCTGCATCGAGGGAGGTTTAGACAGGACATTGGGAAGCATTTTTTTAGTGGGAGTGTGGCCAAACACTGGAACAGGCTTTCTAAAGAGGTGGTTGATGCCCCATGCCTTGCAGTGTTTAAGAGGCATATGGACGATGGCCATAATCATATACTTGAACATTTGATCGTCTCCGAAGTGGTCAGGCAGTTGGACTACATGACCATTATAGGTCCCTTCCAACTGAGCTAGACTAGTCTAGTCTGGTCTATTCAAATGATCCCAAGGGTTGTCTTCATAAGCTTGTCCTAAAGTAAACTTCTACTGAATCTGTTATACTCAAGCAAATACAGAGGATATAGTTGTGGGCTTGAAACTTAAGAAAAATATCCCTGTGGAACCAGAAAGAGTAAAGACTCATCTTATTAGTCAAGAAATATTATTGCTACTTTGTATTTAAATTCTTTTTCCATGTACTAGAAAAGCAGTCCACATAAAATGGATCAGAACATAGGCAGAACTTCTCTATAATAACATGATTTTCCCAGTAAAAAAAAAAGGGGGGAAACAATCTAATCTGATGATTATATGTTCTGTTTAGACAATGAAAACATTGATTACAACCATAAGTATCTGTGCATATTCCTGAAACTGGGTCTTCTGTTTCTTGGGTGACTTTTTCAAACTCTAGCTTATTGTATAAAAGGGCAGTAGCAGCACCACTAGTCTCTTATTAGGAAAGCAATAAAGAACAAAATAGATTACTATTATGCCTAAAGCGTGCCTACCTCTTGAATTAGTATATACAGTTTTGGTCCTCTCGTTTCACAAATATTGTTATCAAAATGGAATAAAATTTAATGAAAGGCAAGAAGAACGGTCAAATGCATCCTGTGATGAGGTAGCTGTGGATAGTAATAAAGTCTCTGTTAGCAACTTTCTTTGAGGCTGAAGAAGTCCGGTTCTTTCACCCACTACTCACAGGGGCTCAGTGACACCCTGCTGGACACATTCTGGTATGTCCATGTCTTTCTAGTAACAGGAAGCCCAAAATTAGGCAGTACTCCAAATGTGGTCTTGCAAGTGCTGAAGTAGGCGTAAGGATCACTGCCCTGGGCATGGTGGGTGCGCTCTTGCTGGTAGAGCTCAGGATGCTCTTGGCCTTCGCTGCGAGGGTGCACTGATGGCTCGTGTTCAACTTACTGACTGCAAGAACCCCTGGGTCCTTTTCTGCAGATTGGCATCCCAGACAATCAGCACTAGCTTGTATTTTTGCATTATTCTACACAGATACAAAACTTTGTATTTCGTTTTGTAGAAATTCAGAAGTTTTAGGTCAGTCCAGTTTCCAAGCCAAAAAAAAATGTTTGGAGGCTGAGAGAGTGTTCTGAGACACTATCTCTTCATGCCTGCCTTTCTAAACTTTGCCTCAATAATGCACTTTTAACCCTCAAAAGAAACAAGAGACTGGACTAGATGGAGTTATTTTATGAGCTTTATTAAACTCTTTTAAAGAATAAACTTTAGTACCTCCCTTCAGGTATGTGAACACTGAGCGAGTGGAGGATCTTTGCTGAAGGCTCCATTGAAGAGAAGAACGTAGTGGTATGGCCAGATATTTTTGACTCATAAAGCATATAGGATTTAGTTATATAGAGCTTTAGGTTTAGTTGTGGAGTTTGAGCTCTCCTCTTGGGCTAAGCATCTGAAAGCTGGTATTGAGGATTCTTTATATAATCCAAGTTACACAAAGAAAACAATATTTCAGAGATCTTAAAGGCAGAAGTCTTAATGAGGACAAAGTTTGTCCTGCAAAGACATTTAAAAACGGGTATCAATTTGAAAACAGCTTGACTTTCAGGTCTGAGCTGTGTCCTTACCTTGACGGTGCTCTTTAGGAAAAAAATTCATTTGCTTTGGAGTTAGAGAAACTTAAATCTTTTTCAGTTGGGTTTGGGTTTGGGTTTTTTTGGGGTGTGTGTGTATATATATATATATTCAGGAGTATTTGTGAAGTAGAAAAAAATATTTCTTCTGTCTGGAAAAAAATGTCTTCCCCTATCCCAACCCACAAACCATAGTATAAGCTCTCCAATAGATTCTTTTGACAAAATATTTCTGTAATATTACAATATTACAAAAATATAATAGAATAAAAATAGTTCAACTCTGTAGTTCAGCCTACACCACATTTATAAGATATTTGCTTCCTAATAAATAATTTTCCATTAATGAGAGACTTTTAAACATACACATCAGTCAAAACTGAAAGCTGGGCTTTAATTGTGAATATATTTAAATAATTAAATAATTTTTTTATCAATAGTAGTGTTTTTAGGTTAATGGGAATTTTTTTCTTGAATAAAAATTTGAGAACCAGATTCTTGGGGAAATGCAAGAAGCAAAGCCCTTTTCACGAGAACTTTGGCATGTCAAAAAAACCCACAAAACACCAACAAAACCTGTCTATTTTGCAGGAGTACCTTGACCCTCAAAACAATGAAATTTTCTGTGTCATTAAAAGGTTAATTTTTAGTTGCATGAATGCATCTACAATAGGAGGAAAATGACACAACCAGGAAAATGTGAAATCACAACTTTGCACAAAACTGAATGATTGCATAGTTGTCAGAAGTTTGTAAGGTAGATACACTAAAAAGCTTTTAATATTTCATCCATGCCAAGAGTAATTAAAAAGAAGACTTTCATATAAGTAGTCTAAATAAACATAATTACTTTTGTATTAGAAGTTTTTGTTGCTCTTGTATTATGTTTCACAAGACAACTGATATTAGACATAACAAAAATCTGTTTTATGTTGCAGTTGATAGTAGACTGGAGTTCTTATAGATGAAATTAGAAAAATGCTGTTTCAAAAGGAAAAAAAAGCAAGGCATTAGGTTAAATATTAATTTGAATGTCTACAATAATGGGTACACACGCTATTTAAGGAAGTCATTATTCCACTGTGTAGTCAACAAGAGTATTGATTAGAATTAATTCACTGCAAAAAGTCTCCAATCATTTTTAACAGAAGTTTTTCCTCTTTAACAGTACCCTGAAGCTTGTCTTTTTCGTGGTCAATTTAGCAACAAATTTGCAATTAATCATTTGTTGATTGCAATGAATGGTCTGTCAATAATATGCAGCTTACATTGCTAAAAGGGTTATACAGAGCTTTATTGTTTTCCTTTTGTCCTGGGAACACTTTGTCTAGCTGTGTTTCCTAGAATGGATTGTGAATAGATGTTTTGAAGTAACACATGCCAATTTTAAAGAGACACTATGGACTGCTCTGAGAGTATTAATCAAGATATGCCCTAACTTTCTTCTGGTATTACAGTATTTGGACATCTGTTCTGACTCCTTCTATGTGAAGTAGGACACATTGGCATAAATGAAGGGTTTCATTATCTTAAATGTCATAACATTTGTTTGAATTACTTTGTGTAGATTGTAAATGTTGAAATAGTAATCTTAGTTTTTTATAGATTTCATTGTCCTTTCAAAAGACTGTAAAAATGGAAGCCTTTTAAAAATTCCATCTATAATTCAGAAAGCATAATTTACAATTTATGCAATAACACTGAAATTGCTGTAAATGATACTTTTGTAATTTTGAACAGTGTAAGTACTTTTAGTGAAAGAAAGCTAAGGGGACATTGTTTCTTTGGAAAGTCGTGGCAGCTTAAACTGCAACTTTCATTTTGTCAGAAAGAAATGTCTGTTATGTTCTAAGTCCTTAAAGAGTGTCTCCATAGTATATTTCATGCATCTGGATGGAAACAGCTTTAAATACAATGTACATAACAAAAACTAAAAGAAACATTAAATTCTGGTCTCTGTCTTTTCCAAAAGTTTAGAAACATTTTGTTTACACTGATCTTTAAATTGCATAATTTTTTGACGGTTTTGATTGTTTGTTAGCAAATCTAGAACACTAGTAAAAGTAAGATTTAACTGATTTCCATTGCCTTTATTAATGGCAAATCCAAAATACTTACACATGCTTGCTCCTAGATACCTTCTGATGTCATATGAATGTGATATTTATGCTTGAGTAAAAGTTAATATTAACTGCATTTGTCTTAGCTATAATTAGAAGGATTACTTATTACAAACATTGGCAAGACAAGTGTCTGCTTAATGTGAAGCAAATTTGGAAATACTAGCGTGTCATTTAGTATTGATTACATTATTTAAGTAGCTGAGCAAAGCAGCACTTTATAACAGGTGCTCTTTGATTTGCAAATATATAAAAATCTAGGAGCCACTTTCAGCCTGCTGCGTTGTTGTTCTTTGAAAAAACCTTTTTTTTGTAAAAAGTTGAAGGGTGATTTGACTATGCTTTCGTTTAGACCAAAGATTTATTTAGAGCTCCTGCCTTGTGAAACAAATTATTGTTATCAAAAAACTATGTGGTTCTTCATCTGTAAAATATGCTTATAACATAGCTATCTAGCCTGGAGTTCAGAGAAACTGTCCCATTCAATTTGTTTGCAATGAAGTTTTATGGACCTGACTTGGACCACATGTTTTAATAGTCTCTTAAATTGATCTACAGGAGCTGAAATTACTATTTCAGCACATTTTCAAAATGACAAAGCTCTCTAGTCATGTGTTAAAACTGAGATATGGAAGAAAATAAAGTTATAGTTTTTCATTTTGACATACTTTCTTGCATATACATGGTTCGTTCCATATTCTGTGTTTTATTTCAAACTAAAAGCATTATTTTAAGGGATACTGACTTCCATGAAGAAAGAAACCAAATAATTTATTTTCTCACTCTGCTTGTTCTTGTCTCTGCACTACAGCTTACTGCACCCTTCATTTAATCATTTCAAGAGTAACTCTGAAAACTAGATAATTAATCTGGGGAATTGTACCTCAGTATTTATTGTAAAAAACTTAGCTTTCTGGAAAATCTCACCTCTATTGGAAATCCTGAGTAAATGGGACTTACGCAAGAAGTTTTTATTCAGATATAGAATCCTCCCAAACAATTTGAGGCTGAGAATAGGATACTGGTGTAATATATTCAAAGCTACCATGAAAGCTGTAAGTTGCTAAACAACCATGACGCACTGAGCTTGTCCAGATGGTTAGGGAAAAAAACATTATGCAAGTGCACACTTGGGAAGGGGAAATTTTTTGATAAAAGATTTAAGGAATTTCTCAGTTCCACTCATCACACAGTTCTCTAGACTTTTTCACTTATGCAGACTTGGATCTATGTCATGTGAAAGGCATCAAGAATGGTTTTGAGCCCTCTTTGAATGATTAATACGGCACTTCTAAAGCGATGTGGACATTTTTATTTCTTGGATTCAAAATTCTTTATGTGTGAAACTGTAACAAATGGCTTTAATGCATTTTCTGGGGTTTCTGACCACGTCAAGAACCATATTTTTTATTTGGCTGTGAGATTTCTTTGTAGTGAACCAGTGTTGCATAAACCAATAACGAAATATAGAATTGGTAGTTTCTAAATTTAATAGATGTTTTTGTCTTTTCAGCTGAAGCCAGTTTTAACTGCATGTTAGTGTTATTAAAAAAGGTTTACAGTTATTAACTAATAGTGACTTCAATACAACAAAGAACAATTTTTTGTTGTCCTGAAGTATCAACATTCTGATAATAACCTATGACTTATTCTCTTTATACCACATGATAGAACGTCTCTGTAGAATAAATAAATATATTTAACCTCAAACTCTTTTGGTGTCCAGTACTGCATAGCCTCTGTGTTCCATACACTGGATAGATTTATTTATTCAAAGCAGCTATAAAGAAAGCTTGATCTGTTTCAGGAGGAAAACCTATATGAATAATTCTTGTAAAATTTGAATATACCTACCATTCATATTTGGACACATTTTAACACTTTTCCATATATCCAAAAGCTAAGTTCAGAAAAGGCTGTTCATTCTAGGAGCCATAGCATGATTTATATTTTTTTAAAATAAGGGTTCTGATTATTCATGTAGAATATCTTTTTCAGCTCCTAAATGCTCACTAAAATGAAATCTAGTTCCATTTTTCAGTCTAGTTTGTATTTCAGGTAGGCATTACTGCAGAGCCTGGGTTTTATTTGACTTGAGACCAACTGATATCAAACACTATTTACATGAACTAATTATATTAAGTTTTTGGGGTAGCAAGCATATTTCAGGGAATCTTAACCGCCTGTTTTTCTTGGAAATATTGGTCATTGGTATATAGTATATGATTGGATTTTGCACTCGGGAAGGAGTCTTGCCACTTACACTGCGTATGAAACTTAGTATGCATTCACCTTTAAAGTTGCGGATTTGAGTAACAGTAGCAGTAAAAGCAGTGTGTGATCAGGATGATCTACTGGAGTCTAGTCTGTTCAGCCTAATACTGTTCTGAACATTCTTTTTTTGCAGTACCCTTTTAGACAGTGAGAGAAACTACTCTGATCAGGATAGGCTTGGCATGAGTAACTCATGGGAATCCAACTCATTCTTGCAGGCTTCTCAGTTGCTTGGTTCTTCTTAAACTACCCGTTAAATGGGTTTGTCTGTTTGATGCAAAACTCTTCTGCCATTTTCCCTACAACTTCACTCTGCTATAAGGCAATCTGGCTTTTTTGCATTAGCTTTGAGCGCTAGGGAGAGCCAGGCTATGTGTAGATACTTCCATTAGACTTTTCCACTAGTTCTTCAGAACATATAATCCCTCAAAGACTGCACAAATATTGAATATGTTTAAATACCTGAAAAGAGTAGGATACTTTTTACTCTTCCCCTACCAAACCAACATTATCCAGGGCCTACAAGCGTGCTCTTCAGTTGCTGTTGTTGCCTTCCCACAGCTATCTCATACTTTGATAGACCTTCCGGTTCTGAACTGAATCCCAAGTGCTTACTGATACAAAGATATAGGCTAGATCGCTAGAGGAGAAAGGAAGCTTGAAGGAACCTCTGCAGAAGCCTGTTGTGAAGCTTACTCACTTTTCCAGGACTGTAAACCAAGACAAATCACCAAAGGATGGCAAGAACTGAAGGCCAAAGGACAAAAAATCCTTGCAACCATCTCACTGAAAATGTGGAGAAAAGAGTGCCCTCAGTGCATGGCACCTCCATGGACTTGATATATAGTCATTTGGGAGTTACATCAGGCATTTGACAGAGAGGACTTGGTTTTCTTTCCGTATTGGAAGATTCAACAGCTGATCACTTAACCTGAAGCTATAGGTAAGATTAAGACTACTTGAAAAACTGGCAACATAAAATTGTGGAGAACCATAATTAAAAAAAAAACCCAAAACCAAAGAGAACCTAAGCAGTACTAAATTCCATGAGAGAAAACATGGCTTGTTCTGCCATTCCAGGTATTTTGCAACAAGTGTTTAAATAGCAGACTACAGAAGTAAAATATACACAGAAAAAACTAATCAAAGTCAAGGGGAAAATTAATATGGTAATCATAAAGCAGTATTGATTGAACAGTATTTTCAGGAAGGTAAGTGAAACCCCAAATGAAAACAAAGGCCTCTAGGCCAATACATTGTTTGCAGCTGTATCTCACATCTAAATGTCTAGCCTTATTGCCCAGGTAGATGTGGAGGAAGGTGGTTTTTTAGACTTAACACTTATGCTGAATATATTAAACAATTATCTTAGTGATCCAGAAACTGTCTGAACTCATCACTTGTTCATCACTGGAGATACTCACTTTTAATATACAGACCAGTGGTACTGCCAAGGGCTCTCCTTCTCCTGCAGGGCAAACAAGTTGTGCTGAACTTACCAGCTCACTGGAAGAAAATGGGGGTGGAATAGAAGAAAGGAGCACTTACACTGATCCTGAAAAATAATGTCAAAGAGGAGAGTTCTGGAAGAAAATTCTGGGAGAGAGAGAGTTGGTGCTAGTGATAAAGAGCTGTTTATCAAGTACTGTGGAACATGGAAGTTAACGAGGTTTTTTTAGGACAGAATAAACCAGAATTTTGGTTCCTTTACCACAAATCAAATGGAGAAGGTAGTGAAGGTGAAGAATGTCAATGGTAATGCAATTAGAAAAGGTGAACAAGGCCATTCTGAGATCTTTCTGAGAAAGAAGCTTGACACAAATGAAAAAACCTTTAAAATCAAAATTTGAGTTATGAGAAGATGAAGAAAACCTGTGTCTGATAGCCGTATGTCTGCTTAAACAAGAGAATAAAGTTGAAGGATTCAAAAATATTTTGAGCAATGCAACGAAAGAACAAATATAGATATGGAACAAAAGTAAATAAAGTTGCTTTTAGGCCTCTAAGAGCAAAGGGGCTCTGTAAAAGATGTGAGGGAGAGGGTCTTAAAAAGTTTGTTGTGAATCAGAGGAAAGAGAAAGAACATCTGTAACTAAATAATCTCACATCTAGTCCTAATTTATGAGTATGTTGGGGGGGGTATAAATTACTATTTGTTTGTCCAATAGGGAAGATAATAAATCATATTCTAATGCAAAAATTTTAATTTCAAATTGAAAATATAATAAATGAGAAAAACCAGTGACCTTTTTCAATTAAGAGAAAAATATTAATTCAGAGTGTAAATCAATGAAAGATATGCATGGTTCTTACAAAAATAAATATCTGCTATGGAAACAAATGAATAACATAAATATGTATTAAAATTATATGACTCTGTTGTCAAGCCTTTGACTAACAAGTTATGGGAAATTGCTAAGGAGAGGTCAGATGGACATTTATTATTTGATCCCAATCAAGTAAATGAGCATATAAAATGGGTAGTGATACAAGATTTGGCTTGAACCCCGGTGAAAATTTCAGAGGGCTGCTCAGACTGTTGCATCTCAGGCATAGTATCATAAAATTAAGAAGTTAGATGTGCTCAGCTTCTTGTGTGATTAATAACAAATGATTTCCAAATGATGCTACAGAAAAGACACTTGCCTACATTCCTTTTGAAAGAACCTTTCTAAAGAGCTTTGTTCTTACTGTTGAACATACTGTTAGGTTAGAGAGATAATCCTGCTAATTTAGGCACCTAAATTAAGTGAGAATAATACTGTAGAGCAAACTTAATCAAAGCTAAAAATGAAAATACCCAAAGTGATTTGGTTTTGGAGTTTTTTATGAGGACAGTGTTTGAAAACAATGAAAAGTTGAGTTTAATTTTTCAAGACAGTGGACAAGCAATTATTCCATATCTCAGATAGGCCCTTTTCTTTATGTTGACTTTTTAGAGTGATGGCAATAATTAGTATTTCTCCAAAAATAAAATAATGGTGTTTTGGGGGGAGAATCACTCCCTTTTCTCTCAGAACTACAAAAGTGCTGGGTATGAAAGTCTAAGGCAGGGGTGTCAAAATCATGGCTCCCGCATTTCTCCTGCTCCTGCAGCGTAACATGTGCCACATGCTGCACATGTGACCAGCGCTGGCAGGAGCACAGGGGCAAGGAGCTCAGTGCTGCCACAGGGTAGAGAAAAGGTGCTGGGCCGGATGAAACAAGGTAGAGGGCTAGGTTCAGCCTGCTTGCCATGAGTTTGAGCCCCCTGATCTAAGTGTTCATTTCAAGCTAGACAGGCTCTTAATGTAAACCTTGTTTCTGTGTGTTTTACTGGAGGTGTCTGTGAGCCATTGCTGTGTGTTTCTGAAGAACAGCTACAGCATCAGCCAATTTTGTTTCATTGCATTGCTCATATTGACTTTCAATGTGAGCTGTGTCCTTGATTGTGTTATGCTCAAGCTCATTGTGCGGAATAATTTGGGACAATTTCAACGTAGTTCTCCATGAACAGTTATCAGAAATGCTACTGAAGGTTTACCACAGAGATGTTTTTAATACACAAGATACTTAATACACTGTCTATATGGCTGTGTTGGCTAATTGCCATGTGGTCACTTTTCTTTTTCACTTTTTTTTGTGACCACATAAACACTCAGCATGGATCTAGAAGAACACTTCTCTAGTTACAGTAACTTTAGGATGCCCAAATATAAAGAAAGGAAGATGTGCTTAGTAACAGTGTATCCTCAGCAGATCTTATCTTACAAGGTACATCCTCTGCATTGTATTGAGCCATGGGGCACCATTTTAGTCATCTAAGTCTGATAATAACCCAACCGCCTTATCTCCTAGTCTTCTTTGATGTTCTTTGGATTTGATTAGTGACTTAAAAATATAGATACATAGAAATGTCAGTTTCTAAAACCAAAATGTCTCATCAAAGAAAGTCCTTGAAACATGGGTAAAAAGACTTGTTTTATAGGACTGGTCCCTGGTCTTGTCCCTACAAAGCTGGGATGTGTAGTCACCCTATATGAACTGATTGATAGTAAATTCTGATGAGTCCATTTGTGTACATCTCCACATGTTGCAGAGTTATACTTAGGTAGAACATAGGGATGGGTTGTTTTTTTAATTCACAAACACATCTTTTCATGCAAAATGGATTCTACTTGTGAAACATTTCTCATACTAAATTATGTATATATGGTGTCAGAAACTCAACAGAGACCTGACTTCAAATAAAAAGAGAGAGGAAATATGCTTACGTTTAAGACTTGATCCAAATATTTTGTTACAATTTCTAGATACACCATCCTCTGGTCCTTTGCCTATCATTTATAAATACTGTGGTTACTGGTATTTCATCCTGGATTAAGAGATATTGCCTATTTAAATGAGTAATTAAAATATGACCTGTCACTTGGCTTAGTAATACATGTACAGCTGAAATGTATTTAAACAGGGCCGTCAGAGGGCTGGCTGTCAAAGGTATCACTGACAAAATGAATAGAATTATCTTGACAGTTTCTGTGTTTTTCTTGGAAAACCAGGAACACAAGTTTCTCAGATTTTTTTCTTGAGCAACTGAATTATCATTATCTGTTAGTAAAGCTGCATCAAAAAAGCTTCAAATCTTTTCTTGCTCTGACCTTTTCAAGCTATCACCTTTCTCAGATATATTGGCTCAGAATATCAGTAGAAACTAAGACTACTGTCTTAGTATTTTCACTAAAGTATTAATGATTTTTTTAGATCTGTTACTTTATCTCTCAGGTTAATATGTGTATTTTAATAAAAAATACCTTGGTGGCAAATAAGAAATAACAGCTTGATTCATACAAGGCAGGACCTGAAGCTTCTTGAGTACCTTTTTCTAGAATTCGTCCTTGAAGGATTCAGTACTTGCCGTATTATTTGCTTAGATCTGAGACTGTTGATTATTATAGAGTGAGAAATAGTAAACCAAAATATGTATTTGTGTTTTTTGCTTTTTGGGTCTATGTGGAGAGAGTGGAATGCATAAGGATTTTTGTTTATCTATAGAAAATAATTTTTAGTCTTAAGCCACTACAGCAAACTTCTCTTAATCTATTTTCACTGATATTTTTTGTACAACTGTACTATTCCACATTAATAACTGATGTGAGCTAACTCATTGTCTAGGTTAGATTTACATTCTGATCCAAAGATTACAGGTTGCTGAATTATCCCTTAAGCTTCCTAGCCTTGTGGAACCATTAAGCCTTAATTAAAGAAGCATCTTAGAAAAAAATAATCAGACCATTTATAACTAAAGAAGATGCACATTGGTCATTTGTTTGTTCACCAGCATAAAAATTACTATTTAATGGAAATTTTAATCACAGCAAGCTTATAGATAGACATATATTAAATGCATTAATCTTTCTATAAGGTTATTCACTATGTATAAGGTTACTCCTCTGAAAAGACTGCTTCAGATTGCTTTCCGGTAATGCTAATACCCATTAAAAAGATGAATATATATGTGTGTAAGTCAATCATAAGGTATTAAAGAGGTGTAGCAACTTAAGCTTCTTTTCTTCTTGGCAGGTCACTTTGAGAAATGTCCTAGTTCAATTAAAATATTTTTTCCATTTCCTAGGAGTAGATTCAGATATGCTCAGTCTGTTCTCTATCTTATCTTCACTGTCAGGATTTAAAACAAACCTGAGTGATATAAAAGGAGGATAGTCCAGCTACTTCAGACTCTGAACAGGTTCAGATTAAGGGTAAATATATGTGTATATGTCTGCATGTTCAGCACACATATATCCAGGTTGAACATTGAGACATGCAGAAGCACCTTT
This sequence comes from Dromococcyx pavoninus, assembly GCA_033558185.1. NCBI lineage: Eukaryota > Metazoa > Chordata > Aves > Cuculiformes > Neomorphidae > Dromococcyx > Dromococcyx pavoninus. The sequence continues at coordinate 754,659 of JAUMJL010000104.1, read as the reverse complement.
TTTAAGACTTCATTTACGATTTTTTAGATTTTAAAGTGGGATAAACTTCATTTTATGTTGTCCAAGCACCTTCATCTCTATTTTCAAAATGCTCGCATAGTGAGTGGAAACTGCATAAACTAGAGAGGAATACAAAAGTGGACAAGGTGTGATAATTTTTTTCAGATTAGATGCGTGATACATCTAAGTGAAGGTTCAGAGAAATTGTCATCATCTAGGCTATTGTCATATATTGCAATATGACATGTAAATTACTTAAAATATTCTATATCTTAAAAAAGAAATTAAGTACCTTAGAACAATAACATACAACTCAAATATTGTCTAAATTACTTCGTTCTGCTTTAAATGCTCTATATTCAGCATTATTTTGCACACCAACTTTGATTGTGATTGGGTTCCTGAAAAAAATACCTCCATTTTTGGGTGCCTTGGTGAAAAATATTACAATTCTTTAGGTATAAAGTAAGCTTTGTGCCTGAAGCATAGGTGCAGTGAAAGGTGATAGTTTCATATTACAGTGATCCCCTAAGACCTTCCTCCTCCTTTCAGCTTGCAACAGGCCTGGCAGCATTGTATCTCCTCAGGTTATTAATAATAATAAAGCTCTTGCAGATTTTAGGCATATTTGTGTGTATTTATGGTATGTTACTTTTTGAAAAATGGAAAATGGTTAGATTCAGGTATAGTACTGCTGGAAAACTATTTCAGGATAGCATACATATCAGTTTGTTAATAAAAATCAATAAATAATGTCCACAGGTCATATTAATTACAGACAAATATCTGATTGTCAAATGACCTTTCTTAAACAATCTGTTTACCTGTTACCTTGCTAGGTAATATCATGAAGCACATGAGTTTGATTAACTGACTTCTGGGTTTTCTCTTTTCAGTCAATTTTATTGTCAAATACAAAAATCATTTCTCATAATTTACTCACCATCTACAATATCAGACACCAGGAAGGGTCAATCTATTAAGGCAACAATATACAAACAATATTCGACTTACCATGCATGTGGCTATTCTTCTGTTTCTCAGTATGATTAATTCGGTGATTTTAATATAGTTTGTGACACAAAAAAAGACATTAATCCTCCATTGGTCCAACAACAATTGTATACTCTGAACAGGTTATGCTAGGTGCTTCATTTTGAAATGGATGAATGAAGTCTACTGAAATGAATCCTACTTCAGATGGAGCCAAAACAGCTCACAATGAAGGAGCCTCTCTCAAGTTCCTGTTACTTTCAATTCTTCCAGTTGTTTGTTATTTATACCATATTTATGCTACTGTCTTAACAAAGAAGAGATTATAGGCTTGAGAAACAGAAAGCTCAGTGTAGTTTTTATTTTCTCCCTTTTCTAGTTTTCCATTTCTTTTTTTCCCCTAAACCAAAGGTTTGTTTATTTTGCGAACACATAACTAGCATGAGTTGGATTCAGATTTCCCTACATAGTGCAGTTATGATTGGGAAGATGTCCCTGTGCTAGGGAATCTGAGAACACTGTGTTTTGGACTTTAGGGTTCAAAAGAGCACTTGGGCAGTACAAACTGAATAGCCTTTCAACAATTTTTGTATTAAATTGGTCTGACACATGCCTGTCTTTTGTTGTGCCCATCAAAATTATCTTTGTGTATTAGTTCTTTTACCTCTTAACTCATTAAGTTAGTTGATCTGTTTTGGAGTCAGAAAATGTTAAGGAAGGGGAAAATTTTGATCAAATCAACCTTGCATGGAAACAACTGCCTGTTTGCCATCTGCAGTGGGCATTGATCCCTAGCTTGTTTGTGCCTTGCATTTGTTATGCATGAGTAAGCACATTAGCCTTTTCATTTCATTCATTACACAGTTAGTCCTTGATTAGTGTTTCCTAGTTTCTGTCAAATATGCTACTATTCCTTTATTCATTTTGTCTCAGTTCTGTCTTTTCCTTTTGCTTCAGTATACAGAAAATTAACGGTTAACCACAACAGTAGTCCTTTTATTTCTTTTTCATACAGAACTGGCTAACAAATGTACTTTTCTAATGTTGGCACATCTGATGTGGTATAAAGTATGAGTGATGGGTCTTTCTAAAGTTAACAGTTATTATTTTAGTTCAGCTGGCAGGCTTTGTTTACAAGCGTGACGTCTCAGGGTTTATTGCCGGCTTTATTTCATCTGTCTCCAAGAACTGTGGGATCACCTGGATTCTTGTGGATATTTCCCTTATAAAAAAAAAATAAATTTAAAGTAATAATGAGATCAGTTTGAGAAAATAGTACTGAAAGTTTCAGATGACAGGACAGAACAATAAGGCATTTGATGTTTAACACCAGTTCATTCACTAGGGCTTCTTTCTGTCATTTCTTTATACGACAGTAAAATATTGAATGGCAATTCTATTCTTAAAGATGATATAAAAATAAATAACGATGTAATGTGCATAAAGCAAAAAACTATGTACATCTTTAGATACTACATGATAAGATCATGAAGAAAAGTGAATATATGATACCACTAAATGATTTTATTTGAATAATGATCACAGGCTTTACCTGAAATATTGTGCTATGCTATATCCTTGTATAGGTAGAGTGTGTGTGAAATATTATGGCTTATTTATTGCTTTTTCAAAGTAATCTTCAAAGTTATTTAAATGTTATCAATGTATCTGAACAATTTTGGTTTTGACATGGTATTAAAGTTCTTAAATGTATTTTTTCAAAGTACCCACAAGCAACTAAACTAAACCTGAAGGCTGGACCAGTCTGTTCTCCAGATTCTAGTAAATGAAAAACTGTCATAATTGCAAAGTGTTGCAGTCATGTTTTATGTTAGTGGGTACCTATATACCTGCATAAAATACTTACTTGCTTACTTGAGATTTAAATTAACGCAGATTGGTTTAAATAATTTATTTCACATACATGATATTTGGTTATAGTGATAATTATATCTGTAGTTTTTTGTCAAAATCAATTTACATGAAAACTGGAATTAATTAAAATTTCTTACTAACCAAACTAACTATTTTTATATTTATATTCTTATATATGCAGCATTTTAAAACATAATTATATAAACATGATCCTAATGGATTTTACTGTCTTTATAATCTCCTGCAAGAATAAAGACTTTGTAGATGTTGTACTCTCACACCTTATTTACTTTACATTAAAAGATGAAAAAAATGTTTTTACTTTCTTAATTCCCAGTTGGTACATTTTTTTATGAAGTAGTATGTGAACTAAATATTACATGATCTGGAATGAGGAAAACATTGTTTTCATACCTGCAAATGAGATATAAAAATGCTGTGAAAACTTATTCTAGTATATTTTATTTTCAACGAAATATTATCTTTTCAGTAACTCCCACCACAATAGTTTGTTTCTTTGTAAATTATACACGCACGTACTTCACACAGCTATTTTATTTCATATACATATTATTTAATTGTATTATTAGAAAAATGTACTACATTTTAAAATATTTTGATAAAATCTAATTATTTTATTTAATTTAATTAACCGGTCTGATTTTAATGTTAAAAATCATTTTTCCCCACGTTATTTCATACGCTGATATATAACAAATGGAAATGTCCTGGCATTTATTCCCATTTTCTAATAAATTTTAGAGAAAGCTATTGATGGTCCCTTGCAAATATCAAGCTACATGCATATAAAGTAACTGTGCTGAATTTGTTACTCATCTTTACTAAAGGAATAGCTTTCATACAATTCAATTATTATTCCAACAAGAAAGAACTGTGTGAATGGTCTTATTGCAAACAGAAGTGGAAGACATTTTCAGCAAACAGAATTATCATGCCTGATTTGTAAAAAGGAATAATGGAATCTGTAATAAGTGTAATGAATTATTAAGTTCAGATATATCCTGTTCTTGGAACAGTGTACCTGTAAGTGTTCTAAGTGATACAAGTGTTACTCTTGTTGAAAATGACTGTTCAAAAAGCACCTTACAAATGATATGCCTTGTTTACAGTTTTGGTCTTCTGTTTTGCAATCTTCCTGTCATGATAGATTTATGGTTTTCTTTTTCCTGTTAGGATGCTTCAATTGCCCACAGATTCCATATCATGAGAGAAAAACATCCAGAGAAGTTCAACAGTAGGTAAGAATCTAAAAATATTTGCATATGAAAAGATTCTTCCCGTGTTATTAAGGTACGTTCTATGAGGGGTTAATTTTTGCACATCCTTTAAAATATTGATTCTTATAAAACAGAGGAAATCTGTGAATTTTATATTAAGTATATGCTCCCAGACTGCTTGTAGTGTAACAGTTTTATATCTGGTATTTCAGCTTAAATGAGTAGCGTTATAAATAACCATGCAAAATGTTTGACTTGTAAGACTAGCATGGACAAGATGATGCATTGTGGTATCTTAGTATCCCTGAATTGACACTTTGCCATTAGGCACTGAAGAACACTTATTAGACAGCTGCAGATGGTGATCCTTATGTTTCATTCCCACACACACACTGGTACATTGACAGGGGGCTCTTCCATATATACTCTTAGTAAGGGCAAGTGAATGCCATTTTATACATAAATGCTTTTATCATCAAACAGCTTTGGATATGTAAAAAAGTCAGGAATGAGACTTCGCATCTGTTCCTTGTATTGCTTTTTGAATTTGCAATGTTATCTCAGAGCTTTTCTGGAGATTAAAAATGTATTACAACACATGCTTTAAATTTACCTTCTTTCAGTATCTGGTTTGTTGAGCAGATAATATTCATAATGTGAGGCTTATGTTTGCCTCTTCTTATTTAGGTAATTAAACATGTCAGTTTTGATGGTTGAAAAAAGCAACATTCAGAACCTTTAATGACAAATTGGGAGAAGAAAGTAAAAGACAAAGTTTTTGAATGTAGGAAATATCTAGAAATAATCGTCAACACAAATATGTTGTCATTGGGAGCCTGCCCTTAGACTTTCTTCATTTTTTCCATGGGAGTGACCTGGAAAGTGTTGTGTAATTGTAAACTTCATAGATAAAATATCATTATATCAATTTATCAATATCGTTGATAAAATATGCTGTTTTTTCTGTTGTTTTAGAGCTGTACAGAATTAAATTTGAATAATTTTTAGTATTATCTAACTTCTTACTGTTTTTGTGTTGAAAGTATAAATTTTACATTTAACAGTCAGAGTTGGTTTTTTTTCCTTAAATACTCAATCTTCTTATCATCTATGCAATGGCACAGTGTGAACCCGAGTGTGAACTTCTTAAGTTCCACAGTAAACATTTATTTTCTATGGCCTCCTCTTCCTATTTCCAATGCTTCTTATTCTAAAAGAATTATACTATGAAAAGATCTGAACTCAAGCCTGATGTGTGCATCCTAATGTATTACACTTACCCAGCCAGCAGGACTGCAGATATTGGACATTTAGAAAATGCAGATAGTCTAGGTCTTGAAGATAAAGCTAGTTTATCAGTGGTCTTTCTGCATATTTTCAGCAGTTGGCAATTATAATTTATAAAAATCTCAGTTAATAGCATGAGTTTCAGTTCAGTTTTCATGTCACAATAAATCATATGCCATTAATAACATCTGCTAGCAGACTCACCTTGAAATTCATCTATATTTTAAGGAACCTGATGTTTCTAACGTTATCTTAAGGAAATTAATTACAAAAATATATAGTTCCAGTCCCTATATGCTTTGGTACTGTGATACTGAAAGAACTTGTGAGAATCAATGATTCTCTAGGTATTGAAAGTCTATTCAGAAATATTATGCATTTCTAAAAAAGAGTGTAAAGACTTGAGCAAAGTATTTTGATAGATGCTGATGTTTTAAAATGTTTGTTCCTTTGTGTAGTGAGAAGAAAATGCAGATTTCTATTTTTGTTGAATAGAATTTTCCAAATTATGTTAGTTCACAAATAGTTTGTTCCACTAACAGTTATTTGCATGTGGCAACACTCCATAATATGTTGCAAGAGCATTTTCCTGCAGTGTGTGAAAATAAAACCTTTTTTTTAGATGTCTGCTAAACCACAAGACTTAATTCCCCAGAGTGTGGAAATTTCTGTGCAATCAAAATAATTTAGGATCAGCAAGTCCAACTTGTCAGACTTACAGTGGGCTCCATAGTTAATAGCAATCACTCATTTGAAAATCCTGCATTGTCACATGTGAATATCTCTTGTGAATTAAAAAAAATAATTCTTCTGTGGTTTTATGACAGTTTTCTTCTGCCTGATTTTCCAAGGTTTTGAGCTCTCACAGTTATCATTCAGTTTTGTAAAGGAGGTCCTTACACTGAACTTCTACTCTGAAAATGTAAAAATTTCCTCAGTGAAGAGAAACTTTGTACTGTGTGCAGAGGTCTTTTGAAACCCGAAGGTGTGTTTGCTTCAGTGAAGTAACAGGCTAAGTTTGGAGATGGAGAATGTTTTGCTTTAGATCCTGCTGATGATTTTCAGATTCCTAAGGACATTCCTTGGCACTCTCAGTCCAAGTTTCATGTGTAAATAGAGCATACCATTAGGGAAACTCCTGACATGTTGTATTTGTGTGTGAAAGCAGAATCTTTATGTACTTGTTTATCTTCTCAAAATAAATATAAGAGCATATCGCAAAGCTTAGAAGGACTTTTTGATAAATGCTAGCCAATATTATAGAATGCTTTGGAAGTAGGTGACTACTTAATTGGAACTCTGACATGTTTTGAAACTGTACAGTATTCATAGATTTTGGACACAAAGCCTTAGTATTACTGACTTATTAAAAGTAGAAAGAAATAAATCAAGGTGTGGGTTTCCAATCTGCACAGAGATACTTAGACATTTAGGCCTTTGGAAAATCTAAAATTAAGTATGTGTAAATACTCTTGAATTAAAAATCCACATTATCTGTTGTTTGTTAAATCTTCACATGACAGCAGCTTCCTTGTGACATTTCATTTCAATGAAGCACCTGTTTGTTTCAGTTTATTATTAAATTGAAATCAAGTCCCTTTGAGAAAAGGGTCTTCTGTGTTCAGAGGCTTAAATTTCACTGAAAATAGCTTAATAAATCCCTTAATCACTTGCAAATGTTATACTTGTAAGCTGCAGTATGGAATGGCTCCATATTGTTTTCCAAATAAGGTTCGGCATTAATGTCTAACAGTGATTTTAAAATATTCATTACTTGTTAGGTACAAAAAAATGGATCTGCAGGACCAGAATTCTTCTTCTGGTGATAGTCAAATAGAAAAGAATGGAAGTGAGAACATCGTAGTAGCATCCCCACCTCTGTCAAAAGAATGAATCCTAATATGCCATTTTAAGTAATTGTATCTTACAATCATTAGCATACATTATCAGAAACGAGTACTGACATTATATTAAGATTTAAATGTGTTCATAAAATGCAGAATCTCAGCTGTCACATTACCCACTCTACAGGTCTGAAGTGCTAAGAGCCCCATGCTTGAAAAAGCGGAGTTCACTTCCCAGGATCTCCTGCTTAAGAGTAGGGTCAGATTTTCTGGTTTCAGTGTAGAAGGGCTGAGTTAACCCCAGGGGGAGAAAACTTGCAAAAGACAGCATTTCAAGTAACAGTATCATTAAACTAGGGCATACTGTTGAAATAACGATTCAGTTAGGCCAAAATGCCCTGCAGGGAGATCTGTGTAAACATCATAGACTCAGTGCTGGGAATAACAGATGTGAGTTATGTGACTGGAATATACACAGGGAAACAAAAAATACACTCAAAAAATTATTTCCAGTTGATATCAACTATTATGAAAGGGTTCATTTAAGTTGGGCGTGCTAATTCGACTCTTTGGAACCTCACAGCATAAAAGATATTTCTTAGTCTCGCTAAACTAAAGTAGGATTTATAAATTGCATTTACAGTCTTAAGCACATCTTCGTTAAGATTTTCAATCATGAGTCTATTTTCATCTATTATGAAGAAGTCCTAATAACTTCATTTGTGTCATGTTCTTCATCAGGTACTTTTGTGATTCCCTCTCAACTCGCTTAATTATTCTTTGTTTTGTGCCAATATCTATGCATTTAATCTTTAAGGAAATTTTTAAGTAATAGAAAATACTGGTTTACTTTCTGCAAGTGATCTCCAGAATAAGTGTTCTTTTAATGAATATGAGCAAAGAAAGTTACACTTTGGTTTTGGCCTATGTGTTATGTGACACTGATTTTATCTGGAAAGGCTACAAAAAGAAATGATAGGAGAATGAGGCTTTAACGTTAAATTTCTTCCATGTGTCCCAACTTGACTACTGCACTAAATAGCGTAGTTATCATGGCATATCTTGACTGGCATGAAAAAAAGAAAAGATAAATGAAAAAAATCCTGTCATGAAAACACTGTTACTATTTTCAAAAGCTTTATTGTAAAAGTTTTTTTACAGGCCTGGCAGCAAAGAAACGAGAGCACTGGTATTCCATTTGAATACTGGAGATTCCCCACAGAACTTGCTACTGAAAGCAAGTACTAGTTTCAGTTTGGTGACTAAAATGAAAAAAATCAGTATAAACTTTCTTGGTTTTGTTTTTTTTTTTGCATAAGACAACCTCAGTTTTAAAACAAAATCATTTGTCATGGGGTGAATAAAATGTTCTATTCTCAGATATATTTAGACTTTGGTTTAAAGTTGGCTTATTTTAGATTTATTTGAAAAGTCAAAATGTTGCATTTTTAATAGAACAAAACTATTCGATTTTTTCAGTATTGTTCCAGTTTTTCAGTTTAAGTGATTGGTTCACTTGGGTTGACTCACAACTGCATATTTGCAGTGAATATACTGATTGTCAATAGAAAATTCCTAACATGAATTGCAGACATTGCAGTCTCTTTCCTTCAGCCTCTCCTCCTTTCCTGGTTGTGCAAATGCACAGGAAGAAGACACTGGCCCCACAGGGAGACCAGATTGCAGACATCTGTTACCTGTCCCATTGAACCCACAGGTTTCTTTTCATGAAAGGATAAGACTCCAGGGAACAATACCTCTGAACTCAGGCAGTATTACTGCAATCATAGCATCAGAAGAAGCAACACAAGGTGAAAACATTTATGATAGTGTGAAATATTTTCATATGAATAAAAATGTCTTGTAGTTAGGCAGTTTACTCTGCTTAGCTCTTGGTTATAAAGTTTATAGACAGAAAAAAAAAGAGAGAGAAAAGGGATCAACATGTTCTTTTGTCAGACTTCAAACACGTAGTAGCTTGTCTTTAGAAAAAAATTGCCTGAAGTGTATAAAGTGAGCTTGAGTTCAGAGAGCTGGGAAAAAGGAAGATGCAGGGAGAATAATGCTGATTCAGTCTTTGTCTGTTGTCTACAGAACGAAATGAAAGCAGTCTGCATCAGCAGTATCTGCACATCTCTGATACAAGATATTTTTGTAATTTCTCTGCAATGTATTAGTGGGTGAGGGCCCTCTGCTTGAGAGACTGCTTACTCTCTTAAATATTTTTGCTTGCTATCTGGGAGACTGGTATGATTGAGGAGGCTTTGGTTCAGACTAGAGGAAATGTGCTATGTAAACTGCATTCTAAGCAGAGGCCCCTAACTCCTGATGATCCTCTGTGATTTCAAGGTACATCTCTGAAAGCAGTGTGCTGTATAAGACCCTAAGCAGAGCAGTAAATTAATGTTTGTGTTCTCAGGGTCCTTAGCTGTCAAATTCACTAAAATGAGGTCAGGTATTTTGCTAGTATAATGATATAGGCTCTTTGTTCACTGGACACTTTCATTTGAGGGTGTGTGCTTGCCGTTCTGCACTTTTATAAACAAATAAATAACTGAAATATGTGTTGTTAATATTAACAAGATATGGTAATGTTTTATCCTTTAAAGAAAGTTATGTGTGCTAGAGATATGTAGATACCAAGTTGTTAAAGAAACAGTTACTTTAGAAGATGTCAAGTAAAATGTATAGCCATGTTAAAGGGTGAGAATCATTGCACTCTCTAGGAGAAAGGATTGTTTAACATGGTGCACAATCATATAGAGGAATTGACCTGGCATTCTTTCTACAAATTAACAAACTGTTTAGTCACAATAGGTCTACCCATATACTATAGGCCAAGTGCAATAAAATCTAATTTTCTTCAACTGATGTCCGATTGGTGAAGGAATTTATTGAAGATGAGGTTTCATTACTCAGAGTAGGACAACAAACCTTTTCTATGGATTGAAGTGCCCGCTGGATGTTCTACTTGTTCTTTAATTAATTAAAACAACTGCCTTTTAATACAATATATTAAAGTCAAAATTCACTATATAGCAATTAAATCTCAGTCTCTTCCACTGTTCAGTCACACCATTTGAAATAACACCTAATAACACAATGACAGAAAAAGCTTTCTGACTACTTTCATTTGTAATAAATTCACATGTGAAGAGAGTCTGTAACAGATATGAGAAACACTAACAAAACTACTAAACTACAGCTTGCTATTTATTACCTGATGATGGAGTTTGGTCAGATTTTTCTATACAAATAAAGAAGGTTATTTTCCCTGATTTTCATGAGCACCCAGTGAATAAGATGCGTCATGATACAATTATTTTTATCTGATATTCCTTGCTTTTTTGGAGAGGGGAGTTATAATCAGAACTAGTGAATACTAACAAAGTAAGTTTGCAGCTGATTTTCAAACTTCATTTTGGATCAATTACTCTGCAGACCTCTGAAATAAATAGTAAATCTTTACATAATTTTCACATGGATATATTTCATGTTTACAACAGATGCTGGGCTTTTTAAACAGTTAAGCAGCAACCATTTCTAATATATATTGCAAAACCAAGAAAACCTTCTTTCAAAATCCAGTCAAGCTTCCTAAGTGGCCACAGCATACTTACATATGATATTATTGACAATATCCAAGCCATTAGAAGCAATGAAATGAATTGTTAAGGAATAAATTTTATACTTCCTATTTAATAAACGTAAATGCATCATTCTTTAGTACAAAGAAATTAAAATTTAATCACAACATGAAAACCTTTACTCTGGGGCTTTTCATTAAATCCTTTTAATTCCAGTAATTAAGTCCTTATTTTTAGAGAATGTTGCTGTCCAGGCATATATCACTATACATAATGAGGAGAGCCCTTATACCCCTTTAGTGCAGCATGGGCTGACATGGTATACACTGTGTGCCTTTACTTGCCTTGTGCCTTAACTCATGAGAAACTGGGTCCAGAATCTTATAACAACATCCCAGATTTCCAGGTCTACACTCTGAAATTGCAAATTAGTTTGTGTCATATTAGGGGGAATTAGGTCATTTGAAATATATTTTTTTAAAATTTAGCCACTCCTTCTAACCCTGTAGAAAGTTTTTGTGCTATCGTTCAAAATTACTTTTTAATAGATTACCTGAAATATAATCCCTTCAACCAAACTGCCAGCCTCTGATTAAATAGCCTATAGTTCTTATCTTTGCTAATTATATAACTGAAGTGATTCTAAGTACTTAATGTATCTAATAAAGAACCTCTGTCACCATCTCCATTGCTTCAGATAACATTTTCCATTTTGCTCTTTATTCCATTTGAACATAGTTTGTCTGGCTCGTGGCTATGTATTTTCTTGTGAATAATCAGCTTGCTTTCTGTCTCTTATTTGAATTGCAACAGTCTACATAGCCCTTTCCAAGAAATGTGCAAAGCTAGAAATATTTCCAAACTTATAGTATATAGTAAAGTATAATTTGTATATCTTACAAAATAAGATCAATCCTGTGGATATGCCTCAGGTAAAGTTCTTATTGACTTCTAATGTGTATCTTCATTTTATTAACACAGAATGTATACTTCCAAAGAAAATATTTTTAAAATACTATTTTAATAACGTAGCAATTCATTTAATGCTTTTCTATGTTAATTGTATGATAGATGCAGTTGAATGGTAGTTGCTATTCTTATAACTGTGTTGTTGCTACCCTTGCCTTCAGAATAATTTTGGGGTTTAGGTTTACTTTTTAAATTTTAACTACTTATTTCGCCTGATAAGAGTGTTAGTATATAATCAAAACTGAGAAGTGTTTATCTAAGTATTGCATCTCTAACATCAATGTAGTCAATTTATATTTTATATTTTTATTTTTATATTGTCTTTTATTTTTTTATATTTTTATTTTATACTTGTACCCAAAATATGTTTTTTTCAGCATTTTGTGTATGTGTGTGTTTGTGAAATTGCTACACATTTTAAATAGATTATCAGAAAAAAGTACAAAACAAAAAACGTCACCAGAGAAATATATTGGCTGCCTTAGTTGATTTGAAGGGAATGCCTGTTAATTCTTCTGATCTGTAACACTACTGCTATTGAAGCCAAGTTTAGCTAAAAGAAGTTTAAAATGCTTTTTTCTGGTTTTCCCTCACCGAACTTTAGAGTCTGCCTAACGGGAGATCTGATTTGTTTTGGGAATACTGTTTTGAACATTTATGTCTTCTGAGACTAAATCATATGATTTCTTACATTCTTGCCCTTTGTAATGCAGGCTTACTTTTTTTTGGATAATTCCATGTACTACCATGGCGCTGAAAGAATACTTCTGTGGCTTCTCTTGTAACTATACTGCTGAATGATTGGCAACTATGATCTCTGTCTGTTTTGGAAGTAGAAGATGAACAGATGTTCAGTTACTACCTCACCAGTAGTCAGAGTGCTAGTATTCTGCTTTCAACGTTTTCCTTTGTCAGACAGAGAAATGGTAGAAATTTGAAAAATGTTACTAATCTTGTCCAATAAAAAATATTCATGTTTATTGAGGACTCTAGTTTGCACTTAAGGAAATACAGGTATGTAATCTGTTTCTGTTGAGTGCTCTGCAATGTCCAGCTCTGGTTTGGGTGAAAGGGTTTAGATCAACATCAGGATCTTAAGGTATGTGGCAGAGTGTTGGCCAAAGAATCAGAATACCTCCCCATTCCAGCTCAAAAGGCCCAGGAGGACTCTCTGGGGAAATTGTGAAGACAGGATACAAGACAGGCAAAGAAACATGTAGGTAACAATGTGATCTTGATATTGTTTCTCAAAGTTTTAATTAACAGTAATTACAGAATTCTCAGCTCATTTACTGATCAGTGACTGCAAGTATGAGCTGAATGCTTATGGTATGATGGCATGACATAGCATAAAATAGTTCACAAATAAAAAGCAGAAAATCGTTTGGGATAAAAACTGTTACTAAGTAATTTCTTGGAATTTACTAAGCTTGGGAAGTTGTCAAATTATATCCAGTTTCATTCCCCGGAAGTGTGCTTAGTTATGTCAACAATTAATATTGCTCCTTAGGTTAAGAAATAATACATTATTTTAGCATCATATTGAATTTACATTAAATGGTTTTCCTTATGTATTATTTGATTCCATGTAACATAGGTAGGTGTGGTAAAAGCTGCCTAGGATTTTGAGTTAGTTTAGAGGAAGAGGTCGTCTGTTAGATTTGCCATTTTTCGTTCAAATTAGGCTTTGGGAACAGCTGCAAGTAGTATGGTTTCCTGGTTCTTGAGAACCTTTCAGTTATGCTTTTTTAATAAAGATTTGTCCATATGAGGAACAGCAAGGTCTGTTAACCTTTCTCGCAGGGTGCTATTTTTGAGCCAATTATGAAGATGTCCAAAGGCATCGAATGCTCTTTGGAACAGTAACTTGTGATTTGGGAGTATAATGGCCAGCTGAAGAACTTTCTTTGTGGTTAGAATATTTGTGCTCACAATATTACAAACAAGGGCAGCATTGATTTTTTTATGAGCTAAAATATTTCTTAGATTTTTTTTTTCTTTTAGTTATGCTGATATATTAATAACTACAGTGGCAGCAGAAATCGCAGAAGATATTTGAGCTATTTGGATTTTGATAGTAATGCCTTGAAGGCTGTGTTAAGCTGTCAATCTAGTTCTTTATCAAGATTTTGTTGATGTTCAGAGAAAGAAAAAACGTGTGTTAATCAAAGAAATATGTTCTTCTTACTAGTATGAGACAGCTGACAACTCGCTCCGAATGAAATCTTCAGTATGTTCAGCTGCTTTGATTTCATAGAGAATTGCAGTATAAATGTTCTGTGATAGTGATACCTTGCAGTAGCAAAGCTGCACAGCAACAGTGCCTCTGCAGCCATGGGACTGTTTTTTTACTGGCTTCATAGTGAGAGCACTCAGCCAGGAGGAGGGAGATTGGGGTTCAGTGCCCCACTTCTGACAAGGTGCACTCTCTTACTTACTTGGAAAGTGTTTTAATCACCGAACAACGAAATAGAAGCTGAACTCCAATGCAGCTCCAAATACCATAGTTTGCAACTACGGCAGAAACTCAGAAAACAAGTAAGCAGGGTAGAATTTGACTCTGTTGCCAGGGCACTAACCCTGTCAAGAGGCATTTTTTGGTGTTATTTAAAGTTTGGTAGAAGTCTTAAGTTTTTTGTTACTGACGATATTTATCCAGTACTTTATTCGCATGAACAAAATAAATATCATCGAATCTGGACACACCTGCTACAAAGGCAATGGTTTATGTGTAACCTATTAGTATTTGCATACCAGAGTCAGGGATTCTCAATTGTTTTTGTTAGATATAGAATAAGAAAGCTAATCTAATCTAAAGGATTTGCAATCTGGCATATTTCTTAACTGCACACAGTAGTCTTCCTTCTGTCTGCCAAAGCTCCTTTGGCAACACCCACAGGGCACAATGACACTAAAATTGTAAGATAAGGGTATATAGGTGTCATGCAGAACAGTCCCTGTTGGAGAGACGTGTTAGTCAGACATAGACCCTATGACTATACTGCTTGTGTTTCCAGAGCCATCTCAGTTAGCATTAGCTCTGCAATCCTGGAAGCATCCTACATTATGCAGTGGAGATGCCACTGAAATATGGGATAAAATGTGCAGTGATTGAATACACTGGATCACAAGCCAGTAGCCACTAATATTCCATGTTGTATCAGCTTCTTGATCCTTGCCAAATAGATTTTAGCTGTCTCAAGAGAAAGTAGTCTTTGAGATGAAATTTTAACTTATGTCTCTTCTTGCTATAAGGCACATTTATCTTTTGCTTACTTTTTCCTTCCTCTGGAATCTTACAGCTTCTCTTGTTTCTCTTTCTGCTTTTTGCTCCCTTTTTTACTTGTCTTTCTTGACTTTACTTTGTTCCTTCACCTTATAAAATAATCAAGGATACAGATTTCAACAAAACTATGCTCTTGGTTAAGAAGGATTTCAGTTTTTATTATAAAGCTAAATTAAGAGCTGCTTAATGCTCATGGTTTAGTGCTTTAATAAAAAAAGGAAACAGAGAAGCTGACAGTGCAAAAAGGAAGTGCTTTTTAGCCATATCTCTTACTTGACGTCTTAAGTGTTGCTTTGTTTGGTCTATTTATTATTTTTTCTGAAGTCTTTATTATATAATTTCTATGTTTTTCATAACACTTTTCTTCTCTATAAAATTATAAGATGGTGTACAGCTGCATGTGGTGTATATTTCTACCAGAATACGCTTTGATAATGTAAAGTTAAGTAATCAAACCATAAGTGTGCCAATCTAGTGCCCTGAACTAGCAACACTCTAAAACTTGTAGCCTGAAAGGGGACATAGTTATTTTCTGTGTCAAGATTTCAGTGTACATTGGAAAGTTACAGAGCTGTTCTAGAGATACAATCTTTTTTTAAAGCATATAAAAATGAAAGCAGAATTCATCCTGTAAAATATGATAAAGTGACATTAAAGTTTAGAGAAGTGTTTCACCCTCACTAAAGTCTATTCGGAAGTATAAGGTAAAGTATCAATGCCATTGCAGGCTAAATAATAGCTATGCTATTTTTCTAGAATTAATCACTTCCATGCTTTTTTGGGAGTGCTTTGACATATGTAACAATGACTATTATCTTGTTCTATTCTCCAAGAATTTAGATTTGGGAATAAGCTGAAACTTATTGGAAAAAAATGGCTCTAATAGGTCAGACAGTGTTTCACTGAAATCTTGATCTATCTGAGCTTTTATATTTTTCACCTTTACTACAAAGCATTCTTTTGGTCTTCACACTTGTAAGTAAAAAATGTGGAGAGGTAGAGTTTATCACAAAAACATTGACTTTATGGTTTGTTTCATTAACTCAAGTTCTGTATTGCATATTAAAATTAAATAACCTTCCAATATTTTAGACTGATTGTCTTATTTTACAGACTATTAGTAATGTCCCATGTATAATATCACAGAATATTGGACAGTTTTATGGCTGGATAAACCCCACAAGCCACAGGAGATGAACATCTAACTGTATCACATAATACTAAAGGAAAATCAGTGTCTTTATAGCTGAGGCTTTTCCTAACCAAGAGATGTTCATAGAATCATAGAATGGTTAGAGTTGGAAGGAACTTTGAAGATCATATAGTTCCAAACCCTCTACCATGGGCAGGGACACTTTCCACTAGACCAGGTTGCTCAAAGCCCCATCCGGCTTGTCCCTGAGCACTTCCAAGGATGGGGCATCCACAGCTTCTTTGGGCAACCTGCTCCAGTGCCTCACCACACTCATAGTAAAAGATGTCTTCATTCTGTCTAATATAAATCTCCCCTCTTTCAGTTTAAAGCTATTACACCCTCTCCTATCACTACATGCCCTTGTAAAAAATCTCTTCCCAGCTTTCTTGTAGGCCCTCTTTAGGTACTGGAAGGCTGCTATAAGGTGTTCCCAGAGCCCTGTCTTCTTGAAGCTGAACAACCCCAACTCTTTCAGCATGTCTTCATAGAAGTGCTTGAGCCTTCTAATGATCTTCCTGGCTGTCCTCTGGACTCATTCCAACAGGTCCACATCCTTTTTCCAACCAGTGCTCCCAAGTCCTTCTCAGAGCTGCTGCCAATCCATTCTCTGCCCAGCCTATATTTATACTTAGGATTGCCCCTGCTCATGAGGCCGGTCACAAGTGGTGTTCCCCAGGGCTCGGTGTTCTGATCAATATCTTTGTCAATGATCCAGACGAAGGGATTAAGTGTACCCTCAGTAAGTTTGTGGATGACACTAAGCTGGGCAGAAGTATTGATCTGCTTGAAGGTAGGGAGTCTTTACAGAGGGATCTGGACAGGATCGATGGGCTATGACCAAAGGTATGAGGGTTCAGCAAGGCCAAGTGCCAGGTCCTGCACTTGGGTCACAACAGTTCCATGCAATGCTATAGGCTTGGGGAAGACTGGCTGGAAAGCTGCCTGTCAGAGAAGGACTTGGAGGTGTTGGTTGACAACCAGCTGACTATGAGCCAGCAGTTTGCCCAGGTGGCCAAGAGGGCCAATGGTATCTTGGCTGGTGTCAGAAACAGTGTGACCAGGGAAGTGATTGTGCCCCTGTACTCAGCATTGGTGAGGCCACGCCTCGAGTGCTGTGTTCAGTTTTGGGCCCCTCACTACAAAAAGGACATTTGAGTTGCTGGGGTGTGTGCAGAGAAGGGCAACGAAGCTGGTGAAGGGGCTGGAGAACAAGTCTTATGAGAAGTGGCTGAGGAAACTGGGGCTGTTTAGCCTAGAGAAAAAGAGGCTGAGGGGGAGACCTTATCACTGTGTACAACTGCCTGAAAGGAGGTGATAGGATGAGAAGGTAATGACTGCAAGTTGTGCCAGGGGAGGTTCAGATCAGATATCAGGAAAACCTTTTTCACTGAAAGGGTATCAGGCACTGGCACAGCTGCCTAGGGAGGTGGTTGAGTCCCCAACCATGGAGGTATTTAAAATACAGGTAGACTTGATGCTCAGGGATATGGTTTAATAGTGGACTGGTATGGTTGGACTTGATGAACTCAAAGGCCTTTTCCAACCAAATGATTCTATGATTATATAATTCTATGTGCTGGACCTTGCACTTGGCCTTGTTGAACTTTATAAGGTTGGCACAGGCCCACCTCTCAAACCTCTCAAGGCCCCTCTGGTTGGCATCCCTTCCTGCCAGCATGTTGACCGCACCATACAGCTTGGTGTCATCAGCAAACTAGCTGAGGGTGCCATCAATCCCACTGTCTATCTGGCTGATACAGGTGTTAAACAGCACCAGTCCCAATTCCAGTCCCTGAGGAATGCCACTTGTCACTGCTCTCCACTTGGACGTGGAGCCACTGACTGCAGAGTGCGACCGTCAGCCAATGCCTTATCCAGCTACTTGTACATCCATTCAAATCCATGTCTCTCCAGTTTAGAGACAAGGATGTTGTGCAGAACAGTGTCAAATGCTTTGCACATATCCAGGTAGGTGAAGTCAGTTGTTCTTCCCTTATCCATCAATCCTGTAACTCCATTGTAGAAGGCCACCAAATTTGTGAGGCACAAGTTGCCCTTCATGGAGCCATGTTGGCTGACACCACTCTCCTCCTTATTTTTCATGTGCCTTAGCATAGTTTCCAGGGGGATCTGTTCCATGATCTTGCTGGGCACAGAGATAAGACTTCCTAGTTTGTGATTTCCCAGGTGTTCCTTTTCTTCCTTAAAAAATGAGGGTTATGTTTCGTCTTTTCTAGTCAGTGGGAACTTTGTTGGAGTGCCACAACTTCTCAAAAAAGATGTATAGTGATTTAGCAACTTTATCTGCCAGTTTCCTCAGGACCCATGGGTGCATCTTATCAGGTCCCATGGACTTGTGCAACTTCAGGTTCACTTTAAGTGATCTCGAAACTGATCTTCTGCTCTGGGCAGTTCTTCATTCTCCCAATCCCTGCCTTTGTTTTCTGTGTCTTGGCCAGTGTGACTAGAGCGCTTGCCAGTGAAGACTGAGGCAAAAAAGTCGTTCAGTACCTCAGCCTTCTCCATAGCCTGAGTAACCAGATCTCCTCTTTCCTTCCAGAGGGGTCCCACATTTTCCCTAGTCTTCTTTTTATCACCAGCATACCTATAGAAGCTTTTCTTGTTGGCCTTGACATGCCTGGACAGGTTTAATTCTGGGCTTTAGCTTTCCTAACCTGACCCCTGGCTGGTTGGGCAGTTTCTCTGTATTTCTCCCAAGCTTCCTTGCTTCCACCCTCTTTAGGATTTATTTTTGTGTTTAAGTTTTTTTCAGGAGCTGCTTGTTCATCCATGCAGGCCTCTTGGCATTTTGCTTCACTTCCTCTTCATTGGGATGCATCTCTCCTGAGCTTGGAGGAGGTGATCCTTTTATTATTAACCAGTTTTCTTGGGCTCCTCTTCCCCCCAGTGCTTTATCCCATGGTACTCTACGAAGCAGATCCCTGAAGAGGCCAAAGTCTGTTCTCCTAAATGTCACTTGAGATGGGCCCCCACTGAAGCTAGCTTACTAGCTGGTGTGGCTGGAATTCTTCTCTGATGCTCTTCAGGTGTTGTCTTGCTGACCTGTGAACTGTTACTGATAACCAGAATGACAGTTTTTTGAATGAAATAATTATTGGTTCTCATGGCAATTTTGATCCATCTTTCTGATGACAAGACACATAGGATTTTTTTAGGTTTTCTATATGGATAGAATATCTAAACCTTTATGGCAGCTTTATATTTTTATGACTTTTATACTATCTTATAGAATAAAAGAGGAGGATTATGTACCACATGGAAAGAACAGAAGCCTGAGTCCTTTACCTTGTGAGATTCTGGATTGCTTATGTGGCAAAGAATTCTGCCGTCTGGAAGGAGAGAAAAATAGGTGGCTATTAAGACACCCACAGATGATAGTGCTGGGAAGTAAATAGTTTCTCTGATGGAAGAATATTTTTGCTTTGCAAAACAAAGCTAATTTGACTAAAATTCAGAACCTGCTGAAGCCTCAGTGGCAGAAAAAGAGCTTTGCCTTTCCCACAATTACTTTTATCCTCAGAGCTGCAGTGGTTGCTTGAAATGAGAGGGTCTCAGATTCAACATCCTGACAAAGACTCCTCCTTCTATGCTACTTAAGTAAAGTACCAGTTGCCTCAGTATGAAGCCTATGAGAGAAAGTTTGGGGGTTTGCTTATTTTTAAATCTACAGTGGTGAATGTTTGTTTATACAAAGAAGAGCACCTGGACAGCTTGAAACTGGTTGATACAATATAAGTCCATCCAAGGACTTCTTCATTCTGCTGTCCTGCTTGCCAGGGTGAAAACTCCAGTGGGTAACATTGAGAACTGTGTCTAGAATTGCAAAGGTGAGAGTGCTTGCTTGAGGTGTAGGTGATTAAGGGATTTAAATTCAAGCCTTTAGTGCAAATACACACACAAAGTTGTTGTCCATATCCCATATACTGATTCACCAGACATAGTTAGTAAGGGGCAGCTAAATATGTTTTTATGTGTATCTTTAAGCTGATATTCTACGTTAGTTACCAGCTCTTTCAAGATGAACATTCCATTACAATTGGCTTCTTTTTATGTAGTTTTTGGTTACACTGAATAATGTAGTCTAATCAAAGATAGCCAAAAATGCCAGTTACCTTTACATGGAAGTCATAATACATATCCTGAAGGGGGGAGGGAACAAAACCTGCACCATACTTTTTTTGAGTGCAATAACCAGTGAAAGAACATCTTTATTTACTGGTGAGCCCAATAGGATTATTTCATTATAGACAAGACAAATATGACCCTGTACATGTGTACAACCTGGATTCCTATATTTATTTGCAAGCTGTGATGTTCTGTGATTGCTGTACAGAGGTTTTCAAAGACGTGTAAGTGAAATTTCAGTGTTAGGTAGAATGATATTTTAAGTAATGATGTGTTAAATATTTCTGTCAAGATTTCCAGTTTTCATGCCATATGTCAGTATAAAGATTGCTTCCATGGACATCTTTAGCAATTCTTCAGATTATGTTTGGAATTTTTTTTGTCTCCTAAGTTGAAATTTTGCAGAAAAAGACATAGACATAGAGAGATGTCAGTTGTATCCCCACAGCTTATTATCTAGATCAAAAAGAGGAAAAATAATTACACTATCTACTTTGTATTTAGTATACACTTTCTACATTGGAAACTAGTGAAAATAGTTTAGATGTTTGCTAAATTATAACTCATAAAAACGCACATAGAACGTATTTGTTTCTTACAGTTTTAGAAACAGTTGATATCCTCATTTGTACTTCATAATCCACCACAGTGAAGGCTTAATAGACCATTAAAGAAACGGTGGGAAGTTAATTTTAATATGTAATGGTTTGAGGGGTTTTCTTTTTTCCATAATACAATGAAGCTTCTAACAATTTTATTTGCAAAGAAGATGATTGTTTAATAAAGTGACAAACTGTCCCACTGATGGGATACATTAATTTTCTTCTAAAGCTCTTCCTTGTACTCCATAAGAAGGTGATAATTAGGTTTGCAGATTAGAATAACATAATCAGACCACTTGTGTGGATGCTTGTTAAAATATATTTTCCTCTTCATATGAGCCTCATAATAATTAAAAACTGTTTAAAAAGAGAACCATTCTTTTTCGGCATGGACTTTTTAAATGAATCCTAATAATATATCAAGTTATTCTTCAGCTAATTCAACTTTTTAAAAGGTTAATATTTGAAAGAGAATATGGGAAGTGATTAACTGATGAGTTTTAAGTATTAGCATTAGGTTTTGCAGGAACACCTACAGTATATAACAGTGCTCATTCATATCCTGATTTAATTTCTTCCACTGTCACTCCTGATTGTTCCATTTAATCTTTCTTAAGTCACATAAAATTATCTTGTATGTGTAAATTAACAGTCATTTTCTAATTCCACTACAAACTTGAAAAACTGTCAGAGGAAAAAAAAAAGATATTGGCAGTGATTAATTCTCCATTTTAAACATAACTAAATGGGGTTACTATTGTGGTAGAATGCATTCAGACTGAGAGGTTTTGATGATTCTAGACTCAAATAAAGACAATTGAAAAGTAACAAAGACTGTGAAATGAGTGGTTTGTATCTATGCAATTGGGTCTCATGTCTATCACATTGGATCAGTGCGATATCTACTGACCTTGTTTAAAAATACTGAAGCCAATTTCCTTCGCTTGAGATTCGTGAAGTATTCGTGAACTTCCTGGCCTAAGCCCAAGGTGGGAAGCGTGCAGACTAAGATCATTTAAAGTGTCTTTAAGATTTCTAATTCCATCACTTCTAATATGATTGAGAAATCTTTTTGTGTAGTTGAAGTTTTATTCTAGGGAAGAAGGCAAGGAGATTGTTTGTTATTTTGGTTTTGGTTTTTGGTTTTTCTTTTTTTACAACAGACCTGAAATTAGTCTTATACTACAGAAGAAAAGCTGTTTTCAAGAATGTCTTGGTATTTCATCAGTGTGTTGCAACCTTTCGAGGCCTGAGATACTTCATTACAGAAGTTAAGATCAGTGTGTTGATAAAGGGGGCCTGATTTAGACACTAAAATAATGGCATGTTCTAGCTAAAAATTATATCAATTTCAAATAACTGAATACAGAAAAAAGTGTGACATTAGCAAGGGTTCACTGAGTTATTAAATATTGCAGTCATCTAATTTGTACATACGTTCTTGTAAGCCCTACTTCGTTGCCCTACAGTTCCATATATATATTTGATATACCAGCTTAATCAAATTCAGGTTGCTGTGGGGACATATTTTATGGATAAGTAAAAAATAATCAGTTTATTTTTATTACCATTATGGGAGAAGTGGAGGAATATTTTTTCTAGTGTGCTAAATATACATACTGAAAAGGACAAATGTTCAGTCATTTATAGAAGAGGATGCAATACTGACTGATTTAACAGCACTGGATTAATATTATATACTCAGTCATGAAGGGATTTATAAAATATATTTTTAATATTGTCTTTTTTTTAATCATCCTTGGTTATTAACCAAATTTCCTTATCATTTAAAATAAATCATATGACAAAAATTACCCTGTGCACTTGCCCAGAAATTGATCAATAATGGCTCCATAAGCCCATAGGTCAATGATTTAGAAACAATTGACCACAGTTTTCCCTTTCTAAATAGACTGTTCACAACAATCATCATGGTAAATAGCTACTTTGAATGGGATTTTGTGTAATGTTTCATTCTAGATATTTTTCCTTGGACAAGAAGTGCTTATAAGGCATTAAAAATTGGCATTTTTTAAAATACCTCTGAACTACATAATTCCGCAAGGTAGCAGTCATTAACTGAAAGTCTTTCTTTGTTAATGTTGAGGGAAAAGGTAGTATAGGCAGGATGTTATGGGATTAGGTATTCAACCTTGGTCTCCAGAATCCAAAACCTGATGAGGTGTATGCCAAGCTTTCCTTTTAGAAATTTTGACTTTTGTAAGTATGAATGCAGCATAAGGACATCAAGTGTATCCTGACAAATCCTGCCTAATGGATTCTGAAATACAAGCCACCTGTAAAATACCAAAACTGAAATATTACTGAAGAAGCGTGATGTTCTCCTACCAACCTGTGAGTTGCAAACCTTTCTATACATAGTAAGCTCTCCATGGTTTAAAAGAAGGACCTGTATGCACAAGTAAGTGGAGAAATCCTGTCACAGGCAGGACTGCTTATACTGGCCTTCCTTACGTAGGAAATACTGCCATGGTGCAATTAGATGGTTTATAGTGACCCAGCTTGAACTCCAAGTCATTTCTGGGCAGTATGAAATTGAAAGAGAAAATGCTTATGGATCCATAGCGTTCTGCCCCATCTATAGTTTTAATGTTGCTGTGTTTAAACACCCTAGAAATCATTGGAAAATTATTAAGGAAGAGAATTTAGATTACAATGATATTTATATCTATGTGTATTTATATTTTCTCTCTCACAGCCCATAAATATATAAGATCTTAGTTGAGGTCTTCAAGCATAGTGAAACAGGTATATAAAGTTCTATATGATTTTGCAAGGAGTCTAGGACTGAAATAATATCTTCTGAAATTCAGCCCAAGGCATGGCTATCAAAGGATTTTTTTATTCCTTTTATGTATGTGCTAGTGCAAAAGGTGGTATAATTTGGTAAAAGAGGTGATGAAATAGAAATGTGTAGTGAACATTCTCCCTTAGCCCCTTTTGCAACAGACTTAATAATTATTACAGTGTTTCCTCTATTGATTACATTGCTATCCTGTGTCTTCCATCTTCCCATGAGAGGCAAGCAGTGTTCTTTCCTAAAGGGAAAAATATTAAGCATTTGCAAAATTATTGTGAGATTTTAAATGTTAAAAATGTCTTAGAGAGTAATAAAGGTCAGAAAGTTTAGCAGGTCACCACATCTTTTTTCTTGTTGCTCAGATTTTAAAGCATTCAAGTGTTAACCTTTTGAAAAGAAGAAAAGAAAAGAAGAGGCCAGATGATTGGGAAATACTTGATTATCTGTTTCTTTGAAGAAGATATAGTCAGGTCCAACCTCATTCATCTGCCAATACTTGCATAAAGGTGCTGGAGAGAGCTCCTGTGAATACCCAGTTGCATGACCCTAATTTGAGAAAAAATAATGCATCTAACTATACTGTTATCTATAATTGATGGGCACTTATGAGTGTAATTCATTGAAATCTCACCTCTGTCCCAACCTCTGCCACTCCAGGAAGCACGATTCATAGCACTTTTCTTTCTGGTTTTATCCAAATCATTGTGTGAGCTTTATAGGGGGTTTAAGCAGTAAATTGTACACAATAAACATATAGAAGTAGCCTAGCATGAAGTGGAGCCTTTTCAAAACAGAGTCTGCATTTGTTTGTTTGCTTTTTCCTTCATTAAGAATATATATATATATATATAAAAAAATCACATTGTTTTGTCCCCTGCTAAGACTAAGCTTTTCTTCGAATGTCATCCATTTTTCTAGAACTGTAAAAAATTGAAGAGCTTTGCCCTTTTGGCCTACTAATACATCTCAGTCACAGTTCACTGAGAAGCTGTGACAACATACACACTGATAACAAGGCAGACTGTTATATCCCCATTTTTTAAATCTTGGCTATATCAGCATTACAGTGACACAACTCATCAGATGTGGAATAATATAATTAATTTATGAGATCTCACGTAATTAAAATAGGCACTTGTGAATATATACAAAAAGTTCTTTTTATTTGCTAATCTGGATTTTTCATTCCATTTTTGTGTATAACAAATCGTGTCATCTGTGTGTTATTGGATGATTGCATGTATTATTTCTAGACTTAAGTAAGCCTGATCTCTCATTGGTAAAGGCTGACAAATGTGGTGATTCTCTATAAAATCTTTTCTCCAACATCAGTTTTGCAGAGTCTAGACATCCAAAAAGCAGTATCAGTGCTGTGGTTCTCTTGCAGAGAGGCACATGTACGAACAAGACCCAAGAAGAGGTCATACACACTATGTGACGTTTGCTCTTTTCATGGGTGTACAAAGTTCAGGTGGAACAAGATTGTGAGTGGTGGTTCACCTGGCAGCAGCCACTAATCAGAAGTCTTTTAAAGTTGTCTAGGTTCAAAAGCCACTTGAATTTAAATATTCTTTCTATTTCCTATTAATTTAAAGTGATCTATTCTAATGTTTGATTATTGTGATTAAAAATCAATTTACCTGGATGTAGTTTGTCCTAATTGAAAAAAAGATGGCAATTACATTATGGGCATTTCCATTGAATCAAAAAAGTCTTTATGTACTCACTTGCCAAAAAACTTGGGACAGTTGATTTATTTCTATCTCTAGACTAGGGGAAGGGATTCTACTTCTACCACATCTTATTGGTTCAGGTCTTGTTTTAAGAATTCCCTGAAAACCAGAAATAATTCATTTTTATGTCTATCTCACTTAAAATTTATTTTGTATTCCAGTGTTCATTGTATTAGGGTTAGGAGATTTGAGCTTTTTGGTTTATTCTAGTGCATATTAGTATTGAAGGTAATTATGACAACTCCGCGTATGAATTTCTTTTGATTCAGCAGGAATAACCTTGATAAAACGCTCAGTTTTGCAAAGGTGCCCTTTCAAGATGCAAATTAACACAATTACCTTAGTTGAAAACATATTTTGGAGGTATGCAATCAAAATAATAAACACGTTAAATAAAGCTTGTATGTGCAATCACATTTGGTAAATAGAAAACATTTTCCAGTGAGAAACTTGATATGATTTTCTTAGTGTAGTTTTTACTTCAGGTTGTGCATAGTTTCAGTTTAATGCTGTTGTAAAGGTAGATGCTTCTGTCCTCTGTTTGGCGAAGTAGGACATAAAGAGATAGCAATTCTAGAAGTGGCTTAAGCAACATGTCTGGAGAAGAAAAACAGTGACGTGCGATATCCAGGTTTTCCTCTTCCCCCACTCTCTGCGAAATAATTATATGGGACAGCATGATGGGGGAGGGGGAATTAAGTCAGCACTCAGCAAACAGCAGATGCACAGGCTCAACTTCATTCTTCACAATCCCCAGTCTGAGATGCAGAGCAAATAATGCTTCTTAGAGAGGGAGAAAGTACATAATTATTGTGATTAATCCCACAGCAGTTCATCTTCAGATGAAGCTAAAGCAGGCAAAGAGTTTTCACAGTATCTCCTAGACAGCTGCGGGAAGAGGAACATTCCTTCAGATTCTTACACTGTGCAGCAGAAAACCTGTGTGAATACAGCGAAAATTCTATTGTAGTAGGACTTGCTTTGATGGATATTTCCTCCCTCTCCCTTTCCTTTTCCTTTCCTTTTTATTATTGAGTATGGTACTTTATGACTTGAGGGGTTTTAAAAATATTCTTACTGACCGTCTCATTTACTTTAGATGACAGATCTGTAATCTGGATTGCCCTGCTTTCCTAATAACATTATCAACAGAGTTTATTACTGGTTTGACTACAGAAAGCTAATTCCTTCTAAACACAGAATAGGAATCCTAATGAAGCTGTTGAGCTGCAGTGCGAGCTTTGATATTGAAAAGGGAGAGAACGTTGATTATACTGAATCAGAAGGAATGTGCATCTTGTAATATCTGATAGACAACGTGAGTTGACTAGATTATAGGATAACAAAAACTTTTCTTTTGTTTTTATGGAAAGTGTATCTGAGTAAGAAATGTAGGATTTCCTCTCTCACTAACCTATACTGGTTAGGGGATCTGCTTTGTTTGATTATCCCAGATATACATATTCTCATTAAGTATCCATCCAAAGGTTTATTTTGGATAGAATAGTCAAATCTATTAGTTTTCAATTTCTTTTTACAATAGTAATGAAAACATATTTTTAATAAAATAGGCAGAAAGAATAACCTGAGGGAGTAGTTCAAACCCTCCTGGCTTAGAATTGACAATCCACAGAATGACATAGCATTTAAGCAAACAGATGTCAGATGGAGATCAAGAGCTATTAAACATTATAGTCTAGCTGCAATGTCCAGTACAGTGTGTCTGAACTACTGACGGCCAGAAACTAGAGGTAAAAATCTGGAAGGGAAGTGTTGCACTATATTTTTCTTATGAAGATAGGAATTGAAGGAAACTTCTGGGACATCAAATTCAATCCATTGCTGTCAATCCAATGCAATAAAATTACTCTAAAATATCCACAGATCATCAGATTCACAGTACTATTACATACTTCTCTACCTGCCACCAGAAACTTAAGACGAACCATGAGACCCAAAACCATATCGTGCAATGGAAAGAATGCAGATGTGTTCACAGGTATGAGCAGCCCCTTATCCTTGTGATATAATGATTTTTTTTAAAAAAAACCCAAATCTTGCCAGGTGAATCCAGAAGACAGACCCTGGTTTATGCTGCTAAGATACCAATAAAATCCCAGTTGGCTTCTGTCCTGGAATAAAAATTCCCAGGTTAGCGATTGATTTAACTTCTGTTTATATAAACAGGACTGCCACTTCAGGTAACTTAGTGGATCTGGAGTGCTGACAGATGTCTAACCTAAATTTTTATTTATCTGTGGTCCATCTATAGTGAGAAAAAGAGATGGAAGGAGAAATTCACTATTTGAGAAGGGTTAAATATGTTCTGTAGCAAGAATGAAAAACTTCTTCAGTGAAGACCTAGTTGTGTGTTATAAACGTACACTAAAGATATCTTGCATACGTCAGAGTTCTGTATTTTAAAATTAATTCTTTAATTTTTAAAAATAGTCAGATCAAAGTTCCATCTGTCTTGTTACTTTAAGCTAATGTGGACATTTCACTCTTATAGTAGAAGAAGAAAGTGGAGTTTGCATGAAGAAATTAAAGGAGGTTTATATAGAAGTGGTGTACTTTTTTAAGTTATGGCAAACTCAAAACTGAAGGCAGTGGCCACCTTTCTTGATCAGAGGAGAAAGGTAGCATGTAATTATTAGATACTGTTAAACAAAACCATAACTGAATTCTATTCCATGTAATTTCTTAAAATATTTTGTCAGCTTCAGGATTCTAGAATCGAAACCAGCCAAATGGTAGATCAACAGTGTTGCCTGTGGTTTCTGAATTTGTAGAAATCAGCTTTAACTAACACTGCCATAGATTTGATGTCATATTATTAGCTTCTCTAAAATAGATGGCTTTTCACATTTGACCGTATTTATGAACTCAGCTGACAGTCATTGTCAGCTTCTTCCTTGCTTTTCATATATCCAAATAGTCTTTCCAGTCCTCTGGTGCTGCTTACAGCACCTATGTACCACAGCTAAAAAACTAAATGCTTGTATTTTGGCTTCTCTTTTGGCCTGTATTGGAATGAACCCCTACTTGCACATAAGCTGATTAAATTACAGGTTTTCCCATTTGAGACACAGAACTCTTAGTGAAAAGTGGTTAGGGATATGTATTATTATTGAAAAAAAAGCAAAACAAAACAAAACCAAAGTAAAACCAAACAAAACCCCACATTCTTTTCCTTCCAGATATTATAAGGAAATTTTTATGTATCTTTCTGACACTGCCCCTGTTACAGTCAGTCAACAGTATTGATTTTGATGGAGTAATTCTTACATTCACTGGTGAAGATCTTATTTTCCAATAATGAAGTTGCAACTATTTTGACCATCAGACAGAACATAGCCTCTTTTCCAATGGTACAGAAATAAATGCTTTTGTTGTCCACTTAGGTTTATCAGCCATAGCCTTTACAAACAGGCAAATGTCAAAAGATGCTGCAAAATATAACATTTGTAAATAATACATCTGATGTGGATTTCTAGTGATGCCTTCGTTCCTTAGGCAGACTACATATATATTGTGTTCCATTTCTGAAAATTAACTTATAGCTCTATTTTATTAATGATGTTACATCCATGGATGAACATAATACTAACAAACTCTTCCATGAGCAGCCAAACAAAAGAAGACTGGTTTTCTACAATGTATGTCTTGAGACCCTTACAGTCCTTGGTGTAACAATCCCATTTACACATATGGTCTAGTTCCACATGCTGAAATGTACTGTGTGTTTCCAGTAACCAATCAGCATTTACTGATTTCTAGGCTTTGTTAGAAATGGAAAAAATGCTAGACACTTTCTTTAAACTGCAATTATCTTGTTTGTGTACAGGCTATGTATCGATGAAAGAAGTAGTTAATTCTTTAAGGGCTCATCAACTATTTGGTGTTTTGTAATTTTGACTGTTCTTCCTCTTCCCCACTCCCCAATATAAATCATTGTAGCCTTATACAGTCATATTCAGATAAAATTTGGAATTTGATTGATCCACAGTATTGCATCCAAATTAGACATATTGTATGTGATAAAACTGTAAGGCCTTAGAGTAATTGACTCTTGAACATAATGGGTTATAATGCTGTCATTAAATGACTGATTGGTTGTTCTATGTCATTGCAAAGAATTCCTGTGGAAAAGAACGTTTGGAAAGTGCAGATGTTCATCTATCGCAACTGGGGGTAGATTTGTTTCTTTTGATGTGTAATTGCAACTGATAATTGTATAGAAAAAAAAATCAGGATGTTAATGTTTCAGATCTCTTTCTCTTAACATGCATGGCATCTCTATCCTAATGTTGTCTTGTCTCTGACTCCTGACACTCCCCCCCACTAAGCTACTTCGTATGTGCATGCCCACACGGGAGTGACCATTTTCAGTATCTTTTAACTGCGTTGTCCATACTCACCCTAATCCCACTGACTAAAGTTCCTCTGGCTCTCCTTTCCTCTCAGCCCAGCCCTGGCCTCAGCCTATATCTTGTTGTTTCTGTTCCTTACAGGAAACTGGTGCCTAAAAATGTCCTCAAGAAACCCTTAGGATGTTGAGGGCACAATTCAGGGTATTTCTTAAGTCCCTATGGGAAATTATTTGGTTTATGCCACTGAAGCCCATTTAATGAATCTGCATACGTTTCTTATTTTTTTAATGAATCATTTGAAGGAATAAGCTTCATCAATGAATCATTCGCCTGAAGTAGGACGTAATTTATAAATAAAAAAATAGGCAAGCAACATGTCCTACTTCTTGAAATTTTGTTTGTGGTCTTGCCTATTTGTGTCTCTGTGTATAATCCTACCTGTCTATATCGATGTACAACTGCTTGTGAACAGTGCGTTTCTTGTAATGTGTCCTTCTACCAAAGATATTTACTTAACCTTACATGTGAGCACATCTCTATAGTATGCATTTATCTTGAAGTACTTTCCTGGACATGGGAGCTCTTAAAACTTTTATAAAACTTAATCAGTAGATTCATAAGTACTTTAAATAGGAAATAACATTGCCTGTAAGAGAAGGAAGAAATAATCTTAACATCCTATGTTATAAAATAAGATTTCTGTCAATTTGATTGGTTTTAGTTGTAATTTCATTTACTAACCAATTTATAAGGCATTGTCTTATGACATGCCTCTTTTCCTCCTAAGTATATTTAATGTCCTAACTGAAAAATTTCAGTGATTTCCTAAGTTATTTCTTGTTTCCTTTGACATCTGTCATAAATAGTTTGCACCGGTTTATCCTGTGATCCTGTGATCAAAAGAGGTTGCCTCTGATTTAAGTTGGCCAGTATAAAAAACAAAAGCAGCCACGGTAATTTGTAATATTTCTGTGATTCCAGGGAACTGTAAACTATCTTAAATTTACTTCAGTTATGAACTTCAGATCATTCCTGGTTTAATTGGTGAGTTCTGCTTCTGCCACCATTGCAGCTTCTCTCGAAGTCTACAAAAATAGCAGTTTTGCTGGTTATGAAACTACCATTTACTTTATAGACCCATATTTCCCATTTGTTTGTTGTAGTTATTTGCTTGTTTCTGTCAGCCCATGCCCATTTGTGATCTATTATCTTTCCATGTAAGTACAGAATCTAGCCCATTGGACTTAGGTTATGATGAAAACTATTAGAAACTAAGATGAGCGATAGTATCACGGGTCTCATGAAGTGAGCAGGCATATACCAGCTTTGCTGTATCTTCGGTAGGACTGAAAGTCTCCCTTGCTTTTTGGCCTTTTTATATTTTGCAATGGAACAACATATTATTCAGGGCTTTAAACTTAGTAAATTATGATCACCTACTAAATGAAATTTGCTCTGAGCTCTGTACTACTTGTTCAGCTGCAACAACTTTTATTAATATGTTCCTGTGAAGAAGCACCTGTAAACTGTTTCCAGACAACAAGAAGCAGTTGAACACTTGTTTGATGTTCTGTGGGCAACTATTTGAGTAAACAGTATAATCCTTTCACTTTGATTGGATCTTTTCTTGTGGAGTTATCAGCTTATCATGAACTAGTTTGACAAAACCCTAACTGAATAAATGGTTGGACTGTCCTGAAAAATTTCTGTTTCAGTGGTATTTGTAGAAATGCATATGAATTGCATATATATAAGGCTATGAGTGCATGCACTGGTGCAGTGAGAGAACTTAAAATTCTCTTTTGTGCTTTGAAGAAAAAAATATTCACTGCAGTCAAAGAAATTCTAGTGGCAATGATAGCAAGTATCAAAAAGTTTTGTTTCAGTTGTATTTCATGTAGTTTAATTTCTTTTCGTTTTCCTCATTATTTTCATGCTCCACTATAGAAGGTTTTTATTCAGTACAGTTGAGTAGCTGGGTATGGATAGCATTTGTTTATCAAAACAGGAATTTTGTGTAGTTTTGCAATATCATCTGTTCTGCTTCTTCCCTGCAACAGTGTATATTTTGGGTCACCTTTCTAATTTTCAAGAGACTATCACAAATATTGGGTAGACTGCGTTCTGAGGAACTCAAACTCTGAATAATAGTTATTTAACTAGAATAGAACACATAAGATATTTTACATCAGGGTTGTACAACAGTAAAACTATAATTGTTTTCTGTATGAAGTTTCATAATTGTGATTAGACCTAATCATTTTGTTTAGAGCAGTCATAATAATTTCAGATTCTTGTTATACAGCTGTTTTACAGTGTATCCAAAAAACCTATAGAAAAAGGCTTTTGCAAAATTCTGAGGAGCTTTTACATTTGTAGAGAATGAATTAGACTCGTTTTCTTTGCTGTTGACGAAGTATGTTTCTTTTAATCTTGTCATTATAGGGAAAGTCAGCAAAAGCAGGGGAGGAAATACAGAGAGATTATAGGAAATGACTGTTTAAAATACATCTGCAAATGAGTAATGCTGGGCTTGTGTTGCAATACCTCATCAATTTTCCTAGTATTATATACTACAGATATGCTACACTGTGCATTTGTGTGTCATCTTTTTACAGTCTTGAAGGTGCTTCTCTGTTACCAGGCATCACAGCATCATATAACCAGAACACAAGGCATGTGTTTTGAACTTGATATAACAGGAAAAGTACTGACTTTATAAGTTTATATGTATCATTTCATATAAATGCTTAGAGATCAAGTTCATTGTTTTCTGTGGGGAAAATATATCTTGGAAAGTCCTGGAAATTCAACCAAAATAAGGATTTAGTTCAGAATGGATGATGATGTAATGTGTGGAAATTGTTGGTTAGGTTTTGATATGTTAGATAGCAATAATGTTACTCACTTTCACAGTAAGGTGATCCTTCGATCTGAATTTCTGCAGGCACTAGCTTATTAATGCAATGGAGGGACTAAGTATTGTCATTGAGAACATGCTGACCTGTTTTTAAGAAGTAACTTGGTTTTTTTCAAAAAAGAAGTCAATTAGTACCGTTCACAAATTATTTGTCTCTAAAGACCCATTTAAAAATTTATGTGTTTTTAAGCTTTAAGTCATTCAATCCTATGTTTTATTGAAAATGCAAAAATAGATATGTATTTTTGATTGTTAAGTTTTGTAAAAAGATTCATTCCTAGCCCAACTTTCAGTGGCAAGTTTAAGTGTAGAACCTATTTTTACATCTAAGAATACGAATGTATCGAATAAGGAAAAGGCAGACTGTAATGTATCTGGACAAATAGTACTGTTGTAATAGTGATAGATCTAGCTGAAAAAAATGTAGGAAACAGAATATAGAGTTCCAGGACAAAATGCCAAATAGCTGTGAAGTTGACTATTTTTAAATAAAAGCAATGTTCACTCTGGAGTCCAAAGCTCCCTTTTTTAAAGCTAGAAATAAACAACTGTTAGTTTTTCCATTGTAAACCCTCATTTTTATAGGCTTATAATAGGGTCATAAAAAGTCATTCCTTACTGAAACTTGACATCATAAAAGGCTAGGAAAGTCCTTTGGGTAAGTAATAAATAGATTAAAGGATGATAGAAAGGTATGTTTTCAATACAAGCACACTGAAACACACACAAAATCTCAACCCATTGTCCATTTTGACTTGTACCCTTTAATCATAGTTCAAAGCTAAGCAGAATTTCTTCTTTGAAAAGTGTATTTATGGATTCAGGAGATACTTTTCCAATTCCATCCCAAAGTAAAGGGAGAAAACTCAAAGGGAGTGAAGCTGGAAGTCATAAGACCTCTCCCAGAATTTTATTAGTTCTTGCCCAAATTCATGGCCCAGTGCGTCTTCAAACCTTGCAAGTCATTATCTGCTTCCTTCATAGTTGTAACTCATTAAAAGTTACAGTAATATGAATTTCATTGCAATCTGGAGTCTTAGTATCTGACTTACTAGTAAAATATAGATTTGCTAAAGTAAACAAAACTGAAGTACACGTTCACAACACAAAGGCCTTGTTACCTTATTATAATTATGAGTATTGTTATGTACAGAATGGCAGCATAAGCCACGCTCCCTAGAATGCCAATATCAAAAAATTATTTGTCTTTGATGCTTTTAGTTTTGGATTAAAAAAATGAAAAATATGTGCCAGTTCCAAGCATTTGCTAATTCTTATAAATCACTGGCTATTCCTATAGCGTCTGTTTTGCATTCACTGAAAATCAGTGTGATGGAGGTGCATAAGCACGTCACTGGTGCTGCTTTCATCTCTTCAGTCATGGTGCTAGCAAGCAACTACCAAAGAACTCAAGTTTAACCGTAATTAGGCCAAGCAAGCTGTGACAAAAGTCCTTGAGGCAGTGGTCTAGTCATTTTTTAGATTAAGTTGCCAAACTACTTAGATCATAAATGGAGACAAATCGCTTAGAATTAAAAAATTATAAAGATGCATTTGAAGCATCACTAATGTGGGCAAAAAGAGTAATGTATGGAATAAGCTGGAGATAAGGTGCTTATCTGCCTCCTGCTTTGTAAGTAGTTGACCTGAGTACTGTTAGTCTGCAAGCCCAGTGTCTGGAAATATGCATGAGGAGAAGGTGAGTAAATCTATTGTAAATTTAGCTGTATTGTCACTCCTGTTTTTTCTTTATACATTTTTTAATTGTTATTATTATTTTGAGATGTAATTACTCCTTATCTTCATTCACTATTATAAAATTTTCAAGATTATTACTCTGAATTTGTATATGTTTTTTACTTATGGTTTCTTAGTAAACTCATGTATATTGTTAATAGTCCATGACCATTTAAATGATATTATTTGATTAAGGCATATTAAAATCCGTTGCGTGAAACAGACTCTGGTAGATAAAGAAAGGAAACTACTCTGGTAGGTACAAAGGAAACACCTGTTTGATGCAAAGGATGTTATTGTTTAACCTCATAGGTAATTTCTTAAGCAATTCCACTATGGAAAGACTTGTTGAGCCCAGCTTTTTGGTCATGATAAGCAAGACTATCAGCTATAGCTTCAGATAGACTGGACTTGCATTATGCATATTTGAAGTGTTAGTCCAAGAGACGTGAAATGAAATATGTTTGGAAGAATGACGACACATGATGATTTAAAATTCACAGCTAAGCACTCTTAAGATGAGATTGTACCAGAATTAGAACGTGGCTTTTCCTTCATATAAGTACGTCTCTGATTATGAATCTAGCAGAAGAATGGTCCAGAGGAGGGGACTGACTGCACTCTCAATAAGTTAGCAATTGACACCAAGCTAGGCGGGAAGTGTTGATCTGCATGAGGGAAAGAAGTGTTTATAGAAATTTATGAACAGGCTGGATTGATTGGCCGAGGCCTATAGTGTGTGATTTAAGAAAGCTAAATGCTGGGTCCTGCATCTGGATCACAACAAGCCCATGCAATACTACAGACCTGGGGAGAAGTGGCTGGAAACCTGCCTGGCAGAAGAAGACCTGGGCTTGTTGATCAACAGCCAACTGAATATGAGACAGCAGTGTGCCCAGATGGCCAAGAAGGCCAATAACCTCTTGGCTTGTATCAGAAATGGTGTGGCGAGCAGCAGCAGGGAGATGCTTGTACCCCTGTACTCAGCATTGGTCAGGATGCACCTTGAATACTGTGTTAGGTTTTGAGCTCCTCAGTAGAGGGATATTGAGGTGCTGGAGCATGTGCAGAGCAAGGTAAAGAAGCTGGAGACGAGTCTAGAGAGCAACTCTTATGAGGAGTGGCTGGGGGAACTGGGGTTGTTAAGACTGTTGGGAATGAGGCTAAGGGAGACCACATTGTCCTCTACAGTTACCTGAAAAGAGGTTGTAGCGAGGTGTGTGTTGATCTCTTTTCCTAAGCAGCAATCATAGGACAAGAGGAAACAGCTTCAAGTTGCACCAGGGAAGGTTTAGATTGGATGTTAGGGAAAAATTTGTTCACTGAAAAGGTGACCGAGCATTGGAAAAGCCTGCCCGGAAAGGTGGTTGAGTCACCAGCGCTGGAGGTATTTACAAGACATGTAGATGTGGCACTTAAGTACATGGTTTAGTGGTGGAGTTAGCAGAGTTAGATTATCAGTTGGATCCGGTGATCTTAAAAATCTTTTCTAACCTAATTGATTCTATGGTTCTATGACACAGATGTCAAACTCATGGCCTGCAGACCAAACCTGGCCCTCCACCTTGTTTTATTTGTCCCGGCATCTTGTTTCTACCCTGTGGCAGCACCGAGCTCCTTGCCCCTATGCTCCTGCCAGCGCTGGTCACATGTGCAGTGCATGTGACACGCTGCAGGCAGGAGTAGGAGCAGGAGAACGGTGGGAGCCACAAGTTTTGACACCCCTGCTATAGGAAGACAGATGCCACAAATGAGAAATAAAAATCATGAGGTTGGTGGAATATCTAATTAAAAAAGGGTTCTTTGTTAAGTAGCGTTAGATGATGTTTTTCCTATAGTAATGCCAGTTCCCAGTTCAGCATAACATCATGTAAGTATTTAATAACAAAGATAATTAAGAATATCTCTCAGATAAATATGAAAAATAAGATGGAGAATGGAAATAGCCCAGTGGTTAGTACAATACAATTTACTGCAACAGCATTTGTTTTGTGTTGCTTTCCACAACTTCAGCTATTAATTGAATTAATTTTTACTAAAGGTATCAATTTTCCCACTTCATTTTTTTGAGAAGAAAGAAGAAAGAACAATTATTTTAGATCTATCACAGTTTGTGTCTGCCAAAGAGGAGAAGTGGAGCTAAAGATAGAAGTATATTCAGGGTATCTACTCTAGTGTAGTTGTCTTGGTGCTTAAGAAGAATATAGGGCTCATTAATTCATGCAATATGCTCTGAATCCTTCTAAAATGATCGTGTCTAAGATCTGCTTAAATAGATTTTAGCTAAATACAAGAGGTCTCAGTAATATCCATGGCACTTACCAAAACATTCAGTGGAACCAAAGAATTAGTGTCCCATATTCATTTGGCTCTGGTCCATTTACCTTGCTAGAATATACTTTTGGGGGGGGGCAGGCCATCCTTGTTAGCATGCCCAATTAAGGAAACCCAGACAGAGTTCCAGATTATTTTCATTAGGAAAACCGTAATCTAAACTTAATGCCTAAGGTTTCAGTAATGAAACTGTAAGGAAATGTTATTTATGAAGAATAATTAAGTATTTACTATCTTTCCCTTTTAGTGCTAACATTTCTAGGGAATTGACTTTTAGTTAGACAATAGCAGTTCATTTTATGTCTTTCATACATGGGAGAATCAGAAATAAAAGATTTATTAAGCAAGTTTCAACATGT
Source organism: Dromococcyx pavoninus (assembly GCA_033558185.1). NCBI lineage: Eukaryota > Metazoa > Chordata > Aves > Cuculiformes > Neomorphidae > Dromococcyx > Dromococcyx pavoninus. The sequence goes on along the minus strand of JAUMJL010000104.1, from coordinate 717,360 downwards.
CCATTTGATATTTTACTATTTTATCATGAATTTCTTTAGAGAGAAGAAACCAATTAATGTAATGCCAGATCAGGGTTATTATATCAGTCATATGAATTTTACAAAAAGCCAAGGGCAGGCAATAGTATTTGCATTTAATGAAACAGTGATTTTTATAATGTAGCTAAGTAAGGGAAAGATCTTATGCCAATAAAAACCTCATCAGGTGATGGCTTTGACAGAGCATCTCAGTATCCTTGTCACCCGGAGCTGTTGTAAACAAACTACTGATGAGACAATGATAATAATTAACATAGTGTTAATGGAACATAGATGCTCACAGCTATTTTTCAGCTACAGTGAGCTGAATGAATGCCAGGCAGCGTGTGTGGCATAACATCATAACATGCTTCTTTTTTTATTTGCTGTGGTAACTGTTGGAGGTTTTCTTGTTTTCAATCACAGATCCTTGCTGTAATCTGATGATATTAATTTTTACCCTTAAAGAAACTATACATAGAATCATAACGTTTAGAAATATCTAATGGATCAGAATCTCATGTACATTCAAAGGCTGGCTGTTCTTTGAAGCTGGCTTGCCAAGTCAAAATTCTGTTCTTCATTCTGTAGCTATAAAAAAATAATAGATCATTGTTACTGAAGTTTAGCCCTATCTACAAAATAGTCTTTTTACTGATAAAACCGGTGTAAAAAAGAAACAAAATTATTCTTGAGATGTTAGATAAAGCAAAAGACCTTCGAACATTTCCTTCCTTCCTTCCTGCCTTCCTGCCTGCCTGCCTGCCTTCCTTCCTTCCTTCCTTCCTTCTTACCTGCCTGCCTGCTTGCCTGCCTTCCTGTCTGCCTCCCTCCCTCCCAGTGGAGCTTCAAACATGGTTGTTAGTAACTATAAGTAATTTTTTGCAAAATTGTAGGGATGTTTGCCTGATGGCCCAAATATATTCCCTTTCTGGGACTTCTGGCATCAACATTAAAGAACTGTAGGATGGTTTTCATGGGTAATTTAGGCAAATAATGAAACACATTCCACTGTGTTCCTAGGTATGAGGCACAGAAAATTAATATTGGCTATTGTCTTGACTTACTCTGTCACTGCCTAATCTCTGATAGTAAAAAGAAATGCCACCTCTTTGTTTCTTCTGTGGCAAGAAATTACCTAACTGGCATATTCACCTTGCAAATGTGGTTTGAACATGTCCAGATGCCATGTCTTAACTTCTGCTCTAATCCTCCTATGCCCCTTCACCTGGGTTTCCTAAATCTCTTTTCTAAACAACATAGAATCCAACCATTTAAAAATAAACTGAGAAATCAATGTTAAATAAATGCAAATTGGGGGAGAGTGTTAACCTCTCAGGTAAGACACAGTGATATTGTTTTCTTCATTAGTCCTTATTGTTCCTCCCTTTTTTTGTATGCACTGTGGCCTGCTCCTTGCAAAAGCACCCTATGCAGATAGCAGGTCTTACCCAAGGACTTTGTGAGACTGTCCTTGATTTACAAGTGACTCATAGAACTCAGGCTTTTTGATTCCAGTAATGGCAAATAGTAATTATTTTTTGATAAAAAATGGTGTGTTTGAATATTCTGGTCTAAATCCTGATCAGAAAAGCTTGCTTTCAGTTGCAAATATGTTTAGTTGTCTTTATTGTGGCAGAGAATATTTTAAAGGCATGGTTTGAACACTCCCTTAGGCAAAGTAGCAAAGGACAAATATAAATTAACCATTTTTTTTTTCCAAATGACATGCTTTTTAAAGCCTAATGTATGATTTTTTAATATTAGAGTTGGCAATTCCACTGTTCCAAATCGGAAAACAGCATCATATAAGAAATAACAACATTGACATTCTCTCAGAAATCTTCTGTCTTATCTGATCAATAATGTGGGAAAAAAACAACATTTCCATTATTTGTAAGGAATTTCTGATCCACAAACTGTCTTTTTGTTTTGTGTTTCTGACGCAGTTGTGTCCTGTCCTGCAGAAGAGGTTTTTTATTGCTGTAGGATTAAGAATGACAGCAGAAATACTCCCATAAAAATTATAATGTTTTTTCTGCTATGACCATCTTGTCAGTTGCACTTTGATTTTGGAAAATAAATTGTTAAAATTATGCTCATAAATAATTTTAAATAAGCCTATTTGAAGTCTTAGATAACTTGGAGTAGGTCAGGGCATTTGTTTGGAAGGTGAATACTTCCTATATATGTTTCCAGTGCAAGATGCAGAGCACAGCTGAACAAAGCTCCAATCTGAATAGGATTTCAGACTTTTGGTGTAGTTTGAGGACACAGCAACACACCGACAGGTGTAGCAGATGACCCTCCCCTGTGCACAGCTTTACCGTCGGGCCATCTTAGACTATACTGTGTAATACGTTTTACAGGTACTGCCACAGACTAGATTATGTTATGTCCTGTACACATGTTACTACTGATTTACACTCCTCTAACTTGTGCGAGTATAGTCTTAGTCAAACTCGATCCTTCTGAGAAGGCACTAGGTGACTCATCTGTGAGTCCAGCAACATGAAACAGCTACAGCTTTTCCCTGAGCTCTCCCACAGAAGTACAACAGTATGGAAGCAAGGCAAGTCTGGCCTTGAGTATGGGCTTGAGCTCATACACAAGAGGTAAACACGGATTATTGTGCAGCTAGAAGTTTCTTAGATCTTTGGAACATATGACAGTTTGACTGATGTAAGTTACATCAATTAATTTTAAACATGATATCTTCTGTAGTTTTATATAATGAATTTAAATTGATTATTTTTCACTTGAAGAAGAAGACATCAAAGAACGGCAGGTAACATCAAAGCAGTAGTTATATCAGAAGTTATGTCATCTTTCTGTTTCTAAGTTAGCTTTACAGTATAATCTGTGCAGAGGTTTAACACCAGAAAGAATGATGTATGAATTTCAACCTAATGTTATTTCTGGTAGAAAGCCAAAAGACGTTAGATATTTGCCAGAAAATAAATTTTCTTGTTTATTTAAATAAATAATATAAAATCAGTTGTACTTTTAGTTTTCTTGCTAATAATAGAATAATAGTCAGGGGTGTCCATGGTATCTCTTGTGTGCAGGCTATAACAAGAGATTTTTATTTATTTTTTTTTATAAACAATGATAGAGTATTTTTAGTTTGGACTTCTTTTTTTTCACAATATTAAGATCTTGAGAGAGATATAGAAAGTAATATCCTGAGGGTAAGTCTTTATTTTAGGCCTAGAGCTTTATAAAGTTCGAAGCAATCTACAGATATATATTGTGGGGGAAGTTCTCAAAATTATCGAAAACTCTTATAATTACTCAAGAGAGAAAAGAGATTGAATCTGTGGAAAAATTCAACTTTCTGTTAGACTTAAAAATTAGAGCTCATGAATAACATTCATTCGTCAACTCTGTGTCAATTCTGTGCTTGGACTTGCCAGTATTTTGCCCCAACTCACCGCTGGTTTTGCACAGGTGCAAACAGCTTCTCCAGGAGAGCAGGCTGGGGAAGAATATGCAGTGCAACCCCTTCTTACCTTGAAAGATGGAGGCTTTTATGGATTGCTCGCACCAGCGCTACGGCACTATCCAACTGCATCTTGCAAACAAGGATATCTGATATATATGAATGCACAAGCAAGCATTAATGCTGATAGAAACACTAGATCTATATCTTTTTGCTGATACATGAGCTTGAAATAGTATGACACAGTATTCCCTCAGCCTGAACAGCTCACTGGACTTGACAAGGACTCTAATAGAAGATGAGCAGTTCTGCAACATAAGGCTTTTGATGGAAGACCTAAAAGTACTGCCCTGTCTGACTGCTCTCTGAGCATACTAGAAAAATGACAGATTGTCAAAGTTAAGTGCCATGTTTTTCACATGAAAACAAAGCAAACACAATGAAAACTTTTAGTGATAGGTGCAGATTTAGACTACTTTACCAGCACCTTGCAGCTATACGTTAATGATACTTTATTTAAACAACTGCTTATACATAAAGAAAGATGATGGTTTTGGTAGGCTAAAATTTGGTAAGTTCTTTTCAAACAGCTTTTCTTCTCTCTAAGCCATGCAGATAAATTAACTGTTTGTCTGTGTTAAAGAAATGGCTTTAAAATCCAGGATGAACTGTGACAGATATATTGAAAGCTTAAGCTATGGATATTGGCTTTTGGAGGCCTTTGTTTACATCAGTAACATAAACATTCTTTAAGTCTTGTGGTTAGGAAAAAAAGTTGGAAAATATGACCCAACGTAACTAATACTATTTCTGGTTTTGTCTACTGGCAGCTTGAAACAATTATTCTAAGAAGTGTGAATTATCCAATTTTGACTTTGCAAACTAAAAAAAAAAGGCAAAAGCAAAATCACATACATTGTGATAGATGTATTTGATTTTTCCAGTTTCTTTATTTTTCTAGTCTTATATGTAAAGTTGTTTTTCTTCTGTAATTTTTTACCTTCTTACTCTTCTTTCCAGGCTTGTCTTATAGAGTTTATTTCTGGTTTATGAAGTATTTGCTTAGTGTTAAATATTTTAAATTAAAATGTTTTGATACGTTGCTTCTAATCTTAAGGGCTTAATAATATTACTTTATTAAAAGGGAATTAGGTTTTTGAATATTTTTAAGTCCCACAAGATGTCTTTAGTAAAATCCAAGGCTTGTCTTAGTTGTGAGAGAAACTGCCAGATTTTATTGACATACTAATAATCCCTAATGGGGAAATTTGTAATGAGTACATCGTTTTAGTTGATTGTTGTGTGCCCTTGAGATGTTTTGTTATGTAGCTTAGACATTTAGAGACTGTAATATGAAAGGAAACATCAGAAGTAAGACAGGAGTCTGACTCAGATATTAAAAATATAGAGATGTGTGCTCTACAGTAGAAATAAAACAACAGGCCACAGTATTGTTTTGTACACTGTTCTTAATCCAAATAGTTACCTTTACTGTTCTGAAAGTTGATTGTCTTCTAATACTCTTTGTGTTGATGCTTGGTTATATCTTACCTGCATCTTTTGTTCCAACTAACCCAAGTTAGATGATAGTGGGAACTGCAAGTATTTTGCCTTCATAATCATCATCATAAATCATAAGCCATAATATCTGCCTTGTGTTTAGAGGAATCAGCTTTTTTATTGACTGTCTTCCATAATTAATAGCACTTTACTTTGTAAATCAAATTAGCCCACTTTTTCTATAAAGATTTAGCATGAGATCATTTTTTAAAACACTAAATGACCTTGACAAAAACAAGGGATCGATAACATGTTGATTAGCAGTTTGTTTTCTGTAAGATTGGATGTTGCCCTTGTCGTTAGTTTTTCCTGTTGCAAGACTTGCAGAGGTTGAAGGTTGTTGATACCTCCTGGTAATTGTATTTTCCATAAGCAGCTGGTTCTACTCATGTCTAACACTGACGGATTCACTTAGGCACTTGTGTGTAGATTTTCCTAATGTGTCTTTTAACCTACACTTTTTAAATTACAAGATTCTGGGGTGCTTGTCGGCTGTTTTGTCAGAAATAAGTACAGTTTTGGATTTAATGGGAGAGAGTTTAGGTTCTGACTGTTTCCAGAGATTTAGTTCAGTGTTATATTGGCTAAGAACTATGCCAATCTCTAAAGAAACATGTGGTACAGCAGTAAAAGCGACAGAGTTTGAGGTGGATATTCAGCCTTCTTAAGAACAGAATTTCCCTCAGCCTCTCCTTGTAGGACAAATGCCCCAGCCTCAGTCACTTTGGTGGTCTCTGCTGGATGTGCTGAACCTGTTCTCTGTTGATAGTAGGATTGCCTGCGCTTCTTCATTGACTTGGTTCCTCTGCCTGTCATTACTCCTTTCCAGGTCTCTCCATTTACTATGATTGGCCTTCAGTAATCTAAACCAGAACTCTTTGTGCCAGAAGCCCATGGTCGACTGAACTTGACACACACTGTCCCAGAGGGAATACGAGGCCAGGACACTGCATTACATTCAGCAGAGACCTTAATGCTAAAGAAAGCATGCTAAAAGTCATATTCTCAGCTATGAAAAGTTCTTTAGTCACTTGAAAGCAAAAACCTGACACGACATGCACAAGCTCTTTTATTCTCAATTCCATGACATGAACTTGGGAATTTCGTTCAAAAGCTGAATGTTAGAAAATTAAGAAATTCAGCAGCTGCCTGCCTGCTCCCAGGTGCTGAATATCTCAAAGGAGTTGTAGTTTAGGTGCTTTTGTCCCATTTTCCCCCATGCTTACATCACCTATCCTGGCCATATCTCCCATGGTGCCTTATGGCTGTCAGGATGCATTGTGCAGGTCTATCTGGAGAGGTGAACATCCCACCAGCATGCAGAGCACCTGCCCTTGAAGCAAACTGCTTTTCTCATAGAATCAATTCCACTCTCTTACGTTCTCTAAGCACACTAAAGAAAAACAGGAACATCTTGAAGTTGAGCTCCCTGTGAGAGCTTTACACTAGAGAAAGTCTCTTTACCCCAACTTTAAAACCGTTTCCATCAGGAGTATTTGTCACCACTGTTTCTGAATAATTTTTGACACTTTTAATACTTCTGTTGTGTTGATGCCATGGTGCTTTATGTGCATTGGTGAGACTATTCATTTTTTCTTTTATCTGTAACATGAAACTTCTGCTCATATATCGATCAACTTAAAATGTTGATCAGCTCTGAAAAGTCAATCACTTTCTTAACTATGGATAACTTTCAATCTCTTTACACCTTGTCAGCAAAGCTCTGAAAAGAATTTGATTTCCCAAGTCCCAACCTTTGAGTAAAACATTCTACTTTAGACCCAAGAGACAACAGGAGCAGATGAGTGAAGAAATTGCTTATGTAGAGCTCTTTTTCTTAGCATAACCACATTTAAAAATAATCAAATTGATGGTTTTATTTTTAGTTTGCTTTATGGCTAAAACCAAAGGAAAAAAAGTTTTATCAAACATGCATTATACAAAGTGAAGAACTCTGCTAAAACTGGACTTTCAGGAGTGCATTAGGTTAAGGCCTTGAATGGTCAAGTCTGAGATCCTGATGTCAATTAGACTGGTGTGAATTTTACTTTTGAGCTAGCAAGGTCAGATTTCATTCTAGATACAAGTTGTTGAGGTATAAATTCCCTTCACAAATTATGCAATTTGTGAAGAGTGTTTCATTCCTGCATGAAACTGTTGTTAAATAGGAGCAAGATAAGGATACCAAAATGAACAGAGAACACAGATATAATTATTTGAAAGAAGTACCTGAAGGTTTTAGGCTTTTTTACAGCATTTAAGTTTCAGCATTTTTTAATGTAACAGGAGATTAGAAGTGTATTGATTGGAAAGAGCCAATGGTATGGTACATGAAAGTCAAAACTAATTTTATGTATATTCTGTTTCTAGTACATTCTCATAAGCATGTTATGTAAACTAAAAGTGTACAGCCTACACAGATGACTATATAGTTATTATTACTGCTACATATTTTTATATCCAAAATATTTTTACAGCATTGTCTGGATGAATTTGTATTTTTCAAAATGGCTAAATGGAGGGTCAGACATTGGGAAATCACAGACATTGTTCTTGTGAAAGGGAATAGAGAGCTTTGTTTTACAGAACTCTGATTCTGGAGAGGACTATGTTGTCATGCCTGGTAATGAGCTGAACAGGAGCTTTTGAGGGTGATTCTGTGGCTTAGAGAGCAGATACACTATTTGGCCTTATTAGTAGGGAAATTAGTAGAAAGGCAATTCTTTAAACTTCATGTGGTGTTCATGAGACCATTGCTGTGATGATGCATCAATTTTAGTGTCTGGTCTTTAGAAAGAATACTGAAAATTTAAAAGACTTCTGAAAAACCTGCAAAAATTGTTAAAAGTTTGGGAAAAGCCGTCAACAGTTGAATCATAATAATTTTGCGTAAGAAGATGATGATTAAAGTATGAGATGATGATGGCAAGTATCTGCATGTCATTTAATTGTAAGAGGTTGTTTGGTTTAGTAGAGAAAGGTATTAGAAGACACAGAAATGTATGTAAATTTGCTGTAGGAATAGAAATGCTTATCAATAGGCACAATGAACTAATGAAAAAATTGTCTCATAAGTCATTGGCATCACAGTTTGCTGAGAACAAACGTAACAGGGGGAACAAAATCCCACAATAAGAATACCAAAAGCTGACAAATAAACCCTACTAGGATATCAATTGCATCACTATTTTCTTACAGTGCTGTGAACACCCATGTGCAATGGAAAAGTAGAGCAGGTATTTATTTTCGATTTACAGCTTGCTTACCAAAAGAAAAAAAGACAAAAGCAGTTTTTGTAAACTATTTTGGAAGGGCAACTTTTGCGATGTTTTTTCAGGTGCTCCATTCTACACCTTTGATTTCTTTGACTTGTCTTTTTGCCAGACCTCATTATCTGCCAAAGATTAGTGACATTAAGAAGACTTTAAGGCTCCATTTTTAAGGTGTATAGGCCTTATTCCACACAACAGTAATAGATTATCTTCAAAGTGACATGTACGTAGGAACCTAAATTCTATTGATTTTCATTCCAGTGCTGTGTGTAGTGGTGAAAAAGCTTCACTAAACCAAGTGAATTGCTTTAGGAACAGAGCAAAATTGTTAGCAAGAAGGTGAAGGGAATTCTGGCTGCTCTCTAGCTGTCATCTAGTGGTGATTCCAGTACCAACAGTAGCTCACCAGAGACTAAAGCTGTGCTGTGGGAGTTACCACTGTCATAAAGTTCAGTTTGTCCCTCTGTACAGCATTGCTGTTTAGACTTAACCTCTGAATTTAGATACTGCATTAAAAGGATCAATTCCTTAATCTTTATTTAGGACTCTGTCAACTCTCCTTTTGCTTTGAGGACTGTTTGTCACTCCCCTAAATGTAAGTCCAATTCATATAAGCAATTCTTATTATAGAATGTATTACTCTTCAAACCACTTGCCTGAACAGAGCCATCCTTTTCCTGTTTCATTCTTCCTAATAATTCTTGAATTAGAGAAAAGAACCTGTGGCCATGTGGCAATTGTGGCTATGACTCTTATGTATATTTGTGTAGCCTCTCTGAAGGCTAAATATGAGGCTGTGGATAAAATGCAGCACATTCCCCAGCAGACAGCAGACTTCATGTGCGTAATTTACAGTATGGACCTAGTCACAGTAACTAGTAAGGAGTAAGTGGAGGGGTTTTTTAGATGCTTAGAGTATCTAGAGAACAATTACTATGTTGTTTTGCAAAAAATGTTCAATGGATGCTGCAGCTGTAGAAATAATGTTCTGTTTGTCATGTTGTGATGGACTGTATTCCTTTATCAGAGAAAATGTGTGTACACAGTAAAACAGAGTGCTCAGATCAGAGACTTCCTGGCTGAGAGCACAGCACAGATTCTGTGATCTGGGAGGACAGCTGGTTAGAACTTCAGTGTGTAAAAATGAGAGACCTTTCTTGTGAAGTCCTGGATAGAGGGAGGGAAAATCATTTTAGTCCAGCAAACTTCTCGTAGTTCAGGAATGAAAAAAAGTACTGGTTGGTTCGGACAGCTGCCTGCTTTTCATCAGTATTTAACCAGAAATATTTGAAACAGATTGATATGAATAATGAAAGATTGCATGATGTATGACGGAAGTAAACTTCACCACACTTTAGCTCATTAACAAAGAAATGTTACCTATATAAGGAAAATCTTATTTACTGTTTACTTCATTTTTGACATTTCATTTTTAATAACCTGACAACAAATCAGATTTTTATAATAATTTTCTCCATCAAGTATTACAAGTATTTCACTGTGAAATAGCTTGAATGGGATGTCATTGTACTTTAACAAGTGCTGCTGATGGATGTGGTCCATTTAAATGTACAACAGAGAGCTGAACTAGATAACGAACTTATTATTACTCTCTGAGGATTACAGGTTAGTCCCAAAGGACTGCAGTAAGCTAGAGAAAATCCATATCTACTGGCTAAACAATAGCCAGAAGGCTGACTGGAGATATTGATTTACTTTCTAGGCCATTTAGACCTTAATGGTGGAGAAAAGCTGAAGTGCTGTTTACTTTTCTGCCAGAATCGACCAAACAACCAGTCCATTTTTTACAGACTTTTGATTGATTTTGCTTAGAGGAATTAGAGGTGATTTATTTTTAAGCTGAAAGCAACTCGTAAATATCTCCCACTACACAGGTTCCCTGAGAGTAAATGTTAAGTGGAAATACTTACTGGGAAATACGTTGCTGAAATCAATGTGAGCAGGTAATACTCAGGTTCCTTGGTAGGAACAGTCAGGTGTTGGACACCTTTCTCAAGAGTGGTCAAGCCTCCGTTTGTACTGCGTGAGACACAACACTTAAAAGTTTCAGCTTTTCTGAACGGGTGTGATTGTGATTGCTCAGCTGAATTTGTACTGGCTGTACCCTGCTGACTTAGAAAAGGGCCATGGCTGTGGAAGTATAAGTGGTGCTCAAGGTCAGTAGTGAGCAGCTTTAATATTTGATGTACGGAAACAGTAATTTATCATGTGACAATTGCCCATGATACTTCATACTCACAGCAAATATCTAGCTGTGAAGAACAACTCAGAGAAAAAGCAGACTAAGATGCTGGAATGAAGTATTTTCAAAATTAGATAAATTTTAAGAAATGTTCCTGAACATATTACCACATATAGAGAGACACAGCTATAAAAAACCCCCTATGTTTATTATTTCATAGTCTATAATTACTACTTAAGAAAATTCTGCAGGAGTATTTTTTTGAAGTCCAGAATGATAAGACTTTTTTGAGAAATCATTGCATAGTTCTGCATTAACATAATAGCCTCTGTTGTCTAAACAGACTTGGCTTTTTTCCTCGGCTCCCCGGCCTTCCCTGAAAGGAGTTATATTTGGTTAATGTGCTGCTTATATCTTAGCACAGAAACATGTACCTGTTACCTGAAAACTATAATTACAGTCTTCTCTAGGACTTGCACAAGAATGTATAAGTATGGATCTTTTAAATGTGAAAGCTATATTTCAAATCCTACATGTGTCTTAAACCACTTCTCCTGACAACTAAATCGTTAATCCTGTGCTGATAACATTTGATTCAGCCTCAGCACCATTCTGCATAGCTGAAAACTGCTGGGAAGAAGAAATAATCCAGTATCTCCCCTTTCTCTGTCCAAGTCCTTAAACTACAGAAAAAATTTATTATTGTGAGGTAGTAGTCCTTAGGACTTTGTTATATATTGTACAATGATAATAATTTTTACTGCCCCTTTGGACTTTTAGAATGATGTAGAGGGCCTACAGAAAAGCCAAGAATTTCAAACAACCTTCATCCTAGATTTTCACTCAGCATTAAAATGAAAAATTATGGATTATTCTGTGTTCTCAGCTGAAGAACTGAAAAAGTTTCGTAAACTCCATTTTTTTAAAGCCTGTCTTTTTTAGTCAGCATGCTAAGCTTTTACTTAAGAACTTATTGTATGCTGTTGTGAAGTCCCAAGTAGAAAATTTTACAAATGCTTATATACTTTAACATACTATTTAAGATTTGTTTTTTGAAAGAAAGCCAAGCCTGCAAGATAAATTTTATGAGTTTTATACACCTACGAGTGTCAGTGGAAGTGTTACCTGCAGTTCTCAAGTAGCTACAGTGAACTCTGTGAAGCAGAATTTTATGTTCTGGTAATTTGTATTTCTTACTGCTGTGTTCATAGTTCACAAAAAGCTGTGCATATATGTTAAAAAAAAAGAAGTGCAGCTTATGTTTTCTGTGTGCTAATATGTCTAGGTGAAAAAAGAAGTGCCAGTTTAATATAAGGTTTGTCAGTTTGTTTTTTCTCTTCGTTGTTGCCTTTTAAATTCTATCCACAGAATGCTTGAACTGGAAGAAATGATAAAGTAGATATATTTTAAATTTCATTTATAAGTGGCTTAATTTGGCTTAGTTTAGATCAGTTAGAAATTTATTAACTTATTAACTAACCTAAAATTTTTCAGTTTTATACTGAAATAGTGTCCCAGTTCTGAAAGCATTGAAGTGCTTCATTTTATCTGTATGTTTGAGTAGCTCCTTTGGTTTCCATTCCCTAATTTAATAGTATACACTGATTTGTGCTTGTTTGTTTAAGTTTAGAAAACCTGTTAAACTGGTACAATTTTCAAGACAAACAGTTTTTTGGAACCCTGCAAATTTGAAAATATCAGATCAATGTTTCCGAATGACAGCACCCTCATAGACCATGTTTGATTTCATCATTAAGTCCTAAAGTATTGCCGGCTTTAAAGCAAAGAATGATTGCTTCCATTTGTCTCGGGAGCTGAAAAGCAGTGAATAAAACAATGTTCAAAGAAATCTAAATCTTGGGGAGTTTTTTGTTGGTTTTAGGTTGGTTTTTTTTTTGCTTGCAAGTGAAGTGCATTAAGAGAAAAAACAACATCTGGTAGCATGGAGCTGTGAGAGATTTTTAAAAGCTGGGGTGAAGTAATGGTTAGAAATGCAATATGGGACTGTAGTATAAGTAGTAAAAGCAAAGGCACTGAACAAGACAAATATAATTTAGGCAGAAGCACAGGTCTAATTACTAGGCTTACTTGATAGCTTAGAATTATCACCCATAAAGTTTGATTCCTTACCAGTTCTCTTGATGCAGAAAAGAATCCTACTAGACATTGGTACTAAGTTTACGATTCCTGTAGCATGTGATTATCCAAAAATTAGAAGGGCAGAAGGCTTCTTAAAGTGATCTTTGTTTTTATCCCTATTAGAAGGGACTGTATGTATAGAATTCCCCAAGTTGGGATATATATAATCACCATAGAAGAAACATAGGGAACGATTTTACATATTTATGTTAAGTATGCTTTTGAAAATTAATTGATTTCTTCTTGATTGCATGTTTTTTTAAATTCTAATGGAGCACAGGGATTAAAACGTAAGTGTTTTTACTACAAAATTCTAATAAATGAAACAATGACATGCCAGGTCCATAGCAGCTGTTTGCTGATAATCCAACAAGATTTTTGATGGAATGACTCTTGGTCACATAGCTTTGTACAGAGGAGCAAAACCACTACATTAGTTTTAGCCTTACTCTCTGCTTGGAAGCCTGCTTAATCCTTTAAGGTGCTGTTCAGTATAGAAAGTTTTCTAAATTTATGTTTTGAAGGGTAAAGTTGGAAGTCATTTTAGTAGTAAAATTTATAATTTATACAGCTACCATGTGCATTTTCAATGCCAAATCCTGATTTCTACTAAGTATAGACCTTCTGTCACACTAAAAATGCATTCTGAAGTCTCTGCACATTTACAGAACAGCACTTTTAACCGCAGCTGATGACTGCGTTCAGTTTCCAGGGATAAAAATGTTGCCTAAAAATATAGGCACACAAATATAGTATTAATTGTAATATTTTCAGGTTTCTAAAAAGTTGGTGTCCTTTTAAAAGCAAAACTTATCCCATCCTATCCTACAACTTAGAAAGGAATGTACTGTTATTTAGTAACTGTGGACATTTTTTATACAAAGAGAATGAAGCTTGGCTCACATTTCATCTGCCTGTTTGTCGTTGGTCTGTACGTAACAGCTGTAGGAAATGAGGTAGCACAGTGTCCATGCATTTCCTGGAGAGAAATATATGCCTATTTAAAAATTCCTAGAAGATGAGACTTGAGAGGGAAGCTCATGCTGCCTTTTGCTGTTAAGGTGCTACAGGGAACACAGGTGGCTGGGTTCAGAGCTTGGGTTCTTCTATGGTAAGTCACTAAAAGTCGTAGGTGTAAAGATGCTTAAATGCCTGGTCCCACATAATACTTGTAAGGGTATGGGTTTTAAATTCTCTTTTAGCGGGTAAAATGAGGAATCGTGAGACTTCATTTATCTTTGTAGGATTTCGGGGGAGGGGACTCCTTTCCTCTCTCTGGGTGTCAGTGTTCTGAAACAAGACAAGTTTTCAGTTTGAGATTGTTCAATGGGAATCCAGCCATCTAGTTTACAGGTAGACAAATGCATTGACATGGCTAAACATGGTGTTAAGCTGAATCTCAGGAAAGCCATCTCATTCTTAGAAGAGATTCCACCATTCTTCTTGTACGGGTGGAGTCAGGAAGCAATGAGCTTGAAAAGAGTGAGGCTTCCTAAACTCATAAATCTGCTTTTTTAATTAAAAAAAAAAGAAACTTTGAAGTCCAGTGAATCCCAGTCAGACAGGCAGAGATATTTAGTCCTGCCCCAGTCCTGCCACGCTTAAATATTTCTGGAGGGGTCCTAAGGAGAAAATATTTTGTCAAAGATCTTCTCCTGGACAAGAATCTGTTGTTTCTCCTGTGTGTCCACAGATATGCTCATTGTTTCCCTTACAGCACTTGACTGCTTACTTATTTTTTTGTTGTTGTTGTTTTTTACCTTTCCTCTTAGTCTCCTCATTGTGTCCTACTATAATGGTAGTATAAAGTACGATGTTTGAAGTATTTTAAGGGCTTGAAGGATTTTTTGGCAAGAATTGAATAGCAGTGTTGAGACTCTTCGGTTTTTCAATGGGAGTTAAAATATTGGGTAGAGAAAAATATTATTTAATCACGTATAATCACCTGCATTACAGAGAAACAAAACTGGGTATATGGTTGGTTGGTTGTTTTCTAAAATAGATCTATGGTTGTGCCTGTGAAGCAGCCAGTGAGTAGCTGCTCCTTGCAAACCTGTCCCTGAACCTCTGAGCTGCCCTAACAATGGTCTCATTAATTTAAGTACTCCTCAGTGTCATATCTGCTTTTACGTATCCATATTGGTAGGTAAGGGGAAAAAAAATTGTTTTATTCATCTAACATAATTTAAAGATGAAATGTGAAGGTCTCTGACCTTGCTCTGAGATAGTAGCTCTATTATAACATATACAGAAAGGGCTTTTTTAAAAAAAAAAATAAAAAAGAAAGAGCTTTGTTGGTTCTCTTGTACAAGCAAGGCTGGTAAATATGGAACTGTTTATAGGCTTTATTTTTGTTCTTGATAAAAAACCCTCTTCAGATTAATGAGTCATTGGTGCCTCAGCATCTGCTCCCAAGACTGAGGAATCTGGGAAGGAAACTGAGGATAAAAATAAGTAAAATGTTAAAAGCAAAAATCTTCATGAAGCAGAATGGACATAAAGGATTTAAGAAGACTTGGGGGAATGTTCGTTTAGTGGAGCACAATGACAGATTAAATCACAGATAGAATGAAGATACTTTTTAAGTAAACGTTTTGAGAAAATAAACTGTGTGTCTTTTGGGTCTTACTAATCACTGTTGTTAAAACAGAATATATTCAAATCCAAGAGTCAGATTTTCGTATTTAAAACAGGTATTTCTATCGCACATTAGAAACCGTACCCTCTTACATGGAGGAATATCTTTTGTACACTGTATCAGTCAGGTTTTATACTGTTTTATAATAGCTGGTTTCTACACCAGTTGCTACAGGTTAACCTTCTGTAATTTATCTTAGTTGAGTGTACCACTCTTCTACAATTCTAGAAGAAATACATTATCTTTTTTCCTCATAAACATCCTCTTGCATACTGGTACAGAACAGATGCAGGCTGAGGCACAGCTCAAAAGTCAACAAGTTCCTCCTGCATTATAGCACCTGAGTCTCTTAAAATTATTGGAATGTGTTGGTTTTGTTTCAATATGGACATTTTTACTTGCATTTTTGGATAAGGTTCTCCTCTCTATAGATGTTAGTAGTAGGGTTCTCTCTGCTAAAGTCTATAGTGTAAGGAAAGTATGTGAGAAAGGCATCACGGTTAATCGAATAAGTGAAGAATGTGGGTTATGGATGTGATTATCATCCAGGTTTGGTTAGGTATTTTCTAATAGCTGTGGCACAGTGACCACTTCCACTCTGGCTGCTATTTCTGTCAAAAAAATAGAAAAATTACATTCTGATCAGTAGCCCAACAGAATGAGGAAACAGTGCACAGACCTTCGGTCAATTTGTTGCACCTTTTGTCTGCAAATATACATGTAGCAGATAATGTTTGGGAACATCAGTACATATCTGATATGTTTGAACTGACTGATACTGGTACTATCTGTACAAATATTTCAATACAAATGGGTAATTGGATTCTGAGATAACAAGTGGTAATGGGTGGTGAGACAGTTGTTGAGGAGAAATAGATCATCCAGCAAAGACAGTAAGAGGAAAGAGGAAATGTGTTTGGGACCAGAAACATAAGAACATAAAAATTTCCATCTGGTTGTCAGCCAAAAGGTCTATCTAGCCAGGTGCTCTTTCTCCAGTGTCATCTACCAGTGAGTCTGAAAAGAGAAAAATGGGGTAACATGTAATTTATTTCAATATTTGTGCTGCATTTACTATACGGACTTTAGTCGTTCTTCCTTCTGTGAATTCTTCCAATCATTTTTGAACTTTTAGCATCCTGTTAGCATCATATTTGCATGCTGTGTAAAGAAAGCTTTTGTTTGTTTTATCTACTGCCACCTAAGTCCTTCTCATGTGTCCTAGCATTTTCTTAGAAGACATAGTGAATAGTAATATCCTGTTCATCCTCCTCATGGCATATGTGACTGTAGAGAACTCTTTTATATCTCTCCCATTTAAAACCCTTCTAGGCTGAAGAGTTCAAAAGACATTCAATAGTTTGATTGTCTCACCTTTCTTTCTCCATACTTTTCCAATTCTATTATACTCTTTCTTTTTTTCTCTTTCTCTCTCACAATCACCATTTCCCCTTTGGGGAGAGGAAAACTGCACATAGTATTCAGTATCACAACACAATTCATACAAATGCTGTTAAGCACTACTCCAACAATTTATTCAGCTATTGTAACCCCAAGACTTTGTCTGTGAAAACTCATCACTGTTTTTAAAATTAGGACTGTTTTTTTAATTTTCCTCTATGAATCACTTTACATTTATCCTTATTAAATGTCATCTACATTTTTATACACCAGTCACTCAGTATTGCAAATCCTTTTGCAGCTCTTCATAATTTCCGTTTATTACTGCAAGTGATCAGAGCGTCCTGGTGTCCGGGAGCAGACTCTTGGATGGACATGAGAGCACAGCCAAAGGCAGGAGCAGAACTGAGCAGGCAAGGGTGAAGGATGGTGGTTACAGGTGAAATGAACTGCAGAGAGTTTGCAGAAAGTTGAACAGAGAGCCAGAGAAGTAGGGCAGACAGGTGGAAAACAGAAACTCCAGACCAGCTGCATACAGAAATGTAACCTACAATGCAAAATGGTACTATGAAGTATGAGAGAAAATGGAGTCAAATTCAGCTTTGCAGCAGTAGAACTAATAAATGTCAGGAAGAGAGAATCTCACAGTGTCACTTAATGGTACGGTGAAGCCTTCCAGCAACAGGTGGTATTGATGTATGATAATGTGAAAATTGTATTTATTGTGTAAACCTGGAACTCCTCTTTCAGGATTTTAATTTTTCTATCTATACTTGTCTATACAATCTCTGCTTATGCTGTGTGTTATAAGAGAGTAACACTTAGATTTGCCATAAGTAGAGCTGGTAATGGAAGAAGAAAAAATTGACAAAGATGTCTCTATTAAAATCATGCCAGTCACACATAAATCTCTTATGGGTGTGCATCTGCACTGGCTATTTCCTTACCTTTGCGTATGATTCATTATAAAGCAGAACAGGAATTATATGATTGTTAAGACAGAAGTGGAAAGAAAAGAACATTAGAAAAAGTCATACATTCTTATTAATATATATTATGTGCTGCAATGAAATCATTTTTACCCAAGTATAAAATTACCTAGATAATAGATTTATGAACAGTGAGAAAAGATGGAAAATATGTTGTATCTTGAAAACTTATGTGAGAGGGATAGGACTTGATAAAAATATTCTTTATCTTGAATTGTATGAAGCATTAAAATATTTTAGCAACTAATGTTTTATTTATTTTATAAGATATTTAGTATTTAGTTAGATAAAATCCAATGTATCAGTGCACTTTATTAGCAGAAATACAAAGTACAATCACAGTGACATACAATCTGCTGTAAATTTTACCTCACTTGCTCTTGAATGTATGTCTGTCGGGCTGGAACTCAATAAAATGAAAGCAGCCACTTCAGATGCCTTAGAAGATTTTCCACTACCTGAGAAAAATAAAATGGTAAGGGTTCCAGGCTCTTTTATTCCAAATTACAGGAACAGACTTGGACAGCTTTTTCTGCTTCAATTGTTCCTGGGTGCAGACTCTTTTTCTCTCCGTGCCTTGAGAACCGTACTGGGGCTTCTATGCTGGTGGCTTGTTTAATGCAATGTGAAATTCTAAACTCAAGTAAAGCAGGACATGGCCATGGATTAACAAGACAAGTTGTTTTTCTTTTTTTTTTTTAAACAAAAAAAAAGGTAATCTACTTCCTTGACTGCGGCTAGGTTTTTTTTTTCTTTTTTTTTGTTTTTTTCTTTCCTTTTTTTTTCCTATTGCTTCATACTATAAACTGTCTGAATTAAGATCACAGAATCATAGAATGGTTTGGGTTCGAAGTGACCTGTAAAGATCATCTGGTCCAATCCCCCTGCCATTTACAGGGACATCTTTTACTAGATCAGGTTTCCCAAACTCTGGTCCAACCTGATTCAGAATGCTTCCAGTGATGAGGCATTCACAGCTTCTCTGGGCAACTTGTTCCAGTGCCTCACCACCCTCATTGTAAAAAAATTCCTCTGTATGTCCAATCTAAATGTACCCATTTTAAAATTTAGTAGAATCATAAAAAGTAATAAACCTTCCTTAGAGCTAGTTTTTTTCCAGCTGTATACTACATGGATTTTTCTGTTCTCATTGTTTTTTGTGTTCTCTAAAATCTGTGGTATTAACCAATGTCAGTGACAGAATATTGGAACAGGTATTCCGCTTTCTTGCCCAGTATGGTGTTTCCTATACAATTTTTATACCTTATTATCCATGTTTTCAGACTTCAGAAATATGTGTTTTTACTTGAGTCTCCTTTAGGATTGTTTTTTCTGCCTTTCCCTATTTTATCATCATCCTTCTTGCAGCATTGCAGAACTTCAATGCATTTTGAAATTAGGTTCATATCTTTTTCTCATTCTTCTCTTTCTTGATTCCCTCTGTTTTCTCCTTTTTTTTCACATATACTTGATGACCTCTTTCTCCCCTTGGACTCTTCACAGTTTCTCCTCTGTGGAAGCACGCCTCTGTCTCACACCTCCATTTGTGCACAGGTCTCTGGTATTTTTTATTCCCTGCAGAGGTGATTCTACACATTATTCCACATTTCCTTGGAACAGAGGACAAAAGAGTGAACAAGGAGTAAAAGGAACCCTGAGAAACCTGTTGCTTTTAAATACTTACCCTGAATCTGTGGCTCTAAGCACAATCCAGAACTGTGGTGAACAAGATGATGGTTTCTTGCCTACTTTTTTTTCTTGCTATGGCATTTTTTCTTTTTAAATTTGTTACTTTCAATAAACTGTTGTTCATGAATGCGGCTCTTAAAATGGGAGCTTTATGCTGGAAACACTGTGAGTTCGTGATACAAACTGATATCAACTTCTAACGCTTACTGACAAATAAACAATACTTCTGCTACTTCTTTGGAATAGCTTTATAAAAAGTGTTTTCAGAAGACACTGCTTAGGGATTATGTTTTGGGGAGCAGTATACTTTATGGAGGAAATCAAGTGCTGCTTCTCCATAAACAGACATTCTTGCACAGATTTATAGTAGAGATTGCTTCCTGGCAGTGGACTTTTCAAGGAATTTACCTTGGAGAAATAAAGAATTGTAGTACTTTCATGGGTAAAAATCTCTATTCTTTGTGTAGGATAAAATATGACAAAACTAGAGACAAAAAATTGTTCTTTCTCTGCCATATGAAAATATTGAAAATAAAGCTTTCCCAAAGTGTATTTCCAAATGGTCATAATATACTTAAATTCTGTATGTATTTTCATGTAGACAGCCAGAGGTATATTCTTGATGCAAGGCCATCCTTGTGCCAAATTTAAATTAAAATCTGTGCTCTGAAAGTGTAGCTGTATTAAAACAGTTGAAAGTATATGTTGTCAAACACACTTAATATCAGCAAATATATATATTTTTCTCCAGTCATTTTCAAAAACAGTCAAAGTATTTCAGCTGAAATTTTATAAAAATTACAGTCAGAAATTTCCTGATGTATAAATTTCTAGCTCAAGTGGTTGAAGCTTGACACAGCATAATTAAAATAAAGTGGAAATAAGTATAATAAATATAAATAATAAATATAAGAAGTGTGAATGGAATGTGGTAAGAATTGTGATTAGAATGTGGTAAAAAGTGTGATAAACTTACAAATGTTACAATAAGGGATTGCCACGACGGTAGATGATTGACATCAGAATATGAATTTTTTTCTGAAGTTTGAAGATACCCTTGTTTTATTGTCATGAACTTTTATTAGCAGCCTATAGCTAGTCTATTGTTATGCATGCAGTGACAGAGTGTGAGGAACGGATGCTTTTCAGATGTAGAATAAAGTATTTACTGCTTCCGTATTTAGATACAGGACAATTTTTCAATGACATGCCTTGTAATTGCTTAATCAGAAAGGTTATATAAAATACTTTTAACAGTAGGGGGGTTTCTGATTAACTGATAATGGAGCAAAACCATATCACAGACTATTTTGATCATTTTGCCTTGATTACCAAATATTAGCCTGAACTTTTCCAAGAAATACATCTAAGTTTCCAAGTCTGATATTTATCCACAGTACAGAAACACTATAAGAAATGGCAGTATTAGCCTTCCTATACTGTCTTACTTATTTGTTTCATCCCTGTTAAGAAGATCATTTCACTCATCAGAAAATTGACCAGTGCTTGAGGGTCTGGAACACCACCAGCATAAAAGGTGTTTAGGCTCTTGAAGTTCAGTTTTGTTTTGTTTTTCCTACATCCATAGACTGTATATAGTTTGACAATATAGTAATCCGATAGCAGGATTAGATAGGTCAGCCTTTAGTCATTATTGATGTTTTATTTATGTTGTATTTTCAAACACAAAGTTGTTTAAGAGTTTAGCTATGCACTTTGAAGCATATGCAAAACCACTTTCCAGTAAAATAATCTATTCCCTTTCCTATTCCAACAAAACCAACTTCTACTGTTTGAAAGGTGAGTGCAAGTAGAAGATATGAATTTAAAGCTTTTTTATTATACAAATTAGAATATTTACTGTAATATTAATGAACTTCTTTATAGAAATTCTAGTATAATTTGTCGATTTTTTTACATTCAACTTTGTGCATGTAAGAAAAGATATAATACACTTTTCTGGTCAATATAAAAGAGTCTATTTGAATAAAAATATGCAATCTACTCTCATGGATGTTAAAAGGATTTGGTAAATCCTTTTGAAAGTGAAGAATAAATTTATTTTTATCTACATCTGTCTTTGTACTGGAAAATCTGTCAAGTAGATTGTCTTTCTATACTTAAAAAGAGAGATACAGTAGACGAGAAAGGACAGACTCAAAAGAATACATGTTTTGGCCTAATAGAATCTTACAGAGTGTGTTACAATGACAATACATCTACCATCAAAACCACACCTGGTAACTGTACTTAAATTTCTGTCAATAAAGTTTTGATTTATAGATCTAAATGTTCTAGTAAGCCTTGAGGGCTCTGACAATGTTGGGTTTTGTTTTGCTCAAATATGTGAATTTGCCACAATATATTCTGAATGACTCTAAAATATATCTATTTTATCTTTGTGCAAGTTGAAGAGTTTATTATATAGAGTGCTAAGAAGTCAATTTAAAGAAGTTTTTTTCAATAAAGAAAAAGAAAGATACTTCAGTTGAGGTGAAAATAACTGAATAGCAAGAGAAAAAGCACTCAAAGGAGAAGATGCAAAGGCTTGTTGATCTTACTCAATAAGAAAATCAAAAGAAATGACAGAATATTTCTCTGAATACTTACATCAGGGTTTTATTGTCTCGTTATTCATCATTCCTGTGTAGAAAGTAGCAGGAAAATAGCTACATCCAGATTTTCCAAGGGGTCTCAACAGGAATTTAGTTCACACTTGTTCGGAAATTAGCAGACTCTGTATTTCTTCATATGCTTTGGCATAAACAGAGCAGTTAATCCCAGGTCAGCATGTCAGTGTGCTAACTAACCTGCAGGTAGAGAAGGAGTGTACATGACATTGTTCCTATTCACAGACCCTTGGAGTCTGGAAGCTGAAGCTGGTCCGAGCTTTTCTGATTGGAGGAGCTCTTTTGAGGATATGCCATTTATCCCAGAACAGGTTCTTAAAAACGGTTTCCAAATATTTTCAGATTTTGTGTGCAAAAAGCCTGTGGAAGTGCTTGTAACTTCTTCTTAGACATTTGGTTGTTTCTCTCTTATTCTTCTGTTCCCCATCCCGCCCAGACTGCCAGGTTGGGCACTCTTACATGCCTCTGGTACTGCACCAGGAGCTGCTGGCTCACATGCCAGCAGGTTTTTTGGAATGACCACCATTATAGTGCTCCTTTTCCCTTTGTGACTTTAAAAGCCACTAAGTGGACTTTTATGTGTAATCTGAAATAAGTACCAAGGATAGGGTTTGTATTTTTGATGGCATGTTTGACAGATATCTGCTTCTGTGTTTCACTCTTCTCCACTTCTAGCTCATGGAAACCTGGTCATTTTCAAGTTTGAAGCATACTGTGCTGTGTCTGTATCAGAAGACAGTTTATGCAAGTGGATGAACTGTGTTAATATCTGATTCCAAAGTGTGAATAATGAATTCTAATTCAGTGGGTTGGTTTTTTTTCAGTTTAGCTTCTTGTTTTGTCACAGAATAATAATTACTCATGAGATTTAAACAAAACTGCACATACTTATTTGAAATGGTACTGGTGGTGTCCTGATTGTATTTAACAGTATGCAGCAAGTCTAGTAAAACAGAATTGCAGTCTTTATGTATTTAAGAAGAAAAAGGTACCTGCTGTCATGATAAACTAAGCAATTTACTACATTTATATCCAGTTTTATTTTTCTGTAGAATCTGTTAATGAACTTCAAGATGCAGGTCTCATTACCCATTTAAAATGCATCTTATGAGCTAATTACCTGGTAATTCAACTCTCTGACTGCAAAATATCTAAATATTGTAAGAAAGAACTGGAATTTTTATTTTCTTCAACTATGTCATCTGTCATCATGAACAATAAGCTTTTACCTTTACCTTTACCTAATGTAAGGCAAACTACATTTTTGTCTTGGCTCTTCTTCATGATGGGAGTGCCCTGCTTGCACATTCCCATCCTCTGTGGGATAGAGATTTTGACCATGAGTCAGAAATCGTATAGTAGTTTTAAGACATGGAATAAAATCAATACATTTTCTGAGGCATATTACTGGTTAAGTGACAAAAAATATTCTGATAGTCACTGAAAAAGAAAACTCAAAGGTACATTTGAACCTGTCAGTTCAACACATTCCTTTTATCCCTTTAGGGGATATCATACAACTTGACACCAACATTTAAGCTTTGAAAATTATGAGCTCATCTATTTCAAATGCGATGTCACATGTTCTCAAGCCTTTGCCATTACTTATAATGGAAGACAGGATGATCACTTTTGTCGCATATTGATAGTGAATAAGATCTTTCTTTTTTTTCTTTCCCTTTTTTCTTGTTTCAGAATGAAGAACAAATTTTGGTATTTTGAATTTGGCACTTCGGAAACTTTCTCAGCCACCTGTAAGAAGCTGCATGAATCAGTAGAAATAGAAGTAAGAAACTAATTGTTGCCTTTCTCCTTGAAATGTCACTAGTTTGGCTGAAATGCAGGGAGCAAGGGTGCAGAGTGCCTGAATCCAACAAGGCAAAGCAGTGCACATCCTTTCGACCCTATATTCCAAAATATTATTTTTATCATGTCTATTTGTAGTATAGCCCTGCACACTGGAACAAAGTTCAGTTTGATGATTAGTGAAGTCTTAATACAGTAGACGAGGTCAAGAGGTGAAATATAACATTAGAAATCAATAGGGAGTGTGGCTAGGTCAGATGGAAAAATGAAAGACTGTCAGAGGGAGTGAGAGCTGCTGCAGGATTAAAATAAAAAAAAAATCATCTTATTATTTCTAGGTCCCAAGTTTTTGTAACCTTTAAAACTCAATTCCCTAAAATTGTACTTACTTTCCTGAATAAAGGTTAAAGAATATATATTTTTTGGAATCATTCCCCTTCATTAAATAGCTTTTCTCTTGGCACAAGGGGTCATCTTTCCATTATACATTGAACATTAACTAAAAAGACACAGGATAGTTACAGACAAAATAGGAATTTAAAATAATGTGTCACTGCTACTTTGATAGTTGATACCGTAAGTGGCTACTTTACATAAAATGTTTGTGGGGCTAATATTTATAAATAAGTAAATGAAAAATGGGAAATGAATGAAGGTACAAGCCTGAGAATTTAAATTAAATAATGAAATTATTTCTCAAGACGATTATGGTGCTTTTCCTTTCCAGTAGTAATGAGAAAGTGCACATATCAGTGGAGTGTTTGTATGGTAGGATGAGGTCCTCGGAGAGGCATGGTGAGAGCTATGAGAGTCTGGTCAAAGTAAAGTCTGAAATGATTTTTAGGGATCGTGGATCTGGTAGTATAACAGTAACAAAGAATACTGACTCTGAAACTGTAAGACCCGTGGTGCCAGACTCACGTTTCTTTTTAAAGTGGATACATGTCCCACTAAAAATTAAAAAAAAAAAAAAGAACAAACAAAAACCCCAGGAAAAATGAAGCGAACAGAAAACCCCTTGCTTTTCAAGACAGAATAATGTTGATCTGATGAATGAAATGTAGAAGATAATGCCTAAAAAAGGACTGAGGCCAGGAAAGAAGGCAAAAAAGAAATAGAAGTGCTAGTATTTGTTTATTTCTGATCTAGGTAGGTATGCTCCGCATTTTAAAACCCTGCTTTTGTTTTTAGCAGCATTATTGCATTATTTGAAAAGGAACAGAACACATCTGTGTTTTGTTGTTGTAGTGTATGAATGTGTTAAGACAACACAGAGCTACCTGTAGTGCAAACCTCTTGTCTGTGTATGAACAAAAAAAGTCCTCTTTTACTAATTCAGAAAGTTCCTCGTCACTGTGGGATTCGGAGGCCTAGTCAAGTAATTGTCTTAGTATGCTACCTGCTGTGTTCAATATTGAGCGAAAATGGAAGCCAGACCCTGCACCATCCTATTTCACAATTCTTCTTTTATTTAAATAATTCCAGTCATTTTGGGGGACGCCAGACCTTTATAAATTAACAGCAGGGAAATACCAAAGGTGTCAGATTGCATATTTATCATCTTTCTCGTGTAATACTTAAATATGTATTAAGAAGTGACTGACATAAATTAGGCAGATTTCAGAAGCCACAGGCTGTGGCTTGTAGAGGACCCCCTTCTGCTTGACATTTCATCCTTGTCAAAGATCAAATTATTTTAATTTAGGCTGCAAATTATAAGGAATGAAGACTTCTTTGTGGGAATTCCCTGTGGTAATCTGACTTTTGTTGTTACTGCTGCTTGTCAGTGTGCAAAAGATATAATATGCATGCAAATAAGGTTAAAAAATATGTACTATCTAATTATCCAGCCAGTACATTCCACTTGAAGACAGTGGGAGGCCTGACACACAGTATGTGTTTGATTCATTGAGGTCTGCAGGGTATTTACACAAGATTACTTTTAATTATGAAATTAATATCTGTTTATCTAGAATATATAGCAGTAAGTGAGCATACACATGAGCAGAATTTTTAGTAAAATAAATCATCGTAATATTTAATACATATAAAATATAAAGGGGAATCACAAATCTGCTTCCAAAATAACAGTGAAGACTCATGCCTTTTTTTTTACTTATAAGAAAAGTGTGAATAAGAAATTACGCTTTCAGTTACAGTAGTTACCGCAACTGCCAACTCACTTCTAGATACGTCTTTTGACTCTAAGGGTTTCCCTATATGAATATAATCTACAGGTTTAAAAGTTCATTCTTGAAGAGCAAATGTGAAATGGAAACTTTAATGTTGAAGTTGTTCTCTCTCCAGACTGACACTCTTAGAAGAGTTAAGAAGATGCAGGGTATGCATCATAATACAGTTCTGATTTGTGAACCAGTAAGTTTCAGGGAAAACAAATAATTATGCGCAGTTATTTTTGAGTTGTACTTTCCTTTTCTTCTTCAAAGCTGTGATAAAGATTTAGACAGAGAGGAAAAAGTGCCAGTGACCCACAGAGCTGCAAGACACAAGATGTCAGTGGACTATTATTGAAGCATGGTTAATTATTTTTCCAGTTTTATTCCTAAATATTGTGAATTGGAATTACTAAATAAGACCCTTAATCAGTATTAAATGCATGACTGGACCCCCTACTGGCTTACAGAACTTTGCAGGAGTAGCATCTAGTATTTTTAAAATGTGCATGTGACTTGCTGGGATATCTATATACTCTTAACTATATTGTGAAGCATGAAGCTAATCTACTTCTAGCCAAGATACAAGTATATAAATCCTGGGAACTTTGGCTAGTTCTGTGAATTAGTAAGTAGAACTGGGGGCTTTGCCTTCCACCTGCAGTTTCAACTCTAGTTGTCTGAAGTCGGGTCTTTTTTAATTCTATGGAGATTCTTCAGTATTTTTGCTATGTTTTATATTGGTTGGGAGCTTCGTCTGATCCTAAAGCAATGTGAGTGGGGAGGAGGACTTAGCCTGAGTAAATTATAGTCTATGGACTATAGTCTATAGATTAGGTGAATCCTGTCAAGCTAGGTACACCTCATCCTATATATGTCAAGTGAACTGTGTTTGCGAGTGATGTAGGCTTTTGTTACCTGAGAAGATGCTGCAGTTTGTCATTGAACAGGCTGAGAAGTTAAGGTCCCTAAGCCATTCTCCTGAAGTGAAAAATGTGGTCCCTTTATAAGATATAATTTAAAGCCAGATTTAGCAAAGGAATGTACATCTATAAAATGCCTCAGTGTATAGTTTTGCTATGGGAAGCGGGAGAAATACACACTAGTAACAAAAGAAGTCCTACAGTAATGATTCCTTAACTGAAGTGACTGTCCCACAGAGTAAGGTTTCTTCTGCATGTCCACTAAGTCTTGAGAGGCTTTTAGGGCACTGATACCTCTTCTTTTTCCAATGGCAGTGATGCATATTCCAAAGAACTGGCTGATGGATGTCTGGGATAAGAAATGCTGTAGCTGCATCAGCATTTTCTGTACCCAGTTTTACTAATCTTACCTCCCAGTAGGAGTTATTAGTCAGGCATAGCCCTCTGCTAATGTGCCAGTTGTGCCTTTGGATTGAAACTAATATCTGTGTGGTGTTCTGTGCTCTCAGGGCCTGCTTAGACCCTTTTCCAAGAAGCTGTATATGCTCTGTATACAGGAACTTTTATATTCAGTTTCATATGGAAGGAACTCAGGTGCTATAATGATAGGTATCATTGCAAAATCATAAGCAAACAATCTAGCTGGAACAGGCAAAAAAACCCAAACAGTTATTGCTATAGAATTTTTTGCAGTATAAGCATTTTTCTGCTAGTAGCCATAGTGAAGCTACAAATATATTTTGCTTGGGTCAGTGAATAGGTATCAGATAGCAACAAGACTCTATCAAATGGTCCCACACTTAATCAATCAAGAGCTGAATAGGAATCATGTTTTGCCTTCTGAATGAAGATCTGTTCCTATCTCATGTCTTCTTTCCAGATATAAGTATATACCTTAGGTGTAAACATTGAATAAAACATTAATAGTGTTAAGAATGATGAACTGTTGAAGAAAAATATCTGATAGGTAAAGTGTTCTGATTTTTCTTTCTCTTTTACTGCTTTCTCTCTCTCTCTTTTTTTTTCCTTTCCTTTTTTCTCCTTGCTAATCAGTGTGATGGAATTCAACTAGACTTAACAAATATTTCTCTGGAAGGAATTGCCATTCTGAACATCCCAAGCATGCATGGTGGATCGAATCTTTGGGGAGAGACAAAGAAAAGACGTAGCCACCGTCGGACAGAAAAGAAGAGATCAGATAAAAGAACCACTGTCACAGATGCCAAGGAACTGAAGTTTGTGTGCCAAGGTAAGCTTACAGATAAATATAGACTATCTGGCTCTCAGTTGTATAATTGCACTTGTATTGCCTCTTGTCAAGAAAAAGGATAGACAGTTTATAGCTATTTCTTTTCTTGTGCAGTTAGCTTTTCTGCTGGGAAGCACTGGAGCAAAGGCTCAAAGACATGCTGACAATTACAGTATATATACTTACAAACCTGCCTCAGATGTTGCCTGTTAAGCAGACTGAGCACACCATGTGGCACTGTTTGCCACTCTGATATACAGTCTAGAAATACCTGGAGTTTTTGGAGTTGGTAAATGCTTACCGGGAATTTATAATGCTTCTTAATGTTAGTGTGTGTAAAACTTGAGGATATTCTTGCCCTGTTTCTAACACACTTTGGCCTGAGACTGCGTAAAATTACTTCAGAGTAACAAGAGCAAGCTGTCTATACATTTTTTCTATACTGTGATGCTATATGCGATCCTTGAGTGCATATGCTATAGCTTGCTTGCATAGGCGTAATCCATCCTTTCAGGGCTCATACACTTTCCTGGTGATTAGAAGCTTATGCTCCCTAAATTTTGACAGTAATTTTTTATAAAATCTACAGTAAATAGTAATCTCTTTTCTACTTTGTAGAATCTGACTACTATGCATTGAACACATCACTGCATATCACAAGTTCTAATGATTACAAAACATTGTTCTGTTCACACCAAGGGATGAACAGACCAGGCTTTGAAACCCCCCCCTTTTTTTTTCTCTTTTCATCCTATGGGGAAGAGTATCTCCTGCTTCAGAGTGTCTTCCTGCTTCTCTTCCTTATTCAAACTAAAAAAACGACTCAGGGCTTTAACTCTGATGTTATTGCAGTTCGTTTAGATATCCTATTTCTTTTACACTTCAGCAGCAGTTATTTTTCAGTCACTAGTCATATCTTACTTAATATCCGTTGTAGTTTTTATCCAGCTAACTTATCTGGATGACAAAAGTTTAGGAATAAAGTAGTTTCTATGGCTTGGAGGTTGCAATAGGTATTAGGACTCAAAATTTCTGTGTGTTTTAGCAATTTGGGATAAGTTCTCAGTATCTCAAAATAACTTACCAGTACACAATGTCAGCTGAAGTCTTATCAGCTGCTAAGCTTCTGCCTACACTACAATTCGTATATTCCGTCCTGATGTTCAAAAGATGGAGGCAAGCTGTTGGGTGATGGGTTCAATGAAATTTGTTCTTTTGTGTTGCTTCTGAACATAGGAAGAGAGGACATTTCACACTTTTGGTAGTAGTGAAACAAGATATTTTAGCCTGTTTCATTACTGAAGTTATATATGTATTTGTACGTAACAGTGATTTCAATCTACTGACTTAGGTATATTAGAAGGGCATCGTTACACTCCATTTCCATTTTCCTGGTCAGAAAAAAAAAATTAATAATTGAAATGCTAAAGACTGAGCAGAAGATCCTACATTATCTGTTGTCTTCAAATAGTAAGGACCTTAATTTAGAAAAAACTAGTTTCATGACTTAGTTTCTAATCACCTTCTATGCACTGTGGATGGAAGCGGATTCAACAGAAAAGCAATTTCAAAGCAGTAATTGTCTTCTCAATATCATAAGCTAGGGCACCTCTACCTTGTCACCTAGTATATGGATACTATTATTGGTTGCAACTACAGTAGCGTTTTAGTGCTTATACAGGAGTACACTTCTTGGATTTCACAGTTGTCCCTGTTTAATGTATTACAGTTTACAAACTTGAGCATACAAACTGGATTGCTTTTAAAAAGAGGGGAAACATCTTCTAATTGCAGTGGTTACTTAGTCTGTAGAACCAGGCTGAAACAACTGAAAGTAAAATTCAAAAATCAATGTGGTGTGAACATGTGAGAACCAACTGATTTGCCTATGGATCCACTCCTATTTTATACTGCAAAGAATAGCCACTTAATTATGCTAGATAAGATAGGTTCTCAGGTTAGAATGTGCTTCTTCATCTCAGTATTCAAGATTATTGCTGAATAATGGAATTCAATCAATTTTATGTCTAGGCTTCTCAAATAGTTTTGATAAATCTAAATGTACCCCCTGTGGAAATAGCTGTCTGCCTGTCACTTCTAAAGAACTATGATTCCTTCACTAACTTAGTACAAGGCAAATCCAAGGGCCCAATGTTGTCTAGCTGATTGTTTTCTTAGGGACATTTGGATTGTACTTTTTAGTATGAAGAAAACATTTTACAAAATGTTAATGTCTGGTGCAGAAATAGGTATTTCTGTATTGAGAATTATGGTAAATGCTTGCAAATTTCTGTTTGTTTATTTACTTATTTTGAATAAATATCCTTTCGGTTTGTTTTCACTTGACAATTAAAAAGCGCACTTTCTAGGAAATAGTAATCAAACATCTTCATGTTTTCCTATCAAAACATATATCAGAGTTTGATGTTGGGTTTTGTGTCTTCTTTTGTTTGTTGGTTTTTTTTTTGGCTACTCCTCTTATATGAGACTTATGAGTGGCATGCACGTTTAGTTTTAGTCTTTTCCAATTGCAGTGGCACTGTGTTTTTTGTAACTGTATATCGATCTGGATTCTTATTGCTTTTATGGTTTTATAACTTGACTACAAATACATGAATTGAAGTTTAGCATTCAAAGTCTGAGCCCTTAAATGGCATATTGGGACACTTGCATGGACTAGTGAAAGCTGTATCCTCGTCTGGGTAGTTCGTTGCCCCTGAGCGTGTTGCATGACTTTTCTTGGAACAGCCCTTTTCTCAGAACTTCCAAAGGAAAAGAAATTTCTGTGAGATCCTTCCTTTGTCCCCGCCCCCGCTCTTGTGTGTATCACCCTAACCTTCCTCGTGCAGAGTTGCAGCTGCAGAGAGTTGGCCATGTAGAGTTGTAGAGTTGTCCCAGAGAGCTGGTCGCAGAGTTCTTTTTTTCAAAAAAAAAAACATGTACATGCAACAGAATCAACACTCCAGGGGAAAAAAAGGGTTAAACTTCTGCCAATTTTTTTCTTTCTTGCATATCCATACAATTCCGGGAAGGTATATTCCTCTGAGCCTACTCCCTTCCTTTTTTCCTTGTTTACTGTTGTCATCTGTTGATGCAAAAAGGCTTGTATTTTCTTTGCCTTTCCCATTATCTGCCTCTACCTACTCAATAGCCAGACCACAGTTTGGACTTTAAGTAATCACATGGAAACCTGCTTGGGAAAGGATCTGATTATATGTATGTAGTCTGAAAAACAATATAATGAAATGTAGCAATTGAAATGTGCACTATTCAAAACCATTCCCTGCTTATCTCCTTAGGAGTTGTGCTCTGAAATCATGCACTTTTGCTAAAGAGCAGAATTTGGCAGTGATAGTATGTATGTCTGTGTGTTAGATATTACTGTCTAACTAGTGACTAGTAACTAGTTTTGGTATTTTCATGTGGAACATACGATTTACTTATAACTCATTGGAAAGGAAACCTTATTTAGCTGTAATGTACTAAATTTTATCCTATTCTTTGTTAATGGAAAAAATACTACAATTCTCATTTCAGCTCCTGTGCAGAAGTATAGCATGTCATTCAACAAATGTTTTTAGGTAGAACTCAGATTATTTTTTTCTAATTTAATTTCATTTTAATTTCTAATTTATCATTTTTATATCTAGTGTATAAATTCAATGCATTAGAAAAATATAACTACAGATATATGTGACAATTTGTGAAAGTAGATGACTTAATTAGGATTTTGACTTTATTTATTTTGACTTTATTTGAATTATTTATTTCCACTTGTTGTTTGTTTTTAAAATCTTCTAGTATGTGCATACCCATGATATATCTGTCCACAATCAATTTTTTTTTTCTAAGTACAGATTTTAGATGAATCTGTGAAGTATTTTTGGAAGATTATTTGGACAGGATTTTTGTTTGGATATGCACAGATACTGGTAAATGCCAAAAATCAGTGTTTTAAAAAGAGGAACATACTGCATAGAAACTAAAGTTTGAGTTAAGAAACATAAATGTAAATAACTGAGCTACTTGCTGTTTGGAAATTACATCCAGAATATAAGTTGAATTGTGACAACATATCTTATATGAAATATATACCACTTATGTTAAGTGTCAAACAGCAAAATTTTCTTTCTCACATACTAAGTAAAATTTTCAAACCTTTTGTGACAAAAAGAAAATAATTGTTTTGAAAATCTCTCCAGTAAACTTTTTACTGAGTGGAGTAGGATTCCTTTGGGGTGGATATTGTTATGCTTTGATTTGCTTTCACTGCTGAAGTTCAGTCAGAGCTCTGTCCTGGAATGGAATCTCTTTTGAAGTCTCTTAAGACTTTATTGCAAACATACACAGAACTTGGTTTTGCATGAGTAGTTCCAATCACCTCAATGGACTCATTCCTAAGGGGAATATTACTTCAAGAACGAAATCTTGAAAACACAGGAGCAGGCTGTCCCGATGTGCCATAAGACGAGCCATAGGGGCAGACAGCCGGCCTGGATGAGTAAGGAGCTTCTGAAGGAGCTAAGTGAGAAAAAGAGGGTGTATCACCTTTGGAAAGAAGGGCTGGTAAATAAGGTTATGTTCAAAGATATTGTTAAGTGTTGTAGGAGGAAAATTAGGGAGGCAAAAGCCCAGCTGGAGCTCAAATTGGCCACTTCTGTTAAAGACAACAAGAAGTGTTTTTACAAATATATTAATGGTGGAAAGAAGGGCAGCAACGACCTCCACTCCTTATTGAATGTCGAGGGAAATACAGTAACTAAAGATGATGAAAAGGCTGAAGTTCTTAATGCCTCCTTTACCTCCGTTTTCAACACTAAGACAGATTGTTCACGGGACAACTGGCGTTCTGAAGTGGTGAATGGGGTCAGGATGGAATATAGCTCCCCTGTAATCCAGGAAGAAGAAGTTAGAGACCTGCTGAGCCACTTGGATCCTCATAAGTTTATGGGGCCGGATGGGATCCCTCCTAGGGTGATGAGAGAGCTGGCAGACGAGCTTGCTAAGCCGCTTTCCATCATTTATCAACAGTCGTGGCTCACTGGAGACGTCCCAGATGACTGGAAGTTGGCTAATGTGACGCCCATCCACAACAAGGGCCATAGGGACGATCCAGGTAATTACAGACGTGTCAGTCTGACCTCGGTTCCAGGTAAAATTATGGACCAGTTAATCCTGGGTGCAATCATGCGGCACCTGCAGAATGACCGAGAGATCAGGCCCTGCCAGCATGGATTTGAGGGGCAGGTCCTGCCTGACCAACCTGATCTCCTTTTATGACCACGTGACTCGTCTGGTGGAGGAGAGGAAGGCTGTGGGTGTGGTATACCTGGACTTCAGCAAGGCCTTTGACACCGTTCCTCATAGTAGACTCCTGGAGAAGCTGGCAGCCCATGGCTTGGACAGGAGTGCTCTGTGCTGGGTTAGGAATTGGTTGGTTGGCCAAGCCCAGAGAGTGATTGTGAACAGTGTCTCATCCAGTTGGCGGCCGGTCACCAGTGGTGTCCCCCAGGCATCAGTGTTGGGCCCGGTCCTGTTTAACATCTTTGTTGACGATCTGGATGAGGGGATTGAGTCCATCATTAGCAAGTTTGCAGACAATACCAAGCTGGGAGGAGGGCCCTACAGAGGGACCTTGACACACTGGAGAGATGGGCTGATTCCAATGGGGTGTAGTTTAACAAGTCCAAGTGCCGGGTTCTACACTTTGGACACAACAACCCCCTGCAGAGCTATAGGCTGGGGACAGAATGGCTGGAGAGTAGTGAAGTGGAAAGGGACGTGGGAGTGATGGTGCACAGGAAACTCAACATGAGCCAGCAGTGTGCCCAGGTGGCCAAGAGGGCCAATGTTATCCTGGCCTACATCAGGAATGGTGTGGTCAGCAGGACTAGAGAAGTTATCATCCCTTATCCTCGGCACTGGTCAGGCCGCACCTGTGTCCAGTTCTGGGCCCCTCAGTCTAAAAGAGATATCGAGATGCTGGAGTGTGTCCAGAGGAGAGCAACAAAGATGGTGAAAGGGCTGGAGCACAAGCCCTATGAAGAGTGACAGAGAGAGCTGGTGTTGTTTAGCCTGGAGAAGAGGAGGCTCAGGGGAGACCTCATTGCTCTCTATAACTACCTAAAAGGAGGTTGTAGGCAGGCAGGGGTTGGTCTCTTCTCTCAGGTGACCAGTGACAGAACAAGAGGACACGGTCTCAAGCTTTGTCAGGGGAGGTTTAGGCTTGATATTAGGAAAAAAATTTTCACTGAAAGGGTAATTGGCCATTGGAATGCGCTGCCCAGGGAGGTGGTGGAGTCATCGTCCCTGGAGGTGTTGATAACAAATTTGATGAGGCGCTTAGTGCTGTGGTCTAAATGAAGAGTGGGTGTTGGTGTTGGTCATAGGTTGGACTAGATGATCTCAGAGGTCTTTTCCAACCTTGTGATACTGTGATACTGTGATACTGTGATCTATGAGCTGTTAATGGGTGAAGCCTTTTGACTGTAAATATTTCAGTGTAATATTTTCTTCCTATTTATTTTTACACCACCAAGCACACTGATACTTAACCAAGTATTTATCAATCAAGTTGATCTGCACAGCTTGTTAAAAGAACTACAGTGCAATATTACTCAGCAGCCTGTCAGACTACTAGACTAATTCAAAACAATGTGCATTCATGTCACAGCACCTAGGCATAAACCAAGCTTACCAATAGACTTCAGTAATTCTGTGTGGAAATCTCTGATAATAACTGCATTATGACTTTCTGAATGGAAGTGCAGAAGTTTTGGGAATAGAATAATGTGTATACAGACAGTTCACTGCAGTTAAATGTAGAGGACATGCAGACTGTGAAGATCTTAAAACACTTCAAAATATCTGTGTGTAGTAAGAAAGGAGAAAATGCTTTCTTATTAGATGTCAAATTCTGCTCTGCAGGGGATGGAGAGAATCTCCTCCCGAGCTTCCCAGGTGATTCCTGACAAGAGTTCTGTAAACAACTTTTAAACTTCGTGGGCTAGCAGAATAATTTAATTTATATAGGTCTTTCATAAACGACACTCTGGCCTTCTCCTTGCTGTTGATAATTCTCTAAATTTAAAATTTTGACACATTATGAATTTTGCGATGTCTAAATATGATTTAATTTTGTAAGTGTTCTATATACACAGTATGTATATAATATACACTGTTTGTACACAGTGTATATTCAGTATTGGTAGCCTTCAGGTTATTTATGGCATTATACAAGACACGTATGAAGAACTCTCTATAATAATGTTTTTATTAAGTGCTACGGATGACGTAATGGCTAGATAAGGTATTCACGCTTACTTTGTATATTATTTAGACAGTTCTGGGCAACATAGCCATTAACCCATTACCACAGAGAAAAACATTTAATTATGGCTATTTCATAGCTGGTCTATGTTAAGACATTCAATATATAGAAACAATGTTGTTTAGACAGAGCATCTAAGTAAAATAATTTCTTTACTGCCTTGACAATCCTAACTAGGTATTTTTGTGCTCATACATGTATAGGTTGATGAAAGCAAACAGTAGAGATATAGTCAAGTTCTACCAATTTTAGTAATTAATGTTGTAGATTATTAGTGTTACTTCAGAGAAAGAAAGAAAAATATCTAACAATCTAACTAATCTAACTTAAGTTGATCACAGTATTTGTTTAAGAAGTTGAAGTAATACATTTCGTATTCAGAATTCAAGGAAGCAGAAGTCTGTCTAAGTAGTGAAAAACAGTGACTAAATCAGTTAAACATCAAAGGAATTAATAATTACACACTGTTCTGAGCTAGGCTCAAACTCACTGGAATAGATAACAGGGATGTATAAATATCTGCTTGCATTTGAGATGATAACTTCCAAACCATTTTTCTGGAAGTCTCTAACACAAACTGGGGTATATGTCTCTATCCAAAACAAAGATATATGTAGGGCCTATATTTTTAAGTACCTTGCTGGTTAATATACATAAAGGTTTATATTTCTGTGAAGAACTAACAGAAAAAGAACAGTTAATCTGGGAAGAGAAGAAGTATCGACACAAAAATAGAAAATCTGTTGATGCATTTCTTAGAAAAAGTGAAGAGAAAGACAGCTTTCTCAGCCAAATTCTGACGATAAAACTGTTAGATAAGCAAGGAGACTTCATTCTGTTCCAATCTTCCTCCATTTAAGAAAAAAGATGTTTTGTTTGTCATAGTAAGGAAGAAGTATGAAGAATTAAAATCTAACATTGGTGTTCTTTTCCTAATGAAAACAATACAAGAAGACCTGCAAATTGTCTGACACACAGATAAAATAAGAAACCAAGTTTCCTTAATAAGTAGTAAAATAAATTTAAAAGGGTTATGTCAGATAGTGTGTCTTAGTTCACAAAAACGTTAAAAAAAGAAAGGAGAATCTCCATGTGTCTCCCTATTTAAATAGGACAAAATACTGGTGATATATGTATAGGGTCAAAGCATTATTTGTATGAAGTTCCAGAGAAGAATACGGTGTTATTTCAATGTAAACTACTATAACATTCACGTGGAACTTATTTCTAGGGCGCAAATTTAGGAAACATACACATTATGAGTAATAGTGTTACATGAATCTAAAATGCTTTGAATGTTAGACTCTACTTTCTTTAGTTATATACCTGAATTTCTTTACTTGGAAAATAACACAAGATTATCCTTGTATGAATTTTTCATTTCTTTCCTAAATTTGGTTTAATTCCTTTGAAAATAGCAGGATTTTTCATTGCTTATGGCACTTTATTTTTTGTCCTTGATTGAAATTAGGAAAGCAGAGAAACCCTCTAAATAAATAGCAAAGTTAACCATTCTAATCGAGATACTTCTTCGAAGTTTAAATATTAGAAAAAAATACCCTAAATTTATTCAGGGGAATGTTTTTTCCTCTCTAAGCATGCACCATATTCTAAACACCTTAAAATATAAATCGAAGCTTTAACTTGAACTTCACATATTTCTGTGTGGAATTTCTTACTACGGCTATGCAAATGTGTGTTGTTTACAGTAAATCAGATTCTTTTGAGGATTGTCAGAGTTAGGGTGCCATTAAGTTTAGTGTCTAAAAATCAACCCTCTACCCAGAAAACAGAGTATTCTCAAGAAAAGGATTTGTCCCATGCTCAGATAAGGGTCTAAACTAGGCAGAATGTAATGTACTCTGTAGATGACTGTCTCCATTTATTTTAGGTGGAGCCTAGGTAGTAGGCTGGGTTAGACACCTCACTTCCAACTGATTGGCTGATAAAATTAATTTCTGTGTGTGCTGCATGAGGCAGCATCTCATTAAATATATGAACAGTCCTCAAGACGGGAATTGGAAGCAGGTACCACTGTGACAGACAAGCCTTGCTGATCTGAACCCTGCCCTCTTCTATGGATGCGGTGCTAATGTGTCCTGTGTCTTTCACGAACACTGCAGTCACTAATCCACTGAGCAGAAAGGATCATGTCAGTGCAAACCCTGCTTGGAGTGTATATAGCTTTCAGATGATGGGGGAACAGCTGTTTGGGGGATTATAGTATAGGCAATGTTGGGAAATAGAGTAGCATTCAGTGGTGTTATGTACTGCCACTCTTCAGGTTGGACTGCATTATTTTGTCACCCTTTGAAAATCTTCATGATATGCTGCATATCCCGTTTCCTCTGTGTACGTTTGTGTTGCAGCACTCAGTCACTGTGCATTGCCTCTTCTGTCTGCTGTACAGCAGTAACTGGCCACCACGCTGGGCATTTTTCTCCATGCCTCAAGCAAGACCTCAATAGGCAGTGGGAGCTGCTGTCTCACTGAGTGCAAGGTGTGATCAGTGTGCAAGGTGGTGATCTCTGGCTTTGGTGAGTTTGCACACTCAACAAGGGTGAGAAACCTTTGCTGTTTTCCCCTGAGGAAGCACCTCTTCCTGCAAATCCAGGACTTGCCTAAGGCAGGATGAAACTGAGAAGTTCCTTCTACTGATATAGTAATTCCAAGTTTTTGGCCAATCCTCTAGAAGATGTGGTGCAGTGTGCTTCATACTGTGATATGTTACTGCTAATCAGCAGTACCTTGTCTCTCTGGAGGCAGCAATATCAGGAGGCAGGAAAGGGAGGAAGAAATAAATGTCACAGTTTTTCCTCTTAACAAGTTCCCACTTTTTTCGTTTACTGTCAGCAATGAGTTGTGAGTTTAGACATGATGCAGAGGTGAGAAAGGTGATGATGTACTCAACATGACAAAGTGATGGGACTGGTAATTCTCCTACTTTATGAGGGATGGGTTGGTATTCAAATGCCTTAGCAACTGAAGATTGTGGGCCTTTAGCTCCTTATTTTCACTGCATGTGCACATTCACTGGCATGACAGGGGTAAATGGTACTTTGTTCTACCCATCTAGTTAAATTGTGCATTGCAGTCATTAGTTTGTAACATCTGGGAGACAATCGTTCATTTTACCAAGCTTTTAAAGGTAGCACAGTTTTCCTCATAAGAGAATGTGGGCTGGACAGTCATGATTTGGTTGTGCTATTAAAAAAAGCCTTTTCCCCCCCTTTGCGCCCTCTGGCAGCAAATCTTTAGGGTGCACTCTTTTCCTATAGATACCTTCATTACTGAAGAATTTTTCTGTTCAGCAGGAGCCTTATTCATGTAAGCATGAATCTCCACATCAGCCTTGGGGGATGGAGTCCATAATTCATACCACAGTTTGAATCTTTTAGAAATATAAATACAATTCCAGGTCGCTGTGAAATACTGACTTTATTGTTATTAGGATGTAGTAGGACCTTGAAAAATGGCTTGATGGCCTGATTTGGTTTTATATTTATAAAGCACGTATATATGTTTCTATGCAATGTAGATTGTAGTAGAAAAGCAATTTCCTTTTATTTACAAGGCAGTTGAGATTGTCGTTGTATTATACCTTTTGGTGCACTGAATGTTCATTTTCTTTCAAACGTTATTCATTGAAAGAGGATAATTATGGTGCATTTCACAGACTGCCAGAAGGAAAATGTATCTTTGAAAAGTTTCATTTCCCTTAAGTTGCTCATTTTCTATAGGAAGACAGAGCTATTAAGTAACATACCTATGACAAAGATTGATTAAAATGGCATAAAGGACTATCTTACCTCTAAGTACAGGGATTTACATGTATAATTCCTATGACATTAAATGCAGTAGGAGAAATTAACTCTAGCTGTTGTATAAAAAATGCCCCAGTAAATTGGTTTGTACAGAGAACAAGGTGAGAGTGGAAAGATGGCATGCTAATTAGCAAGTGGGAAGTATTTTTTTAGGGTACTCCTACAATGTGGTATGTCAATAATCAAACCAAGTTCTGTGACAGCAGGCGTTAATGAAATATTCTGCTGGGACTCACTTTGGCCACTAAATTGTGGGAACATCTCTCTGCTGATGTGGCTAATCTGCTCATATTCAGCCAGCTCCTTAAAGCACCTCAGGCTTCTCTACAATGTTCAAGGTAAATTTATCCTGGGTCTGTTTGACCTGGAACAAGGGATGTTCATGTATGTGTGCACCTGTGCCAGTCCTGTGGCATGCCTCAACACAGGTGTCTGCAGAAGGCTCATATAACCTGTTCCACTGTACTCCTAGTGCATAACTCTGCTTTGCTGGGAGCCCTTCATGACTCTTGCACCTTATTAACCCAGGTAAATGAGTGCTTACCTGTGTGACAGCCATTAGCTAAGATGTGGTAAAAGGTAAGGGATGTGAATGGAATGATGTGATTTTTTTTTTTTAACTCCACTTGTTGCAGAATTAGTAAAAAGTATTATTTTTCATTACAGCAAAAGCGACTTGCTTACCCAGGCTTTTTTTTTTTTCCTCCGTCCCCATTTCTAGTACTGAACATAACAGCTTTGCTGGTATTTATCTGTGTAAAGACTTCACTTTCCCTTGAAAATACACCC
The DNA here is from genome assembly GCA_033558185.1 of Dromococcyx pavoninus. Lineage (NCBI taxonomy): Eukaryota > Metazoa > Chordata > Aves > Cuculiformes > Neomorphidae > Dromococcyx > Dromococcyx pavoninus. The sequence continues at coordinate 677,284 of JAUMJL010000104.1, read as the reverse complement.
AGCATGATGTAAAGCTCTATAATAATTAGTTTTTTGTCTGTGACAGGAGAAGCTAAAGTTTGCCTCTCCTTAAATCTTTCTTTGAATGTTTCCTCCATGTTCTTTGCCTTGACTATAACTTTGCTACTGTATTCAGCATAGTCGCAACTGTATGGTGTGGTCAGTCTAGAACTCAGAGATTGCTAATAGGGCAGATAAGTAGTTGTTATTTAAAATTTATTGTGCCATGCATCAAATGTGGATATTTGAACAAAAGCATTAGTACAGAATGTAACTCCTTTTGGGGACAATTCCACAAAAATATTGGATTTATATAAATTAATAATAATAATAAAGTGCCTTAGCTTAAGGAGGAATTTCACATTTTCTGTAAATTGAAATGTGGATCAGAAAAAAATTAACGAGTTTCAGATTAAAAAAACCAATGTGAGTGTGACGAATGTTTAATTGACATTTTGCACTTTATAATCACATGGATCTGTGCTTTTTCCTCTACTTCAGCAAGAACTCCATAACAAACAAGTGAATACATTTTTAAAAATAGTTTTTGGATATATCTTCTACATGGTATATTAATTTATGTACATATACTTGCATTTTTTTTTTACAGAAGCATACATTCCCATATTTTTGTAGGGCTTAATGTTTATTTCCTATTGCTATATGGTGTGAGTAACAATTATTGCAGAATTGCTAAACCAATTTGAGATAGCCTCGTCTTAGTTATAAAATAACCATATTCTAGTATGGGACTTTGATACAGAGTTTTTCTTTAATTAACAAAGTGAAAACATCTGTTACCATCTCAACATCATTTTTGAGTTTCATACTAGTTGTATAATTTATGTGTTTCTCTGCTGCTGAAGTTTTTCAGATATAAATTATTTGTAAATGTTACTTTTCTTCCAAAAGCTTACAAAAAGTCACCAATTAACTAACTACAACAGGTGTTTCCTTTCTTGGGAAAAAGAATTCATATGATTATTGTAATTTAGATTCCTCTATGAGTTAAGGAATTTGCCTGTTAATAGAAAACATTGCAAGCACATGGAAAATGATAAGACAAAAGCAGAAAGGTTGGGTGAATTTAGAAGTGAGAAAATTAACTCTTTCAGGGTCCTCACGTGAATATTGTGGATAATTGCCACCCACCCACCCAAAATCCTAAGTGTGACTTGATATGTGCATATATTGTTTAGATTTACAGTAATATTTTCTGATGCCAAACGTTTTTATATTGAGACCTTTGTACAAAAAGCTGCAATAACCATTCTGCAATATTCATTTTATTTAATGGCAGACAATATTCCCTAGAAATGTCTGATAGCTTATTACTCAGGTTGTTTGCTCATTTAACCCTGCCCCGGGTGCCTGAATCTGTAGATTAAAGATACAGAAATAAAAAAAGAATAGACTAGCAGATAATTTTTGGCTGTTGTAACACATAATCATATCCTCTGATCCGTTCTAGTTTTCTATTACTTGTTAATAGAAAATTTCAAGTTCCTTGAGTGTTTGCAAAAGGTTGGATTGACAGCAATTTAATTGTGAGTAGCAGGAGAGGCAGCTTCAGGTAATGTACACATTAGTATTACTAATAAAAAAAGTAAAAATATTCTAAAATATTGATGATATGAAGAACCTGGTAAGAGCAGCAGTTAGGTTCATATACACTTGCTATATATATACTTTATATATACTTGCTACAGGCAGAAGTGGAATTTACAGGAAAAAATAATGTTTGTGTATGAGACAGAAAGATAAATATGAAAAAAAGAAGCATATATAAAAGCAAAAATGTCAGGTTCAGTCTGTTGTATTAAAAAAGCTGAATTTGTTCTGTTGTGGTTTTTTTCCTCACTTTGCAAAGAGTTGTGTTAACCAAAGCATTCAGATATGTGTGGTTATAAATATATATTGGAATCATGTGAGTATTTTACTAATGCCTAATTACTCTGCAAGGAAAGCGGGATTTTTTTTCATACTTGCTCTTGTGATCAATTTAAATATTATCTTTTTTCCTCTTTCTTCGTTTTATTCATTTAAGCATATAAGTTAGCAAACATGCTATTAATGGAATACTATGTAGCAAAAGCATGTGTCCAACCATACCAACAAAAAGCCCTGTTTTGTAGTAGTGTTGTTTCAGTCACATGTTTATTAAGACCAAGTGTAAGTCTTGTGATTTTGTGTGCTTGTGCTGATGATAAGTCAAATTTAAGGAGAGGATGTTCAGTAGGACCACGTCATCTCCGTGACCTGCTGCATTTTTACCTGCTGCCTTTAAATTGTAGCCTCCATCCTGGCACTGTTAAGCATTGCCAGTAAACCACTAGATTGTTTATAAGAGCACATTGTAAAGTAGGTTGTATTGGAAAGTATGAGCTGCCCAACAAATTAATGGCATTGTGAGGTGCTGCCTGCTGGTGTGAAAATAAATTGTAAGAAAATATAGGCAGACAGGTAATAGGCACTAGCTATGCTGCACAACACTTTTCAAGCTGCTGCTGACTGTGTGCCAATAGATATGGCAATAACTGTCAACAAGATTTACAATACTTTCACATTTACACAGTGAGAGTAGAAAGGTTGAAAGAGTTCTATAATTTTATTTAAAGTTGAGCGCCAACTATTTCTGGACCTACTATTTCCAGGCAACAGGGTTACAAACACACTGCTTATCTTTCATACATGTCAGTGGGAGGGATTTTGTTATTATCGGAAGTCCTTGAAATTGGACATAAGAAAAATAGCAGCAAAGCAGAGGTACAAACTTAATTGTAAAATCCAGGTAGGTACAGATTTTGCCATTCATTGTATGTGTTGTGATTTCTGATGGCACTAAATCGTTCTACCTATCTACAGCCACAGTGGGTGGTTCCTGCAGGCAATACGTTTTCTGATTGTGCTTCTTTCCCTGATATTGAGAAGGCACAACTTAAAGCAACTGTGTTGGCTTTGTTGTCCCTTTAGCAGTGCATTCCGTGCTACAGAAACCTGCAAGAGGCTGATTGAACGATTTTAAAGGTCCGTTGTGCAAGGCTTAGGAGTTGTCCCATCATACTCCTTATCAGTATTCAGACACGTCTTTACACTTAAAATAACTTTTAGTAGTTGTTAGCACTGCATAGGTGGTAGAATTATGAATTTGAGCTGAATTTTCTTTTTCTGGTTTGCACATTCTCAATGGAACTTGTAAATACCTTCTATGTGTACTACTTTATCATGAAGAATGTGGTTACTATTTATCACAAATGCTTGCTTGTGTTTTTCAGTGGCTTCAACTACCAACCAGTAAGAAAGTTTCTTCAAAATATGAACTAGAGCAGCCACATTCATTTATGATTTGTAATAAATCACAGACGATGTCTGTGTACCTTTTTTGGGGGGGAGGTGTCTAATATACTGTAAATACTGGAAAAGAAGTTATATGCTTAAGAAAAAATATCCTTTTTTAGAGCCAAATAGATATCCTGAGGCTTATCAAACCATTCCTTGTATTACTTTATATGAACTGTATGAACAAACTGGCAGTTAGTGATTATTATTTATTTGCTCTGTCATAACACTTGAAAGGCTCGGACATCAGAGGCTTTATAAACACACATCAAATGGATATTTCCTGCTTGAAGAATGACAGAATGAAAAGATAATTTAGGTTGGAAGGGACCTCTAAAGGTCACCTAGACCCACCCTTTCTGCTCAAAGTAGGTCTAATTAGTTGCTCATGGGCTTGTATAGAACTTACACTGTAAAGAACCTAAGAATTTATGATCTAAAGTTCATATGCTAAAATCCAAGGGATTGGTTCTTGAATGCAAGGTTAAGAAGTCCAATCTTGTACTGTGCGTGTGTGACCCTAATTCAGAGGGTCATTATGTCATTTGTTTTATTTTTATCTTTCTTATTCACTTCACATAGACTTAGCTGACCCAACAGTCCTATCCAAGAGGCTTCTACTGCTCTGTGAGAAATAAGGGTTCTCTGCTGCTGACTTGCCTTCTAGAAAGGGCTTCAGTATACCTACCCATAGTATGTCTTAGAAGACCTCCCCTCCATTTAACTGGACTTTAGATACACTCGAGTATATAATTTTCCTTCTTAAACTCTTTTAGTTTCTCCTATTGACCTACTTCATGTCTCTTTTAATTTCAGTTTTCTTTAGTTCTGAGACAGTGGCTGAAAGCTTGGGACCTCTGTATCCCAAAAGGCTTATAGGCCTGTAAAAATAACGGCATGCAAAGGGACTCATATTTAGGTAACCTTCTACAGATAGGCTTTAAATTTATTCGGGTAAAAATATTCTTTGCCAGTTTGGGGTTGTCTAGAACCATTACCTAAGAACTGATAAAGTGCATAATTAAGACTTTGGAGCATGAAAAAGTTATGTTAGTAAGAAACAATCAGCAATTTTTGTTACAACATCGGAAATCATATTAATATGTAGACACGTTCAGAATTACCGAGTAAGACGTAATCAGAAGACATTTAAAACATCAGAAAAATAATTGCTGTATAATTAATTTTGGGTGATGGAGTTGATTAATCTAGCTCTATCTGAAGCAATTTGTGAAACTATCATTATCTACAGGTAAAAATCTGTATGGTTTGGTTTGTCTCCTATATTCTGACAATACTTTTCAGCTATAAAATTGCCATTCAATTATCAAAATATATAGGGATAGTTATTTAAATATCAATTTGTGAGGGTATACATGGTGTTTATTTTTAAATATTCTCAGCCTACTGGACCTTTTATGTAGTGAGGAACAAAAACTTAGTTTGAATATCACTCTGTTTGTTTAAAACTGCACTCTGTGTGAAGATTAATAAAACTTTGATTAATACCTAATCTAAGCTCTATTTGAGTGTAAATACTAATATGGTAGTACAACATACACTGTATTACTTTGCAGTATCTTGTATTTTTAAATGTAACTTGTATTTTAAAGTGAGAGTCAACCTCAAATTAAAAAAAGGAAAAAGTTTCTAGGTTACAGAAGCCCTCTAGAGAGGGAAGAAATCACATACCTGTAATGTTCTTTTAAAAAAACTCTGTTACGATTTTCAAGTGTATGAATTTTCTGCTTACATTGTATCAAAAGAATTATTTGAATATAAAAAATGAATAGGTCACTTTGATCAGACGTCTATGAAATAATTTCTTCCTTCTTGAAGGAAAGAACACTGAATATCAAATCTAATATTTCTTACTGTGATAATAATTTTTCAAGATGTGTATTTATAGTGTTTGAAATTAAGGCAATCTGCTGATTACTGTGTATGATGACCCCTAGTAAAGCTTTTAATTGTGTTACTGTAGGATTGTCTTGGAGTTATGATTCTTGAATATATGAATAAGTCAGTTTAGTAAAAACAAATGAACTAAAAAGATTGCAGTACAGCATTTGAAAATCCCAAATATTTTATCCCAACTAAAAAGAACTGCAGATACATTTCTTGCACTTTATTTCCCTCATAATTTAATTTTTCCATACGGAGTAAAGGCAAGTCAGTACAGCTAAATGACTTACAAGGTTTCTCACTTGGACATCTCTCTTTGGGAAAGGATTCTAACTCATATTCTAACTCTACTCTGAACTGCTGAGACCAGTTGCCATGGTCTGTGTGATAGACATATTTAGACATGTTCTTACTATATCAGGTGTATTCTAAGCATGAAAATTTGATGTCATGTACATAGCCACATTGGTCCAGTGGTAATTTTTAAATCACTTTCTACTCACGTGAGTGAACCTTTATGAAATACTGTCTGTTCTGCTAAATTATTTCAACATGTTGTGTCTTGTATTCTGTGTTGAATTTTGAAGTAGTCATATGTCAGAAAATTCATGGCAATTTGCTGGCAGTACCAGAAAAGACACGGATCAAAAGGGCTTTATCCATGTTTACCTAGATAAGGTTCCATTTGGTTTTGTGGAGCAGAGGTTTTGTGGGTGGGGTGATGATTGCCTCTTTGAATGATTAGAAGTTTTGCTTCTTGATCAAGTTCACTTTTACATTAATTTGAGTCAGCCAGAGTCAAAAGTATATCTCTGGTTAAAACTAATACTATACTTACGAAGTCTATATCTTTGTCTTTCTGTATATCATATTTCTGAGTATGACTCATTTTTATATTTAAAAAATAAAAAAAGATAAGTTATTAAATTAATGGGGTTAAAAGTATGTTTAATGGCATATTATCTGTTTAAAGCATCTTCTAAAACTCTTTTGAGATTGCCTATACCAATTTGGTAGTGTGTCTGTTTAGTACAACGGTGTTCAAAAGTTATTTCTTTACAGACTAACTGGAAGATTTTGTAAAATCTATTTTGAATAACTTTAAAAATAAGTTAAATAGTGTGTCTGGAAAAAAAGTCCCAAAATTGTCAGATGTTTCTTGAGGGTAATATCAAGGCTTTGGGTAGATTTGAGAGATAGGTAGTTAAAGAAAGTTTCACTTGGTAGTCGGGTCGTGGAAAAAGATTTGTTCTGCTGGGGAAATAAAAAGATTGTGTTAAAACAAAAGCTAATAGGAGACAAGATGGCCTTTTAGCTTTAAAAGTGGAGGAACTACTTGCAACAACATGAAAGAGAGAGTGACATTGTGACCAGTGAATTCAAAAAATCACTAGATTCCTTTCATTGTACATGCATTAAATATCTTTTGGTCTAGGCCACATGTTTGATTTTTTTTTCCTTATTTTTTTAAGGGATTTGGGGGTCTTCTTAACATATGTTCCATCATTATAGGAATCTGACAGATCTATGAAGTTTGTGACAAGTCTTGTCAATGTGAGCTGCTAGATAATTGACAAAATGTTGCTAGATAATTGAAAAAGAAATATCCACTTAACTAACATATATTACTTTTACAGCATGGTAGATGACACTGTTACATATCTAGCAACAAAAAAAGGTGGCAGAGCATGTGAAGCAGCATAGCTAGGTTGTCTTGGCAGGAATAGGAAGTCAGATGGAAGTGTATGTTTCTACTCCTTATTAGAAAATGCTTCATGCTATGTGTTATGACCCCAAAAAGGCATTACATGCAGTTTGGACATTCCAGTTGTGATAGTTTTGCATAATGATAGTGGTCCTGCAAGATTTATGCTGTAGAGCATGTGTGTTTACAGTTAGTGTGTTTTGAATGTAATCTTGAAGGCTGCCCTAATCTGAAAAGTTAATTAAATCAGTAAACAAAGTAAATCTCTTAATTCAGTATTATGAAGCATATTTGTGCTTTTTGTGCATCAGCTGACAACCTCCCAACAAGTATTTCATAAACACCTGTGCAATCACAGAGTCTTTACTAATGAGTATAGTGGCCTATGCTTAGTTGTGCAACAACTTTTGTGTGTAAACGTTGTCTCCCAGTAGTCTTTGTTAATGCAATCCTCTGCATCTTGAGATCACCCATCTTCTCATGTCAGTGGCTACTTTTCCTCTTCAACTTCCCTGAACTCCCACAGCAGCTCTCCAAACAGTGATTATCATCTAGAGGAGCATGCTACTGTAAAACAAGCTTACATTTTAAAAATAGACCTGTTAATTTACTGTATGCTTTCATTTTAAAAGAACAACTTTAAAATTTGTAGAGAAGGTTAAGGAAAAAAAAGTTGTTTTAAAGTGGTTGTTTATTTTCTTATAGTACTTATTTATCCCCATGACAAAATACTTTCTAATTGGCATGAGTTCAGCCCACTCAGAATTGGTATATGAATACAGAACTGCACAGCTAATAGTTTCATTTAGAGGACCACACACAGTTGCTGCACATGTGAGGAAAGCAAGCTGACAGATGTCCACATCCCCTGGCTCTAAGAATCATAATAACCCTCCAACCTAACAGACTACGAGCAGGAAAAGCTCTTGGAGCTCTGTCACCTTTCCTCCCTCCCCCCACTGAGGACCAAGTACGTTCTCCTGCAACTTTAACATTATTTTTCCCTGGTCCAGGGATGGAAGTTGCACATCTGAGTGGCATGTAATAAAGTTGCCCCATAAAAGGAGATTAATTTGAGTCCCTTTACAATATTGTCACTTTTCTCTACAATAGTAAAACCTTGGAAGTTACCTCTCAGTCTCCTGGAAGCAAGAATAAAAGGTGAGTACAGTTTCACACCAAGAGGAAGAATGATGATTTAATAGTCATCTGGAATTAGTAGGCAAAGTAGCTGCTGTTTCTTCTCTGCCCTTCACAGAAGATCAGGCATATCCTAATTTATTTTGCCCCACATGCAGTCTGCATTGAGATCTCCCGGTCTTCTGAAAAAACTTAGGTTTCACTAAGGAGGTTTTTCAGCTCTCCTGAAAAATTGCAGAAAAATACCTAATAAAACTAAAAGGAAAATAATAAAGAATTTTGGTTGGGGGAGCAGGGGGAGGGGTATCTCATGGCTATGGGATATCGCTCATGTGTTCTAACTGGATGAAACTGTTGGCAGTATCAATTTTCACAGCCTATTATAAGGAAAATTAGCAAAAAGCAGAATTTAAGAATTTATCTGGATTTTTGGAAGATGCAATACCTTATTTACTACTAAAAATTCCAAGACTCAAGAATTAGAAATACTGTTGTAAACTGAAAGTTAAGAACATCTAAAACTTATGTGCTTTCACCTGAGGTGTTCCTTCAGTTCCTCCCTGACATACCAAGTAGATTTTGAAATGCTCGTCACCGCATGAGATACTCAGGAAGAAACGTTTGTATAGGAAGAGCCATGGTCTTTTAATTACAGACTGTGTTTATACTAATATCACAGCCATCAGCAACTGCATCCATGCAGTGTCAGCAGTAATTAGCACTGAATATATAGGCCTCTACTCAGGAAGAATTGCTGAACGTATGATTTAAAAGCACTGGAAGTGCTCCTTCATTATCCCACACAACAGCATTTTTAGTGTAAACTCCAACTGCCTAAAAAAGGAGTAGCTGTTTAAGTACACATCCCAGCTTACTTTGGAGGGGTGCAAGACCTGAGTTAGTGGCAGATTGAAGATGAGAGATATTTGAACGGTATAATGCAGGACAAGTGGGTCCACAACTCGTTTGACATGAAAATTTCAGTCCCAGTCCCGTTGACTTTCATACAGTTATGGCCATGGTTATGCTTCTTAAAGAGACATAGCCCAGTGTTAAGGCAATTATAAAAGAGTGTTTGAATGGACTTATTTCTGACTTGCAGTGCAGCCTCATTTACCCTAATGGAGACTTAAATCCTCTATATTGCAATATATTACAAGTTTAATATCACAAGTTATATGACCAACTTAGTTACGCAGATTTAAAGAAGCTATTAGTCAAAAGTGTATTTTTTTCCCTTTCAGTACTAAAGATATCTCTGTAACATTTGTTTATTAGGTCATTGGAATTCAAATCTGAGCTTTTTCTTAAACCACAATCCTGCATCTTCTTAATAATATGCATAATAATATGCTTAATAATATCACCAAAACCACAAGGAGGGTAAATTCATTTTTATTTTATTTTTAAATAACTGAGCCTTTATCTATTCTGAAATGAATATCTGACTTCAGCTGGAGGTTTCTCTCCTTCCTTCAGTCATGGGGTTTTGGGTGCAGAAAACTTACTGGAAGATGGGTGAAAATTGTAAATAATTAAAAAAAATACCATGCATTCTAAAATCTCCTGTTCCTTGCTGAATTTGTTTTGGCATGCAGAGACACTAATGCACCTGTGGAGAGAATGTTCTCTATAATGGATGACATCTGGTTTGAAGACAAAAGTGGAATGTCAGTAAACGTGGTTAAGGGAATGACAGTGGTAGGAGCCAATCTTGCTTGCAACAGCAAAGAGGTCTCTGAACAATTGTTTGAAAACACATGCAGCTTCATCAGAAAACTCTGCATATATAGCTAAAATATCTACAACCTGCTTATAGACGATGCTTTAAAAAAAAATCAACAAAAAACCCCAAACAAAACAACCCCCCCCACACCCTTTGTTTTATTAGAAAGATCTGCCTTATGTTTCTGAGATATTTCAGAAGTAATCTTGCAAAAGACTTTCATTTCCAATAGAACAACATTACATATGTTCATACAGGCAAAATCCTGCTGCCTGTATTATTTCTTATCTAGACAAAATTAAAGATAAACTTGTTTGAGATTTCTGACAAGTTTTGAGATTATTTTTTCCATTCTTTTTTTAAGTTTAGCCACAGTAAGGTCAAAGATTGTTCAGCCTTATATAGCCCCCTTAATTTGTGTTAGATTACTGACTGCATATATGATTGAACACATGCATAGTCCAGTTAAAATCAGTTTGTTAATGGGGTTTGTAAGAGTCAAAGCTCTTTTAATAGTTTGACTCAAAATTAATATGCAGTGTCAGGTAAATGCTTAACTCTTATGAAAAATCTTGAATTCATTTGCTAGAAATTTCTTGGAAATCATCCCCTCTTTGTACAGAAATAAATACTGATGTTTTAAGATGGAACATTCTCTGTATGTGTGTACTTAATTGTGTGTAAATCAAAATATATTACAAATGACTGAGAAAACAAGGAAATAAAATTATCTCTGCTTTAAAAATTCAATAGAAAGAGAACAGCTCCTAATTTGCACTGCTTATATATTTGCAACTACTTATACTGTGCACCTTATTATTAGAAATAACTGCAAGAACATTTATTTCCATTAATTTTTATTGCAAATACCATGTGGTTTCTTTAGAAAGCAAGTAGTAAGTGTCTGCGATATTTTATTATATGTAATTGATAGTTCTTTCCTACTGTACTGTAAGGATACCTACCTTCAAGTGCTAGCAAAGGTTTCTTCATAATTAGACTTCATATTCTGGGTAAGACCTGGGTAGAGAAAGACCTGAAAAAATTAAGTGGGAGCTGGAGAAAACGAGTATAATTTTCTAGGTGTACAGTCAGGGTCTTGCAAACATTGACATAGAAATCAGCTCTAATGTTTATCACACCTGCCCTCCGACAGTAGCTGCACAGTAGCTGTCTGCCTAAATAGGGCATGGTTCCTGTTGTGCTCCTGATGTATGTGTTTGAAGTAGAGCAGATGAATCGCATTATAGCTGTATCTGTTGTTCAGAGAGTTATGGTGATGAGTAGCTGGGATTAATTTTTGACAGGTATATTACCTTCAGAAATTCTTCTAAAAATATAGTTGATGAAACAAAAGATGTCCCTATAACTCATCCACCAATGCAGTTGTGACTAGACAGTCTGAAAGGGCATAAGATAAGCCTGAAAGGCTGTTGCGTAGTGATCATTCCTCCTACTGTCTAATTCTTTCCTTAATATTCGGTTTACATTTCTGTTACTGTTCTCTGAAAGGAATGCTAATAAAGCCTCCAGACACTAGAATTTTTCTGAGTTATTTCTGTATGTGGAAGTCAATATGGTACAAACCAGGTGAGAGAGACTCTTGAATCAGGTCATGACAGATCTATAGTTCATCTGCAGCTGTCCCAGAAATTTCTACTTTCCCAGCTGTTTTTACCCATCCCTACACTGAAGACAGGCAACAAGGAGCCAGTGGAGGCCAAAGCAACTGTGGTCGAGGCAGCAAGAGCAAGATGGAACATCTGCTCACGCCTTCGCTGTCTGGTGGATCAATATGCTGCAGAGCTCCTCAGTAATGACTATGAGTTTTTGATGGCTGTGTTGTTAAAGCTATCTGTTTCTTCCACAGAAAGATCAAGAGATTCTCTTCTGTTTCCAAAAGCAGCAAATTCTCTGTGATCTTTTGGAAAACTTTTTTTTTTTAATAGGAATTGGGAAGTATTTCCAAGGTATATTCAGTCAAAGTCACTGTAATTATTGTTCCTACAGGTATGGCTATATAGATGTAGTAATACTAACATGATTTAGGAAAAGAAATGTACTTTAGGACTGATTGTGGTAATGAGAACAACATTATGTGAAGGTGGAAGTGGCCACGAGTTTCTTTCTGTGTTCTCTACAGCAGTGTCAATATATAATCTCTGCAAGCTAGTATATGAAATATTTAAAAACATAAAACCCAATATACCTGTGAAGCATTCACCATTCAGAAATCAGTTCAGAGTAGAAATAACGTTAAGTAAGCATCTATTTATTTTTTTCAGTGGAGATACATTTGTGAATATCATTATTACAAGACCAAAAAAATGTTTGGAAATTTCTTTACCTGTATCTGGAAAGTTCTCATTCATTCAAGCAGGCCAAGAGCCCTCAAATGTTTGAACTAGGAGAGACAAAGAGGTTGCGTGTGAGTGATGGCAAATTGAGTCATTTAACAGCATTCCTTAATTTTTCTGCTTCTAAAGTGAAAGTATGTAAAACATAACAAGCAGCTACCCAGGGCAGATTGCACCTGAAATTATTTATGTTATTCATAACCTTTTTAGTAACAGGCAGATTTCCAACACAGTAATTTACAGATGTTCTTCAATAAACCTAATCAATATATTAGATATTATATCTTATTTTGAATCATCCTTTTTACAAGCAGACAGTGAATAGGCTCGTTTGTTTATCTAATTTTCTTTGAGTTCCATGAATCTTAGAACCCAGATATATAAATATATGTCTTGAACTTTAAGGAAAAAAATATTTTAAGGATCAGAAACTTCCAGTTCTTTAACAACCAATATGTGATTTTAATGGTCAACTTTCAGAGTATTAATGAGGCTCCTAATATCAGTCAGGAAATTAGATATTAATAATGGACCTGAATCTAACCCAGTGAAATACTCCAGAGCTTTGGAAGTATTCATATTCTGACCTCAATAGGAGAGAAACAACATATGTCACTGTGCAGTCCAGCTAAGTCACTGATGTACAGGGCAGCCTGCACACGGCAGCCTAATCTTTCAAGTATTCCACAAAGTAAACTGTTGCCACACCTGAGTCCCTCTGACAAGGCAAGGCAGCTAATTTTCCAGATGTTTTCAGACCACCATGTCTCACTGTCTTAAGAAAAAGAAGTGGGAAGAACTGTTTCTGTGCTAAACATATTCTACAGAACAACCTAAACTGAGAGGGTAACTGAAACAGTACCGTATATACTGTTGGTTTTGTATATGTTGTTAGGCATGGAAGATATTTAGAGACTAAAAAAAATTATGTTGTCCCGAAGGCCTTGTGAATGAGTTTCTGTATCAAACTACTTGAACTTCTGCATTGCCTTCCATCAAAGGCCAGACTCCATTCTCATTTTCATTATAGCATCTCATTTTTATTAGTTTACAAAGACTCCAGTGCATAAAACCCCCAAGAGAGTGACAGTAGGCTTGAATTAAGGAGTAGTTATAAAATATATTGGAAATAACTCTTTCCTCTGATTCAATACATTGCCTTTGTCTTTGGGTACAAAAATAGTTTTAAGAAAACTGTTTTCCTCCAGGCTATATTTTACTTTCACCGGTCTCTGAGCTGGTCAAATAAAGTAGCTTTCTTTCATATCTTAACAATTTACAGTAAAAGCACAGTTAATTTTTGTCATTTCTTATTGTTAATTTTTATCTGTTATTCTCCAGAATAAGACTCAGCCTTTGGGGAAAAACATGTTCATTTGAATAGTGCATGGGAGGATGGAGTGTGAAGGACTCCACCCAGATCTGAGTGTAATGCATAGTACTCTCCTGGGGCTTGTTGCTGAAGGTAAATATAGCATGACTAGAAGAGTTACCCAAATTAGTTGCACTTCCACAAAAGAAGTTGTGTTTCATACTCTCTGGTGAAAAAACATCCTGTCACAGAGCACTGATCACCCTTCCCATTCAAATTAATTCATAAGACATGATGATCTATTTACCTCTTTATGCTGTATTACATACAGTACCTCCATACCACTCTGATGTTAAGCGGATCAAGCCCTGCGGTAACCAGAATGATGTGAGTAATTCATTGAATTGTGAGCCTGAGTCCTCATGTGATACCTCTCACAAACATAACATTCAGTGATCTAGAGGTGGTGACCATTCCCTCTTTCTGTTGGGGTGCTGCTCAGAAGTCTCTCTTCCTATTGCTCTCCAAACGACATTTTCTGCTGATTTAATATGATGGGATATCTGATCAGGATTTGCGTGAGAATGCATGGAATGAAAATGCCAGGAAATTTAGAATACAAAAGCCACAAACAAGACTTGATTCTATTATTCATTCTTCAAGAATTTAGACAGACTGTTTTCTAATTTTTGCATCCCTAGTAGTCTTCCATGTTGGTACTTGGAGGAAATGATGTTTTAAGAATGTTATGTGTCAAACATGCACGGTGAAGTCAATAGATAAAATGTTTAGATTTTTAGCATGTTTGAGTTTAAGTGAATGTGTAGGTTCTCTCAGTTTGCCAGTGATGCAGTGTGGAGAAAAATCTATAAAGATCTGCTGCATGTGAAAGGCATATAGTTTTGCTGGTAGATCTTATGGCTGCTGGAGAAAGTCAAGTCTTCGAAATCCCAAATTCTGGGTGCTTGGTGGATGGGGTTTTGTTTGGGAGAGTTTGGGCTGTTTGTTTTTCTTTTCAGCACTTGCTGCCCTCTGACTTATAAAGAAAATAAGAAAGGCTTGAAGGAGAATCGAACCAGTATCATAGGTGATATGGTGGGCTTTGTTATGTGGAAATTACTTAGCATATTAATTTAAAGCTGCCAACTTATCTATCAGGCTTTTCTACCTGAGTGTCCAGATCCATAGTTCTTATGCCAATACTGTTTTTTAAACTTTGCAAGCTCTCCTAGTCCATTGATGTATTTGTAGAGAGTAACCAAGAATATTTTTTCTTTTCAGATCGTCCTAAGAATTCTACTCTCTTCAGGTTAATTAATCTTTCTTTATTAATAATTTTAATTAGAATCTTTCTGAGACATAGACATGCGTTCTTCCATGTTTCCTTGATATCTGAGACTGCATTTGTTTACTCATGTGTTGTAGCATATACTGGTGGCTTATAGTTATGAAGAAGTTATTTAAGAAATCAAGACTTTTCAGTTTACATATTTGCTGATGAGAAATGCTTTCATTAGGCTGACTAGGCCAGGATCACCAGTGAGAAGGACAGGGAGAAACATTGTCTGCCCTTTAAAATTCTCTTTATAAACAAAGTTCACATTCATGAAACACAAACACCTGACCTGACCACATGAGGAAGGGGCAAGAATAAGCATTTACTCCTTGTTTATGTAGCGCCTAGCATACCCTGTGCCCAAACCCTTAATAGTGTTTTGTGTGTATGGTAATTCAGATGAGAAATAACCACAAGTAATCTTATTTCTAAATTTTGGTGTAAGGAATATAAAATTGCCTGAAGACAGAATTAAGAGATATCTTAATGCTATGCAAACCTGATTGATAGGTTGCAAGTGTCTTTGGAGATGATCTCTAGCAACAACAAGGGGCATTTCCACTGCCTAACTTCAGTAATGATGTTTGGCTGGCCTGTACTGCTTATTGTGTCCTGCATGTAACTACTTTTTGGTAAAGGTGATCCTAGGGAGGTACATCTCCTCATTCAGATACTTCATTTAGGTGCCGAACTGTGGGAAGCCTGTTCGTATCTGCCCTCATGTCCTAAGTGACTGTTGATTTCAACTGATGTGTCACCGTGGGATGATATGTAATGCTGCCAAATGTATAAAAGTGAGTGAGCTGTGGACAAAGTACACAGAAAGTCTTTCCTTAATAGTTCTTAGTTTTTCAACTTTCTTTTGATAAAACTCAGCTACTAAATTAGTTTTTAAACCCAACAATCCTCTGTGGGAAAAGAGGATTCCTTTGTCTTATGCCTGATCCAGCAACAGTAAACTGTTCTCCCATCTACTGGGATTCTTCTGTACCACTTAGTATTACTTTGCTATATCAAAAACTAGATATTAAACAATAAACCTGTTATGGAGCAAGAAAAAAGATGGGTGACAATACTTAATGGAAGCTAATCACTGTATATTTTATAGGTATATATTTAGTCTTACTCATAACCCTGTTAGGTGCTAACATTTAGTCTAGCTAAAAAATGAAGTGTTGCAATAATACTAGGCTATTATATTGGGTGTGCTTATGCTAGGAAGTTACTAAAATTAACTGAGAACTACATGCCCACTTTCACATGAGCTACAAGCTCATTGCTTACTGTGGTGGTTACAGTTACTACAAGCATATATATTGTAAACTGCAGTCACAGTTTATGAACCCCTACCATGAGGACCAATGGTACAGTGTCCTTCATTGAAGGAACAGGAAAACTTTAAAATTGCTTTGAAAATTATAATATCTGAAAACGTCAGCTTCCACGTTTCTGTTTGTCTTTTGACTGATCATTAATTAACTTTAAACCTGCAAACATAAAACAGTAACTAAAAAGTAACATGTTGCACTTTTTCCCTAGTAAAATTACAATTGAAGACTGTTCACCTGGGAAAATCCAAATCCTCATCATAAACATAATGGTGTTTCAAAGGAAAACTAATGATATAATTTATGAATTTTAATTTCTGTTTCAAAGTCAGCAAGTGCTCTTTCTATAAATGTAAACCATCTGTTGGCACCTTCTAAAAGACTAGAATTCAGTTCATCCAAGTATGAATTATTTATTTACAATTTTTTTTCCTAAGTAAACTCTAGGTTCTCTTTTTTTTTCTGTCTTCTGTAATAAGTCATATTTCTATGTGATGTGAAGTTTCAAATCAATACGTTTGTAGCAGTAACTTAGATAGAATGTAGGATGTTTTGAATTACGATTACATCATAAAGATAGTGGAGAGTAGTTTCAAATTTTTCTGTGGAAGCATATTTTGTAACATTGGCTTCAAGTAGCATCAGTCTCAGGAAAAGAGTAAGGCAATGGCGGCGTTGCTATTGTAGGTCTATCACAATACCTTGGAGAAGTGTGTTACTTGTGTAAGTGTCTACTGGCTCAGTGAGAGCATGTGTCTGTGTATACCAGTTAGGTATTCATTACATATAGATTTGATCATTAATTTAACAGCTAGATTAAATCTGTAGGAATATATCTTCCAATATGCATTGATGTTGAAACTTTGGTGCAGAAATATGTTCATGACTCTCTGTTAGGAATCATAGCAGAGTGCAGCTCCAGATTCTAAAGAGCTGAGGCTGGTGCTTACTAGTTTTCATGACACTTTTCTCTCACGTTGTTTATTTATTTATTTTTTTATTTCCTGACAGCTGTTCTTGATGAGATATATTTGAAAACTTGGAAGAGGAAGCAGAAACAGGTGATCTGTCTTGTTGCACTTTGCTAATTAGAACAATTCCCTGTGACCTCCATCTGCATAGGTTCATTTTTGCCTGAATCAACAACATTTTCTCTATTTGATAGTTCATGTTCCTCTAAATACAGGACTTCACAGCTTCCTAACTAGGTCTACGTACTGTTTTGGTCTCTACAAAAAAATTGGGATCACAGGGTGGAAAACAACAGTGTAGTAGGGGCTTGCTCACTTGTAGGTTTTCCAGGAATTTCAGACCAGAGCCAGCCTTCTTGACTGCCTGTGCACAGCTCTTTGATATATAATCGACACCAGAGGTAGACCAAGTTCACACAAAAAAATGGAAAAAAAGACATTTTATGTGGGAGAATAGGTACTTTGATAGGTAAACCTATGATCATCCTCATTCAAATAAGAACATGAACTTATCTCACCAGTATTAGGACTCCTCTAAATGCACTGTGAGATCTCAGCACAAGTAAGATAAGAAAAGCTCAAGACTATCAGCAAGAAAGTAATAAGCATTTACTGCTTCTTTCCTACATCACTAGGAAATTTACTGCCGTTGTTAGTTAAAGCAATGAATTAATAGCACAGGGAAGTACTAGCAGAGTTAAAAACTTCTCTGCAGTATCTTATGAAATGGAATTATATTTAGGATTTTCAATGAAAAAGATTGTAATAATTTTAACTCTCTTACCATATTATAATAATGTTGAAATTATTTATGGTATTTATGCTACCTTTTCTTTAGATATAACATAGATTATGTTTATTTTGATATAATAAAAAAGATTTGCCAGTATCAAAATAAAATGTTTCAATGTAATGAAAGCAAAATATTCCATTTATTTAGAATGAATTCTGTTAAGAATTTTTAAAAAACTTTCAAAATTTTGAATTTTTATTCTAAAAGTGATGAAAACATTCTTTCTTGCACAATGGAAATTAGCTGACTACTACCATTTCAGTCTCTTCTCCATTTGGATTTGGACCCAACACAGGCTAAAATTGCATTTCTTGCATCTAAAAGCTATGTAGTTTCTTATCTTTGCTTGCATGCTTTGAGCTCACATTTTCGCAGCAGAGCAGTAGTCTAGATCAAAGTAAATGAGAGAATGACCCAAATCCTGTTCACTTAATTGGTGTGAGCAGTTTTACTTTTTCAGTACAGTTGTTCAGTGAGTAACGAGGACAAGCCAGCAAGCGCAGGAGTGAAATAGATTTTATTTAAGTAATTTTGGTTTTGCTTTGTTTTTCCATTCTGGTTCCCATTTCTCTGAAAGAGAAAAAAAGTCAATGGAGGAAGAGGATTGCAATTTGAATTTTAAGGAATATTTCCATGTCATCTATATAGCAACCACTGAAACAAAGTTCAGCACAGCATGCAGCACAGTTGCATGAGTTCAATACAATTCATTATTTAGATGAGAACAGAGCTGCTCTGCCTCAACTGGATTCAAATGCTCTCTCGCACGATAGCAACAGTGATTAGTGCACCCAGGATCCTACATATTTGTAAAGATAACACATATTTCTGCCTTCACCTTTCTGCTTGCCCAGATACGTTGCTGCAGAGGGCTGAGAGCCAGCAAAGGCAAAGCTCCACTGTTTCCTTTTTGGGGGAACTTAGGAGTGTGTTTTCTCGTGAAAGCTCTGTATACTGTAGCATCTGCTATTATTCTAATCAAGTTTCTATATCACTGTTTGAATTCAGAGACAGCTTCCTTGTGGTATAGATGTTTAACTTAAACATTTATCATTACCCTATAGCAACTGTACGAGTCCAACATCTCTCAGTCTAGTTGGCTCAGGGGCTTGTTTTGTAACACTCTCAGAGCTGCAAGCTCTCAAGACATTTGGTGTTTTTCTTCAGTCCCCAGATCATGGAATCATGTGATGCAGTAAGAATTTCTTTCATTTTATTAAAAATAAAAGAAAACCAAAACAAGAAAAAAAAAGCCTTGAAACTTAAAAGAACATTTTTAGCCTCTGTGAGCACAAAGGAACGCATGGAAATATTTCTTTCATGAGCACCTAAACCTGAATAAAAGGACTCTTCTTCCAAGATGTATGCTTGTGTTTTTAAGAAAGTCTCGTTCTGAGGGGGCAGATGGATGATTTCTTGAACAAGCAAGGGTGCCTGCTTTACAATCGAGACACATTAGGTGTTCCTGGGACAGAGTCATAAGTCTTTTTCTTTTTCTTCTGTTTATTGAAGGGCTTTCATGTCTTTGCATATGAGGTCTCCTTAAAATTTACTGTCACTGACATTTCTATTGAATTTAAAAGGTCTAACTTCATATTCAAACATTATTATTATTGATTTGGGAAGTCATAAGAGGGGTAGTTATATTTTAGATATTAGCAATCTTGTGAGGTCACCAGTTACATTTTATGGAGAATAGTTTTCCCCTGTTCTGTAAGTGATGTAAGTTATGAATAGTCGTAAGTTATTTCTTAAAGGTTTATTTAACATTTTAAGAGTTTGATAGGTCTGGGATTCTAGTGAAAGCCTGACCTAGAATGCCTAGGATGATAGATCTCTGCCTTGTTTGATATAACAATCCATGCCTAAGCAGAAAACCTGACTGCTGTGGAAATTACCATTCATTCTGAAATTACCATTCATTCTGAAAGGATAATATCCAACTCTGCAAATGCAGCCAGATGATGAACATACTTCTAACACAGTGGGTCTGGAGATCACTGCTAGGGCAGTGTAAGGACTGTTTCTTACAAGTATTTTGCCTTAGATGATTTGGCCTAATGTCCAAATCTGGATTGCTCAGTAATTTACAAAAACATCATTTTGTAGAAGATTGCGTCAAAATTGGTATCCACCAGAGACTATTAATAGTGAATGAAATTTTTTTCAGTTTGCAGGCAGAACATTGACTGAGTTAAATGAAATCTGTTAGTTTCTTGGATTCTCTGAACTGAAGAATGTAGATTTGCCTTGCACTTGGGCTTTCATGTCAATATGTGCAGAAATGTACAAATTACAACTGTTCAATAATCCACTGGAATTTATTATGTTTTTCTGTCTAGTTACATTACAGCTGCTGCTAGTAAAATACCCTGCTGCACAGTATTTTCTTTTTATTTCCTTTTCTTTTCCCTTACTTTTTGTAGTCCTCTTGAAGAAGGGCATTTGATACTGTCTTTCTTAGGAGCTTTAGAATTCTCAACCTTTGTAAGTTTTGTATGTGTGATGCCATGTGGTCTCAAACACTTAGTTTATTTTTCCTTTAACATTTTCTGAGACTAGAGAATTAGCTCAGGCTATAGGGTCTCCAATTCAATAAATAAATATGTCCATATACAGCTCAAAATATTTTTTCTAAGAGCTTTTTAGCAAAGAAGTAGTGCAGGTTTTTTTGTATGGAAAGCACAAGAATCTTAGAAGAGAAACGGCTATATAATCAAACTATGTCACTGACTCATTGATTCCGTTCATCTTTTTCTGAATACCCATGCTGGTTGCTTGACTGAGATGGAAAGAATTCCCACAACAGACAAGTACGAATACTTGAAAAAAACTGTTACTTCCTTACCTGAAGCAAGTTATAGTTGCTTTATGTTTTGGGACATGAAGTCTCTATTCCCCACAAACTGTAAAAATAGCTCAATTAGTATTTCCATTCACTTTATTTATTTAAATTTGGTTCAGAATCTCCCTTTACTTATTCACCCAGTAGTATATTCTGCTGTGGGTTCAATCATTTATTCCTACAGAAAGCTGGTGATTTTTTTTTTATTTTTTAATTTTTCTTCTGTTTAATTGTCCTTGAGTGTTTCCCTTTTCTGGCATTAGAAAATAGTATGAAGGCCTAGTTAGGAAGCTATGAAGTCCTGTATTTAGAGGGAAAGCTAATATCAGAACTTATGACAGAGAAAATAGGATGAAGCTATGCTAATGTTCACATGAAGAAGATTTTGTAGTAGAGGCTGAAGGATATCTTACGGGCTTATCTTCCATAAACTTCACTGAAATCACCTTTTCCCACGGAAAACTGTAAGCAAACAGAGATAGTCTCCTCAAGGTTGTGCTGAAAGAGTTTGTTGTCCTGTTTAGAGGAGTTTTGTTGCCTTTACAGAGCAAAGCCAGATAGCCTGTAAAGTGTTTCATATTCCTTGACATCAGAAATCTGTTATGATTCCTACATCTTGGATCTCTAGTGTTTCTCATTTGTCATACCTTTGAGCCTTAAACTTTCTAGACAGCAAGTTTTAATGTTACTCTTCTTTGGCACCAGCAATAGCTTTGCCTAAGTTGCAAAAGCTTGATGTTCAAACTGTATTTTGTTATATGTGTTCATACCCTTTCTTGGCTTGATTGCTTATTTAAATTTAAAAAACCCCAGCAAGCTGGAAACAAAAGCTGCAAAAAATATATGAAAAGAATGCAGTAGCTACTGCACCGTTACGTTGTAGCTGAATAGTAGATTAGTATGTAAACAGATACAAGCCAAAGATGAATGCAAAATGAATGAGAGGAAGCAAACAGAAAGTGGAGTTAGGAAAATAGGTTTTGGAAAATTTTAATTCTTTTCCTGAGAAAATACTATGCAATACTATGGCATGGCAGATCTGTATCTTCACTGTGATATAATGAGCATTTCAGAAGTACATACATTCTAAAAAAAAAAAACAGGAGAAAATCTACATATATATATTCATGTAACATTTTTTGCAGGGGTTCAAAGTGAGTTGTTGATCAGATATATAATTCTAGGTTACTACTAGACCTAACAAGGTTCTGCTTTGTGAGCTCAGATACAAATAGTTTTCTCAGAAAAATAAAAATATCTTAGAAGAATCATGTCTGTAGCAAAACTGAAAATCTTTATCTTGTGATTGTATCACTATAACATTATTTAACTCAGATTTAGTACCATCACCAAAACATGAAGAAAAAACAGAAGGAAGACATGGAAAGGCAGAGAAAGGGAAGATACTTACAAAGAAATTACACAGAAAGCAGTATTCCAGTATTGAAGAACTGAGGTGTGTGTTATTTCAATCATACCAGCTTTATTAATATTGACTCTAAACAAACTGATAAGGCTCATTTGCAGTGTTTTAAGTTAGATAGGAATCAGGAGAGATTAAGTTATTGAGCTTCATGTCATTTTGTGATTATTTCAGTCAGAGGGGTTGAAAGTCATACTAACCCCTAATACAAGAATAAGATGGAGTAAGAA
This sequence comes from Dromococcyx pavoninus, assembly GCA_033558185.1. Lineage (NCBI taxonomy): Eukaryota > Metazoa > Chordata > Aves > Cuculiformes > Neomorphidae > Dromococcyx > Dromococcyx pavoninus. The sequence continues at coordinate 654,874 of JAUMJL010000104.1, read as the reverse complement.
GAAATATCTTGCCTGAAGTAATTTCAATGTAAAGAAAGAAGTGCCTTGACTTGCACAAACTTTTATATATTTTCTTTCAGCTAAAGACTTCCAGACTGGCAAAGTTCATCTAAGTAGGCAATGAACATGATTCTGCAGAAATGTTCCCTCATCAAAATATATCCTATTTTGTACCTGTTATTCATAATCTTAGTCTTCTTTCCATAATCTCTGTAGAAGTCTCTGCTGTGTTAATCCTGGAATAGTTTGTAGCTTTTTCTGCGAATCACGAGTGATCTGCTTTTGTATCTGAGAATGTCTAGCTGCTGATGTAGTATAATAGTAGTATAATATTCAGGTAGGTTTTATAGTAAAATATGCTATTAAATAACTATATATCTCTTTTGCCCTTATTGCACATTTTTTTAAATGTTAAAAAATAACATGTTTTTTTGCATTTTGAAAGGCATCGTGCTCTGATGGTCATGTTGAGATTTTAACAATTAAAATCCCATTTTAATGATCTCTTGCTGTCGTCACTGGTCCCTCTGACAACTGCAGGGGTTGGATAAGCATAGCTGCTGTAGAGTTTTCACATACACACATTTCAGAAATGTACTGTATGCAGTTATTTGGGGGGCATAGCTAAAATTAATAGACTCAGCATATTTGTCACCTTAATAATTTTGACATAACGTTTTTGTAAAATTAGCACCAATGTAAATTTAATGGGACTGACACTATAAACGAAAATAAAACAGGCAGTCTAGAAATGTTTCTGTGCAATTTAGGCACATCTCTCATGTTTACTGTCATAAAATTTTATGGCTGCATAGAGCAGCCAAATTATCTACAGGAAGCTAAGCATTAATAAATACCTCTTTAAGTATGCAAGAATAGATTAAGTCTTTTCAGGAGAGGTGAAAGCAGCATTAGACAAAGGAATCTACATTCACACGTGTGCATATCCATCTCATACTGCTCCCAGTTTAACCGGTGGAGATTTTGCTGGTGTCCAAAGTAAGTGCTGAATCAAAACTACAATCTATATAACTCTCCAGTGATCCAGTTTTATGTTGTTATCGTCCTTCTTACTTGCAACAAGAGTTGATGGAGTATGGCTTTGTGTGCCTCCTAATTTAGACTGTTCATAGTAACGGATATCCATGCAGGATAGTGTAAGCCATACAGAGTTTTATATTGTTTTCAAACACCATTGTCTCATACCATTTTGACTCAATAAATAACTAAAAGTTATTTTCATGAAGCCTGGATCTATTCCTATGTCTCAGAGGAGTGATTCTAGGGTTATGCGAGTCTGCATGAACACAATATGTACTTTTGTAAACAGAAGTGCAAAGATATTACTACTGCTGCTGCTTAATGCAACGTTAGGATATATCAAAATATTTTTACTCTTCAGATAGGAGTACTGCTTTTCTGGAAAAACATGGGGAGTGGGTTCTGCAGTAACCAGGTTGGGATTTGCTGCTGGGTACCACTTGGTACCTCTTTGCAGTTCTCGATCTGGTTGCATTTCTGCATTTCTCCATTTGCATTGTCATGCTGGGCTACATTACCATATCACTTGCTACTTTTATGGCACAGCCCTCACAAATCTTCACAAATTTTCTCTAGGGCTTTGAATTACATTGTCTTTGGGATCACTTTGGGATCCATAGAAATTAATGGAATTTGCATCTCTGCGTAATTCCTATGTCATCACATACAGACCCAGACTAACGAAGCACAGGAAAATTCTGCCTTGTGCTGTCTTCAGTTTTGACAGTGCAACAGTGGATATTCACAGAACTAGAACAAACTAAGCGGTCTAATATATTTTCAGATACACTGATTTTTAGCATCTTGACTCTGCCCATGAATAGGATGACCTGAGGTGCCAATACCTTTCAGTAATTTTCTTAATCTTTCTTAATGGGACAGTACACGGGTATTGACTGTATATTTGTGAATATGCATCCTGCTTCCTATTTTAACATAAGCGTACTGCTAAGAGATATACCAATCAGAGGAGTTAGAAGGGAGCTCTAGGGCTTCAGCTACCTGGGAGCTCTTCCAACATGCCAGCATTTTGTTACAGAGGGTAGTCTAGTGTCTTTTTTCATTTCCTGACCAGCAGTTATGTGTTCTTTTTCAGACAGTGGCTTTCTTTTAGTTATTTTTCTCAAACACAAAAACCAGTCCTTTTAGATTACAAATAAAATGCAAACTTTGAATCAGAAATTACCCAGGTGTCTTATGCTTTCTCAGTATTTTCTAGTAGTTATACAGTATGACTTATGAAAATTGTGCAGCTCTTTTACAATGGCATAAAAATTCTGAAATATTGGGGCATGAAACAGAAAAGTAAGGTACTGTTGTAACATGAACTGTGCAGAGACAGACAAGGGATCCTCCATTCAGAATCTGCCTTCGTGATCTGACTTTCAAGAATTTTTCAATTGGAAAGATAAAAAGATGTACATTCTCAAGTTTTTCATATATTTCTCAAAATGTTCCCCCAGAGTGAGCAAAAGAGAGTGGCAGATTGGTCAGTTTGCAGTAGCTAAATAATTAAGTGTTTTCTGGACTCACAGTTTGGCAGTATGAATTAATGTTGTGTATTGGGGAAAGAGATTTGCACAAATTTAGGCTAACATGTATATCCAACCTCTGAAAAGAGCCTGGCTTCATCCTCTTTGCACCCTCCCTTCAGGTGTTAATAAGAACCCTGTGAGCCTTCTCTTCTCCGTTTAAGTAGTTCCTGCTCTGTCAGCCTTTCCTCATAGGAGAGATGCTCTAGTTCCTTAATCATCTTCATGGGCTTTCAATGGACTGTCTCCATGTTCATGTCTGTCTTGCACTGAGGAGCCAGCACTTCAGGTGTGGTCTCACTAGTGCTGAGTGGAGTGGAAGGATCACCTCTCTCCACCTAATGGCAATGTTTTGTTTAGTGCAGCCCAGCATGCTATTGACTTTCTTTGCCTTAAGGGTGCATTGCCTGATCCTGTTCAACCTGGTTTCCTCCAGGACCCCCAGGTTCTTTTCTGCCAAGTTACTTCCCAGCTGAGCGACCTGCACATGAACTGGTGCATGAGGTTGTTCCTATTGTATCTATTACAACAGCTAAGCTTCCGTCTTGTGTAGTTACCCATTTCCCACATTTAATCATATTCTTTCCCTTTAATGTGCGTAGTCTGTGCTTGGTTTATTTCAGTGATCTCATATTCCCATATGTTTCATTATCTTTATCTACTGCTCAAAAACACTTCTATAGAAATTTCAGAATTAATTCATTATTACATTGTGATAAAATATTGTATTAGTGGATACCTACAGTAAAGAAATATGTCCTTGCTGATTTAATTACCAAATTCAGTGCATAGTCCAGCTACCAGTATGTTTGAAAACTGAGTTTGACTGCCTGATACTACAACAAAGTACTATCAAAATCATCCGGATTATGGTAAACTGTGATCAAACACATTTCAGAATACTTATAACAATAATAATAATAACAACATTAAGGCCACAGTATGGAATGGTTTATCTGTAAAAAGGATGAATAGGCCTTTTGAGTCTGAAAAAGAGAAGGTTTAGGGATTATGATCGAAGCCTGTAGGATCGTTGGATTCTTACGTAGGAGGAATGGGAATTTTGCTTGTTCCTTCTCTCTCCTTGCATAGAAACAAGTAACTATCAGACAGAGTTGGCGGAAGTGAAGTGCTAACTTCAAAGAGTTTTGTTTGTTCAAAACAAATCAAAGGAAGTTTTTTTACACAGCAGTTAGCAAACTTATGGAACTCCATACCAAAGGAAGATCACACTTGAACCTGATGGAGTCAATCTTAATAAAGTAAGTTCAAGCCACGGTAGTGGACCAATTTCTTTTTAATACAACTAGAGCATCAAGTGAAATGACTAGAATGAGCACTGGTGAAGAGTTGAATCTCTTGTAATGCTGATAGGTGACAAATATTAGCATAAAAAATCAGAGCAGTGGGAATAGCCCCAAGTACAAGGTTACAAATACAGGTTAGCTGGCTGAAGAAATTTGTAGTGCAGTTTAGTAAGATATTTGTCTTAAAGTTGTACCACATGGAAGGGGTAGGGCAGCTACAGGACATAACTTGTCCTCAATGCTGACAGTAATTTCTAGAGTCAAGAGATAACAAGCTGCAGCTTCCTCAGTGTCAGGAGCTATTTAGCTCCTGCACATCCAGTCTTTACAGCCTATTCTTTGGATAACACCAATTTCCACAACAGCTTCAGTACATTTGGAAAGTACACATTTTTACCTCTCAGGAACTGGAAAAGGCCAGAAAAGTCAAGGCACTTCTATTGTAGTTTGGAAATACCAATGCAGTTCTAAGATTCAGACCAGCAGAGCCTACCTTAACTCTCATGGTGTGTCTAACAAGGGGACTTTGCATAGATATAGACCCATATACAGCTTCAGTACATAGGCTAGCCTAAAAATGATACCTAGGAAGTGGAGAGATATAAATAGCCTAGTATTGTATTTATAAAATAAAACTAGCAGTTTGAAAGTGGCATAAGTGCATTTTCTGAAGACTTTTTCTAAGGTGGTAACTAATCTCAGTAATTGAGCACCATATCCCAAAGGGTTAGTAGCCATAAACTGCTCTAATGTGATAGGGTCAACATCCCTGGCTACGTTTGTGGGTGTAAATTAAATGGGGAAAAGCCTTAAGCCCTGGCACATGCTCATTAGCAAGAATACTCCCCGGTGGAAACTAACTTTCCTAGATAATGTCTGGGCACAGGCCAGGGACTGTTCCCAATAGGCAGTACTGACAAAGCTATACTGTTATCTGGGACGAGAGAGTTTAACTGTATGGAAGGAAGCCATTCTGTGCCAGTTAGCCTCAGGGTCAGAAAACCTGACCTTATTTAGTTTAATATCACAGACAGAATACTTTGCCTGGAAGGCAAGATAAGGGTAAGACAAAACGCAGATGGAGAACCCAGGCAGTTATTTTGTGGGTGTAGGAAGCATCATACCAGGCATTCTCAACAGCAGTGTTGAGATCTGCTTGTGCAGGTAATATTTATTATCAGATGATCCATTAATGCACAGATCCAGTCTTAATGATCATCTAAGCACGAGCTCAGATCCTAAAGGGCGTTTCTTTAAAAGATCCCTGCACAGTTTGGAAAGCCTGAGAGCAAACACAAAAATGGCTTCCATCTCCTTAAAGCAGAAGGGGATCATCTGTTCTGCATGTACATGGAACACAGAACGAGTAATGGGCCTAAATTCTGTCAAGAGACTAGAAAAACTTCGTAACAGTATGTAAACTTTGTAATGAGAATGAAAAACTGGAATAAGCTGCCTAGGGAGGCAGAGAAGTTTTTATGACAGCAAGGCTGTGAGAGTGGCTGAGTGCTCCTGCAAGTCTCTGCTTTTTTTTGTCTGTGAGTCTACAAACATCTGTGTTGGTCATTTTTACAATTTAATGTAAAAATTTTGGTTACAAGGGGAGCATCTGATTCCTCCTGGTGTTGTTACTGAAAAAAATGCGTCTTAAAACAGTGCAACACCCACTACCCAAGGTAACTGGTACATTTCTGTAGCCCGAAAGGCCTCCAATCAGTATGTCAGTAGCTGTGCAAGTACAAACCTAATTTTACACCAAGGTTGTAAACTGTGCTGCTATATTGCAGGTATATTAACATATATTTCTTTAACATATTTTAACATATATTTCTTTAATGGAGATAAGGTCTGTTCAATTCTTCTGCTTTACTTCCTTCAAACTGAAGCCCTACATGAGAAAGGAGTAGCTAATATCAAGTCAATGTACTGAACAAAGAAGGCAGGCAAAACAAACACTCGTATTGTTGGTTTCCTAAGTTTACACATCTCCTGCTTTGATTTGATTCCACCCACCCCCCATTGCTGATCACTAATGTATTTTGTGGTTTTCAAGAGTTACCTACTCTTTCCTTAATGAAGACACAGTTCTCATTCAGAGGGCAGGGCCTCTTAGGGTAGGCATTAACTATCATAAGCTCAGTGTGTTGCTACAAAGTTATTCATGTTACTGATAACAGACCAAAAGCAGTTTCCAGGATGTTTATATTGGATTTAGTGTCTTACCATATTAGAGATTTCAGATTTTACTAAAGCAATAATGAGATTAAAAATTCACCATCATAACAGGCAGGTCCCTATGACTTCTACAGCAATCTATGGTATTAAAGTGATAACAGCTACATTTTATGAATTAATTCAGAGCATGCAGTGGTGGACAGTGACTGGCTGTGCCAGAGACATAGAATAACAACTTAGTCTTTGTCCTTCAATGTTGTTAGCCTCCTGCTTTACTTCCTTTAAATTGAGGAAATAATCAATAAAACCAGCTGCAGCTGTTTCTGTCCCTTTGTCTGCCAACCAATCAGTTTCAATTGCAAAATCAAAATCACAAAGAAGCCTGTGGTCATGGAATTAGTGAAGTTCAGAGACTTATGACATAATACAGTCTCTAGGTTTTTAAAGCTAGAAATTCTGCAATGAGAGCTAGGTAAGTCCTTATACCTCTCCGCTTCTCCCTTCGTGCAAATGAATGTATATCCACATATGTGTGCACATGCCCATATTTACATGTTTTTGCTCTATTGAGCTAATGTACATAAAATTTGATAGTTTGTTTGGGTGGGGTTTTTTTTTATTCTTTCGATGGGTTTTTTGGTTTATTTTTTATAACTTTGAAAGAAAGTCCACAGGTGTTGATGTATACAGGGGAAATATTTGGATATTGGATTTTCAAATATTGACTTCCAGATATAGATTTCCAAAGCAGAGTTGCATGACAGGATATGTATGCTGGACTATTATAGAACTAAGTTGCTGTAACTTAGACCATATATGAATACAGATACTTACCTACCTGCTAGTCTGACACAAATAATTCTGAGGATTTTGAAATGCCAGTTCTTTGTCTTAATAATGCTTACCTGGGACCACTTACATTCTTTTGAGACATTCAATTTCATTTTTGAGACTTTTTTTTTAATGTTATGCTGCACATCTAGAAATTGAAATGCTATGTTGTTAAGGATAGTCATTTAAAGGACTACTTATTGGTTATAATACTTAAGGTTAATACAGAAAAAGGTTTTATGGAGGTTCCCAGAAGTTACAGTAAAGGCAATGATCCCCTAACTGTTAAAGTATGGTTAAGATCAGCAGACTGAAGGAGAGGCTTATCTCTCTTCATTAAAGTAGTTTCATGAGAGGGAATATGCTTGGTCTTTAATTGGGATAGTATTTTAAAACAAAGCAGCAATAGCATTCCCAAATCCAAGAAATCTTAATTCCTTGCTTCGTTGTTCCTCTGCCAGACCTTGCAGAACAACTTCCATGGTCATTTATGCCAGTCTTTTCGGACATAGACAACATAAATTTATGCTATAATATCTGGTCTGAATGCACTTCCTATCTCCTACCAGTGCTTTGTAACAGTACTTGTGAAACTTGTATCGATATCAGGTGGGAAACTATGAATCCTTTCCCTGTCTGTGCAAAGTGAAACCACATGAATGTTGATATTTTCTGGGTTTGTTTGTTTTGGTTTGGTATTTTGTGAGTAAATATATTTACTCATAAATAAAAAAGCAGATAAATTGGCAATGTTCAGCTCTTTCTGAAACTGATCTTCAGTGATCTGAATAAGAAAATCCAGTGATTTTTTTTTTTCAGGTAGAACTAGCAGGATTCTCTACTGCTATTGCAAATGACTGTTGCAGTACATTCCTAAACTGTGAGTGTATCTTTGACTGATATGGCTCATAATGATTTTTAATGGTTAGTTCTTTGCTAAAAATCTTTGCTCATCCTTGTGGCATTGTCTCAGTGTCAAGTAAGAAGCAATCTAAAATTAGGAATTGTTAAAAATAAATAAAAAAGAATATGTGAAGTTTTATTATTAATTCACAGTGATTTGATTAATCTGGATTCAAATATTGAAGATGGAAATCATCTATATAAAGGCCAAATAGTTATGAATGTTGGTGGCATGTGAAAAATGGGGTAGAAAATTGCAAATAAACTGTTACGAAAATACATTTTTTTTTTGTTAAAATTGTGTTCAATTACAATTAGTAGATCTTGTGGAAAACATCATTTTCTTTGAAGAGGAGGGGGGAGTAAAAGTATCATTGCAAATTAATAATTATCAAATATTGAAAATTTCCTAGGAATTGTAATACTATACTGTAAAAACTAGGGAATTGAGGGAAATGATTACAAAGATCATGTTCCAATAAATTTGAAGACGAAATATTAATGTTTTCAGAAAATTGTTAACTACCAAAAAATACTGTTGTGTAGAAAATTGATAAATACAAGCAGGTGGAATCTTGTGCAACAGAAAAACTACTTGATCCAGAAATTTGGGCATTACTGTCACTTGTATAGTTACCAGTGTCTACGCCCTTTAGCCTTTTCTGTATTATTCCTTCAGAGACATCATTATATTATCTTATGAATGTATTGTAGATGGTATTTAATATAGCATACAATAATATTATTGGTACTTTATTCCTACTGATTCTACAGATTTGGGTCTGTTGTACAGTGCTGTACTCTGTGTGGCGGCAGTGTTGGAGAGCATCAAAGAATGCTCTCGTCATTATCAATGTATTCTTCTATCCCTGTATCTTCTTTTGTTGCAGCATCCACTAAGAAGCAGGTTTTTTTCCCGTTTCTAAAGACATAATCTACTCTGTCTGTCTGGAAATGTGTCTTTTACCATGAATATGACCTTTGGTTATGTTACAGACCTTTAACAATTTATCACACTTAAAGAAATCTTTGGCTGAGGTTGAGGATTTATGTTTTCAAGTGGTAAAGATAACATCATGCCATATTTCACTCTCCTAGCCAGGTTTATTATTTTAGATTTTTTTGTAATTTTTTTTAAGGTATACGCATATGATCTGTGCAGAAATTTCAAAAGTGATGCAATAAAATACAATTTTCAACTCTTTTTTTGGGTACCATAGAAACTAATAAAGTTTACAGGTGCTGTGGAGCAAATCTGGAGTTTCTGACTAAAACCACACATGACCAAACTGAAGTGTGGTTAGCCAAGCTAGCAAAGAGATGGCCGAGTTAAATCTGGGCAAGATTTGTCTTTCATTCCATACAAATTCTATAGTTAATGTAGCCAAGATTCTGGGAACTTGAGGTCCTTTAATCTCCCATGAAATTTGCTAATTGTCCCCTTGTAAGTTTGATATTCACCAGGGGAGCAGAGGTGGAGGGAAGCACTCGCATGTATATACACAATCTAATTCTGCAATTGCAAATGAGAACTCACTTAAGCAAATAGGAAGGGAGATCTGGCATGTTGATTATTTTAATTTCCTGGATCAGTAAAGAGATCAGAGCTTATTTATCTGTTTTCTCAAATGCTTTTCAGAGGTCTGTATACTGTAGTTTGGAACATGTTACCATATGTTTCATGGATTTTATTTTTGTTTGGGTTTTTGATGGGCATTCTATGTATAGATTTGCACATGCATTTTCTTCTGAACACATGATGCAGATCCATTTGGGGGATAGAAAAATTTGATACGGTATGTAAGAGAGTAGTATAATATATACTAAGGTAGAACTTCTTTAGTTGTTATTGGGTCCAAAGCATAGCATTAGCAAACAGCTCATAATGTACAGGGAATCTCCATAGACTAAGTCATTTTTATGTTACTACTTTGAAACTGGATAAAAACTGATTTAATGCCCACTACCAAAGGATACTCTTTTCCAGCGTGATCCTCCCTCAGATCAGTATCGTTTATTATTTTCATTCATATTTGCTGAAGAGATGAGTTTGTTTCCACAATAAGGTGCATTGTTCTTTCAGATCAGTGGAGTATTGTACTGTCAGTGTCTATTATACAATTATTCAGTGCTTTCTTCAGTCTACCAAGAGTTTATAATCCAGCTACAGAAATTCCCCAGGCCAAAACATGACATTCAGGAAATTTCAAGGGCAAACAGTGTATTTTAAATCTCATCCTAGTGTACTGTTTGTAGAAGTATAAGCACATATCAAGCTTTAATAGTTTGGTTGTATTTAATTTAGCAACTCTTTCATTTTGAAGATACGATTTGACTTTCAAGAATAATTCTTGGACATGGGGCATTCAAATTAATTAATATGTAGCATAAAACTTCACTGTGCCTCATGGCATTTGGTAAGATCTGCAGGAGAAAGTAATCCAGTCAATTCTATGAAATACATTTTAATATCAAAAAAACTAGTATTAATAGATAGATGGGATCCCATGAATCTGAATACAACTTAACCTGTGACTGAGGTGCCTAAAACCTAACCTAAACCGCAACAAAAATGCAGTACCTTTAATTTCTTCCAATTTGTCTAGACCCTCCAGGCACTGGAGTGCATTAGGCACTGATCAGTTGCCTGAAACTACCTGCTTGGTTGGCTACTGATATGCCTGAGATTTCTAATATTAATCTGGGGAGACAGACGTGTATTTCCTGCCTCAAGCTCTTCTGTGATTCAGTTCCTGGTCAGCAGGATGGATAACTCTTTCTAGTCCTTCCCTTTTTCACTAAGAGCTTCTACCGAGGGTGCTCATTCAGGATAGGAGACGTCAGAGTTCTGTGCTCTCAGCTTGCATATAGCAGAATCCATGTTTCCTGCTTTCAGGAATGCATTTTCATGTTTTCCTCCTAATCCTATGACAATTATCTTTCTGCTTACACATTGATAGTCCTCCAACATTCTGTGGAAACTGATAGGCGCTCTTCTGTGTAGTTTAAACTATGAAGCTGTCACCTAATACCAGAAGCTAATCAGAAGGTACTGCTGCTGTGAATATAATTCTCTTTCCTTGATCCACCAGTGCTCACTTCATATTGTGGCTGGAAGGGTCAGATCCTAAGTGGAAAGATTGTTTGACACTTGCTACTGTCCAATGCAGCCAATGAAGAGAGAGACCAAGCTAACTTGGGTATCTTCTTGAGAATTAATTGAGGTAGATCTCCCTCTGCTGATGAGACAGGGATCTTAGGTGTGTGTTTGTAGAAAGGTTGGATATGCTCATTTCCTCAGCTCCAGTGCCCCTTGAATAAGGTGCTAGAATTTAGATGCAATGGATCACAATCTGTGGTAATAGTGAATAAACCAATTAAGTTTAAAAAGAATGAAAATATACTGCATTTTAAAAGAAGATATTGTGACATTAAAAGAATCAGTGTGCCAGGATCCAGTAAGTAATGTTAGTAAGAGATGACAGGACATGGAAGATGGCATAGAATGAATGATACAATAATAAAGGCACAGCAGATGGCAGTTCTGGTACTAGGAGTACCGGCATGGTCTCTGTAAGCTGAGAGAATGAAGGGATTAACATGAAATAAGAAAAGGAAAAGAACAGTAAGTGTATATATTATGAATTTTGTTAACAGAAAAAAACAGGCCAGAAAACACTGGTGCTTTCCAGGGGAAGCAAAAGACAGTGATATAAGAAATCTGACGTAAATAATAGACTGTAGGAAAGTTAATGCATGATATACCATAGGAAATGGTCATTGTTATTAAGGGTTTGGGCTGGGAGAAGTTGGTTGGTCATTCTGAATCTTACAGTTGCATATTTGGTACTTAAGAAACTATTGGTATTATTTCCCTTGAGAGTAATTTGTGGGCATGGAAGGAGAAGGGAAGGAGGTAGTCAGTGCTCCAAATTCCCACATTTTTTTGGCAAGTGTGGCTGTACCTGCTAAACAGGAACAGTCAGTTTTCTCTGTTAGGTGGTGTATCTATGCATCTGTATCCATTTAGCATGTTTTGGTGCTAACCTAGAAGAAGCAGAGAACTTGCAGGTTTTTGGAAATGTTCATCAAGATTTGTTTTGTGGGTTTTGCAGGGACATTTTTCTCCTCCTTCCTTGCCCTGTGTTCAGGTTTGTTTATTTTTTCAGTATGAAAACATAGAGGTACAGTGAGTTCATGTTTAATGAGGATCATTTGATCATTTGAAATGAGTGATAAGGAAGAAAAAGAATACCTAGGAAAACTAAATATATACATAAATCAGCGGGGCCAGATGATGTTCAGTCAAGGGTTCTTAAAGAACTGTCAGAATAAATTGTGGATCCACTCACCGTAATTCTGACAAGTCATTAAGAACAGGTGAGGTACCAGGGGTCTGAAGAAGAGCAAATGGTTTGCCAATTAGTTGTAAACTGGCAGATTGGACCACCTGGTCCAGCTGTATCTGAAATGTATTTCCCTTAAAGCTTTCCTACCAGATCTTTATTCCTAGGCTACTGGGTTCACAGTTTGTAACAAAGAGAAGTAACTGAGGATTTTTATGTAACTCAGAAAAGGAAAGAACACACAAACAAAAACAAGCCCCACAAGCCTGATTTGGTCTTTAAACCTGTTTTTACAGTTGCTTCTTGTAAAGCTCACTCTCTTCAGGTATTTTTCTTTTTCATTTTCAAAGGGGTTTTTTATACCGTTCTAACAGCCTCAGCTGTGCTTTCAGTACAGAATCAAGTTGGAAAAATTTAAAAATATAAGCAGCCAAAAGATACTAATAGGAACGGTTGGTTTGAGCTGTCGCCTAAGAGTAAAATGCTAAATAAAATGCTTTCAGTTTCTAAATAAGAGGGAAATAAGTATGAGAAGTATTATTATTACTGTTCATTTTCAAACATGGTATCTATTTTATTTCTGCAAGTAAGAATTAACACTCATAATTTCATGTCTTAAGTTGGAATGTCTTAAACCAAATGTGAATTTAGTTTGCAACAGTCACAATTTCTTTAAAACTGAGGAGGGTACGTAGGTAAAGAAATATGAGATATTTAATATTAAAATTTTATAGTTATGGTTATGCATCTGTCTAATAATTCTTAGTGTTTTTTTCAGTTTTTGAGACGGTTTTACATACTTTAAAATGAGATATTTAGTTTGGTATGGACAATTATTTTGTTGGGATGAAAATAAAATGTATGAAACCAAATATAATCTGTACCTTTATCAGCTCTTGTTGTATGGTATGAAAATAAAAATTAAATGTTGGTCCAACATGCTTCCATATCCATTCAGATATATGAATTTATTATATATATTTAAAATGACTAAATAAAGGTTTCTGGGTTTCTGTGAAAGCCGTGAAACATCATGCCTAACAGCTAACTGGACTTCAATTTTTATCATCTCCTATACAAGTGACTATATGGGGGAGTATATAAATATTAGTTTATATAAGTCCTAATGAAAGATGGAAATTTTTTTAAAAAATTACAAATGTTGTCATGTATATGATTTGTGTATGGCAAAGAGCCATAAAAAAGAAATGAGCCTGGATTTCTGAGCAGGTGATGTTTGTAGCAAGAGCAACGACAAGCTTAATTCTGCAACCAGTATTCACATTGAGTAACATCTGTTCATGTGAATAGTCCCTATTGAGCTGCAGGCACACTCACAAGCTGAGAGAAAAGCCATTCTACTGCATACAAGCGGCTTTATGATGGTCAGCCTAGAAAAAGATCGTTGGCATTGTCCAAATGAGCAGGGACTAGTCAGCTTGGAAAGATGTGAAGCCTGGGTGCCCAATTAATAACAGAATTTCAGGGTTTTTCTTTACGCTATGAATTTCTTTCATAACTGTCCTCATTCACTCATTCATGCCTATTAAAATCCCCATGGATGGAAAAAATAGTTGTGAACAATAAGCTGACATTTGTAAGAATGCTGAATGACTGAGCTGAACTGAGGAACATTTAACAAATCAACCAAGGAAAATACAAAGTAAGTCATCAGTCTGTACTGGGATGAAATTTCTGCTGAACAGAGGAGGGAGCACTGTGAAGTGACACTGCCTATTGCGTGTGTGTATGTTCTTTGTGACTAACCTCTCCTGGGAATCAGCAGTGCAATACAAAGAGTGTAGTTTACATCTTAATCTCAGATTAATAGTAATAATTATTATTTTTTAATTGTCTCCTCTTGCTTATTATTTATGTATATTCCGGTACCAGGAGCTTAATCAGGTAGCAGAGTTACAGTGAACAGAATACTGCACAAATAAAAAATGCAATCCATGCTCTGGAGAGCTCACAGTCTGCTCAGTGCCTCATTGATGACCACAGATGATCTGTGGTTTCACTTGTGGAACCAGAGCTATTGAAAATTTTGAGGGAATGTATATAAATGAAGGTTTCTCCATACCAATGAGATACAGAAGTATACAGACCTATAGCAACTCTAAACAGTTCTATTAATTCAATAGGTACAATTGGACTAGGGTTGTAAATGGAATATGGTGGTTTTCCTGACATTTCATAGCAGTTATATGGTTGAGGTGAATGGAATTCAAAACCCCTGACTTTTCTCCGTGTGTCTTTGTCACTCTGTTTTTAATACTTAAGCAAAAATAAAATTAAGGTGTTTAAATGATAATTTATTACATTAGTAATAAAACTCATTTGATATTATATCCATTTAGGAAGTTAAGATACCAAACACATGGTGGTTATTTTATTCGTACAGAACAGGCAGGATTTGGTGCAGATCCTAAATAAAGATCTATATATTCCATATTATCAGCAGTAGCCATGATTTTTATGATACAACCACAAAATATGGTTCTGTTTAGTGAAACAGGAAAACCAATAGGCAGTCTTTTTCTTAGCCTTTACAGCTGAAGCGTTTCAGCAAGAAAATCTGTATGTGATGGGGACTAAGGAAAAAAGTAGTTTGAGTTTGGTAAAGCTTTAATTAACCAACAGCTTTTTTCCAATTAAAAGATTATAAATGCAATTGAAAAAAGTGACAAGAAGTAGGATGAGATAAACGTAAAATTTATATAAAATGGTTTTTTGAATGTGCATGTGGAAAATTCCGTAAATTTACTTTATGAAGTGTTTTGTGTACACTGGCTGTAAAATGTAGGTTAAGGGAACAACCATAGGGCTGCAGAGTTAGGACTCAACACGTAGAAAGTGCCAATATTCAAACAGTCTAACCTTAATTCAGTCCTCTTGTGAAGACCACAGTTTTCTGGACTCTGTGTAGTGTTGCATGTTATATTTTCCATAGTAAGCGCCATGAACCTCAGTGTGTATGCTGTGTTTTGATGGTATAAAGAACTGTTTAAGCACTGGGAATTACCGTTGACAATGTCATATTCCAGGATATTGTGGAAGAAAACTTATAACGCAAAACAATATCTCAAAAGTTAGCAGTTAATTTGGTTTTCTCTTACTGTTCTCCTTTTATCTTCCTCTTTGGTTTTGTTTGATAGTTTTTCATGCTATAGCCAAAATAGCATTGATTAATTTTATTTTATTCTGAGTGTATACTTTTGCCTTTATTCACAAGATTTAGGGCTTGGTCCAGTTCTCATTATATCTGAATATGAGTTGAGTCAAACTTTTGTTGAACTTTCTCTATGCCTGCTATTGAGAGAGAATTTGATTTTATTTTCAAATATTAACTGTATAGGCATGTTTCTTCTCTTGCTCATTTATTATTTTGTGTATCATCTGTTGAATTTGACAATCTGTTTCTATTTAAGTTAAAATAAAATACCTGGAATGTTTGATTTGGTGTAGGGTTTGCAGCAGCTTGAGGTTTTGTTTCTGGCTTTTTACAAATTAAAAAATAAATAAAATACAAATAACACAAACCCCTGCATTTTAAGCTCGGATTGACTTGGCAGTTTCCTTTATATTAATTGTATACAAAACATTTTCTTGCAAGTAGTCTAAACAGTAATGTTTTTGCTTGCACTTTTTGAAGCCTTTTTAGCTGAACATTGCCAGAAATTACAAGAAGCTGATAACTGCCATACACTGTTACAGATGTTTCAGCTTCTGCAGTAAGGACTCAAATAAGATTTTCAAGAACATTGATATTTTTAGCATTTTGTAACTCTAGTGACCATTATCGAGTAAAGGACGTGAGAAATTAGATATTTTAAAAGTAGCAAATGGCAGCTTTTACAGTTATTAAATAAAGCTTTGATTCATGTGAGTTGATGGCACAATTACAGCATGTTCAACTCAACTCTTGAAATATGATTAACATAAGCTGATATAGTAGTTAAATATTTGGGTGATGCACAAGACATTTATTCTCATTGATTCCTGATATTATTGTCCTTTTCTGGAAATATCACAAGCTGTGTGATGCTTACCTATAAACCTGAATGAACTCCCTTTTTCTTTGATTTCTCCTGTTCATAGGAGGGGAGGATTAAAATTATGCTAAATTTTTCATAGGTAATATCAATAAATGAATATTTAATAACAGACAAAAACAGGCACACAGAAGAAACTGGTTCAACAGCTGTGAACAGGTTTTCATTTAATGCATGGCACATTTACCTAGGACTCTCGACTCAAAGAAATTAGATATGTAATAAATGAATGAAGAGAGGATTATGAGTGTTCATGCTTTATATGGAAGTCTTGTTTCCATATAAGCCATCAGTTGTGAGATCTTCTTTCACAACCCCTAAAGCATTGTTCCTTTTCATTTCAGTCAGTCAAAGCAGCTGGGTCTTTATAGCTGCAAAATGTTTGCTCATGACCAACTGCTGTTTTGTATACTGCTTTTCATCACTAGCAAATATTTTGTTTTTCACTATTACTCCATGCTTGTCAAAACTGGTCGAGAAAAAATGTTGTAACATGTATCCAATTAATCAATGACTTCTTTTTCTCTTCTGGCCTGATCCCTCCCATGATGTATTCTTAGGGAGGTGTGCACACTACAGAATATCCCCAGACTAGCTAGCAAATGGGACTGTGTGTACACAAAATTCCATCTCTAGGACTGCAGCAATAGGATGGAATCTTCAGAACTTAACAGCTTTGTGGTAATAGAATGAAAATAATTGACTGGCCAAAATTATTCTAAAGTGTTTTGAAGTGTGATTGAGATATCACATGACAAGGACACCTGATCCACTTTAGAAATGGCTCCTGAATAAGCACAGCCATTTGGCCTATTAAAAGATAACCCTGTCAACCATATGGTTTGTAATCTGTTGTCATAGGTTCATCAAGGCCCTTAAGTTGTGGTCTCTTCCTGCAGCGCAGAGATTGAGTCATCTGTGGTGCTATGCTTGTATGACAGTAGTAGCAATAGTAATAATGCATACAATAAATAGAAATGAAACATACGGACATATGCATGTCGTACTGTATGACTGTGGAAGTGCATCAGGCTCATGGCTGCCTAGTAGATGCAAGACTGCCTGGGAATCACAGGTCCTCTCGGCACACAGAAAGTCATAGCTCAGCAACAGAGGTCAGGAAAGGAATGAAGCAAGTTTTGCTAATCTATAATAATACTTATTTATGAAATATATTTTAAAGCAACCATCCAATTATTTCAGTTATGTAGAATTGCAACATGCTTTTGCCAGATGGTGTTTCATATCAGGTCAAAAAATAATGAAGGAATTTGGCGTTAGAACTGAAGTAACAAGAAAAGATGAGTAACTAGGATTGGAAATTTGTTATAGCATTTCTTTTTTCTGAAATGAAGCTTTTGTAATGTTTTCTGAGTCTCTTCCCTGTGGATTTATTTGTATTTATTGCATTTTTGTCACACCTTCTTAGAAGTTAGCAAAAATAATTTACAATGTGGTGAAAAAAACTCCCAATTCCCAGAGAATTGTAGACTTTAAATAATTTATCGTTTCCTTTTTTAGGTTAGTTATTATACATATTCAAGAGGTTTAATCAGTGTTTTGGAATGGAAGAAGGCAATTTGTTGTTGCCAAGAGAAAGAAAATTTTTCCACAAACATTTCTGAGGAAATTCCTTCAAAACTCAGTATGTCCAGTTCTGCTATTGACAACATTTTTTTCCTGTCTTAACTAGAAATGTACGTCTTGTTAAAAGTGCTGGACAAATAAAACATGGAGAGCTGTGGTGCAGACGCATTAACAGTGCACCAACAAATCTACTCATCCTAGAATACAAGCACTATATTTATATTCACATATTTCTTATTTCTTATTTTACTTTCTCTTCCTAATCCTTTCTTCGATTCAGCTTCAGCTTTTATTGAAGTCGTGTTAATAGTGACGAGGCGATTGACTGCCACCAGAATTACCATGTTCACTGGTAGTTTTAGATTTCTGAAATCTTTGCCTAATTAAGAAATAAAAGATTGGACCTGAGCCACTTAATAGAGAAGTAGGTCATGGTCTTAATGGACTCTGTAGGGATTTCACAAATTTCAAAGATTATTAGGATTGGAGTTCAATGGGTGCATTATAAGTGGTTTTGCATCTCCTAGCAATGATTTCAGCCAGCTATCTTGTTCTTTCAAGTATTTTAAGTCTTTTACCAAACTCATCAAAATTTCTATGAGTCAGGTATGTCACTAGAAATGAAAATTTTCATTTTATTTTAAAGGTTGATTTTTAAAAGTGACTTTACATGAAAATCTATAATTTCTTAGAAGAGTGGATTTCTCAGAGAAATGTGAAGTTTAGTTCAACTTTAGTATCTTGGAAAGGATAAGCTTTCTCTACAGGCATTTTAATCAGCTTTAAATAGATCGATGGTACAATTCTTGCTTTAATCTTTCTTTCCCAGGCAAAAATGCTGATTTTCCTTAACCATACATTTTAAAAATGCTAACATTTGACCTTATAGTTCTATGAAAAATAAACCCAAACAAATAATAGAAAAAAATGAGGTGAATGTGGAGGAATGTAAAGATTACAACCTGTCTTTTGCTATACTAGAATCTAAAGCCAGATGTATAATACAAATACTCTAATGGAACATGGAAGGAAGAGAAGCGATAATCTGATATGTACAGATGCTAGCTGTCAAAATTACTCAAGCTGTACTGAAATTTCCTTTGCACCTGGCACTGGAGGTGTTATCCATGCCAGTTCAGTCCCCCAACACAGATGTTCTTGTTGTACCACTTCTTATGTGTAACATTTAGGTTTCTGTTTAGCTCGGCATAGCATACGTAAATACTGTAATCCAAAGACCACTCATTTATTAGTGCACCTGCATCTTCTATTTTCTTTAATGCCCTTAGTATATTGCAGTCCTCTTGTGCTGCTGAGCTTAGTGCAATGTAGTGTTGTGGAAAAGAAAATTCAGCTACTATTACCATGCATGAATTACAAGGATGAAAAATATTTTTCAAAATCGATCACATATTATACAAGTAAGGATGAATTTTCAAATGCCTCAAATATGTAAATGCAAACCTATTTGCTGTACACAACCTTATTTATATTACTTTATAATTAGTATTCTGAAATCATGTACCATAAAGTAGTTGCCATAGAGATAGGCCTGAATAAACAGAGCACTTAACAGTCATGCTTGAAACATGCATGTAGTCCATTTGATAGCACTGAACATCCATTTTTAAGTGATTTATTAGGCAGAGATCAAAATTAAGGCCCTTGAAAAAGTTGTCTTATAGCCATTTGTTGAAAGTAACCTGGAAAGTGAAAATTCCCAAATATCCATGAACAATTTTCTGTCTTTCCAGGTTAATTTCCACCTGTAACCAAAAAGCAGCCCTCCCATTAGGAAAATGAAAACAAACCCATAATGATCCAAACTTCTATTAAATTTGAACTTTGCTCCTTCTGTTTTGGACTGGAGGCAGGGCTCATCAGCCTGAAAAGTGTCTTTTCTTTGTTTCAGTTGGCATGATGAAGAATATTAACCCTCTCTGCAAGCATTGCCAAACAGTCTATGGCACATATTGTGCAAATAGCATAGAGAATAGAATTAACATAACACTATAAACAATAAAATAGCGTGTCCCATCATTGCCCACCCACAATCCCATGTGTTAAATTAATCCCAGGAGCTTCTCAATTTCATATATGTCTGAACTGAAAAAGAGTAATCCTATATACATACTATTTTAGTTTTGGCCCTGATGTCTAAAAAAGGGATTTAAACAAAGATACATTATGAAAGTGAATTAGTGAAGCTGGAAAGTAAAGTACCTTTCCTTAAGTGTTGTTCTATTACAATGCCAGTAAGTAACCAGGAGACCAACCAGCCACTAAGAACTTGAATTCTCAGCAAGTTTATACAGACTATATCGATGCCATCACTGCTGTGATTTCTTTCCTGTTAATACCGATCCAAATAACAATCTTGGATATTTCTACCATGCTGAAGACTCATCCCACAGCTGCAGTAGAAATTTATAACCTTGAATACTTCAATGCAGGCATTCTAGACCACTAAAAGCGATCTATGATATATCTCAATTTTCAGAGTACCTTTCTGGGATTAGGCTCTTGGTTATTAACTAAAAATTGCTGTTGTTCAAACCAATGTGCATTCTGCTTATTGTAATCTCCAAACACCATGGAAGACTATCATAGTAAAGGTAACAAATGAAATTGGTTCTCATGAAGAGAAAGAGGAATGAAGGTCATCTTTGGGGAGCTTCTGAGCTCCTGGACCAAAATCACAAACACTTTAATCAAAAGGAGTTTTAGTACTCACGTAAACAAAATGAAGATGTCTTTCTGGCAGATAACTAGAAAGACTCTTTAGTAGATAAATATAGGGATAATGCCATTATTACTTTGCTACCTTGCAGAAAGGGAACATTTATTCCCTGTTAGTACTAGTCCTCTTAGAAATGTGCAAATCGAAGCTGGTTTTCATTGATCAGATTTCTACATTTCCATCAATATTACTGTATTTTTCTTTTCTAGGCTGTAGCATTTTTTATAGGCTAATCAAATATCCAATATTACTAGGAGCCATTTAAAGTGAATGCCAGAACAACTAAGAAGTAATTTGAGAATTAGATCTATTTTTGTTAGTTAAAATGATCTTGACTTGCTCATATTGTATTGCACCTGATGCTCAGTAATATGATAGTACCAATACAAATAGAAAAATATCCGGTTTGAAGTTCTTAAATATCTGTTAAAAGTGGTGAGCAGTCCAAGCACATTAAAATTCCATTTTCCCCCATACAAGTGTTTGCTGCAGATGACCCCCACTGATCTTAAATATATTTCTGTATCTGTAACTGAATAGAGGTTTTCCGTACAGCATGTTCTAATGGTACTCTGGCCTTTAGCCAACAAGGCACTGAATAAGGCTATTTTTAAAGTACAGAAACTGGGAACAGCTGCAGCAATCAAATTTGATAAAAACAGAGAGGAACTTTGCTTTTTTTTTTTTTTTTTATGGTTTGTCCAAGTTTAGACTCCTTTCATAGAACAGCTTTTGTTCTGTTGGATGAAGGGGGTTTAAGACTAACACAGTGAAATACTTTTGAACAAATAACTTATAAAAGAATACAGATTAAAATAATAGGGGGCTTTTTGTTGCAGCAGCATGTTCAATGCAATTGTACCTCAAACTATTAAAAGAATGAATCTATAAAAAAGAATACTTTTTGTCTGCCAAGCTTTACCATAAAAGACTTAACCATAATGATCTCTCAAACTGGAAGATGAAACCTCTTGTTTCAAATGCTGTACTTCTGAACATTGGTATTTGGGAGTAGTTTTTGGGTGGAAGTGATTTAATTTGAGTGCTCTGTAGCGTGTTGGTTTTTGTTATTATTTTTCTTCTTTTAATATTAATCAAACAACTTTCTATTAAGAACTCTCCTCTCCTTTACCCGGGTAAGCTGGGAATAAAAAAAGTTCACTTAAGGAATAGTTTTACAAAGGCCTTCTGTGCACATTAAATGTTTCATAAAATATTTAATTATAAGGACAGGTTCTTCTCTGTTTGCCCTCCTATTTTGGGGGGAAACTTGTCATTCAGTGATTAATGAGAGTCAGGAGATGATTATATACACAAAAAAATCCATTACGCAATAGTAAGCTGAGCTATATCTGTTAAATTATTCCATCTGATGGAGTTTCTATGCTAGACTGATGCAAGACACAATATACTGAGTGAAATCTGGGCCCCACTGAAGTCAGTAAGTTTTGCCACTGAATTTGGTAGAGACAGGGTTTTATTGATTGCATGCATTTTGAGTGTCAAAAGTAGCACCCTTGCATTCTTACCCCATTAAAACTATTTAGCGCGTCATCGATTCAGATGGCAGAGCAAAAATGCACTGATTGTTACAAATGCATAAATATGGATGGGTATGTATAGTATGTGTGTATTTCTACATAGATATAAAAATGTGTGCATTTTTGTGTTTATAAAATATCTGTTTAATTTATTATCGTCGTATCTGAGTATCTCACCAGAGTGAAAATTACAGCAGTGATTTATCATCCTTTTTCATGCTGAGAGGCAGGCTTAGCTTGTTTTGTTTTTTTTTTAAAACAGGAAGAAAATACAAGGGCAAGAGTTAAAGACTTCAGTGTCAATACTGGCATGAAATAGATGTATGGAGCCACCTGAGGTTTTTAGTGCTTATGAGCAAACTCAGCAATGCAAAATACTCAAAACTGCATCAAATACTATAGTTGTAAGAGTTAATAGGTATCCTCAAAGTCAATATTCAGAGGGACAACAGCCTTTTAAAAGTAGAGAGTTGAAATTCTGAGTTTGTTTATTTCCTGTCTATGTCAGGAACTTCTTGGCCTGGTCAGTTCTGCAAACTTGTGTGCTTAACTTTATGTGGTCAAAATAATAATATGACTCTTGTGGGTCTTCGCACAATATATCCAGCTGACTTTGAGAACAAACCTTTTGCAGGACCTAAACTTGTCTGTGTACAATATTCACTTTATAAAATATATATCATAATCTTATGTTTTCCCAATACTTCATCTGTTTTACTTGTCTATATAGTAAATTCTTGGAGACAAAAGCTGTCTTTTGTAATATATTGTGAATCAGTAACAGAACCATGACATTATCTGGACCTCCAGATAGAACTCAGATATAAACAATTATAAGTATTGAGGCATATGTTACTTCACATAGCTTTTCTAAAGCAAAGCATAACAAAAAACAGAATGTACAGATTGCTCTTGATTTACTGATTTCTTGTAACTGATTTCTTCTAGAAAAACCCATTCATTTGAAATCAGGAGAATACTGTGATGTTAAACACATTTTTAGCATTTTATAAAACAGCAGTCCCTATCCCTGCATACAGCCCTGCATAATGGGTAACTGTAGATGTAATGCATACCGTGTTCTAGGAAGATACTGAAGCATTAGTGTGGTGCAGAGCATTAAGCTCAAGAGCTTTTCAAGGATCCTCTGTCATCATACCAGTTTTCAAATTCTTATCCAGTATTTTAACTAGAACCAGAAAACTTCCAGTGTGATGATTACTAGAGTTTGATTACATCTAGTAAGCCATGCCTTCCCTTTGAAGACAAACTGCTGCCAGAGGCAGATTTACCACTGACCAACAGTGTTTTTATGCAAATGTACCTGAGTGAGTGCAGTAACCCCAAGTTATAATAGAGTCATTCAATCTCTTGCCAGGACAGCAATATTTATATATATTGCAAAGATAAATTGAATATCAAAACCAGTTCCATTACAGAGGGAAAGTTCTCTATGTAAATCAGTATTTCTAATCACACCCTGTTTCTTCCCACTCCCTACCCCATTTTGCTTTCATTGCTTTATCTTCATAGATGAATTCCAAATGTGTTTTTCTCTTGTGTGTTCACTTTGAATATTGCAGCATTCAGCTAATACCAAGCTAATGGATAACATAAACTCCTCACTACAAAACTTTAAAGTCTCCAAGTGCGTTTCTTCGTGCCTTGGGGAAGTGCTATAAAGGGCTTATATTAACATACAGTGTTTTGTCTGCCACTTGTGCAAGTTTCTGTTTGGACTTCTCTTTTTTTTCCTGCTGCCTGATGGGAAGAAATGGGGAGTCATCTCCCTAGTGACTTTATCTCCTCATCAGGAATGAGTGCAAGGGGTCAGATGCCCCTCTGCATGCTAGTCACTATCTGCTGACAGCAGTGCTCCTGTTCCCCTGGGGGAGAGCTGGCTTTGTTTACTGATGGGGCTAATGTGAGGAGACACGTGAAGTACTTTGGTTTGTGGAAGAGGGCAGGAGAGACATGGTGCTGTGAAAACATTCTCACACACTCTAATGGCTCATTCACATAGAAAACAAGTGAGAGCCTTCAGCTCTTTCACAGAGCTTGAAGTAGAACAAGTGAACTCAAGAACCCCAAGGCACCAGTTAAATACCACTTTCCAGGTGCGCTAATACGAGATGCTCTCCGTGATAGCTTACCTGTGAGACTTGAGCTCTCCTTCAGGCAGTTAAATGACCTGGCTAGATTGAAAAATTACTCAGTCTATGGTAGTTGCTGTTGTTCACTGTTAACTGCTAATTTCTTTTTGAAAATCCATCCTTCAGTTTCCTAAACCTAAACCTCCTAAAACCGGTTGTAGTATGTGAAGCATGCTTTGGAGAATTTTATCAGTACGGTCACCAATTGATTTTACTGTCTTTAGAATCAACCGTGTAGAGTGCAGAAGAAAGAGAGTATACCTAAAAGAGATATTTTTTCTTTATAGTTGGTAGAGACACACAGCGATGCACACACAAGCGTGTAACTTTAGAATACAATTTGAGGATTGAAGTGTCTTTCTACATTAGGTCTTAAACACCATGGGGATAGATGTCATATAAAAGTCCACATTATAAGCTGGTTTAAGTGATGAATGATCTTTAGTGAACAGGATTCATTATTCCGTTCTCTAATTTATAAGATTTATAAGAGGATAACACAAACAGCAATACTAGGTCAACCTGCAAGTTCGTGTATCTGACCTCTAAAACACTGTACTGCATGATTAAAAATAAAGCATAAGAGAGCAAACTTACAATGATTCTTCTGATAAGATACCCTGCCAAATATGTATTGTGATTTACAGAATTTCGAAGTCGAGTATGGCATCAAGGTATAACAAAGTATTAAGTAAAAAGAATTTCCTGCTTGTTCTAGAAGTGCTATGAAATTCTTTAGTTCTTGTGTTTTGAGAAATTCTTAGTGACAGTACTGTCTTCATCTACTCCATGACACTCTTTACTCTCTCATCTTTCCTCCATTCATCTCTTTACTGCTAAATGCACTGCAGCTACAACCTCCATACTGTGTGGATGGTCCAATCATGATACTTGGTGGTATTTGATCACTACTGAACACTGATTTGGTATTTTCATAAAAGTAGCCCCAGTAATTCTGTAATCTTAATTCGTGCATGACAGTATTAATTGTAGCCCAGCAAAATAAATATGCATGTATATGGACATACAATCAGAGATACACATGCCCAGTATTTATTTTGAAATTAAATATGTACGCATATAACAATCTACGTGTCTGTATTTAACTCTGCTATATGTAGTTAGCTATGTTTCTCCTCATGGGCATTGTTACAGGTATTGAATTTTCTCCCTTTCTATAGACCCATTACTCAGTAGTGTAAAATTCCTAAACTTCTTTTATAATTGGTTTTTGCCTTTTCTTCATTGAATCCTAAGTAACTCACTATCTACTTCTAATTCCAGATTATTTAGAGTTGTATGTTGAGCAGTACAGGGACCAGCACAGATCTTTGAGAAATCAGTGATAACCTTCCACCAGAATGAACAATTACTTCCCCTTTCCTGTCTTTTAATTTAATAGAAGACTTGATCTTTTTTAATAGAGCTTAGTCTCTTTCAGTCTTTGGTGCAGACCTTGTAAGAACAAATTTGATCCATTCATTGATGTCTTGACCCTTTATATTCAACCAATGTACCTATACCCATGTAAAGTCTTTGAAGAATGAGACTAAAATACACACACTCCCTTTTCCGCTCCTGCTCACTCTGACTTCTTGTCAAAGTCGATATAGCTCAAGGATTTGTTGAAATGGATATGACTACGCAAAAACACCAGGTCAAATATGTTAGCAAGGGCAGGAGCACCAGCTAACCCTAAGTCAATAACTGCATGTTACATTTGCTTTAGTTTACACTGTTTCTGAAGGAAGGTTACGTCTAATTTAAGCTTGATTCTAAAAATATTCATATTTGGCCTAAAATAAGCCCACTTTGGGAACGTGCCACTAAAAATGTGGAGCTTTTTAAAAGGCTTCACTTTTTTTTGCTATATAAAGTATTGTTCAATTCCATCTTCCAATGTTTAATATACCACTTTTTTCAGATATACGGTATAGATCAAAGGGCAGTATTTGGCCCTTAGTTACCTGCTGTTACTGGCTCTTATCTCACAGCTATTGAAAAATGGTGCATCAAATTTATATCACAGCAAATGTCACTATTCTGAATCTTGCATATGTTGCCTGAGCTGTCAGTAATAAAAATCTGTTCTTAATTATCCTCTCATTTAAAAACCAATAATTTCCTAATAACCCAGTGAATAACAATTTAATGTTTTCTTTGGTTGGAAACATTTTAGTGATTTAGTACATCTATTAAGTTCTATGTGCTTTTGTAATATAACAGCTTTTGCAAAAGATTAGGGCTTCCCAATTTAAATCTCTGTGGCTATCAAGAAAAGCAGAATTTGTTTAAATCTGAGTTTCACTTAAAAGTAACTTACAGAAAACATTTTAAGAGGAAAACATTCATCAGAAGGCTAGGCTAGGCATACAAAATTGGGTTCACATGTGTTACAGGGATGCAAATTATAAATTTGATATTGTATATTTTAATCTTTTGTCCATCTTTTTTCTTTTTTCCTTAACAGTAAGGAATATGGGGGGGGGGGGGTTTGCTTCATTTTTATTATATGGAACTGATTTCACTGTGGTGAGAAAATGAAAATAGTAAAGAATATCATAAGAAAGTATAAGAAGAAAAATTGAGGGCTTTGGGTAGTATCAGATTTTCTGGTTGGAAGCAGAATAATCCAGACCATAAATCCTATCTGCTTTTAATACTTCCCCCCATCACAGTACTTCTTTCAGTTAACTACCCTGATTCAAAGCCCAAAGAACTGAACAGAAAAGTCTCCCTTTGAAACTTTGGACTAGTCTCATAGATATAATAATCAGCATGAAATTCTACCTTCATTAAAGGTTGAAGGGTTTAAAATATACAAAGAGTAATGTGCAGTCCTTTATTTTTTCAGTGTGGTGGTAGACTCTTAACATTTTAGCTCATTGCTGTGCTTCACCAAATAGTGTATCTTTTGGAAACATGGATATTAACAACCATTTATAAAACACACATAATATACAGCAAAAAAAATGTTTCTCTTTTTTTGTCCATCTGGACTTGGCAACGTATATTTAAACAGGATCATATAAAACATTTCATATAAAATGCTCTAGTTGATTCTGGATGATATTTCATTACCTTGCTTGGTTACTTCTCAAACCAGACTGTTACATTAATGTTTAGGTTTCTGGTTGTATCTCTATTCATATCTGAAATTCTAGACAGAATTTTTCCTTACTATTTGAAGTCAAGCAACTTAATATTTATTTTGCCAGAGATATTTTTTTTTTTTAAGTTTAATGCCGAAAAGCTATGTAATCAAAAGCAGTGTGAAACAAAAATATATAACTAGGTGAAAACAAGTACTATAAAGTTTAGGAAAGCTAAATGAATAGTTGCCTAATATAAGGGTTTTATCTACCCAGTTTGCATTGGATCTGTTCACTAATAGAGACAAAGATCCAATGTAAAAAATAGTTTGTGGTGTCAATTAGAGACTATAATGATGTGTGCACACAAAGGCTAAATTAGAGTTGTGCGCGTCATCTGGAAAGAATTGTATTGAAGAGAATACAGTAGGGTCTGGAGCACAGGCTTTTCCTTTACCAGTTACGTACCTGTTGAAACAATGGCTCAGCATAAATTTCTGAGCTGCAAATGTCTCATTCTATGAGTGTCAGGTAACCTAAATGAAAAAGTCTCTTCTATTTAGAATTATAGATTCACAGAATCATTAAGGTTGGAAAAGACCTCTAAGATCATCAGGTCCAACCATCAGCCCAACACCACTATGCCTCCTAAACCATGTCCCAAAGTACCACATCTACATATCTTTTGAACACCTCCAGGGACGGTGACTCCACCACTTCCCTGGGTGGCCTGCTCCAATGACTTACCACTCTTTCAGTAAAGCAATTTTTCCTAATATCCAATCGAAATCTCCTCTGGTGCTGCTTGAGGCTGATCCCTCTCATCCTATCATTTGTTACCTGAGAGAAGAGACCAACATTCACCTTGCTGCAACTTCCTTTCAGGTAGTTGTAAAGAGCAGTAAGGTATCCCCTCAGCCTTCTCTTCTCCACACTAAACAGGCACAGTTCCCTCAGCCAGTCCTCATAAGACTTGTTCTCTGGACCCTTCACCAGCTTCATTACCCTTCTGTGGACCAGCTCCAGCACCTCAATGTCCTTCTTGTACTGAGGTCCCAAAACTGAACACAGAATTCAAGGTGCAGTCTCACCAGTGCTGAGTACAGGGGGACAAGTATTTCGCTAGTCTTGTTGGCCACACAGTTTGTGGCACAAGTCAGGATGCTGTTGGCGATCTTGGCCATGTATGCACACTACTGGCTCATGTTCAGCCAGCTGTTGACCAGCAACCTCATGTCTTTTTTCACCAGGCAGCTTTCCAGACACTCTTCCTCAAGCCTGCAGCATTGCATGGGGTTGTGACCAAAGTGCAGGACCTGGTACTTTGCCTTGTTAAACCTTATACAGTTTACCTGGGCCCATCGATCCAGCCTGTCCATATCCCTCTGTAGAGCCTCCCTACCCTCTAGCAGATCAACTCTCCCACTCAATTTGATGTTGTCTGCAAAATTACTGAGGGATTATGTATTATGTCTCCTATGTATATATTAAAATAAACCATGCAGATTATTATTGTATTTTTAGAATCATTTTGGTCAGGATATTTAGAATAGTGTGACAACAGACCTGGCTGTGTCCAGCCCTAAAGCAGCAATCACTTCTTAGGAATCACTGTTTTTGCCAGTTCTGTTGTGCACGTATTTTATTATAACCTGGTCTTCTGACAATTCTCATTACTCAGGATGACTACTGTTAAAATTCTTTCTCAACAAAATTTGGGGTTTTCTCAACTTTTGCAGATCTAAGTGACCAGCTTATGGAAGTGGTTGGTCTGGAAGGAGCCATGGAGATGGGACAGATATACACAGGTCTGAAAAGTGCTGGAAGACGGCTTGCCCAGTGCTCATCTGTTGTCATCAGGTATTGGCAGCTTTAATTTACACTGTGCTGTTGTACTGAAACATTGAAGTTGTATATATTATCAATTCAGTTTCTTTGGTAGTTTAATAGTCATAATTACTGTACTTATTTCTTGTGAAAGTATTATTTTTGTATATGGAATGTATCCCATCTATATTCTATGCCTATACATCTTTCTTTAAATGTGTCAAAAAAACTAAGAAAAGGGTGTTACATTCAGTATTCATATGTTGTATTCAACTGTCATTTCATCCTATGAAGAAATATTGTGAAGCAGTTGGAGCAGAAGAAGTAAGGCATGAACATCTTTGGTTTTAGTATTGTCATACATTCCAGGCAATTTTGAGCGAAAATTGTGTAACATTACTTTGACACATTTTAACCCATTTATAATACAGACCTCACCAGGGAGTAGTAGCATGTAATTAGTATTTGTAAAGCATTTTTCTGATCTGTAGAAGTCAAAGTGCTCTGGTTTTAATTTATTTGTTACTTACTGAACACTGACAAATCACTATTAATAAATGAGTTGGCATGTGTAAGCTGCTAATGGAGGAGCACAGTAATCGTTTACTATGCTAAAAGTGACCAGAACATTCACAACAGAGGAAACCTCATTTATGAGTAAAGGAGAAAATAATTGTTCTAACTTTCGGGTTATAAGGACTGAAAAAGAGCGAGATGGTCGGCTCTTCCTTAATGAAGAATTTTGCATCAAGAATTTTCCAAAATCTTACTAAAATTGTAACCTATACAATTATAAGCCCCAAGGGCCTAAAATGGGCATAAAACAGAATAACGGCTAGAAAAACTTTAAGAAAATAAGTAGGGTTTGCCAAAGCACCTAGCATATTTTTTAGCCTCTCCTCAAGGACTAGGTGATGTTGGCTTCAAAAGTGCTCTTTCATGTGGATGAAGAAAAGAAATAAGATCACATTCCAACCTTCTCTGGATACCAAAAGCTAAGTTTTATAATCCCACATCAGCAAGACCACAACTGCAAAAGATTCAGAACCCTTCCAAACCTATAAAGTGAGAGCTCATTGAACATTCTTACCTTCTTCTTGT
Organism: Dromococcyx pavoninus; assembly: GCA_033558185.1. NCBI lineage: Eukaryota > Metazoa > Chordata > Aves > Cuculiformes > Neomorphidae > Dromococcyx > Dromococcyx pavoninus. The sequence goes on along the minus strand of JAUMJL010000104.1, from coordinate 624,643 downwards.
TATGGCCATAGATGACATTGGATAATCCCATGAACTGTTAGTCATTTTCAAATAATATCCAATCCAGAATTTCTACTGACCAACACGAGTTGTCAGTTGATTCATTTTCCCATTATTAGATTTATCTACTCCATGTTATTTATAACACTCTTGTGTGAAAACTGCCATAGTGCGGAAATTTAGGGTTGAAAAAGGCAAAAAAAATATCTTTTTTTGAATTATTTTCTCATTTGTCTGTACTTTTCTTCATGTGGTATCCAAAAGTAGATAGAGAACACTGGCTGTAGCTTTCTGTTAAAATTGGTATCCCTTTGCTTACAGTTGCATTTATAATATGGTATGTTAAAACCTCTGAATATAGTTCAATTGTCATGTTAGGCAAGTGCTCTGTCTAACCCAGAGTTGGACACAAGCGTAAAAACATCTTTTATGGTTCCAATAAATGGTGATGATAGAGCTAAAATTTATTTCTTATTTCCTTTACAATAGTGAGTCTAAAATATAAAAAATAGAAGAGATTCCTTTGTCTTTTCAGTTAATAAGGTTTATTCCTGAACTTCTTGAATAATTCACTCTTTATTTCACATATTACAGACTATTCTCCTGTGAAAGTTGCATATTGCTAGCAAGGTGTGTGAATGTTTGCAATGTTTTTGCTTTGTGTGTTGAAAATCAAACTAAGCCTAGTAAGTGACTAGGTTATTTTTATAAGCCTATGGGGTCGTACTGGAGATTACATAGAAGCTTATGGGGTAAATCAGGATTATACGTGTGTGCTATCACATATTTTTCTCCTTAAATACATTTATCAATTTTGTCTTCTTACTTTACTTATACTATGAAATATATCACTTTAGGACCAGCAAGTCTCTGCCTATGCAGATAGATGGGGAACCTTGGATGCAAACCCCTTGCATGGTAAGGATGCTGGTAATGCTTGGGATACTGGGATGCTCTGGGAAGAGAGCTGAACAAAAAAAAAGAACTTTTATAATGAGTAACAAAAATTACAATAGTCAGAAATATTAACTGATTTATTTACTTTCATTTCTTCTTCGCTAGATAGAAACAGAATCTTTCAGTTTAAAAGACAGCCATTGTCATCAGCATTAACTCAATTTTCTTAAGGAACATCTTCACTTACTGTTGTTATATAGTTCAACACCCACTGCATTTTCAACTTATCATGCTGAGTTTTTTTCCCACAGGCTAGGATGGAATAAAAAAGTATTTATTTCAGAAGGTTGCAAAATACTCAAAGGGTGCAGTCCCAGCATCCCTTTACACAGTGTGATATTTTATTTATGATGATTTATCAGATTCATAGTCTCTATTGCTGAGGAAGAGCCAATGTTAATTTTTATGCCAAAGTGTGTAACTTAACAAAATATTCTTTAAAAATTTAGGAAGATTTTCTGTCATGCTTTTGAGAGTTCATATCAAGGATGTTTTATTGAAAGCTGAAATGTCAACTGTGCTGACTGAATTATACAATATCACTAATATTTAAGAAATCTTTACAGTTTAAAGGAGAAATGAAGGAAATTATTCAGCCTTTTGTTTCAATGCCCATATGTATGAAATGAGGGTAGGTAAACAGCAATTCCCATGGGATGGGACAGGACAGGACAGGATAGGATAGGATAGGATAGGATAGGAGCTTGCTCAGAGGAGGTTCTTTGAGTAACTCTTTACAAACAACACAAGAAAGGTGTAGTTCTAAGAACTCTCCATTTTCTTCTCCAATAAATTATAGAGACTGACTAAGCATTTTGAGAAGAAGTTGAAGAAATGTAGGGTCTTTATTGTTGAATATAGTCTCAGTAAGATGTTTTAATATACAGTTTTACTAATTTTGTTTCCCTAAAGAAGACCTGTGTTTTTAAGTAGATGAATTGCTTTAGCCTTGCAGCTTGTAAATGTGACAAATCAGTAATCTGACAAGGAAGAAACCCCACTACAGATGGGAGTAATTCAACAAACCAAGGTACAGGATCACTTTCATGAACTTTATGTGTAGTAAAATTAAAGACTACACAAAAAAGTAAAAGGGAGCACCTTCAGTAAGGTGCTCCCAGGTGTGGCAGCTTATAGTGTGTGAGTTAGGGTGAAATAAAAGGGTTCTCCTAGTTCATGTTTCCCAAATACACCACAGTGTACAGCTGAATTGCAGGGAGAGTGCCTGAACTCTAATTCTCTATAGTAAGCGCTCAGATACTGCAGTGAGAGGAGAACCATGTGAAGACACTCTGTGTGAAAGCAGAACAGTGGGGATTTTGAGATTTCTTCCAGGAAACCTTTTGGAGTTAAGAGATATGATTATCTTTACTTCTTCTACAGCTATGGCTCAGTGCAGAGCAACAGTACTGAACCCCGCAGTTACTTGTTCAAGAAAAACGTGTAATTTTTCAGTTGCCAAATTACAGAAGAGAACTTACGGAAGGATGCTGGCAATGACATGTGCTTTTCTTGTCTTGATGGCTTGCTCTGTGCAAAATCCCTGCTATCTGATTGATAATGCTAGCAGAAGCTGCCTGCACGATTGAGGACAAACCTGGAAAAAGAGACAGTTCTTACATTTCAATTACTGCCTTGAGGAAAACAGTAAATTATTACGGATAATTACTGCTGTCCAGTTGATGTACCATTTTACAGGGGATAGAAATGTACTTTTCTGTGGAACCCATCCTTTTGCTATGCAATTGTTAACAGAATAGACTTTGTGTTATATAAAACTTTACTGTTGAATGTATTTATTTCCTCTGAGAAGAAAATACATGAACTATTTGTCTAGACTACTACACCTCTATGACTTAAAGTATTTATTTTTATTTTATTATTTTATGTTATGCTATTCATTTTACAAGAATTTTTTTTTCTCTGCTGGGGAGCTTCATATATTTATTGCAACTGTTCCTTGCATGATTGTACATCTACCCTGCTCAGTTTTCTACATTGTACAAAAGAAAAAACATATATGATCCTACCTCTCCCCTCCCCACTAATTTTAAATACACTGTGTTTTTTCCTTGAAGTTCTCTGCAGTGTAGTTTGGCATTCCTCCTGAGACAGTGGTAAAGGTGGCTTTCTCTTAACCAAATTTCAAAATTTGATTTCTAAGTGTTTGCTTCAAAGGGATCTTTGTTTGGAAGCTAAAATGTATTTGATTTCATACATATCAGGATGATAACGCAGCAATGTGTATTCAAAACCAGAGTCTGAAAAAAAATGTGTAGCCAACTATGTAAACAATTACTTGAACCTGTTAGAGCCCAAATTTCAGGAAAAAATATGAGACAAATATAATAATTGTGAGCTTTTGTCTTCTCTAGAGGCAAAACTGCAGTTTTCTCCCAAAATTACCTGAAAGCAAATGATTAATTAAGTTTTAAAATGTTGAGTTTTGTTCCTTAGAAAACATATGAGAGCTTGGTTTTCCTTCTATTTCTCCTCATAGGAAATTTATTTCCCTAGCCCTTACAAGGAACTGAGACTGACATATGAAGATTCTGGCACTCCTATGTCATGCACTGAGGCATGAGAGGATATTCCCATGCTGCCTGTGATTTCATATTAGGTGGCTGAGGGAAGGTTCTCAGTAGTTTACTGGCTATATTGCTTTAAGGCCAGAAGCTACTGTTTCCACGCAGGACTGGCCTGCTTGGATATACCATCTCAGTAGTTCTAAGGAAGACACTCCTTGTTCTACTGCACAGATCATGTTCATCAGTTCAACACAGCAGCTGAACCTCAGATTTTTGATTCTTTGGTGCTCCAGCCAGAAAGCTATTGTTAAAAAAAAAAAAAAAAAGATTGTTATCCCTCTTTCCTCAATTGTCTTTTAGAAAGTTGAAATAACATATTTTATTTTGGAACTTCAATGTCATCTAAGTTCAGGAGTTTTATAGATTGACCTATAAAAATCACAAACTAAGAAAGAAATCCATATGATCAGCAGTTATTGAATCAACCCTGGCCCAAGGTGCAAGTGGTTAATTTCAGAAGTCCTCCTCTGTTTCTGCTTCAGATTTTGATACAAATTTGAGTAATTTGCAAATGATTTTTCAAGAAATTGAGTTCAACCTGATCATGATTCTCCTGCTGTTCCATTATGCATATTAAGGAAAACAAGTTCTGCATCAGATCCCTGTTACGTATGGGATGCCGGTTTCACGTGCAGGCTTGGAAGTCTATTTCCTGTTGAAGAAATCAAGTTTATCTTTGCTGCTTCTCCTTTCTGACTGGAAAATAGTTTTATATAAGTAGCACGAGACAACTGTCCCTTCTCATGCATATAGAGATCATGTTACCCCAAAATAACAGAGTGGGCTCTGAGAAAACACTGTGGGATGCAAAAGACAATGCAGTGATTCCCCAGAAGCTGTGATTTTTCATTCCTGCTATCGGTTTTAGTACTATAGAAATTGTGTGCTTCTTCTAACATCTTTAATGATCCTCTATTGCACACACACCTAGCATCCCTAGACAGGAGCAGGAGTGTGTTCCTGTAGGTCCTGTCCATACTTAAAAATTTAAGTGTCTTGATGTAAAGATCTGTCATCCAGAATTGTTCAGTATATTGTAAACATGCAGACTGCAGTATCTGACAAAGTCACTCTGCTCTGATATAATAAGATGCAGAATATGAGCATCAAATTGTATTGTTTTCATCGTTTTTATAGGGAAGTCTGTGTGTGATGGAAAGATGATAATGTTATGTTAAACGTCTCGTCTGATTAGCTGAAGAGGAAATTCTATCAGAGCTCTCCCAGACAAATATAGCAACATGAAAGTTATCTATGGATTCACCTGATCTCCAAACAGGTCATTAATAGTAATGAAACTTCAAAGACTCTCAAGTTAATTCAATAAAGCTCTACCTTTAGCCATCAGGATTTTTTTAAGAAAAGTAATCTTTCAATTTAGCTATATAAATTATAAGTATTGTTTTGAAAAAAAGATCTATAAGAATATTTCATCTTAGTTAGAAATAACTACAATTTCAGTTCTTTCATCTATTCCTGACTTAGTTGGCACCATATCTGAAAGAGTGTCAAGCTGCTAGCAATGTTAAAATAGAAGATGGAAATGTCTATGGAAGGTGCAAGAATATTGCCTAAATGAAGGAACAGAAATAAAAATCTGAAGTCAGAACCCACCTAATGGACTGTGAAAAAAAATAGTTTCATAGACATCTGAAACGCGTAGTATTTTTAGAATTATTTACTGATAGGAATACTTGTAGGAAGCCATTTAATAATGAAACTCAGAAATAATATTTGAAAGTAGTATTATTTGAATGCACCTTAAAAATAAGCTTTGAATGAATGAATGATTCCTCCTTCTTTAGTCCTTAGAGATGTGATGAGCCTGAGCGCAGTGACTCTAGTGAACCTTTGTAGTTAAATTCAGAGAGAAACAATAACTAAAACAAACAAAAAAGTTCATACTGATAATCACTATACACCAGGGCTGAGTGAGAAAACTAAGAGTCACAGGTTTGCTTTCATTGGCTCCAATACCCCATAGATTGCCTGAAGAAGCTGTAACTGTATTCCTAACTATCTGTGAAGTATTTGCTTTCCATGTCACTGAATGTAGTAATATTTTATCAGTTGTTCATAATGGAAGAATTTAAACTTTTGTATCTACTTCTTTAAAACAAAGAGGAATTGAGTCCTAAATATGGTGGGTGATTTTAGTAGATTAGACAATTATTATTTAGTTAACCCATAAATGGAAGTCAATTGCTAGGAAAAGGTTTTGATGTTATTCTAAAATGATTCATTGTTTGCCCTTTTGAGCAACAATGTACATACATATCTTTCTGTTTCAAGACCAGAGTGATTTATTGAGTTTCTGACACTTTATATTGCAGCTGGGCATTTTTTCTTCTCACAGGTACACTGCACATTAATTAGTTTTGTTTACCTATGCATATTTTTTCTTAATTTCACAACAGTAGTTTTTGTAATTGACAAAGTAATTTACTGCATGTGTGCTTTCTGCACCCCAGACAAGTACTTTAACATGTAATGCACCTTTCTTTCCAGTTCAGATTAGTAAGAAAAGAATTAGTTGTGACTAATTGCCAATTAATTTGCAGTGGTTTTAGGAAGGAGGGGGGGGAAACAATTGCACCTACTAATTAAAATTTAAAATATTCCAAAGTGTCATCTTTAGGTGTCTGTGGAATACATCATTTCCATTCTAGTTCTGCACTGGATCTGTAACAACCCTGAGCTTGACAGCTCTATTAATTTAAAACCTCAGTGATACCTATTAGTACAAAACATGAAAAAAATGCCATTAATCATTTATTTTAATTTTGCAGCTCTGTCATTTTCTCGGTATGTTTAAAAATTACGATGACACCGTAATGTTTTCCAGTCTACCTGTGTGAAGGGGAAACGGATCACACTACTTAGGAGAGAGACTAGAGAATATTATTAGCGCTTAATTAATGCCAAACTGATGAGATTTGATTGCACTTTGCACAATAATATTGTTAAGAAATCTATTTAAAACGTGTTGCATAATGCTGTGTTTAAAACAACTTGCCTAGATCTGAAGAGATTTAGACCAAAATGCCACATAATGCAAGTCACAGGTTAATTTTGTTTAGCACTGCCTACATTCTATAGGTCTTATTCACATTCTGATACACAGCACAGCTCTTGATTGCCTACAGGAAGATAAAAGTATTTGTTCCTCCTCCAATACAGAGGTGTCACATTCCTCCCTTTCCTGTAAGGGGAGCATCATACGTTCATCTAGACTGTGGGAATACCCTCAAAACTACTAACATCCAAACTCTGCTGAAACCGTGGAACTAAGTGACTGTAAACTAATAGATCCAACCTGATAAGGCTTTTTTCTGTCATTTTTTTTTCCTTCAGTCCTTAAAAGAGAAGGCTTGTTCCTTTAACATTGAAATATTATAAACAGAGTTGATTGTCATTCTGTTGTTATTTAGCACTGCGGTTAGTAGCTGTATTTACAGAACCATGTTCTGTGTTAATAGCAAACGTTTAGGCATTCAGTGAAGTTGGGAATATAAGTAATCAGCACGTATTGTGGAAAAAGGAACATGAAAGCAAAACTGATTCACCTAAAATATATAGTTATTACATTAAAATTACTGATGCTCACTGCATTTCATTTAGTGGAAGTTGTATAATAATGTGGCTTTAAGGCATATTCTGAAACTCTGACCTGCTTCTGAAATAAATAAATGTCTGGTTTATGCATTTTATAAGTATCTTTGGTATCTCAAATTCAGGCTTCTCGTTTATCAGGAAATTTGTTAACAAATAGGGAGCAATTACCATCTCTTCTTTTAAGAATTATGCTATTTTTTAATTAGATCTGGTGTTGATTCCCACGAATATATCATTGGACACACTTTCTAATATGGGAAAGGTGATTTTGAAATTGAAAATGCAGGGTTTTTTCTGCTAAATCTGATTACTACATATACCAGTCCTTTAAATTTCTGTGGTTATGAACTCATAGGATAAAATCTTTGCTTCAGTTAGTGAATAAGGGTTTTGCCATTGGCTTCAACAGTTTGAATTTAGCCTATGATGTTGTGTATTGAGCTTACAACAAAAATCCACAGTATGTTAGCAATTAGAATGGTTTGGCTTTGAAAGGACCTTAAAGATCATCTAGTTTCATGTTTCCTTTCCCTCTAAATAGACTTTTGTTATTTTCTCATTTTGCCTGTTTTTAAATATGAAATTTAAATATGCCAAATAGAGGGTTTCCCTTTTCCAGCAACACTTCAGGCACTCCCCTAATTTATGTTAAAAACGTCCTACATATTTTCTGTAGGTTAGTATATATTTTCAATGAACTAAGTAGATTATCTTGAAAATTATTTTCCAGAATTCCATAGTAATTTGTATGAGTTATGTTTGTCAGGGTGTTGTTGGTTCCTGAAAATAGGTTAGGTTAGATTTTGAGCTTTTGGATTTTTTTATAATTGTGCTTCTACTAAAAAAGACATCAGGTTGCTTGCTGAGTAAAAGAGAAAAACTGAATGGTAGATATCAGTCTTTAGACACGCCATGTTCATGCGCACAAACTCTATATACAGCTGTAAGTAGCAATTTATTTATTATACCTGAACTAGATCTTAGTTGCTTGTAAGTAAAGATTTTTTCTTTTTTTTTCTGTTCGTTTCAGTCTCCCATAGAGCACTTTCAGCCCCTTTAGTGCTGCTTTCAATCTCAAATATGTGCTGTCGCTTGTCACCCAGACTCCCAGCACCAGCTATGGCAGTGCTGCCAGTATGGAAAAAAAAAAAAAAAAAAGCAGAAGGAGAGTCCAGGGCAGAAATGCATTGTCTGAAAGTCTTAAGAAAGACAAAATTAGCCTATTACAGGCAAGGAAGGTAGTGCAAAGGTCCAGCATGTGTTGCATTTTTTCACCCCAAAATATGATTTTTTTAACTTTTTTTCAGTAGCAAAAGAAGGAATCAATGATTATCATTGTTAACCAATGCAATGTTAAGATACACTACCCATGTATAAGTAAATAAATATGCTTTAAGTTTCCACTTTATCTTTGTATTTTCAGAATGTAAAATACATTCGACACCACTGGAATTGTGCCAGTTTATAACAGTTGAAAATATATCTTGGAGAAATGCATTTAGGACTCCATCCCATGCATATGAGTGGTTAATCATGTTCCGGCATCTTAGCTGATCTCAGCTGATAGGATACAAGATACTGAAGAGGTCATGGTCTCTGAAACAGATGGCTCAAGCCATGAGAAACATTTTTACAGTATGTAATTGCATTCATCCTCAGCAGCATTGAACTGCCTCAGTTCAACATGCAATCTGTATGGGATTTCAGGATTACCTCACCTTTTGATACTAAAGGCATCTTTTAAGCTTTGCTCTTTTATTCATTTTAAGATGGAATTACTATGATTTACTTATGAAAGGAAATTCTGAGGCCATTCCTACTGCCCCATCATGGCCAAATCTTGCAATAAACTGAACACTTATGACTTTCAAAAAATTCACTCACAGCAGCTGCAGATTACTTCATGTATTGATCCTCAGGATAAGATTGATGTCATCACTGTTCCTGAGCACCAAAATGTGTCTTATGAAGCCCGTGAAAGTTACAAAAAAACCTTGAGGCAATTTTCCAGGACCAGATCATCATCTGATATAAATTGACATCAATGGAATAACGCCAGTTTACACCAACAACAGATTTGGCTTCCAAACTGGTGCCTGAAGCAGAATTTCTTGTGAGAAAAATATGTTGATGCCAGTCTTTGACAGTGAGAGTTATTATCTGTGTGAACGTAATCTTTGTTGCAAAAACATCCTGTATGCTAAATTTGATACTAATGAACAGTGTTGACGAAAAAGTGGTCACATATGAAATTTGCGACCGATAAACTAAGATGGCATGGAAATGAGCATTTGCACAGCAAAGTAAGGGTTCTAATAGAGTGAAACTAACCTGCTCATTCTGTTGAGAATTTTATGTTTCTGTCTTCTGGTATTGTAAAGTAAATTTCCACCCCAAGAAATGTCCTGATCTATATTTTAATGAGCCTCTTCACGTGACCGACATTTTTTGTTTCATTATTATTAGAGAATGACAAGTGAAGGATATTCATTTTAACTTGAAAATGTCAGGTATGCACTTTAAGAGATATATTTTTCTAGATTTTAATGAGGGGGTGTTTCTTTTTGAAAGAAATACCCATCTCTGATGTGGGTACTATGCAGGTGACAACTGATATTTAATAAGTGATGGTTCTTGTATTAGTCGTAGTTCACTAAAGAAAATGTCTCGGATTGCTTTTGAAAAACTCTTAGCGTCACTAGCCCAAAGGCAAGATGTGACCTTTTTATTACATAATGAGAATCATTTATTATCTTACAATGTATCTTAAAGTCACAGACAAAATGCCACTTTGATAATTGCTTTCAATTAGCTTTGAGCATAGCATACATTCATAAAATGTCTTCTCTAATTTAGACTTGAATTAGAGAAAATTGCAGACATAATCTACTTTAAGGTTGTCTCATTTAAGGTGATTCGTAGTTTTATATCAAAGAAATCAAAACGGGTAGCTTTAGAGCAGTCTTACAAAGTATTTTAAATAGGCTTTTCAATATTTGAGTCTATTCTATTAACAATTAATTAACAAATTAGAATGCTACTTCATACTTTTTGACCTTTTTTGTGTATTAACTTTTGACTTTCGTTAGTAATCGTTATTTTGAAATTAAGCAGTATCATGTTAAAAGAAAAGTACAGCTTGATTAGATGTATAAATAAAGCATACAAAGACATAACTTACATCATAATAGTAGGCATCTGCTTTCTCAGTCAACACGTATGTCTTTTCCAACTTTTAAATTCTTATTCATCTTGTAGATATTTAAAATACTCATCAGCGAGCAATAAATCCCATATTCAAAAAGTAAGGTCACTTATAGGCATATATGATTTTTAATGTTGATTGCATGTATAATCTAAAATGTTTGTGGAATCAATGACTACGTATAGATTGGTTTACTGTATATCATCATTCATAAAAAAACACAGGTATTTTAAATAAAATGAAGAAAGTTTGAAAGTCACATATAAATATGATTCAGGCATCTCAGATACTTGGAATTGAACTACCTCAACTCTCTTTTTCTTCTTTCTCCCCCCAGATAAAAATTACTCACAAGAACCAAGCCCCCATGTTGATGGGACCTCCTCCAAAAACCGGTCTTTTCTCTTCTATCATCAAAAGAACAAGGAACCACAGCAAGGAATAAGCCTATGTAGATTAGTTTTTAGAAAACCAATTAGCTTTGTGGGGCTTTGGAATATTTGTGCTGGAAGCCTTTCAAGAATTTTAGAATATCTTCTACTTGCAAAATCATTGATTTTGGTTTAACAGTTTCTGTAACTGAGCTAATGTAAAACTATGCTACTAGAAAAAATATTGTCACAGTTTTGTAGGCATTTTGCATGATGAAAGCAGATGTTTACATAAAGTGAATACAGCATATTTTTTGTTGCATGCGTTACCATATCCTAATCTATGGGCTAATTCTGCCATGGAATATGGGAAGAGAATGCCATCAGTAATTTGTTTTTTCTCTCTTTTCCATTTCAACTTTTTCTACTACAATGATCATACATATGCCATAGGTTCAGTAATAACTCTTGAAGCAAACATCTTCACATTAATAGCCAATTAGACATGTTTCAGAGTGAAGTCTATTTCAGGTCTCATTAACCTGAACTTTTAATTTATCATTTCTTTCTACCCTTACAATATTTTTATTTAGCTAAATATTAAAAATCTTGTATCATATTCTGATAACTCCTATGTATCTGAGTAACTGTACCTGCTGAAAACATCTGTGTGCAGTATTCAAGTGATCATGATTACTCTTGTGTAAGTTTTTGTAAGACTGGAAGTCAGTGCAAGTTTGGGCAAAAACTATAAAGTTAAAGAGGTCATGCTAAGACTGAAGAGAATAATACTTGCAAACATAGCCATCAATGTTGTTTGTTGAAACACTAGAATTATTTTAATGAGCAATTCACCTCTGTAACATGGCAAACTTTAAATCATTCTGCATATTGACTGATACCATAGTGCGTAAGCATACAAATAACCAAAGCTCATGCCTAATAAAGTGCATTTCCCACCAAAGATTTAGTGAAGGATGCTTCAGAGAAATGGGTTAATGCATAATTAATCAACCTCTCTGGAGTAGACTCACTTCTCAAAATTTACAGTTCTTTTGATTACGTTGTCAATGTCCAGACAAATGTTGGGGTAGGAAAAAACATTAAATTAATTGCAGGTAAATATTCACTTTTCATTTGTTTCATAAATTGATAGATATAGACACATACTCTAAATATTGGAAAATTAAACTTGTATCTAATGTTGTTGTCATTATTATTTATAAATTTAGGCCAGCCATAATTTACTCATCCCCTAAAATAATGTCTTAAGGAAAGGATAAACTGTTATGTATTTCCCTTTTGCAGTCTGCTGTCTGGAATCAAAACATTTCTTGTCCTAAATTTTGGGGAGGCAGTTACTCAGGTTTTTGCTTTCTTAGCCCTCTGAGAGACTTCCTAACAGCTTAGAAATCATAACACAGGGATTTGTCTGAGGTTTGCACAGCACTGTCTAATGTTGAAAGGAAGTCCAAGAATGGCAGCTTTTTGAGTTGTGCACATGAACAATCTCATTCAAAACTTTGTGCAGTCTTAACATTGTTCTTTGTTCAGAGTGAGTTGCTTCTCAGTTCCGCATGTCTTAAGTTCTCAGAGATTTCATACAAAAACAAACAAGGAAAAATAAAACTTTGCTTGAAATGCATGATTTCCCACTTTTATCTAGACTTCAAAATGTCAATGATTTATTAAAACTATTTTTCTATTCATTCATTCATCTATTCGAAAAATAATACTATGTTATTCTGTAGTGCACGGTACTGTGCCTGTATTTAAAGAAAGTTATTATCATTTGTTCCTCAGTATAAGAATTCAACAGAGTCCTAATTTATATAATAGACACTAAAATAAAAGTCAATATATAGTTTGTAAGGATTATGTCTTCGAAATATACAGTCTGTGTTCCGTAAACATTAGGAGGTAAATACCAATTAATGTTACGTTCAGCATTAGGTAGAAAAATAAGAGGGCAATTATTTGCTAAAATTAAGATCTTGTAATACCCCATTCTTGGGTCCAGTGGTGTTGAAAATTACAGTTACCATAGGAGTAAACTAATATTTTTCCTGTCTGTTGCAAATACACACACACAGAGAGTAAAAGATATTTGCAAAAAGAAGGAACTTGCTGGCTTAATAGTACATAGAGTGTACATTGGTTTTATGAAATTATGGTTATAGGTGATAAATATTTTCACATAAATTAACATAGGATTTTCTACCAATGCTCTCAACTTTTTGTGGCAAAAATGTGTTTAATGATAATATATAATGTGCTCTCTATGATTATCTTATGAACATTGTAACTCTGAAAACAAATAAAATTATACATAAGCTATTATTTAATAATGTATGCAATTTTAAATGTGCTAATTTGCAATAGCAAATTGTTCACTACACACTTTTTCGTGTAAAGAAGAACAAATGGGTTCATGTAACCACAATTACATACACTTTTGACTATGCATATAAAAGGTAAGTAAGATCTGTTGGTCAGTACATATCAAATTCTCACTGTGGCAAAATATAATGGAGCAGCCATTTCACTCTATTGATACGTACCATAGCAATGACACTCTGTCCTTCTGTTAAGCTTGTTTGGTTGGGTTTTTTAGCCTGGCTTCTAGTAATTTAAAACCATGCTCAGGCTGAAAGAACTGATGATACAAAGAAAATCTTAGAGTATATAAAAAATAGTATGAAAACAAAATACTAGCTTTAATGAAAGAGAACTTGGGGGGATTCTTTTTTTTTCACTTCAGTACGCACAGAATTAACATCATGGAAATTGTATAGTGGTGTATGAAGTGAAACAAAGAATATATGCATATATCTTCATACAGCTGAAATAGATACACTGCTCTTACATTGATTGAAGAGCAGGAGCTGTAAACCTTCCATTGTTTACAACGAAGCATTCTTTAAGGTTTCCTTAATGACATTTGCAATATAAATGGAAATTACAGATATGTAGGACTTATATCTGACACTGAATCTGAAAATTTTTCATCTCCCTACTAGAGCATTGCAGCTTGGCAATGCACTAAGGAAAGAACTTGACGCCTCAGGAAGAAACTTCTGAAATCCGTTAGCATCACTCTCACTTCACATGAGTTCCAGTTAAAAAGGATGTGGAAGCAGAATTTGTTGCAGCAACAAATACAGTATTAGTGTTTCCAGTACTTGCAAGATACCTGTATGCATATCATCATGATTATATAAAGCTAGGGGCTTAGTCCTTGTGATTTAGGCTCACTGGTGTGTGTATGTGTGTGTGCACGCTAGATCAGGTAAAGCGCTGGTATGCTTAGGACTTTGATGAGGTAGGAGGCACTTGGTATTAGTTTCTGAAGCAGAAGCAGATGTTCTGTAACATATCCTCATTCTTATCAACTCTGTAGTATTACATGTAAATTGCAACAATGATTATCTAATATCCAAAATTCTTTAATGCAAATAAAGTCTCAGAATTCAATGTTTTTCAGAACATCAGTGTAAGCAGTAATAACATTAGAGAATGTGTGGGTTTGATATAATTTTTGTAAGAAAGGGAGAAATAGTCTTATTTTTTTAATATATAGGTTAATATTTGTTTGCTGAGGCTGTAGCTGTACATTGATTATTAATGATTTAGGGTACTAGCGCTATTGTGTAACATACTGCCTCCATCCTCAGCTGGCTTCTGGGGCTCGTAATTCTGAGGTGGATCATAGCGAGACCAAGGTTTTCTGGGAAGCAGTAACTTTAGAGGAGCATTTTCCCTCACCTCTCTGGAAGAGTAACTAGAGAGAATGGCTACAAAATTGGGGGGGGTGAAAACCAGGAATAATTGTCTCTGAACAAGGAAGCAGAAGAAGATCTGAGGATTCTGCTAAGGAATGACAAAACAGGTGCTAAAAATGATGTGTTGCTCCAAGGCTGCCCACAGGAATGGTGGTGTGGGGCCTGGGAGGCCAGATGAAGGCGCTCAGGGCTAATGATGCGCCAAGGAAGTGAATGAATTAGATTGATCTAGAGAACCCTGGCCCCCTTCATTTAGGGCTGAAGAACTTGTATGGTGTTTCTGTCCTTCATAGAGAGAAAGTTTGTCTGATTGGGGTTAGGCCCAAGAAAATGGAGAACTGAGCCCTTCATATGAAGGGAGAAGCACTTGTGAGGCAAGGAGAGAATTAAAGGATGGCCTAAGGAAGGTGAAGGACTTATTAGAGCTCTGTTTATTTCTGGATGCTTTCATACCCTGAAAAAAGAAGACATTTACCCTTGCAGTTAAGTAGCAGTTTTGCCAAACTGCTAAGCCGTTAACAGGAAAATAGATAAATAAATTTAGAAAGCTGAGGTGGGACTAAGAAGCACTGCTCAATGTTTTATGCAAGAGCGGTGAAGAACGTGTCAGCCTCTTGTCAGATAATTGCTGCTTGTCTCTAGCTCCATCAGGTCTGAAAGCATTTTTTTTCCCTCCCCTGTCCATAAGGAAGCAAACTTCTTGTGGTCCTGCTGAGGTAAGTAAAAGCCTTACTGTAGCCCTGCCTAGAAAATAAATAAAACACAGGCTAGATCTAGAAGCTGAATCTTTTAATGAAGTATAACGTAATAGGTTAAAATTGGCGGCATGTGAGGCTCTGAGGGTGTGCAATGACTGATGACACAAACTCTCTTCAGATTTACTCATGTCTGCCCAATCTGTGTTTGTGAGGTTGGGAGATTCCTGAATCTTGTACTCATTGGTTCTCAGACTATGCATTTCAGTTGATTTTGAAATAAGGGGTCTGACCTTTCCTTTTCTGATTTGTATGTCTGTGGTGTGGATACAGATGGAGCTTTCCCATTATCAGATTCAATTAATTTTACAAGTATAGCTGAAGAGAGAAACTTCTCTATGACCATTGACTTCCACTATGGGAAACTGCATGACAACTTGAAGCTATAAATGGGAAACAATACATTTTAGGCATCTAGAATCTGGGTCTGGTGGTATTTCAGAGGCTGCTTTCTTCCTTTCTGATTCATGATTCAAAGAGACTACCTGAGAAGCACCTCAGGGCTCTCTTTAAATATGACTCACACAAAGAGTAAGTGATTATCATCGGGCTTTGTTATTTATAGAAATGTAACTGTGTTGATTGTAAAACAGTGGTTTAATAGCGAGGTGCGTGTTTCTAATAAAAGTGGAAAATTATTTGCTGAGTTTAACTGAGAAGCAAAGATCTGGAATTTTCAGGTGGATTTTTAGTCTAAGGTTGGCAATGACTGAAAATATTTAGCTGCTGATTGGTCTGTTTGAAAGAAACTTTTGTTTCTTTTTTGTTTTGCCCAGGATCGAACTCACGTGTTGTGATGGAACATTGCAATTTATGTTAATTTTGCTTTTCTGGACAGGGAAGTCAACACTTCTTACTCTTTTGGTGAAACTCATGGGCTATGTTCTGTTTGCCAATAAGAAAATTCCAGTTCAGTCTTCAGGCCTGTCAATTTATTTACATTAAGTAAAAAAAAATTCTTCTGTAAGCTATTTGTGTCTGGAGAAAGATAGTGGTGATTCGTATATCACTCAATGAGGCAATCAGACTTTGCAAAATGAGCATCAGCACTGTAATTTCTGCCCAGCCATGAGGTAGGCTGTTGAAAAGGGTGTGGTGTGCGTTTTTTTAATGTAGTGGTTTGTTGTTTTGCTGCATTTTTTTTCTAAATATGAGTGACTTCCAAACCTCTGTTTCTGCCCCAGAATTGGAAGAACTAGAACTTTGATTCAGAAGCATATTCTATGTTTTTATGGTGTACACATATGTGACCTGAACTTTACTTCCATATGTTTAAATTCAGTCCTGTTACAGAAGGAAAAGCCAACAACTCATTAATTTTAAGTACTTGAGATGATTTTAGGGAAAAATGTGTGCTTGGATTTTTCTAAGTAGGATGACTTTACAATATATACAACTAAGGAATTTTCACCTCATTTACATCAATCATTGTTTTCTGTAGCCATATTCTGAACAGTGATTTTTTTTTTGAAAACCAGCTTAATCTGTCTGTTAATGGGCCAATATAATTGATTTACAAGAAGATTTGTACGATTTGTTCCAATAGTCTGTTCTACAAAGTCAAGCCTTGCATCGAGATGCAAATTAGAACCTTCATACTTTGTCGCTAGCTGGTCAAAAATTCCTTAACCTCTGTTTCAGCAAAACATACAAAATTGTGGGAAAGAACCTACCTTCCCTGACGATCTATTTTCCAATAGATTTATGTTTTAGAGTAAAATCAGATTTACCTTTTTAACGTCAAAATATTTTGTGCTTGATTGTCAAAAGGAAATGTAAGGCTTTAATTTGTTTCATTCATAAATTCTGTTTCATTAATGTAATGATTAACTAATATTGTGGTATAGCTGACTTTTGACTTTAAAAAGCAAGAAGTGAATGACATGATGCTCTTGTTTTATTTCAATCTGAACATAATTAGCACTTAGGAGAATATTTTAAATGTTAGTATTTGTTCAAGAACCTGAAATGAAAGTCTTTATGTAACATCTCTGCATTTTTGTGACTCCAATAACTGCACAGTTCCTGAGAGTTATCTTCAAATAGTTGTTTTTTTGATTTATAATTCCTCCTGTTTCAGATTAATTTTTCAGTACAGGTCTGTCTTGTCACTGAAGAAAAACAGAAATAACAAAATAATGTTTAACAAAAATATTTCACGTAGCCTAAAAGTTGGCCAAATATTTTGATAGTCCTCTCAAAAAACCCAGCAGTGGCTCTGGCTTTGCCTAGACAGTTAAAGAGGGGAAATCCCATTACTAAGATATCCTAATTATTATAAAATAAGTGAATAACAGAAGAATGTTTTAGACTAGGTATTGTACAATGAATTATTGACCAGACAGATATAGTGCTTGTAAGTGTTTTTTAAGGTACCGCATACACTCAATTGGCTCAATTGAAAATAATCATTCAATCACATTGATAAGGCACAGGTGTGTCACTGTAATTCACAAAATCCTGCAGTCCTCAATTCAGCTCTCAGTCTTTTGAATGAATCATTAGCTAATACTGTGTGGTAGCTAATCCGTGGACACTTTTCACCTCGCTGTCACCTAAAACATGTCTACTGTCTGAAGTTTTACTGTTCCTAGTTGGGTTGCAGTATCTTTATCACTAAATAATGTTAGTATATGTAACCCAATTGATAGGATGTTAAAATCCTTGCTGTGACAATCATCAGTCTTATTTTTATTGTCTTGGGACAAGAGGTGAGGTTAATGGGGCTTTGAGAAAATGTTATGTTCCTTAGGCTCAAGATAAGGTTCTCTTCTTCTAATGGGAATGCTGTCATTTTATCAGATATAACGGCTTTCTTTGCCAAGGAGTTGATATATTAGTCTGTGTGAAATGATTTGTAGTTTTTCCTTGGCTTACATGCTGACTCTTGGACAAAAAAATAAATCTTATGGCAGATGCCAATTGTTCCCTGTTGGTCTGTGTGTAGAAATATGTACTACTATGAGAGCTAGTCAAAGCATTCAGATACAATCAGTTGTGTTAACAGCTGAGAGCAGAGCAGAATATCTGGGGTCAGACTCAGAGGCAGAAGTTGAAACAAACTGATAGAAGTTCAGAAAAGGGTTAAACTTTCTTTACGCATTTCTAGAGACATCTATCTAGAGTACAAATAGGTAATAAATCTGTCTGTAACGCTGATGACACTTATCTCAAAGATGGCACCAATGCTATTTTTTTAACTATTTCTGCTGTGTGCTTCTGCCACAAAATAGAGTGCAATAGCATAACCTATAAAAGCAGATTCTAACAAGTGTGATAAAATAATGTCTTAAGGGACCTGAGATACTTTCTCATCCAACACCACAGGATGCCAAAGAGATTTGCGTCTCTTCTCAGAAGAGATGCCTTCAAAAGACAGGAGTTCTGGCCTAATTACAACCTCATTTATTCTCTCATTCTAACTTCTAAATGAATTTGGAGAGTTGCTATGATATGAACCTCATCAGAATATGCAGCCACAACTGGATAAGGGAGGACTGAGAATATCTGGTTCCCCTTACATACAGAACTTCATCTGTAAATTTTCCTTGATTGGAAGCAGCCTGCTTGCAAGGTAGAGAAACACAGACATGGTCAGTATTTGTTGGTAAGAATAACCAACATTGAAGAATTACTTGTATAGGAGATGACAGCATACAATATAGATAATTTGTCATGCCACTTCTGCTACACCAATGAGAATCCCCTTGAGAGCATTTGAAGTCCTAATGTGGAATGTAACACTAAGTTGTAGCCTTGGAGATTATGATTGAACTGTAGCCCTGTTTGAGACAATGTCAAAGTGAAATAGGGATGTGCAATTGAAATCCCAACTCCATTGATATCATTGGTTTGCCATTGCAGTCAGAGAGCAGGAATTGTATCCCTGCTATCTTGTGGTATGTCTTGGAACATCTTTCCTGCCCCACGTAAAACGTCTACAGAGAAATCCAGGAAAGGGATGGAGAAGTTTTGTGCATTCACACATCTATAAACCCTACTGAATGCTTGCATCTGCAAAGTTTCCCCATTCTTCTTCTGTGTCCTTAGCAATTTGTTTTTTCCATGTCCGAAAGCCTTAGCTGCAACATGCTGTATTGTAATTTGTTTTTGTCTACATTGGTTGGTGTTTAGGCATTATGCAGAGAAATAAAAATTCGAAATTTCTCAGGTTAAGGAAGAAATCAATGGCATCAAGTTTTAGACAAACACTGTAACTACTGTAACTGGTGCTGTGAGTCCTGCTCAGTTAAGGACCTGTCCTTAAACTCCACCCTCTGAATCTCAAAGGCGTGCAAATGTTGAATCTCCAAGTAGATGGAGTTCACACACAGTGCCTCATTTTGCATTTGGCGATTCAAATGTAACTTTTATGTATTCTATATGTAAATGTCCCTATCCTCTCACTATTCAGAGCCTTAAAAATCTACCCTTAGTGTTTTGAATCACCTTGGTGGGGTAATGTAACACCAAACTTGAGTGCAGATAAAGAGCTGCTTTGAACCTAGCCCTCAGGACTTCAGTGGTCAACAGTATGTTGACTTGATATCAAATTCTGTACTGTTGCCTTAAGAGGCCCCAACACAGTGCTGAAAAACCACATCTATGTACAGCATATCACAACCCACTCCTGATTATTTCTGCCTAGAGTAGCTGAGGCTGTTGGATTTCTTGTCTTTTATGCTTAAAAGTGCAGTGACGCAGTAGTGAGTCAGGCTTTACCAGTGCTTAAATATCCAGTGCTATATAAAAACATTAAAAAAAAAAAAGGCATGTGTGCAAACCTTGATTAGCATGTGATATGTCAGAGGTATGCAAATTACGTACAAAGTGTACATATTCCATCTCTTGCATTTACATACAGCTTTTTGTTTGCAGTATCCTTTAATGTCTGTGTACTCTGCTGTTTTGTCATTTCTGGCAGTAATCATGCACTTTCAAGCTTCTTCTGTCCTAAGGTAAAAAGCCAATCTCGTAGCCTATTAGTTTTGGTGTTATTAGAGTGTTAATTAACACTTAGTGTAAAGCAATGTAGTAAAGCATAACAACATATTTTGTGGCATGTTTTTCTCCACAACTATAATCTAAGGAAGAGCAGTGGTTACTTGCCATGAGACAAAAAAAAAAAATCCCTTCCTAAAAGCTACGTCTCATTCCTTAGAAAAATGTTGCGTGTGGAATTATGATTTTCTTTGAAAAAAAAATTAAAACATTGCTCTAATCGAGTAGTAAAGGAGAACTGAGAATATTTCTTTGAAGTAACCATTTTGCTTGTCACGTGGCCACACTCAATATAGAGTAGATTCAAGGTTCTTGGCCTCATTTCTTTGCTTTCCATCACTGTTTAGTTTCATTCAGCTGTTCCCATGTCATTAGACTGAACTGCTGCTTAGTATTTCTCTGAATTTGGCTCATCAATGTTGTTTCTTTACCTTCAGTCATAAAATAACTGATTGTCTGCATTCTCCTCAATCTTTGAAGTTTTTGTTTTTCTATCATTTTGTTTTACCTCTGCTAGTTTTCTTCCTTTCCTTTCTTCATAACGCTTCTAATTAAAGTACTCGTTATTTTGATCTCAGTCACAGCCTTTGTAAATTTTCTTTCCTATTCAGATCCATTCAGAGTCCACCTCAAAAGGATTCTTGGTTTGTCAGTTCACAATCTTATCTTCTGTGGAGAACCATCCTCAGACCTCCCCCCCACCTCCCTGCCCCTGCTGGTTACATTAGGCAAATGCTATTTATTTTCATTTATGAGGACATTACTGGCTTATGCCTACGTTAACAAAAGGTGGGTTTGTGTCTGTACTTAAAATCATTCTATGTTTAGAACTCTCATTGTGTATAATCAGTTCTATATAAACGCAAGCACCTGTTTGTATGATCTATATCTAAGCAAGCCATGATGACATTCTGTAATGCGTAGCTTTAGATTTTAAAACAAAGATTTTGGGGAGTTTAGGATATAGTGGTCTGATATTTGATTAAAATTTCTCTGGAAACATCTATAAAGCTACTCTATTGCCTTCTTTCAAATCCTTCCTTCAATTATCTACAAAAAGATCAAATTTCAGCTACAAATTTCAGCTACAGAAATCGGAATCTGTTTTCTTTCATATTCCCACATACCTATACTGAACTGTTTTTAAATTGCAAGCTTTCTTTTAGGAGGAGGGGGAGGGGAGCTCCATGTCCTGTGGTGTTAAAGCATCTAGCACAACAGGAGTTCTGGTCCACAGCTACATCATTTAAATATTAGAGCAACAGAGATATATCCATGTAATTTTATATTGGCAGATACATTTATAGCCCACTGATGATTACATTGCACGTCCCATCTGCACATGATCTGCAGGGAACATGAGCTCAGCTAGAGGATTTACTTTGTCACAGCTTTCTGTTCTGAAACTTTTTTGTTCATTCCGTCTTCTGTTGGCCAAAACAACTGTGGCATTTCTCTCCTTCCTGCTGTATTCTCCTCACTAGTAGAAGGGTCCTGTGCATGTGCTTATTTAAAATCCCTCTCAAAAGAGGGGGAGGGGATAGCTGCGGGGGAAAAAAAAAGCGAAAGAAATGACAATCCCAGATCCCCAACCTTGGAGGCTTTTGGAGAGGTGCTGATCACATCCTTCCTGTTTCTCCTGTATATCACAAGGAAGCTGGTGGTGTTAATTTTTTTGACATTTATTTTTTTTGCCAGTGACCTGATCCAGGATTGGAAAGAAAGATGCAAAAAAATCTCACAACCTGCGTTTGACTGGAGTTTTCAGGTAAAAATACAAGTCCCTTTACACTAACTGTGATGTGACCATGCAAGATTGGAGCTTGAAGGCCAAATACAACTACGTGAGGTCACAAAGAGATTCATGGTTTGGAGTGACTCCCCATAGCCTACA
Source organism: Dromococcyx pavoninus (assembly GCA_033558185.1). Classification (NCBI taxonomy): domain Eukaryota; kingdom Metazoa; phylum Chordata; class Aves; order Cuculiformes; family Neomorphidae; genus Dromococcyx; species Dromococcyx pavoninus. The sequence goes on along the minus strand of JAUMJL010000104.1, from coordinate 602,475 downwards.
GGGTGGCACAGCAGTGATGATTTCTGGAATGGGGCATATGCTCCTTTCTGTCAATATTCTTTATCTCCTCTTTTACCTTCTGTAACTGCTTTGTTTCCACTCCTCCACTGAGAAGCTGCATTGTTAAGGCTCATTCCATAACTTTAGTGGGGAAGCCTGCAAGAATAAAGTAGTACATATTTTTTAAAATAAAGAGAAATAACGAAATGCAGAGTTTGTCATAGCTTCCTGTAAGCTACCTCAGTTTTGTTGCCCCCACCTGTTATTTCCCACTGGTGTTCATCTAGGCAAGATATGTTCAGGGATAAAAGAGAGAAAGTAAGATTACTTGGAGTCAGGGGAAATTAATGTGTTATTTGCAATGGAGTTGAAGTGCAGTTTGTTGTATACAAGGTATCTTTAATTAAAACCTTTATTTCAGAAATAAAAGTAGGTTGACGTCCAGATGAAAGAAAAGAGAGGGAAAAAGTTGCATTATCTTCTGGTTTTCTGTTTTAGAGATTGCCTACAAGCTGAAGGCACTCTCTGTGCCAGGCTGCACCTGGTACATCACAGGCTCTGCAGCCAGGTGAAGGGAAGGTTGCTGGGCTATAGCCTCCTGAATTGGCCGCCTAGATAATAGCTTGGGTTTCTGCAGCTTTCTCAGCCTGCTTAATGAAGGAAGTACTATCTCCAGTCGACACAGTACCGGTTACTCCACTCCCCTCTCTAACGTACTCTCCTTTTAATAAAACTTAGGAAGATTATTTAAGAATAGTTTAAGGGTTGCTTTTGATATTTCATGCCTTCTTGGACAAAGGCTTCCAGGGTGTTTTGCATCACTGTATGTATTATAGCTGCAGTCCTTGCTTTACGTTTTCGTGTGTAGCTACTTCTCCTCCTCCTAGACCCTATTAACATGAGAACTAAAAATTCAGAGAAGAACTTCTCGTATAGCTTTTTCTTTACCATATTTTTTTGGACAGGGAAATGGACATCTTTCACCTTCTGCTAATTTACTGTCCAGGTAATCTATACAGAGTAAGCTAAGTACTAAAAGAGTTAAATATTTTACTTCTCCCAAGATTCCCAAGATAATTTCTTGTTGTTTGCAGTCTGTTACCTGAGTGAAAGTATGGTGAAATGTCACCAGTGCTGCCTTATGCATTTCCTTTACAGAAATTATAACTCTTGAACTGGAATCCCATTCATTGTGATGTTAAGTCCACAGCAATCAGCTAAATTGTTCTAGATTTCACATGAGATGGGAATCTGACTTGTATTGTTAGTTAAGCACAGTAAGAGCAGGATAAAGAATTGTTCTTAAAAATATTTCAGCCATCTGGGTTGAGTCTACTGCCATCAATGTGTTTTGCAGATGCCAGAAGAAATTCCAGATTCTGCTAATGTACTGGCAATGGTGTTCTTACTGCCTTGAGTTGTCCTTCCTTTCAGCAGTTGTATGGGTTGCAAAGTCGGGCTTTGATCCCCAAGGTAGCCTGTCTGTTTTAGAAGAGATCTTTCATTCAGTGAAGCTGTCTTCCTTGAGAAGAAATGCTTGTTCAGCTCCATAGGGAATTAATTCAGTTATGTCAGAAAAGCTTCAGTAAAATCAAATAATGTTAAACACTTGACTTGTATAAGTCTTATATAAGAAAAATAGCTAGTACTCACAAAAGGATTTTCATCCTATATGTTGGGGAAGACAAAAGCCAAATGAAATCACTGGTATTAGAGTCTTTGAAATAAACCTAAGGAACTTTTATTTATTTTTTTTTAAATTACATTAGAAGTATAAAATTATTTGCCTTTGGCTCAAGAAAATGAACTTTTAGGAGACCTCTCAAATTCTCATTGAGAAATTTCTTAGCTTTTACTCAGGCAAAATTCCTGTTGGGCGATGTAATCTCACCACTACTACTTTTTCAGTATTCAGCTTATTTCAAAGAGTGGCTTCTTGTTGATATACACAGGATGAAAGATAAGGTTTGCTTGATGAAGAGATACAAAAACTTGACTGAAGTTTTTTAACTTGACTTATTATAGTTTTACAGAATGGGCATTATCAAGACAACTCTTTTGAATGAACAGAACAAAACCCTATAGCCTGCAAAACACACAAGCCAAGATCGATTTTGCCAATTAAACACCTACGTCACCATAGGCATCTAGGACTCAGCACCTAACCTGAGATGTGTGACTTTTCTTGCTCTTTCACTCCCTGTGAGTATTTGTTCATTTACTGCCATGCGGATAATGCATTGCATTTCACAGCACAGCAAGTTTAATCAGGACATGTCATCATTAATTTGTACTGATATGCACTGATGGGCAGGGTTTTCCAGGAACATAACTAGCTGTTTATCAAACGATCATCAATTCTGGAGAAGAAATGGTGAAATCCCCCTGTTGTTTTACAGCATCTACTTTATCATCTGCTCACAGGAGCACTTTTTTTTCTACCCCCTCTTTTTCTCTAAACTTCCTTTTGTAGCTGTCACTTGTAGACAGCTTCATTTATTTCTGCTGCTAATTCCTTTAGGATAACACACTGGATTTATTGAACCATGTTGTGGAACTGAAATGGTTAACAATGGCAAGACAAGACTAAATACCACAATCTGCATTTGATTTCAGATGCTTTCCTATTATTTACAAAATGTCTCTTAGAGTATCATAAATAATTTACAGTTCAAAGTGAATATTTCTAAGTGCTAGAAAGCCAAATTCACATTTATTTCATTTGCTAGTATTTCCACAACATAAGACAAAGCATAAACCCCGATCTCATTGCCCTATAGTTTAACAAAAAGCTATTAGATTAACACAGAAACTCAAAAGGACTCATAACAGTAGGTTAAGGAGAGGTATTAGTTGTTCAGTCTTGCAGTCCCTACTGTGATAAAATTCTAACTCCCGAGCATAGAGGATTTTACCTCACTTTACCTCATTTTGCCTCATTAAGGAGACCTTTTTGCATGCAAAACTTATCTCACAAGTGTGATTTTTTTATTGTTTTTGGGAGTCGCATAGCGGGAATAACTCTGAAAGCTAATCCTAGGGAATAATGATTTCATTTTAGATTTACTGTGAGTTGCTTTTAATAGGTAGAACTAGCACACATGACTTCCAAAATGAAATCATAATAACAAATACTTGAAGAAAAAAATACGACAGAAATCAAAAGTTTTGGCACCAATACGCAGTTAGACACGTTAACTTTAAACTCTTTCTGGTTTTCTTTTATTATTGCATAGTCTGAGCTAAATTGAGGGAATTCCTAGGAGCAGTGACTAGTCGCAAATGTCCACTGCTTTACCTAGAATAGACTTATATGTGTTAATGAAACCTCATTCATCATTTTTTTGGTAAAAAGGTAAATATAAAGATAAATAAGTTCTCTCCCATATACAAAGACAAAAAAAATCACTGTAAGGGACATCACATTTCAACTGAAGTAAGACATAAGATATACCTATAAATTATACCTAATATTTGAAATTATACTGTAGTATCAAATATTGACAAAACCAATCAAATACCTTCAGAGTTTTTGTAAGGAGAGGGAAAATGTTGTTAGGGATCACTCTATACTTAATTTATTCTAACGAATTACTCTTAGTATTACTCTCACTGACCTATGAAAAACATGATCAATGAGATGTATTTATTACCTGTCATTATTTATATCCTATCTTTTCATTCTGAATGATTGTCATTTACTTTTTCCACCAAAGCTGATATAAAGGATGACTACATTCACTGTTAAAATTTGTCTCCAGTGTTTAATATTTCCTAACAGCTTCATACAGTGATGTGAAGGGGGAAGGAGAAAACAATCAATGCCCAGGAGGAATTTTAGGGAAATAGATACTAACTCATCAGCCTGACATTTCAACGCTGGGGACAAGTTCTTAGCTGAGGTAAACAGGCACAGTAGCCCCAGAGTCAGTGCAATTGATTTATTACCAGCTGAAAGACTAACGCTAGACAGGCAATGTCCCAGCCCCTGTGAAAGGACATGCACTATTCTCAGTGAATACAAATGGGGTGGGCCTTTTCATTGGGCCTGAGAGGAGGTTTTGTACGTCTATGTGATTTGGCAAGTGGTCCATTTTCTGAAGCCTGAAACGATTTGCCAATTTGGAGAAAGAATTCAACTAGAGGAGGGAAGGGGAAAGTAAAAGACAAGATTTTTGGTAAATGAAACTGTAAGGACAGGATGCCTGTGCAACCCTTCTATCAAGTGGGAAGGTGCTAAGGGAGCTTTCATGGCGAGAATCAGCCTCAAACTCAGTCTGCCTGAAGGGACTGGTGCCCTCATCTTTCTGTTTCTACGAGAACCCTCTATCATGAGGCCTGATGTACTGGGGTGGAAGCTATCCTTTCCTTTCAAAGTTACACTTTAAATATACCTTGGAGCAAGACTAGAGTGTGGTTTCGGGGAAGAAATTAGTAAAAAGAGCATATGTTCCACAGGGAATCAATGCCTCAGGTCAAGGACTTTGATTTCTCTCTGAATTGATAGGTTTAACAGAAATTGTAATTGACAGCTGAAGAAATGAAGAACTAGTAATTTGTGGCAGACTAAGAAAGTGCTTCATGCCAAGCCCTCAGCTTCACGCTCCAGGGCCTCCATTTTCTCTAGGACAGTCAGGCAAGAATGCACAGGGGTGAAGGAGAGTAGCAAAACGGCTGTAGCCCATTGGACACTTACATTGCAAGTGTTCAGCACTAGTCAGACTACCCTCACGTGTAAGAAAGAGGTTTTTAAGTACATTTGATGTAGATATCCTACGTTTTCTCAAGTGTATTTGATGCCATTGTTTTTCATAATACCTTAGTTTGATAAAAGAAGTCACAGTGTGTGAAGTGGGAAAGTATTGATTGTGAAACATTTAGTTTCTTCAACTTTTAAAATTAGTAGTTATTTGTAAGTATTTTACAAGAGACATGCAGATTTTTTAATCTGATCTTTATTTCAAGTGACAACATTTAGCCAAAGAACAATATTTTATAAATATAAATATATAGCAATATATATGCATAGATGTGAACTGAAAACTGCTATAAATATAGTAGTTATAAGTTTAAATGTAACAACTAATGAAGTGCAATTTCAATGACTAGAACTATACAATTGGTCTTTAAATCAAATTTTTCTCCCTTTAAAATAATGTTTACTGTATTGATATTGTCTTCATAACTAAGGATGCAAAGCATTTCTTCAAGAAAAAAAAAAGAGAGGGGTACAAAATGCCAGAAAACCTTGAGCTGTATATTCATAATCTGATATGTGGTTAGGTCTGCAGGCAGCTTTAAAGATAATGTTAATTTCACACATAGCCCCCGTCCCCCATCTCTGCTAACATTCAAATCCACTATTTCTTCTGGATTTGGTTTGGCAAGTCGCATCCCACTCGATATGAAGGCGTGTGAGAGAGAAAAATCAGTCTGCTAGCATACTATATTGGACCCAATTTCTTACTCATCTCATGGCACTAAGACTTCTTTTATCTGCAGGAATGCCAACTGAGGGAGCAAATGACAGATGAAGCAGTCACTTGCAACAGTTTAGCTACAGAATTCGGGATGCTTTTTTCCCCATTGTGAAATGCCCTTTGGTACTGGCAAAAAAAATCCCCAAACCAACAACCAAAAAAAAGCTTGAAAAAATAGTCACAGTTTCAAAAGCACCCAAATGAGTTGGCATCCAAATCTCAAATTCCTTTGTACCATCACATAAGAGTTCCAAATTTTTTTTTCCTAGACACACAAATTGTTGGAATGAAATGCATCAGTAACTGAACTTGTGAAAGGAAAAGAGAGGAGAGTTCTTAGTTTCAGAGAGGCTTGGGTTGCTCTTATTAACTGACAGGATTTTTGTCTAGTTCACCAACATATTGAACACTATGAGAATTATGCTACAGCACAGTACATTTAAAAAATGTACTACGATTGTAGTTCAATTTTTATTTCTTTTTTAATTTGAGATATTTTCCCTTTAACATTTTTAGGATTCTGTTCTTCTCAAAAAGAAATTGCTTACTGCAAAGCTTTCATAAGCAGCTTCCACTTTAATTTTTTGTTAGCGATGCAGTTCTTGCCAAATATGTGAAATATTCTTGCACAAAATCACAAACCAGAATCACAAAATAATTTAGATAAATACCCCTGGAGGTCATCTGGTCTTAGCCTCCTACTTAAAACAGACCTGTACATTCTTGCTTGACTGTCCTGGAGGATATTGAGGCCCTGGAAGGCCTAAAATGTCTGAGATTAGACCAAGGCCTCATCCAGTTGGGTTTTGAATATCTCCAGGGACAGAGATTCTACTATGACTTTACTTCAGTGTCTTCTCTAGGAATAGACGTTGAACTGGAAACTTTCTTCCTGCGAATTATGTCCGTTGCCTCTTTTCTGCCCCATGAGTTAAACTGATCAGCCTATACTTCGCCAGATATGTCCTTCCGGAAAATACATGTGACATTTACCTGTCCCCAGCCCTCAGAGAGCTCTCACATATGCCTGACCATTCAGAGATTGCAGAAGTGTGTCTCAATGAAACTTTCTGGCCTGTGAGATCATTCAGTCTGGTTCCATAGCTTTGTATGTCTAATTGAGTCTTTCATTCTTCATTTTGACAAAAATAATGCATTTCCTAATGTTGTTCCCCAGGACTTAGGAAACAGATCTGAAAGCAACCTTTACAAGTTAAAGTAAAACTGGTATTATGTACCTCATTCTTTTCTTGTCTTCTGTCATTAACTTCTCTGCCCCATTCAGCAACAAGCCGACATATAGTCTTTCTTTTGCTTCCAAGAAAACAACAGGTTCTTATTGCTTTTTGCATCTCCTGCTTTCTGAGCTTTGGCTTTCCTAATTTTACTACTACTACTACCCAGGAAATATTTTTATAACATTTTTGGGTAGTCCAATATTGCTTCCACTTTCTTTATCATAGCATTATAGAATGGTTTGAGTTGGAAAGAGCCTTAAAGACCATCCAGTTCCAGCCCATTTGCCATGGTCGGAGACACGTCCCACCAGACCAGGTTGCTCATAGCCTGATCCAACCAATGGGGCATCCACAACTTCTCTGGACAATCTGTTCCAGTGTCTCACTGCTCTCAGAGTAAAAAAATTCCTCCTAATGTCTGATCTAAATTTACCCTCTTTCAGCTTAAAACTGTTACTGCTCTTTCTATCACTACACTCTCTGACAAAGAGTCCCTCCGCATCTTTCTTGTAGGCCCCCTTTGAGAACTGGAAGACTGCTTTGTTCTTGTGTTTGACCTCAGTTAGGAGTTCCCCATCGAGCCAAGCTGGCTGTTCTTGACTTTTTGCACATTGGAATAGACAATTCTTACACTCTGAGGAGACAGCTGATGAAGGTCAACCAGCTCTCCTGGACCCCTTTATCCTTCAAGGCAGTTTCGTATATGATTATGCCTACAAATTTTATTTGACTATTTGACTTCCTTATGTCTCTCATGATCTTAAACTCTACTGTCTTCTGTTCAGTTCTGCTGAGTTAACTGACTACCACATTCTCAAGAGGTTCTTTGTTGTTTGTGAGTAGCAGATATGCTAGGAATGTGTAAAAAAATTATCCCTGACATACTCCATAAATCTAGTGGATTCTTTGTTATCCTGAGGTGTCCCCATTCCAGCAAATATCAGTGTTATTAAAGTCATCCTTAATGAACAGGGTCTGCAGTTACAATGATTTTTCCAGGTTTTTCAAGAAGGCTTTGTTCGCTTTCTCTCCTTCATTAAGTGGTCTGTCCTCCATTGATTGCAGTTTTCTAATCATGGCTTTGTCTCCTGTCATATCAAAGATGTGAATGTCTTTGACTATCTCCATAACTACATTTTACCACTGAAATGTAGAGAACGTTCACTCTGCATAATTTATTTACCTATTTGTTTGTTTGTCTACTTTCCTCACCCTCTCTGAAAATCAGCTTGCTTGGACAGAAACTTGGTTCAAACTCTAAAATCTATGCATTTCAGTGTTCAAAACTTTTCCACCTGGGATGCAAGTTAAAATCGTTATGGACTGACTACCCTGAATTTGTAGTAGGACACAGTCTAAGTTTTCTGAATAATGAGAATCTAGTTCTCCCCAAAGAACCTATAATTGATGTGAAACTGAGGAAGAATACAACAATGTCTTGTCTCAGAGAGACATGGTATACGCCAGACTCATGCATGAACATGGGGACAATGACAGTATAGGAACCAGGATAGAGCATTGCAATTTGTCTCCTGCATCAGGCTAGCCTGGTGTTATCTCTGGTTCCAGTCAACCAGTTATACTGTGTAGGTAAATCTTTTGTGTTTTATGTATTTATGTATGACTATATTAAATCTTGAAAAATTATATTCTGTCTTATGAATAATTAAAGTGTACAGATGATCTTTTGATTTACTGGAATTTGGTTTTCCTCTTCATGGTGAAACAAAAAAATATGCCAGGTTATGTTCCAGAAAACAAAAGGAGACCAAAATATTGGTTCTGCCTTGACGCTATGAAAGTACTTTCATGCATGAGTTCACAGCAGAATAACTGAACTTTGAAGAAACCAACAAATGGCAGTTTCATAGCCCTGTGTTTATATTACTTTTATATTACTCTTAACTATTCTATTTCTCAAAGCTTTCACCTAGCAGTTGCTGAACATCTAGAAAAACCTGAGTTAGATTTTGGAGTAGCAAAAATGTAGAGTTATTAGATTGCATTGCAAAGACTGGCAGCAGTCTAAGGGCTAGAGTTGACTCTGCAAATCTTAATGAGTGTAAGATTCACTCGTGAGCATCTAAATATACAGATGTCATAGATGATGTTTCTAGTGGACTCCTGAACTCTGGAAGTAGTCCTGACATGTCAGTATCCTTGTTGCTTGTCTGCACTGAATGGAAAATTCTGTTTCCTTTTGAGTGAACTCCCCTTTTTGGGGATTGTCTGTTCTCTTAAATACTTCAAATAAAATGTTAAATATTTCCTCAGCTTGAAAAAAATTAGTGCTAGATATGGAGGTGGTAGCTTGGGAGATGATTTAAAAAGAGCATTTAAGTATATACATGCTTTCATTGAGGTCATTTGATCTATCAACATTCTTAAAGGTCGATGGGTCTATCAGCATTCTTAAAGTTCAATATGGTTTTAGGTATTTTGCTGTAATGGGGCTCTTTTTAGATAAATTTCATGACCCAAATTTTTGAAAGTAATCAGAAGGTACTCAGCTTCTACAGATAAAAATAGCAGTAATTTCTTCTTCCCCTTCTGTAGAGGAACTAGCTCAATTTAGCTATTTTTATTTGCTTGCTACTATGCCTTAGAGAGCAGTTCCTATCCATGTGGAAGTTAGAACCATCCAAGACAGTGAGGTTAGTAAACTTCATCAACATCAAACGATAACCCTATATCAATGTCTCAAGACAGATTTTGATGTCTAGGAACTTATGGATTCTTGTTCAGGTTAATTTTGTCTCTGGCTTTAGAGATTTAAAGAACTCTCTGAGGGCTTTTTTTGGAAAGAAATTTCCTTGCATTTCAACTGAAATACATCCCCCATACCTTTTTTTTTTTTTTAATCCTTCTAGCCTTTATCTCCATGGGTTAGGTACACATCATGGATAGGAATACACATTTTCCAGTTAAGCAGAGGAGCTAGTTTCTATTAACAAAGATCAAATAGATAGGAAAGACAGGTTAAATTCAAGTACCATCAGTCAAATGAAGCAGGGACCCTGCATGTTTGTATATTTATAAATAGCTGCTGCAAGGGGGCAATAGTTAAGGAGTAGACTAATTTAAAGTTCTTATCTCAATGCTATATCTTTGACCTAGGTCTTCATAGTTTCATTGGTTTTAGTCTGTAGGTCTTTGAGTGTTCTGTTTCCTTGTCTTTCCAAGAACATATCTAAGGCTTTTTGAAAATTTTTACAAAAGTTCATGGAATTGGATTTCACTTTTGTGTAACAACACAGATATTTACTCACAGCAAATGAGTTCCAGGTGTTGTAATCTTCACTGCTCAGGCTAAGAATAACTTTCTGGAATAAGTGCACCTCAGCAATTTTGTAACAGTGTATTGTATTTGTTCCTATGTAAAAATGTTCATTTTATCTCTCACCACCAGATCAATTGGTGGTAACCTTTAAATGTTCTGGTTCTCTTTCATGAAAGATGTCTCTTTTCTTCATACAAAACTATATTAGGATCCAGCAAAATATGTTTTGTGTTTCCTTAGAATAATATTTAATTTTGTTCATTAATATATGAAGCCTTGCAGTCTCAAAGAAGTTGAAATTATTTGGGAATATAAATCCAGAAAAAATGCAGTGTGAATAAACAGCTGTTTTCTAATAAGAGAAACAAAATCTTCCTGGAGATTTTTGGGTAGTCTTTGACTCAATGTCTGTGTTTTTTAAAATTTAACACTCCTTTAAAATAAAAGTATTACAATGTTGGGAAGTGTTTGGGAGCTGTTTTTTCTCTACTTTTTTAAACTGATGCCTAGGACTACTGAATAGGAACAGTCACACTTAGAATTATCTGTTACTTATTTCATCCTTTTTGTTTCGGAATCAGCTGCAGATTATTTTTTTTTTCAAGCAAATTTTTAAGAAATGTGTTGATTAGCTTGTTTATTATATGACTCAGTGTTGTTTCTGCTCTGAATTTTATCAGTATTCTTTGATCACTGAAAGAGAGCTAAGCCCTGTAGCACAGTCCAGCTGCTGTGTGGGCATTTTATACACTACAACCTCCACAAACAGAAGAAAAATACTAAAAAGGAGCAGTGCTCTGATGGAACTGATGGTCTTCTGGAATACTATAGATTGAGGATCTGTGAGATTTGATTCTCTTCAGTGCAAATTTGTTTTTTTGTTGGATGGGGTTTTTATAAAAATTCTCTTTTCTAGATACAAATTACAATTTGACAAGCATAAGGAGCATCTTATCTCACAGCAAATTAGACAACAGACTACAGCCCATAATTTTTCCTACTAGTTCCTCATTCAATAAGGAAAACTCTACATTACTTCTTTGTTTGAAGAGGTTTCTTTCTGAGGCACTTGGCTCACTACTTGAGGCAGTGAAAAGTGAAGCCAAATTGTTCCTTTTCTTTACTTCATTTGGTCTTTTCCCAATTCTTTTTCACTGTAATCACAGATCAGATGCTTTTGAGGGAGGGAAGCACTTTTTTCCTGGATAATGTAATAAAAGCAGTGACGATGTCCTCTCTTTTATAAAAGAGACAGTGGACTTGTCCTTCACTGCATCTGTAATTAGTCAATGAGAATCTGGAAAGCATATAGAAAATGACCTGTGGAAACAAAGAACTTGGACTTTAACCTGAGCTTCTGTCAGATCAGGATCATAAATAGGGTACTTCAACAGGCGGTACAACAAAAACAGTACTGTGTTCACTATTTGTTCCTTGAGGTACTCATATACTCATGCTATTTACCTTTGAAGAGAGAGAGTGTGTGTATAGCGTGTGCGAGGGGTCTTTTTTGGGGGGCAAGGAAACATAAAGGCAGCTTTTCTCTCAGTGAATAATTAGAAATTCAACTGGTCACATCACTGGCTCCAGGAGAGGACAGGCATAGACACTGTGGGAGCAGCAGTGACTACCACTATGACAATGTGGCTGTGATAATAGAAACAGACACACTCCTCTGGGTGGCGTTTACAACACTCTTGTTTTTGGCATTTCAGCAGAATGGGCTTTGCTGTTCACCTTATATTATGAGTAGCAAATACATTTGTATTAGTTTTCTTCGTTGTTCTGTTTGTTTTTTTTTTTTAATACATAAATGCTTTAGATATTTTTTTACTCAATCTAATCTAACTTCTATTATTGAATTTCCGGTTTCCAGATCTGTTCTTCATTCTTTCTCAGACTTTTCCTTCAGTGCATATAGCACGTAAGAAAATCACATTTTCACTCATCTCTGTCTTAATTGAGAACGCAGTGTACTTTTGATGTTGGTGTGTTCCTTTTTTTGACTTAGAAAAATGAACATTTCCTCTCTTTTTTCTTCAATTTTCTTTTTTTCTCTTTACATCTTCTGTAAGTGGCTTTTTTTTCTTGTTCTCATGACTTAAAACACGTCATATCATGATACTATTTGTTTTCTATGATCTTCTCTGTATGCATTTAGGGCTTGTGAAAAACTGCAACTAGACCAGCCTGTGATAGTGAAGGATTCTGACAATCCATAAAGCAGATACTCATAAACAACAAAAGGAACTCTCATTCTGTTGCGTATCATTTAACAGTTAACTAATGAAATATTTCTAAGATTTTCACATTATATCTTTCTTGAGGACATCAGATCACAAATGATGGCTAATTTGAGGCAAACTTGACTCATATTTAAAAGAGACTTACCTGTCCAAAGAAATATGTTTTTTTCATGCCAGCCAACTGATCTAAATTAACCTGCTTTGACTTCATTCAGCAGTTCAGGAAAAGATCATTGATTACTAATTCTTTAAAAATTCCCTGTTGTGCTACTTCTAATAGACAGTTTCCACCTTGACATTTATTTTTTTTATCCAAGAAGCTCTTTCTACTTCTAACACAAATATTATATTGCTGGCAGCTTAACTGCTTTTTCTTTTTAAAAAAAATAGTTTGTTCTGCCTTTTACTAGAGAAAGAGAGAAAAATGTGTATATATGTATGTTTCTTGAACTTCTATATAAGCACCAGAGAGCTAACAGTGCGACCTACTGTATAAGACTAGGAAGTGGTAAGAAATAGTAAGAGAAGGCAGCTAGCAGCTTTGTAGAGAAGAACCTGATTAGTGGTGGATAACATGTTGTTAACACTGATAAAAGGATCTAGGTATTTTACCTTTAAACAAAATTAGAATGCAATACCAAATAGGCTGGTTTTAGACCCCCCATTGCCTTGCAATCTAAATAAACCTCCCACAGTCCTAAATTTTGCAGTACTTTGCAGTACCAAAAATTTTCCTACAAATATGAAATAAAAATCTGTTTATTTATCAGCAGCTCACTAGAACTATTCCTTCCATGTTTTACTCCTTCAAGCAGTTTAATGATCACTGTTCAGCTTTTACTTTGAGAGCATTATTTTATCAAAGCACTGAACTTTGTTAAAATAAGCATGGGGAACTTCTGCAGTTAATGTATTTCTTGAATAAAACCATTCCAAAAGGCAATTTCTACTATAGTAACATTTCTCTTTTTTGAAGAGCATTTATAGTAACACATTGCATACTTAAGCTTCTAAAGCAGCTTTGCACAAAGGAAAAACGTTTTTTCAAATTCAACAGGTGTACAGTACATTTTTATTTACTAAAAATGTGCCTATTCATTTAATTGGTAGGGACTGCTTTACTATATTTATCCTTTTGTAGTGGCATCAGCTGGCTTCCTTGCTGCTTTCTACATCAATAGAACCATTAGCCAAATTTAATTTTTGCTTCCCTTTTTTGATGATGATGATAAGCAAGGAGGACGCAGTTCAACTTTTGGGTTCCTGGCTAACTCTGTTGCAACTATTTTTCTTTGTATGAAGTGTATTTGATGTGTAAAGTAGTACGTGGAAAATAACTTCTTACTGAGAACTTTTTACTTTTATTTGGGGATGAGTTAGGTCTACCAAATTCCTTGTTTTTAAAGAAGCACAAGGAAAAGTATTTCCTCAGTCTGCAGTCTAAATCTTTTCCACTGGATATCTCGATCTCCAGTGCAATTACATTAGACTCCACAGATACTGTTCGCATAGTCCTTGGTGTACATAGATAACATGATAGCTTGTTAAGATCTGTTGTCCTCTGCTTTAGCTCAGCAATTTTACCAATCAAACTGATATTTCTGAGACTAGAAGAGTGTTACACAAGAGTATTTTTTACCAGCTCCCTGAAAGAGTGTAATATGTCCTTGGATGATGTAGTTGACCATAGTTTCTGCTATAGCAAGTTTGCTAATAGTAAGTTAAAGATAACAGCACTAGAGCGAGTGAGGATGCAAGTTTCCTGGACACACAGAAGTCTCTACGTGTCTCAGCCTGGTAAGCACCATATTCACACAGTTCAGCTCAACTTCTTATGCCAATGAATCTGCCACTAGTGCAAGTTAAATATAACTTATAAACCAGCTGAGGAAACTGTTCCATACAGCAGAATATCACATTGTTTGCCTGTGGAGAATTGTGGAGAAGAGCTTTTTTGAAAGGGAAATATGCTTTCCTGAGATTTCTCTTGTGATGTTCTGAACTATAGATAAATTTCAATGAATATTTCAGCCACAAGATTTCTAGCTGAACTATGGTATTTCCAAGAAAGTTACTTATGTTACAGAACTGTACCTATTAGAAATAAGTTATGGATTTTTTTATAGAATTGCCACATACATGTGTTGTTTCATCTCATACGGTGCAGGAATATGATGGGAGTGTAAATTTTGCACAATAGGTATTGGTACTGCTTCAGTCCAAGCTGTTGATCCAGTGTGTAAATTGGCCACTAATAATTGAATACTAAGCATGTCTAGTCCCATGTTAATACTGCCAGAGAGGACATTAGAAGCTCAGGGTTTTATTACATTTTTAAGTAACACCCCCCTCCACACACACAACAAACCATTGGAAAAAATAATTTAAATTATGCTGTGTTACTAGATAAGAAATAGAACTTGTCCTCAGTGACTAGGAACTGTCTCAGATTTTGCTTCTCTATAATACACAAAAAAACCTGGTTTGAAAATGAAAGAGTAAAGAATAGTTCAGTACTTAAGTAATGTGATACGTACAACTGCTGCTACAGGCAATTGTAGACCTAAAATTAACTAACTACCTATACAAGTATTACAGTTTAGAAGTACAACTTCACCTAACATTTCATGTCTAAAAATGCATCTAAACAATTAAACAAGGTCTAAGTGATACTTAATTTAAACACTTAAAAGAGAGTACCTAACAAAAAATAAGTGCATTTCTACAGCACTTTGTTATGTTGTTAATCTTTTTGTGGAGCTGGGTACTGTTCAGCAGTAGAATGCCTGTACAGGAGTGGAGGATGTGGTAAACAGAGCCTACCTAGCAGCAACAAAAATATGTGCCTTAAGAGCAAACATTTAATGTACTTGCTGTCAGACTGTGACCTATACTACAATTCTGGTTTTGTGACTTCCCTGTATGTTTGATTGTTATCCTCTCATGGTTCTTGTTGGGTACCTGAATAGAGAGAGAAAAAATTCTCAAACTCCATAATATATGCTCTATAGGAAACTTCAGTTCCAAAAATTCCTATTCTTTTTTTCTTCCTTATCTTTTAAACCTTACCACTTGTGCATGTACGGCTTATTTCATGACTTGTACATGATTTAATTTATTGAGTTAGAAAATTAGCAACAAGCTAGCATGATTGTTTTTTACTTTTTATTTCTTTCAGTGTTTTTTGTTAAAAGAGAAACATTTGTACTTGATTTTTTCTTCACCATGTTACGGAAGATGAAGCCAGGTACCTTTTCGTTCTTATGGGGTTTGTGATTTACAAAGCAGAAGAGTCATTACCTGTACTGTTATTTTGTTTGCATTTCATGATCTTTGATCTTTCAGCCTTCACTCTGTTGCAAATTAAGTTTCCTCTGGTACAAGCATCTCCTGAAGCATCCACTTTGGCCATATTCAACCTGCTTAGGTTTCTTGAGGATTTTCACCCTGTGGTTTCACAGACCCCGATACAGGAAGCAATTTAGCGAACTCTATTCACTGGAAGGGTCAAATACCCTCTGCTTAGAAAAAGGCAACTGACCTAACATATTACCATCCAAGTGGAAATAACTCCTTGGGCCGGCTGCTCAGTTACTTTTCTTTTCTTTGTTATAGTATTGAACATGTCTTATTTTCTGTTGGTCTTTTGCATTCTTCATAACACTACTCCTTTCAATGTGTTTTATATGACCCAAGTTGAAATTTTTTCTTCACATCAATACACAGTTTATACTTAAATAGGGACAGATATACATAATGCAGTACTTGTTCTCTCATTCTCTGTGTGTTGGGGAAAGGAGGTAGGAGAAATTAGGTATGCAGTTCCAATTAACAAGCTCAGGAGTCATAATCTTAAATTACCATTTAAGGTATGCGAATGATGACAATATACCCAACTTTGAAAATAAAAGCAATTGCTTTCAAAGCAGCTTTTTAAAAAATCTATTTACTTATTTATAATCAGTGAAATGGGAAAGAATAATGCTTGTGTTTATTTTCCAGAAAGGCATATGTACATTTTCTGTCTGATAGAGGCAGGAACAGATCTTGCAGAGGTTCATAACTATTGCTTCATCACCATACTTTTCAGTGAATAAATATTGCTCATCAATAAAACCTCAGGCAGACAGTCAATAACAGTTGCAAATTAGGTAAGGCTACAATGAAAGTCTTGATAAATTTATAGTTTGGTGGTAAAGACAACAGAAAACTCTGAATGCTTAAGAGAAGGTTTTTAAGCATTCTGTAGAGCTTAGTGCCAACTGATTCACTAGAATACAGGTAGTTGCTTACTTCACAGGGAAACTTAATAATAAAATCATACATAACTCTTAAAAATGCTAAAGAACAGCTATGTCAACAGCATTATCTTGTCCTAAAGATTCTTGCTTAGCTCTAAATACAATTTTAAATGTACTCATTAGTTCCACTGAAAAGTAAGATAGATGTTTGTTTGCTAGGCATTTACAATGAGTTACATTTTGCACCAGAGGAATTTTCTTTTAAAAACTCAAATGTTACATGTGATACCTTACAGTGAGATATATATATGCCAAGCCATGCTTTAACAGATTAACCTAGTACATGATGAAGTACGGAAATACCAGAATTCATCTTCTTGTTTCTAATTCTGTGCTTTAAGCTTAAAATTTTTCTCCTCTGTTTATAGTGGTGAATACATAGTAAAGATATTGTTTTTTTTCTTTATGGCACCTAACAGACAGATTATCCATTCCTTTATAGAGCTGAGTGAATATTTAACAATAAAACCCCTAAACTTATACGTTTGAAAATCTGGGCAAGAAAGAGAACTTCTATTCTGTCCTCCTGTAGTATACGGTCACACTTGAGAGCTTTGCTCTCATATTGTTATGATTTTAGTGTTTCTTCCACCCCCTCCACACACCTTTTCGGGTTTGCAGCTGCCAAGAGTGTTAGATAATCCTTATTTATGCTCTGTTGGCAATGGGTACCAAATGTAACATTGTCTGGAGTTCATATATGTTTGTCCTGGGAAGTTAGAAGCACAACAAATAAACTACTCCAGAATAGCCTTTATGTTAATCTCTGAAATGTTTTCAGAAACTTTTTATCACTAACCAGTTTTGGCTTCCTTCTCAGCAAGTTGCAGATAGCAGAATATGAATTAGTGGGGGTTTTTTTGTGTCTGAGCAGCCTTCTTGACTGGTGCCCTTTACAGTTCTGTCAGGAAGTTGCGAATGACTTCTGTAAAATTGTATTTTCAAGTGTAGAAAGGTCCTGAAACCTACTTGTAAACAGGTATTGAGATAAAACTTTAATTCCTATATAATGTATAACTCAAATCCATGTTGTAGATTTCTTTATAATTATCTTGTCCATTAAATATTATCATGACCTTTGACTGATAGGCACTTGGATCCCTAAGATATAAGACATCTAGGAATGGAGGCGAAAAAAAAGTGTGTACACAATTTTTTAGTAGGAAAGGATTGTGTTCTAAACCTGAATATTCCTTAAAACTACATAATTACGATATCCAAATATCATTTAGTCATTAATTACAAATGTCTGCATAAATATGATGAGACAGTTCATTATCATTCTCTGTTTGCATAATCTTCAAGGAACAGAAAATATCTCTTGGAGAGAGGAAGGCAGTTTAGAGAGAAGATAAATTTTGTGTTAAAAGACAAGTACTTCTACCATTTGGAATGGGCCATTTGAGAAGATAAGGTGTTTCTTACTTTTTTTGCACAACCTTATCAACTAGTTTCTGTACATCTTTTTCACTTGGGCTTAGATGTTCAACAGAATATATTCATGCTTGTTTTCTTGAATATGTAGGACTCTTTTGCAAAGATATAAGTAGAAGTATTTGCCTTAAAGGGTAGTATAGGAAATCTAAGACTGTCCACATTCCAGCATGTAAATATATTGAACTTGATACAAGTATCATTTTGTAGTTTGTCCGTAGGAAGATGATATCTGCTTGATAAAGAGAAGTTCGTTCTTGGCTATTTGCAATGAAGATGTATCCTATATGGGATAAATAAGAATTTTATAGAAAATAGAGGAAAAGGCTACATTTATCTCTCTCTTTCCTTTTTCTCCCTCTATTTTTTTCCTCCCTTTGTGTTGTTGAAAGGTAGCAATATATTACAGAATTTTCTGGTACAATGATGCTACTCTGAATCAATAAATGAAACCTGATGTTACACAAAGGGTACTGAGCAATTTTATTTTATAATAGGTTGCAGAAAGAGACCACACTTTGCATTTCCTGCCCTTGCAGTGGTTTTTGGCTTTCAAAGTCTTCATCGATATAAAGAAAGTAAGAGTCAAGTGAGATACAGCATGCAGTGAAGAGACGTGAAATCTAACAATAAGGTAGGAAGTAGACAGATCTATACGAACGTTCAGATTACAGTCATACCTCTGTCTCCATGTATGTTGTCATACCACCCCCAATTGCTGGAGGCTGCTGCGTACTGAAGAAACTATTAGTATCTGAAAGACAGGTGCTCTATCTGAAGAACAGTGCTCACAAAAGATCTCCATTGGGCTCTACATTACTACATTGCATTTCATTAACTAGCAAAACACCCTGAAGTAAAATTAAATTAAAGTTCTCACTTAAGCCAAGGAAAGTGAAGAGTCTCAGAGTTATTTTGCCTCATGGTATTTCTTTTTTTCAGCTCTTATGTAAGATCAGTTATGGCTAGCTTGGACATTGTATTATAAAAGCTTTGAATGGGTCTGTGCCTTAAGCAGAAATTCTTTTTACAAAGTAAATTTACATCATTTGCAAAGAGTTTGTACACAAGATCTATATTGGCTGAAATACATTACGTATGGTATTCTGGGAGTAGCAAACGGACTCACTGTATCTCTTTATTTGGATGAGTAAGATAACAGTTGTGAAGTTTTCTCTCCCCCCTTACTTTTAGAAAATCCTAGCAAAGATGCAGGAAGCTACTTTGGAGTGCAGAGGAAGTTTTTATTTGCCTTCTTTCTTTTCTCCATATATTTTTTTTGTTTGTGTGTAATCCAAATCACAATATATTGCTCAGCATTTCTACTACAAAGATGAAGCAAGCCCTCTTTCTGGTAAAAATCAGCGTCAGAAATCTACTCGTAACTTACAGAATACTTTGGAACTATAAAGTGAGTTTTCATACTGAACTCCTCCATTTCTGTTGTTTAGATAAGTGAGTAACATAGCATCTAAATGTGCTGAATATTTAGACTTTAAATATGAAACGAAACGTTAAAAGATGTTGTCTTCTTCCTTTTCTTTCAGTAGCCAAATTATATAGAGACTTTTCTATTGACATCATAATGGTTAAGAAGTCAAAGGAAGTGTAGGAGACAGTGATATATTACAATATCAATGGGAGACCTGCAATTGCATTCTCAGTGGAAGTTTAAAAGTCACTTTTCAGAAGTGTAAGATACATTCATTGACATGTAGAGAATACATCTACGGATGGACTCAGTCCAATGTCATTTTGAATCATTACTGCATGTCTTTGACAATTACATCATATAAAGTATAAAAGGTCATAAAAATATCTACACTGCATACACATTAGCTTTCTTTAAAATGGTTATTTGTTACATTATATATATTTTGTACCTGTTATAGAACTTTATCTTAATAAGTTTACTTGCATAAAGAGTGCTGTGGGCCTTAACTAGACTATTCACATGTGTAAAGCTACTGACATAGTGCAAGATCAAATCCATAGGACAGTAACTAATGGTTACTCTTGTGGGGCTAAGAAAACAAGATATGAATGGAGGAAAGAAAAATTGTATTTATTTGACTTCATATTTTTAAGAAGGTGACCTGGAGCAAACATAATACTGCATTTGATTGCTTTGTTCTTGGAAAGATGTCAGTAGAAAACCATTGTAATTAGAAGAAAATCCCAATTTTTGCTGACAGTTTTTATAGCAGATTTTAGTTTCTTGGAATTTAGGCAACTGCCATATGCAAAACAAAACCTCTGTAAAGATAAGAGTAATGCTGATAACACAAAAATCCCATGGAATGTCTAATTACATGTGCTGCTAGGGAACTTATAGTAAATACTAATTCATCACTTCAAGTCATAGTTTCTTTTATATAGCCTACAACTGCAATAACCCCTTTTATTAATTTTCATTATTACATCTGAAGTATTTTATTCTGAAAAAAAAGCTCAGAATGTAGCTTTTATCTATGTGATACTTTTTTAAAAATCCCGTATGCCGCTAATGTTGATCTTCATCTGAATGCAGACAGCCATAAATACTTATATGTAAAAAAAAGGTTATTGTCATTATATCAGATTTTTAACTTCTCTTTCTGTAGTAAGGAGATGATACCTGTATAAACGATAAGAAAACATAGTGAAGGTTCTAAGGCTATTAGATAAGTTTGCACTTGTTTTTATGGAAAAACTATATCTAGATAATTATGATCTCCTTTCATTAATATTCTGAATACGTGACTGTAGACTATTGCTATTAATGTTGGAATGAGTCCCATTTTATATTTCTACCTGCAGTATCTCCCCTCGTATTTTACCCAGTTACCTTTACTACCAGGGCAAGAGGATGAGTTGTTTGCAAACATGAAAGAATGAAGGTTGTTTAGTAGAAAACAGAAGATTCCAGAGAAATGCTATGGCTTCTATATGTGAAAAAGTTGACACTAAAAGAGAAAGAATAAGCTCTTTGTCCCTAGATAGGGCAAGAAGCAATGCTATTAGTCTGAGCATTAAGAACAACAAGCTTACTGTAGAGGACAGTTAAGTACAGAAGTAGTTAGCCTAGGGAGACTGTGGAGTCTCTGTTGCTGGAGGTTTTTAGGAATTGGTTAGGCAAATGTGTTAGGTGAGGGTTTTGTGCGCTGTGTGGCTTAGGTCTGAGGATGGGCTAGGTGGCCTCCTGAGGGGTATTCCAGCCCTATTTTTCCATTTCTTCTATAAAGATTCCAAGACAGATTGCATGAACATCCTTACTAAAATCTATTAAAACAATTACAATCACTTTACCCAGCAAACCATATCTTTTATTTTTTTCAGAGACAGCTTATGTTTATTGTGGTTTGATAGGTTTTATTAAATTGATCCTTGTAATTTATCATTCACCATCTACTCCTCTCCTAAGTGTTTATGTATTGATTCCTGTGTTACTTAAATTTGACCGGGTAAGAAGAAAAAGTAAACATCTTCTTCAGTCCACAGAGCAAGAAAAAAAGGTAACTGACACTGTAGCATGCCCTTCCGTTTCTACCGTGTTTTTATGTTGATGGTTCCATTCAGCATTTTCAGTGGTCTAATGGGTGCTGTTTTGATGGCCTGAATAACCCCTCAGATCTCACAGTATGCAGGACTTTTGGCATGCAGTTGACAATAGATACCCTTGACAAGATTGACATAATCTCCATCACCCCTGAGAGGAAGTGCTTTGATTTAACTACACTCGAGGCCCTTAAAATATAATAAATTTTAGTCTTTTTAATCACGTAGTCATTTGCTGTTTGCACTTTTAGTATTAATTTCTTAAAAAGAGAAGTTTTGTATTGTAGAGTAGCTCTACGAGAATTGGAAAGGGAGAAAAAGCCAAGAACAATTTGTCTCAGATAGCTACAAAAAAATTAAAAATAGAATAAATTCTCAATTGAAATCTGCTTTAGATTTTGTAAATCAATAATTTGAAGAGCATTTCTTAAGGATCCATCATATCATCCTTTTGTTTTCTACATGGAGATCAGCATTTGATCAGTATTTTACACTAAAAAGAATGGAAGCAAATTCTGTTCTGAAAAGGGAAATATTAATTTAGAAGACAATTGAATAAAATCATATCAAAATTTTATGACATTATTTTATTTTGGTATTCCTTGTCCTCTTGTCTCTTACAGTTTGAATATCTGTTAAGACTGGCACATTCAGTCCTGAAATCAAGTCCAAGCACAAAGAGTTATGTGTTCCTTCCATTAGAAAGTCAGATGTATTTTAAGTTTTTGCCTGAACCAGACACAATTTGCGTCATATGTTTACAATAGCAGTATGTAATTACAGTAGTAATATTTGCATTAGCTATAAAATTTCAGTGGGTAAGATTTTATTTTTGCAGGGTGTGGAGACTTGTAGAAGCCAAACATTGCCATCAGCTAGTCATGCACCCGAAAACTTAATGAACCTTATTACAGATTTGGTAAAGAATCAAGGACATTCTCGTGGGTTTGCTATTTACAACTAGCAAGTCCTGTTACTCCAAACAGGCGTTTTACAGCCATTTGATTGCTCTAATACAGCATACCCTTCCAGGAAAACTTGTTATCCTGAATTTAATTACTGAAAGCTCAAATGTTAACTAATAAAGCAGGTTTGCTTTAAAAATTACTATGGTATATTTCTATAGAGCCATTCATTAGTTTGCATTATATCTATAGAAAGATCAACTCTATTTTGTCTACCTGTGTGCCACTTCATTACATATTTCTTGAGGCTTTCCTTTGGAATAACAGATGCAAAGCAGAAAAATGGAACATTATGTGTAGAGGTATTGAAATTTGCAATGAAGTGTATTGGCATGATCTAATCTGTAGTGATTATTACTTTGCAACATCACGAAATACCCCTGAGGTAAGAATATATATGTCTAATATACCTATGCGATTTTTATGACACAGGATTATTTTTGCAATGGAATTGAATACACTTTCTTCTGCATATCCTCAGCAATTCACTGTGGATGCGTCCAGTGAAACAGAGGGCCATAGGGCTTTGAAGCCAGTCTGAGGGAGAACATGTTCAGAACAAAATCTTCGCAAAATTGCCTAGCGTTCCATCATTTTAGCCCTGTCCTCCAGAGAAAAATTATTAAACTGGATTCTTAGTATGTAAATGCCTTTCTGTTGCAGTGTGCATCCTCAGTGAAACAGTAAAAAGCTTCTTATTGAGACTAACTTATGCTAAGTGTTAATAATCACTAGAAGCATGTTTATGATATGACAAAAGCTGAGGTAGTTGAACATTCAAAGTTAATGCTTATGTTCTCTTTGACTTATGATTTATTTTTTTTTTTTTTTTAGGCATTGGGGGTGGATCACAAATTAAGTGCCATGTGAAACTTAAATGGATGATTTTTCATGCCAAAGCACTCATCTGCTATTAGAGCTAAATATTCTTATGGAATATAGCTTCCACTCCAATTAAGTTTAAAACAAGTAGCTCCCTACTTCCACCAACACAATGCTACAAATTTCATATTCACTTATGAAGGCAAGTTTTACTCTAATTTCTTCACAATAGTCAATGTAGCGGTAAAGCATATGACATATATATAAAAATTTTATATGTGACATTAGGGTAAACATTCCTTAGAAAATATGTACTGGCAGAGTAAAACCAAAATGGAACATATGAAATTTTCTATTCATTATGATCAAACTCTTCTGAAGTTAGCAGAAATATTTTAACCAACATAATACAACTTTACATGAAGATCTAAGGGATAGATCAAATAAACAACTTGGTAACTTAAAGTGGGTGTAGCGACATTCATTGCCAAAGCTGAAAATTACAAATTCCTACTTCTCTGCTCTCTTTCTTTGCAGGAATTCAATAGAATAGGCATCTTTCTTCCTCCATATTTTGAAGTTACCCAGAAATTAAGCCCATTAGAACTTTTACCAAAGTAGCAGTATGTAATCAGTCCAGAAAACCTTCTTAAAGCCTTCTCCAGAAAGGTAAGATTCATGTCCACACCACTGTTCTTTACAGCTGGTTATTTCCCATGTGTTGGCACAAGCAAACCCATCATGTAATTTCACCTGCATGCGTCTAAAAAGCTATGGCACTAAGATTAAAAAAAAATTACGAAGATCTAAAGGGGACCGGTATTCACGTATATGGAACCTGTGTGTCCAATACAGTGTGATGAATTACACTACTTTTGAGCACCTTAGTCTTTTATAGAATTAGATTTGAAATAGATGGGGATTATATTGTTTCCAAAAGCAATTTATCAAAATATTCCATGTGTCCCTATATCTAGTAGCTACAGTGAAATTTTACTCATCCTGCAAGAAATGCTATTTTGGTATGCAATGTCTATATGTGGAAGTAAACTATTTGCTTCATGTGCAATTATTATGCAATTATATTTAAGATGAAGACGTGTTTTAATGCTGAAGGTGAGAGGAGTTACACTTTCTCGAGTATTACACAATGACCTTTTTTTAAAGTCCTCTTAAGCCATCACTAGAGAGTTGATGATGCTCATACAAAACACTCAATTATTGATTTTTAAGCACTTTTAAGATTCTCAAGATGCAGTTTATATGCTTGTATAGTTTAGAAGATGCACCACAGCTCATGCTTTGGAAAAGATGTCAGATATTTATGGTTGTGTGTCACACATGACCTCCCAAGGAAGTACTTCTATAGCTGAAGTGCAGTCAAATCAAAAGAATAGAAAAGAGTGAAATGTTTTAGCAAAAATTAACAGTATCTGAAAACATGTTTCTAAAACCCAATAGACATAATAATGTGAAATACAGATGGCACTTTTCTTTCCATGTAAATTCTTTCTTAAGAATTAAAATGCTTTTCAAAAGCCTTAGAAACTTTGGCAGGCACTTCTGTTTAACTCATCCATGTAGGTAGATGTCAAACCATAAAAAAGTGTTTAGCCTGCAGCATACAGTGATGTATCTTTTCCATTGTTCTTATTGTTTGTTTGGGGCGGGTTTTTTAGGGCTTTTTTTCTTACATTAAGGAACTTAACATACTACACTTTTTCCAGCAGCCAATAATGCTGCAGTTCAAGACGAGCTGAGGTTTGCATTTGGTCTTTCAGAAAATCTAGAGGAATGACTGTCTTTTTTCACTTGCCTGAACAGACATGGATTTAATTCCCAAAATAAGAAACAGAATCTCATTCACATACATCAATAATATTGTTTTCTTTCAAATTGTTTACATTTAGAAATAGATTTATATTTGTCTTTAGGCTTCTGCATATGTTGGTAATGGATAGCTCCTGTTGATTTTAATTTCGCTTATGAGCTACCTATCCATCTGTCTTTAGATACCTTTATATCTGCCAAAACCATATTTTTAATTCTCCAAATACAAAATACTTCCTTTCAAAAATGTAGAGGTAACAAGTCATAAGAATGAATGCTCTAAACAGAAAACATAGACCTAAATAATTTTCTCAAATAAATTTGAAGTACATCTCATCTTCCTTTTCAGATTGAAATTTAGACAGTATATAAAGATAAACTTTCATTCTTTTCTATTCTGTGATAAAATTTTAAAAACCACCATGATTTATATACAAATACATAGAAGTTGTACTTATTAACTCTACTTTAAGTTTCTGTTTGTGGTATGCTATCAGAAACATTTTAATCACAGAATCATAGAATGGTTTGGGCTGGAAGGGACCTTAAAGATCATCCAATTCCAAGCCCCCTAGCATGGGCTTCCGGTAGAACAAGTTGCTCAAAGCCTCATCCAGCCTGTCCTTGAACAACTTCAGGGATGGGACATCCACAACTTCTCTGAGCAACCTGTTTCAGTGCCTCACCACCTTCACAGTAAAAACTTTCTTCCTAATACCTAATCCAAATCTCTACCCTTTTTCAACCCAAAACCATTATGCTTTGTCCTACCACTATACTCCCTGATAAAGAGTCTCTCCTCAGCTTCCCTGTAGGCCACCTTTAGGTATTGGAAGGCAGCTATAAAGGCTCCCAGGAGCCTTCCCTTCTTTAGGCTAAATAAGCCCACTTTCTCTCAGCCTGTCCTCATATGGGAGGTGCTCCAGCCCTTGGATTATATTTGTGGTCTCTGAACTCAGTTTAACAGATCCACGTCCTTCCTCTGCTGAGGGTGCCAGAACTAAACACAGTACTCCAGGTGAGCTTTTATGAGAGAGGAGCAGAGAATCACCTCCCTCAACCTGCTGGTCATACTCCTTTTGATGCAACCCAGGACACAGTTGTCTTTCTGGGCTGCACCAGCACATTGCTCATGCAATTTTCTGTTTCTTGACTAAGAAACTAGTCTCTAATAGGATTTAAAATAGCATTAACTAATTTTTTTATGTGACAAACACTTATGCATTGTCAGGATTGAAGTGAAATCGTCCACTCACCGATTTGTTTTTTATGATCAATAAGAATTTAAAAATTATGCCAACAGATCTGCAGATTACTATAAAACCCAAATCATGGGCTAACTTTAAGGTCATTATTGTTATAAAACCTGCTACTTCTGTTAAATTTTTTTAAAGTCATAATAATCAGTTTTCATTAATGAACTATCCTAATATTTTTATAAATATTTCCATATATAATTCTTTTTGCATTCATTCTTTTCAGCAGAGGATAGGTTGCACAATATATCCAGGTGTGTAAAGAGGAAAGCTCAAGGACAGATAATCTGGTTTTACGTGTCCAGACAGAATGTTCCATTTCAAGTCTGTATAAAACCAATTGGTTCTTCAGCGATTTCGGGGGGGGGGGGGGGGCGGAAACAAGCCATATGTGTGATTTCATGACTGAGAACTCTCCCTCGTGGGCTTCTTATCTGCCTTGTTTCTTTGCAGCCTCTATGCTGCAATCTGTTAAAAGTCATATAGCTTGGAAAAGGGATGCTTGTGTGCTTTGGCATGGCTGCTACATTCTGGGTGGGGAAACCTTCTAGATGAAAGGGGAGATTAGACCTTTCTCAGGAGCAAGTGATTATGCATGGCTGGCAGAACCTTCTGGGGTGCGGCATGGAGTAGCTGAGGTGCTCACTTTAAAGCATATTACTTATTCCAAAATAACGCACCTTTAAAAATGTGAAACTTTCCATTTTCATAAAGGAGAAATGAAAAGCACTCACTTCGATGAGAAGCTGTAGGACGTTCCCCTTAAAATATTAGCAAACTTGGGATGTCATTGTGCAGATAAATAACAGACCTTTTTGTCAGATACCGTTTTATAGTTGACTGTGCTCTAAAAAATTTCTCTACTGCCTAAGGGTAGCACTTTAAAAAGTAGATCTTACTGAAACCTTATCCTAAGTTCTCCTACTTATTTTTAAAAAAACCCAGAAACACAACCAAGAAAAACGATAACAACCCTCACACACATTTAGTCACAAACAGCATAGATTGAATAGCTGTATGGTCCTAGCAAGAGCTGACCTCTCCTCTTAGGGAAGTACCTGGCTCCAATGTTGGAGGGCAAGTGGAGGTGTGCTATGTAGCACTCTTAACTGTTGCCTTAACATGCAACAACAAAAATATATAATTCCAGATAGTATTGTTAGTCATGGGTGACATCCTTATCACCCTCCTTCTTTTATATCACCTCTCCCAAATAAATCTCTCTCTAATCTGTATTAAAGATCCAAGACTTACAGTCATGTTGAATCTCTTTGTAGTACTCTGGTTTATCACCTAGAGAAATGAAATGCTGTCTCAAGCGAAGATTATAGGTGAATGCAGTGGATGCTCGTTTATATTGTCTATTCTGCTCTTTTGCAGTTTCATAGCAGAGAACGGATGGATTAAAATGTGTGCTGATTAATATACAGCTGGGACTTTTTAACAAAACGGCTGCATACTTGTGGTACACCAAAGAGCTAAGCTATGTTCTCAGAAGCACTTAAACTGTGAATCTATGAGGACTTTTATTTGCAGGGATGAAGTCCCGGCTTCAGTCCCTCAGTATGCTGGGTTATGTTACTTGTGTGGGTGATATTTCTGGGAAGTATGGGAAAGTTCTGGGAGTCTCTTTGGTTTGATATGGTTAAGAGGAATACAATGCAATCCGCTGCTTTTTTGTCTCCTTGTTTCTTTCCGCACACTTGTTCTGTTTGAATATAGTAAAAGTAAAATCCGCCATATTGCATAAAAACCTCACAAATATTAGAATTGCATTCTCTTTTCACTTAGGAATTAAGTTACTCCAAATGCTAGGCAAATTAGGTGAACTGGAACATAAAATTAACACAGCTTGCCAAGCCGAACCAAGTTCAACTCTAAATACGGTTATTGTTACAACCTTCTCAGTAGTGTGGTGTATGTGAGCTGAGATCTAACATCAAAATCTGTTTTGATTTGAAATGCAAATATAAGTTTTTCCTGTCATCTCCATCAACATTTTTGAAAACATCTTCACTGAAATTCTGAAGTATATGTGAAAATCTTAGGCAAAATTTCTCACTGTAAAAATACCTTTGGTTATGAACATTCCACCTGATTGCCTAGTGCTGCCGTGATAACATTTTTTACTGCATGTGCTCTATGATTTGCCCATCTCCACAGAGAAAAAAAAAAATGTATTTCCTGTAAATCAGACTCCTCAGATGATATTATACATTCCTTCCCCACGCCCCCTTTCAGCACAAAGTTCTTCCTCTTCCTGATTTCCATGAACGTAAAAGTATAAGAAAATTTAAAGGTTTGCCTTCTGTAAGTAAGTAATTGCATATGACAAGTACATGCTTTCCTAGTCTCATCTCAAGGCCTCTAGACTCCACTAATACTAGTCACACCAGGTATTACAAAGGATAGTCCTCTAGCTGTCATACGAGAGAAGAAAGTCCTGCTCATTTTGCATAATCATCATCTCTATGGAAATTTTAGTCAGAACAATAAAATTAATATGTTAGGCTAGAACACCAGAACAGTGTCAATAATTAAAATGAAAATAAAACTCTTGCATCAAATTTGTACTGACAAGGTAAATTTGGGGTTAGAATTAATGAAATGTGCTCTGCTTCAAGGGTCATTCACAAAGTCTGACCAATTAAAGCAACAGCGTTATTTTCTAAAAAAATATTAAACTGAGAGGATCCTTAGAGGTTATGCCAAAAGCCATGCAGGTGATGACTATGGAGTGAATTGGTCAGCTCAAATCCCTTCTTTAGGGTTGTTAGATGCGTCTCATTAGATATTTAACAGTTTTGATAGCTCTTTCTCTTTTACTATAACAGTTACTATACCACCGTTTAAAAAAAATTGCTATTGATAAACAGCATATGACACTATCATCATCAGTCTAAGTAAGCAAGCTACACTTTTATACTTGTCATTCTGATTTTTACTAATTTATCTTAACAGAGATAAATAGGATGAATGCATTTTATTATTCATGCTGAGGTGAGTTATGTTTAGTGCTTCACTCTAAGCAATGTGTAGTATTTTTGTAATAGTTGATTCTGGAGATGTTTGTACAGATAAGAGAGGGCTTCTGAACATGTTTCTATATACTTACATTGCACCATTAAACATTCAGAACAGCAGATGATATCCATATGGAAAGCATGACAAATACAAGAAATGCTATATTCAGATGGAAAAATAAATTGTGTTTAGTGGTCTTGCAAAAGCACCACTACAGTTGGCAAGGACTCTTTCCTTGTTGACAGTCTTTGCTCAGAAGCCTAAGCCTAAAATGCTCATCAAGACTCAACTGCACTCTTGCCTTAGAAATGTTCCTCTTGGAAAAGCTGAGGGATGTTTGTCAGACAGTACTGGCAGCACAGATTTCTCTGCTATATTAAACCTAATACAAAACTGCTACTTTTGAAATGTGCAATGTGGATACTTGGAGTTGCCATTCTAGGATTCTCCCAGAGCGCTCAGTTCCCTAAAAGATGATGTGTTTTCACCAATTAAGTTCCAGCTAGTGCAAAGGGCTTTAAGGATAGTCAAATCTTCCTGTATTCATATTAGTGAAAATGAGCAAAAAAACTTGGAGATCTCAAGTGCCTGAAAGATATCAAGTAGGTGAACAGGAAACATTTGATTTGTGTTTGTGTAAAAAGTTTGTGTAGTGGAAGTTTCTTTAAAGAGGACACTAAGCTGGAGTTTACCTAGTAATATCTATCTGGAAAATAATTAATCTTTGGATCATGAAGGCATTTTTGACTTACTAAAATATAAACCTTTGTCAGAGTGTGGATTTGTCTTGTTTTTGATCAAGATAAGTGAAGACGCTTTGATCAAAATAATAACGTGATAAACAGAAACTTGAATGACCTCATAATTAATCGTGATGGCTGTTAGTAACATTTTGCTACAGGTTTGTGGGACTGTGGAGAAAGGAGAAGAGTCCTTTTAATTATGAGTTTTAAAAGCAGACCTTAACAAAGCTGGAAAATTGCTTTTACAGACTAAAAAAATAAACAAATCTAATGGTATGTATGATAAGGTTGCTGACTGATACCTTCAAGGTAACAAAGTATTTTTATGTCTGAAATGATAGGCTCTGTGGAAGAAGTTTATTGAGCCAAAACGACAAATTGCTGTGTTTCCTTTTTCTTCTTTTTATAATTTTTTCAATGGTATGTTTGAAGTAGAAACACTCTTAAATTGTTTGCCAGTTTTGAACATCCAGAATTTCCAAACATTTGCTTCCCTGTTTTTTAAGATTGGTCTTTCTTCTTTTCCGTCTTTTATTCTATAAAGTTACATAGATTACAAATCAGGAAATCTTAGTTGTATATATATATTTATTCTATTTCTGTATGGGAAACTTTCAACTCAATAATAAAATGTTGTTGAAACATTCTGTATGAAAAAATGTGGAAAGATGTTAAATCAGAGTGGAGGGGAAGGAGAGGCATTTTCCCCTGCTTTTGTAACAGTCATCTATCTGACATTTGTTGTTTTTAATAGGTGGTGCTTCCTATTTTAGAGAAATAATTCTAATTTAACTTTCTTTAATTTTTAAAGCTCTCAGGTTCAAGGCTTAGTTTACTCTCTGCTTTTGCTAGTCTGGCTTCAATATTTAACTCTGGAATATGGATACATACTTTATGCACATCCATATTTTTACTGTTTGATTCAGCCGAACTACTTACATATTTTGTCATTTTACCATTATAATTTTTGGTGGCTTTTTGAACGGATTTGACTTTATGTATATAACCATGACATCCTTGTTCTCAATAGTTTGAGATGTGTTGTATTATGCGTGGCTCTAACAGTTTATCCATTGCTTAAGCTTTTGAGCATTGACCAATAATGTCCTAACAAACAGACCAGTATCAGTCAAGTACTCTATTTTTACTATCCTAAGGGTAGAACTGTGAATGGTATATTAAGGTTTTGAAAAAATTTAGGTGTGTCTGCATGCAGAGGCGCTTCTTTGTGTATATTGCTGCTCTTTTCTGTCTGTATCATCTAAGGAACTTGTACCAAAGATGGTGTCTTATGATGATGACATGAACCTCCACGGGAGGCAAGGATAATTTTCATCCTGTATGTTTTAGATTTTGTAATTAATATTTTGATACTCTGTGCAGGGAACTTGACAGTAAAGAATGGTGTCCAGTCCAGAGAATGTGGCAACTAAGTAACTGTATCAACTTAAAAACTGTGAGTCTTTCTTGGAAGATTTTTCTTTGACTCATAGCCCAGTCCTACACCTCAAATACTTGGTACATGTTTTTGCCATGAATTACATTTACAAAATGTAATTTAGTAATCCGAGTTGATAAAACAAAACAGCATTAAGAGAAAGCAAACAACAGAGTTCCATGATTCACATGTTTTCCTTCGTATCTTCCCTGTACAGAAAAAAAATTAATCACAATGACTCAAGGGACTGTGCCTAGTAAATTTGAGCTTTCCTTTGTAAGATGTGAATAGAAGCCAGCTTTCCTCCTTAGGCCATCAGCAAGAGTACAGAGATGATAATAGAAGAATCAACAGAGATTGTAACAGGAATATCCTGAATAAAGTACCAGATTTCAGAGACTGTAACCTTAGATATAAGAAGTCTTACATTCTTACAGTTTCCTGAGGCAAATCTACAATCTGAGGACTTCTGTTCTTATTTGCACTGAATTCTAACTGAATGAGTTTGTTTTTTTTTAATATAGCCTGGCCTTGCTCACAATAGGATTCAAATATTTCCTGTTAGAATGTGATTTACCAAGAATTTAATTAATCTCCAGTTCAACCTATACTACAGGCCCCTAAAATTAAAAAGAAAATAAACATAGCAATTAACATTGAAAGAGAGCTAAACTTAGCACTTGAAACTAAAATTACAATAAATACAGATGAAACCAAACCAAAACTGAAAAAAATGAAAACTAGGGAAGCCTATTATGTTTAAAAGCCAAATATGATTACTGTATTTTAAATCTTAGCTTAAGAAATAAAATGGATAATGATATGAATGGCATAATGTAATTACATAATCTGACTCCTTTCAAATATAAACTGTACCTTTTATATTGCTGTTTTTCTTAGAGAAGTTTATTCCTTCTCCTTCCTTCTTTCTTCACCAAGATGTGATTTCAAAACACAAGCAAATAAATGTCAAATCCTCCTGCCTCTGTTCTGCCATTCCACTTCTGAAATTCTGCCAAACTGAAAATTTCCATTCAGACTGACTGGTATTTGTTAAACTGCTTTTATTTCATATTATTATTATTTTATTTTAATACTGTTTTTTTCAAAAGTAGTGGAAACTTTGTGTAACTCTTGCTGTGTCTTTGCAGGACATTTTAAGAGCAGCTGCTTCTGTGGATCTTTTTTATAATAGTACATTTTTTCCTGCAGACGCTCTAAAAGCCTCTCAAAGAAATTCTTCAGTTACTTGTAAGTCTTGGTCCATGATGTTTCCAAACTCATATGAAGAGCAGTTACCATCCCATTTTAATACCATGCCAACCTAAGAAATGCAGGGAGCAAATAAAAAGCTACAGTAAAGAGTAAATAATTTCAGTGGAAATTTTGTTAAAATCTCTACTCCCTCCTCCTCCTTTAAAACAAAAGAGGAGATTGTATAGACTTTGGCTTTAAAATCTCTGCTCTACTACTCAGTTGCATAAAAATGGAT
The DNA here is from genome assembly GCA_033558185.1 of Dromococcyx pavoninus. Classification (NCBI taxonomy): domain Eukaryota; kingdom Metazoa; phylum Chordata; class Aves; order Cuculiformes; family Neomorphidae; genus Dromococcyx; species Dromococcyx pavoninus. The sequence goes on along the minus strand of JAUMJL010000104.1, from coordinate 569,389 downwards.
AGAAAAATATGCACAAGAAAATAGATGGAGCAGAATGGCTTATGAGAAATTTCTTATGAAAAAAAGGCTTTTCACATTTACAGTAGAGTAATTTCTCCAGCCTGCAATGTGTTAGAAAGAAACATAAAACCATGAAATGTCACTATTCTACAAGAATCTTTCTCACTGTGGATGATACATACACTGTTTGTTTATTAAAGGCATCAGACAGTTCTTGGAAGACATAGTATTTTAGTCATATAACCAGTTTTTTTCATATGTCATCAGTGAATTCTTCTGTGGTTGTGCAGGCCTTGAAAAGCCTAAAACTGTGTGGATCCATAGCAAGATATTTAAGAAAATAAACTGCTCCTTTTCCTGGACATCTTCCTTTGTGCCACCGTGATCTCGTTATGTTCATTTCCCTATGGTAAATGTGTAGCTGTAACAGCAGCAGTAGCATGGGCTAGACCACATTTGCTCTGTTTGGCCCTTGTTGCATATTTGTCCTGCTCTCCAGTTCCATTTTTGTTTGTTTGAATGCAGGAGATTCAAAAATATAATTTATTTTTCAAAAGAGACAAAAAATCTTTAGGGCAAAATAAAATCTAATACCAACTAGTAATTTAGAGAAAAGAATAGCTTATTAAAACATGATACTTTAAAAATGAAATTCCTAACATTCAAAGATTGTATGTTCTTCCCTTCTCTCCTCTTTATCAAATACTGAAAACTAATGAATTGCAAAGTTGTGAATGATGGTAACCTTGTGCACTTTATGTGGAAGAAGCCTCTAAAATCAGAGCTAAGTTTGGTGACCCAATATAGCTAGGTCAGAGAAGCAATGAATTCCTTGAATATGACAGAAATCCTCCCAGCATGCAACATTTGTCCTTCTTATTGATCCCTGGTAAGCTTGCAAGAGCCTAATTTTCCTTTTTCGAAAACCAGGTGTAATTATGCTTTCCTATCTTGCTAACAGATTTGGGGAGGTGCAAATGAAAGGTTTTAAATGCATTAAATTCACTGAATGGAAAGATTGCTTCCTGCTTCTGAATGTTCTGTGCCTGTTATGTTTTATAATTGTAAGGGTTCAAATGTTGTTGTGTTGGTATATGCTGTGTGACATTTATTATTTCTGTGAAGACTTGCACAACTCACTTCGGAGGACTCTTGCCTGTAGTTGCTGTATATCTTACTCCTATATACATATAATTTTAGGTTCCATTTTTAGGTGATTTCTTCCCACGTGGAATTTCTTTCCAGTGAGGAATTTGCCACATGGCTAAAATAGTTGTTTAGCCCTCAATCTAAAGCTTGCTGCCAAGAAAACATTAGCTTTTTCCAGTCACAACCTGCCTGCAGTTTTCTTATCACTGAACTTCACTTTCTTTTTTGGCACCTCTGCTTACGTACACCATGTAGTGCAGCTAAGGACTAACTCCTTGTCCGTATTGCCATCCTGCCCTGTCTTCCATCCCCTCCTCAACCATCTTCATAGAAGCACTTTGGCTCCTTGCAATGTAGTCTACTCTAACTGTGACACTGTCTGCTCTAGATATTACATCTGATAGCTGTAATAGCCATGCAAGCAATAACAAAAGCCTGCAGTGCCCTGCATTTGCTACTTACTTTCTCCTTGTGAGGGAAAAGTTCCCATGGAAAGCTCAGTAACTTCATGTGTTGTGTTCTTTCAAATGCTATCTTAAAACCTTTAAAATGCCTCTGCCTGGCACAGATAGAAACCATAACTTGCTACTGCCTATTTCATTACATCTGCCTCTCAAGGACCCCAGTTTGGGTGGAAGGAGGGAGGACACATTTTAATGTCTGTTTAATGAATCATAGAACCATGTGGTTGGAAAAGACCTTTGAGATCATCAAGTCCAACCATACCTATCCACTACTAAACCATGTCCCTAAGAAGCTCATCAGCTTTCTTTTAAACACCTCTAGGGATGGTGACTCAACCACTTCCCTGGGCAACCTGTTTCAGTGCCTGATCACTCTTTCAGTGAAGAAATTTTTCCTAATATCCAATCTCAACCTGCCCTGGTGCAACTTGTGGCCATTACCTCTTGTCCTACCAATTGTCACTTGCGAGAAGAGATCAAAACTCGCCTCCCTACAAACTCCTTTGAGGTAGTTGTAGACAGTGATGAGGGCTCCCCTCAGCCTCCTCTTCTGTAAGCTAAATGACCTCAGTTCCCTCAGTTGCTCCTTGTAAGTCTTGTATGAACACCTATGCTCTGTAGGCAGAGACTGGCACCTTTTTTCAGGACCTTCATAGGCATAACAGGGCTCTGCTGCAAGGCTGACGTTCTCAGCAACTGAAAATTATAACGTATTACATATGACAATATTGGGAACATAATGTTCATGATCTGATTATCCTCACTGAAGCCCCTTTCCCCTACATCAGCCGCTCCATGACAAATACATGGTCCCTACTGCCAGTGGACACAAAAAATTAATTCTTCACCCAAACACAAATGGTGATACATACTTCTCACTCTCTTGTCAGTAAAACCGCTTTCTAAATAACTTGAGATTGGGGTAGGTTTTGTTCTCTTTCTTTGGCACTAATATTGTTTCTCCTGGAATACTCAAATGCTATATTCAGACATATGGGTTTAAGAATGGTAGAAATGTGAAAATGGACATTTTATTTAGGTCTTAATGGTTATATGTGTTTATAATTTCATATATGTGTATTTATCTCCAGATGGGAAGACTAGGATATAAATAGGAGAGAGTTACAGATAGTTAACATATTAATAGTGCAGGTAAGATAATGCCAATAATATGATGTCATATGTATACAGTCATTGCCTGCTAATAGTAAGAGTCTTATCATAGAATCATAGAATACTCCGGTTGGAAAAAACCTCTGAGATCATCGAGTCCAACCGCACCGATCGTCCACTAAACCATGTCCCTCAAAAACTCGTCTACCATTTTTTAAACACCTCCAGGGATGGTGACTCAACCACCTCCCTGGGCAGCCTGTTCCACTGCCTGACCACCCTTTCAGTAAAGAAATTCTTCCTAATATCAAGTCTGAACCTCCCCTGGCGCAACTTATGGCCATTTCCCCTTGTTCTATCACCTGTCACTTGAGAGAAGAGATCAACAGTCGCTCTCCCATAGCCCTCTTTCAGGCAGTCGTAGACAGTGACGAGGTCTCCCCTCAGCCTCCTCTTCTCCAAGCTAAACAACCCAGTTCCCTCAGCTGTTCCTCATAGGACTTGTCCTCCAGCCCCTTCATCAGCCTCATCGCCTTTCTCTGGACACGCTCCAGCATCTCAATATCCTTCTTATACTGAAGGGCCCAGAACTGAACACAGTACTCGAGGTGTGGCCTCACCAGTGCTGAGTACAGGGGTACAATAACCTCCCTTGTCCTGTTGGCCACACTGTTTTTGATACAGGCCAAGATGCCATTGGCCTTCTTGGCCACCTGGGCACACTGCTGGCTCATATTCAGCCGGCTGTCGACCAACACCCCCAGATCCTTCTCCTCCAGGCAGCTCTCCAGCCATTCTTCTCCAAACCTGTAACGCTGCATGGGGTTATTTGGTCCGAAGTGCAGGATTCGGCATTTGGTCTTGTTAAATCTCATCCCATTGTTCTCATCCCATTGATTCAGCCTGTCCAGATCTCTTTGCAGTGCCTCCCTTCCTTCAAGCAGGTCAACACTGCCACCCATCTTGGTGTCATCTGCAAACTTGCTCAGGGTGCACTCGATTCCTTCATCCAGCTCATTAATAAAGGTGTTGAACAGGACTGGACCCAGCACAGAACCCTGGGGAACACCACTCGTGTCCGGCCTCCAACTGGATTTAACTCCATCCACCACCACTCTTTGGGCCCGTCCGTCCAGCCAGTTTTTTACCTAGCAGAGCGCGTGCCTGTCCAGGCCAATGGCAGAACGATCATTGCTGTAACTGCCAAAATTAGTAAATGAACATTTTTAGAGAGGTGTCATATATTTTACTAGTCTAGTTGATGCAGTTACTAAAAAGAAAAAAAAGAGCAAGTAAACTTAAGACCATTCTTCGAGTGCAGAGCTGCTTTGGGTTTTTGTCATTATAGCCACTCTTTTAATAAATGGCATTGCTTTTCCCTACAGACCTCTTGCTGCTATGTTAATACCTGTGCTCAAGCTCTGAGCATGTCCAATAGTGATCTTGAGTGAGAGTCTGTAATTCTGAAAGGGCACTTTGTATCGTCTTTGTTTCTTCTGGATTTCAGGGTGTCAGGAGGGCTTAAATCACAATCAAACCCATTTATTGTGTACTGAACAACTTCAAAATGGCAGATTTTCCAGCAAACTTAGTAAACACGCTCTTTAAGCATTTATCTTCCTTTTCCTTCCTTCATGTTTGTCTTAGGCTATAACTGCATCAGGAGATTTGAGGTTTTCTACAAGCTCTATGAACTATAGTAGAGCAGAAATCTCGCACAAAGTATGTGAAGGATTCTGAAGTGTTTGCTTGATTCTCTCTTGGTATTGATAAGGGAGGACATGCAAATTAAAACCATCTGTGAAATTAGAGGTTGTGCACAAATTCTTTGGTCTGATATCCAAATGACTTCTAGGCTACTTCATTATCACTTAATCATGGCTGGCCATTTCTTTAGTGTAACTGCAACGAGAGCAAGCTGGTAACTTCACTGACCCTGCAAGAAACTGCTACAAATTACATTTCCGTGTCTTTATGTGTTTTTTTCCTCCACTGACTCCTATATTGCTTTGTTAGGTCCGGGGCTAGTATTTTTTAATTTTATTTTGATTTGCTTATTTGGTCAGGAAATGAGCATTGTTGAGATGGGATAGCAGTGATTTATATGAGTCAATCAAACTGTCATTTAACTTGTTCTCTAATAGTTTGTAGCAGAGGACTGCTTACTTAGGTTGTGATGGTATGCAGAGCTGAGCATTCTTTCCTGAGCATCAGTTCACAGGTCTAGATGATCCACTTCTGTTTTGTGGTAACCATTATTGAAGTTACTAGGTATGTGTACCATGATTTTTGCCCTTTGGTGATTTAGAACGAGCTAGATTCGGACAATCCAAGGAGCAAGGTGCAGCCAGCATCTTCACGATCAGTAGTAATAGACTTTCTGTAATTTTCAACAGTATTTCTCAAGTCAAGGAAGTATCACTTTAGAGCATTGTCTCATTTTATAGGCACAAAAAGCCCCAGCAAGATGACAGGGGCTGCCTGTGCAGGGATTAGCCAACATATTAGTAGCAGAGCCAGAAAAATACTGAGGTTGCTTTGCTCCAACAAATGGACCAGTACTCTAAGAGAGCTGCCAGGCCTTCTCTTTTCCAAGGCTTTTATAGTTAATCCTAAGTTTGACGTCTTAGTTATGATGAAGGCTGAAAATATTGTTATATTAGGTATACTGTTCATCTTTTTGCAATAAAAGATCCGTTTGGGCTTCTGGTTTCTTTCACTGTTTGTGGAATATCTTAATTTTAGTATTCCTGGCTAGTAGAATTTTCTAGTACATAAATGTTTACTGACAATTCTTTGCATTACATTATCAGGTAAATAGTGATTTAAATACAGCTACTTATGAAGGCCACCACGTTGTGCAATGCTAGTTCTAAATTATTATGCAATGTATTATTAATCCATGTGATAAAAACAGTCAAACTGGGATTACTTCTTTGCTTTCTTTCCTTCTTTCTTTGAAGATACTTGTTTGCAAGTACTTTCAGTTCCACATCTGATAGTTTAACATATGGATATAATCATCATACGACTTCTTCCTACTGGTACTACCCTTTTTCCTAATTTAAGGTTCAGTTCTGGTTATTGCATTTGAAGCAAAGGCTTTACAAAAATCTATGCTGTTGGGTAAGTATCTGCCCTATTCATTTCTCTGGTCTTTTTTCTTTTCAATTTTACTGTTATATACTACTTTGTTGTATGCCAGTAGCATCATGATAAAATAAGTACTGTTAACCTGCTATTAAGAGTCAGCATCACTCTTAAATGAGCTTAAAATGTGGTCAGGGGTTAATTTATCAGACAGAAATCTCATTAGGTTTTCATGGTTTTGCTTTAGTCACACACTTAGTTGTTATTTTATTGAGTCTGCTAAAGACTACATTTTGAAAGTTGTTGCTCAACAGTTGTTTGGATTGAGGGCAACCCCTTTGTTGTATATCAAGCCTATAAGTATATCATGTTTACTGGGGAAACGCCTGGAAGGAATGCTTAGGCTAAACAATTTCAGAAAAACAAGTGGGATTTTTTTTAACTTAATGTTGTTTAAAAATTTACTTGCCTATTATAGTTCAGGTGTGACTGTCCTTTTTTTTCTGAAGGATTTTCTTTGGTGTAAACATAATTTTATGACGATGTCCACAATGTTTATTTTTCAGCATAATACATTTCTGAGTGTAATTCTCTGTCTTGTTACCAAGTTAGTTAATATTATTTTTTTTCCACCTTGAATTTAGGTTTTATAATATTGAATTACGATTGTTTATTTCTTTATTTGAAAACGTGGTTAAATTCTTCTCACGTTTTCCAGAAGAAACCAGTGTTCGTCAAATCTCTTTGCTCTGTCTATCTGGATTTTCTTCTATTTTAGTTTTTATGTTACCACAATTTTTTGTAGCTCCATAGCGTGTCAAATCAAGCAAACCCATATATATTATTGTTCTCTTTCAGATAAGTGTGTAAAGTATGAATTTCCATTATGAAATGGAAAAGTATATAATTTTCAATATATAGTGAAGCTTTATGGTGTAATTGCACATGTCTATTTCTAAAAGAAAACAAATACCTTGCTTCTAAAACAATACCTTTAGAAAAGCTGAATTTTTAAAGCAATTTTTTCAAGTAAAACAAATTCAGCACATTTTTTTGAATATTTTCAATTTGTTAAAACCTGTTCAGTCTTTTCAATCAAAAAACAAAGTGATTTTGAGATTTCTTTCCAGTTTTCTAAAAGGATTATTTTAAAAAATATATTTGAGTACTGTTTTCTGAAAGATTAGTAGCTAAAACATAAAAAGTTCATTTAAAAAGGCAAAACAAAGTTGCAAGAATTTTGAAAAAACATGAGAAATTAAAAAAATAATTACTGTAGCCACACCAGTTTACATGTAAGACAAGTATGGCGGGTGGCGGTGCAAGTCTACATTTCTGCACGCAGACTTTGGAGTGGGTTGTCAGTAGATATGTGGGTTGTTTTTTTTTTTTCCTCCTGTAAGTATCTACCTCTTAATAGTTAATGAAGGTTTCCTGAGTACCACTCAGCATAGTGGATGAACAAAGATGAGGATAAAGAGGGCTTCAAAATAGCTTTACCCTTTCTTTCCTCCCCAGCATGTGTGAAAGGGGGAGGAGGGAAGGAAGAAGCATGTGGTGTGAGGAGTAACAGCATGACATACAGCATGCCTCCTGCCAGGACACCTTTAATGCACCACTTCTCTTGGAATTGCAGCCCAACTGGTAGCCTGGGGAGCTCGACTGCTGCAAAGTGCCAGCCTCCCTTGGCTCCATAAACCATGGTGCCAAACCTGTGGCCGGGGGGAGTGTGTGCTGTAAGGTGGTCATGGTGCTGTGCCAGCAGCTTGTGAGGTGCTGGTCATGGTGTAGGGAAGCAGAAGACGGGATCCAGTAGTGCAAATTTCATAGGCGGTACCTAATATCTGATGGCTAGAGATCCCTCAGAAATTTCTAATGGGACCGGGTTAAGCACCTTGTCTTACCGACACACCAATAATTTTTAGTGCACTGTTTAAAGATAAGCCAAGCCACCACTGATACTGGTTTAGAAACAGTACACAGTGAACTCAGCTCCTTTGGGAGGTGGTTGACAAGCTGGTCAGCAGGATGGGATGGATGACTGGAGACAGTAGCTTTATCAGCTCACTGGTCCATGGGTTAAAGTGGTTGCGTGCTCCCCAGGAACAAATAGGCAGTCACAGCCTTCCCCCAAGTCCACCATCCCTGGCTTGGCAGCTGCTTTAAGCTTGGTATGGGTGTATAAGAAAATGATGGCATTGTTATCAAGAAATTTTATTTATATCTGGAGTGTTTGGTAGAGTTTTATTCCCCTGTTATATCACAACAGTGTCTTTCAGGAGCAGCAACTCAAGAGACTTGGCCAAGAACACAGTAAAATGATTATAGGTTTATACAACGTTTATAATATAACTACTTCCTTGCAATTCTAGCTGTGTCGGGGTGTGTATGTGGAAACAGAAGTAGCAAGAACACAAAACCAAGCTGCTGCTGGTGGACGTTTTCCCTGGCAAGGCAATATGGCAAGGACAGAAGTGGTGGGAACATGATGCTTCCCTCTCCCTTGGCTGGACAGTACAAGCGGGAAGTGAGTATAACCACTGAGATCAGACATGAAAAAAACCAAAAATGTTGTAGCAGAAAGAAATATGCTCCAGAATACAGTGTAGCAAAACAACTGTAATTTTCAAAACAAAGTAGTACAGAAGTAACCTGAATATTGTTAATACCACCGCAGGCAATTTATGCAAAAGCAGGGGGTTTTTTGGTTCCCTTTACACCCTCAGCTATAAAGAAAACCCTCAGAAAGGGCTGAGGGCAAAGTTGGACTTGCTAGCTTAGTGCTCTGCTTTTTAATTGTTGAACTACATCAGATCATAAAAAATGAAACTTCATATCTCGCAGCAAGACAGCGTCATGAATACCTAAATTTATCACCTGACTCCTCTGAGACCTGGAATTCAGTGCTCAAAGAAAGTACAAATATAGCTGCTATAGGAAACCACACGCTCTGCTTCGGTGCTTTTTGGCAGTTCAGAAAGAGAAGAGCTTTTGGACATGGCCCTCCAACAGCCACTCTATGCAGAGAGTAGAAAGCTTAGTTTCTTTGAGAAGTCCTCAGAAATCCCGAGCTTGATAGGTGCTGGCACCACAGCACCAAAAAAAAACCCCTCTAGATCCGGTGCCTGGATGCTGCCAAATTCTGTCCACAAAACCTAGAAATTATGTCATCTTGGTAGAAATAACAATTACTTTCTATGATTCAGTTAAAAAAAACAAAACCAAACCAAAACCAAACCCTACCAACAGCCCTGCGATGGTACCAGATCCTGACAGCGCGGTGTAATGCGGCGTGAGCCCCTCGTCGCGCTCACCTCTGGGCTCCCGAGAAGTTTTGCGGGACTGCTCTGCCACCAGAACAGGAGGGTGCGGGTGTTTTTCTGCTTTTCGGAGTCGGGGAGGCGAAACTTTTGTTTATTTTTTTAAAAAACCGCGAGGGTGTGGGGACATGTGGGCACCGCGGCGTATCCGAGCTGTGATTTGCGAACCCCCCCCCCGGGCGAGGAGCCCCCGCGCCGGCAAGCAGGGCCGGGGCGGGGGGCGGCGGGGCCGGGGCCGGGGCGGGCTGGCGGCGCGGCGATCCCGGCGATCCGGCGGGGGGCGCGGGGAGCCAATGGGCGGCGGGGATCCGCCGGCGCGGCTCGGGGGCCCCTGGAGGAGGAGGAGAGGAAAAACCACGGGATTGAGCTCTGTCAGTGGCGCTCGCCGCTTCCAAAGGGGGGGAAGTGCTGGGGAATAATTAATGTTTTTATTAAATTCGGAGGGAATTTTTTGCAGCCGATCGCCGCGCGTCGCTTTCAGGTGGGTCTTCCCCGCAACTTTCCCCGCAGGATTGCGTGCTGGTGGGCTGCAAAAAGCGACCCGCTGGGAGGCGGGGGGGTTGTGGGGTGTGGGGTGTGTGGGGGGAGAAGGTGACCGGGTGCGTGTTGGTGTTGGGGTGTGTGTGTTTGTGTGCGTAGCTGCTGCTGGCGGGGCCGTTGCCGCTGCCGAGAGGTGCGCGCCGAGCCCCGCCGTTCGCCATTACGAGTTGAGCACACGTTTGCGAGAGAGAGAGAGGCTCGGGGCTGCCACTTGCGCGGATAACCCGCGGGAGACGGCGGGGAGTGTAAATAAACCCCGTGCCCCTTGCCTCGCTGCTGCCTCGAAGTGCTTTTACTCCGCGTTTCCCTGGCAGAAGCGTGTGACCCAGGTGAAGGCAGAGAAGGGAGGGTTGTTTTATGAATGGGACTCTTTGAGGTTAATTAAGTATGCAAATTCAAGCAGTTCATTCATGATTTATTTTTTTTTTTTGTAAATCTAAAAAGCCATCTTGTATTCCCCTCTAGGCTGATTGGAGTCCAGACCCCGAGGAAATCTCCAGATCAAATGCCCAGTAAATAAAACACTGAGCTAAGACTTGTGGAAGAGCTGCAGAATGGATGGATTTTATGACCAGCAAGTGCCTTACATGGTCACCAATGTGAGTGATCAGTTCAAAGTTGGTGTTTATAAACTTGCTTCTGACTTGTTTCTGTGGGGGAGTTTTGCAGACAGAGTATCTGCTTTGTTACCACTGTAGTGACAACTCTTCATCTGGGAGCTTTGCCTTCGAGATGAGCCTGTCTTCTTAGTTATTTCAATAAAGTATCATGTTCTTTTAAAAACAGTTTTGGGATGATTAAAAAATCATGCACATGATTAGCGGATGAGAGAGACAAGAGCAGCAGCAGCTGCATTCAAAGTTTCTGGCTGTGTTTGCCTGCAACAGTCAGAAGAATGAAGTTGAGGCAAACATTAACATTATTTTTCCATTTTTTTATTGCTTTCAGGACTTTGCAAACAATGGTAGGAGTAACAGGGAAACAAGTAGTCTATTATATTCTCATATCTGGGTTCTGCGTAGTTTATGCAGAGGGGATTTATGTGCTATTGTGTAGGTTTGTGTACTTTGGATGCTAAAAATACATGGTTGGTATTGTGTTGCTGCTTGAACACATTATATATGTAGCTGTACAAATAGATGTCTACATAGATAGATAGAAATGCGTTGCATTTAAGCACAGGAGTATGTTAGGTGCTCAGCAATATCTGTTGCTAGAAACAGCCTGCAAGACGATCATTTCCCTCTTTGAAAATCTAGAGAATTCATTCTTTTAGTATTCTTGATTAAATGAAAAAAAAAAACAACCCTCAGATTTCTAAAGTAACTGATCTTTCCTGTTTATAGAATCCGCGTGGGAGAAACTGTAATGACAGACCGACAAATGTCAGGAAAAGAAAATTCATTAACAGAGACCTGGCTCATGATTCAGAAGGTGAGGGCTTGTTGTTCCACCCCACCCCCCACTTACTTATTAATGCAAAGAAGCTTTTTGAGAACTGTTTATTTATTTATTTTGGAGATACAAATATATCTGAATAAGCAAGACAAGAAAACTGCATTTACTGCTGCAAAATGAACTGGCAAAGGCAATGAACTGATGAAGTTGATACTCTTTCCTTGACTTACCTTGTTGCATTTTAGGTACTGCTGCAGGTGTGGCACACGGATGTCATGTTCTGAGGCCAAGCCTTTGCAGCATCTGACACAGTTACGGCACCTGGCTTTTTCACTTCTCAGGCCTTTTGAGATTAAGGGGTTTCCTCATTCCTTCAATCTTTTAACATTCTTTTCACCAATGTGTGTTTGCTAGTGGAAGCAGGAGTGAGAATGCCAGTGTGGAGGCTGTTGGTTTTCACTTGAGCTTTACTGTATAACTACTAGTCAGGTTCCTGGTGTCTGGTAGCTTTTTCTGTTGCTGTGTAACACTGGTAAGGTTAAAAATCCAGGGAAATTTGATTAGGAAAGTCTAGAGTGGATGACGTTTTGGAAGGCCGAAGATCTGTAACTTAGTCCCATACAAGCCACTCTCATGATCGCTGTTTGAGAACTGTAGTCTAGTAACAGCTAGTGTTAACACTTTAGGTTACAAGGTCAGTACAGATGCTATGCCTACACCCCTGAAAGTATGTAAGACGTATAGGAAGGTTCATAGGGACACGCAACTTAACCCTATATCTTATGGTCAGGACACATTGATACACTGCTCAAAATCCCTACTTACCTGTTCGGAAAAGTTTATTATAGGGTAGGTTGAAAAGAAAACAACTTCCTGGTTTTCAGTTAAGTGATTTCCCAACATGAACATGAAGTATCAGTCCATGGGATAAATGAAGAGCCTCTGTCATTTAAGTGTATGTAAATAGTTATGTGTCAGCATTCATAAAAGAGGAAGTCTATCTCAAAATACAGTAAATTAAAAATAAACCATTTGTCAGTTCAAATATCCTACTTAGTCTTAGCAAACAGAATTTTCATAACTGAGTTTCTGAGCTTTGCAAGTCAGCTGAATGCTGCTCTGATTTTTCATCCATTATAAGGAACTGATTTCAGTGAATTGCAAAGAAAGATAAGCTGCTTCAAAACTCAGCCTGTGGAGAAAGTGGTTTCACTTTACAGAATTACAGTCAGTACAGCATAGAGGAAATAGTGGTGATTCTCTTGTCATACAAGGTAAAACATAAGGGGAAGTACAGGAGATTTCCCATTTCCTTTTGCCATTGCAGCATCTCTGGTCTTTGCTTCAAAATTTGTCTATCATAGTTACAACCCTTCTAATAAAAATACTCAGTCATTGCTGAAGCAGAACTTGCGTCAGACTCCGAGAGAGGTTTTTCTGGGGCAGATAATGCAGAGGGAGGCCTGAGTTTTATAAGAAAAAAATAATTCACCTGGGAGAAATATTGTAATTTTTAACATTTCTGTATATTGCTGAATGAGCCTTTTATACTATAGCACTTGGTTAAGAGTCTGCTTATTATTTCAAGAATTGATAGAATAATACAGTAATTACTTCTTTTTTTTATTAACAAGTGTAGAAAAATCATTAACTGCAACCTGAAAATATCTGCTTTCTCTGTGTGTTTGACTGCCAAAATAGAATTCACGTACATTGCTCTTCAGGAAAAATATATTTTTTAACATATTTTAATGTTATGAAGATATTAAAGGTTTGAGTCTTTAATCCGTGTCTTCATCTTTTTGCAGAACTCTTTCAAGATCTGAGCCAATTACAGGAGACATGGCTTGCAGAAGGTAAGAGAAAAAACTGCTTGTAAAAAGAGGAAAAACAACTCTGGAGGGGGAAAAAAACCGTCCTGAACTTGCTGTCTTAATGTTCAGCCCAATTAATTGAGCTCTAAAAGAGCCACCTCATGTGTCATGCATACATTAGAGCCTCTGATGAGTTTGTCTTTGGGGACTCTGGGGCTGTTCTACCCAGTGTCATCACAAATTACCAGGAGAAATTGCTTCCAGCTCACAATCACATCTGCTTTTGGCAAGAACTAATGCACCAAGACGTCAAGTTCTAAGCCTCTGTTCAGATTTTAATTGCAATTGATCAGGTTTATATTATTGTACCTCGAGAGACTACATACAGCCAGAACAGGGCTTGCTGTTTCCTTTAGAGCAGCACATATAATTATTTGGTGTTCTGGTGGAGTACTTTCTGATGGCAGAAATTAGTTTCTCTGGGTTCATCGGGACGGGATGCTTCAAGATTTAAGTGCAAGTGTCTTCTTTCCACCTTGTTCACAACACAGAACATTAGGTGTGTATGGAATACTTAAAAAGTACTATTTATTTTTTCCTTTTTTTTTCTTTTTTCTAGGTACCTTTAAATATTTTGCATGTTATTTTTGTCTGCATGTTTTTAGTTGTGAGATTGTGTACTGGGTGATTAGAAAACAGGAATCTGTCTGTTTTACACCTGCTTGTGCTTTTAAGTGTTTTAAATAGTCTTGCAGAGCACATTCTGCTGAAGAGAGAAGGTTTAGGAACAATAATGTAGAAATCTGAATTTAGAGTAGCTGTTGAGAGATTCATTTGACAATAACAAAAAATGAGCTGCTGCATTGAGAACTTTAACAAAATGCAAGGTAGCTTTCTGCTTGCTGAACTGTATTTGTTCTCTTCAGCAACATTTTCTGATTTTTTTCTTTGATATTTCAAGTGCTGTTTATTTTAAGGATAAAGATTTTTATACATTGTGTGTTCTTAATATTTCTTGTTGAAATTTTTCTGTAAACTTATGCATCTGAAGTAAACATGATTTTGATGCAAGCTAACATATCTTTCCAAATCTGTCCTCATTTAAATGAATGTGACTATTCACATATGTTTAATTTTTATCATGTACTGGACTATGCACATTTTTAATGGGATACATGTTATGCTGGTTTTGGAAAGGAGAAATTTTGGGGTGAACTGCTTGCTGTTACTATTCATAGAAAGAGGGAAATATTGCTGATGACTGCTTGCCTACAGACTGATTTTGTTTTAGCAGCTTTATGTATAGTTAGTCAAGTTTCTAACATGTAAGTTGTGGGATATTGTTTATTTTGCTGATGTTTTTGTTCTCCTAGCATTCTTTTTAGCATGTGATTATTCTGTATGTAATCAGAAAGTTTTCTTTAGATTAACGGATTAGAGGATAGATTTTTATGAATTAATATGATTCTTTCCTAATCATTGAAAACAGAATGTCCCGTACTAAGATCATTTTTTGTAATGTAATGATCAGATACAACTGCAAATGTCTCCCTGTGGTAATTTTCCTAAGGATCTCTTTAATTTGTGTTATGTCCTTCATTCGAACAAGCCAGAAGTGCGTTAAAATACTATTCAAAAGATACTGGGTTTTGATGGAGAGGAGAACTTTTAGTTTGATTTATCACTAGCATGGGTGGTTTTGTTTCTGAAAATGATTGAATTTCTTTGATCATAAGTCAGAAAATGCAGGCAGATTCATAATGCATGTGCGGATAATAATATAAGTTTGAAAAATAATATGGAATGTAAAACTGGTTTAATGGTATCTGTAGGTACATAAATTACTGCAATAGCAATTTTTATTCTGGAGGCATTGCTTATTTTAGACCAGAATGAATTGTTTAAAAGCCTTTTTTCTCTAGCTGAATCTATTTTACTTAATAAGTTTAGATAGTTTTTGAGGGAGAAAGGTGTCTAGTCTTGTGTCTGCTAGGTTGAGGAACCTTTGTGAAAGCAGATAGCATCATCTGGTAAGTTTCTAAAAACGAAAAAAGAAGTTACATTTTCACGTAGCAGAGGATAATAAAGCTCAATAATGTTATATCTTCCTCCAATATATCACAAGTAAATATTACAGATTTTTTAGTGTTCTCAAAATATTTTAAGAAATCTGTGTGTTTCAGGCCATACCATCATTTTAGCTGTTCATGAAACTCAAACTTTTTGCACAGCTTTTCTAAAGGTTAAACTAAGAGTCAAATAAATAGTGACGATGAGAGAATCAAATATTGAGCTATTAACTTGATCCTAATTTATGCTAAAAAGCCCCACGCAGACCAACTTTTGGTAGTCTTTATAGTATACTAGTGTTTAAGGATATTGTAGTTCTGCTCAAATGCCTACATGATTAAGCTTAGCCAGGAAACATTTTGAAATCAGACTTGTTTACCCTTTGCTAGATGTGTCCATTTATGTTCTTCTGGACTTTCATAGGCTAGAAGTCTGCCAATTTGGCAGCATCAGTAATGTTTACATATTTCTTTTCATAATGCTCTGGAGCCAGGGAAATGACCATGAAATTTTAAAACATCTTGACCCTTCTTAAGAAAAGCAGTGGCAGCTGACCAGGTTTCTCCCACGAGTTCAGATCCCTGCTGGGGAGTAACCAGGTCAAAAATCTACTTATTGTTTAGGAGAAGAAAGTGAGTTGCATTTTATGACACACAAAAAAATACTTGTTGATTTTTTTGTTCTGGTTTTCCTGAAGTTATCCTTACTGCATGATGTATTTTAGCCTAGAGATTTTTACAGTTAGTATCACCTGTGACAAGTTGGTAATAAACAAGTAAACACAAAAGAAATGTATTCTTTTCCAATTGAAAGTGGTGGGAGGCTCACATGTATTAAGGAATTAATCCAAAATGTAAACAATTCACTAACCTCTTTAATATTTTATTACTCTATAATTAACTGAATACTACTCACAGAAAACGTTCCACTAGCTGCATACTAGATTTTTATGGAAAGGAGCTTTGCTTCTTACTCGGTATAGTATTAAATATGTAAGAAATAGTCTAAATTATTTTGATGAAAAACTCTGAATAAGGTTCTCGCATGTCAATTGTTATGCAGGAAGGAAGATAAATAATAATTCCTTCCTGATGTCAGAAATTGAAAACCTTTATTACTTGTTTCAACCGTCAAACTTGAAAGGAAATAGTTAAAATAATCTATTGCTAACCGAGGCAAATATTATTCAGATATTATCTTTTGTTTTGTATTTAAATAACTTGATGGCAACATTTTGTCATGATAATATTATAAAATGACTTTATTGATTCTGTATATTTGGAATCAGATTGGTTTTGGCAGATAGCAACTGTTCAGTGACTTGAAAAAAATCGTTCAAATATTAATCTACTGTTATCTCATTGTAGTAGCTGTTATTCTAGAATAAAAAGAACAGAGAGAACACATTCTTAGTGAGTGAAAGTCTCCTTTCCATGGTGAAAGCACTTGGTATTGAGGGAATAATAGATTAACAAAAAACAGATTTTTGTTTAAAATTACTCTTTCAGATACTAGTTTCTCCTGCAGCTTGTTAAAGATATGTTAAAGGCATCCCAAACAACAACAGATGATGAATTTATGTGCTAGATCTGCTTCTTAGAGGAATAGATAATACAGTTTTCTGAGAGTAATGAACTGAAAAATAAAACACAGGGTTCTTTGGGTGACTTGTAAAAAATACAAAAAGATTAAGTAAACAGTAAGTGGTTTGGAATAATAGCTACAGGTAATGTGTTCACGCCTCTACTGCAGCTTTGCTAAATTGAGTGGATGGCTACTACAGGCTATCAGTATTTAAAAGCCAATTCTTGGTATGTGAAAGTAAGTTATTTCTCTCAAAAAATTAATATCCAAATTTGGAATGAACTTTAAGAATTAAGTTCCTGCCCTCTGTTCTCCTATTGTGAAGGATGAAACATTGTCACGGTGATGCCTAAGCTAGTGTTGACTTCTAGTTTATTTCTTAAATAAGCAGGTATGAAAATAAGTACTTTCTAGTTCTTAAAGGTTTATTTTTTATAAAAGAAAGCCCTCGATCTACAAATATTATTCTACTTAGAGTGCCTTCATTTAAATCAGTGGAGATGTATAGCATCTTACTCTGGCTAACTAGGTTTCTTCTGCCAAAAATTTGTAAAGTTTACCCAGTGTAAGACAAATGTTATGTAGCCATATTTAAGAACTATCTACATTTTTGTAGGAGCAAATATAGTCAAGAAATGCTAATGTAATACCTCTGTGACTGGAATCTGTTTGATGGGGACACACACTCTAAAAAGCAGTGCAAAGATTATAATTTTGGAATTTGCAATAGAGAATATTGAGTTTTGGGGTTTTTTTTGCTTCTAGTGATCTGACAGATTTGTCTTTTGAATACTTATGACTCTTGATCTTAAATATTTATGCACAAAAAAGGAGAAAAGTTGGATTAGGCAAAATGGGTGGCACGGAGTGAGTGTTCTTTCAAAAGTAATCCGAAAGAAGTAAACCCACCAGAAATCTACAAGTCTGAAAGTCTGTGTAGTGATAAACTTTTTGCTGTTTTTTCTTGTTTGATGGAAAAGTAGATGCTTTCTGCTCAAAATGATAATTTTCAAAGGCATAGAGGGGTTTGAGCTGGGAGTGATATAGAAAGATTAAATACAAGTGTTCCTTTTAAGCTAACTTTTTTCTCATTTTTTTAGCAGCAAATGAAGAGCAGATTCTGCAAACCCATCTTTGTATTCGTAGGGATTATTCACATAAGGAAGAGTTTTGAAATCTGGAGTTAGTTTTGAACTGCGTTTAAGTTTATTAGAGCATCTCACTTTATGTAAAAAGGGTTTTGGGTTGTTTTGACAGCAGATCCAGTACTTATGTGAAATAATATTTTTTACCATCTTGAAATTTGTCACTGTTTTGCCTTCTGAATGCTCCTTTGTTAGAAACAGTTGTTGCCGTGGAAAAAAACCCCAACAACCCAAAAAACAACAAAAAGCAACAAAAACATTCCCCCAGCTCTTTCAGGAATACTTAAAATTTATACAATCCTTCAGATATTCAGAAGTGACAATGAATTAAAGAAAACTCAATAGATTCATTACTGTTGAGGCCTAAAGTCTTATTTTAACTAAAGCCAAACTGCTTCTGTTTGTGTATAATTCCCTGTCAATTTGAGTGTCTTTCGCCACTTTGAATAAATCGTTGATACTTTAAAGCGAATTGCTCTTAGCTCTAAATGTGAATCTTGAGGTCAGAGAACACAGTACTGCAGGAAGTGTTCTGTTACCCAAAATAAAGTTTTAAGTGAAGCGAGGAGCTTTGCAGCTTCTTGTTTTTCTGGAAAGTTTCCGTTTTTTTAACAGGAACACCTTTCCCTGGAGTGCAGCTGAGCTTTTGGAAGCACTTTGTGACTGGGAGAAGGAAGAGTTAAATTTAAGCCCTTTATAGTTCACCTAACTTTCATTTATTAAATAACGTTCTTCAGCAGGTCTGTACTGCATCTTGAGACAAAGCAGTGAAATCAGTGTGTTTATGCCTAAAGTTCAAGTTTACTTTGCTGTAGCTTTCTGGAAGGGTGTGACATGAAAAGCTTGTGGTTGGGGCCACATGGTTCATGCTGGACTGTGTTTTTGTGAATGGAGGCAGAACTCCAGTTCTGACTGCTTGTCTTGAGGAATTGCTTCGGAGATCAGCTGTCTCATTCACTGGCAGAAAGAATGACTCATACATCTTCTGCCTTGTTTGGCTCCAGGTCATTGTTACAGTGGATAGAGCTGGTTTTAATTAAATATTAACTCCTTTTGTCCTGGTTGCTTGTTAAAGGGGACTTTTAATTTTTGTTTACTTGCAATGAAAGCAAGCTAACAGGCCCCAATTCTGAACTTTTTTTTCCCCCCAAATTGCTTTAGGTTTGCAAAGCGAGCTTTCAGTTCAGCTTTTCAAAGACTTTTGTAAGCTTTAAAAACTACAAACAAGTATTAAGTATTTTTGTGCTGTGGATGTTTGCTTTTGGCAGTAGGTAGTGAAAATATCAAATCTAAACTGATAATATCCTCAAGATCATCATTAACATTTCTGTATACTGCCCAAATCCTCTTGAGACATTATAGCTATAATCAGAAGAAAAAGAAAACTTTTGGTAATAATCTAGACTGAGTTGGATAGTTTATGTTGCAGATGTTGTCTGCTTCAGGAGTCTGAGACTTGATGGCTCTGAATGTGGAATGAACTAATGTAGCTGCTTCTGCTGTTAGCAGTAAAAGCCACGTGCTTAATATCCTTCAAACCCTTTTATTAGTCTTTTGGAATATGCTTGCCTTCTCAGACCCCCGTAATTAAGTAGCTCAGGGAAATACTCTCATTCAGTTAGATGATCATTTCAGATATCTTTTTCAATTTTCCTCTGAATGGCAAAGTGGAAAAAAAAAAGATTTGGTGATTTATGCATTGTGCCTTGTATTGAGTATGTTAACAGAAGACCAATGAAGATTTTACAGCAGTCTTGCTGAATTGCAGTATTTGTGAATAAAAGGAGAGAGGAAATGAATGGCATATATATAAGTATATAACTGGGCAGACAGTTGCAACACTGCAAGTTAATGTTTTCCTTTTGGACATTCAGGTTGAAGTGTCTTTACATGTTTGTGTAATTTGCTGCGAAGTCTGCCTGTAATTTCTGAACTCAAGGTGAAAAAAACAAAAACCCTTTTCCCTTTCCATGGTGGGATGATGTATCCCAGCAATTTGCCCTGTCATAGCAAGATGCTGGTGGAAGAAGTTTGTGTATTGGGCTGACGATGGTTGCTTCCATTTTTGCAGTATGATCATGTGTGACTTTCAATTCTGCTAGTTTAAATATAATATTAGATTAAACAAAGGGATAATATAAATTCTCATTTCCAACAGTTAGCGGGTCCTTTTAATTTCTTCATTTAGGCTTGTGGGCTTGTTTCTAAGGTACCAATACTACTAAAATTAGATTGCAGTAGGAAATGCACATTCCTGGATTGAACATTTTGGATGATGTTGTTTGTTTTGTTTATATTTGGCAGGGTTTTAAACACTTCTTGACTTGCTGTATTTCTTTTGCCACAGAGGTTTTTAAGTCTATATCAGTGTTGTATTTAAAATACATTTTGACAGCATAATCTCCACCTGTTTCTAGAGGACTGATAAACTGACCCGCTTTGATCTCTATCAAGTATGCCTTCATAAATTTGGGGGATCTGTGAATGAAGTATATTTTTCTTGTTTACTCCAGACCTGACCAGGGAAAATGACAGTATCTCTAAAGTAGTATACTGGCTTTGCATGACAGTTCAACCAGATATATTGTATTTTTTGTTAGTCTTTGGCTGGGAAAAAAGGGGCCTTATTTACTGATACATGCATAAATTTCTACAACAGATCTGTTCTGGAGTTCAAGTTAATCTTATAAAACCTGAATAAAGCACTGGTGAAGCAGTCTGGCACACAGAGTACACTCTAGAAAGTTATATAAGATTGCTGTCGCAGTTCTACAGTCACTAAATTGAGGAGGGTTTTTGGGTTCTTTTAGCGTTTTGCAGATATCCGGGGTCCACAAATGAACATGTGTAAATATATATATATAAAATGCATTTATATGTATAAAAAGTTAGTCATACTAGCCTCCTTGCTGCATTTGAAAATGAGAGCATGCTTAAGAAAAATGTGTGGGATGTGTCTTCTTGTAAACAAGAAATCATTTGATACAATTAATTTAACTCTGAATATACTTGCAAACCCTTCAGAAACAACGGGAAACATAAGAAATCCTTAGAAACTGATATTTAAGTGGGAGACCTTGATTTCATAATCTGATTCTTTTGTGATAGTAAAATATTTGGCATTTCTGTAAGGAAAATGCCTAACATCCGCATGCAATGAATTACATGAAATTGTCAGAAATTGCAGACTGTTAATATCTGGGCTCATTATTGTCCCTTAATTGTGTGGTTTCTCTGGAGGAAAGAGAAATTTAATGCATGAAAAATACTGGGATTATTTGGGTTGGTAAAATACGTATTTTTTGCAGCTTCAGACTTTGAGGAGATAACATCCTCAGAGGTGCTGGTTTCTTCTAAAATGATAAGTTACTGTATTTTTTAATTACAAAACCCAAACAACAAAACAACAATAGCTATGGGTTTTTTTTCAAATTAAGGTTAATTACAATTAATGCATTTATCTTACTTACACTTCTGTGTTTGCAGATTTCCTAAAGTCATTTGTTCACAAGGTGTATTTGCTGCAATTAAGACAGTAGGACTTTAAACATTTATTTTAAACCCAAGAATAAATAATATTTTGGTATAATGAGCCTGATTCTGAACTCTTTACCCAGGAAAAAAACCCTCTCAATCAAGTCATTAAAAATATTTCCTGAGTAAGGAGTGGAGATGTCATACCTGAAGAGTACTGTAGTGCACATTCATAATAATTGTGAATAGTTGTAACTAAATGTGTTTTTAATTCAAGCAAATTCTGTTAAAACTAGTAGCAATTGCACATATATAAAGGGGAATATATGCTTCCTAAAGTAGAAAGTGTTCTGAAGGACATTCAAGTTATATTTTATTGTTTAACATGTTTAATTATTTGGTAGTCACAGTTTTGATAAATGATTCTATAACCAGTTGTTACCTCTCAAATCTTCTTTGGTAACCAGATCGTGGCAGATGTTAACTTTAAATTAAGAGCATATGAATTATTTGCTTGTCTTTAGACAAGAACTGTGTAAATTAAAATATTTTCAAACGCATCATTTTATGCTGCTTTGCTGTGATGATTCCAGTCAGTGTATGTTGAGGACAAGATGACAAAGTTCAGACATGATAAACTGGATCTCTCTCGGGATGTACCCAGAACCAGTTGTGCTCCGAGGATGCCACTTCTCAGTATTATGTTCTGCAGTTATTTGGATGTATTCACCTATAATACACATTCGTTGGTATTTCAGCTTAAATGGTTTAAATGAGTTTATATCACAGTATGAGAGATGACTTACGTCTTAGATATAGAGTGGAAAGGAACTGTGGTACTACAGATGCAAAATTACGTATCAGCAGACCGTGAAACGATTGTGTTTTATAGCTTAGGTTTGTGATGTAAGTTTTCTAAAAGTGAAGATGATCTTCCGCAAGGTGAATGGATGTTGATAATGATTCTTATTTTAAGTAAGTCTTTTTTTCCGATGTCTGATGTAATTGAACCAGGAATTCTGTGGCCTGATAAAATATGTCTTTCTGAGTATTTAAAACAGTTACAAAAAAGCCCTGCTGTGTTGAATGACTGCCATGAAAAATTGGAATTGCTTTTAAGTAAAGCTGAAGGTGTAGTGTTTTGGGGTTGAAGGTACAGAAGTGTTAAACATTAGGATTTGGTTTTATGCAGACTATCCATGCAGCTATTTTGCAAATGAACACTGACGGGTTTTACCAGTGGCATGGTAGGTCCAGTCCCTTCGTTCAGGAAGTAACTCAGGTCCAGCCCCAGTGTCAGCCTTCATGTCCTGCCGTCCCCATCGCTCTATGCCAGGGCTGTTCTGGACTCGTACTGCACTGCGGAGCTTCACCCCAGGGTTTATCTGATATTGAAATGATGCACTTGCCTAATTTTCATACTACACAATAAGAACAAAAATCCTAGTTTTAATCTTGGCCATGCTTCAAATTAAGCACAAGAATCTTTATTTATGCTTTAATGGCTTCTTTTAATTCTTTCCTTGTTTTTGTTTTTTATTTGTTTGTCTTTTGTTTTTGTTTTCCTTTCTTCAGCTCAGGTACCTGACAATGACGAGCAGTTTGTGCCAGACTATCAGGCTGAAAGTTGTAAGTATAGTATGAATCATCATTTTCTTAAAATATGTATTTGTATATTTATGTGAGTCTTCATCTTTGTTATATATTGTGTCATCTGCCATGATGTGATAGCTCCTTTCGCCGGTCAGTGACATCGGTGTGTTAAATATATAAAGCAAGCAGTGTTTTGACGTGCAGCCAAAAGAAGTCGTGTGGGCTGAAGGTAGAACCTTTAGCGGAGGCCCCTCTCATGTAATTTCCACCCCTCAGCCCCAGGGAAGCAAGGAAAAACTCAGATTGCGGAGGTGGAGGGTGCTTCTCTGTCCATCGACCGAGCAGAGGAGCGTGTTGAGCCGGTATGTCTCACATACTGTGGGAGCAGAAATTGGGCGGCTCAGTATGTTCTGTGTATAAATAAATAAAAAAAAAATCCACATAATCAATCAAATGTAGCCACTGCTGAAGCATTTTTAAGTCTTCTTAGCATGTGGCATTTTCTTGCTCAAACAAAATTTCCTTTTGAATTAATAGGAGGAAGCAGGAGTTATGTTAAGCTGGATGCTTTGCATTGTTTGCTACTTTACTTAACATGTGCCCCAAATTTTTTTTTTTAGCCTGTACCCTTCAAATCTTACCTTTGCCTTCTAGAGTGCCACTATGCTGTTTAATGCTTGCTCCCCTTTAATGTACCTGCTGTTCTGTGGTTTTGGGTGGTTGCAAGGACGTAGTAAAGAAATGGCACGAGAAACATTTTCTGTCAAAGTTGCAGATCTCTTGGAGCTTCTTTATGCATCTTTCTTCCTCATGGCAAGGCTTCTCTCCATCACCAGAGGTCTCTTCTAAACAGTGTCTGCTGATTTCAGCAGAGTGCATGGTAGCTTTTCTGTTTTGCTAAATAACTTAAATAATATATCCTATCAGAGTGAATTACTGCAGTTCGCTAAACCAGAGAGCTGCTAAATACAGCATTCGTGTACTGAAATGCTAGGATTTAAATCAGAGAGTGTAGAAAGAATTGCATTAACATAATCTTTAACCCCAAAAAACCCAAATTCACACTTGTTGAGTTTTCTTATAAATCTTTTAGAGGATTTTTTCCAGTTATTTAGAAATTGTTGTAAGAAGCATTTATTGAGAGCATCCATAACAATTTTTTGTGGGGAAAAAATAAAAAGTTTTCATCGCCTGGACTCTGATACTATACCTGCACAGCAACAATTTATTTATATTTTTCTCTCTGTACATATACCAACCAGCAGTCATGGTCACTTTTAAACTTTTAAAGTTACCATTTCTACCAGGTATTTTTTTTTATTATTATTATGGCTTCAGAGGCTTTTTTAAAAAATAAACTTATAATATGAAAGCCAGAACTATTCTATAAGTTGAAAAATCAGGTATGTTATCCTACATATGGAGCTATGTCCAAATATAGTCATGTATGCATGCATTTGTGTAAGAGTACAAAGTTCAGTTAGGACTTCTATTAACCCACAATTATTGTTACACAAGTCAATGATTCTTTGAAAATAATTTGCAAACTGTGAATGAAAAGCCCCATTGAAGCTGGTCTCTGCTTTTGATGATAAAGAAATTCTCCTAATATGGGTATTTTATTAACGCTGTTGTATTTCAAAGATCCTTAGCCACAGCTTACACAGTATTATCAAAGGAACATTTATTTCTTCATTTCAGTTGGTTTCTTTATCTTAAGTAAAGGTCAGGAGAGCTTCCTGGAGAGTTACTCTGGCAAAGGTTGTGGAGTTTCAGACATATACTCGTATATAATGTATGTAGCCTTGGGCTCTGTGAAACAGGAACGGAGATCAACATAATCAAAGCCATGGGGAAATTACTGCTGCAGAAGTAGCACAATTGTGACTGTTTTTGCTTGGATCCAAACCTGCCTTCAAACTCTATTATAATGACTTACTATATATAATCTCTAAGTCTGTACAGTACTCACCCTGTTACTGGCAGCAGCCTGGCAGGAGCACTTGGTGCTTTTTTTTCTTTTAATTATTATTTCTATTTTTTTTTAAATGTGGAAGGGGGTGGTCAAGCTTTTATGGGTTCAGTGTTTAATACATTTAATTGAGCCAAACATAGTGAAGGACAGAAGTGTAAACCAGTGAAAGAGGTCACAAACACTTCAGTTCAGAGGCAACCAAACTGTGGTTTGCTGCACAAATTTCATTTGTGGAGGGGTATAGAGGTAGGGGTGTTTGTATGTTTGTGTGATTGCAGAATATATAAAGAAAACTGAAGTGCTCCACTGAAACAGTTACAGTCTCTAGTCCCAGTACAAAAAATAGCAACATTTTATTTCTAGCTTCATTGCTTGAGAAATTGTCTTTAAACCTGAGGTGGATTTGTGGTCTTAAATTGAAATTTGTAACACTGAAAGGAGTTGTATGAAACTTCAGTAGCAGTGCTGGAAACCTGTGGTTAAAACATGCTTGCCTAGAAATCACAAAGTTAGTCAACTTTTGAAGCAAAGACGTGCAAGGCAGCAGAGGAACTGATGATGCCAAGATCGTGTGCTGTGTGCTAGTGCTGAGCAGGATTAAATGCCCCTTAAAGCATTCTAGGTTTTGTATTTATTTTCTGTAATAATGATTTTAGCTAGTGAAACTGCACTGTTCTTGGTAACTAAGGGAAACATTTAGTTTAGATTAGATATACAGTCCACTTTATCCACTAAGGGATTTAACTTCAAAGCTAACTTGGGACCATGAATATTTCAATTATGAGTTGCTATTAAACTTCAATCAGTTTTCAAAAAGCAAACAAAACATATATATTTATAGTTAAGTGTGGGCTTTAGATATTATGAGTGAGATCAACAGCTAGCATAACTTCATGTGATATTATTGATGCTATTGGAATTATGTGTGTTTCTGCTAGCTAAGGACCTAGCATGTCAAGCTTCCCCTTAATGCTTTAAAGTTCAGTTTACCTGTTTAAAGTTGAATTTATTTTGTTACTCCATTATATCTTCTGGAAAAGAGGTCCTTCCTAGCATAGTAATTGTAGAAATGACTGCACTTCCAGACATTTCTTTTTTGTCACACTTATCACGAAGAACCTTTTTGTAGTTTAGCTCAGAATGAAGTGAGCAGAATGAAGAGTAGATAACAAATAACCTGTTTGGATGAAATTTGAAAAACGAATCACAGTTTAGTTTCTCATAACTTTCTGCTTTCTGCAAGACTGAACTTTTTGAGTTCTAAGGGAGAAAAATGCATCAAAAAGAGTTTTTTCAACTTGCAGTTACACGGGAAAATATCACAATTAAATTAATTAAATATTCAAGTTTCCTTAGTCTTTCATTTCCATTGTCATAAGAAATAAAAATTCCACAAGAAGAGGGAGGAATCACTTTTACAGGCATTTACTTGGAAATTCTGTATTAGGCAGGTGGTTTGCCCCATTCTGAATCTTCTTCTACACTTCAGCTGACCTATTGGCTATATATTCAAGTGTCTTCCTAATGATTCCGTTTTTAGTAATTATGTGAAAAATTATGCAAAGCAAAAATGCAAAATCTGTTTCTCCAGAAAGGTGGATGCTTTTTATTTTTAAAGCAGCGTTCTGTATGTGATACTTTTTCCAAATCCTTATCTAATTCATAAGTCTCAGGTAAGCTGTTTTTCAGTCCGTATAAAGTCAATATTCATGTGTTGAAAAGGGTGACCTGTGTTAACTTTGTCAGATAAGGTATCCCATTGTGTGAAGTCCATTTTCATATACTGAGGAGGAGCCAGATCCTGAACCATTTGTAATCAGTGGCAAGGCTTTCAGATATTGTAGAATAGCAAGAACTTCCCAATTCTGGATTAAAAGTGAATGAAGTGTTGAGTTTGCTTGAACTTAATAGCTGTTGATTTGAAGATTGCTTGCTCCCATTGTTTGGATGGTTTCTGTGACAGACACAAGGAAGTAGGTAGGATTTGCTGATGTTTAAAGGATGTAGTTGGCAGAGAAAGCTTCATATTGTCAATAATACACTGGTTTGTCATTCGACTTTGGTACGATTGATTATAAATGGGGATTACCCTGCACCAAACCAGCTTCCCTGGTCTCAATAACATAATTGTGTCTTGTTTTAATAATATGTATTTACCTTTGTCTATTCTACTGTTGTTTTTTTTTCCTCCTTTTGCCCTAAAATGTAGGTTACGCATTTAAAATTCATTATAAACTCTAGCTTTTTTACTTTTTATTTGTTATTGAATTTCTGTTAATGAGGACTTGGGCTGTGCTTTGCCTTCTTGATCAGTTTCCTTCCTTCTCTTTCATTTTATTCTTGTATTGTTTCCTTGACCATCACAGTCTTAACACTGTCAAAGGGTAAATGTTAATGTCAGACTACAGCTGTTGATAGTAAATGGGAAGGGCTGGCTGTAAAATCCATGCTTCTCCATGTCTGATTAAACCTTAAGATAGGAAAAATATTTTTTTAGTAGTGGTTTTGTCACTGATCTTTCACGACCTTTATTCTTTCTATTACCTCTGGGTTTTTTTCTTCCAGGTTCAGCAAAAGAGCTCTTTCAATGCAGATGCCAGGAGCCTTAAATTATTCAGGGATGTGCTTTTTAGTTGCTCCGGCTTGCAATCTTTAAAAGCCTGTTAAAGAGAGATTCTTTACATAGGCTTCAGGTAGCTGTATTTTTCTGTCATTTTAACTAATGGCTTAGGATATTCCAAATGCAGTTTAAATGAGGAAAAGCTTTAATATTTATTAATGTGGTGGCAGGATACAAAATCATGAGAGGTTTTTTTGGCACTATGAGGTGAAAAATGCTCTGTTTTATTTTCTTTTTCTTTTTGTGACTTAAATTTCTAAAGCAAATTTCAGAACTAGAAGAGCATTTCCTGTTTGGTTTAGTATAGCAAGAGCTAGGGAGCAGTTGGTAGAGGTTAATTTTCACTTATTTTGACATATTTTGGAGAAAACCCCCATGTGATTAAAACAAAGTAGAAAGCACCAGAATAATATAAGTTCTGATGGGCCTACTGAAGTAAAAAGAGATTGGTTTACTAGGTTTGGTTTTATTTATTATACAGAATAGTTTAATTTTGCAGCTTCTAGAAAAATTTAGTGAACTGAAAAAAAAAAGTCAACATTATTTAATGTGATGATTCACTACATAGGCAGCTGGTAGTCGTGTCTTGGTACTGCACAATGTCCTAGAACTGCAGTTGGTAGAGTTTTGGTTTTCTGTGTGTGGCAAGTTGCACTGTGTTTTCAGGTCTTTTTTTTTTTCCACTAATTTTCTTATTTTTAGAGTCTATGTGGCTGAGATCACCTTTTCTTTAAGTGTAGCTCTGCAAGTGTGGTACTGCAGTGGGCAGTCAGACAAGTGTTCTGCAAGGTGGTGCTAGTTATTCTTGGTGCTTAGCTATTACTTGGTAGTGCTTTCTGCTGCAGCTGTGTTTATTGCCACTTGTCTTGAAACTACTTCCTTTCATAGGTCAGACGTTGTCAAATACAGAGACATTTACTTATTTATTTTGGTGCATGCGGATTCTTTCTAAAGGGTTGAGGAGAGTTGAGGCTCTGTGGTTTGTTCCTGCCCTTAGCTTTGCATGACCTTGGGCATGTTGCTTAACATCTTCATTTCTCAGTTTGAAGTAGGTACAGAAACGCATGTATCACTCTGCTGTGAGACATACAGCTTTCTTAATGATCACTTACCTGGAGATCTCAAAAGCGTTTTACAAAAGGTCCAATGCAATTGCTGTTGTGAGAGCTGGAGAGGTCAGACTGAGGAGTCCATGTTGACCACCTTATCTCCCTTCATAGTTGCCTTAGATAGCCTCACCTCTTTCATTGTGTCTCTGAGCACTTGTTTCCTTTGTTTAAAGCAGGACTGAAACTGTTAACTTTCTTACTTTCTTTTTTTTTTTTTTTTTTTAATTCTCATTCAAAAGAAACTAGGAATTGGTGTCTTCCAGAGAACTTTGTGGGCTCGTTTTGTGGTTCATCGCAGGGCATTAGCCTATGCTAGTATGGATTTTTTTTTCCCTGCTGCTTCCTCTAGAGGATATTTGGAAATATTTAAATCTGCCATAGTCACGACCTTTTCCATAATTGCAAGATTTAATTCTTGAAAAAGTTTTACCAAGAGGCAGACTGTCGACTGTAAATGCCTTTAACTTGTGACCTTAATGGCAGAGAATTTGTGGGTTTGCTTTGATTTTAATAAGCAGCTTCTGTTTATTTCTTTTTCTGCTTGTATTTTTATACTAAGTTTCCAGCTTTGAAGGTGCAAAGCTTTTAAGTTCTCCTGGATTGTAGTAGTGGTAGTGGCTCACAGATTGTGTAAATACTAATGGTGGCAATAGCACTGTGAAACAAATTATAAGACCCCGCCAAGTATATAGCTTTTGATTTTTAAAACTTTTAAAGTGGAAGCTTTATTTCTTTTTGGAGTGCCCTGCATGCTGTGATGTGAATTTTATTGCTAGTGAAATG
The DNA here is from genome assembly GCA_033558185.1 of Dromococcyx pavoninus. Taxonomy (NCBI): domain Eukaryota; kingdom Metazoa; phylum Chordata; class Aves; order Cuculiformes; family Neomorphidae; genus Dromococcyx; species Dromococcyx pavoninus. The sequence continues at coordinate 540,148 of JAUMJL010000104.1, read as the reverse complement.
GTACTCCTGGTCATACCAGCAGAGGCAGCAGCCGCGTTATACAGATGTGGCTTAACTGCACAGGGTCACTGTGAACCTAATAGTTTCCAGCTTTTTAGGGCATGGGGGACCCTAAACAGCTGGACAGGTCTCCTGTTGTGGGGTTTTGTTTCCCTGTGTCAACCCTGGCCTTCCTCTGGCATGTCCCTGCTTGGGCAGCCTTTCCTTTCCTCAGAGCCCCCTCCTTGTTTGCTGTTTCATTGCAGATTAAAGGCTTGGATTGCATATGGAGGTTATCAGCTAATGAATAAACTTCAGTCATGCTGTCCTGTGATAAATCTGTCTCATAGATCAAAGATGAAGCATGTAGACCTTTTTTCTTTCAAATGGTAATTTCTTAAGGCTGTCAGATCACTTCCTAAGGTCTGTTTACATAAAAACAAAAACATTAAACATATTTTATTGAAAATGTTAAATTTTCAGTTTTGAAAAAAACTTCTATTTCCTATCCGAGGAAGCTTCCCCTCCTCCCTTCCCCATAGGACTCTGTGAAGATTCCATCTCTGGAAATACAGGAGAACCTCACATTGTAACTTGTAGTCATAGCGGTATTTTCTTAACACTGCACTTTATTCTGTTTTAAAACAGATAGCTGTTCAGTTAGTTTCATCAGGAGTATGTATTTGTATTAGAGCATCTGTTCACTTCCAGTTGTATTAAACAAAGTATGCAGAAATTTGTTTCAACTGTATTTCACACAGAAAGGAAAGAAGGCAAATTGAAGGGTCTTTGTGATTCTATTTTGAAAAAAACCTGTTGTTCTCCTTAAACTGGTTTCCATGCAGTGTTTTTGCAAAATGCATTTTATATTCCAAGAGCAGTCTAAATAATGACTGAAAATCCCTAAGCTCTGGGATGGTATGGAATAAGGGGGCAATCTGCAAGCTGAGTCTATCCACTTCTATTTTTTTCATGTTTCTTAAAGTAAAATGTATTTACAGTCTGTATCATTTTTTTGTCTTTTTTTTTTTCTTCTGCTTGCTGCCTCAGCAACTGAAGACAGAAGTCAGGCTCTCACACTGAGTGCTGTGAAGTTTTCAAAGGGTATAGGAGGAAAAGAAAGGAGGAGTGAGTGTCCTCAAAACATCAGTTAAACTTTGGAGAGTCAGTGACACATTCATGTCATGTAAGACCAATATCACTAGCCCACTGTAAGCATACAGGAAAAACAGCCCTTGTTTCAGGTTTTGTGTGTCCTGTGCATTTCAGTACTGGGAAATAGTTACAGTGGAGATGGCAAATATAAATAATGATATTTAATAATTTTTGTGAGTTTTAGAGGTCATCGGTGTTTTTTATAAACCTAGCCTAAACTGTCAAATGGGAAACTGATGACTTTTTCAGGCATGTGGTCCAGTCTTTTCCCTGAGAAAGATTCTTTTCCTTTTACTTACTCTTAATGTTCTCCTTGTCTTCCATACATTACTCTTACCCATTCCTGGATTATAGTTTGACCTTGATGAGGTGAATAGAGAAGTGAACTGTCTTGGTAAAGGATATCTTTATTCTTAAGTATCTAAGCTGAGGATTGTGCATGTTAGAAAAGAGTGAATCATTATCAACTTTATTTCTGGTTGCCTTTTTTTCCTGTGGCTGTTTATGAACTTATTCAGCAAATGTGGTTGCCAGTAAGTTAATGTAGTGAAATATTTTTTAGCAGTGACATTTACTGCCAAGTACTACAGTCACTGAATAGGAAGGTTACTGACTGGCCAGGCTTTTGTCTTTAAATTTATATGTTATGAGTTGTCATCAAGAACACTTGAAAAATTATGTGTGCAAAGTACAATTCCTAGTATTGCTAATTTGAACCTCTTTGCTCAAATGTGTTTCGTTTCTGCTTCTAATGTATATATACCTAAAAAAGACAGTTTAATTTTTTTTTTAATTCTCTGTCTTTGTGCTGAAACTCGGTTTCCTTATTAACCCTTCCATAAATAAAATTTCATATAACCAAAGCACTAACATAAATGGAGAAAAAAGAGACTTTGAGAAGTGTCAGTATTCAGTAGAGTCCAAAAGTTCCAAGCATTTGGGATTAGAATTTGACAGTTGGATTTATACAAGTGTAGATGTATACTCTGTGTATATATATATATTTTGTATATACATGTATGTGTGTATATGCCTACATCTGTAGAAGTAATATACACACCATATAATTCTCAGTCTTACTGATTACCTGCACTTTTAAAATAATTATACAACTCCAGGAACAACTGGCTTCAGAAAAAATGTGTAATGCATGTATTGGTGATATGTGTTCAGTTGTGAGTCTCATATACAGTAAGAATGCTTTAAGTAGCAGCAGAAGCCTTAAATATACATGCTGAGAACCAGAGTCTGATTGCAAGTGGTCAAAATTCCACCAGCTCCAGAAAGGAACACTTTGCTAAGAGTCTTCGATTATCGGGCTACTTATTTAAGTCCTGACTTTATGTTCCCAGACTAACCACTTCTGACAATGACTTCTTTGTTCCCCTGTTGAATCAGCCATAAAACGTGTGAGCTGAATTTTATTTTGTTGACTTATTTCGATGGCCCGTCCTTTTCCAGTGGAGACTGCAGTTTTTGCAGTGGTTTTTGGTGGTGAACTGAAGATTTAGATTTCAGCTTTGCTTTAATGAACTATCTACTAGATCTGTTAGAGTTGCTTTACTGGTGAGTATTTGTGAAAATTTAACATTGAAGCATGAAAGAGCCATGTATTTAGAGTCCATTCTTCCAATGAAGTAAACAAAAAAATCCGATTAGCTACCCTAATTAGTCTATACTTGTTTTAAGAAAGTATACATATTTTTATTGTTAAAGGCAAAATCAAATTAAAAATAATCTGAAAATGCAGTTTTATTCCTTTTAGTGCCTGTCATTGAGAGTTGTTAAAATAAAAATAAATTGTAAATAGTTTTAAGCTAGTTGCTTAATTCATGCTAGAGAGAGCTCACTGTGTAGTCCATTTCTCTTGCTTTTGTATGTTCTTGAGTAACTAACCAACAGGCAGGCATGATTATCCTTGAGGATAATCTTTTATTATGATGCTCCTATTTTTACAGGGAAGCAAACTGGTGCACTGGCTATGAATCTCTGAAGGTAGGCTCCTAAGACTGAGCTACTTCAAAGTAGAAGAAACCTTCGGACGCTGGTTGTTTAGGTTATGAACAACAAATGGCAGAACCAGAGACTAAATGCAGTTTCTTTCACATTTTGTCCAGCTGCAAGTACGAGATCAGCAGGCTACTCATCTGTAGCTGGCTATTAGCTCTTTGTATGAGGACATCAGGAAAGAACAATGAAAAAATAATTAGATTGATGTAACTTGAAACTTTTCCGTAAAAAGAGTAACAAGGCAGAATCAGTTCCTGTTTGTTTCCTTCTGTGGGCATGCATTCCTAAATATAAAGTTGATGATACCTTTAAAACAAGAAATGTGAAAAATACAAAATGTTTTATTTTAAAGTTTATTGTTACTTCTGGCAAAAATACTTGTTATAATTTCCAAAGATTAATTAATAATTCTGTTTCTACAAAACCAATTAAAATCCAGACTCAAACCCCTCAAACTGCAGATTTACCTGAAGTGCAAAGTGTGTTTTTGTGAAACGCTTGGATATTATCTCACTTGGATATTTTAGTAATGGAAGTGACGTAGCACTTAGCCATTACCTCTTACAATTTAAATTAAATTTTGGAAATTGTTGCCAATGGAAATACTGTCCTCAGAAAAGTACAGACCCTGATTTAGTGGACAGCTCTTCTCTTTGCATTTAACTTTATTGATAATTCCCAGGTAGGAATACAATTTAAGTTTCCTCCCAGGCTTGATTTTACATTAAGATCTTCCTCTTTAGCAGAAGCTGTAAAGGTGGATCTCATCTCCTTGCACCCTGCCTTGGAAGCCTTTGGAGCCATTAGAAGTAATTGTAGGAACAAAAGCCTGTGATATCGCCCAGGATTTTAAATTTTAACACTGAAAGCTAAGGCAGGTGAACTCTGTTTCTGTGAGGGGTCCTAGAAGTTGCAGATTCAGTATAGAAGGATAAAAAATTATTTGGATTTCTTTTTCCTCTACAATCATCTTTTGCTGTCCACGGGTTTTAGATGAATTGCTACAGAACCCATCTGGTTTCATTTTTATTAGGTTACTGCTTCCTCCTCCAGAGAACCCTAAGCCTCTGTTTATTTTGGGGGCAGGGGAAGAGAGAGAGCTCTTCCTCCTGCCTCACCTACACTCCTCAGACATCAAAGCAAGCCAGTTTGCTCCTCCTAGCTTAATCCTCCCTTTCTCCCTCCCACCAATGTTCTGCAAATTTCCTTGTGTTCTTCTCAGAGTTATCCAGTGTCTTTGGTATTTGTCGACAGGTTAACTTTTGCCTTTGAGGTACTTGCTGGGAGGCAGAGCCCCTCTGGCAGCGCTTTCCCCTCCAGTGCCTGTAAGTCTTGTGCAGCCGGATCTGGTACAGGTAGCTGTCTGGAAAGGAAGGAGGGCACTGCATGAAGGAGAGTAAAACAGTGCCTGTCACAGCATTTCTGTGAGGTTGCTGCTTTTGGAGGCTAAGAAACTGTGTCAGTAACTGCAGCTCCGACTGCATCAAAATACCTTCTAGACAATCTTTAACTAGAAGCTGAAATCTCTTGGATGTGGAAGAGAAGAGGGGTCAGCTAACCAGAATCGTGTGCAGACTATTCCTTTGCACGGGAGTAGAAGAGTAGAGATAGTCTTCTAATACCATGTAGCAGTTCAGCCGATTAGCAGCTGCACAAATATAGCGTTGGTTTAGGCCAAAAGACCCATAGTGTCCTGACAAGGTGTTTACCAGCAGCCTCTTGAAAAGTTTGCTTCAGAATATGCTCCATCTTTGGTTTTGAGGAGTAGGTTAACTGTTACTGATATTTACTGAAAGCTCCCCCTGCTCCCCTTCTCTAGCCAGGTAGCATACCTTTCTGAGTGGACTTTTTAATTTTTACTATACTGAGCATACTTGCAGACTTCAGTTTTCAACTGGCATGGTCCATTTAAATGAGAAGCCAAGCGGCTACTAGTATCTGAATTATCTCAGTGGTGCCTTTAGCACTTCCAGCATCAGAAAACTGCAGGTGTACCCTCAGTAACTGTAATGAATATTTCAGAAATTGGTATTGCACGAACAAGCAAATGAGTGATATCTTGCACAAAAAAATGGGGATTTATAGCAGTGAACTAATTATTAAACTGTGTGGATACCACCTCTAATATTCTGCCCCCTCTTCCACGCTGACTTGGAATCTCTCCATCTTTCAGGAAGGCTGCATCCGTTGTGGCAGGCGAGTCTTGCATTAGCTGTCCAGAAATAGCTAAACTGGCAAAAATTTTTAGTGTCTTAGCACACAGGCTTTAGAAAAGCACATTTTGGTTAAAGAATAACAATCATTTCCGTTTGAGAAGGAGCATCTAGAAAAATTTCTTCGCTGAACAGAGGCAGGAGCGTCATGTTTAGAAGTCAAGTAAACTGTGCTGTAGGGAAGTAAGTGGTATATGTCTGCATTGTAATGATGGTTTTGCTGGTATCTTTTCCCCATGTACAAATGCTCTCATATAAACCTGCTTCATGAATAACAATGCAACTTTGACGTGTTGTAGGTGCAGTGAACCTGTCTCAGTTCTCTACTTTAACCTTTTTTTTGGCATCACCTCATCTTCTCAAAGGTTTTATGTTAATGCCAGATCATAGGAAAAATTACGGTGGATATACAGAAATAACATAATCTAGAGATGAACAGGTGATTCAATTAATTTAGAATTGATTTTTTTCTACTTTGGAGTAGAAAAAAATCTTACTCCAAAGCAAGAGGAAGTTATTTTAAAAAACAATGCTTGTTAATATGGATGTGTTGCTGCAGATTTTAAGGTCCAGAATTTCCCAATATCAGTTGTTCCAACTTGAAACCCTGTAGTAGTAAACAAGAAAAAATGCCAGCTTTCAGTGCAGTTCATCTTCCTCTGCTTGCTATTTTTTCCGAATTCGAATTCAGGATCAATATTTTTTTCTTCTCATACCATGTCATCTAAGAACAGTGCATGTAGACTTTGAGGACAAAATCCTGCAATTTTGGGCTATGTTTTATTCTTCATATCCCCATCCCTTCTTACCCCCTGAGGATTTTAAAGACTATACTCTTATGTAGCGTTTGTGCAATGTACTGTTCAAGTAGACCATTAATTGGCATGCACAGTATTGTATCCTTTAGGCTGGAAGTGAAAATAAGCAATTTGCTTCATTTTGCAGAGTGAGTTCTAACTGTTATTAAAATGCTTTTGTAGTTGCGTATTTTCCAGTAAAGGTGACGGATTACTTCAAAGCTGGAATTTTCTTTTTGTTAAACAAGGTTCTTGAATAGATCCATATTGCCCACGTATTCTATTCTTGCCAGTTGGCTTTGAAGGCTGATGCTTGGGCTCATCATTCAGAAATAGCTTCCAAAAAATGAGGTCCCATGCTGTTTCTATCTATTGAGCTGGTAGGGGCTGGAAGGATCTGATCTGAAGCCAAGGCGAAGACTGAATTGATGGAATCATCTCTAACGGGTTTGCCAAGTACTGCCCAGTCATGAAGTTCCACTTTCTGGGAAAGTGCACTGAAATGAGGGGTGACAGAGCATTTGCTGTGATACCGGCTATCCTCAGATTTGCTTCCCTGGACTTAGAGCCAGGCCAGCAGAAAGAACTATCTTTTTGTTGAATACTTTTTTTTACACGTTTGTGTCTTGTTCCTCTATTTTGCATGCTGTTTCCCCATTTCTGCCCGGATATGCTTTTGAAGAGGAAAAAGGTTACCACCCCTTGTTATGGTATTACACATATTTTGACCATACGTAAAGTATCAGTGCAGACACATGCTTGCACATTCGGTATGTTTACTTCTCTGTGGCTTTGTATGGACACTCCCAAGCACGCATACAGACTCTGTTTCAGGTAAATGGTCACCACTCAGTGGAATTAGATGGAGGCTGGTTGTCTTTAGGGCTGAATTCTGTGTCTTAAGAAAGTTCTAGTTTTCTAGATGTAACCCTAAGGTGGAGAATATTACTAAGATCATGCATTTCTTCAAAAAACTACTTTACAGAATTGCTTAGATTCTGCCCCTTCCCTCCCTTCCCCCCTCCTTCTTCTACCAGCGTTTGTTTCTGAGGTAGTAAAAGCTCAGGTCTCTTGTCTCTGTTCAGTTCTTATATAAACTGTCAGGATAGTCTCTGAAACCACAGTGATGATACATATCTCTGTGTCGAATATCCAATTTGTCACCAGCTTCTTCCAGTATCTGGCAGAGAGCAGGACCTAAATGAAATCCATTTGACTGGAGCTCAGCTAAGATCTGATAGAGGTGACTTTGATAGATCAAATAGTTGAAGAACTTGGTGGAGTCTGTGTAGATGTAGTCTGTTCAGCCACTTTTAGATCATTCCACAGTCTTCAAGTCTTGCTCATCTTTGCAGCGGTTTTAGTGGTCAGAAACAGAGGGATTTTTTTGCCATTGTGTAGGCAAGAGATTGCCTGAGGTGAAAACAATTGCATATCTTGCCCCAGTCATCCAGCTTGCAGTCACTTGTGTCTTCAGCTGTTGCAGTATGTGTAGGCTTTAATTCAAAATCATTAAGAACAGTTTAGCTGGAAAGACTTGGTTAGCAGCCTTTACTGTCTTTTCGTCCTCCTACCTCTCTTCATCTCTCACCTCTCCAACATGATGGTTTTATTTCATTTTTTGTTGGTATACTAGACTGCATGCCACATTCAGATGTAGCAGCATAACCTCTGGAATACGAAGGAATGGTCAGTACCTGCTTCAGATAATTCCTCCTCCAAAGATGGCTGGTAACATTTTTCATCTTAGTGTATAGTGGAATGAGATGGAAAGAGCACCCTGCTCTGGCATCCCATTGTCTTTAATTGAATGACTATTAAATAATTGTTTACATTCAGAGTGCAGCTATCTACAAAGGTCTGCAGCTCAAATCGTAATGATCTAGATATAATTAATGAATAGACTCTAGAATACAGGAGGCTATTGTTTCATAAGTTAAATACACATTTTTGAAACTTCTTCTGAAAATATATATAAAGCCTACCGTTTCCACCTGGCAGGTCATATAGAAGGCATTTAGTTTTGTAGCTCATTACATCAGATATGCAAATACCTATGCTGAATGTTTGGTTAAAATGGTAAGTAACTGTTGCAGAAATAGAGCATTTCAGGCTTTTTATGAACGCACAATATTGTGGTTGGATTTTCTTTAAATATCTACTGATAAAAGCACCTAGGTCATTACTATCACCTGAGAAGTAACCGGCACTTTACCCTCCTTAATGAACCGTTCAATGAAGTGTTCATTTATTGAAAGTAGATTTTTTTTTTATTGAAATGCCTACCTGTTGTACTTACAGCATAAATAATTTGTTTGAATCATCAGGTGCATGCTGTTAAGTTATAGTGAGCAAGGAAAATTGCAAAAACACGAATTAGGGTCCCTGTCCTTAAGTGTATTTCAGTTTGCATTTTGATAGCAGTTTAGAAATGTTATCGCCTGTTTTGTCACAGACATAATTCACATCTTTCTTCAGGCACTGTAAACAAGAGAAATGGTTTAATGGCTCCATAAAAGGCACTCTGTGCTGATAGCTGAGATTAGACCCTTTAGTAATGGATTTTTGTGTGTTGGGGGAAGGGGAGGGTTTGGCAGAGGTAAATGTACTGGAAAAGAATCTTAGAGAGACTCTGATGTATCTGAAGTGCCTGCTGCATTTCTATGTGTATTGGGAGGTAGAATTAGTGTGACAATATTGGCTTTATCAGTACAGGGGCATTTTCTTCTTGCTTTTGAAATTTTAGCAAGTACTAACTTGGGTCACCTCAGTCAGTCTAGCACCTGGAGCTGTGGTAATATTAACTTAAATATTTTTACATCTTCTGTCATTTCATCTTCCTGTATAAAAAAACCAAATCCCCTCTATTCAAAAGATATCACTCTAAACTTAAATTACATATTAACAGTTATGCCTCATTCGATCATAAAAATGAATGAGTTTACTTACTGAATTGGGTTTAGAGGGTAATTTGAGAACATAAATGTGACAAGCAGGTCAGAAACATACAGCAGATATGTTTAGGGCATGATTTACTTTGACTTCCTGGTTACTTCCTTTTCTCTGCAGGTACACAGTCCTCAAACTTAATACATGTGAATGTAGTATTACTTAGGAGACAATGGAGTTCACTGGCACAAGCAAGGTTGCTGCTATCAGTTGATTTTATACCTTATAGTAAATGCTTTTGCCCTACAAGCATTGATAATGAGACATTGTTATCTCTTTGGTCAGTAGAATCAAGATTGCCTGCCGTTAGCCAGCATCATTGAATTACCACTAATACTTCATGCCTTTAAAAAATATGTTCAAATCAATTCTTCTTCAGAAAATAAAATCAGATTTTATTTTATGTTCTGGGCAGGAATCTGAAGTTTGATGATTATAAGCTAACTTTTTGCTCAAAGGAGAAATGACTTGCAATTTCACATAAAATAGTCCTCATTTCTTCTTCATCTTGAATAACTATCTCTTGAATTGAAAAATATTTTAGGTCATTGTTTTTATATTTGATGCAATGCATTTCTGGGTCTTTCTCAAAAGAAGTAATTCAGTTCTTTGTGCAGAGGTGGTACATTTCGTGTTTCTTAGGCTAGAAGGTATACAAATCAGTCACCTCTGAGACAAACTGATTCCTCCTTTAGTTTCAGTGTTCTTAATGAAATTGTTCTTTGTTTGCATCTTAAAATGGGTGTTATGAACAAAATGTTTGGGGATTAGGCTGTTGACAGGCGGCAAAGGAGCGTATCACGAAGAGTAGTGGGTTTTACCCTATGTTTTTGCAGCTTCTGTGAGAGTTTACTTCATGGTAATATAATTATTGTTTTGTGTAAAAGCCAAATCTGTACAATGGCAGATTGTGGGTAACATACAAGCCCCCTTACTCTGCAGATACAGATATATTTATATACAGAGAGTACGCATACAGTAATGTATTATACTGTAATCAATTTGCTAGAGATGGTAGCAGCCTTTCTGCTTGCCTTATATCTGCATGTTGACTTCGGAGGAGCTCCAGACAGGGTTTGCGGATTGAGTCCTTTCTGATACCGATAAGCCTGAGTTTCCCCAGTAGTTGCAATGAGGTGTTGAAGCCATCCATTCAAATACATGTTGCAAGATTGTTTGCCTTTGGAGTTTGGAGGTAGTTATCTGTGAGTAATCACTTAGGATGAAATCTTGGCCCTTGGTCACTTCTTAATAAGATCATTATTAAGGCAGAGTGCCTGTTATTTTGATAGGGTTGTTCTGGGGTTAAGTAAAATGAATTTGCCATTAGGAAGAAAGAAGTGGTGAGGAGTTTGTTGTTTAAAATGTCATTTAATTAATTTGGATATTAGTAGTAGTTAGTAACTTGGTATGCTGCACTAAAATTAGACAGTATAAATAAGCAACCTTGTTCTCCTCAAAAGAAAATGAATTGAAAACATAAAGTCCACCTTAGCAAAACAGTATATGTTTAGAATCTGTTCTAATAGGTGCACTCTAAAATGAATGTCACACCGAAATGAAGAGTGATGGGTGGAGAGTTTCAGTAATGATACAAGATATGTTTTGAATGCTTGAAATTTCACTGTTGGAATAAGTCTGTCATCTTCAGCCAGTCTTAAGATGGGGTTTGAAAGATTGAGTAGCCTTCAAGAAACCCCCTGCAAAATCTCGAGATATCTTTTCTCCTTTCTGCCTCTAATAGTGTACATTTAAGGAGTTACAGATAAAGCTTAGTATGGCGACTGTGTCAGGGGACTGCCCGAGGAAGGCTTCGAATTTTACTGCTACATTATCTTTCTGGCCGTAGTTAAGATAAAGATCTAATATAAAATCACTTTGGACTGTAATGCTTATCCTAAATGAAATGAAGGTGTTAACCTACTTGATTTGATACACTTTACCCTAGCTTATAAAGCTGGGAGGAAGGTGAGGTAAACTTTAATTAAAACTACAGCACAGATGCCTTCTAGCATTGTGCCCTGTACCTTGCTAGGACTGTACAGTAAGCAAAATAAAATGTACCTTGCAGCCGAGGCAGCAGGCTGGAGCCGTGTTCAGTAAAAGTAATTTAATTAGTGTTGATCATGACTCCAGATGATGGTGATTTGATAAGGAATAATTTAGTACTTAACAGCCTTTTACATGCACCAACTCCATGTGGGAAGGTAAAGCAAATTGCACAAAATGAATGTGCTGCTTTCACTTGTGCCTGTGCCAGTGAGCTGGAAAACTGCCTGTTAGCAGACGTTCAGGCTCTCAGCGCTGTGATGAAATACCCAGCCAGTTCTCCACACAGGGCTGTGGTGTGGGAGTCTCTGTACTCATGTTATTTAAAAATAAATAAGGGAAGTAATTTTTCATAACAGATTAACTCTGAGGAAGTAGCAAAGTTAAAATAAAAAAAATGTAAAAATAGAACAGCATGTGGCCTTTGTGCAAATACGTGATACTGGCTTTAAAAAGTGTCCTGTTGCAGTTGTGTTTTGATTCTCTGATTCAAGTCAAAGAGATTGCCTACCTTTGTGTCGGAGCCACTGTCCTGGAGTGTTAGGGCCCATCATATGCATTAAATGTGCAGCATGCATTGTCTGGCCAAGACACGCAAAGAAAGTTGACAATAAAAGTTCACTAGCAAAATCCCCAAACAAAATACTGGATTTCAGCCTGCTTTGCCATTACAGTGGAAGGCTGAATGGGCTACATTTTGCCTTATTGTTAAAATTGAGGAACTTTATTCAAGAAGTCCATATGTTATTCTGTTTTAATGTTAAGTTCAGACAGTTTTATTCAGAAATAGTTCTTGCCTTGTAGTGACACTTTTCATCTCTGTTACTTAAGTTACTGTGCTGTGCATATGCATTTTTGTAGCTGTTATGCTGTCTGCTTTTCCTTTGTAATCTTTCCAGATAACTATTATCTACTAAATATAGTAGCTGTATAGCAGTTTTAGAGACAATTCTTGTGAGTTTTGTGGAACTTGTTTTGTGGAAATCGTTTTGTGGAAATAATGTAGTGCTTTCTTGTAGTTGTCTCAGCTGAAAGACAATAGAAGAACCTGTCACCTAATAGGATACAAAAGGGACCCATTTATGTAATGGAGTACCCTGAATGTTACCTAACTGTGGGAAGACCCGTAGTGAGGATCTGGGATCCAGATCTTACTCACAGATTCTTGTAAATCAGAGTTTATTTGTTCTGATGCTCACTTCTTAGACAGCATTTCGTTTACCTTCCCCTCCCCACCGAACACGTGTGCATGTATGCAGGTGCATCAGTATCAGAAAACATATAGTGTGTAACAAATTGTCTTTCCTAAGTTCAGGTGCAAGAGAAGAGATAATATACTACTTTATGGTGTATGACAATGACTTCATTTTGTGCTGAGGTTCTCTAACCAAGACTGCTGTATATACATGGGTTTCCAAGGGGACCCAAGTGTCTGTGTCAGGCTGGAGCATGATGTGCAGACCACAGTGTTTTGGTGACAGCATCAAAAAATTGGTGATAAAATTGATCTCCAAACTCTAGGCTTCTCAGACTTCAATAGCTGTCGTTTAGTCCTTTGTCCTCCTAGCCACTTACTTCAGATTTGTCTCGGTCAAGTGAACTTAGAATTTTCTTTTGCTTTAATTTTGGTTAAGGTGGTCCATGAAATAAGGCTTAAGCTGATATGCTGGTTAACCTTGTCTTTACTTTTGGCCTTTTTCTTAATGCAGACCAATTGTGCTTCTAATTAATGCTGCATTTCTGTCACTCTCCCTTTGTTCTTTTTACCTTTTGAAAAAGTACGATTTTTTTTTCCCTCAGTTTATGTCTATATCACATTTGGTGAAGCCAGGATTTTTTCTTTTGGATCAAATTACTGAAGTAATTTCTTGTGTATTTTTTCAGATGCTACTTGTAACTTAAGGTACATGTTGTCATTCAGTTTCATAAGTTTCCTTGCAAATTTTCATGCATTCTGTGGGACAAAAAGACTACAGAGGCTGATACATGAGAAATTTATTTTGGAGTCATTTGTGTGGCACTCTTTGAAGTGAACTACTATTGCATTTATAGCTAAAATCTACCTCACCAATATTACTTAGAAACATTTGGTGCCTGGGAAGTATTTTGCCTCTGACAACATTTACAGTAGTTAAGCCAAATATAAGTGGGCTGTTATTTTCCTGCTAATGAGATGGGATCCTGGCCATCATCCTATTAAACAATAAAAGTGCTAATAGCCAATGTGGAGGATCTCTAGTGTCTATTTTTCAGTTGACACCCAAAGAAATATTTGAAATGTTTATTTCCTATATTGTTGTTAGTATTACAATTGTTTAATTAATTGTGTTTAATTAGCAGTGTCTAGCTGAATCGAGAAAGTTCATTGTTAATATTGCACTTGGGTTTTAATTACATTTGCTTTCTCTTTCCAGTGGCTTTTCATGGTCTCCCCGTAAAAATCAAGAAGGAACCCCATAGCCCATGTTCAGAACTTGGCTCCACTTGCAGTCAAGAGCAACCATTCAAGTTCAGTTATGGGGAAAAGTGCCTGTACAATGTCAGGTAAAACAATCAGGAGCATGTTTGCGGTGAGAACTGCTGATTTAAATGAGGACTGACTAAAGAGTAATAAAACCATAACAGAGAACTTATAAAAGTTACCTCTTCAGCAGATAACAGACTGATGAGACAATGCATTTAGCTGATGAGCACTGATGGAGTTGGTCACAGTTGTATTGAACACTTACATAACCCTTTTACATCAGTGTTTTTCATCAAAATGCATGTTCTCCATTCCTTCTCCATGGGAGACAGCCAGAGTTTAAAAATTCAGGGTGAAAGTGTGAAATAGAAGGAAGGAGTGTGTTGTTTTCTGTGAGTTGTGTTGAAAGTATTTTCAAAATGCATTACACACATTAGGAAAGAGAAAGAGATTTGTGTAACAAGCAAGAGATTGGCAGGTCTGAGCAACACTTTAGGTATTTATTTGACAAGTTCTGCAGATGTTATATGTGTGTGTTCGTGGGTGATTGCAATTTAAAATAGTATTTCATTAGGCTCTGCATTATTGTTACCTATTCAAAAGCAAGTTGTCTTCTTTTATAGGGATAGATAATAAAAGCTTTATTTATTTGTGGGGGTGGAGGAGCTTACTGCATTCTTTATTGACTTTTGGTTTCTACTTATGTGTCATTCCTTCCTTTAGTATCAGCAGCGAAAGATTTCTTATCGACATTTCAGTCAATTTTAGAATCTTTCATCTAGCTTGTGAGTTTGTATTTTCATTAATGTGCTAGCAAAACTGTTAGCACTTAAAGCATTTGCATTTAACTTTTTGGATATGAAAGGGCTGGGAGAGAGACCAGCAACTTTGCCAGTTATAGAGGAGTAATTTTGATTTCAAAAATTAGTGCATACATTGATGAATTTGATTGGTGCTAGGGACCTGACATAGGAAAGTCTTCAAGTTTATGCTTACTATCTGCCTAATGTCTGCATTTTTCCTGTTTAGAAAGAGGGATGATCAAAGCGTGCTCAAGTCCTTTCCTGGTTTAGGACACCCTTGAAAATAGCATCTGAGTATTTGTAGGACCAGCACTTTATTTTTGAGAGAGAGGGGCAAAAAAAAAGTCATGTTGGGAGAGGTTGCTGACATCCTAGTGTGGGCAGCTAAGCCAACATACCATTGTTTTTCTGAGTCAGATCCTTTCCTTCTGGCTGTATTGTTTTACTGTCTCACTTTGTGGTTTATGCGAGCTCTAAAAAAGAGTCTTGATGGGCACTGCTGGCTCTTCATGCTTTAGTCCAGGTGCTTATACTTTTATGTATTTTGTATACCTTCTGTTAGAATATCGCTGTAAGACTGAATCCTTTAAGGATAAATTTCTGTGCCCCAGGAAGAAAATGCTGTGTTAAACTACTTGCCTCTAACATGACTTTTTCTGTGCTTTTTGCAATGTAAATTAGAGATTCCTCTGCCCCAAATTAATACATTAATAAAGTAACTGTAATAAAAAACTTGTAGATGTGACACATGGAGTTTTTTTTATCTCAGAGAAAATAAACTGACCTTCTTTACCCTTGTTTTGCTGATAGTGCCTATGATCAAAAGCCACAAGTGGGAATGAGGCCCTCCAACCCACCAACGCCATCCAGCACTCCTGTGTCACCACTGCACCATGCCTCCCAAAACTCAGCTCAAACTCCTAAACCTGACCGAGTTTTCCCTACCCATCTTCCTCCATCCCAGTCCATTCAAGACAACAGCTTCCCTATGGACCACAGGTAAGCTTCCTCCCCACAACTATTCCCTTTCAGGTTGGAGGACTAAGGTGAAAGCCAGCAAGGTTCAGAGTGTCAGAAATATGTGCATTTTGTGAAAGGCTAACACCTGACTTGATAGACTTCGGTAGGAGTTCATATTGGCAGTGACAAAGTTTTTATGTTCTGCTTCTTGTCGAGGGTGATTACAGGATATGTGGGTTCTCTTTGCCGTGAAAAATTGGACCAGATGGTCTTTCAAGGTCCCTTCCAGCCTGGGCTGTTCTGAGATTCACTTGAGACCGGTAAACCCTACAAGGTAATGAAGTCACTAGCAGGCATGATCCTGGCTATAAATATCTGGCCTCTTGCTAAGCAATTCAGCTATCTTAAGAGATAAGTAGCCATGTCATGGTGTTACTGCTTCAGAATATTCTTCTGGAAGCATGGGTCATTTTTTCAGACCCTTTTGAAATACAGCATTTCAAACAAACTAAGATGCCAACATAAACTGTGCTTAAATAACATTAGTCTGAGTAAAAGCCACAGGAGCTAGAGACTAGAATTAAAGCTTAAACTGTCCCTAAGTCACCCTGTTTTGTTTTGGTAGATTAGAAATCCCCAGACAACTGGCTATCTTTCGTAGCTCAGTTTTGCAACAGATCTGCTCAGTGGATTTTCCTGATTTTTAATATCAAAGACTTGTTTGTCCTAACCTTCATTGTATGAACCTCTTTTTGTCTGCGGTGTTGTGTGATTTTTCTGAGCATTTAAAATTTCAGCTCTATATAAAGATATATATCTGTTCAGAAACTTCACATAGTGATTAAACATTAGCAAATTAAGAAGCACCTGAAAAGAAAATCACAGTTGTTGGGAGCACAGTTTGCATGCTTCTGCTCTAATAAGGGCTATTATCTCCAGGGATTTGTGAAGGGGTTGCTAAGGTTTATATTGCTGGTTTGGTCTCTGCTGAGATAGTTTTAAATATCACCCAAGAGTCTCTATAAGCCCTCCTGGTGGTAAGGAAGCACTGAAATGGCCCCTTTGGCTGTGATAGGCACTGTCTTTTCTCCCTCCCTCTATCCAGGCCCCCAGTGAAGCCATGCAGTGTTTCTGATTACAGGATGGTGGATAAATGTGTTTCTGTATATACACCAAAGTCAAGTTGTCAGGAGACTGAAATCTCCGGAAGCTAAATGGCTTCTGTTCAGAGTGCAGTAATAAGATTTTTCAGATGAAAAGATCTTTTGTTTTAGAGCAACTTGTTAAAATACTACTGAAGCTGTCTGTCAGCCCTAATTTGAGTATTTACAGAGATTTGTGTACACCTTACTGTTTTTTTCTGTACCTGAAACACTTGCTCTGCACAAGCGTTGTAGGCTCTTTACATGATTCCCCCTGGTGTCTTTGATATTCATGTTCTTTAGGGCATTTTGCGCTAATGCTTCCCTTCCTGGTAGAACATCGTATTTTCTAGTGAAGTCCAAAATAGCTGACTTGGGCCAAAAAGCCCTCATTTTCTTCTTTTTTTCAAAGAAAGGTACAATTGTAGTAGAAGATATTTTTCCCTATTTTCTTAATTTTTTTTGAATCTTCTCACTTTCAGTTGTTTGAAACAAATATGTACTTTATATTTTTGTGACATTCAAATCTTCCTGATTTACGAGGTGATATTCTACCTCAATGAATGTATTCACAAAAATGTCATTTAAACAAATGACCTACCTACGTGAGTTCATATATAAATTTATAACTATATATATATTTCTTAGGAACATGCATTGGAAGCATAAGATAGCGTTAGTATCTGGTACATACAGCCCATACATCTTCATACAGGGCATGAATATATGAACGATAAGTGGTCCTAACAAGTACCAACAGGAATCAAATCCACTTGTATAAACAAATGGCTTGATTCCATACAAAACTTCCAGTGCAACAATTATTATTAACTTCCTTTGAGGCTTTGTGAGTGAGCCTGTTTCTTATTTTAACTTCAAGTTGCAATTTTCTGATTCACTCCTTGACAGTTCTTAATGATAATTTCTGCTTCTTTTTTTGGCTAATGAAAAAAGGAAAAGAGGGAAATGAATGCAGTGCCAGTCAGCTTAACTGTTTCATAATACATTTGAGTTTCTAAGTTTATTTTTTGCAGGTGTAGGTGGAATTGCAAAATCCAGTGTTACAGTGCAGCACTCTTTCTACTGCAAAATACAATATTTACAGCAGCATTTAAAAAATCATTTTGTGTACACTACTACATTGTAATAGTTTCTATCTCTGTGGCTCCCACAGTATTTATAATTAAGCTGTAACAGTACATATTTGTCAAACCGAGTTCACAGCATTATTAGACATTAGTGGAGTTCAAATTGTTTCAGAAACATGTGCTACACATGAGTTGGTAGTCAAGGATTGTATTGTCTGTGCAATCGAACTCCAACATACTTCTTCATTCACCCAGTTTTTGGCAAAAGGATATCCTCATTTGCTTGCGTGAGCCAAAGTCAGTTTAGATCCAAAGTACAGAAAGCTGAAGAATGATTAGTTCTTGATTAATTTTTTTTTTTAGTGTGACAGTGAGAAAATTGCAGAAAAAAAGCACAGTTTTTTTTTTCTTTTAGAAGTGTCTTATTCATGATGAGTGATAGCAGGACTAGAAAGCAGTTTGTTGCAGGAACGTTGCATCTGCTGTGGATTAGTGCAGACACAGTATTGCTACAGCAATGTTTACTACTGTGGTAATCTGCAGGAGACAGGAAGACTTCGTGCAGTGGGAAAATAACATCCTTATATTCTTCTCTGTGCTTCTGAAACTGCACATGTCCAAGTAGTTACATTCAGGCCTTTTAGTTCAGGTAGATATGTTTTATGGAAAAAACAAGCAGCATAGGTTCTTGAGTAGTGTTGCATATAAATAAAGTTAATTTAAAACTAAATCTTCATATTTTATGCCTACTGAAGAGTATTTGGGTGTAGTGAATGGCAGCATGGCTTGTACAGATGACTTCTTTCATGTAGAAATGACCAAGGAAACAAGTTAAGACAGGAGGGGAATTCTTAGGTGTTGTTTCTCTTAGCAAAAATTTGCACCCTCTCTTTTTTCTAGCGTGCTTACATTCCCTTCCTGTGAGAGCTGGAATGCAGTGCCAGCCTTGCAGGTAGATTTCCCACTGCACAATCCCCTAGAGGACAGAACTGTAGGCTTCTACCGTGGAATGATTTCAGACATTACAGCAGACAATACTCTTTATTCAAAATGTTTGTTTGTTGCGGTCAGAATGGTTTCCATGTAATAGAAAGAATGCATTAGAGTACCAGCAAGGTGTTGCTAATACTGAAGAAAGAACAGAGAACACTACCTAAGCCTCCTTCGTTTTTAACTGTAGTAGGATGTCAGTCTTTCTACTAGTTTGAAGCTGGTATGTTTTCTGTTTCTGTTTCTGTTGTGAGAAGATGTTGAGAGCAAAGAGAATTGTGGTGTGGACAGGCCTTAGAGATAGTATTAATAGGTGGGGTTTTTTTGTTTCTTTGCCTCTTACTGTTCTGCAACATAAGGGATGCTGATGGGAGCACTTGGTATTATAATAAGCAAAATGTTTTCTATTGAGGAAATGATTCAGCCACTAATTATGACCTGTGAGGATCTTTGGGAAATGCAACATAGCTCAAGTATTTTACATGACCTCTCTAACTTGTGTCCTAGATTTCGTCGCCAGCTCTCTGAACCTTGCAATTCTTTTCCACCTTTGCCTGCAATGCCAAGGGAAGGACGTCCAATATATCAGCGCCAGATGTCTGAGCCAAACATCCCTTTCCCACCTCAAGGTTTTAAGCAGGAGTACCACGATCCAGTTTATGAACACAATGCTATAGTTGGCAGTGCAGCAAGTCAAAATTTCCCCCCTTCTCTGATGATTAAACAGGAACCTAGAGATTTTGCATATGATTCAGGTAGGTGAGACTCTCCCTTACTTCTACATAGTAAATAAATTAATCTGAGGTAGCGCTATTGATGTTTTTATCATATGAGTTTAAACTTGCTCTTGGTTTCTAAGTTTCCTGAAGTAATTTGTCTAACATAGCTTATGAAGTAGTAAAATTGCTACATAGTACAGCATATCTTGTGCCACCACTGCCATCGCTTGCTCTGCAAAGGATTTCCTCTGTGCAGACAGTGCACAGGTTAAGGAAAACAAGGAAGAAAAAATCCTGGGTGAAAAATTGAGCTTTGCTTAAGAGAGGGCTTGTTCTATGCTGTCTCATCTCTGACCTCTGAATTTGTGTGCTCCATTTTACGAGCTCTTTCATTTATCTGCCAGAAATAGAGGACTCTCTCTCCTCTTGCTTGCACTACTTTAAATCAGGAGTAACTCCACTGAAGTGGGGTTTATACAGCTATAAAACCAATGAGGGAGAAGAACTGGCCAAATTGGTGTCAGCTTCTCAGTTAGCGCATACTACTGTGTTTTGTGGAGATACATAATCTGTGATGCCAGATTGCTGATGTAGAGAATACGCTGTTGCTATTAATAATGTTTATTATGATTGTGCTTATAGGGCAACTAGAATGGAGCCTTATTGCTCTATGGACAGTACAAAACAGAGGAGATGACGGCAGAGCCGGCTTCTCAATAGTATCTGGTCAAAATAGAAAGATAAGTGGTAGAAAGGATAAGGATATAAATCAAGGGAATAATAATATTGTAAGTGTTTTCCACAATTTAAATAGAATATTTATATTGTACTTGGGAAAAGAGAGAGAGAATGAGGAAAGCAAAAAAAGAATTTGGTAATGAATGCCAAATAACAAGGAGAAGGAAGCTAGAAAAGTGGTATGGAAAGAAGCTGAGGTTAAAACAGCACGTAGTGGGCTAGGTGGGGTAAGCAGTTCATCAGTACTGAGCTAAGAAAATACAATCAAAACACATTTTTCAGTTCCTGTGTAAGTGGTACCCACATCTCCTCTTCAGTCTCTGACTCTGTTCTGCTTTGTGTATGCCACAGAGTTGAAAGGGAAAGTTTTTGTGAGTCCTTACTATGCTTCTGGAGGAGGATTCCTTGATTTCGTACACGTACACCCTGAGTTGGGCAGGGGAAATGAGTGGACCTATCTGACTTCAGTCTGACTCTCTTCTGGGTGCTGCAGTACCTGCAGTGCTTTACTGCTGGTTTAGCCTCTGTTGTAGATGCTTTTGCAGTTTGTTTCCCAAAGGCTACATGGCAGCTGAGGTGAAGTCTCCTTTGAAAGTTTAGCCCATGACCAACTATCTGATGCAGTAGAGAATTTGGGTTTATTGTCTTTTCTGTTGCTAACTTAATCTGTTCAGTGGACTATTTTGTGCTATCATTGTAAAGTGCTTCGGTTTGAATTCGTCTTGGTTTTAGAATGGGAATTTGGAAAGAAGAGATGCTTTTTGCTTGCTTTCTTTTGACAACTGAAGAACAAATCCTTAGGTAAATTTGAGGCAGGCCTATACAGGGAGAAGAGCAAGGGTGAAATATTTCTCCAAGTTGAAATATAAGACAAGATGAAAATGAGTTCACATTACAGGGATCAAATCTAGAACTAAACCCCTTCATTGACAGAGGTTCTGAGATATGTGACATTGGCAGTCATGGATCTTTAGTCTTACAGAGCAGCACGGGAGAGACTGTCTGCGTAGTTTATGTGGTAATGTATAATAAATAGGGGACTGCAGCTTCAGGCACTGCCAGGCCCTTGCAGTCTTCACGAGCACTGTTATTCATCCTGCTAAATTAAAGGGTGAAAAAAGATGTTTTTGTAAGCATACTTCATATTTGGGCAGGAAGTAGGATCTCCGTATTGCATACTATTACTCTAAATCTGAGGTGGCTGCTATCATCTTTAGGGGGAAAAAGGAAATTTTATTCTGAAAGGAAGATGTGCAAACTTGTATCCAGTGTTATGATCGCAGAACAACATTCCACTTTATAGTAATGATGTTCAAGCAAAATTGTTGTTTCTTTTGTAGATGAATAATTAGTTTTTAAAAATGTAATAGCTGTGTAACCAGTGGTCATGAAAAATTAATTTGTTGGTATCAGGAAGTACTTTTATTGGCCTCAGAATCACTGCATTTAAGTTGACACATCTGTACACTCCATAAATTGCAGTCAACAACTGTGGTCTGTTGATATTTTGTCTTGTTACCATCTGTTCTCTAGAAACCATCCTTTTCCATCCTTGCTAAGAGTACATTAAATAACCCCTTAGGAAACATAATGTATTTGTCACTGAATCATTGATTTCATTTTTCACCTATGGATGTTCAGGGAATGAGGAATGTCAGAGTGAAAAATCTTTTTGCATGGTATTTTATTGCAGCTCAGATAAGAATATGGAAACGTATTTAAAAAGTTCATTGTAATACACCAAGATGTTCCTTTTGGGATGTTTTTGAAAGAGCCTCATAAAAGTTCATTGCTTTTGTGCACTATACTTTTATACTTTGTGGGAAGCTGATGAATGAAAAGCATTATTGTGGAATGATTATAACTCTATTAAAACATGACATTAATTATGACATGGGAAATGGCAGATCAATTAGTTGTAATTGTAATTGCAGGTATGCAATTTCTACTGCAGAATATTTGAGATAATGGAAAAAGAAAAATGTCAACAGAGTAGAAGCTCTTCTTTATCCATCCACACTTTTAGAAGTCACGGTGCATCATACATGTTCAATCAATCAGACGTTATTTTCTGTGTTGGACTTTTGGTTTTTTTCCGTGACTGCCAGTCAGATGTATTTAGTACTTGATGCTATATCTGGCAACTTTAAGTGCAAAGATGCAGGCAAGGACATACAGAACTTTGCAATTTTGTGTCCTTAATGAATATATCCCAGGAGGCTTCCCAAGATCTTTGTTTAAAAAGGTTAATAGTGGGCATTCCTGTACAATTAGCACTTCTAGAATTCAATTCATGTATTCAGTTATTTAAATAAATAGGCCAAACTTGAGATGCTTCATCTGCTCTGGACTTTATTTTGAAGCAGGGTCTTTGCAGGTTTGTGCTCCCTACCTTTTGTAGTGTATTTGCAAATTTATTAAGGTATAACTCTAGCAATGCATGCATCAATATTAAGAGTCTAGTTGTAAAATGACATCTTAATTTGTTGCCGAGTTTAAATCTCATACTCAGTTTTGCCAAATTGGAATAATTACTCTGGTTGGAAGTTCATCTGTGACTGTGTCTTTGACTGGGAACTTTGAAATTTGTAACACAGTGATGTTAAGAGATAAGTACAGGAGGAACTGTTGATTGTGTGTGCTTATTACCAATGGCCAGGATGTTTTCTGATGAAATCTAGATAGATTCAGTCTTTCCTGAGCAGGTTAGAGGCATTAGCCATGCTATTCTGACAGTTACATTTCAGGGTATCTCACAATTAATACGCTTGAATGGACCTTAGAACATTTAGATTATGTCCCTGTTACTTCCAGTTTTTTCTTTCCAAGGCACTAGTTACATCACTTAAAGAATGAACTCTCCAGACAGAATGATTAGCATACATATCTTGCTTTCTGGGTTTCTCTTCCTTTTAATTCCTGAGGCTTCACAAGCAATAGATATCTTGTATTGTGGGGTTAGGATGGATGAGGAACTACCCCTCATGGAGGGCAAAGAGACACATCACATGAATATACCTCCTTATTTTGGGTAATTGTTAGGACTGGATAATTTTTAAATAGCATTATGTATTACATATATTCCAAGCTTAGCTTCTAGGGACTTGTGTATTTCTAGGTGAGGGAATATGGGAACATCAGATTAGGGTCCCTCTGTAAGCACTGCAAAAATAAGAAAAGCATGGTATGAAAAATCTAGCAGAAGCAGAGTGACTACTTTGGAAGTCTTTATTGGGGTGGAATGGGCTTTGTTTGGGCCTAAAATTGACTATTCAGCTGCATTAATCTTGAAGTCAACTTTTCCTTTCTTGAAATGTTCTGCCTCATTAAGTACAGAACTTCCAGCCTCTGTAACAAATGAAACGGGCACCACCTGCAAAGCTGTTTACTGCATGGCTCTCCCTCCCCCAGAGAGTGTGCGCAAGGGACTAGGGTGCCAAGGCAAAAGGCTGTATCATCATTCATTTGTAACAAATGAGTTGTATAAAGGTTGCCCAGGAAGTTCTAATTATGACACTTCTTAACTTTCTAGGTTTGCTCTCACAGGTATAGGATGTTGTTGGCATTCTACCCTCCATGTTATAAATGTGTATTTACCTAATGACTTGGAACCCAATAAAAACCAAAAGTCCTTTCAAGCACCAACGTGGTGTTTTTTGAAAAGCAAATCAATGCAAATTAACATGAAAAAAGATACATAGTAGCACATTCTTCCTTAGTGATCAGCTGAGGTGCTTAATTTTGGGAGTCTGCAGAACAGCCTAAGAAAATGTGTTGAATTAAAATTTCAAGAAAAAATGTTTATTGAAAGTGTATTTATTTGCAGATTGCATTTTTTCCTCTTTTTAAACAACAGTTGGATAGTCTGTTGTACTTCTTGGAGGTAAAGCTTAGACATTCGGAGATGCTAACATGAAGGAAAAAAAGAAATCTTAGCTGTCAGTCAGAGTCAGTGCAAGTTTGCTTTTTCCAGGATATTCTCTAGTGCATTGACCAGTGCAGCATTTAAAATGACACAACTCGTGGTGCTTCTGCTACTGTCTTTAATTATATTGGCTATTTTTGTACAGTGCTTTGAAAATGTAAAGGGCTGTATGAGTGCTAAGTGTTATTACTACAACTATTCCCCTGGGAGATTATTTCACAGGCTAATAGACTTCACAGTTAAGAAATATGTCTTGATCGTAAGCCTAAATTTTCCCTTTGATCAGTTCCATTTCATTGCTCATAGCTACATCTCTTTGGCTCATCCTAAACAATTCCTTGGTATTAATGTACCACCTCTAAATCTCTGTAGACAGTTTGCATGTATACTTTTAGTCTGTCTGTCTGTGTGACTCATTGTTGAGATCTTGCTTCATAAATCCTCCAGCTGCTTAATCTTTTTCTCAAATTCTCTCCAGGTTTTCTTTTTCTTTCTTTTTTTTTTCTTTCTTCTTTTTTCTTGTTTTAGTCAGGCTGGACATATTTGCAGTATTTTTGAACATAGTTTTATAAAATGGTCTGTGAAACAGAATTGGCTCCATCGTTTTACTAGATATGGCACTTCAGTACATGCATGTCAAAACTGCATCTCCTTGTGGCCTTGAAGAAATTCTTTTACACAGCAGTACTAATTGTTCTCAATGAAAATCTGGCTGGCATAAAGGCAGGAAGGGACCAAGGGAGAGGGGTTTGCTCTTGAGTTCACTAGGTTTGTGAAGTCACCTCTCCTCATTTTTGTTTGGCTGCTTTCCCCAGTCTAACTTCTGTGTTTTAAAATACTTCACCTTCTTGTTTCAGGAGCTTGTCTTTCCTGTGTTCCTTCAAGTGACTGAGCATGGATTTTGTTCAGTCGTTAAGCTGCACTGTGCTTTGCACTTGCTCTTGAAACACATAAACACAAATCTGCTGTGAGATGGTATGGCAGTAGGAAACAATAGCGTGTGAGGGGGAAACCTGGACTTTGGAAGATTGTTATGAAAGGCAGAATTTTAACTTTTCACTTGCTGCCCATCCACCTGATTTCCTTTATCTGTAGTTAGAATAGAATTCATTTTGTAATCCTATCTTCATGAACAAAGGAAAACCTGGATACCAAGTTAATGTGAACCTATAGGCCATACATTTATTTTTCCTTTCAAAGCAGACAATATGATCTGAAAAATTGTCCTGCAGTCCATGTTTTTCAAAGAAATGGATAAATATTCTCTAAAGCTACAGTTACAGTAAGGGGCACTGGCTAATGATTTGATTTGAGGATTGAGAGCACAGTCTGGATTTACTCTTTGTGCATTAACGCAGGTCAAATGGACACAGGCTGCATTTTAAATCAGTAATGGAAGGCTGAAGCCTGCCTTAAACCAATCACATCGGCCTTACTCAAGACCAATTGATCCCGAGAGACTGAGCCCTGTGAGCATAGCTTTTATATGAATGGACTCTGTGCAGCCTGAAGTTTCATTCATAAAATGGATGCTGAAGGAGGAAAAAAAAAACAACCCACACACACCAAACCCTGGAATGTCCATTTATGCAAAGCTGAAGGGTGTAGTGTTCCCTCAGCTGCTGCTTTTGCCAGTTGCCTTAAAGTAATGATTAATGCTCCTTGGCCCTGCCTGCCTGTAACCTGACACCATTTATGGCCATGGTGTGTTTCTAATGTATAGTGAATGAGAAGGCTACATTCTCAAATCAGAAACATAAACAGGAACTGGTTGGTCTGAATTCCATTCAAATATGTCACTTCAGCCGTGCAGTGTTTGTCCAACTTCGATTTTACAGGCAGGGGATGGAGTGGGGGAGAAAAAGCAACACAGACATTTTTTACAGTAAAATTACCAACAAAAGGAGAGAGGGAGAGAGAAAATACTGCTGTCTTTTCTTGAATTCAAAGTCAAGTGATGTTTAAAATACATTTTACAGTTACTGAGGTTAATAAAAGCAAATACGTGATTTTAAAGTATTCTCGAAAGATCAGCTCCATGTGGAATTTCAATTCAGAGCTGAATGTATAAGTCTTTGTTTTCCTGTTCTGCTGTATAAAAAGTTACACATCGCCTAGACAGGCTGTTGACATCTGGTCTCAGAAAATGCATTAGATGTTGTCATAGATCTAAAACCCCTAGTTGTGGAAAAGAAGCTGTTTGCTTAAGGTTTTCTTTCTGTATGTGCGTAATAATTCCACTTAGGCATGAGCTAGTGCAGCCAAATCGAGTTCTCCGGTAGTTTTTTGTCAAGTGAGATGGAAGAAATTAAACGTAACAAATTTTGATTAGCTCTATTTTAGAAGAGAATGTATGTTTATCTATGAGAACACGTACTTCTAGGTATTTTCTTTTCCTAGTTGCTTGTACAAAGGCAAGTGATAGACGAAATTAAGAGCAAAACCATTCTGAATGTTTTTAACCCTCATAATGTTTAGGTTGATTTTTAGAGAAGGTAGTGACTCTGTTTTCACCCATGTAACTTCTGTGCACCTACATTTTCCATGCTGAACCTGCTAATGAAATAGTAATGCTGACTTTCGTATTGCCAGGTTTTTTGAATTTGTAGGGGGAAGTGTTTTTAAAGGTGATTAAACTAAAACCTAAGCCACTAACATTTGAGTTGTGAAATATTCTCAAGCAATATGTGGTTAGTATTAGTGTGTCTACTTGAATGTCTCTTTTTGGAGAGATATAGGTCTTCTAATCTAGATGAGTTCTGCAGGTTTACAAAATCATAGCTTTCATGATCAAAAATAATTTGGTACTTCTCCCTGCAAAACACAAGTCAAGGATTTTTCTCAATGATTCCTTGTGCCACTTTAGCCACTTGTTGCGATCTAGTTTGAAGATTTGTCTTTCTTACCTAAAAAGCCATGTCTGTTTTCCAGTGATTTCAGTATTGCTCTTTACCCTTGAGCTGGTCAGAGCTTCTCAGTGGTGGTAAACAGCTACTTTCCTCCGTGAGGCTAAATGTATTTCAGTGGTGGATGAAGCGCTCCTTTGTAAAGAGTTTCTCAGTGCTATTGGAAATCCATGAACAGAAAAGTTACTTAAAGCATGATTGTGATGTTAGTAAGTTTGAGGCCAAAAGTATGGTGTGTTCTAGCTCAAACATTTTATTTTAGAAAGGATAACTTTGTCTCGGCATTCGTTAAAAATCTCTCCCACTGCACCAACCACCTCTCCACGTACCAGAGAAATGCTTGAATTGCGCAAGCAAGTACTCGGTGAAACCCTGCAAGGCACTGAAAGGAGGACTATGCGTGTAACACAAGGTCATGCTGGCATGTGTGAATGGCACCTGGGAGGTAGGTTGGTCCCAGCTATCTGAGGGGCTTGTGCATGCCCTTCTGTGCCTAGTACCACAAACAAAAAGAAAGAATCTACATGTGCTGTTTTTCTTACCTATAGGAAAGTAAGTGGCACAGCACGTTCTATAGAAACAACAATGCTGAATTGCTGAAATAAGAGCCAAAGCCCATGTAATTACTTTTCAAAAGGACAATTGAGGAAGATATGATGTAAGTTAAATTACAGGACTGTCTGTATGCATTGGGAACTGTTTTTGTTCTTAGTATGACTTAGTTGGTAACAAAGTTGGGCAAACACCCAGAAAGTTCTAGTTTTAGTGTCATCGCTTCATTTATGCTTATAGGGAAGGAGACAAATTTCACATATGAATTGATGTGTTTGATGAATTTGAGTGACTTTGAGATGAATTTGAGTAGCTGATTGATGGGTCGAGACCAGTTGTATGTGATCCAACAAGGCTAAGTTTTGGGTACTGCATTTGGGTTGTACCAGCCTATACAACACTACAGGCTTTGTAAAGAGCAGCTGTAAAGCTACCTGGCAGAATAGGACCTGAGGCTACGGATCGACAGCCAGCTGAGTATGAGGCCAGCAGTGTGCCCTGGTGGCCAAGACAGCCAATAGCTTGTATCAGAAACAGTGTGTCCAGCAGGACTAGGAAGTGATCATCAACCTGTACTTGGCGCTGGTGAGGCCACACTTTGAATACTGTGTTCAGTTTTAGGCTCCTCACTACAAGAAAGATACTGGAAGTACTGGAATGTGTCCAAAGAAGAGCAGCAAAGTTGGTGAAGAGTGGGGCACAAGTCTTTTGAGGAGCGGCTGAGAGAACTGGGGTTCTTTAGTCTGGAGAAAGGAGGCTGAGGGGAGACCTTACTGTGCTTTACAACTGCCTGAAAGGAGATTGTTGTGGGATAGGTGTTGGTCTCTTCTCCCAAGTAGCGAGTGATAGAATGAGACAGAATAGCCTCAAGTTGCACCAAGGGAGGTTTAGATTTGATATTAGGAAAAATTTCTTCGCTGAAAAGTGTTATCAAGTATTGGAACAAGCTGCTCAGGAAAGTGGTTGAGTCACCATCCCTATAGTTATTTAAAAGCTATGTAGGTGTGGCGCTTAGGGACATGGCTTAGAGGTGGATTTGGCAGTGTTAGGTTTACAGTTGGACTTGAAGATCTTAGAAGGCTTTTCCAATCTAAATGATTCTATGAGTCCATGATTCTATGACTTGTAAACAGGCTTGGTTCATAAAGCAGGAGCTCACCAATACGCTGTACTATTCATCTGAGCTGCTACATAGAGACTGAGGCCAGGCAGGTAGCTCAACTTCTTCACCTGCTCTGTTTCAGATTGTTCGCACCTTCTAAGCCTTGGTATCCCATCTCTTGCTCTGTACGTGTGTGTATGTAATGGAATATCTCAGTATTGCACTGTGCTTTGTCACATGTACATGGGGAGTGCCCTGGGACTCCGAATTTTCAGATTTGGATGTTGTTGACAAAGTGAACTAAAAAGTAATTCAGAGTTAGAGTGTGAAGTAACAACGTGCCCTTAGCTAGGAAGGCTGCATAAGGTCAGAATCACAGGAATGACTGAAGAAGAAATCGTATGTCAGCTTTCCAGTTCCTGCTTTGCTCTGCTTCATTCAGGAGAAGACAGCCTGCAGAAGGTTTGCCTGGCCAGGGAAATGGACTGAAATTCTGTTTCTATGCAGGGTGTGATTATGGGTCCGAAACCTGGTCCTTATCTCTGAGAAACAACTACAAAGCAAGATTTAAGGATTCCTTACCTACTTTGAGTTATACAGGGGTGAGACAGCCTAACCTTTTAACTTCTGGTATGGTAATTAATATGGAATACTTCCTTACCGAGGGACCACTGAAATGTCTTATTAGATAATGAAACCTAGAACCTGTGCCTGCTAAATTCGGTAGAGGAAGTCTGTTTGGGCTTTTCCTGCCTTGATGTATTTTGATAATGCACAGCAGAGCTTATTTCCAATGTTTTCCTGTGTTACAATCCTAGATGAGAAGACATTCCTGAAGCGTCTAGATTACATGCAATTTTAAAATAACACCTACTGGGAAAAAATGGTTTCAAACCAACAAGATATAAAGTCATAGTCATCGTTTTAAGATGACCGATGTGTTGCTGTTAGCAAGAGGAGCAATGAAGACTGACCTTTAAGTATTCCAAATTAATAATAAAAGATAATTTTTTTTCTCTGTATTTGTAGTTTGTTTTTCTTAAAGGTCCTCTGTTGTTCTTCAGATGATATAACTTCACAATGTGAATCATTTCATTAAAAGTCTGCAATAAGCTTGTTGTCTGTCCTAAATCCAGGGACGTTTTTTCTTCAAAGACAAAAAATTCATGAAAGGTGATAGAATCAGTCACCTCAAACACTTGGATCCTGCCCTGGAAGTATTTTATGCCTAATTCTGTCTCATTTGTTGCCTTGAAAAAATGGTTTGAGGAGAAGAAAGTATATAATTGCTCTGTAATTTCTGCACTAAAATGTTTTCTTTTGAAGTAGCTCCGCTTAGCTAGTAAAAATACTTCTGGGTCTTAGTCAAGTGTTTAGTACAATTTAAAACTGCAATGGTAAATTTCATTGGTTGGACTTTTTATTAGATAAGGTAGAAATGAAAGCAGCAGGCAATTTAATTAGCAGTAATTTTTCTGGGCAAGTCATTACTTTGATGAACTTCAGAGCAATGTTTATGGCTCCTAATTAACCATGTTAGTCATTTGATTGAATAATCACTTTGGAAATGTTTCTACAATTTGATTAGAGTCTGACCCACTCTGATAGTCATAAATTAACTGATAGCACTTTAGGATAACAAGACTCTAGTTACTTTACGAGAAATAAACCCTTCCTCACTGTGTTTTTCAGTTCTCTGTGGACTGTTTAAGCACAATCTAACCAGAAGATTAAGTACTGTTGGTACAAACAATGCTCGCCTTAAAAAGACTCCAGATGTTATTTATAAATGGCTTAGGAGCATGGAAGATGAAACCCCAAATCAGTTAAGAACATGACTTCTTGGGTGCTTGGATAATTCTTTATTCTGTATACTCTGCTGTATCACTTTGCAGGAGTGGAGTTCATGAGTCAAAAAGGATTTTGTTGCCAGTAGTAGTGAATTTTTACCTAAAATAGAAAACAACATCTGGTTCAGTTCTCCAGCTTCCTGCTTTTTTACGCAGATTTTTCCATTCTCCTTAAAATCCAATCTACTTGGTAACATGAGTGATTCCTTGCAGGTGAACCACTATGTATAGCCTTGACTTCAGTCTACAGAGCTATACTTGACTCGTGTGATCATTGAATCACTGATTCCTGTGGTTGCTCAGAATAGCAACCTGAGATGTAAGAGATTCTCAAGGCGTGAGCAGGCAGGCACAGAGCATTTCATCGAGACAGGAGGTAATGAAGAGTTTCACACAGATGTGCAAGAGAGACCGTGGACTGTTAGAGGAAACTTATTATTACTGCCCTGTGTGTTTCACTTCTTTTGTGAAGTCAGTGTAAAACCTCATTTTCTTGTCTTGTGAGATCTTTGATACTCGTCACTAGTCAGTGAACAGTGAAATTTGGAATCACAGTCTGCAAGTCTATAGGCAGTGTTGGAAAAATAATGTCTACTCTTTTGACCTCTGTTTGCATCTCTTTAAGAATTACAAGTTACTGGTAATAGATTGCATCGCTTAGGGTAGGAGTTTATCACAAGATCAAATAGACTTGTTAAGCAAGACTTTTGATATCCAAGAAGTGGGTTAAACGTGGTTTAGAAGGGCAAACATTTATGATGTACTTCTGTTTGCAAGTCACTCTGCACAGGATGTGGCTACCTGGGGACAGTGCAAAGACATGGGGGAAAAAACAGAAAGACAAATGTGCATGCTAATTTTTTGGAGGGGGGGTATGTGTCTTTTTTTATTTAAGGCTGTACAGGTGGAGAGTGAAATTGATACATCTGAATTCCTAGATTAAATGCGTAACAATTGCAGAAAATTTCATTAACCCTTCAAGTCCTTAACCAGAGCCTAAGAAGCAATATCCTAGTCTAAATTCCCTCTGGTATTCCTTGTATTAATGTAGAGTTTATAAGTCTCCAGTGTGACTGGCAAGCTTTTTTGTGTAATTGATTAAAATGTTAGGTCGAATGAGTTACAAAGACAGATAAACAAGCACAGAGTTTAAAGTATTCATATTGTCTTATGTGGGGTTTTTGGTCTGTGAACGATCTAAAGTGCAATAGTTGTGGGAGTCAGCTTTTAGCAAAGTTGATTACAGTAAGAATTTGAGTTCAAGTGCCTGTGTTAGATGGGATCTGTGAGCCTCACATTATGCTGTGCCTTGTGCGTGCTGCTCTGAAACGCTGTCTGTGTGTTGACAGGTTCCCCCTTTGCTGTAACTTGCATCCTTTGTGTTACTCTACTGCCTGCAGCCTGTCTCATTGATAACCTGCACACTTTTAATTCCAGACAGTCTTTTGACTAGCATTGTCATCTTCTCCTTTCAGAAGTGCCTAGCTGCCATTCCATTTACATGAGGCAAGAAGGCTTCCTGGCTCACCCAAACAGAACAGAAGTTAAGTTTTCCGTTATGTATTGCTTTTGTATGAGAGAAACGTGAAAAATTAAAAAGGCTGAGAGATTTGGTGTTCAGTGGTTTAATTTTGCTTCTGGAAAGACTCACATCTTTATTTCCCTTCCCAGTCTTCAGTTTCTGATACACTGTTTTTTTGGTAGCTTCTTCTAGCGTCGTGGGTTGATCAGGATAGAAACAATCTTCTAATGAATTTACTTATTCTGCATTTCAAGGCCTCTAGCAGTTGAAAGGAAGAGACACTTTAAAATTTGTCTGTTTGTCCATTTCTGCTGTTTTTCAGGCTATTGTGCGACAGGCTCAGTTAACTGTTGAGTAATCCATATCATACTTTAAAAAAAGTTTTCAGTGAAGGGTTTTGGCTTTTCCTTTTGTTTCAGTTTTTACAGTGTTTTAGCCCAAGTTGTACAGCCATATGATATATACCAAAACTCTCAGTGACTGCAGTAGGGCAGACCTTAGTTCATTGTCCAAATTAATAATTCAGAATGAAAGCACTTTATACGTATTAACAACAAGAAAACCAACGGAACTAAGAAAAAAATGACCTCTGAAAGAGAGGTTTGTACTCTCTACTCTCCTGCTTTGGTGTATCTTTCTTGTCATATATGTGATTGTTTGTTTGTTTGTTTGTTTA
This sequence comes from Dromococcyx pavoninus, assembly GCA_033558185.1. Taxonomy (NCBI): domain Eukaryota; kingdom Metazoa; phylum Chordata; class Aves; order Cuculiformes; family Neomorphidae; genus Dromococcyx; species Dromococcyx pavoninus. The sequence goes on along the minus strand of JAUMJL010000104.1, from coordinate 507,559 downwards.
GGGTTCATTTGTTTTTTTTCCAAGGGGCAAATTTCACAAGTTGTTTTTTGAGGTTGATGGGAATTCAGACAGATGTGTGAATCAAAGTCCTCTAGTGAGGCTTCATTGTCTAGGGAAAAGACACAACTGGAAAGATAACAAATCTGGCCAAAAACCCAACTGCTTCTGGGATAGAATAAAGGAGGAAAATAGAAATGAAAGGTAGGATTTAACAAGGGGGGGTGAAACAGCAGATGAAAATGTGTAACAGTCTTAGTATATGAAATTATATGAAGTATAAAAGCTTGATAAGGGAAGTGAAAGACATCAGGGAAAAATCCACAAACTGTAGGGCTAAGGTCACAGATTTGAATTTTAATCACAGCTTAGATAGGGGAAAAACAATCTTAGCTGTGTTATGCACTTGTAAGTACTTGGAGGCGGTAAAATTATTATGAATGACGTAGAGAAAGCAGTGATGTTTGATAAATATTTGGTTTCTGTATTTGGAAATCGGTCAACATGATTTTATAGAATAAAGATCATGTCAAATATGATTCCATTCTTTGTTGAGATTAAAAGTTTGATTGATAGAGATACTTGTATCATACAGTTAGGCTTTTTATGGCATTCAGTTTGCTACTGCATTACATTCTGGTTAAGAAGTTAGCACAAAGTGGTATCAATAAAGTACACATTAAATACATTAAGACCTGGCCAACTGACAGATCTAAAAGTGGCTGTCACTGGCCAATCATCTTTGAATGGTATGTTTCTATTATAGTTCTGTAGGAATTGATATCAAGAGTGTTGCTATTCAACACTTTCAGTAAAGATACAGAACAAAGTTAATAGATAACTTTACGGCACAAAGATAGGCAGAGTGGTAAATAACAGGCAGGACAGTGCAGTCACACAAAGCAATTTGAATTGTTTGGTCATCTGGGCACATTAAACAAAATATTTTTTAATATGCTCAATGTAGACCAGTCCTATGGAACCGGGAAACAGTATATTGGAAAATATAATTTGATCGGCCTCCTCCTCAGCTTCACAGTGTGAAAAACAGCCCAACCATATAATGCAACCATATGGCAAAAAGGCCTTCTGTAATATTTGCGTGCTCACACAGAGGGTCATAAGGAGGCAGGAGAGGAGGAGATATTTTCTCTCACTAAGTAGCACTGGTGAGGTTGATACTGGCATGCAAAAGCTTTTTTTGCTTAAGCAAAACATTAAAATAATACTGGAAAGTAGGAGTGTGTGTGGAAGAGTGCTAGAAAGAATGCATAGTTGCAGGCTGTCTTTTAATGTTAAAAATTAAATTTTACTGAATGATCTTAATTGGAAGAAACATTAAGGGGAGTGACTTCTGTGAGTGTGGGGAGGAAATGCAGAGTAGGTCTCTTTTAGTATCACAGGAGAATACCCACAGGAACTAATGGTTAAAAGTCAAAGCCATGCTAGTTCAAACAGAAAATGAGACAAACATTTTGGAATAAATCATAAAGAAAAATGGATGCTTTTTCATTTTTGCAGTTGGAGATTAACAGTCTTTTGGGAGCGCACATGTTAATTAAACACCCCGTACTGATGCCAAAATGTTGCGATTGGGCAGTGTGTGAAGGATGTGGGGTATTATTCTGATTTCTCTATGACTTAGTATTCCCTCTGGCATTCGGCCTATGATCTCTTCTTTCTCCTTGCATCTTTTATATAAACACCTCTCTCTTTTTAACTTACAGGCTGTATGTATGAAAAGGGACCTAGGCAGTTTTATGATGACACTTGCGTTGTTCCAGAGAAGTTTGACGGTATGTATGACACATCTCTCTCTCTTTTTCTTATGTGGGGAGATGAAAAAGGAAGAGATGAGGGACTTTTCTCTGTTGCTGATCAAAAAACCTTGGTAACGTTCCAATTTAAGATTCCTTAACACACCATTTGTGGTGCGCCCAACCAAAGCTGACCTTTGTCTCTTGAAACCAAAGTCTCCTTTTCAATAGGATGTCATTCAACTTTTTCCAGTAGAAGATGCTGTATCAAGAGTTGTGGCAGAGGAGCTCAGTTCCTGTACTGTTGAGAAGTAATAGGAGCATTTCCATTGCACTGATGATCACATACTGCTTGTTGTTTGAGATTAAATGAAAACTGTACTTATAATTAACAAAACAGCAGAGAAGGCAGCAGTTTTGAGTTTACTGAGAGTTAAGTCTCTCATCTTGCTGTCTATGAAATGATAAATAGTGGGGACTGAGTATATAGGGCATTTTTGTGTTTGTTTCCGTATATTTGCACCACATTAAACCTTGTACTAGTGTTTTATTTTTCAGTGGGATTGATAACAAATCAATGATCTTTTCACAATACCACCCATTACAACAGATTCTTTTTTCAAGAGGGATTCTGAGGTCAATTAAAATAAATGGCCAAAATTATCCTCAGTTACTCTGACGTAAAATCAGTTTCCTGGTGTAACTCAGTTGATTTCAGATTTATTTCATTGTAGACAAGGTAGATGGACTCAGTTTTTCTTGCCGATGACTCTGTTAGTATGGAACTTTGGGAAGTTATTTGGAGACAAGTTACTTAAATTTGCTTCTTTGTGTAGTGTATGCAGTCCAGCTTTATTTATTTTAGCAGGAAGAATTAGATACTTTCTGATAAACTCGTGAACAGCTCTTTGACTGTAGCTAAAAATAGAGGTGGAGAACTTTTGGGATTTTTCTCCCTTTTTGTTTTGGTTTTTTTTTTTCCCCAAGAATTGCTTGTAAGGATTACAAAACTATTGTGTGTCTAGCAGCATGTGTTGTATTTGCTGAAGAAAGAGGAGACTAAAATGAAAGTAACCCAAAGAATTTCACATTCCTCAAACGGAAGTATGACATGCATTCCAGATTGGTAAGGAATAACAAGAGATAAATAGAGGATTTTAAATAATACTAAATCTAATTAAAGATTGCTTGGTCCAGTATTGCATGTTCACTGGACTGACATGTTTACTGAATAGGTGATTTATTGGAAGTCTGTTTTATACCCTGGATTTGGAATGTATGCTTATCCCCACCTCAATCCACCCCTCATCCCCTTTTTTAAAGCATATCGCGTCAGAAGATTTTTTTTGCCCAGAAATGATTGTGAACCTGATCTATTTTCAGTATCAGTGGCAAATTCTTATTATATTAATGGGAATAGAATCAGACTCTGTAGTATAAGAAGTTAAAACTCTTTAGAAGTAGCATTGGTCTATATCTTTCTTGAAAATACTTTTTGTTTATTTGGGTTTTGTACAGAGAAGGGAGTGAAAATGGAAAAGAAATACAAATAAAGTGAAAGAAATAGATATTTGGAAATATTTGTGTGCTTGCAGAACAAGCATTCTGCTGCTAACTTCTATGACTGTCTACTGACAGAACACCTTGTACTCTACAAGACTGATGTTGTGATACAGATAGGTGTGTTTATACTTGCAATATTATGACTTTTTAGGGGAAAAAATAGCAGATGTGTCATCATTTTTTTGGCCGGTAAAGAAAAAGTAGAATAAGCCCAGGGCTGGTCTCGATGTTTCAGAAGTAGATTCTCAGCTGCTTTGTTTGAAATCAAAGATTGACATGGGCAAAGAATCTGATCCTCTGTAGTACTGCACTTACTATTTGCGCATTACGCAGCTATCATTAAAAGAAAAATCCTGTCCTTGAAAAAGTTGACCTTTCAGGACTGGAACTTGAACCTCACATAAACCACAAAGCCTTGTGCTGATGTGTTTGTTTTCCACAGCTATTGACTCAATTTTCTTTCTTGATTACAAAAGGAAGTGCTCCATTTTTAATATTATTATTCTTACTTCCACTACACAGAGCCGTTCTGTAATTGCCATCAGAGCATCTTAATGGTGTGGTTGAATGTAAAGTCCTGGCTTTCTGCATTAAACAGGTCACACTGCTTATTGGAGAGTATTGCTGTTTGGTAGTTGAAATGAGGAATTTTACCAGCATATCAAGGATTGCTGTCATTGTGTGCAAAAAAAAAAATTCTCCTCTTCAACATCAGACCTTTCAGCTGCTGTTGTTTGCATGAGTTGTTTAGTGTGAGTATGATTTATAAACAACAGAGGCACAGAATGGATGTAGCAGGATGGTCTTTCATTGGCACTTTGTGGAACAGCTAGCAGAATATTATTATTGTTTTTTAAAAGCTTCCTCTGGACTTGAAATTTTAGAAAAATTAACTTATTGCTTTTCAGGGAGAATACTAATTTAATATGTAGATATGAGTAAAAGTAATATGGGCTTATGTGTAAGTCCAAAATGCCACAGAGGAACTCGCGTATCTGCAGGATTTGCATACCTATACATAAAGCACATACTGTTTAAATCCCAGTCAAACACGTTGTCAAATTCTCCTTAGAAGCATTTGCATGCAAAAGAAGTTTCACTCAATAGGGTTTTGCAGCTTTATGAAGCATACATTACATTTCCCAAACTGGGGATTGTGCAAAGTGCAGTATACACACACAGATCTTCAGTTGCTTAAAAAATTAGTTCATGCTCTTTCAGATAGAGAGTACTGCAAAATGGTTTGCAAGTGAGATTTGCAAGTATAAGAAGTCAATGGGGAAAGGCTTAGGGAGACTTCCATAAATCTGACTGAATTTAGATACTTTTTAGTATATGAGTGTGTTATTGTAAGTGTGTTTACCATTAACGACAGGAGAGTGTTGCGTTTGCCAGTGGCCGAGTAGCAAAAATTACTTGCCTTTGTCTTATTATCCTAATAATTGCTTTGCCATTTTTTCTGACAAACCGAGTGGTGGTGCTTTTTGTCCATTTCTCTTCTAAAATTGTTGCTATTCTGTGCAGGTGACGTCAAACAGGAGCCAGGCATGTACCGCGAGGGACCCACGTATCAACGGCGAGGCTCGCTTCAGCTGTGGCAGTTCTTGGTAGCTCTTCTTGATGACCCATCAAACTCTCACTTCATAGCGTGGACTGGTCGAGGCATGGAGTTCAAGCTGATCGAGCCAGAGGAGGTGGGTTAGACAAATAGCATGCCCCAACATCCACAGCTCCATCCTGCAAATTTAATAGTGCTTCTTTGGACCTGGGCCTTGGTTTCCTTCAATACTTTGCTTCAGTAGTGCTTCAGTAGCACTTCAGAAGGATGACAGAAAAGACTGGCAAGGGAGGTGCTTCAGTTAGGACAGAAGAGTGGTTAAGCATAGACTTAATTTCCTAGTCCCACGAAATAATAAAACTATTGCAAGTACTAGAGTTATAAAATACTCAGAATTAATTTTGGGGCTTGGGGTTTTCAGAAGCACTTCATAGCTCTGTTTCAAAATTCTTTAAAAACTTGTCCCTGAATAGACTTTTCAACACCAGATATTTTTTTAGTGTGAAGATGTGGGAACTTGGAACTTCTAGGCTGTAGAGTGAAAGACCCCAAGTCTGACAGATGGCAAGTGGTTGAGATTGTTAGGCAGTAAAATCCCATCAAAATTATATAAACACCCTTGTTTTTAAAGCCCTCTTCAGAGTCTTCCTGCTTATCTGTATCATTAGACTTTTTTGTGCATACTTAGATCCTAAGCTAAGGCTGCACATGCACGGCTTCCCTGAGCCATGACGGACTTGTGGGGTAGATAAAATTACTTGTACTCATGAACATTTGCTGAAGCATGACTTAGTTTACTTGTGTGATAAACATGAATAAATTGAACATTTTATTACATAAACTTTTTTTATACTAGGTAGCATTAAATAATCTATCCTGCGTTCTAAACAGCCATGGAAAACCTGGTGTGCGTGAATTCTATTGTAATACTGATGTGGATGATTTTATTAGGTTTATCAAAAAGCAGTATCTTTCTGGTTTACTATTTCACCCCGTGAACAGTGTTGGGCAATAAAGGAGACAGCAGCAAATTTTCCATCAGGTTTCCCTCTGAGTTAGAGGTGACTAGAAAGGGCTGGGGGTGCAAGGCTTCTTCTGTGTTTCACCACATATTTTTGCCGTTTGCCATTGCTGGCATAAGCAATCTGAAAGTTTTTTTGCATTTAAGTTACATCATCTGCCAACAGCCATAAGGGGATGATAGGGTAGTTGGGGGTGGCAACAAGACTGGTGTTCTTTTCCTTCCTGACATGATCTGGCTGAGTGGTAGGTTGTTGGAAGGACCTGTATGCTGACTCTCATTTGTCTGAGCATCCGCCACAGTAGAGGTAGTTACCAGGGTAGATCCTGACATTGTGCATTTGAGGATTTGACCACAGAACAGTCTCAGTTGATTTGCTACTAAAACTTTGCCGGCAAGTCTGAAGTCGTAGCATGCTACATGGACTTCTTAGTTGTGTGACCTGGCCCAGAGCATAGTGAAATCTTTGGAAAGGCTTTTGCTTGATTTTGGGGAATGAGGTATCTGATTTTTTCCCCCTGCCCCAGTCTTGGTACTTTTACCCTCTTAGTTTTGTCTTGTATTTTAGGTATGTCCAAAGTTTTTCAAGATTAAAGGAGTTTATTGAAAAACAGTTCCCAGTAGATGGTGCAAAAACTGTATACATTTTCTTAGCTAAGGAAGGGAAAGTAGCAAACCAAAACCCTAAGATTTCCTTAGCATGTAATTCACTGAAGAACTGAATATACTGATTTAAGTTAACCAGATCATCTGCTTGTCTGGCTTCATAGCAGTAGCTTTGTGTTTTTCAGCAGCACTGCATCCAAGATCTGGAGAAGGCAGCCTGCTTGAAACTTGCTCATTCCTATGTGCCTTTAGGGAGTACAAAGGAGTCTTAAGTTGTTTTCATATGAATGTCATGGATCTGACAGAAACTATTGATTAAAATAAGAATAGCATATGGGAAGTTGCACACTTTCGTTGATTGCCAAGTGTAAATTGAGGGGAAATCAAAGAGCTTGTTGGTTCAGCTGTGGCAGGTTAGCATGTCAATGACATGACCTTTCCATCCTATTCCTTTCTGGAGGTTTGTGTCTTTGTAGGAAGAGTGACAGCAAAAATAAATATGTATCAGTTCCTTGAGCACCATAGTTAATACAGAACATAGACAACTGTGAACTGTGAAGGCTAAGAGTTGGGCATAGGTCTGTTTCTGCTGCTTTGTTATAGGGACAGCAAGCTTCAGCAGGAAGGTGGAGCAGAAGGCTAGAAACCTGGATCCCTTTCACAGAGCAAGACTTCATAAGTGCTGTGCAGTTCAGGAACAGAAATATCAAAATATCTTGTTTAGGAATATCAAAATACCTCACAATATAGTATATTCTTCACTGTTATTTTGTTGTAGTTATCTTTGCTGTGTATTTATTTATTAGGCAAGCCTGCTATGTTGGGGACTCCTAGGACTGTGATTAATGCAGAAAAAAACTTGGCAGGAATGAACAGTGATGTAGGCATGTGTTACAAAGAGAAATAATTGAATCAAGGTTATGCATCTAGGCCAAATCTACAGCTGGAATAAATTGACATGATTGGAGGTATGTTTCAATGTAGCTATAACATCACTGAAGTTAGCAGAACCATGATAATTTACATAAGCCTGAAAAGCTGCACCACTGAAAGGAAATAATGCTTTAGAAAGAAATTTTAAAAATTATTGTCCAGGTGGAGATTGAAGTAATGGATTTTGCTGTTGTTATTTTGTCCCCTTTAATTCTCACTGCTGCATGTCATCTATGATTTGCATCAAAAGGCTCCAGACACCTAGGGGAAAGTTTTGTAGAGCAGTCTGCAGAGAAACTGCTTGACTACTCTTTACAGAGCTGTATGCATATGCAACTCTCAGACATTTTTATAAAATCTACCTTGAAGAGTTCATCAACTCTGACTTTTTTCCCCTCTGGTGACATGATAGTCATTTGTCTAGCCAGTAATTGAAATGTCAGCAACAACTGATTATAATTTCTGGTGGAGAACAAGCAGTTAAGTTCTTTAAACAAAAGGTCTGTTTGTGCAGAACTACCTCTGGCGTAAAGGCAAGTAGAAATCGTAAGTCAGAGCTGAGGGCATATTTTTCTCTATGAAATGGCTTTGCGAGTTGCTTACAACTCCCTTTCTGTTATTAATATTTTTAAAGGAAATTACACAACTGAAATTTCTGTACCATTCTTCATACTACCATATAGTTCTTCCAAGCGATTACTCTGCCTCCTCTGATAATTCATTTTCTTTTCCGAAGTAATACTTAAGACTGGGAGTTGTCTTTTCACTTGTGTCTCCTCATAATCTCAACATCGTTGTCATTCCAAGGGCAGTTTGTATTAGTTCATGAGCTAAGTATGTCTGCATGTGTGTTTAATATAACTTAGCGTTCTAACAGCAAGGAAAACACAGGAATAGTACAATAATTCACAGTATCTATCTAAAGAAAACTCTTCATCTTTCATGAAAATTTTCTGGTCTGCTTCAAGTTCAATGGATGACTGTGTGACCAAATAAAAATCATAGTAGTATGTGGGAAATTCAGGTCATGGCAACCTTTTCTTTTGTGTTTATGCATTCTACCTGCAGGGTTTCCCCTCCTCCATTCCCAAATAAACTATCTGATGATAAGATCTGCTTGTTAAAAGCATTTAACAAATCAATGCTTATCCATTTTTGTGGCAGGTGGCACGTCGCTGGGGGATTCAGAAAAATAGACCAGCTATGAACTATGATAAACTTAGCCGATCACTTCGGTATTATTATGAAAAGGGAATCATGCAAAAGGTGAGTAGTTAATTTTGTATTAAATTTCACTAGAGTGTTGCATGTTAATCTCTAGGGCAGTTTATGAGGAGTACTTGTAATTGCATAGCTTTAGGTAGTTTTTTCATCTATTTAGACAAACACTACGGTTTTTCACCTACCATGTTCAGTATATGCATCAAGATATTTTTTTCTATGTAAAAAATTTCTGTGGTTTTAGTTCACACAATGACATCATGATTATAGGGAAAGCGGTAACATTCAAAAATATCCAAAAGAGCTTCCTGGCACCTGGGAGAAGCAAACAGTAGAGTACGGTATGAATAATGTTTTGCAGATCTAAATTAGCTGCCCAGTGTTTGGGTACTTTGATAAGTGCAAGATAGATGAGAAAAATGATACCTATTAACCTACCAAATACTTTAATATTTTACCAATAGTGTTATAATAATACAATTTTTAAGTGGAACTTAATATTTTATAATAGGCTGAACTTTGAGAAATATTTAACAATAATTTATGTATAACAGTCTGGTCTTGCTGACAGTATTCAACCCATCCTTCTTCTGTGGCTTGCTGATTTACATGTATGATTTTCAATCTTGCTGTATAGTACTATGTAGATTGACTGAAAAATCAATGGGAGAGACTTGTCTGCTGCATCTACAAAACTGACAGGTGTGATCAAAGATGATAATGAGAGCCTTGTGCTGTAAAACTTGTTTCATATCTTTTCACATTAGTTTTGTGACCTGTGATGACTAACATGTTGAAACTTGCCATTTTCCAATTCCATGAATGGAAACAATGCTTTTGGCTTAGGTTACCGGGCAACTTTTCCAGCAGATTTTGTGAAATCTTTGTTTGGAGTTGCCTGTTGTAAGTTCTCGTGCTTTGATAATGGGATTGTTGTAGTGCTCTTCCTTTTCATTCTCCAGTAGTCAACTTGAACAACAATCTGGTCTTGTTTTGGCTTATGGTACTTAGCAGCAAAGTGCCTCGTGCATTTTTGTGTATCACGTAGCTGTGCTTTGAGTAAGTGGACTGGAGGCTGGATCCGATCAGAGAGAAGCAGAAACGCTTGATTTTGCTGGGTGGTTCTTCAGGCAGAGCAGTTTGTTCTTGCAGGTTACAGCTCAGCTGCGTTGACAATTTTGCCACCACAGTTCAAAAGCAGCACAGAGGCAAGAATAAGTAGCAAAGAGAATGAAACAGGTTGAAAACTTGGGGATGAGAATACCATAAGTCTGATAATGCTGCCCAACCCAGACATCCATTTAAAATGGAAAGTTTACAAGACCTTCTGACAGATTGTTTGGTACCTCTTTTATTATCTACAAGAATGCATTTAACACCTTTGAAAATTTGTTTGAATGCTTATTTTTCTGACATAGCAATGGTTTAGGATTGCCCTGGGATCACCAAGGCCAGTTAGTGTGTGTTAAAAACTACTGGTAGTTGTAGATTTATAGCAGGTTTCTTTACTGTGAGGTTTGTATGCCCATTTTTTCCCTTTTTGTTTTAAGTTAAGCAGTGATAACAGGTTATACAAATGCCTAGGTTCTGAGTGCAGACTTCAGTCTGTCAAACTTACTGATGTTATTTTGATGAAAAAAATTCTACTGCAGATATAATCTCTATCAAAACTTTGCATTATTGGTAGAATAAATTAACTGAAAATTTAAGGAGGTGCTTTAAACTGTTTTGCACCCATAAGAATAGAATTCAGTTTACAACACTTTTGCCACCTTCACTCACTTCCAGTGCTGTCCTAGCTGGAGTTGCAAGAAGACAATATAATCTTTATTTTAAAACAGTTTTGATAAACTGTGAGCATGCAACATGGTTCATATTTTTTAATGTAATTCTTTAAGTTGCGTGAGAAGACACTATATTGACCTTTTTTTTTTGTAAAATAAGACTAATTCTATATTGTTTTTATTATTCTTTAGATTTAGGAAGATGAAGCAGAGGCATATAGTGCTGTTTATGAATAAAGGAAGACTTTAGGATATTTGGACAAATTGCCCCTCCATAAGCAAATCCAAATGTCCCAACTTTGCATGAGCAATTGCTAAGTACATATTAGCTAACATATTTGCTTACGCTGTCCGTGTACAATCAGCATGCACTATAACTAGGTGCTTTTATACTTAAGTATGAATCAATCTGCGTAAAGTAAAATTGAGATCTTTATCATGCAATGTGATTCTTTTTTCCACTTTGCGCGGTGTTGGACTTAGTCGTTTTATTTTGCTACTCTAGTGACAGTTTATTTACATTTTTCCAATAAGAATGGTTCCCATTTGTGGTTAAGTGTAGGAAACGGTCGCAAACAAATGTTTAGAAGTAGAATACTTAATCCATCTTCCAACAGGGTATCATGTGGCAAAATCAAGAGTGTTTTTCACGGTCTGTTTCTGCAGATCCCTGCTGTCTTTGCTAAGTCGTTGCCTTACCAGTTCTGCTGCCACATTATTAATTGCATAACAAAAGTGAGTTCTTCACAAGACTGTTGAACTTGGAGTTGCTAAATCATGAGGCCTTACACCACACTTTTTTCTCTCTTCTGTTGTCCTAAGGTGGCTGGAGAAAGATACGTCTACAAGTTTGTTTGCGACCCTGAAGCGCTTTTCTCCATGGCTTTTCCAGACAACCAGCGCCCCTTACTGAAGACTGACATGGAGCGCCACATCAATGAGGAGGACACTGTGCCTCTGTCCCACTTTGATGAGAGCATGGTCTACATGCAGGACGGTGGCTGCTGCAACACCCACCCCTATAATGAAGGCTATGTCTATTAACACCAGTGACAGTGAAGGGGATGTTTTCCCCTCCTTTAGGCTTCTCCTCTTTCACAAGACCCAGAGGAAAGCTGAATCGACTTCAGTTTGTTTTTTAAATAGTACACTAAAAGGGGCTTTTCCTGTTGCATTACTCCTACCGTCTGCCATGGACAGCGCACTTTATTTGAAAGGGGAGGGTTGGAACCTAAATGTTATTCTGTGTAACAGGAGGAAAAGGGTGGGTTTGCTTTTTACTTAAGTTTGAGAAGGGAACATACAGGTTTTAAGTACAAAAAAATGCTATATCATGTCTGTTTTGTTTCATATCAGCATAAGATATTGTACATTTTCTCTGGGTATCCGTAGTACAGTTAATTCTCGTTGTGGAAAATAACCACTTGATGATGGTATCAGCACAGCATGCCTAGGGCATTTGTTTCATGCCATTCTTAATTGTCTTTCTGCAGTTACAAAAGAGAAGCAAAGTATATACCACAGTATTTAATTTAGAAGCTTGCAGTGGCACACCTTGTACCATGCCTCTGAAAACAACCAGATATCTTGAGAGTTTTTTTCCTTTTTTTTTTCTTCAGGAATGACCTCAAAAAAGAAACATTTTTTAATGACAGAGTGGCTGTAAATACAGTGACCAAAGAAAGTCCCTGACCAAACTGCAAGCCACATGCCACATACCTGGTGACACATTGCTATACATGTATGGCCCATGCTATGTCTTAGACCATTCAAGATCTATTTCGGGGTAGTTATTACTTGTGGTAGGCTTTCTGATGATCATGTCAGCATTAAATACAGGATCATGATTAGGAGGGAGAAAACATTTTGTATCCTTCCATTTCCTTTGGTACATAAATAAGTTATTTAATCAATAGGAATTAACTGTACTAAGTCACATATCTAATTATGCTGTTTAGACACAGCAAGCACTCCTTGAGAAAAATATCCAATACACTAAATAGGTACTTTAGTAATTTTTAGACACGGTACCCATTAATATGCATTTAAACCTTTTACTGCTGTGTTATGTTGATAACATATATAAATACTAGATAATGCTAATGCTTCTGCTGCTGTCTTTTTCTGTAATATTCTCTTTGATGCTGAATTTACTATGACCATTTATAAGCAATGCTGTAACTACAGGTAGCATTTCAGGACAAAATAGATGACTTGGACCATTTATTGCTTAGAAAATTGCTTATGCCATAGCTGTGCTATAAGCAGCTTTTACGTGCATCCACAAATGACCAGTAAGCTTCAGCTTGCTAAGGAAAGCTCTGCAGAACCTTTTGTAACTTTCGGTGGAATGGAGACTTAGATGAACTGTCAAAGAATACCATGAAGTCGCTGTACGATGTTGTAGTGCTGGCACTGATGTTACCAATCAACTTGGTTTGGACACTAAATGTAAAAGTGATCAGATATGCTCGGAAGACAATTTCAATTTTGAGGTGGTTTTTTTTGTTGTTACTTTTTCAAATTGTTTTTTTTTTGAGAGGGTTAATCTTGAACACAAGCCAAACACACTATTCTGTATGTAAAATGAAAAAAAAAAAGCCCCAACAAACCCCCAAAAGTTTTAAATATATATGAGCACCTTTTCTGAAATATAGTATTTCCTAGTTTAAATGGAGGGAGGGGGGTAAAATCTGGAATTCTTTTTTTGCCCAGTAACATTTAAATAGATGTTATATGGATACCTCATTTTCCTATATGCCTGAGAAGCAGGAGGAAAATAAATGTATAACAATAAAACAACCAGATTAATTTTCATCATAATGGATGGATTTCGAAGACAATCCTAGGTGGTGGGTTAATTTTCCATCCTTTTTCGGCTAAGACACTAGTTAAACTATGACTATTTTAATATGCAATTAATGAAAAGTAAAGAAGTAGTGGTCACTAGAAACCAGAGGTGCATAAAAAACATTTTGGCAGGTATTTAATTTATTCGATCCATAAGACAACATATTATATGGGAGTATATATATGCCTTAATATGTCACCTATTTCTGTCATCCATGATCAACCCAGAATCAGAAGTACAAAATTACAGAATTAGCAAGAAGGGAGGGGAAAATCTTGAGCAAGATTGTTTAAAAAATGTGGTTTCCATTGAAATAAGGTTCAAATGAAACATGCTTTGGTGAAAAGTCCTTGGATTGGTTTTGGTTCTTTAGTGTCAACATGGAGCGCCTCTTGCCTGTGGCAGGATATGGGTATTTGGGAAAGGGGTTGGACAAAATGGAAAAAAAAAAGGAAAAAAAAGAAAATAAAAAATGCATCAAATGTGTAATATTTAAGAAGAAATATATATATATCTGTATACGGTAGTGACTCACTGAACAAAACAAACAATCAGACCAACATTACATGATCTCTCAGCAGAAGATACAAGTCTTTCACTGAACTGATTAACCCTTTTTAAAATGTACCTAAGAGGTTTATTTAAAGTCTGTTTTCATTCCACTTTTTTGTTTGTTTGGGTTTGTTGGTTTTTTTTTTGGTTGGTTGGGGTTTTCAGATAGAATAATAAATCTGGCAGCTGATTTCTGCGAGATTGTTTTGTATTGGATTCCTGACCATTTGGACTGGAGAGGCTCCTGCAGTAAGGTGGCTCTTTTGGAAGAGGAGATGGTGGTCTGTTCCCAGTATCTAGAATGGCTTCCTGCAAAATGTAACCAAAAATAAAAAGTGAGGAGTATGTACAATTCATGTATGTAACCATATGAGTTAGAGTCAGGAGTTAAACAGTCAAAGCATTGTATTTGACTGACAAAAGGGAGGAGGATGGTCTATGTAAATATAGAGAAAGATTGATTTGAATGTGGGATATTTATGGGGCTGTGGATAGGGTGCTGGATTTGCGTTTGTTTGATTAGGGTTTTGTTTTGCTTCTGTTTTCAAGCTGTGCCACAAATGGAGGGAGAACCCAGGTTTCACCACTGTTTTTGGGAGGAGCTGTAATGGAATTAGCTTGTGCATGTTTGGTTGTGTGTTGTCTTGCTTCCCAGAGCAGTGGCAGCCCAGGATAGTATTACTCTTAAAACTGTGAGGCATCACTGCAAGACCCACACAGCTGTTGGTGGTTGGTTTCCTTTGCTGTGACAGTTCAGTTGCAGCAGTAGCTGAACAGAGGTTAAAGTACGTAAAGACTTAGCAGATCCCTTCAGAATCCATTTGCGATAGTTAAGATTACAGGAAACAGATCAATGTGTGCAAAAGGTATTATGAGGAAGTTTTGGAATTGTTGATGACTGTACTTTCTCCTCTGAAGTGCATTAGCTTCAGTTCACATCCTACAGGTAATACCACCCATGAACACCCATATTAAGTGCTCACATTTATAGCACTCCAGACCTTTTCCAAATAATCTCCTTTAAAGACATTTTGGCAGTCTTAATTAATATGGTATCATACACTCTTAAGAATCATCACTCTGAAATACCTCACTTGGATCTGGCTGTAAGAGCCTAGGAGTTTTATTTCTCAGTTCTTTTCTTTTTTTTTTTTTGTTTGTTTGGTTTGTGTGGGTTTTGTTTTATTTATTTTTTTTAATCTGAGGCTACTCTACTTGGAAAGGAGGTAGTAGCTGGGAACAGGTGTCTGTGCCTCAGAAACTCCAGTTCAAAGTTCCCTGCGTTTTGCTAAGATGCTAGACAAAACTGGAGCATCTGCAGTTCACAACTGAGCCCTGCCCTCCTTGTTCTCTTATGGAAGAGGGAACGACAGTGGATTATCTTCTGTTGTTTTTACTGCAGGAGTGGTGTTCTCTGGCAGAGCAGGGGGATGGAAGGCTAAGGGCAGCAGCATTTTAAAACTAAAGATTACCCAGAGGATGCTTATCAGATCCCTAAGAATCATAAATGCATTGGCAAAATACTATACCTTAATACCCAGTTTTGTGACTGCATCAGGATGTTGAAATATTGGTTTCCCCCTTGAACACCAATTTAATTTCTGTGGGAGGGAAATATCTGTGCCATTTTCTTATGTAATAATCTGAAAATGTCTATGGAAAGTCTCGTTGACATTTTCCCAAATAACTATTTTTGCGTGAAAATGACACAACAAACATTACCAAAATGGGTAAAAAAACCTCCCAAGAAGATATCCATACATTATGTTCTCATGACCTATAGCATTATTTACCCTAGAAATGTATCCTGTCTCTAATACTGCTGCAGTATTATCCTTATTACATACTTCATTGCCCTGAACTCAAAAATACACAGTATGCCCTGAAGTTGTTTTGGGAAGTGAGCTTCCTGTTGTTAATAGAGGTTGCAGGAAGGTAACCCTGAGGCAGGGTCACAATGGAGCATTTGGATTTGGTAAACTGTAATTCTGTGTCTTTGCTCTTGCAAAGCTCTGTGGGCATTTCCTTTTTAGTTGCGTGGTAGAGAGACAGTTATAGGCATTGACTGGGGGATTGGGGGTGCATATGTGTTTTTGTTAGTGTATGAGTAGCTATGATTTGTTTTGTTTCAGGAGAAATGTCTCTATGGCTCTTTTAACACCCCAGGTAACCAGGAAGATACTTGGGGTCCAAAATAGCATTTTTGCTGTGTAATCCACAGCACAGGCTATGGCAGTTCCTTGCTGCTGTCCTAGAACGGAAGGTGTAGAGGTGATCTCACTGTTTTCTTCCCCCTTGCTCTCCGTGATAGGAGCCAGCCGATCTGTCTGAAGATAGTTTAAAACAATTCTTCACTCACCCATGGTATTTTAGTGAACAGTGTGCTCATTAGTTAGTTCAGAGGCACTGTTTAGAGGCTCAGATACAGAGTTGAGTGTTTCAGATGTGCTGCAAAGGGCTCTCGAGAGCGGTTTTCAGTCAAAACGTTGCATGGAGCATGGCATATAGCAGCACGACCTAAATAGAGACAGAAGGAGACGTTTTTACAGAGGTGCCAGCTCCTCAAACCTTAAAACATTTGCTCAAATGCGCAGTTAAGGCTGCTGCCTAGCCAGCTGGGGTGAACCTGCACTGGAAGAACTGGTAAGGAGTTCTGTGCTTATGTGGAAAGCCAGAGAAAGTGTGATCCTGGCATGCCTGGGTGAGGCACAGAGATGGGGAAATAGTCTGTCAGGGGCAATCTGGCCCTATGAACTAGCTAATCCAGAGCTGATTAGTACAGGAAGGAGGAGGTTATTTGACCGATGTAATAAATCACAGAGATAATTATTTGAAAGACATGCTGCAGGAGAATCATAAGAAATGATGGAAAGTAATAAACTCTGTAAACAGCAATGATTTTTAAGACCCCAGTGCTTGTGGGAGTGCTTCAGGAAAAGGAAGAGAGAAAGTAAAACACAGAAAGGAACAATAATATTAGATGAGAAGAACAGGAGTCAAATCATGAGCCGCATTAGGGGACCTGGAAGATTGCAGTGTTTTAGATAAGGAAGGGACTAAGATAAGTATAGAGTCAGTAAACTGAGATAAGAGCAAGAGAGAGAAGGTAATTGGAGGCAATGCACTTTGTGGTCAGTGGGCCAAATATGTTAAGCTAACAGAGCTGCACCAGGGATGTGTTTGGCCCCGATAGTATATCCCCAAGGACAAGAATATCAGAACTGGCTTTGGAGTGATTGTTGATAATTTAGTGAAACCATCTGCACAGTGTTTGGTAGCTGTTAAAAGAGCAAACAAGATATTGGAATATTCAGAGAGTGTTCTAGGCTGTAAATGTAGCAACTTTATTGTCTCACTGTATTTAACATCACACACACACACAAAAAAAGAATACTTTATAAGATAAAGTGTCACATTGTAGGCTGGTGTAAACCAGCTTGGTATCCTTGAAGTCAGTTGAGTACTTTTATGCTAACAGAGTCTGTGGCCTGTTTTTAGTAGTATGTATAACTATCTAGTTTGGCATATAGACAGGACACTTTTACTTGTTACATTATTCAGAAAGATTTACAAATGATCACAGCCTGGGGTGTAGCATGAGACCAATAATAAAAGATGAAATTAAATTAAA
Source organism: Dromococcyx pavoninus (assembly GCA_033558185.1). NCBI lineage: Eukaryota > Metazoa > Chordata > Aves > Cuculiformes > Neomorphidae > Dromococcyx > Dromococcyx pavoninus. The sequence goes on along the minus strand of JAUMJL010000104.1, from coordinate 490,085 downwards.
ATGTATGTCTTCTGAATTCTACTGAGGTAGACAACTTGCTTTATTTTTGATTAAGCTGTTTGCTGGAGCTCTATACATCCCTTTAATTCTTTATAGGGGTCTTCTGTGACCAGTGTTGGCAGACTACGTGTGCCGGAGTCCCTGCTATAAGTGGCTCAGCATTGACCGCTGCAAAGGTGGCTGGGGTTAGTAGGGTTAGGCTGCCTTCCCAGCTGCCCATGAACATCATGTGGACATTTAGAAGTCTTAAGGAGTGCACTACGCTTCCAGCCATTCTCAGGACTTGCAAATTTCAGGTACATTGCGGATTTAGCCACAAAGGCTAGACTTGCAAAAGAATATCAATCAGTGCTCTGCTCCGTGTTACAAGGCTCTGTCAGTGCAGCTGTAAATATTTAGGACATCTAGGGGCCTCCACAAAATATTTCAAAAGCTGCTCAGCTGAACTAGGGCTTCTCTGCTTTCTGCAGGAATGAAAAGGGGGAGGAACAAAAATAGTGAAGACTTAGATCTGCATCTACAAAGAAATAAAATTATTAGCACCTTTTATTATTATTTTAGAGTTTCAGCATGACACTGCAGGAGGGGAGTTCATAGGACCTGAGGCCAGAATAGATGCCTACACCCAGAAAAGAACTATTAGCTCTATACAGTGCATACATGTAGCTGCTCATCATTCAAGATTTCATAATTTTTTTTGGTATTTAATTCTTCCTAATACATACAGAAATATTCTAGTGCTCTACTTTATATTACACAATGTTTCTTTGTGAATCTAGAATTAATGACTGAAGAAGCACTGCCACATAACAAAAGGTCACTTCCTTGAACTGTGATCTTGATCTAGCCCTGGGTAAGTGACATAGTTTGGCTGTGACAGAACGGGTCTTTGAACCTTAGCTTGGCTTATTAATGCTTTGTGCCTGCTAAATGCCAGAAAAGTAGCTCAACAACATCACATAACCTCCTCTTACCCCTCTGACCACTTCTGCAGTTCTGATCCCAATATCTAAGGCTACGGGACACCTAGAAAGATATTGTGAGAGATGTCGTAAGAATAAGCAAGACTTACAAATGTCTTTTGTATCAGCAGAAAATTAAAAGGATTGAATTTGGGACAGATCACAGAATCACAGAATGGCTTGAGTTGGAAGGGACCTTTACAGGTCAGTAAGTAAGGATATCTTCAAATCGATAAGGTTGCTCAGAGCCCCATCCAACCAGACTTTGAATGTTTCCAGGGATGGAACATCTACCACGTCTCTGGGCAACATGTTCCAGTGTTTCACCATGCTCAGCATGAAAAATTTCTTCCTAATATCTAGTCTAAACTTCTCCCCTTTCTGTTTGAAACTATTACCCCTTGTCCTATTACTACAGGCTCTGCTAAATTCCCAATTTTCTTATAAGCCGCAAGAAGGTCTCCTTGGAATCTTCTCTTCTACAGCTAAACATCCTCAAGTCTCTCAGCCTTCCTTCACAGAGTATGTGTCCCAAGCCTTTGATAATTTTTCTGGTGCTCCTCTGGACCTCTCTAAGAGGTCCATGTCTTTCCTGTGCTGAGAGCTCCAGAGCTGGATCTAGTATTCCAGATATGGTTTCACCAGAGCAGAGAAGAGGGGCACAATTATCTCCCTCACCCTGCTGGTGATGCTTCTTTTGATGCGGTCAGGATACATTTGGCATTCTGGACTGCAAGTGCACATTGCCAGCTCCTATCCAGCTTCTTTTCCACCAAGACCCCCAGGTCCTTCTCCACAGGGCTGCTCTCAATCTCTTCATCCCCATGCCTGTATCAATATTGAGGGTTGCTATAAACACAGGTGCAGAACCTTGCACTTCGTCCTATTAAACCTCATGAGGTTTTTCACAAGTACACTTCTCTAGTTGGTCAAGGTCCTTCTGGATGACATCCCGTTCCTCAGGGATGTCAACTTCACCACTCAATTTGGTGTCATCCACAGATAGTGGAGAAGGAATAAAATCAGGATCTATAACATAATAAAATGGAGAAGAACAGAGAATCAAAATCTACTGCGTCTCATAACAGGAATTAATTGGAGGGCAGCAGAAAAAGAAGTTGAGACGTTTAAAGAACTTTAAGGAAGTATTTTATCCCACAGAACAAATTTTACTTTGTGAAATTTATTAATGTAAGCTATTTTGGGTGGCACAAGTCTTAAACAAGTTAAGAAAAATTGCTTAGACAAATCCATGGAAGAAACGACCGAGAATCATTACCGACTATGATGATAAAAATGAATTCTCCAAATCAGCAAGTTCCTTATATAGAGACTGTCAGACCTTCAGAGGACATGCCAGAGTCACCCTCTTCTCATACTTCCTTTTTGAACTCTGACAGTGATCTCTCCTGGGCTGGATGGACATTTGGCTGCAGGTAACTTGGTATCACTTGGAAGTGAGTATTATTTGAAATGAAGGCACAAAATTCTGGTGGCACAAGGTTGTGATCGATTTTCTGCATTTTGTTTAGATCATGTGATTGATCTAAAAAAGATGTAACAGAACTGACTTAAGTACTTGGGTTGTTTTTACACTATATCTGTAAATTTGAACATGGAATCCTTAGCCTCTAGGGTTTGCTTTCCTTGCTAACAAGCACACCCTTTACAAAGAGCTATTGTAAACTTGCGCGTGATTACTAAGCTGCTGACATTACTGGGGTCAGAGTTATTTTTGAATGGAGGAGAGTAACATTGCTGCATTTGTGTTTAACTAAGAACTGTATGTCTTTCCAAAAAGAAGAAATAAATAAACAAAAGAATTGACCAATTAATGAGTAATATGCCCATTTTATATCCTATCACTTAACATGTAACATTTCACAATGTTTTGTCTCTGTGTAGCATTTTTGCATACAGCAAGCTAAGGCTATTTAGTATCATATAGGGTTGAAGCAGGACTCAGAGGTCATAAAGCACCAAAATAAGCAGAGAGAGAAAACCACTGTAATGAATGTCTTTCCCTTCTCATATTGCCTCTAACTCTATCAATAACATATTCCATAATGCTCTAAGTCCCATCCTCAACAGATAACATTAAGCAGTACAGATCCTAATTTCATCAGACTTGGTCTCTTGCTTAAAACCTTAGGTGACTTCATGCATTTATATCAATTGTATCAACAGATCAGTGCATCTGACTCTTTCTGAAAGCAGGTGCAGATCCACACAGAGATTTCTCATGACAGAATGGTTTGGGTTTTGGTGGAATGGCTATGACAAACACAGACAGCAAGAGACCTAAATCTTTAATGTAAAATAATAGAAAAATCTTTGGAAATACTGTGTATATGGTGTCTTCAGTTATTAATACTTTCAGAAGACACAAGGCAGGTTTATTTGGTTGATTTCTGTTACTTGAGGATGACCCTGTGCATAAACTGTAATAGGAACTGTATATTTCTGTAAATTTGTGTAAGACAATCTAGCCATAAAGGTGTGACCTACTGACTCATTGTCCCAAAATGGTATCAGTCTAAAATATCATTGCAAGTGTGAGCTGAATTTTCTTACAAGTCTTAAATGAGTCAGACAGCAGTTCCATATTTTAGGAGGACATTGTGTTACGTATAGCTGTATCCAGTTGGGAAGAGCAAAGAAAGATTTCTGAGACCATTAAGCATAAAAAGGAAGATTATATCTCTCAGTCTTACTGCAAATCAACAACTGCAAGCTGTAAATTGTAACTCACGAGAAGTAAAAATTAGCTTAGAATGACTTAGAATCACAGAATCAAAGAATAGTTAGGGTTGAAAGCAACCCTGAAAGGTCATCCAGTCCAATGCTTTTGCAATGAGCAGTGACATCTTCAAATAGATCAGGTTGCTCAGAGCCCAGTCCAACCTGACCTTGAATGTTTCCAGGGATGGGGCATCCACTACGTCTATGGGCAACCTGTTCTAGTGCTTCACCACCCTCATTGTAAAAAAATTTCTTCCTTGCTAGGAGACCTTTAGTTCCTTCTGTTGGACTATACATTCAGGATCCACCTTCTAACTAGAAGTGTAAGTAACTCAAGCCAATGGATTTTTGCACTCCATGATCTTGAATTTGCAAAGAAAAACTCCATCTGGAATGGTAAGCCGGATGTATTAAAGAAAAAGTCACTACATTAAAAAACCACACCTCTATATTGATAAGATAAAACAATGGGAATTGGTACATAGGCAACAACATTATTGTTAAAGAAAAGGATCCAGAGGGGCTTATTTACTAATCAAAAAGGATATCAAGAAAAGAAGCCAGTCCAACATCTCAGGTTTTTATTTTATGATGTAGTTTCCTTTTCTTTTCTTGACCCTGTTTTATGAGGGGGAAAAAAAATCTTCCCCTTAAAAATTTAATAGCTATCAAACATCCTAATACTTTATTTTAAAAAATTTATTTTTGGAAGATAAAATTTAGATTTAAAGCTGAAGTCTGTAGCCCACTCTTTACTGCATGCAGTTGTTGCTATGCCATAATTGTAGATTACATCATGGAATAGTGTGGTATACTGTTTTTATTGACATAGATGTGAAGGAGATATATTACCATGTCCAAGCTGCTTATTATTTGCATGTTGTTTATTTGTAAAGGCAGAACATTTTACAGTTCCTCTCCCCAAAATATAAAAGGCTTTTACAGCAATATTCCCAAGCATCCTTTATTTTCTCTGAGAATCATATGCTGAAAAAAAAGACAGAAAACAATTCTTTGAATATTTAGAAATTTTAAAATGCTGGCAAAAGCTTCATCAGTTATCTGCCTATCAAGTTAATGACTGTGATGGAAAGTTTCAAGTCCTGAAAAAGGATTTGAAAGTGAGATCGAGGTAGAGTGGCTTAGAGAAGAAGCACAGATGTGTTAGCTAGTATTTGTGCACTCTGTACTCACACACAAATTTAAAGTACCTCTTTCAAGGAAAGTTACCAGTGGTTTCAGACATTTATAAGATAGCAGTTGATGGTTTCTGGCTTGCCTAAACTACTTCTACAAGCTGAGCTAATGCGGTTGAATCTATCTCAAATTTTTTTCTTGCTCCATTTTCCCGAAACAATGAAAATTATCTTGTATATGTCTTGTCATGTGATCTTCTGGGCTCAAGTTGTCTAAGGAAAACTAGAGGTTCCTCAGCAGTAGGCCTGTCCAAACCTTTTGCAGTTGTGGAAGCAGAGAGAATGGCAATAGGAAGGAAGAAACCTCCCACAGGCAAAAAATGGGGATTCAAAACTTTTATTTATATTGTACTGTGATAATCTATTTTCTGTAGAAAGACTCAGAAATAACTATCTCAGGTTATAAAGCTATCACGTTAAGGTTATAGGAAGATCTAAACATGCCTTGAGAATGTATGCTTTGAGAATTTAAAATTGGACTTTCCCTATCTGAAAATCTCAGGGTCTAAGAGCTTACTAAGATGCAAATTGTCACATTCTGAATGTTCTTCTAGACGTAGGAAACTGTTTTTATGGAGGATCTGAGCTTAAACTAAATTAGTTTATTTTGATGTTTAGTCTGTTGTAATTTTGGAAGGAAACTCCAACTTTAGTGGGAAAAAGGAAGGAAACTTCAACAGAAAACTAAAGGAAAAGGAAACAAGTTTTCCAGGGTGCTGGAATGTGAAGTTGCCCTATAATTACAGTTGATATATAGCTTTGTGATTTACTACATAGATACTACTCATGCACATAGACTCTATAGGCACTTTATATAATAGCCATGTAATTAATGTATACATTATTAATATACAAGTGGTTCTATTAAGAGATCTCATTAATGATCCTACCTTCCTGATGCTGTTAGAAAAAACTTGGTGTGATCCCTGTAAGACATTTGTTCTGGTCTGTCAGAATCAGAAAAAACAGCTGGAGTAAATTTTTCCCCGTACATAAAATCTTCTAATAAAACTGTATATTTCAGAAGCAACCAGTCTCCTTACCCTGGAAAGGGAGCACAAAGGCTGATTTTTGGTTAGGCAGGAAAGATACGGAATGGAATCAAGGACAACTTAGTACAAACTGACAATAGTCAGATCTCTAAGAACAGACTAACGAAAGAACTGCAGCAATATATAATATATTCAGAGTAAATACAAAACTTTTTGTTTCTCCTTTGTTCAATTTCAAAATGGATGTGGAATTAGAAAAATACTAAGAAGTAGTTCTGAAAGAAAAAACATGTAACAGGTTCCTGTTACTGCCATAAGATAATCCATTTATTTACTGCAAGTTTCTGCACAACAATAGAAAAAATTATGGCATCATCTGACAATTATAAACTAGAATGCCTTCACAAGACTTAAAAAAGAATTTAGTGAAGATAAGATTGAGTATAATAATTATGACAGGTAGCAGACACTTGAGGACTGCAAATATAATTGACTGTCAAAAGAAGTTAGAGACAAGAATATTTAGTTGCAGTGCTTTAATTTACACAGTTCAAACACTTTTTCTGAGTCTGCTATAAGCTCTACAGACTTGCTGTTCTCTGTTTTTTTTATACCTATATGTGATGTATGGTTTCCTGAACGTGTGAATGTCGTCTGGGCAGGTGGAAACCTGAACTGTACAGAGATGGAGATTAAGGACCAAATGTAATCTGAAGCATTAGTTTTTATCAACATTTGCTTGCTGCTGAACTCCGCTCAATGGCTTGGTAATATCTCCAGCATTTCACAGCGCTGCTTTGTTTTTCCATACAGTTTAGCTAAAACAAACACCTTGAAATCAGTTGAAATCAACAATACCGGGCCCAAGATATCACTACTCTACCTCAGTATCATATGGATAAAGCTAATATTGTATGACATTGGGTTTTTTTTTTGTTTTTACTTGCTATGGGGACACTGATTCATTCTGCCTCTGCCTTTTCTTTATACATTTGTTCTTGTACAGACAATATGAATTGAGCAAGGTCAAACCAATCAGCACAAATGTAAATGAAGATGAAAAGTAAAGAACTGTTTGGTGACACTGAGTTGTTTTTTATTTTCTCCATGCAAATCAAAGAGTTTTTCTTCCTCTGTGGTGTTTTTTGAGCTGTAGCAGGCTGTTATTTTTTTTTGTGTTCTTTATCTATATCACCACCAGAATGCTGTGATCTGTTGTTTCTTCTCTTGAGATAAGAAAAATCCTTTTTACTTTTTATCCTATGTACTTCACTTGGCTTGGATGGATCTTCCATGTTTTACACTCTTTCATTGTTAAAATCCCCTTTTCAGAAAGCTAAGGCAGATGTATCGACTTACTTAGGTCAGTTAACATATCTTACAGGGAGTACTGCAGCAGATAAGCAGTACAAAATGCAAGTATCTACAATATTTAGTTTTAGCGTGTGAAATATTTGATCGTAAAGGCCACTCTAAGCCTAAACAAATATATCATGCATTATTAAATACATCTTCCTTGCTGAAACATATGAAGAGAACCATTTCCAACCCTTAACTTGGTTTGCCAGATTGAGAGAAAGGACTTGTGACCCAGGCAGCCTGGGTTGTGTTTACAGAATTGCTGGTACCCTTTTGCAAAGCTCCTTATTTTTCTGTTACTCCTTGTGACAAACAGGAAACTCTTGCCTTTGCAAAATTCTCTACAATCTACAGATAGAAATATTCTGTGGCAGCTAAGGATTAATGGCCAGCCTCTGATGCAAATTTTCAATTCTGTTTAATACCTTTGGATCACAGGTTACTTCTTAAAATAAGTAAACCTTAAATGATCCGAAATTATCATTGTATTTCAAGTCTCAGAATTTCGGGGATGCCAGGACGTGTGCAATTGCGTTTGAGAAGAACTGAAGTATATAGGTTTATTTGTGTAAATAGTTTTACTGGGTCTCACTCAACTCACTTTTTTCTCACCTATCGATAGATTCATAACAGTGTTTCTTCATTGAAGTATGTCCTGCTTACCTAAAGTAAATCTACACGTGGGATTCAGCTACATAATAATACATATTAAATAGGTATTTTTTGACTAATACATTATAAAAATTGCAGGAGAAATATAAAAATATATTTGCATCAGAGATAGTGGGTAAAGCTGATTCCTTTCCTAGCATGCATTTCAGCCATGTACAAAATTATTTTAAAGGGCGTTACCTCAGTAAAAGTCACTCTTTGGAGATACAGTCTCAAGAAAAAATAAGCAATTATGTGAGGTTCTCCATATTCATAGGCAGTTATAACTTCCTAACTGCCCTGAATGCTATAAAATTTTTCCTCACAGTATTAGGGGTCAGAAACTATATTTCCTTTATATAGGTACATATTGAGATACGGGTGAGGAATGGTCCCACAAGGGTTTGTTTGATCTGGAGCTGAAACCAGTGCTGTGCACTGGATACAATTGCTTTCTTCTTCGCACTCGAATTCTCCAAGGAATTCTTCTGATGGGGACTATGTGACCCTCATAAGAAGCAGTGCTTTCAGGCAAAGGTCCTGTACTGGATCCCAACCTCACCTTGGTTGGCTGCTGTGTAATTTATCAGTCCAGTAGAAGTGGTCTACCAGACTGTGGTTCTTTCCTGGACTGGAGGTAAATATAACTGGCAGGACTTCAGTGGGAATGGAGTGATACAGGTCCTATGGACAGCTCAGGATTAAGTTTTGGCTGAGCACTAGTTTCATGCCACTGGGCGATGCAAGGAGTTTTGGGAGCCAAGCATTTCACTCTCGTGTTTTGGTTTTATTCCTATTTGAGATTTCCACAAGATGTCCTGGGATTTGACATTTGAGCCAATCCCCAATTTCTGCAGGAGTGCTATCAAGACAGGCATCTTCTGCTAATCAGGACCCATTAATGACAGCTCCACTCAGCTGAAAAGGATAGAATCAAGTTGATGATTTTGGAGTTTTCTAAACTTAAGAGAAAAGACCAAGCAGAGTGCCTGCACATCAGATACACTCTGCATTTACTATCAGGTTGATCTGTCCTATCCATCTGTTCATAAGGTATTTTGTAGACTCAAAGGACTGCCGGAGAAATACTGAGTAAGTGATATCTCTACTACCATTTCCTGGCTCACAAACCGGGGTCTGTCTCATTTGCAAAGTTTTTAATCATAGAGGAGGGGAAATCAGGACAATCCTTGGTTTTTCACTCTTATGTGTAATAAATTAATTTAGTAGTTGATAAAAACAGGAGCTAAATAAAGATCTGTTATGTGATCTATCCAAATCACAATGACCTTTTGCTGAACATGAGCTACCAAAAGTACAGCACGAGCACTGTTCATATGAGACCTCAACATTTGTTTGCTTTTGCACCTAATACCAGAACTTAAACTCTATTCTCATATGGCTGAAAGATTAATGTACTGATTTACAGCGTCATGCAGCTGCCTATTTGGTTGAGTTTTCTTCTCTTCTCTTCTTATGGAAGGTTAATTTCCATAAAGGGGATTTTGATTTGACTGGGTTTGTTTGAACAAGATGTTACGGGATTTGGTTTCAGCCATGGTGTTTGATGTCTCATTGCATGAAGAAGTACAGCACAAGGACAGAGAATACTGTTTAATTTTTCACCAAAGAAGCCTATCAGGTCTCTTTTTGGTATAAAATGTGTGTGTAGGTATGTTGTCCTGGGCTAGTGGAGTGTATTGCTGTGTCCAAGGATTAAAAACATTATGTTAAACTAGAGCTCTTTATCACTCGCAATCCTTGTACTGCTTATTTTCAAGGAATATGTAGCATAAGATAATTTAATTGAACTAGGTGATAGGCAATAGGAAAAAAATAGCTCCACTTACCAGGTCCTCAGTTCGTAAGTAACTGGCGAAAAAAATTAATTGCTAGAAAGTCACTTCAGAACATTTCCACAGCCATGTGTTAAAAGCACACAAACACCCCAACTAGACAAAGTTAAATTTGTTGATAGATATGCACTTGATCAAGGCAAACAGATCTTGAAGAAGTTAATTTCTACCAAATGGTCTGTAATTAGAGACAGTAACATTCATTAATAATAGAAGAAAGGTGAAAGAAACTGTTGATTGTCATTACTCAGATTTCTTTGGTGTTCTGGACTCTCTAGAATGTAAGAATCAAAATGTAGAACAAAAATGTCTGTCAAGAACCTGTAATATAACTAAAGTGGAACACAGGAAAGTCTCAAAGTAGTAAACAACTTCATCTTCTTTAATTCTACTGGATGAAATCCAAGTTGAATTTGGTCCTCTACAACCTTGCTGAATTTAAAGCCATCTGCAGGGGGGTAACTGATGGCATCATTTGCCCCTGCAACTCATTTAGAAATACATCTTCATTTGGCACAATCCAACAGAGATGAAAGGCAGCAGCACTTTGTGAGCTTTATAGAGCAAAAAGGTTTAAAATAGCTGACAAGCCTCATAAGATATTGTTGCACCAGTTTGTATTGATTGTGCTGGAGGGCACCTCCTTGTGGAAGAGGATTGATTTTTTGTGTTTTCACAAAGAGATTTTAATAGTCTTTATACTTGCTGTCATGTCGCAAAGGCCCACAAGCAAGACAGGTCTGATATCACAACTTTAAATGATCAGCCCTTCAGCCTCCAATGAGCATCAATTAATACTGTCTAAAACCATCTCCAATGCAGTTACACTAAATACCAGTTTTTATGTTATAAGGTCAAATTCTGCCCTCATGCAATAGCAAAGAAATCAGTGCTCTCCAGGAATTAAATTAGCTCAGCTTCAGAGAGAGGATAAAAGAAAGAATACTCAGTTTCTGATACTTTGTTAAGAAGGTCAAAATTTTTCTTCTAGTCATGATAATGTGAAAATTGTAAATTGCAATCATTTGAGTAACTGGGTAGAAAATCATTCCTAGAGTTTTTCTTTTGTTTCTTTACTAGGAATTTTCATGTTTCTATCTTTATACTGAGCTAAAAATTCACAGAGAAGAAACTACTAGGTGGTTAACTTTTTTAAATTTGAGCAGAAAAAGTGCTGAAGAGGAGTGTCTGTTTCCATGCATTATATATGTAAGCATGACTATAATATTCCTAAAGCTTTATCAGATCAATGATACTACTATCAATACAATAGTAGCTGTCCATATGGAAAACTCCTATAGAATTTTGCAGGGTTGAAATCATTGGACTTCTATTAACTTTACCATAATATTAAAAAAATTGACTGTAACAGAGCACAAAATATTATGTATAGATTTTAAAAAAAACAAACCCCTGCTTTTCAATAATAAGATAACTGCAGTAATTTTCAAAGGATGTGTCAGAAAATTTCTAAACAATTCTATTGGGCTTTTCCATAATATGAGGAAATCCTTTGTATGTCTACACCCAACCTATTATCTGACGCCTGCTTTTTTGCGCTACCATGAAACATCTGCTCCAGCAGAACTAAGGCACTGCTTGTCACAGATGCTCCAAACAGTAAGTGGTGGTGCCTTTATGGTTTTTCAAGACTGCAGTAGGTGATGCCTGCTTCCTGAGTCAGTAGTAACTGCTGGAATTTCTGGGCTGCTTCGGGTGCTATTGTTCAGTCATTAATGTACTTATGGTGCATGCCATGAACTGCTGAGCCCTGTATCCCATCTACGTGCCAGTCCAGATATCATATTCTCCTCTAATTCCTTTCCTCCTGTAGTAATAATTCTCACCTTCTTACTTCATGTAACTTATTACAGGCCTGAAAAGGAAAGTGAGGTTTTACCACGGAGCTAAAGGTAGTGCAGTTCTCCTCTATTTGTTTTTCTGATCTAGACTTTAGAGGCAGCTCTGACAATGCACAAGCCTAAATTAGTTGCCCAAAGCCAGACAGGGAATATATTCTCTTCTGCTGTATTTTTTTGTTTTGTCTTTACAGGGCTTACAAAAGCCTTTTGAGTTTTCTGAAAGTGTATATGAGTTGCAGCCATTATAATTCAAATTATAGATTAAACCCAAATTAACATGGAGGTAAATAAAATTAATAAGACTATTTCCACTGACGTCTGTAGTAGGTTGAACTAAGTTAATAAGATTTCTGAAGTAAAAGGTGTTTTTTTTACTGTATATTCATACAGCATTTTGCAAAGTGGGGGTCTGGAATCTGTTTTTTACTGCTGTTGCACTAAAAATAGAAGTGATGTAATGTACTTTGCAAATTTTACTGTGGAACCTGCAGTTGTAGCATCTAACATTTTCTAGCTTGTAACTTTTATTTGTAATTCTCCCTGCATACTCACACAAGGAAAGCTCAATTGCTTAAGTGTTGGGAGCAGTAAAGAGCAAAGAAATGAGAAGATGGAAAATGTTGGCTGGATCTTAAGAAATAAAGATGGCTTCTATTCAAAATAAATCAAATAAACCTTCATTTAGTTGCTTGATTGTATAGAACACCAAAGATGTAATGGTGTCTTATTTTTCCTGAAATACAAATCTGGAATATTTCAAGTCAAATCGTACTGTGGACATTATTAGAACCATCAACAATATTTTTCCAAAACAAATATGCATAAAAAGAAAAGACTGCTTCTTTTATACAATACTGATCAGAAAAGTAGAGAAAAGAGTAGAGAAAATGCAGAAGACAGTCAAAGAGAGAATGAATAACAAGACTTTGTGAATCAGTAAGTATTGGCAGTGCTCCTTAAACCTCTTAACCAGCTGGAAAAAGTTGGCTCTGACTGTGAGCTTGGATACAGAATATTTAGATTCTGCAGGATAGTTGAATAAAAAAGAAAATATATTAACTAATTGTTTGAAGATGAAGAGAAGTTACAAGATTAGCTAATGTACATATGAAATTCTTTATTTGTATATTGTATATTCTATATTTTGCACCTTATACATAACGAGCAACTACTATCTCATCCAAGAATGTGAATCTTCATATCTGATGTAAGATGACAGTAAGGCTTCCATCATAGTGCAGTTTTCATCTTTCCTATAGCATATTTATTTCAATAGAAAGAAAAATTCCAGTAGACGATCATTGAAATGATGAGGGTTTTCCCATTTAAATTCTACATGAGTACATTCTGCCTCAGAGTTAATTCTCAAAGCCTGTGTTGTTGGTTTTTTCTGTGTGTGTGTATATATATAAAACACAGCCTGAGAAGTTTTTAAAAGGAAGATGCAATGTGAGAACAATGCTGACATTTTGGGATAAAAGACATCGAATTGAAAGCACTTTACCTAATTAAAATAGTGGATCTTAAACGCCAGGTTAAGATGTTCGGGAATCAACTGCATAATTCTGTCACTGAGAAGCCTGATCATGGAAGTTTGATTAGGGTCAGAAAAATACTATACATGGGTTATCTCCCCTAGCTCTCTGCTATGGTGAGTGTTTCATACAATATGCATTCTACTGTTTTAAAAATTCCACTGCTTAACTTCCAATTCTGCCTTTAAAAATGATGTTGAGTAACTTAGAAAATGTTCCCATGAAAATATGATGTTTTATTCTTAGAACTAGCGTGGAATATGTAATGAGTGCTAGATAATGAGTTTTTGCAGTTGTATAGCTGATACTGCATAGAATGTAACAGCTACTATTACTCGTCTGAGACAGATGTCAAATCTTTCCTTGTGCATTTATCAAACACTTCATGTGATCTTGTACAGAATCAAAGAAATCCCTAGCGATCACTCTGTAGTTCCTCTGCACCATTAGAGATACAGCTGGATTGTGTTTGTAGGACCTTGCAAAGTTCTCTGTCTGTACCAGCAGATATATCTCTGTCAGGAAGGTAGAGTGATGGCAATTATAGGTCAACCATCTGAGAAGAGATGAGAAATGGATGAGCCCAAGGGCTCAATTTTTGACCCAGATTCATGAGCATGTATGGTTGGTTTGCTGTATTCCTTGTCAATTTAACTCCTTTGGTTGAATTATATTATCAATGATGCAGTAAGTTTTTATACTTAACAGTGGAAGTAGTTTCTAGATTATATATTTTCATCTTGGTGTGAAAGAGTTTAGAGGTGACTTTTTTTGGTGCTTATCAAGGGAAAGTGTGCTTAAAATTTGTTGTCAAATATTTGTTATATGAACTAGAGACAGCTAGGAAAAAAGAACAAGCCACAGTGCTTTGAGCCCAGAGACCTGTCTTTTCATTCTGATCTTTGCCTGGCCTACATTATAGGGATGGTCATCGTATTAACTTACCTGTGCTCAAGTTCTCTGTCTGCAAATAGGGGGTAATCGCGTTGTTGACATCCACAGGATACACATAAGTGTATGACCACAACAGAATGAAAGATGACTGGCAAGTAGGGATGAACAAAGGAACATGTATGCTTCCTTAGAGATTATCAAGGGGAAAAGAAAGAGGTAAAGTAAAGAAAAGGAGGAAAGGACCATTCTTTGTGTAGAGCCTCAGGAAGAATAAGGGTTTTTGGAGAAGGAATGGAGGTTAGGAGAATATGTAGAAAAGACTAAGAATAGAGAGAGGAGAACTGAGGAGAAAAAAGTGAAAAAGGCAGATACACATGAACAAGGAATCCTCATTAAAAATTTTGGTTTGAACCACCTAATTTTGCAAGAGTTCATACTGCAGGAGATGTGATACGGTCATGAAAAAGCAAATGTGGTTCAAGACTGGATCAAGGAAGTTATATCATCAGAATAACAAATTGAAATCATCAGTCCCATTGCTGCACTGTGCTGTGTTGATTATGTGATTCCAAAAAGACCTGTAACTATGATGGATGCACAGAAAAGAATACTCAGGGTCTGTTTTTTCTAGATTGGTAACAGCACTGGAGAGCCTATTATGTGCCAAAAGACTTGAATGAGTACAGTGGTTACAGCAAAAGGGTATATGTCAACATCTGTCAATATTTTCAGTAATTCTAGGCTGTGACTAGTGCCTCAAATTTCTCCTTGGTTCTTGTTCTTTGGTCCCTAACTCTGGCCCTATGTGTCCCATAGTATCTATTTGGGATGCTGATGGAATAAGTGACATTTTGTAGGCGGTGCATCCACCCCTCTCCTTGAGAAATTAAAAAAAATCACCATGATATGAGTCATTAGGAGTTAGGATGTTTTGTTTTTTCATAGCAAATTTTACTGAATTCCATATATGCAGTAAATATAGTTGTACAAAAGCTAAATACAGAGTAGGATAGTTTTGTCAATGGTGAAGGTGTGCTTCAGTTGTGCATGATGTAGAGGTTTTTCAGGTGAGTTAATCATGGTGGAATCCAGTCAGTGAAACACTGCTGAATGCTACTTGAGACAAAAATCTGCTGAAATCACAGGAGTTCAAACAGGATTCTAAAAAGGGAAGTATTGAGATTCTGAAAGTTATTAAAAATTTCTGTTAGATAAATGAGATGGATTTAGTCTCAAAAGTACATATTTGGAAAGTAAAAACCAGCAGTATTGACCTACCGGTTTGTTATACTTTGAATAACTGTAGAGCATTTTGAGGGCAATAAAGAAGTTATGTTTAAATGGACCATGGGAACTATTTTGTAACTAAAACACCGATGATATTTTCATACTTATTAGCTCTTAGCATTTCAGAGGAAGATTAAGCTTTCCATAGAAATACAAACCTTTAGTTTGTTTTAACTACAGATTTTAATGGTTGAAAAACAGACTCTCCCATCAGTTGAAGACTAGTAAAACAAATACCTTGAGTTACCTGTATAAGCTGATTTCTCTCTAAATGTAGTTCTAAATAGTCACAATGAGAACTGATAATATTAGGGTAAAATTTAGGGTAAATGATGCTAAAAAGTATTGTAAAATGGTCCCTAGGTTCTGTCAGTGCAATAAAATAATCACAGCAGTTTTTTTTCTCATCAGAGCAGATGGCTTTAATGATTTTTCAAGCCATGCTTAATTCATCTGCAAACAGTAGAGATCGGTTTGCAAATGTGTACTGAAAGAGAGAGACGTTACTGTTCATAAATACTCTGCAAGTTTGTTTTGCCCCATCATTAGTGGCAAATGGTGTTTACTTAAGGTAAATAATTTTTGTGAACTGTCTCAGAGTCAGTGTTCCAGTTGCAATAAATTACCTGTAAAATGAAATGGGCATCATCTGGTTAATATGGCTAGTACAATTGACCCGATGGAATAAGAAAAATTATCTATTTTTCTTTTGAATTAAAATTGCATTATAGAAATTATTGCCATCTTTCCCAAATACTTGTTTTCTTTGCACTATAAAACAGATTTTTTTTTCCATAATTGTGAGTTTTTTATTGCTGTAATAGTGTTCTTAGCACAGGCATCATAGAATCATAGAAAGGTCTGTGTTGGAAGGGACCTTAAAGATTGTCTAGTTCCAACCCTTCTGCCATGGGCAAGGACAACTTTCACTAGATTAGGCTGCTTAAGACCCCATCCATCCTGGACCTGAACACTTCCAGGAATGGTGGGCATCCACAACTTCTCTGGGCAACCTGTTCCAGTGTCTTACCACCCTCATTGTAAAGAATTTCTTCCTAACATCTAATCTGATTCTTCCCCTTTCCATATTAAAACCATTACTCCTTGTACTATAACTATGTGCCCTGGTGGAAAGTCCCTCCCCAGCTTTCTTGTAGACCCCCTTCAAGTACTGGAAGGTCTCTATGAGGTCTCCCGGGACCCTTCACTTCTCCAAGCTGAACAACCCCAACTCTCTCAACCTGTCTTCATAGGAGAGGTGTTACATCCCTCTGATCATCTTCACGGCCCTCCTCTGGACCCTTTCCAACAATCTTTCCATATCTTTCTTATATTGGGGATTCCAGAATTGGACACAGTACTCCAGGCGGGATCTCATGAGAGTGGAGTAGAGGGGGAGAATTACCTCCCTTGACTTGCTGGTGACACTTCTTTTGATGCAGCCCAGGATACAGTTGGCTTTCTGGGCTGAAAGTGCACATTGCCAGCTCATGTTGAGCTTCTCATCAACCAACACCCCAAGTCCTTCATCTCAGGGCTGCTCTCAATCCATTTTATGCCTAGCCTCTGCCCCAGTAATTGTGCTTGGGATTATATTGACCCATTTGCAGGACCTTGCACTTGAGCTTATTGAACTTGATCTTTGCACAAGCCAGTTTCTCAAGCCTGTCTCTTCCCTCCAGCATGTTGCCCACAGGTTGATGTTGTCTGCAAACTTGCTGAGGGTGCACTCAATCTCACTGTCCATGCTGTCAATGAAGATGTTAAATAACATCAGATCTTGAACTCCACCATTTCATGGTTACTGCAGCCAAAGCTGCCCTTGAGCCTCACATTCCCCCCAGCTCTTCCTTGTTGATGAATGTTTAACATAGCAACTCTCCTTGTTGGTTCTTCTATCACTTGGAAAAGAAAGTTAACATCAATGCATTCCAGGAATCTGGAATTGTTTATGCCCTGCAGTTAGGATTGTTTATGCCCTGCAGTACTGTCCCTCCAACAGTTCTTGGTTGGTAGAAGTCCCCCACAAGCCAGGGCTTGTGAATGTAAGCCTGCTTTTATTAATCTGTAGAGGGCCTTATCCTCTTGGTCTTCCTGTTCAGGTGGCCTGTAGCAGACCAGCACTATAATATCACCTGTGCTTCCTTAAATCCTGACCAATAAACTCTGAGTTGGCTCCTCATCCATCTGCAGGAACAGCTCCATGCACTCCAGCTGATCATTGACAGAAAGGGCAACAACTCCTCCTCATCTCCCCTGCCTGTCCTTCCTAAAGAGCTGCATATGGGTTCATATCTTAAAAACAGCTTTATTTTTGTATAACATTGGAAGTCAGTCAGAGAAGAACAATTGAGGAACTAGTCTGTATGTGATAACTCATAGGAGGGGAACCTTTAAAAAAACATTGAGTAAATAAAAACATTGTTTCTGACTTCTTTATGTTCCTAGAAGACAAAATTCAGTTATTCCTATAATTATATCATTCTTTCATTTTCCTAGTGAATGACATATAACTGAAAAAAAGTGTGTTTCATGAAACAATGGATGTATTTCTGAACAATGAAGCTTAGTTCTGAAGAGGCTTTCTTCCATTAGTTCTGAAGAGGCTTTCTTCCATATCAACAGCTTTTTCTCCAGGCCATAAAGATACTAAAAATTTTGTTTCTGTCCATAGATATATACCAAAACTCTGAAAAAAAAGTTTTCTTTTCCAGAACAGGCATTTATCACTTATAAATATGAGTAATGTACCCAGATAGGCTATACAAGACTTGTTTTCTTTCTAAACTGATTTTAGCTGAAGTTAAAATATGTCTCATGATTTATGATTGATGACTTGCCAGCTAAACCATTTAAAATGTAGCAAGAGTAGACAAAGGTGTTGGGATGACACTGACTATAATAAATAACATGAGATATGTGTTAAGAAAACTGTGAAATTAGATATTGAAGAGCATTGATGCTTGAGGTTGTAGAGGTTCTTGATTTCAAACTGGAATTATAAACAAAAGTAAGTTGTATTAAATCATTTAAAAGAAAGTTAGTTTCGTGTGGCATTCCTGATATGAACGTTATATATTTCTTCATAACACTAGTCTTGGACAGTCTAAACATTCACACTCAAGCCTCATCAAAATATTGAAGTATTTATGAAATTAATACAAGTCACTCCCATTTGAAGGAGCTGGTCTCCATGCTGCTCATATCAGAAAAGGAAGTTCAGCACTATGACTGCATAGTGAATTTGGGCATGCAGAGCAAAGCTAATCTCAAAGGTGAGGACCCTTGTCTGTATAAGTAGCCATACAAAAAGAATTTATTGACTACCCTCATTTCAAATAGTGGTTATACGAAAAGCCTCTTCTGATTTGAGAGGGCAGATTTTTTTCAGACCTTGGCTTGCAGTCCTGATAAACTCAGGAGTAAGAGATACACAATATTTATATGCTAATATAAAATTTTCATTAGACAGACAATAAAAAACTGTATTCCAAATAACCTTCTTGTTTCACTGTTAGAAAGATTATTTAAAAATCTTTCTTAATTCAAAAACTTACTAATATAAATTTATTCATGGTGTTGGTTGTCTGGGAGGAAGATGCAAGAGCCTACATGTAAAGTTGTGACATTTTTTAATCACAAAAATTAGTTCAGTTATCTAACAGAATACAAGTGAAACTGAGAAAGAATGAGCCAGAACAGGAATAATCCACAACACGCCTTTCATTTCAAAAGGGTAGGTCAGGGTTATAAAGATTGTATTCAAGATGTTAGCAAAAGTATTAGAGAGAATAATTTAGCAGCGATGTACATGCCTAATTCCAGAAAAGCATCCTACAAGAAATATGCAGTTCAAGACATCCAAGGTCTTTCTGAGAGGTAAAAGCCTAGACGAAAAGGCAGCCTCAGAGTATAAATGGAGGATCTGTCTAGCACTATGCTGCTGGCATTCTTTAAAACAAAAAAGGCAACCCACAACAAAAACCACAGTTGGAAGGAGAAAGATGGAGATTGAATCCTGCTAAACTGTGAGTTTCAGTAATAAGGCTTCACTAAGAAAAGTGCAGCATAACTAAATTTAACATACATTCTAGAAGAGCAATCAAATCATATAGCCAGAGCTTCAGTGAATAATTCATGTGAAACCTGATGAGATAAAAGGACTGACATGAGAGAACACCATAAATAACATGCTGTAAAAAGACTGAAGACCAAAGATCTAGACTTTCATCGGCAGATACAAGGCAAAATATCCCTTTGGAAAGCATGGTTCTTCTGCACTCTATCTAGTCAACTTGCATTTTCGCAGTTTTTAGTTGGGAAACTGACAGAAGGCAAACTTCCCAGCAGACAAATTTAGTATGCTAACTTGGTACTAACTCTAATTCTTGCCAATTCTCTAATTTTCTCGAAGTGACATTTTACTGAACAGCATAATAAATGTGGGACCTTCTTTCCATTCCCAGCAACTGTGAACACCACAACAATCTTTCCAGTCTGATCTATAATCCACACAACTCCTTTAACAATTTCTTCTCTGCGGTGTGCACTTCTCAACCTCTTCGTCTGAATGTATTTTACTTTTCTTGATCTAATCTTCTAGGTTTGGGAAGAAAAGGACACGTGCAAATATAGAAACACACAGAAACATGCACACACTGAAAGGCTGAAAATCACTTTGTTGTGAAAAATGATTTTTTTTAATATGTCTTTGCTGCAAATGATTAACAGAAGTGAAGCAACTCTTTAAAAGTTGCAATGGAACTAATGACTGCCATATATCTACTGCATTGCCTAAAAATGCATCTCTGTTTCTTCGACAGCTATTTAGTTGTGTTGCTCATACCTAGAAGTTTTGGTTGTGGCATTGTGACTAGAACAGTGTATTTTTTGTCTTTTTTTTCCTCTTTTTTCTTTTCTTTTTCCCTTCTCCTTTGCAACAGCACCTGGGTGACCTGTGTCAGTATAGGTCAGTTGTCCCAAACTGCAGCAGGGACAATCTCCATCATTGCTTGTCCTAATCACTAAGAACATCTACATTAGTGTAGTTTACTATGAAGCCATGCTGAAGATGATTGAAAAAATTCTTTATTTTGTAGAAGTTTTATGCTATGGTGTGAACATTCTCCGAGGTGCAAATAGCACTCCTTCCCAAGTGTCTGCCTTAGTCAACGTATTTCTGACTACATATCAGGATGGGATACAGGTGTGGTCCCTTGTTTTCTTTGTAAAGAAATACTGATATACAGGCAATAACAGAGCATCTGTCAGTCCAACAGATTCCTTTGGTGTAAATAATTGAAAGTTTAGGGTGTGTAATGGTTCACTGAATGCATTTCTGCTAGTAAGAAAGGGTCAACTGGAGACCACAGCAAATTGCGAACTATGCAGATGCTCTGTACATGCTGTATTGTTCCTCTGTTTAAAGTTAAATATACTTATATGCTTCACTAGACCAAAACCAAGATGCTCAGGTTTATGCAGATCCAAAGTGCTTAGAGCATTTAAACTAGATCGAGTCATGCTATTTTCCATTAACATGTTAATTCCGCTGAAAAATGGAGATATCGGGGGAAAAAAAAGTATTTTTTTTCTATGAGGGGAAAAGAATAAAAGATCCATATATAACTATGTTATGATAACTCATAATCTCCTAACAAAATTTTATTTTGCTAAATTAAATCAAATAAATTTCTTTTCATCTAAATTCAATACTAAATAACATTTTCTGTTTTAATTTTATAGGAATGGTAGTTCAAGAAATTTTGCATGGCCCAGGTGGTTTAGAGAATAGTCTTGTTCAAGTCGGAAAGTGGAATAACACTTATCCCAGCTGCTTATAGCATCTTTAGAAATCCAAACAGAATGAGAGTACATCATGTCTCTATGAGACACAATAAAATTATATAGAAGCTTCTATAGAAGAAAAAATGTCTGCCAGCTTCATCCTACTCACTATAATGCATTATCATAATGAAATTAAGTTTGATACTGAAATGACCTGAAGCAAATTGCTTCACCTTTAGTACCATGAAAGATTTTTTTTTTTCCCAATATACTGTATAAGCAGTTTTGTTTCAAGTTGTCATCCCAATTTGGAATCATGATAAATGTTGACATATGGCTGTTGCCTATAAAACATTTCTCCCTCCTACTTAGCCCTCAAAATCTTTTTTTTCCTCATCTATCAGGGCCGTTTCATCTTAGTGAATGTTTTCTAATCCAGCAAAATGGCCTCCTACAGCCCATTTGGGTTGTTTGGTGGGCCAGTGTCTGGTTCACTACGGTGCAGTGGTAAGCCCAAGAAATACTGGACTTTCTGAAATGCAAAGCTGTCATTTGTCATTCATCCTCCTTTTTGTACGTCACACTGAACAGCTCTGCAAGCCCCAAGAAGAAGGGCCAGAAACTAACCTTGATTAACCATTGGATTAGTGCATCTGCCAGTTCCCTCAGCTAATACTTCTTTTTTTTTTTTTATGTGAAGTTATTTCCCAGACTTTCTATCTATAATGCATGTAATGTCCCCTACTGGTGGTTAAGTCATGAAATACAGTTGTACAAAAATATGTGTTAGAAGTAAACAATGTTAGTCTTAGATGTGCTGATTGTCTCTGAATTTTACTGAGCAATTGTTTCTCTTGCCTGCAGGCACTGATTCATTACAATCCAATCCAAAAAACAACCCTGGATTTCAAATAAGTAACTGAGGTCAGAAATTTGGCATGAAGGTTTTGAATAAATAGTGGAGGAAATTACTTTATTGCAGACTTAGGCTGATATTTTCAGAGGCAAAAATAACTCCCATTAACATTGTTGGCAATCATGCAGCCTAATCCCAAGCACGTAACTTAGAAAATTTCCCCATGTGTAGACAAGTGTTCTCAATGAGTTTCTAAATTTATAGAAACCTCAAAAGCCCATAGTCTCTGTATTTGTTGTTAGAGTCTACAGCCAATTCCCAAAGGTGGGACTCCAGCATAGCAGCAAACGATATTTTTACTAGGCCAACAACATTCAGCAAAGAAATATTAGTGTGTATATATTATACATCCTTATTTTTACACATAATTTTCATGACTCCTTTTTAGCTCTATTCCCAATAGATGTCTGAAGCACCATTGCTCTAATCTCTACTGACTAAGAAAACATGCAGTAGATTAGGCAGTAGTAATGATTACCAAGTGCAGGGCCCCTGCTGTTAAACTCAAATGACAAGCTCATCATGAGCTTTGTTTCTGATGTTCAGCTGCTTTACTTCATTATTCTCCAAGAAGCAAAGTTGGCAAGTCACAACTCTGCTCTGAGAACAGAGTGAAAACATAACAAGAAAAGTCAAGCCTTAAATCATGATTTTCAAAGCTCAAAATCTTCCACCAAAATGTCGTCTTCCTTAGTATTTTCCGTTTGTAACTTTCAAGGACAGTGTGAAAATGACTTATAAAATGACTACAACATCAACAATTTGCTATTACCTATAAATTTGTATTATAATATCTGCAGCTCAAATAATCTGTTTGAAATCTGAAAGCAAGGCAGACTCAGTACTGCCACGTCTTCGAGTTCACAAAGCAGAAGATCCTCGTTCAACAGTTTTGTTCTTGACAAACAGAAAGCTGCAAAGACTGTTAACATGTCAGAAAAAAGAAGAAGCTGTAGCAAAAACATAAGATCTGGATATGTCTTGAAGAAGCTCCCATTTCTCAAGGAAGTGAGTGTATTAATTTCTTTACTTTTTTTTTTGGTATTGCAATTACTATTAGTTCTCTTTGTATAAAGTTCAGACCCTCAGTCTTCCCACCTTCACAAAGACAGAGCTTCCAAGCTGTTTGTCAAGAAATGTCGGGTCAGAAAAACTGGCAGCTCCTCCACATTTACTGTCTCCTCGTTTTGAGGCCTCAGTCTGTTATATTCATGTGTGGCTATGTTAGGTGTGTTGCATTGGCTCCTGAAAATTGGTCTGCTTGTTGCTGGCAGCCAGCCCATGTATTCAATTACCATAATTTCTTCCTGGGACGGAAAATGTGGAACAGAGACAGTACTGTCTGCAAAATTAATAAATAAATAAATAAATAAAATACACAGAAGAGTCTTCTGAAATGCTCACCTTCCTCTGTTCTGGTTCAAGAAATAAAGCCTATGTGAGATGAATATGATGGATATGCTCCATCTAGTATCTGGCAACATAGCTGTACTTATTTGGCATTTTAATACGAAGAACAACACAAAGATATCATAACCAGGATTACTCAGGATCTTAGCTTCCTTCAAGGAGCTAGAAATTCCCTCTCACTGATAATGCCTAGGTGGCACCAGATCTCTTAGTGGATTGATGTTAAATCCAGTCCTGAGACTGTGTGTCCTCTCTTCCATAGGTGTTTCGGGAAAGAGGGAGTAATGGCTACAAGGAGGTGATAAAACCTGACAGGGCTGATCTGGTAGGGACTACTGGGCTAACCTGCATGGTAACCAGCAGTGAAGACCTACAGGAATCAACCCAGTCTGTGAATGAGTAGTGGTATGTTTTTACTATTGTTGTCTGGGTTTGGCCAGGATAACAGAAAGGTCATTCGGTTTTGATAGAGTGAAAGACAAATATCTAGAGTGAGATAATACTTGTCTGAGAAATACAAATAGGGTCTGAAAGGTGATGAGTTAGGTATGAAAGAAGATAGGAAATCTACGTAAGTCACGCAGGACAGGTGAGTAGGCCAGGGAAACTGGAAGAAAAGCAGTTGACAGTTGGGAGGAGAGAGAAGATAATACAATGGAAAGGAAGAGAACAAGTAGAAGTCTTTACAGGGAAAGGAATGTTTCCAGTATTTGTAACTCCATTGGGAATAAAAAGGTGACCAGAGAAGGAAGGAATTGTTGTGGCTTATCAAGCTGTCTTCCTCGAAATTATTTGATAAAAAGATAGACATGGGTCTAACAATGATTTTTTTTTTCAGAGAAGGCATTTAGAGATGAGTTTTCACACTGTTTTTCCAAAGAAATGTCATTTTTTAAAGACTCTGGAAAATATAGGAAGTTCATTTTTTGATCCTTTTATTCTTATACTGGATTTTAGCCATGTCCTGGAGTTGATATAATATTTTTAGATTAGAAGAACTAGACACTTATTCCTTACTAAAACTTCTGAAATCCTCTCATTGTAAATTCTTCGTTAATTTGATAGCTTCATCCTATACAGAAATACCTTAATAAAGAACTGTATAACTAAAGAAAGTCAGTTCTCTGGCACCAAGTTTAGATGAAATATTTACTATATACCTGTGGCAAGAAAGGAACACTCTAGTTATATTGGATTTTTTATCTTATTGTTACTGTACTGTTTAGATCTCTAAAAAGTGGAATCTATTAACCCTGTGCTTTACTTCAGCTTTACTGTGTGTATGAAGGAAGGTGATGCAGAAGGACTGCTCTGGACTGAACACATGACCCTGCTTGTGACAATTGCTCAGCTTCTTCCTGAGAAGTCCAGTCCTCTCCTTATTCAATTCAAAACTGGTATGTGCAAGTCACTTTGTAGTGGTAATAAATATATTCTTGGTAAAAGAGGAAAAAAGTAAATTAATTTCCTCTTGAACGCTGAGGTTGATGACGAACAGTGCAGGCTTATACAGTAACTGTCTAAATTCTGTGGTTTCTAGGAAGGTGATTCAGGATCCTTGACTCGATTTTTAAGATACTGTATCCATAGGTTTTTAATGAGCCTGGTTAAAGAGTGTGTACTGATTCCTAAAACGTCACAATAGGCATGAGCTCAGATGTATAGCTGGAATGAAACAAGGTGGCATGAGCACCACATTTGGAAAACAGATCAGTCTCAGAGTATGGGTAATTTTTCACAGAATTAGAATGACTGAGGTTGGAAGGGAACGTTGGAAGTCATATGGTTAAACTCTTCTGCTGGAGGGGGACCATCTAAAGCCAGGTACCCAGGACCGTGTCCAGACAGCTTTTGAGTATCTTCAAGAATAAAAATATTTAATTAAATTTTAAATTTATCTTTTGAGTTTCTCAACGTGCTCCTCCCATTCCCTTTTATACCTATTATTGAAGCAGCAGGCTCTACAGTAGCATGTATAATGCATCACTGGGAACTCACAAGTAGTCTCAAGTGCTTTAGTATGAGCTTGTATTTACCCCATCACTCAGGATGTTGTTTCACATATATGTATCGTACACATCAAGAAAAGGCCACAAGCCTACCTATATTTCCCCCAGCCTATAAAAGAAATTGTTTTTCTTCTGGCTCCATGACCTAGCTCACTGTTAGATCACAGAAACACTAGTACAGGTGAGAAGAAGGGTGTGAAACTGTGTGGCCAGAGCAGAGATGAGGAGGTCTGTGGTAGTTTGTATTTGACATAATGCAGAGAATTGAAAGACTATGTAAAAAAATGAAGTACAGATTATTCTCATATTGGTACATGTTGATGAAGAACCAACTCCTCCCTCAGTCCATAACATGTTTCTGGTATCTGAGCAAGGCAAATATTCAAGTATCTTCACTGGATTTAAAAAATATTTTATTGTAAATGCAAGGTAAGGTAGAAAATTAGAAATAAAAAAGCCAATCATCTTGATAGCCAAATCTTTCCCATCCAAACTTCCTATCTTCTTTGGTTAATAGCCTTAAGTTTTTATTGCAAGATGTTAAGTATTTTTCTTCTTAAATGACAGACAAATTGAAGCTAAAGCATCTTGTCTCATTCCATGCCATACTCAGCTGCAAGAGTCAAACTAAGTTATTGCAGTGACTTCAGAAATAAAATATTTTATTAATGTAAGCGAGCAAACATTGTAAGAATATACAATGTAAGAATTTGTTGTTTCAGCTGGTTTGGGTTTTATCATAAGAAATTTACATACTTCTTCCCCCCGCCATGTATATTCCAAATTTTTCCCCACCTGTTATTTATTTATAGAAACATTGTTATTTCAACCACATCACTTTTTTGATGTAGAGCCTTACTTAGGCAGTGATTTGTGAAAGATTACTTGAAAAGCTTACTCTATAATTGCCTGAAGTAAAAAAAAAGGAAGAAAAAGAAAGCTTACGGTAAGGATATATTCTGGTAATATCAAATTACTTCTACATGCAAAGTGTCAAGCCTGCTGTCTTTGCAGCAAATATATTGTTTCAGTTGTTGTATGTCAAAGAGCAAAAATCCATCCACAAATAAACATTTGCTTTAAGATGTGCCTTGTATGTGAGGATTTCATGCAAAAAGTGATAACAAAAATAAAATTTGTAACTTCCATCATAATAATAATAATATTATAATGGACAAAGAGGTCATTTTGAACCAATGAAACCAGTGGAATTTCTTATTGAGGTGAGCACACCAATAGCATAGCTGTATTTGCATCCCCCTCTATTACCACTTGATTTATAAATACTGAGGCTTAATCATCCAAACTGTTGTTCACTGTGTGCCTCACCAAGGGGACTCTGTACCACCTTATTCTTACAAGGAAAACAGGTAGAATAATTACACTAATCTCTCTAGCTATTGTAACTCCACCAGTCTCTCCACCATTGTAACTCCCTCAGGTAACTGCAGTGAGCCGAAGCTGACAGCACATTAGTTGTACTCAATTCTGCATGTGCTGCACTGCTATAGCTGGAGGAAAAACACCATTTTATGCATAATTTCTGTAAATATAGTGGTTGTTAGAAACACAAAAGAGGAATATGCCATCCATACTGGAAGGCATACGTGAAGGGACAATCAGGCTGTTTCAAAAGTGAATGTCACAGCTGGAGTATAAGATTTGATCCTCTCATCACCTTTCCATGCAGTTTGGCGAAGTGCTGATGCAACACATGATGTTGCATCATGTCTTCCATGATTTTAGACTGTCTTTAAGAAGGTTAATGTAATTTCTGTTGGTGTGATACTACAGTGTACAGAAATTCACACGCTTTTCCTCTGTATTGGACAATCTTTGTTTAATTCAGATATGCGCTTCTTCATACTAGTGTCCAGACATCACAGGCCTAAAGTAGATCTGTTTTAAATCTTTGTAACAAAATAATATTTACCTACTTCCTCATTTGTGCCAAGGAAGAGGAGCAGGGATTTGGCAAGATTCAGGACTCTTCTGCTGGAGGGGCCCAAGAGGAAAGCTAGTAAAACAGATTATGGAAAATTGGACTAACTGATTGTGATGTTTCTGGAGGAATAAGAGGTTAGGATGGGAATTGTGCTTCTTGGCGATCCCTCCACTCCAGGAGGCACAACCTACACACCCTGAATTCTTTCTAAGTGGCAGATACAAACCTGCCTTTCCCAGGACTCAGTGTAAGCAACTGAGACAATGGAATCATGCGTGCTCCAGTCTGTTGTTGTTATTTTATGTCTAGATCTGATCTTTATAATGTCAGAATTCTGTAATAACAACAACTATTTTTTGTATTTCTTGATGACTTTGATAATTTTCCTGACCTGCTAGTCTTCTTGGCCAGATACTCAAAGACATTTATACACTACCTCACTCTGAATTCATTGAGCATTAGATACCTAGATACAGGGTGGGCAGACAAATAAGTTTGAGTATTGGGTGCATGTTTCTTTTGCTGAATACCCTTTGCTGGGCATTCTTTTCAAGTGATCCCTGCCTTTCCTTACTTTATTCACTGTGGCACAGGCTTCAGTTTTGTGTTATGCTGCAATGTTTACACATTTCAAACAGACAGCCTTGGGGTATTTTACTGCAAGGTTTGTTCTTGTAAACTTCAAATTGAGCATAAAGCAGTTTTCTTATTGACTTCACTTAGATTTAGGTCAGGCCTAGATGCAAGGAGGGGGGAATATTTATTTTAAGGATACAGGGTTATGTAAATTCCTGCATTTGAGTAATGAGAAAGCAGGCCTTAATCCTTTCAGACTGATGATGAGTGATTGTATCATTTGATATCAGTGGAGGTGCACAAGATGAGAGCTCCCAACTCTCATTCAAAAGATTTAGAGATGGCAAGTGCTTTGAAGGAAGACCCTTCAATCTAATGCCTAATTCCTCGTGTTGGTTTTGTAGAATCAAGGGCTAGGTGAGGTTTTCTTCACTGAAAGGGTGATTGGCCATTGGAATGCGCTGCCCAGGGAGGTGGTGGAGTCGCCGACCCTGGAGGTGTTTAAGGGGAGACTGGATGAGGCACTGAGTGCCATGGTTTAGATGATGGTTGGTGTTAGTGTTGGTGTTAGTGTTGGGATATAGGTTGGACTTGATGATCTCAGAGGTCCTTTCCAACCTTATGATACTGTGATACTGTGATACTGTGATACTGTGATACTGTGATACTGTGTTGACTTGGTTCTTTTGCATGTAACAAAGAGTCTGTGAATTCTGGATTTCCTTAAAGGAGTGGCTCACGTCTAAGTGTGCTTTCCAGGCAGAGAAATTCAGGGCAAAGGAGGGAAGGATGGGTAACATACTGCGAGTGGCTATCGAGTGGAGAAAGGCAGGTAACTAGTAACTGTAATGCATTACAACTATAAAACCAGATGAAATTTTGAATGAACTTTCAAATATTTGTAAAGCGGTTAGTGTCACAAACAGGCATTTTGTACAGTGAAATTGAAGCAAACAAGCAAATCAAGTAACTCTTGTGTTTCTAAACATTCAGATTTTGATTGGCAGGTCTGAAATTTTGACTACCTAGGGGTTAGTGTTTCTTCTTTGGAACAAGATGATCTTTCTCCCAAAGAATAGAGAGGACAGAAAAAAAAAAAGATAAAGCAGAAATATAAGGAGAAAGAATAAAGCAAAATAAACCTCAGAAACCAAGCTAAGTCTTCCTGGCTTCTATTCTCTCTCCCTTTCTCTTTCTCCCCTTCTCTCTCCCTACTTTCTCGCTTCACCACTTGACTGTATCATACTGTGTTGCTGGTTGCTGAGGTGCTGCTTCACCTTCTGCAATGTTGCTTGATCTTTGATTTCCTGTGAAGCACGATGAATCTTACATTAGAGTGTGCAGAGTCAGGTGGTGCACCATCTGTTCCAAGGCTCTGAAAACACTGACTAACAGAGAGCAACAGAAAGCAGCAGCTACACCAGTTTCATCAGAATATTCCTATTCACACCATAACAAACAAGCAGATGACTCTGTTCTCAAGCAAAGTATTTTAGTTTTCCAACAGTTACCTATTAAACCTAACATGTTGATGTGGAGTTTTTTATTAAAATAAGTTTAATATTCATTAACATGGCTCAATCATGATATATGTTATCCAATTCATAATACCTACGTGATTTGATGTTATGGAGACCACGTGACATAGACTGCAAAGTAGTGTTTATTTAACTGTATTTAATAGCATCTGTGCATGCAATGACCAAAACATAACTGGAACAACTGCAAAACTGTGGTTCTAACATAATTATTTCACATCAGTGAATTCCTAGCTGACAACTTTACAACATTTTTTTTTAATGTTTGCTAATATTCTGCTAAGAAAGCATTATATGTACCTGCCTTGCTGTTAGAAATCTCTGTATTACCTTACTAAACATTGATTGTGAATCACAGGCTACAACTGTTTTAATTATATGTTTTCTTAACTGTTTAATTCATCAAAAAAATGAATACCTTGAGTGAGACTCTGCTTATTGGCTGAGGTTAATTCAGCAATAGTCAAAGTTGCTAAGACATATACTTCTAATTCTTAAATGATCCTCGCCATATTAATGCTAGAACAGCTTAAGTCAGATATACAGGATCCCAAATTGCTTTAACTACATTGTTAAACACTGTGCTTATTATAGAAGACACTAGAAGAAAGATTTATCTCATTTTTTAGAAACCAGTTAAAAAGCTTAATTGAGCTTCCTGCACTTTAACTTTCCAACACACTTGTTTTGAAGCATTAAGTTACAAGGAGAATATAAATGTTCAAAGAAAAGTGTTTCTGCCAAAAAATGAGGAAATCAGGGAAAGGAAAAAACCCACTATTTTGACACTGGTGTATCCATAGCACTGAAAATAAAGCATATCTCATGGGTAGGTTTGACTATTCCCAATTGTACTCATGATTTGATGAATGATTTTGAGAAAGTTACTGTGTGCTACAGTTTATCCAGATTTTAGTAGAGACAATGATAATAATTCCATATATACAGTATTTTTGACTCAGAACTGTTCACATACTTTATAACCACACATTTACCTTGTTTTATAGTTTCCGTAAAAGATTATGTACATCAGCGGTCATCCACATATAGAGTTTTATAATCATGTAATATAAAAATATGTTAATATTTGTATTCTTTTGTATATGTGTATGTGCATCTTCATGTATGTGCTCTATGGTGTCTGTATATATATAATAGGTATAAATGTAGCCCTATAAATAGAAAATGTACAAAAAAAATCTTTGTCATGCAATAAGGCAACGGCATGATTGTAAACATTTGAAGATATCTGTGTCAGAGATACTGTATTAGCACAAAGAAAAAAGCAGAATTGATTTTGTGTTGTGTGAGTTTGGAAAAACTGATGTTGAGAACTAGCTGTTAAGTGTGAGGAAAATCTAAGACTTGTGGCAATAAGGATAAACAGAATATGAAAGCAGAATGCAGCAGGAAAAGAAAGAACAGTTAAATTAATAATGACTTCTGATTTTTGGCTTGGGTAGAGCTCAATGCCCAGCTGGCTTAGCCCAATGTTTCATGTCTAATCAAGTTGATCAATTAAAAGATTTCTCATTGCTTATTGTGCAGGTATGTCCCAGATCAATAAGGCTTAGAAGTCATGCAGTCAGATGTCCTAAGCTTTTAACATTTGATAATTGAGCTGTAAAAGACACTTCTTTCCCATTTTTCTCCTTGAAGCCTTCAGGAGAAGGCTTTTCATTCTTTGCCTGTTAATTGTTTATTCGAATATAAGAGAGTCTGAGCCTACATTCACTCACATAAACAGCAGTATTTCCATGGACTCATTGGATTTGACTGCAATACTGCTGCTTCTAAGCCCTCTCTGAACCAATGTAAGCACAAGTGTTATGCATGCTGGAAAAAAGCAGAGATAAGTTGTTGGTAGGAGAGAAGGTCTGATGTTTTTCACCAACACGTGTAGCAATGTCTGTGAATATAAAGCACAATGTAGAGAAAATAGAGCTACCTCTAAATGAGAGATTAGGAGCAGACAAGCTGCAATAGTATCATGTTTCATCCTGGCTAATTTATTTTGCTCTGCAAAAGATTTACTCCTTCAGATGCAAGGAAGCACAGTCTCTGATCTACAAACAGGCTACTGAGACAGAGTATGGGCTGTGAATATGTCCATATTCCCCCTGGAGATATGTAGCAGAGCTGGGAATCAGGGGGAAAATAGTGTTCTATCACGGTTGCTTGGGCTTTATTCCTGTCCTTCATCTGTAATGTCAGCTTTAGGCTAGCTAAAGATCTTTGTTTTCATTTAAGAAATAGAACCCCCCTGCCTCTAAATCACACATATGTGCATGTAGTTTCAGCAAGCAGTATTCATCCCGTTCAACTGGGGCCAAGTTTTTAATTCATCCTACTTATACCCTTTTTCAGATACAAGAAGGATTTTCTGAACAGTATGATGATAACTAAGGCTATTGTTAACGTTTTCCATCAGCTAGTCTTGCAAACAATTAATTTAATGTTAACTGAACAGATTAATACTTTTTTCTCTTAAAGTGAAGGTGGAAGAAGTGTGTAAAGTTGAACAGAAACCTGTAAGTGTAAAAAGTAGTCCTGACTGTGGAAAACAGGTTATTCTTCAGTTCCTTCAAGGTGATTTGGGATGTCAGCTTCTGTTCAGGACCTCCTGGGATCATATTATGTCAACAATTGGTATGGACTGGCCTGAATTGAGGTGGAGACAAATCTAGGGAGGGACTACATGAAAAGACCAGCCAGTTGCCAAGGTCTTGGCACTGGAGGCAGCAGAAAATGAGTATATGGTGTTCAAAACAATTTATTTTATTAAAAAAATTAATAAAATCAACTACAATCACCTTCAAAATAGTTCTATTCTGAGTTGATACACAGCTACATGCAATGCTACCAATATTCAAAGCAATTCCACTGATGATTTTCTGAAAGGCTCTTGAGGATCTCCATTGTTTTTACTTTTGCATCTTCTACTGACAAAAAATGGGTTCCTTTGAACACTGACTAGATCTTTGGGATCTCTTCAGTACAAGCCCCAGACAATGAAATTTTCCGTTGTCGCTTTTTCAGTTTCACAAGAAATGATGTTAACTCACTGTTCAGTCTTGCACACCAACATTTTCCAAATGAGGGTAAGAAAACATCTATATTTTAACACATAAGTGAAACAATCAAATTGAGCCTTGTCTCACTATGACATGTTATAACATGTTCTATAACCATCTTTTAGTCTCTCCCCTCCCACTCTTAGTTCCCCATCTATAGTTTTACGCTTTTTTTTTTTATGTTGGACCTCATATGTTTCTAACAGAACGTGGATGTAGTCAGGACGGAGAGCTGTGATCATGTGAGATTGAACTTGATGTATATACCATTTGGATTTAAAACTTTGACCATATAATCTTTTTCTCTGCTGATTTTAAAAATTTCATTATCTATTACAATACAAGACTAAATGAAAATTAATTCTGACCCATTGACTTGAATAGTTGATGGCTCTAAATTTCAGGGAGCTGAATTTGCCTGTGTTTCCTTCAATTACAGTGACAGAGGTTTTAATTTAGACTAATATTATCTGGTACATACTTGTCTTTCTGCTGCCAACTAGGATCTCCATGGATAACCTGAGAGATTATAACATAATTAGTAAAGATTATTTCCAGAATGCCAGAAGTGAGTAAAGTTACAGGCAATGTCTTCTCAAATTTACTTGTCATTTTTTTTGCTAAAATGTGTTACAATTCTCATTTGTTTAAAATTTACGAAAAACTACAAATGCCTTACCAGTAGCTATACTCTGTATTATTTGCATTTTTACTATTATACCCATTTATGACTTCATGAATAATTAGCATTAATTAATAATGTTAAATAATGTTTGTATTTGTTATTTTGTAAATGTATTAAAGTATTAAATGCAGTTCATTAAAGAAAGTGGCAGTGAAAAGTTTTGAGGCCCACATACCCCTGAAGTAGATGGCCATCTGCATCTTAAATATATTGTAGAAACTTACAATGATAGATGCAACTTGAAATTATTCCACATCTGAAAAGCTGTGATGTAACACACTTCAGAGGTTTTTTTAATACCACTATGTACCAGGCTTTAAATCCTAGTTGAGATTTCGCCAGATTGATACCAAATCATAGTTTAACATATACTTTTTTTAAAATTCAAATTACTGCAAGGATCAATCCTGCTCAATATAAGATTTCTGAATGCAGAAATTCATAGTAGAATCTATATAATAATAACTGCATTAATACATAGGCTGACAACTGGCTTCTTGTAGACAAGAACAGCAGAAGAAATTTTACTTACTTATTTGACCAGATTAAGCCAAATATCTGATATCACCCTCATACTTTTCAAGGTAAAATCACATCAATTGTTCATTCTGCTATAAATTTCTCCTTAAAAAATACAAATTCATTTTATGTTCTACCACCTGTTCTTAAGGAGAAAAGTGTCTACATTCACTCCCAGTTGTGAATATATATCAGTCAAAGGTTTTATACACAGTTGACAAAAACTTATTTGTCAAGATATACTTCCTTTATCCGAAGCTAATAACTAGTTTCATTTGCATCAGCTTCAGACTACTTGTGTGAAGCTGACACTGAGATTTTGCGTTTCATGACTTTAGAAAAATCTTAATTGTAAGGTGCTCATTTTGCTGAAGAAAGTTCTTGCTTCATTTGTAAGACAGTTGATCTTGACTTCTTTTTTGACATGTCATGTCATCTTTTGAGAAGACACAGCATGTCTTCAAATTGATATTGAAGTATGAAAACTTTAATACTGCTTTACTGGAGGCTGAATTAGAGTAGCAATATACTGTACATTGACAATGCCTAATAACTTCTGAGCTTTGTATATTCTTATGCTTTCACATGTGGGTTGTAACTTACCCATCAGCAAAAAAGCTATCATATGAGGTAACAAGCTTTGTTGCTTAAAGTACCTACAGGTAAGTTGGACTAATTGAAACTAGCCTGATTATATTTACTGCTTATTGTATTTGAATAACAAGTGGCTGACTTTTTCAAAAATTAAAATATACATGTAGGTGATAAGATGAGAGGAAACTGCTGTAAGTTGCACCAGGGAAGGTTCAGACTAGACATCAGGAAGAATTTCTTCACTGAAAGGGTGGTCAGGCACTGGAACAGGCTGCCCAGGGAGATGGTTGAGTTGCCAACCCTGGAGGTGTTTAAAAAATGGGTAGAAGAGTACTAAAAGATGATTTAGTAAGTGGAGAGGTATGGCTGGGCTCAATGATCTCAACAGATCCAACCAGATGATTGTATGATTCTATGATTTTTGTGCTTGTATGTATTTTAGTGATGTTTGACGCATAACTCATTTTCGCTGTACTTGCCTGATTTATTTTAATGGCTCAGTAGTGTGAACTAGTACTTGCAGCTCTCTTAGTAATAAGAATAGTATTGGACATGAAAGAAAACAAATTTTCACCATTGTGAAAATGCTTTAGATCTAGGTAATTCTTATAAGTGTGTAGGTCGAAAAATTTCTTGAAAGTGAGCATGATTTGGAGTTCAAAGAGAGGAACATGGACTGTCTGTTCCCTTGTTGCTACCGGTAGCTGAGCTGAATGTTATAAAGTAAACTGGAAATGGCAGACTCTTCATATTTAGGATACACGAAATAAGGGAAGAAAAAGATTGGGCAACCTCTTCTAAATGACAGTGGTTCTGTGAACTTGCCTGCTGGTTTTCTGGAATATTGATGTTACTCATATTTCACATAAGAAGTGGAATGAAGTAAGTCTCTGCTATATTTGTGTGGACATAAGTATTTATTCAAGATAGATATAATGTAGGACTTCACTGTACCATTTCCCAGATTTTGAATGGCTGGTAAAACAAGTTGTTTTGCATTTAAACTGTTTCCTTATCTCTCAACATCTCTATACATCACCACTAGCAGCAAAAGAAAATACCGATCTTCTCAAACACAGGTGAAGTAACACTTTTTTCCTACTTGTCCTCCTGTTCCATGCTCTATATTCTGGATCAGCAAGAAACCACATTTTCATGTGAAAAACCATCGACAGGTTACAACAGATGTTCAGCTGAAAGTGTCCTAAGAAATTTGCACCACAGGATACAAAACCATCAAGACTCACAGAAAGGGCAAGTCATATCAAAAGTTAATAGTATCTGAAAAAATAGTGCTAGATTTTTCAGGAATAGTGTGTTATTTCAGGTCAATACTCTCTAAATTCATGAGCTTTTAACACCTCCACATGTCCTGGTATAGTCTGCCCAATGATGTATTTTTTGTTCTTTGCAGACTGTCTTTAATTTGAAAATTGTTTAATAAATTGTCACATTTTATCTCATCAAAAAGAGACATAGCGTGTGTAAATATTCATTACCACTTCATGTTTAAAACCACTTTGATAAATTAACTACATAACCTTTAGAGAACAGGAAGAGACAGGAAGCCTGGATGTAACAGAGACAGTGCATTTAAAAAATGGAATAAAAGTAATGTAACTCAACACAGTCATTCAAAAACGTGCTTAGAAAGATTTTGATTGTGTCTATTAGCAGAAAGGAAGTTCACATAATCTCTTAAAGGAGAAGATGAATTATGTTCTTGAGCCGACAATCTCACTCTTCTGTTTGTAGAAGTAGCTTTGTCCACTGGCTTAATGTAACACTGTAAATCTAACTCCTGTGGATATTTAATAACCACAAACAACGAGGTGGAGTAAGAAAATTCAACTGTCCTGGAAAAGTGGCAGATATCTCTTCATGATGTCCACTCCTCATACTTGCGTAACAAACACTAGTCATCTAAGACTTCTCTGACAGCATGTCTTAGTCATAATTTGACAATGTAGTCTGGTCTGGCTTTATGTAAAATTGTGTTAAGATCATTTTCTTAACTCTTTTCTTCAATCCTTCAGATGATCCAATCAGTCCTTTCTCTTCTTCTTTTTCCTGCAACTGTGGTGTGAGGTTTGCACTGTTTGTTCTCACCCTCAAGGTTCTCCACAGCCTGTCTTCACCCCTCCATATCTTCCCTATTCACATCTGAGTCTTACTATTCACTTCTTATATCTTCAGTCTCTCCCATGTTTTCATGCTGGTAAAATTTCCCTGTAAGTACATACACAGCTAATTTATCATTCTTGGTTCTTCCCCTTCTGAAAACCTTTTCTTTGGGATCATAAATCTTAGAAAAAGGCTGACAATTATGATGTGAATATGCTTTGACCCCTGCCAATCTTTGTGGCCATATTTTCCCACATATTTCCCTCATATGTTTGTATGTAACTGTTCTCT
This sequence comes from Dromococcyx pavoninus, assembly GCA_033558185.1. Lineage (NCBI taxonomy): Eukaryota > Metazoa > Chordata > Aves > Cuculiformes > Neomorphidae > Dromococcyx > Dromococcyx pavoninus. Next base: position 453,281 of record JAUMJL010000104.1, on the reverse strand, counting down.
TTTATAATGCACTTCAGGTATGTTTCCATAGTATTTACAAAGCTAGCTGTAGAATAGAGAGAAAATAACTGAAATAACTTTAAATGGAATGATTTGATCATAAGCAGTAGTCTTGGGTACAATATAGACATGTTCTTAAATTGTAAGCTTGCTGAAGCAGAGACTGCTTTTCTTGGCAGCAGTAGCATAGCTTTGATTTGTAAATAGGTCTCCTAAGTATGAAGGCGAAGCAAATAATTACTAAGAATGCCAGCAAAAAACCATGCTGTTACCAGACAAGCTGATTAGCAGCTGAAGCAAAAGTAGAGGTCTTATCTGCATGAAGTGTTGAGAAACAAGCAAGTAAAATATCCTATATCACTTTGCACCAGTCCTCTTCAAGGTTTGCTTGTGCTGACGCTTAGAGCATATGCACATCATGCAATTTCTTCTGGTTTAATTAGAGATCTGTGAGAAGTGAATTCCCTGGAGATAAAATCTTCTGATTATCTTATCCACTAATTATCTGCTTTTATTTTGAACAGATATTTGATATTGGAATCTACTGTTCTTGAGTAGGAAAAAAGTTATTCTGACCTTTGATGTGACATACTACATAGTGAATGAATATAGGTAACGTCATGAAATGTAGCTAGAATGGTCTTTGGAGGACTCAGATATCCAGCACATAAATAAAAAGAATTGTATGAGGAATCTTGAGAGATCGCTACTTTTTTTTTTAGATACTAGATACTGTTATTTACAAACCACTGACGTTTGCTCTCCTAGATTGTTTAGTTCATTTAGTTTATTGCTGAAAAAAAATGACAATTGTTTTGCAATCAAGTGGGGCATTATTTCTCCTCTCCCTTTAAGAATTGTATGAGATATATTTCAAGTGCTCATGCACCTTAAAAGAACTTTTGCAAAAATTGAGAAGGTTGAAGGGCAAAAAAAATTTTGGCAAAGAGTATGGTCAGTATTAGAAAGAAGGTGGTGCTGACAGAGTGGCAATGATTAGCAGTATCTAGGTGTTACTGTTCAGGTGTTACCTGTCAGTTTTGGAGATGCTAGTATTTCTCATTTTCTTTCCCAGTGCTACTGAATGAATCAGATTTGACTTGCTATAAGAAATATAACTATGGGGATCCTTGCTGCGGTATTACAGGTAGGACTGTGATGTTGTATTATAAATTCTCCTTCTGAGGAAGTAGAAACAAGAAGGTAGTACAAATTGGGGTCAGTCACTACTTTGTTGGCTACAGTTGGATTAAACAGCCCACTGTGCAGTGTTGGCTGTAAAAGCTGTGTTTGCTTTGCCCTCGGACACATGCTGCTCAGCAATGCGCAGCACAGAGGGGGCTGGAGGAAGCAGGCACCCCTTGGGCTCAGTGGCTGGAGCTTCTCCTGGAGCTGCTAATTTTATGCCCCCTCAGGCTGAAGAGGGCATGGTTCCTCTGCACTCTCGTGGGGGAGTGCCTCTAAATGCTAAGCTATTACATGTGGTTCCTCTTTTGGATTTATTTTTGAAATAAAACAACAAGGTCTGCTAAAAGAGCAATTGCTAAAGCTTCCCTTAGGAGAGGATTTGAGGCTGAAGGTCCCAAGTGGAAAGGGAGTGTCTGTCTGCTCACAGCCCAGACCTGGGAATTGAAATTCCAGAGGAGAGAAGGAATTGCAGATATGATTGGCATTTCCTAGTAGTTAGACATATGTGAGTCCCAGCTCCTTAGGAAGCTTCCCTTCACTATATGTTGTGGGTATTTTTTTTTGAGCATCTGTTGGAGGTACCTAATTTTTCACCTAATGGCTCTGAGAGGTTAGACATCTACATCAGGTCTCAGAACTCAAGTTGAGGGGTTAGAGGCACCTAGCGCTAGCAGTAGTGTGAATAGTAGCAACAGATTCTTGCCCTGGGTCACGCTCTCTACCGTCACTTTGATTTATTAATTATCTTGGATCTGATAAAACACGACTCTTTTCAAAGGGCTCAGGAAGAGGATATTAGGTTACAGGGATCTTTTAGCTTTATTATCAGACAGCGTCAGGCTGACCACTGAACTATTTATGTGGCGGTCACCAACTTCATACATTTCTGACCTCTCCTTAATAAGCAGCACTTATATAAAACCAAGCAGAGGACTAAAACTGTAATTTCATGTGTAAGAAGTATCCAGTCAGAGGCTTTGCATGAGTTTTATGCCACTGTGACTTCCCAGACTTCCGAGGAGTTACTTCTAATACACATTGATGGGATTAGATCTAAACCAGGCCTATAATGCACTGGATAGTTCAGTTTGCTACTTTTATTTCTTGTATTCCAGTCTTTATTATAAAGTTAAAATATTTATGAGGAAGGCATAAAGAAAATACTGTAAAGGTATTGGAGAAGGAATGTTTTCCTTTAGACAAAGTATGTACAAATAAAATAAGCCAGACTTGGTCACTTGAGAAAATCCCAAGATACTTTCACAGAAGTAGGAACATTAACTACAAAATCCCAGTGGATTTTCATTCTTCGTTCTTTCCATATAAAAGATCTTGCACTTGGAAGTTAGAATTGTTCTCACCGGCACCTGAAGCCAGACAAGTCTCCTGTGTATGGTGGGACAGCACAGCTACTGTGGCGGGTCCTGGCACCTTTGGGACTCTTCTGCTCTGCATGGAGTCTTCCTTCTGGAGGTGAAGACGGCCACCAGAACCCCTCAAAGACTACTTAGGGAACTGAAACACTGTTTCATTGACTTCTAGGCAGGACTGTTAGAAAATGATGCACTATGAGAAGGGACAATCTTCTCAGTAATTTTTAAAGAATCAGGAGCACAGTTCTGAGACTTCTGTAACTCAGCAGGGTCTGGACTCTCGATATTGAAAGGTTCAGAAATAAAACTTAGAAAGTTTAAGCCATACCCTTGCCCACAGCTCTTGGTTCCGTACTAAGTTTGCAAAAGCATAGTCTCCTGCCTTGTAAGCCACCTGCCTATCCTCAGAAGTGATACAGGGAGCTGGGCATCTGCTTATGTGCCATTTCTTACCCTCCTGCGGTGAAAGGCCATCTTCTCAAACAGTGGCATGCCTACATTTTGTTTATTACTGTGGTCTTCAGTATCAGATGGTGTTAGACCTGAGGCTACCTCTACATTTGAGTTGGGATCTAGAAAGCTAAGCACTAGAATAGTATTTCAGTTAGCTTCTGGAAACAGTGGATCTTGTAAAAGCTTTGGGCTAACTTACCTTGGCTAATTTATGTGGTGTTTGAGCCAGATTGCTTTAAGCTCCATAAAGATACCTCTATATCCGACAGATGTTTGCTGCACGACATGCTTAAATCTTCCACAGACTTAACTAATTCAGTCTTGATCAGCAGATAAGATCAATCATGAATGTCTATTTTGTAATAACATTTCTGATTAAAAACTTCAAATTTCAGATCAACTTTTGTGATGCTGGGCCAGCTACTCTTAAAAAATACTTTGGAAGAGAATCTTTTTTACAACTGAAGAACTTTCAGAAGCAGAAAAATATAATAGAAGCTTGACAGAGAAAAAATGATGACTCTTTAATATTCTTGATTAGAAATCCCGTAATTGGGTATCACGTCAGTTATCATGTTACTGGCAGCAATCATTGGGAAGACATCTAAATCTGTTTTCTATCTCAAACGCTGTCACTCATTTGGGTGCCTATTCATGCATAATATGATAGCCCCAAGGTGCAATTAATTTTAGCATCTACAGAGCTTAGTATAAAAAAAATTGAGAGTGTTATATCCTTAACTTTTAGTTGTATGATATCACCTTTATTATAAAAAGGTAGATAATGCTCAAAGAAAGCTAAGCATATTTGATTATTACGGTGCTTGACATAGAAACTTGATTTACATGTTTCCTAAAGAGATGTGAAAGAGATATTCTATAACTTAGGCATGAAGTATTAAGAACAGTTTTCTTTGTGAAAATAAAACAAACCCATATATCATTGCTAAAATCTAAGGTTTTACACTCTCAGCCTAAGAAGGTTATATTTTCTTGTCTTTCTTTTGGTAAACAATGACAGCAAAAAAAGACCCAGTTCACTCAACCTTGAGGATGTTTTTTCTTGACTCAGAATCTCCAGAGAGTCCTTGTTGTTATCCTGTAAAATAGGCAGTTCTGTTGCACGATGTCCTTCTACATGTAAGATCTGCCTTTCCAACCTTTCTCAAAGGATTTTACTAGTGTGTCTATGTTAGACATAACAGCGGCAGAGGAACAGAGATGAGAACTGTGATCATGAACCTCTCAAATTACTTCTCCTGTCTTTTATCCCAGGAGATGAGAAAAAGGCAAGGAGTCTTCTCAGCAAAATGTTTTCCTCCGCTGTGCTGTTTTGGGTATGCCCCCATTTTTACTTATTCTACCATCATTTGTAAGGGGAAGGTGCAGCCATATAAATTTATCTTCGTCTCTTTTCCTTTCTCAAGACATAGGAGACTGTGTAGAGGCATGTTTCTTACTGTCCCAAGCAGACACATTAGAACACGTAATCTCTTTCTCTATGGGGTTATTGTAAGTAACAATGCAATTATTTGCAAGGGCATTAGAAAGAAATTAAAAGAAGAGAAGAAAACAACTGGAGCTGTGTATTGAACTATTGCAGATACTTTAAAAATGTCATTGTAATAAAAAATTTAATTATTTAAAAACAACTAAGAGTCAGTCATCTTTTGAAGGACTAAGGTACTTCTAACTACTTTCACTTTTTTTTTAAAATGAAGTAACAATTACTGCATGGATAACGCTAATAAAACTATAAAGGCCAGATGGAGCTCTTCACTTGGGTAAAGTCTGAAATACAAAGACTTAAGTAAATGATACAGTAAAAGCTTGTTAATTTTCATTCTCCTAATCTGCCCGCTGCATAATTAAAAACAAAAAGCCCTTCTCTCCTCAGTTTCTCAGCAATGATTTCATGTTTCAGTGTTATAGTATGGTTTTGAATCACAAAGAATTTGTTAGTTTTACAGTTATAATACAGAATATTTAGTATACGTTAGTATAATTACTGCAGAGTAATATGCATGATATTACTATTACATTGCTACATTATTACATTATATCATATATAGTTTTAAATTATATGCACATTATGTGTGTAATATTATTAGAAAGAGTAATTGAAATGTTAAAGTTTTCTAAAGTGTAATTGCTTCTTCTTTTATATAATTATTTCCTTGTCATTGCATACAGGCATGATATACTTAGAAACTTCATATCCTCCCCTGTGAATCCCTCTCTAGCTTTTATTAATGAAATTGTTAGACCATAGAAGTAAATAAGTGTAGAGGTTAATGGTGACTAGCCTATGATGCTTTATTCTTTCCTTTCTTATGAGAGTTAACGGAGACCGCTTGGGATCTGTGTTTCTTATTGCACTGAGCAGTCTTGGTAAGACTAGTCATTCCTTGCCCTACTGTGTTGTAGGTCTAGGCTACTACCTAGGATACTGTGGAGATTTTCAGAAGTCAGGTGAGACCAACTTAGGTTATCTACTGAACTCTTACAGGTAGTTTTGAAAATCATACCATATCATCTTATGGTGATACAAGGACTGCTAATTTATCTATGTAAAATGTAATTTCTGTGCTATTATGTGATCTGATTATTATTTACTTTAATCCAGAATATACTTCTTCCCAACATAAATATATTGATGATTTTTGTTAAAAGAGCACCCTCCAGGGAACAGGTCTGTATTCATAGAGCTCATATTCTGGTTGTTTAAGTGTTGGACATAGACTTGAATCTTTACTCTCCATTTATCTGACTTCAGCTGTTTATTTTTAATAATTCAAATAATTTCAAGTGAGGTAAAGCCTGAAATATGACTCTGGTTCTTCCCTGTCAATTGTTCACTTATTCATTATAGTCAGTTTCTCATTTTCTCAAGAATAGTTAGAATGGTAGTGAAAAAGTTTCAGAATTATTCTACATGATTGTCATAAAGTTAATTTAAAAATATCACACTATGATTATACATGGGATAAAAAAAATCCAGAAAAAAATCTCTTCAATAGCTCTACTTAAAATTGATGGCAACATGTGTAACATTTAAACTTTTCCAATAGGAGTGACATTTTGAAAACACAAACAGAATATTCAGTGACATAGGGGAGAAATCTGATAAATTGCAATGCACCTTGTGATGCAGTTTCAAATGCATAAAGCTAAAGAACATCAATAAGTCTGAGTGGTCATCATCTCTCTAGAGTACCAAATGCTGCTGGCTTGCTGTTGGCATATCCTTCTGCTAGAGAAGCCATTAACTGACAGTGACAATGTTACTTCTGTTCACTTTTTATACTGAAAGAGTTTGTGATAAGACAAACTATTCAACCCAAATGTCCCGAGCCTTCATACTGCTTAGAAAGTATTTTGACCATTTTGGTAGAAGGTAATGTAGAAAGCATGCCTATTGTTATCAGGAACTTTCCACGTGTGACTGGAAAAAAAAAGGAGCTCAAATAAGTCTGTTCTGTCATGTCAGCAAGGTGCATTTTTTTTGTTACTGAATCAAAATTAGTCTCTGTTGGTTCCAGGATGGGAAAGCCTCTTCAAGGGCTCCATTGCAAATTTCATGCCAAATACTGTAGTGCTCTTAGCAATCTATTCAGCTGAAATTATATTCTGGCTTCTGCAGATCTGGCTTTTGTACCTAGATGAGCCATTCAACAGGAAGACTAAATAGGGCAAAAATGTATCTTTGTTGAAACAAGATAGTGTCTCTCAGGCTGGGCTATAATTGTGTGTATGTATACTATATGTATTCTACCTTCTATTAGTGGTGCAGGATTCACACCATTGCAGAAGAAATGGTGTTCTCAAGTAGCTTTAGGAAATATGGCTTGATTTGAAAAAAATGAATCTTCTCCTTCAGCTAGCTTAATGATGGTATATTGCTTTAACCACTAGCATAGAAGCTCAACACCAGACACTCTCATTCCCACATACTTGGATGAAAGGCTGACCTATTGTACTCAAACGTGATGCACATACTGATTCTCAGCATGCCAACACTCATGCCCATCTGCTAGGATGGCACTATGCCCAATGCAAAGGTGAGACAACATTCTCAAGAGGCCTAGGTGCCAATTGCCTATAGATTTAAAAGGATAGCTTAGAGAATACAAAAATCAACACTTTCTTTGTGGGTATCCTTTCTGATTCCACAACCTAGTTCAAATATTGTTTGTCTATGCCAGGCAAAATTTTGCTAATTCTGTCTTTAGCAAATATCGCCAGAAATATGGTCTTTGAAATGACTCATAGCCAAAATTGCAGACAGAAAGAAAACCCCAAACCTTAAAAGGGTTGCTAGGCAGGTTCAACAATCATAAGGTAGAAACTCACCTAAAGTTGCCCCTACTTTTATAGAAGCAAGCAATTTTAAAAAGAAACAACTAGAAAAATGCTGAAGGCACAAGTATCTGGAGGAGGGGATCCACCACACCCAGTGCTGGGACATGGAGCTTCATACAGCTATGTCTCTCCCTTCTCAGGTCTCCTTGCTTTATTTTGGTAAATGCAATTTCTTTCAAAAGTGGTTGCACACAAAGCTCAACATGCAATCAGTCAGATTTGCAATAAGACTCTAGGTTTACCAAAATAAATGCCTATATTTCTCTTCAGGGGAAATAAAGAACTGGGATTAGGAAGGAATATGATTCCCAGATTACTTTAAGATTTTTCACCTTTTTCTTTTTTCTTAGTCAGCTTTTAGGTATATAAAATTTCAGTTTACTAAATATTTTTTGACTTCCAAAGTCTTTCCAGAATTAAGCAAATACTGCACTCTGATATTACATGTCTAGATATTGATAAACTTGTATCAGAAACACTGTTCCATGGGAAACACATGGGTGATGGCAGGGGGAAATCACAAAAGTTAAGGCTTTGTTGAACACGTCACAACGTAACAAATATTAAGGGGCCTTGGAGAGGAAAAAGTAGGAATGTCAACACTGGTAAAAGTGAGAGGAGGCAGAGTTGGGAGACTCCTATTGATGAGTTTGATCTTATAACAAAAACACCATTCCTCAAGTCAACATACAGATCACTGCCTTATCCAGTTGAGTATTATTGTTTAACTACTCAGTGACTGCTGGGGGAACAGTAACATTGCACAGAGGGTCAGTGACTTTCGAGGGGGTGCCCATTGCTTCGCAGGAGCATGTCTGTCCAAGGCATGTCCACTGTTTGTGTTACACACATCAGACACTTCAGAAATCTGAGGCAGTATAGGTATTTCTCAGTATTACAGTGTTGATTAAATATACTATTTTAAAATCATTTTGCAATGATTTTTTTCAAGTGTGTATATCATACTTTTCACAATGAAAGCAGGAAATGTGATTCTTTAGGCTGAGTTAAAATTAAATTTCACACAGACAAATACATGTCTGTACATATTTATTTTACAGGAGGCAGAAGAAAAGAGATTTTCTTTTTTGTGGTATGGCTTTTAGAATAAATGTTGAAAAGTTTGCACTGCACATTAACAGAACAACACCCTTGAAATTCCAGTACCTCAAGCCTTAACATTTAGTCTTCACTTAAATCTATGCCGTAACACGAAAGTAGAACTCTAAATGGTCAGTCTGTAAAGATATTCCAGTTATAACTTCAGCAAAGAAGATGAAGGATCCTTGTCTCTGACAGAAGTCTTTCACATGTGACATAGAAAAGGAGAATATGCCTCATACATATCCCATCTACACCAGCAGGGAAAGGTTCTACAATATTTTTGTATCTTGCTGAGAACTTAATTCTGTTTGGAAAGTTTCAGGAACAAGTCTAAATTTCTTCTCACTCTCTGCTAATTATGTCGTATGTTTCCCACTTCCCAATTTTGAAACTGTTTAGGGAATGGTTGGCATGATTAGACTGTAAAACACATTATTTAGCTTGATACAGGGTTAACTGGATGAATGGTAATTGCGTGTGATTTATAGAGGTCAGACTAATGCTCCCTTCTGCCTATCAAGCTATGAATCTGATTTTCTCTGAAAGGTTTTGGTCTCCTCAGAACATTATTTATGAAATGAAGTAACTGGAGTCAGAAACGAGTTTGAAAAGAAACTGCTTACATCTCATTTCTCTTTCTACTGCCTACCTTGGCTGTAGCACAATCGAGATATGAAAAAAAACCTGCAAATTAAGCATGTATGCTTAGCTAATTTTACAAATAGCTTTGAGGTTATATTTATTATGTCTGGTTTACATATAATAAATGGGGTTATTTTCTTCTCTCTCTTTCTCTTTGTTTTCCTGCAACGCAGAGACTGCACAAGTGTCTTATACCTCCTATCAATGGTGTCTGCACAATTAACTACTAGAAAAGAGCCAAGCCCACTAGGTAGCTGACAGCTGCTTGAATTTAGGCTGACACCTTTAAACAGGAATAGAGATAGCAAACGTAGCTGATGCTGGGATGTCTCCGTGGGGAATATGGTAGATTAGCTAGCTCAGGATGTAACTTCTGTTGAATAAATACAAACTACTGAGCATTTTATGGGCCTGATCCTTTGAAGCACCAGGCTGACAGTATCTCCTGATCCCACTAAATATGCAGACAAAGTGAATATAGCTGTTATCTGTAGCATTTCCTTACAATTTCTGCTTTTGTGGATAAGGTCAATCATTTTTTAAGTCCACTCTATGGACCTAATAGTAGAAGAGTTTTCAGATGCTTAATTACACAGAGAAAGGAAGAAAAACAGACAATGGACAAAAAAAGCATAGAAATTAATCCACTGTCTAACCACAGTGAAGTAGAACTGCAGGACTGAATTGAATAGCAATAGTTTGTGACTGGATGAACTCCAGATAGAACTCAGACATTAGCATGAAGTAATTTAACTTTTGATAGGCCCTGCTTCCTTTCTTTCTTCCTTTAATCTCCTTTCCCTCTAGTTCATATTTTATTCAGGAAAGAGTTCTAGATCTGAAAATTTAGATCTAAATGAGGATGGTGTCAGATGCACCTCTTCATGTTACAGATCTTTTCATCACCTAATAAGATACGTAGTGATAGACATTAAAGACAACACACTTAGACCTAAGGGACCAGCCCAAGTCACTGTGGTGTCGTTTTAACCTTTCTCATCATCTGTTCAAATTAGTCTTCTCAAGAAATAGCTAAGATTTCCAGATTGTTATGATAGATGAAATGCTGAGTTAGGAATTGCCTGAGAGAGTTGGGGTTGTTCATCTTGGAGAAGCGAAGGCTCCTGGGAGACCTTATAATGGCCTTCCAGTACCTGAAGGGGGCCTAAAAGAAAGCTGAAGAGGGACTTTTTACAAGGGCATGTACTGATGGTATGAGGAATGGCTTTAATTTGGAAGAGGAAAAATTTAGATCAGACATTAGGAAGAAATTCTCATGATGAGGGTGGTGAGATACTGGCATAAGTTGCCCAGGGAAGTTGTGGATGCTCCCTCCCTGGAAGTGTTCAAGGCCAGGTTGGATAGCATTTTGAGCAGCCTGGTCTAAGTGGGATGTGTCCCTGCCCTTGGCAGGGTGTTTGGAACTGGATGATCTTTTAGGTCCCTTTCAACCCTAACCATTCTATGGTTCTATGATTATTTATCTTACAACTCTGTGTAACATATGAAGGATGTAAGAATTGAATTGGTACAGGAGAAGCAGTCTTTACCATGCTAGTTTTATGCTTTAAGGAAACAAGTCAATCAAAGAAAGAGAGAAAAAGAAATATCAGCATCTCCATGTGAGAGAATGGAAGGTAATGCACAGATATTTTGAGCATTCAGCACGTGACCATGCAGAAATAGGTGGCAGATGTAGGATTTAAACTAGATCTTCTGACTTTCCATCCAATCCAACTCTATAATTATTTGTTTAATCTGAAAAATATGTCAGCAGAAATGTCCTTGGTGTACCTGGTAGTAGATTGAAGATGTAGAACTTTACATTTACATAAGAAGGATGGAGGTTTGCTACAACTTTTTTTTTTTTTAGGGGTAAGGGTCTGTGGAAGAATAAGTCTGAATAACTTGGTGGTCAAATGAAATATATGTTATAATTATCCTAGCTGTTCATGGTCATGACTAACTTTGTTAGTCCTCATATTTTTTGGCACAAAATAGCCTTTGACTGATACTGATGTCTGCCCTGCTTTTGGGTATGCAAAACAAACTAAGAGTTTATAATCAATATTGAAAATAATTATTTAAACCAGAACAGCTGGTCTGAATAATTTGTTCTTTATTTAACCAATACCTGTAATTTTGTTTACATGCAGCTTACTGTTCTAAAAGCTGTAATACCCATCTTTAAATGTATTACTCTTAATTGCTCTAACTTTTGGTTTCCAAGTGAAAACCTGGAAACAACTCAATGTTGTTTTGCTGAGTGAGAGGAATGAAGCATATATAGGTTGGGAGGGTACTTATTATGTATACAGTTGGATAATGGAGATGGGGACTACAGCACTTTAGGTAAATTAATGAAAGATTGTGAAATACTCAGGTGATGGTGAAAGACCAGAAGGAGAGGGAGGGAGTGAAAGAGAAAATCCTGATGGCCGTACAAATGAGCAACAGAGAAGCTATCCTTCAAAGCCTGCCCCCGATACAAATTTTATCATGTTCATAGCTGTGGGGGCTTCCAGGGCATTCGGCATACCACACATAATTTTGTCCCCCAAATATTGAAAACTCTATACTTTCCACCTGAAACTGGTATAAGTAATTTCATGGACCCTGTTTCTTATTGCCCGATCCTGTCTTGAAGGCACGCCTGACAGCTACTGTCCTGCAAATTGAATCCTGCAGCTGTGGCTTGGCAAGATACAACAGGAGGGTAGGAAATACAGGTTGAGTAAGATTGGCAGGGTATGGGGGATACAGCTTCCAGGCACTGTAGTGTGGAAGGTTGCACAAAGTAGGACACATAGAACTGAAGGCTGGATTTAAAGAGGCACTTAGACTATAGGACTCCTTATTTGTTTTTACCACAAAATGCAGGACCACAGTTCAATTTTTGCTTCACGAATTATTATGGCTAGCTGTGGGATAATTACCTAATTGAAAATAATAATTTTTATTGCCATCTGTTCTCAGGAAGAGAGGCATTTCTCTTTCATGCCCTCATACCCATTAATTGCATCCTTAGTAGTAATGTTTTGCAGAGGCAGTGGTGAGAAGTGAGTTGCAGCTCTTTTCTAGAAGTTCTTTCTGAGACCTCAAGCAGCTTCCTTGCTTGCTGAATGACTATCCGTTACTGTAACCCTGTGGGGATGGTTGAGTTGCAGGATGTTTGGCCCCTGCATATTCCACAGCGCAGCCTGTGCATGGGTCTCTCTTCTGACCTGAATTGTCTGATGAAGGGCAAGCCACACTTAGCAGCACTGCGCTGAGAGAAGCACAGGAAACGTTTCATCTCCATTCTCAACACTGATGGAGGGGGGCAGGTGGGTGGAGAAGGAGGAAAGGAGAGCTGGCAGCCAAAGGGGACAAGGATCTTGGCTCTTCAACTCTGAATGTGTTTATGTATCTTTTGGAACTGTAGCAGACTCAAAGGTTGCAAGGAGTGTTCTGCCTCTGTAGCCATGAGGAGACACTTGAATTAATTTATAGATGAAGGAAATGGACCATGCAGTATTCAAAGAGCATGATACAGGATTCTAAAGGTTTGTATCCAGATCTGTTCTAAGTGAACCAAGTAAGACCATTACAGCTTGAGTCACTGTGTTGTGCAAAAATTATGGTAGCAACATATGCCTTAAAATATCACAGGGAATACACTTCCCTGTTAAGATACGTCTTGGTCTTTAAGAGTCTTGAAAATATATATATCAAGCCAAAACCATAGAAATTCCTACTTTTGGGGTGTTTGAAAAAGCTACAATACCTAAATATGAAATCTCATGGTAATTTCCAATGAATATCATATTCCATACTGTATACCTCTTAAAAACACTGGAAGTGTGTCTATATTTATCTTTTGAAACAGTAGTTAGATGTGGGAAGGAAAAACACTTTCTGCTTAATTTGAATTTCATCTTTTTTCCTGAATTCATTTTCATCCTCCAAACTTTCCGCAATGAATTTACACCTTAGAATAATTGAAAGAGAATCAAAATTTTCCCTTGCTGCTTGCAAGAAGTTCTTGATATTTCCTTTTGTTTTGTGGCTGAATCTAACCAAAATGTGATTTTACAGAGATTCCTTTTGTCAGACATTCCCAGTTTTCTGATCTGTGCATTCACAGTGAAGCTTCATTAAAGATCAGACCAAACAGTCTTTAAAAAGTACAGGACTTCAATGATGGACAGATGGTGGCTTTCATGATGTCAGGAAGTGTCAAATATTATGGTTGGCTGCAGAATGATGGCTGCTTTCCAAACAGATTGAGAAACAGACAGAAAGAGCAAGAACACCATTTGTTGTATTTAGATACATTGTGAACAGAAGGAAGCAAGACAGAGCATACTTTTACACATCTTTTTTCCACTCCTTCTGAAAACAGTTTAGGATTTGTTATGTTGTATTAGTCCTATCATTATGCAAAAACATGTGAAAGCCAGTGATGCTGACATGTATAAAAAATGTTTCCATTGTGACTTTCTGTGTACTTATATGCATTTCCATGGATAATTTTTTAGGATTATAAGGAGATAGGATCCTGTGATTTCACTATTTTTTTTTAAAGAACAAAGCTGTGCTATTAAAATAACTTTCAATTTTATTTTTTTTTATTTAACCTTGATACCATTCCAAGCCCCTGTTTGGGAAAACACTCATTGAAGTACTTAAACTTAGATAATCGCTTTGGTGTAGAATAGGTGTGACTTTTGTTTGTGTCTGTGTTGATGCTTCCAGAACTGAGACTCAGAATGGGACATTTATGACATATAGTAGGTATCAACAGCAAAGTAGCAAGAATTTCAATAAAACCATTGAAAGACAAAGGTTACCCAATGATCTCTGCATAGTGCACTCATGAGCTAGAGGGTCTTATTTGCAGTGCTTTTAAACTAGACTTGATGGGTGAGGGGGATAATATGAAGCTTGCCTCTGACAAGCTGAAGGATAATACACCAAGTTTAGAGGGATGGGTGCTATCAGCGGCCCTCGGCCGGTTGCTTTGTGATGTGCTGGCTTATCTGCAGCACACTTGAAGTCTTATGGGACTGATCCAGGGGTTCCTGCGGTAATACGGGACAAAAGGGAAATGCCAGTGAAATACCTTAGAGGAATTAAGGGAAGTTCCTCTGAGAAGGTGACATGGCTGACAACCCAACTGAAGTGCCTCTGCACCAATGCACATAGCATTGGCAAAAGAGAAGCTGGAAGCTGCGGTGCTGATAGAAAGTTACAATCTAGCTGCTATTTACTGAAACTTAGTGAGATGAATCCCATGACAAGAGTCTGACTGTTGATGGCTACAGATTGCTCAGAGGGGACAGGTGGGGAAGGAGGGGTGGTGGTGTTTCCCTCTACACCAAGAAATGAATAGAGAGTGAAGAATTATCTATGAAGAATAGCCATAAGCTGGTTGAAAGCCTATGGGTAAGAGTTAGAGACTGAGGCAACAAAGGGAACCTTGTGGTTAGTGTCTGCTACAGGCCGTCCAATCAAGGGCAGCCTGCTGATGAAACCTTCTTACTCTTTCTAGAGGAGACATTATGCTTGTAGGCTCTCACCCTGCTGGGGGACTTCAAACACACTGACATCTGCTGGAAAATCGCAGTGAGCTGTACCATGATCCAGGAGACTCCTGGAATCCATTGAAGATAACTTCTTAAACCAGGTAATAGACAACTGAAGGGAAAATGATACTGAATCTGATGGTCACTAATCAGTGAGCTAATCAGTGACATCAAGACTGGAGGTAGCCTGGGTGCGGTGATCATGTACTGGTGGAGTTGGCAGTCCTGAGGAATACAGGACCTGAATTTTAGGAAAACGATCTTCCTGATCTTCAAAGAATTGGTCAATACAATTCCCTGGGAAACTTCCCTCAGAGACAAGGGAGGTGGTAGATTTTTAAGGACATTTTCCATAGAGTGCAACAGCTCTTGATTCTTAGGTGTAAGAAATCAGGAAAGGGAACCAAGAGATGAGCATAGCTGAGTTGAGCCCTGCTGGTCAAAATAAAGGGCAAGAAGTAAGAGTATGGGAACACTGCCAGTTGTCTAGGGATGGGGTCAGGAAGGCCAAGTCATAGCTGAAGCTGAAATTGGCAAGAGATGCAAAGAATAGTAAGAAGGGCTTCTTCAGGTATGTCAGCCAGAAAAGGAATGTCAAAGAAAACAAACTCTTCTGCCTGCAATGAGCAAGGCTGGCAAGCGGTTAGTAAGGGGTGAAGAGAAGCCTGAGGTACTCAACAACATTTTTGCCTCAGTCTTCAATGGCAATCTCTCTTCCCACACCTCTTCAGTAGACGGACTACCACATGAGGACTGAGGGAGCAAAGTCCCTCTCACTGTAAGAGAAGATCATCTTTGTGACCATCTGAGGAACCTGAACATATGTAAGTCTATGAGACTCGACCAGATGCATCCCACAGTCATGAGAGAACTGGCCGTTGCAAACCGCTCTCCATGATAGCTGATAAGCCATGGCAGTCAGCTGTAGACCCTGGTGACTTGAAAAAAACATTGCACCCATTCTTAAAAACAGTAGAAAGAAAACCCCTGGGAACTACTTCTCTGTCAGCCCCGACTCTATGCCAGGGAAGACCATGGAACAGATCCTCCTAGAGGCTATGCTAAGGCACATGGAGAATAGGGACATGATTTTTTGTAAGGCCTTTGACACGGTCCCCCACAATATCCTTCTCTCTAAATTGGAGATGTATGAATTTGGTGGGTGGTTTGTTTGATGGATGAGGAATTGGTACCCACATCCAGAGGGTAATGGACAACTGCTCAATGTGCTGATGGAGATAGTTGACAAGTGATGTCCCTCAGAGTTCAGTATCGGACTAGTATTGTTTAATGTCTTCAATAATGGCACAGACAATGGGATCGAGCACGCGCTCAGCAAGTTTGCAGATGACACCAAGCTGAGTGGTGCACCTGAGGGATGGAATGCCATCCAGATGAACCTAGATGAGCTTGAGAAGTAGGCTTGTGTGAAACTCATGAGGTTCAACAAGGCCAAGTACAAGGTCCTGCACCTGGGTCAGGGCAACCCCTGATATCAATATAGGCTGGAAGATTAAGAGATTCAGAAGAGTGCTTCTGAGAAGGACTTGGAGGTACTGGTGGATGAAAAGCTGAACATGACCTGACAACGTTCACTCACAGCCCAGAAAGCCAAACGTATCCTCGGCTGCATGTAAAGAAGCATGGCCAGTAGGTCATGGGAGGTGATTCTTTCCCTCTACTCCACTCTGGTGAGACCCCATCAGGAGTATTGTGTGCAATTCTGGAGTCCCTAGCACAGGAAAGACATGGACCTGTTAGAGCAGTTCCAGAGGAGGGCCACAAAAATGATCAGAGGAATGAACCACCTCTCCTATGAGGAAAAGCTGAGAGAGTTGTGGTTGTTGAGTCTGGAAAAGAGATAGCTCTGGGAAGGCTTTATTGCGGCTTTTCACTATTTAGAAGGGGCTTATGAGAAAGATGGGAACAAAAGAGGGCCTACTGCAATAGGACAAGAGGTAGTGGTTTTAAACTAAAAGGGGAGATTCAGACTAAATGAAAGGTATATTCTTTTTTTACAATGAGGGTAGTGAAAAACTGGAACAATTTGCCCAGAGAAGTGGTAGATGCCCCATCCCTGGCAATATTCAAGGTCAGGTTGAATGGGGCTCTGATCTAGTTGAAGATGTCCTTGTTCATTGCAGGGGGGTTTGGAAGATATATAGGACCATGCCTCTGGCTCTGAGGACACGGTGTGGGTACCACAGCCTCTAAGTGACTATGGGGGCAGAGCTGTGCTGGAAACACAGCACACAAACTAGAAAACAGTGAGACAGAGCCCAAAACATGAGGCAAGCCACTGAGGTAAGAGTTAGCCTGTGTTTACTTACAGTCTTGGATAGGTTGACCTGTCAGAAGGTTAAAGTAATGGCTGATTTAAAGGTAAGGGAAGCAGCTGACCTAGGTCAGCAGGGGTAAAGAGGAAGAGAAGGTCTGTAGGGAACAGACATCTAAGAAGCTGGGAACTAGGACAGCTGCTCTGTGTGTATTCATGTTTATTTTATTTATTTATGAGTTTTCCATGATGCTATTCACTATCTGCATATAATCACTCCTTTCCTTCTTGCTGTCATGGAAAATCTATTCTCCAAACTATCAAAACTCTTAGAGAGAAAATACATGCTTATATTTATAATAATTAAACCTCTGTAAAAATAAACAAGGACATTTGGGAATACTCTTTTATTCTATTTACTTTTTCTCCATTCAGTAGTGGACTAACTGAATCCATGGAGCCATCATGTGAGAATAATTTTGCACTTGCAAATTATATCAACATTTGCAAACAGCATAGCAATTATGGTCCACAAGGAACCCCCTTAACCAGAATCCTATTGCTCTGTAGGAAGAAAACAAAACCTGTAGATTGGAGCTTATTTCTGGCTTGTTAAAGTGCAGGTTTTGATAAATTGTGCATAATAGATGGACTGAATTTTACTGTGTTTTTACTTTTGCCAAATCTGTTGTATAATTCAGCATCCCCTCCTTTGAATGCTTGGTGTATTAATTTTTGTATCTTTCTCTTAGTCTGGTCCTTTTCTGTCTTTTGAAAGGATGTTATGTGGATTGAAGGCATTTTTTATCTAATTCATTCTCCATCTATACACAAGCACGACATGAATAATATAAAAGATATACACAAGTAATCATTAAAGCTCTTAAATAAATTCTCTTTGCCCATAGTCACACAGAACCCATTCATATTTACTTCTCAGTGAAAGAACAATCAATTGAGTTTTGCCTTTAGCAGGAACACATTAAAAAGGCAATAATACAAATTTTATTTCACACTAGCATTTATGGAAGACTTATTTTGAAGGGGTAACACATACTTGTGTGCATGGGAATTAGTGTTTCTCATACTCATTCAGTCAGAGAGGAAAAAAGTGCGACCTGATTTACCAATCCCAAATAAGCAATGCAGTTTGAATTTCAAATATTTGCAATCAGTTCTTACGGTAAAAATTCAGATATATTTGTTGAGTACATTTAAATTAGAAAAACACTATCTGCTGATGGATGTTCCATGAGAAGAACAAGATTCTAATTTAGTAAAAGAAATTACAGTCAGTATTACTCATTCAGCGCTACTTGCAAATTGTAAATGAGTGCCAAGTTTTCAATTCAAACACATAACAAAGAAAGCAACTAATAGTGTCTTCCTTTTCATCTGAAGTACTACAAAGCAGAGGTCTAGACTTTCTGCCAAATTACTTTTGCAGAAATGTGACTTCCACCTTCATTATTTTTACTCAAATTGTCTTAATTGAGAAACTAACTCTCCAGCCCTGACTTTGATCTTGTTCTAAGACTGGATGTGTCCAAGTTCATCTTTACAGGCTTGCTGGTTCACTGCTGTATTCAGGTCAGAAATCACAGTCCACTTCTCTGCAGAATATTCCTCCAAATTCTGCCCATGTAAGGGAAAAAAATCTATCTGATTTGATACTTTTCTGAATATTTCAAGCAATTGGAAAGTTATTAAACAACTTCCCATGTTGGGAGACATTGTCCATCCATTTTTTTCTTTTCTTTTATACTGTACACAGCACAGAGTTAAATAGTAATTTCAAAATCTCCCGGTTTTTTTTTTTTTTAAATGCTACCACACCTGGGAAAGCTCGTGTAGAGCTCTTCTTTCTGGAGCCCAAAACTCCTCCTTAGGCAGAATTCCACTATTGACTGATTGCTTTGTGTATTATATGGATGTTGGTTAAGATTTCAGGTTTCAGGGATCATAGTGTAAAAAAAGGTCCTGATTTTATGACCAGAAATCCTAAGGATCTTCATTGCTCATGACTGGAAGGCCACTGGGAGCAAGTTTAGGAAGCAGATTGCTGCTTGCATGAATTAGTTCTCTTATGGACCATTTGTGTTCTCCTGTATACCGGTAAGGTCATTTAGCCCTAGATAATCCAGAATGGCTATAGACAACATAGCGTTAGAGAACAGTCTTAAGGACGTGGTATCTCCTGCTTGTGTCACTCAAGTATTTCTCTAGACACCAAGTTGAGTCATTATATGAGTGTTACTCTCATAGGCCTGAGAAAAATCACTCCCTCCTCAGGCCTTTTCCTGACCTGTTGTGTTGTAGCAGAAATTTTATGGCTTTAAATAAGTAGTGATATTTAAAAAAAAAATAAATGAGACAGTCACATTTTGTACATATTTGACTTGTCATATTTCATAGGATCTTCATATTTCCTTTATAATTCCTATATACTCTGTTGAGGTAATGGCTACACAAATAGAGAAATAGCAGTATAGAACTTTGGTAAGGTTTTTTGACACTGTTTTGTATATTATTTTGACAAGAGATCGTAATTTTGATGTAATTACCTGAGAATAATTGTAAACCTTAGTGATAAATACACCAAGACAGTAGTCATCAAAGCTATGTAATGAATTGGTTTTTCAAAGTTTTCTCTTGGTTATGATTGTGTTCACTTTTTTTCATTAATGACCTAGATAAAGGACCAAGGCTTACTTTTGACCTTTGCTTTTGATCTTTATGATGTGTAGCAGTAAATGTACTGAAGTACAGGGTTAGAAAACAAAGTGATCTTGACAAACAGAGAAGCAGCTTGGGCGAAAATAATTAACTGTGCAAACAGAGGATAAGGAACTTGTTTAGTAGCAGTTCAGAAAAAGATTGGGAAAAATAAACTCAACATTAGTCAACAGTATTATTCTGTTGAAAAAAAGGAATGTAATACACTAGATTGTAAGTTGAGTTGCCCCTGATAGGAAAAATATGTGAAGTGTACTCCTCACCATGACTGGAACTGACAGAGCTTCAGCTTTACCTATGTACAAGTTCAGACAACAGCATTCAAATGAGAGGGAGTCCAGAGAAGGTGGTTACAAATTTGGAACAAAAGAATGAAATAATAAAGTTCTGCAGTGTAGAGAAGTCTGGAAAGTAGAGGACCATGGCAAACATTTCCAAAATAATTCAGGTAAGAAAATAATTTATCCTTAGGGAGGACAGAACAAAAAGTAGGTATAAATTTCAAGAAGAATTAGTTTAAACAGTTTTTTCTATGGGTCCAATGAGGACAGTGAAGTCCACACAAGTTCCCTGGGGATGCAGTGGCAGTGAGTTAATGCTCAACCTTAGGAAATCATGAAGGTACAAGTGCTTCCCTCTCCAAGACAGCGGAGGGTGTTCCATGACCTCCTGAAATCCCCTCAGGCTCTGTTTTTTGCTGACTGTAATTACTGTCTTGCCCCAGGTTTAAAATACCAGAATATAACTGAATGTTTCAGAATTTTGATAAAAGAGTCTATCTGTATTAATGGATATTTAAGGTTCCTTAGTTTCATGATATCTAATTACAAAAGAAATTTATTAAACACATTCAGAGGCTTTCAGTACATCAGCTGCTGTTTCTGAGAGCTTATTTCCTTGCAGACTTTTTCAATAGCTATCAACTTTTCACAAAATATAAATAAATGGCTCTCCATGAAGACGGTGCCATTCTTTATGGACCTGCATCAGTGATAGGTCAAGTTTATATTGCTCTGCAGCACGATTTTAATATCATTCTGACCTGGTTCATGTATAATCAAGTCTTCTGTTGAAAGAGCTCTTGTAAGGAACAATTAAACATTAGTACTTTAGCTAAACCCATATTAAATTACGTCTTAGAATTTGAGTATCTGGGAATCATCTTAAATCTAAGCCTGGATTTCAGGTGGTATTATATCTGCAATTTATATTGAGATAAAGGACAATCCGTTTGCAACCTGATTTAGTATTTATAGCTTGAAATGTTGTTTTATTATTAAGAGTTTCATGCAACTGTTAGTAAGTCCACTAATAGATTAAAGTACTATTATTTATGATTACAGCTCTGCTTTTCAACAAGAAGCTAAACATTCAGCAGGTGAATTTTAACATGCTTTTTGAAAGTCTTGAAGTAAATCAAAGTAAGCTGGGTACCCTTCAGCAGGCCTGAGTGGCAATTCCAGCCCTTCCAGTGAAGACTCGTAACTAGAGAAAGCAAAGGACTTTGAAAAGCTGTAACACTAAGGGTTCAACAGAACCTTTCTTACAGGCATGAGCAGAAGTTTATCTGGAAGAGATTTTAAACTACAATTATCTCACCTTCCTTTTCCCATGAACTGGCAGGACTAGTGCTGAGCATTCTCAAATGATGGGTGAGTTTGAGCCTTTCAAAGCAGATTATGACAGTAAGAACAATAACTGTGAGTCCCACTCGCTGTAAAAGTAACCTGGCAATGGCAATTCATCAACTGTATACAGTTTAGATTGACACTGGGCTGAAAAGGGAGGAAATGGTGCCTTGTCTTTATCAAGGTAAATCACCATTGAACATTGTATTCGAAATCTCTAAAGCCTGGGAAAAGCTTTATGTATGAGATGGTAAGTTCGTTTGTAGATTTCTTTTAACATTAAATATGTCATGTCCATTGTTTATATTTTGAAGGCATATTAAGTTTATGTCAGTATCATTTTGATCACTGATGGAAACTTGCAGGTTAGTTTCCGTGTCAGCACAGAGATATCTCAAAGCATTAGGGAACTAAATTTTCAAAAATCCAAAGGAATAAATAAAAATAAACTTATGTTCTTTACATCATAAGATAGACAAGTCCTCTGCATAATTCTCTTATTGTGAGTGTGTTATGTTTATTTAGGCCAGATTGGATAAACATGAGCTGCATGATTTCCTTTTCACTTTCCAAGTAAGAGAGTGTAATGGCTTGACAAAGAGATAACAAAGTTACACTCGCTATACCATACATGTGCTTTGTTAACATATAGAGTACTGAGATTATAGTACATGATATTGCCTAAACATCAGTTCTCTGATTGTAAGAACTAAATTCTCCATACTGAAGGTCTGTTCTGAAAACTCTTTTGTGTTTTAAGAAGGACTTCTTCCAGGGAACCAACAGGGAAAACAACTTTATTTCTTTGTGTCCCCAAAAGACACAAATTCTGATATTGTCCTGAGATGTAGCTGCATTTTTGAGGGCTGGATTGCAAATAGAAAGTATGAAATCCTGCTTCTGTAAGCCATGTGAGGACTACTGTTGGCTTGAAGACTTGCCTAAAGACAGCCACATGAGCCTATGAAATTTGTCTGATATACATAGAATTAGTTTTCAGGACAATGGGTAGAGAACATGGTCTTCATTTTCCTAAGTACCTTATATTTGTTATTAAAGCTCCTTATCATATAACAACTGATCCAAAGAGCAAGCACGGTAATTATTAGATAATATCCTAATCAGTGGTCAGGGATTGGGAACAGATTGCCCAGGGAGGTGGTGGAGTCTCCATCCCTGGAGGTGTTTAAAAGACAGGTTGATGAGTTTCTTAGGGATATGGTTTAGTAGGGAGACAGGCATGGTTGGACTTTTTCTCAGAGGTCTCTTCCAACCTTACAATCCTATAATTCTATGATTCTATGATTCTAACACTTTTTCTGATCTGGTAATATTTAGTATCAGCTTTCAGAAATTAGAAGGTTCATGTCAGACATGACAGAAGACACTGTTGCCTACTTAAATTTGAAAGGTGGTGAAACCAAGCCTGTGACTAGTCATCATTCAGGGAAAGTCTCAGAAGTCAGTTCAACACAGGCACCAATATTCAAATTGGGTGTAGAAAACCTGTCTGTCTTGTATAATATATTCAGTATGTTTACTAGTAGTTGAGTTACCTTTGTTAAGTCACCAAATTAATGATATCTCTAGAGGTTATTCTAATTCTGTAGTTTGGAATTATTCCTCTCCCATCCCATATATTCAGCTTTAGCTTTTGTTTCTGAGTATCATCGAATTTCTCTCAAAACTATTAATTCTAATCCTTTTACATTTTCAAATAAGATACACCAGCATTCTAGGTACCTGGGGGCATGGGATTGAAAACAGGGGGGGGGGGAAAGGATGTCTTCCTGGTGAATTTACTATTAGAACAGCTGGAGAGAGACATAATTACTGTAGTCCCATCCAAGCTTAGCATTGCCACAAAACACCAAGGATGGCATTTAGCTGAAACTTTCCTCTGTAGAGTTCCATTGCTTTGCTTTTATTCATAGCTGAGAGCTTAGCCTATAGCAACCTGTGCCACAGTTAATGAAAATTGAAAAGTTACATTATATGTTGTCCTTTGGGCTAAGAAAACATCAACTTTATCTACAAAGATGGTTTCATTGCAGCTGCTGCATTTAGGGAGAGATGTGCACACAAGCAATATACATTATCCAAGCATCTCTGTCCCCAAAGAATGGATGAAAGAATGTTTTCTGGGCATGAATCTCCGGGTTTTGGAGAAGTGTTATGATAATGTGTTGTTTATAGCAGACTACACCATAAGGAAGGTTTTACATGCAGTATGCAGGCTGAGTGATTAAGTCATTCACAAATTCCACTGGAAAGGAGTAGATGGATGGAGCCCATTACTGAAGCAGCTTCTTTACTTGAGTAATATAAAAAGGACAGGATAACTGCAAACAATTTCACTGGCTGTGGGAGCCACCCCTGTCTTTTGCTAAGAAATGAGGTACTGTGGCTCTGTTTCCTGGCTATGCCTGACATAGCAGATGCAGCAATAAGCAGTGGTCCAGGGAGTGAATTGTAACTTTCTGAAGCAATTCCCATAACAGAACAGTCCTGCACGGTTGGTCTCTGGTCATATACTCTTTAAGTCACTAAGATAAATCCCTATAAACTTACATTAATCAGCTAAATTGACTCCAATATGAGTTCTATCCTTTGTGCCTCTCCTCTCATTGCAAACATTTCGTTCCCAGTTCTGTGAATACAAAGTAGAACAGATAGTATTTGTTAGCTACGTCTTGCTTAAGGTACGTGGAAAAAGACTTGTTATACACTGTGTGCAGCTCCTGAGAGTTATTCTTAACCACTAAAACTCCCCAGCCACATTTTCTGCCACAAAAATTTAGGCTTAAGAGCACTGTCTCTGATACAAGTATAAAGCAATGAGAAGGGGCTTAATGAAATAGAGAATAAAGTATTATTATTTTTTTTAACTATTATCATTTACCTCGGTTCTTTTTTTTTTTTCTCTGTGTGACAGTTGGCAGTTTTGCTGGAGCCCCAAGGTTGTTTGCTGTCATCTCAGTTCAGCAGGAGGGGCTCTGACCTGTACAGTTTGGTAGATTTGCTGGCAAGGACCAAGAGCTAGAGACTTGCAACACAACCTTTGTACTCCAGTAGCTGCTTTTTAGTCTGTAGTTTTTTTCCAATACATCTTCAAAGATAAGCAAGTACCTCCCCGGGAACAATGTCTATTGTGTTCCTTGTTCTCCTGGATACCTCAATCAAAGTACAATTTGCTTTGAATAACAAATAAATGTTTCTTTGTAAGTCTTAAAGTCTTCTAACCTAAGATTCAAAAAACACAGCATCTTAATAAAACACATGCTATTAGATCAAACATGTATGTATCTCTAAGAATCCCTAAGAGAGAATCTAATTATTAGATGTGGAGATTCCGTGTTCACATCAGTGCTGCATGCTTCAGATGTTGTCATGTATACAGCATATCTCCTTCTTTACCTGTCCTGGAGCTCTTCATCCCATACTAGTTATATTCCTGGGGAACTGTGTCTTAGTCTCTGCTTATAGACTGGTCTATAAGTGAAAACGTAACTGATCAATATGAAGCCAGGTGTTTGTAGAAGAAGAGATACCCCATTCTTGGTTCGTACACATCAAAAAGGCCGTATGTGTGCTATGAAACTATTCTTGACCATTTTTCCTGAGACAGAGCATGTGCCATATACAAAGACTGTTTTGCCCATAGAAGAACAATTCCGACAAATTTTACTGTTGGAGCTACAAAAATATATTGAATTCTAGATGTGGGTTATGAATACCTTTAAAGAAATTGATGATAACTGCTGAGTTATCAGCTTCCTGTAGGAACCACACATGACATAATGTTAACAAAGATGACAGGCATGATTATGAATTATGCTGCTGAGATAAGACTGAACTTTTAATCTCATCATTTATGGGGTTTTCTGAGTCCCATCTTGTGCCTGCTCCCTTTTCATATTTCAGCCGTGATATCCTTCCATAAGAACTGAGATGCATTCAGGAATCATCCGCTTGCAGTTAGCTTTTTAAAACAAACCAAAAATCATCAAATATGCAGAGATAAGATATACTCAATCCCCTTTAACCTTTAACACATACAGCCAACGTGGCCTTACGATTAAGGAAATAACCTGGCACATGGCAGACTTAGATTTAAACTCTGTCAATAATTCTCTATTTATTTCTGCTGCAGAAAATCACTTAAACATGTGCAAAATATTAAGGATATGTTTAAGTGGTTTGCTGAGTCCCACGCTATAGATGTTAGGCAATCCACTTCGTCTTTCAGAGTAAGATTGTGAAAACTTTTACTCAGTTTGATGAGCAATTTTGTACACAGCTAATGTCATTTTCTCTGTTATGATTAGTCATGGTAGTAACTACTTGCAATCTAGGGTTGGTACCTCAGCTCTCCATCTGTAAAATGGGAGAATTAAATTTCTGTGCCTCACAGAAGTGGCAGCATATTACGTAGGTAAGTTTCAAAACCCTGCTCTTTGCGACTGCTTGAAGAAGTTTCACCAAATCTCTTTTGAGTAGATAAAATATTTCATTGTCTTTTATTTAATTTTATTGAAAAGTTGCGTAAAAATAACATATTACCATACTTAAGAAAACTGAAGCGATATAAGAAATTATTAGATAAATCATTTCAGAGGAATATACTTACTCTGTTGACTAAAAGTCTATGGCATATTTAGGGAAAATCTTCCCAGCTCGTCATCCTTTTATAACACCAAGTCAATACGCTTTATATGCCATCTATCTCAGAACAAAGCTTGGAGGAAAGGTTATAAATGGAAAAGTATTAGCTTGCATTGCTATACTTATTTGGGGTTTTGACCTGTAACTCTTTTATGTATTAGGGGTTTTTTTTTTAATCTTAAATCTGTACCAGTAATGCCAAATCAATGAGATGTGCAAGATAAGCTATTCTGAACTCCATGTTCCATAAACCAGAGTGTGTTCTTGATTAGACAGTCCCTCAGAGAAGAAAGTCTCAGGGTAATTGCACTGAAATGGCAAAAAAAAATATTTATTAAGAGGAGAAAAGGAGAAGTTGTAATCTGACTCAGAAGACTTCAGCTTCCCTTGGCCTAATGTTTTATGTCTCAGTAGACATCAATGGGAAAGGAAAATAATCAACAAAGAAGCATTCATTTATATACACAGATATAGATATGTATACATGCACATGCATGCACACACATGTATAGCTACATCTAATATTTGCTTTTTATCTTCCCCTCTCCTAATCTCAAAGCTAATGTAAAATGTTTGATTGCAGGATTGTCTTTCAAAACCATTAAAAATTCCTTCACTACATGCAAAATAAAGGCTTCCCTCAGGCCATACTATTTATGGTAGCCCCAGAAAAAAATTTTTGAATGTTGAAACTATAAGAATAGAGTCAGTCATTTGTCTATCTAATTAGATGCTTTTGTCAAACACAGTAAACACTTGGGCAAACCCGGACAATTATGTCATAGGAGGACTGGGAATTTAAAGGACAGAAGTACTCCTATGGCATAAAAAGTGTCAAACATCATGGATTTGTTTTTTGTAGTATCCAAATTATCCTCATGAACTTGATCCATTTCACTAAGCTTTAAAAAATGTTGTTTGCAAAGCTTGTAATGAAATTTGTTCCACTGTGTGCAATCATGTGCAGCCGTTCAGCTTGAGTCAGCTGGGCTAGTGGTCTCCTTTGTCATACTGGGCTCCTGCTCTCTGTCAACCTCCCAAACAGTGCCCAACTCAACTTTACAGCTTTTAATTATATTTGTTCCATTTCGTGCAATTAGAGTCACTCCATGCACCCAGTTCTCTGACTCTCACATAGTACTCCAGAATGTCTGAGGTCCTGGATATTTGTCAGAAAGGTATGAAAATTATGGAATCCCAGACTGCCCTGACAGTCATGAGAAAACACCAGCCCTCAATACAAATACAGTATTCTGCTCCACAGGATTCAGCAGTGAGGGATTTTGAGTGTGGAGCGAGAACAAAATGACCAAGGAGATATGTATGTGTAGAGAAGAGAAGAGAGAAAGTAATAGAAGTCATGGTTATCCCTGTGTGCTGGTAATGCGCATTTGCATTGATTGCACAAAGAATGAACAGTGTTAGAGCATCATTTTTTCAGCCGTATGCCAGCTTCATTAGATTCAGCTGCATTTCCATACATTTCTTGTTATGTGCCCTGCCTTCCTGTAGTTGTGATAAGTTAGATATAGTCTGCGTATTTAGGTATATATACAAATTTATAGAACATTCAGTACAACTGTCTCCTTTTGGAATCAAGAATGAAGTTTTTATTTTGTAACAATGTTGGTATCAATTTCCAAGTATACAGTGCTAAGGAAAGATGAGATACACAGTCATCTTGTAACCATGTATTTGCCCGTGTTCTCCTCTTGCCCTTAAATTTCATTGAAATTCAGTATATTAGTATTGATCTCAACCTTAATCAAGGTTCTTTTTCTTTTTCCAGGAAAGGAGATGAAACTAAAATCTAAGACTTGGTTAAGCAAAACTATAACTGAACTAATTTTGAAAAAAAATATAAGGAAATTTTAAATAAGCCATTATCTAGGTGCTACTAGGAATCCTGTAGTTAACTACACTTTCACACACACATTCTCTGCAAATGTCACTGTTATGTAAAATGAAAGCTTTTCAGATAAAACTCATGCAGGAACTCCAGTGTCCTCAGTTGAGTTTTGTTTGCTTATACCATGACAGATTGTGCCATGGTGCTGTACGCTACTTGTTTTTTACCTAGTACAGCAAGTAAAATATAAAATAAAATTTATTAATCTAAAACCCAGGCAATACCTGTGAAAATCCTAGTAAGGTAAGTATAAACACTCTTATGATCAACCTTGTTTAATTTCATTGGCTAAAATGTCATTACTCAGTTCCTCCCTCAATTTAACAAGAATTTAGTGAATTTGGAGGGAATGAAGCAATATTTTTTTAAATACAGATTGTAATATGCTCCTTTGAACAACACGCAGTGAAAGTGAAAGAGTTCTTCTGCCATTAGTTTAAAATTTTCTGCACAGCCTAACCTTCGAAGTGACACTCAATGACCATTTCTCCTTGTTTGGTCGTCTGACAGAAGAATTTGGCTCTGTCATCTTTGTAGCTATGCTTCATCATGCCAGAAGAGCAACTGTAATACAATATATCTCTTTTATAAATAAGCTCTGCAAAGCAAGTATTAGCTAGAGAAGGTTTTTTCTTAAACACTAGGAAAACATGTGAAAGCTTAACAAGTCAGCATAAATTTTGCCACTGAGCAAAGCAAAAAGTATTTACTGGTTATGGTCCTGCTTTTGTTATGGTGATATTCTGTATGGTGGCAATTCAAAATTCAGTACATTGGTGCTTACAGAAGTAATGACCTGTCACCATAGAACATATATTCAGTAGTTAATAAGTTTTGTTGGGTCTAACTAATAAGCTTCTCTGTTGTCCTCATCAGAATGAACCTCTACGCACGCAGCAGCCTGTTGCCAGACAATTTTCAGAGCTAGTGGTGTGACATCTTTGAAGTCTAAGCCAGAAAGAAAACTTAGAACATATTTTTCAGCTTTATCAAGTTCCCCTATACTTAATGATGTATACTGTAACTATACTAGGCCATTTTCTAAACTCATGTAAACTAATAAATAATGAACTTGTTTTAAAACTAGAGATCTGCAAACAACCAGTTCATGTTCATGGCAGCATAACGAGAGACAACACATTACCACATTTTGTAGGTAGGACGTGCATAAACCAAATACCATTCTTTCACTCTAGTGAAAATCTTGATTCTATCTTTTTCCTTTTAAAGAATAATTTAAACAGGCAATAGTTCTCAAAATTTCATGATGACATGTATTTTTGCAGTAAAATCCCTTTCTGGTTATATTAAGGTCTTTCATATAATGCATGGGAAAGATTTTAGCCTTTTTATGAAATATCTGGAGACTGAAATTTAAAACTTCACAGTAACTCTGCTGTATTCAGGGGCCTGAGATATACATCTTTTTCAATTGTTAGAATAATATCAATTTGCATCACTTCCAGAACCTGCAAACACTACTATTTCTGGATTTATTTCTGTGGTGCCAAGTGAGATATCTGTGCCTAACTTTGTTTGTGCTGTGGGAATCTGTCCCACACAACTGAAATGAAATATGATGAGTGCAACCCTTCAGACACCCACTCATGCCTATAGATGAGGCAGTTGGAGGTGGCGTAAATTTTTCCTAGATGAGAACAAAGAAATGTAGTCTGAATTGATGGGAAAATAGTCAGCACTGTAATAAGGCTTTGTAACTTTTGACTCGAAAGCCAACAACTTCCCCCCCACTCCACCTGCTCATGCTCTGCATCCATCAATGGCAAGGTCTACTTGTGTTAGAAAAGAGGCACTTGGGAATGGAAATCTTGTCTTGATGCCTTTTTTATTCCCTCTTTCAGTCAGAAGCTTCCTTAGAATATTCCTTCTTATTTTCTCTTCCACCAGCCTTAAACTGGGATGCTGGTTTCTAAATCCCCATTTTCAGTAATTCCACTTCTTGGTACTTACAGTGTTTATGCCTGGGTATGTCTGTTATGCTAGTGCCAGTGTCTGTCATCTGTTTCATTGTTCTTGCAATTTAAAACCAGTCATTTTGCCTTTTATTCTCTGTGGATTCTGGTCTCACTACTGCTCTGATACTGTGTCTGCACTGTGTGCAACCTGTCTTTTAGGGGAAAATTTATAATTTAGTCAGCTAGTATGAAATATGAAATGGGACAAATTAGAACACTATAAATATCCCTGACTGTTATTTTAATGATTCTGTACCAAGGTAGAGTGTTTGATGGGAATGATGTAGAAAGTAGTGAGTTCTGGGGGAAGAGCTGGAGAACGCTATGACTTGCATGGGTAAGCAAACATGTCCAAGTGTCTCTTGAGCAAACCATTGCCGGACAGAGAAGTTTGGGCAAGATATTTGAAAAGCCACAATGACCAAGCACATCTTCCATACCTTTCTGAAAGTGCCAGCATGAGTGTAAAGAGAGAGGGATGCTGCCAGCCAAAACTACTCTGACAGGAGAAGGCTACGTGTTGGATTTTATTATTTTTTTTACAGTTGTCACCAGGTGATGCTGTTCCTATGTTATTCCCTAATGAATAAATAACACATATGCTATTTTCAAATGTGTATATAAATATAGTGTAATATTTTTATGTTTAGGAATCAACTGTACTAATAAATGCAGCAGCTTTAAATTTCTCTGCTGCCATGTTTATAATTTACACAGGGCAAAGAAAAACATCAACTCTTTTTCAATATATCAGTCAATGAGAAATTATCCAGTATTAAAAGGGTCTTTTGATTCTTACCACCTGATTTTAATATTGTAACCTTTAGACGTCAGTATAAACTTTCTGTACAGATATTTGTAGAAATATTCTTGGAAGGAATGAGACTTTCAGAGGGAGATTTGCCTAAATTATTTTAGGCAAAAGTTTTATAAAGTGTTGAAGCCACTCAAGCTTGTACCATTAAGAGAGGCAGTCCTGCCTTCTACCATACTCTAACTTCTTGTTTTCAGCCTTTTGACATCCTTTCTTTCATGATGCTGTATGTAACAGGGGGTTTCATTAGGGAGCTAATCTGGATTACATGTAACTCTGGGTTACATAAGGGAACTGATCTGTTTTTTCACAGGCTTGTTTTGGTCTGAGTCAGTTGCCTGGCCTGTTAATAACATTGACAGCACTAAGAGAGGGATTTACAGCAGGAATGAGTCACCCAAAAGGAATAACCTTAAAGAGTAATATCAGACACCTCAATTAGGATGAGCTGAATCGCTGTATGCATGCCACCTCTCTGTTGGTTTACAATCAGAGCTTTCCCAGTAACCAAAGGACTTTAGATGGCAGACTTCAGGGAGGTTAACTCCACTTAACTATAATCACCACACTGCACATTTCTGGACGTCTTATCTCTTCTGAATCAGATTCTGCACAATTCAGTGCTCAGAGATGTGTGCCACCTGGCATGTTTTGGGGACCCTACAGTTAATTTCCTTAAACTTTGAAATCAATGAGTTCTTTAGAATGACTTCTCACCAGGACCAAAAGCAAACAGACAACAGAAAGAGAAAAATGTTAAGCTGAATTGACAAACATTACCCTAAGCCTGCAGTTACAAGTTAAGAAGTGATCAGGTGGTACTTTTATAACTTCCTAATCAAATACCACAGCTAATTAGGGACTGTTAGACAAAGAATTACATATGTCCACAATTGTGAATGTTTTGCAACTTTCTACTACTACTAGGCTTATAAATGTCTGTAAATGGCTATGTCAAATTTATGGCTTGGAGTGTTGTCTCTTTAGGTAGGAGTTAGGTAAATGTGATTCAGTATTGTTTAGTCTGTATGTAATCCTGTTTCTCTGTGCGTAGGAAGACTCAAGTGGAAAGAAAATACTTTTGATCCTTACTGTGTATTTATTTCAGCCGTAACTGAATCCCAAAAGAAAAAGTCTTGCATGCTATTATTTTCTCAGGACCATAGTGTCATTGCTTCTATTGTGCCATCTGGTGTTTCCTAATTCCCATTTTTTTCCTATATCTATCTGCCAAGCCTTTCTTTCATTTTGATAAGATTTTCACAAAATCAATGCTAGAGGAAATCCCTATATTCACAGTATAGATGGAAACAATGTTATTGTCTAAATTTCTTTGGTTCATAACGGACCATAGTGTCTCTTTATTTTTCATAATTCAAAAGCAGTAGTTCTCTTCTACTCAAGAATTTCCAGAAAGTGCACTCCAACCTAAACCAAGTCATGTTATTAATGTCTCTGATGTGTATATGCAGTTTAACATAACTTACTAATAATGAACAAGTGGAAGTTCTATATAAATCATCAAATACGTTAATAACCATGTTCATTAAAATAATATACAGCAGGAAGACAGTTAAATAATACACTAACTTAATGTTTTCTAGTTTCTGAGCTTTCCAAGAAAGGTGAAGAGTGAAAAGAAAAACTGTAAAAATAAAAGGAATTTCTTTTACTACTACTTGCAAATTTCTCATATGCATTGTGACAACTAATTCTTTTCTGAAAGTCTCTGATCCTGTAGTACTTAGCTTTTATTTAAAAATTAAGTACATTTCTAGATCTCATAATTGCACAGAAAAGCCTCAAAAAGTGAGCTGAGTTCACCTTAGTGTCTCAGAAACCTGAAGTTAGAGATGAAAAGAAAGGAGACTTTAATGTTAAGTTTCTGATTTTTGAAAGGTTCTCTAAAAGTTAAGGTTTATTATATTGAAGTAATATGAATATTACTTCTGGTTTTAACTTTAGAATCTATGAATCTTAATGCACTGTTATCCAACTGTGTTTTTTAAGGCTGAGGGAACACAGAAGAGGAATCATAGGATCATACAAAAATTTAGGTTATAGGGAGATTTTGGAGGCCATCTGGTCCAGCCTTCTGCTTGGATCGGGGTTAATCTCAAACTGGATCATGTCGCTCAGGGTCTTGTGCAACCAAGTTTTGAAAAATCTCCAAGGGTAATTTCCTACAGTTCTCAGACAACCTGGTACAGTGCTTGATTATTCTCATTGTGCACTTTTTTCCCCTAAAGTTCAGTTGCAATTTTTCTTCTTCAAATTGTAACCATGTCTTCTTTCCTTTCACTATGCACCCATGCAAAGTATCTGTCTCTGCATTTTCTGTAACTTCCATTTAAGCAAGCGGATGCTACAAAAGATAACTTCCTCAGCGTTCAGGGTGATCAGACTCAGTTCCATCAGTTTTTCTTTGCATGCTAAATACTCCAATCCCTCTACATCAAGGTTTCCCTCCTTTTTACTCTCTTCACTTTGTGAGTACCTCTTTTGCTTTAAGGAGTCCCAAACTGGTTTATGGATATGAGTTCACAAAGGCTGAGCAGTGGGTGGTTTATCACTTCCCTGGAGTTACTGGCCATGCTCTGGTTACTGCAGCCTAGTCTGAAGTGAGTCCTCACTGCAGGAGCTCAGCTGACTCTTGTTCAATGTGTTGTTCACTAGAACCCCCAGGACTGTTTTTGCAAACTGGCCTTTCTAGCCAGCTGACTCCCAGACTGTATTGTTGATCTCTGGTGCGAGACTTAACATTTGTATTTGCAGTTTCAAGGAGGTTCATGTTGTTCATAGAATCATAGAATGGTTTGGATTGGAAGGTAAAGATTATTGGGTTCCAGCCGCCTGCCATGGGCAGGGACACCTTCTACTAGATCAGTTTACTCATAGCCTCATCCAACCTGGCCAGGGTGGGGCACTCATGACTTCTCTGGGCAACCTATTCCAGTGCCTCAACACCTTCACAGTAAAAAAGTTTCTTCCTAAAATTTAATTTAAATCTCCCACCTTTCAGCTTAAAAGCATTACCCCTTGTCCTGTCACTGCACTCTGTGATAATGAGCCCCTCCACCATCTTTCCTGTAGGCCCCATTTAAGTACTGGAAGGCTGCTATAGGGTCTGTCCAGCTGTGTTCTCCAAATCACCCTTTTCTTCTTCTTGGATTCCAGGAGGACCTGTTCTATGATTTTCCTTGGGATTGAAATAGACTGATAAGCTTTTAGTTCCCCAGATCACCCCTCCTACTTTCTTTTAATCCTCCTCATCCTGGTCCCTAAATCCTCCAGTTTGCCTCACCCATTAAGGAAAGAGCTGCATGCATGCACTACAGACACTTTGGTGTGAAGAGCACAGCTGCTGCTCCTCTTCTTCCCAGTATTTACTAAAGAGTCTCTATCAAGCTATTACATCTGTTTAAGGTGTTCCACCACATCTCTGTAATTCCTATGACATTCCAAATCTGTGACTGAATACAGACACTCCTCCCTAAGCAGTGTGTACTAATACATATGCATTTGAGATGGGCCTGGAACGGTCCTGCTTTCTCAAAGGTTGTGTAAGGCCCTTCCCTGTTGCCCTCTCCCATGCCTCATTTCCCACTCCATGCTCCCTCACTTTCACCACCTTTAGTCTCTGTCCCCTAAAAAAAGTCTAATTTGCATAGAGTTTAACTCACAGACAGATCAGGTGAAACCCTGAACAGCAGGTGAAGACCATGTTTAGTCTACATGATTAAATGAATTTAACTCACAAAATATTGAATTTTGATTTTGTCTAGCTTTTTAAGACAAATATTATAATCTGATAAAAAGAGACTAAAATTTGTCTTGGATGGGTTGGTAAAATGTTTCTAATATCAGAGCAGCTATGCCAAGTCAGAATCTGACATAGTATGTTGAATAACAAATAGAAAAAAAGATAATACATTATATATTAGAAAAGATGTACTGGAAACCGTTATTCTATGCTTGGAAAGCTTTGGGCACTTTTTAAAAGATTAATATCTCTGCTGTTTTCAAAGATGATTTAAAACTAAGTTTACTTGCAAGCTGTAACTTGAGACTGTTGTTATACCACTATTTTATTATTCTTAATAGCACCAAGTCAATCCACTGATATTTCATCCTGCAATTTTCTTCTGTTACGAAAATGCATAATGTTAATCTTTGTAATACTTTATAAACTGACCATAAACCAATGTTTATGGTCAGTTAATCATTGTATTACTTTGCTTTAGGTAATTTAGTACATTACCATAATGTAACAATCTACTTAATACAAATTTTAAAGTAAGCACAGTGCAGGACATTAATATATTAATCTTCTGACCAGAAATTCAGAAACACAGCTAAAGTTTTGATGTGAGTCAGATATTTTCTGCTTTGATTGACTTAGTGTTTTGCCTGAGGAATATTGTGATTTTTGGTAGTCCCTACGTTATTATTTATTATTAAAGTATGCCTTACAGTTCATTTAGAAGTCCCAAGAGGAGTGGAGTAACTGTTGCAGTAATCACAATACAAGAACGTCATATGAAAAATCCTGATTGGACACCAGATGGGATTCAACATGGACAAGAGAAAATGTAAAAGAATAAGTATAAGGGTTGAATGATCCGAGTCTGATTCCTGTTATGGTTAGGGATAAAAAGGTTTGTGTTCCTTTCATTCTTTTATTTAAGATCCTTTTATCACCATTTTTACTGTATATACCATAATTTTTAGTTGCAAAACTTAAGCTAAGTGCTCTTCATTAAAAAAGGGTTATATTATGCATATCAAGAATACTATTCTTCCTTCATGTAGCCAATAACAACTAGTAATTTTTTTTTCTTTTTGCAATTGCTTCTATAGCTTACTCTATACATAATCTGATACATTGTGTGCTCACAAGTGTGCATTTTAGCTTAAGGTAACTGCATTTCAATGTGATGGAAGTAATTTGTTCATCTGCAAAGGTAATCCTCTGCTGAACCTGGAACTGTTCACAATAAAAGAGAAAGACATGGCAGGAAACAGATCCAATATCTCCTGACTACTACGTGTAAAAGAATGAAGTTTATGTATTGGGCTTAATTGTTGAAGACGTGACACCACCAAAAGCACTGCACTTAATTATGAAGGATAACACACTGGTATTCACTTAGTCTTTCAAAGAGGTACCAATACTACTCGTAGAAATCAAACACTTTCACAGAAATAATTTCTGCAGGATTGTGACTGCTCTTGAGCCCTGAACAAAGCCAAGCATATTTTTGCAGTGCCTTAAAGTTAATGGAGAGGCAAATTGTGACTCAAAGATACGAGTCTCCTGGTTTTCACTTTCTGTGCCTGAGATCTTACATGCTGGTGCAACTAGGTCACACAGTGCAAGATTCCCTATTGTGGTTATTCTTTTTATTCACCCCTTACAGCTCCCCTGGGTATCAGTAATAAAGGACTGTTTTATTCCTTTATTCTCCCTCCTATCTTGCATAGCCATGCAAACTGGGTCACAATTTGGAACTATAATTTGTGAAACATCTGTAAGTCCCTGAAATACTTTATAATCTACACACATTTGACCTGCCCAGAACTGCATAAACTTTAAAAGCATTTTGTTTGGAGGCAAGGAGGAGCAGTGCAAAGAGAATAGCTCTTCCTTTTTTTTTTTTTTAAAATCCTGTTGGAGAGGAAAAGCTGTGAATAGTTTCATTATAATCATATTTACTACATGTGTGTCACTGCATAGCAACATTAACAGGGCTGAGATAGTCATTATGATTTCATATTTTAATATAATAAGATTACATTGAAATTTAACCTCTGTTCTGATTTCCCAGATTAATTACATTTTATCCTAGGCTATTTACATTATTTCTGTAATACATTTTTTTATAAGTTACTATATGTAACTTGAATTTTAACTTTATATGAGTGCAGCTTTACTTCAGAATGGTACCCACATTTGTTTTTATTAATAGGACATAAAATAGCTTCCTTAACTGTTTACTGAAACAATTAAGTTTTTGACAGAAATTTAAATGTATATATAATGTAGCATCTAAAGCAGTTCAATTATTCAAATTAAATTAATAAAAAAGAAAACTGTGTTCAAAAAAATTATAAATACCCACATGGAAAAAAGTTAGTTGTAGGCTAGACACTGTTTTCTACTTCTCATCTCTACTTCAGAACACACCTCTCATGCACAAATTAGATATTTTATTAAATTGCATAAAAAGAAAAAAATTGTGAAAATATTAAACAGAAGCTCAATTAGAATGTGGCATGAGTCCTAAATTGAAATACAATGTTACATAGAGTCTGGTCATTCAAAGAGTGATAATACAAGTTCAGATATATCATATAATCCAAGCGCAAAGAGGATGGATTCAAAATGCAGGACTAAAGGCTATACTGAATATACTTTATCATTCTTTTGCCTCTTCCTGTCACACACTCATGTCAAGAGACTGAAGACCTTGCTAGTCTTCAGCTTATAAGATTCGTATAAAAGGTCTTTTTCCAAGATTGGCTTTCACAGTATCACAGTATCACAGTATCACAGTATGACAAGGTTGGAAAGGACCTCTGAGATCATCAAGTCCAACCTATAACCCAACACTAACACCAACCATCATCTAAACCATGGCACTCAGTGCCACATCCAATCTCCCCTTAAACACCTCCAGGGTTGGCGACTCCACCACCTCCCTGGGCAACGCATTCCAATGGCCAATCACCCTTTCAGTAAAGAACTTCTTCCTCACATCAAGCCTAAACTTTCCCTGACGTAGCTTGAGTCCATGCCCTCTAGTTCTGTCACTGGTCACCTGAGAGAAGAGACCAACCCCTGACCGACTACAACCTCCTTTCAGGTAGCTGTAGAGAGCAATGAGGTCTCCCCTGAGCCTCCTCTTCTTTAGACTAAACAGCCCCAACTCCCTCAGTCGCTCCTCATAGGGCTTATGCTCCAGCCCCTTTACCATCTTCGTTGCCCTCCTCTGAACACATTCCAGTATCCTGACATCTTTCCCAAACTGGGGGGCCCAGAACTGTACACAGTATTCCAGATGAGGTCTGACTAGTGCCGAGTACAGGGGGACGATAACTTCTCTAGTTCTGCTCACCACACTATTCCTGATGCAGGCCAGAATGCCATTGGCCTTCTTGGCCACCTGGGCACACTGCTGGCTCATGTTGAGCTTCCTGTCAACCAGCACTCCCAGGTCCCTTTCTGCCTCACTACTCTCCAGCCACTCTGTCCCCAGTCTGTAGCTCTGCATGGGATTGTTGTGTCCAAAATGAAGTACTCGACATTTGGACTTATTAAACATCATCCCATTGGAATCGGCCCATCTCTCCAATCTGTCCAGGTCCCTCTGCAGGGCCATCCTACCCTCTAACAGATCAACCCTTCTTCCCAGTTTGGTATCATCAGCAAACTTGCTGATGATGGACTCAATCCCCTCATCCAGATCATCTATAAAGATATTAAACAGGACCGGACCCAACACCGATCCCTGGGGGACACCACTGGTGACCGGCCGCCAACTGGATGAGACACCGTTCACCACCACTCTCTGGGCTCGGCCATCCAGCCAATTCCTAACCCAGCACAGAGTGCTCGCATCTAAGCCACGGGCTGACAGCTTCCCTAGGAGTCTACTGTGGGGGACAGTGTCAAAGGCCTTGCTAAAGTCCAGGTATACCACATCCACAGCCTTCCTCTCATCCACCAGGCGAGTCACATGGTCATAAAAGGAGATCAGGTTGGTCAGGCAGGACCTGCCCCTCCTAAACCCATGCTGGCTGGGCCTGATCTCCTGACCGTTCTGCAGGTGCCGCATGATTTCACCCAGGATTATCTGCTCCATGATTTTACCTGGGACCGAGGTCAGGCTGACAGGTCTGTAATTACCTGGATCATCCTTACGGCCCTTCTTGTGGATGGGCGTCACATTGGCCCCTAGATTAACAGACCCACTTTGCCAATGCTTCTGGGCTGCTAGGCTTCCCAGCAGTGCCTGAGAAGCCTCTGCTTTCTTCTGTTTAACACCTAGTGTGAAGCTTCAGGATCTAACCACAGCAGGACTTAGCTGGTACGTTTTTTAAAGAGTGAAAAATTATCTCATGGACTTGTGGTATTGAATCTGATATTGACCAGGGCCAGATAAAATCCCAGATGTGCATGTAAGGTACATATTTTGACTAGAAATAGTGCAATTCCTCATGGGAGGTAGAGGCTGAAAGACACAATTTTTGGTTTCATGATAGGTCTCCAAGTTTTCCATCAAAAGAGCAGTTTAGTCAAAGTGTTGGAGAGCAGACATTACAGTGAATAAGAAAAAAATAGACTTAACCCACTTCTCAGTGCAATTATTTGTGGGACACTGCCTACAATGAATGTGCATCACACTTCAGAAGGCAGGGAAGGCAGTCTTGGAGACTAAGCATCATTCTCCATTGAAAAGAATGTATATTGGCCTAATCCTGCCATATCAAGAACTGAATAAAGGGCCAACTGTCCCCTACTTTCTGCACATGCTGCTGCAAATTAGAAACAAAACTGGCTTTTTTTTGGAGCTGCTTTAATAATTTGAACACATTATTTAAAATAAATAAAAATATTTTTAAATAAATGAATAGTTTCTTACATATTCTTACTGATACAGGATCCGCCCCCCAACCACATTCTACCCATCTCTTCATCTCCGTGACTTACACAACTGGTGAAACAAACCTTACCTTTTCT
Source organism: Dromococcyx pavoninus (assembly GCA_033558185.1). Lineage (NCBI taxonomy): Eukaryota > Metazoa > Chordata > Aves > Cuculiformes > Neomorphidae > Dromococcyx > Dromococcyx pavoninus. The sequence continues at coordinate 413,846 of JAUMJL010000104.1, read as the reverse complement.
CCAAAACATACTGGTGGAATAGTTCAACAGTTTTACCATGAGAAGACCTGCCAGAAGACCTTCCCGGTCATAGCTGATGCATGTGCAGCAATTGTCTCTCTTTCTTCTTCAGGTACCTCTCCGAGCTAGTCTTGTATATGCTTTGCGCCTGGTGCTGTAAGTTTCTTCTTACGTTTGCTTACAAGTGTTTGGACTGAGCTTTCCATACTTGGTGTTCTGCTTGTGGGTGAAAATTTCATCTGTGATAGTAGTGCTATTTCCCAAAACAGAGTTTACAAAGACAAGGGCAAGTTCCTGAAAGCATTCAGATGGCAAATCTAACACCATTTTATCTTGGAAAAGGCAGTTGAAATTTCTGAGGAGTTGCAAAAGGCTATGTTTTTTGTCATCCGTAGAGAATTTTTTCTCAATGCATTTAAATTCTGGAGCCAGAAAAAAACCAGTTTATAGATGCTCGGCATCAGTTTGCTAGTTTGGCAGCAAAATAATCCTAATTTTCCAGTCCCACAGAGCCTCCTCACTCTTGTACAGCACACAGTTTGCACACCATTGCATTGCTGAGGCAGTTTTTTTACCCTAAAATGTATTATTTATTTTAAAATAATATCCTTAGAGATATGTGACATCTTACAAACGTGTCACCAGTGTCTCTCCTGTAAGGGAAGGTGACATATTGACTATAACTTACCTAGTAAAACAAAATGATATGCCGTGATCAGTGTTGTAGTAAGGATGGAAAGAAAGAGAAGCAAAAAGGATCCTGTCCTGAGCAAGGTTTTAGGCTGCTCAGTTCTCTTCTTGCCACTGTGCTCAGGTGAGGAAATGAGAACAACAAAGCAGCAAAATGAAAACAATTATCTTTTTCTCCTTTTCTTCCAGTATATCTCTTGATGAAAATGATCAAATCCATGGTAAAGTCCTACTGTGTTAAAGGAATGTAGTAAAAGAATTTGAATGTACAGAACTGTATTGCTGGGTCTTGGAAGTAGGGATGTACTTGAGTGCAGCCAGCAATGTACTCATTACCAATAACATCCAAATAAGAGCAAAACGCTATTGAAACAATATTCCTCTAGTTCGCTTGAAAAGATAAAAACCTCCCATCTCAATATAGGAAGACCTAAGTTTGCTTTTTATGTCATGCAAGTAAAATTTTACTAAATGCAGAGTTTGTCACATATATATGTCTCTGTGTGTGTACATGCAATTTCTCAGTGACCAAGAATTAAATCCTTGCCTTCTAATGGTGGTGGTAGTAATAATAATAATAATAATATTTATAATAATAATAATGATGGTATCCTTACACGCTATGGAAAATAAATATGGTCTATTACTTTCAGTAGGCACTGGTAGGGTGTTTGCACAGGTCACAGTATGTAAGTTATTAAGATTGAAGACAACTGTACAAGTAGCCTTGACTGCTTTTTAAAGGCTAAGTTGCACAATTTGTCTTTCATTAAGAGCTGTTGTGCAGTTTTGTGATTTGCAGCCAGCTCAGCTGAGCTTCCAGAGTGTGTAGTTCTATTTTGAGATCTTGTCAATAAACAAATAAGACATATGCTTCAGTGAGTCATCTAAGCAGAGCAAACTATCACAAGAACAGTTGACCTGTGCTTCCTTCCTGCTACTGAACCTTTCTCTACCTTTTCTTGTTAGCACAAATGTGTCCCTGTACACCCCACAAAACAGAGACGAGAGGGATGGGAAGACAAGGTCCCTTTCATCCATATGGTTTTATTTGTGTTCTGCTGGCACCGTTATAGTCATACAGTAACCAACATAAATTTTTAGTTTTATTATCACCTCTAAAAAGAGACAGAAATGTGAAAATTGAAGCCAGAAGGTTTGTATCACAGGATTAATTAGGCAGGGCCAAGTGGAGTCACACTCCTCCTGGCAGAGAGTGCCTCAAGAAGGTGCCTGCCTTCAATTATGGAGCGCACAAAGCAATTAAAACCCCTGTTTCTTTTTCCTGAGGTGTTACTTGTTACTTGATAAATCTTTTTTCTTTTTAAATTCTCTGGAGATCTGAACTGGCTTGAGGTGTAATCTACTAGGGTATATATTCATGAAAAATTGATTTAGCTAGAGCCTAAGTGCAATAGGTTTAAAATAAACCTGAAAGGAATGAACAGTGTGTTTCTTGGCTGACATTTTATTGGCCATTTTTTTAAATGCACGCATATAAAAGAAAAGAGCAGATAATTAAGAACCCAGACATTATGGATCTCCAGGAAAGAATTTTGTTACCAGGACATATGAATCAAATCAGTCAGTCACCTTATGATTTTCCTTAAGCCTTACAGGACTCTTGATTATCCTTTTACTCAGTACTATGCATGGAAGTTTTTGAACGGCAGGGTTGCCTGCACATGTTAGTTTTAAACATATGTGTCAGGCAGCCATTCTTCCTGGCCCACTGGAAATAAGTACTCCATTTCACCTGTACATAGTTTATAGGAAGTGGTAGCTTTTTTCTGGATTTATGAGTTTCTTTGCTCTCCTGGTATTACCAAAAGCACTACTGCCATCGCTGACTCTAACCCTTTGTATCAGGACTCAACATCTGATTTTTTGCAGCTGGACCTGCACTTTAATGCTTTTGCCACATTCATTTCAAGCACCCAGCTAACTCCTTCCTCTCCTATTATTTCCCTTGACAGATAAATAATTCAAAATATGATATAAAGTATGGTGTATATCTGGTTTGAATAGTGCTCTATCAAGATGTGTTTGAGCTATAGCGATGACCTCATACTTCCTGTTGAGGAGGCAGAAGCAAGAGGATATTTAAATCAATAGAAGAAGGGAACCGTAGCTGTGGATATTGCAATGTGTGTGAGATTTCTTCACAGGTATTATGTGAAAAAAACCACAATATGACGTTATAAGGATGTAAATAATGACCATTGGTTTATTATTGTTTCTAACACTGGAATGACTCTATTCCCAAGATTCCTCATTAATGCTGCCTAAGAAGTAAATACATTTTTGAAAAAAGGTAGTGGGGAATGGAGATTTTTTCTCTGATTGTGCACTTTATTTTTATTTTTCCCTAGTTTAAATATAACCCACAGAAGAATGAGAAAATTCTTTATAAAGGTCATTAAATAAATGCTGCTGGAACAAATTTTTAAACAGGATCATCACTGAAATGGGAAGTTATACATATGGAACACTTTTACTTGTAGTACAGATTAAACAGTTGGCAAAATAAAGCTTTAGATTGCGAGACATTATGTGTCACTAGAAATCAATTCCGACAGATTTTATTGAGTCTTTTACCCATATTATTGCTGCTATATATTTTTTTCCATTAAAAAAAGGGAAAAGAGGATTGACTTTTTCATTAAAGGTCAGCCCACTTGGCAAAGGCTATCCTGTCACATGGCATACTTTTATACTGATTTTGATTTAATGTTCATAGCATGTTTATCAGAGGCGAATGTCAAGTTGACAGTAGTTTCACATTTCTGATCCGTTGCCAGAAAAACTCTGACACATTCTTTCATGATTATTTCAGGATATTTTAAAAGTTTCAGCAATTCTACACATAAAGCAAAACAAAGCAAAATTTTTTTCTTCCTTTTCCAAAGTTATTCTTTTTTGGTTTATGAACCTTCACTAACTGTTTCTTAAAATTAACTGGGGAGAGGAGAGCAATATGTATTCTTTCACTCTATTTAGTGTTTTGTTCCAAGAAAGATTAATTACTCGTACAAAACTCTTTAGTGCCAGTGGATTTTGGAGCTGGGTTGGCATATTATCTCTATGTTATTTTCTTTGCAAACTTATATCTATTGATCCATAGACAGTGCAGTAGCTAACAGCTTTCATGCCAGTTAGGGGGTTACTGATGCAATATACTTAGGAGGAACCACAGGACAAGTATACAAAATAATACATTGTGTTCAGACTGCAAATCTGATCCTTCTACTTATTGTCTTTCTTACTGCAAGAACTAGCTAGGATTCTGTTGCAATGCAACACTTTTAGAAATAATTAGGAAGGGCTGTTATATTCTTAGTGCATAGCTACCTTAGACCTTGCTGCCATGAAATGTGTCTGGGGCCAGAAGTTTTGTAAGCTACAGAAAGAGTGAGAATTATACTGTTAGCAAAAAATACTTCAAATAGACGGAAACCCCCCAACGAATCAACAGCTTTACAAGTGTTTTAGGATATTCACCAACAAATAACAAGTTGGAAAATAGTCTGTGGATTCTCTATCAGTAACTTTATTCACAACTGCAGCTGGGTCAAAAGTGAGCTGAGTACAGTGTGTTTCATCCACTAACATTGAATCCTGGCTTTCCAAAACATTACTGTACTTGGAACTGAGGCCTCATTGTGTGAAAATGATCAGTACTGCTGGCTTTAAGAAATAAGAAACACATTTTTTAGGTGTCCTGCTTACTTTTGATCATCTTCCTTCCTCTCCCTAGGTTTTCTTTAGGTAACCTTCAAGAATGAAGTTCAAAAGACTCATTTGGTTAGGATAGGAACTATAAAATTGTTAAACTTCTGACTTTGCTTGGTCTAGCTGGTGCAGACAGAAGGCTATAATACAGAGTAAGCAAATATCTTGTCAAATTTCCTGCAATATAGTTAGGGACAAAAACTTAATAACATAAATCAAACAGTCAAAATTTTTGGAATCCGTTTCAAATTTTTATTTAGGATGCATATTTATTTGTTGTGATATTTCTCCAGATACTCAGATTATGGGGATTCCATCCCTGGGCCTTGCACAGACTACAGGAACAACCAAATTGCCAATTCAAGACTGGACGTTGCTATGCTGGTGCAAAGCAATGACTCGAGCCCTGCTGCAAGCTGAACTCCTCTGTGAGAGCCTCTCATGGGAGCAGGGGATGGAGGCATTGCCCTGGCCTCTTTGTTTCTCCTTCCTGAGAGGCCAATACTCCTCCATTATTACCTGACAGTAAAGATACCCGCTATGACACTTAAAGCACAGGTCACTGCTGGCATGCAAAGTGATCACATTAGGCCACCTTAGGAGAATGTGAATATGCATTGGAATATGTACCTACTGTAAGATGTGAATAGCTTTGTTTTGTTTATAATTGTCAGAAAAAGTGTGCCTTTGCTACAAGCAGTCACAGTCCTTAGTTCCCCCTTTTACACTTAGTATTGCATTGTGTAATATTATGCACAATATGTGCGTTTATCTACCTGAAGAGAAAGTGATTTTAATTTTGAATAATGTTAACAAAAATCAGCTTCATATAGTAATCTGTCTCATTTACGTGTTGATGACCTTTATACAGATCTGTCGCAAGATCAATTTTTTCTTAACAAAACCCCATTTTTTTGGGTAATGACAATATCAATGTCGGAAATAGCAGCTGCTATGTTATAAGAAGGAGCTCTATGTGTGCCTATAGGTGAGAAAGAGATACAAATAACAGAAAGAAATTACAGGCGTAACATTCTTCAATGGCAGATTATCCCAGGTTCCTTTATTCCAAATATTTTTAAACTTTAATTGAACTATAGAACATTAATAATAAAAGAAATATGCAAGTCTTGGGAACACAGAACTCCAACTGGAAATCTGCAGAGACTCACGGTTGGCAAAACTGCAAGTTATTTTACTTTTAGCAGACTTTTTGAGAAGTAGCCAGTGTGTCTCTTGTCATTTTAGGGGCTATTTTAGATATTTTTTTTAACTCTTTTCTATTCTTTCTTAATTTCAATACGCAATTTTTAATATAAATATTTTTTCAGGACAAAACTCAGTCTTGATTTAAAAGTCATTATGAGCGGAGAATTCTCCTTTTTGAGTGTTAAGAACAACATCCAAAGTTCTGATTATTTCCAAAAGTATTTTTCAGGACTTCACTTGCCTTTTTGCCTGATTTTTTAAAGAAAGGAAAAGCAATACTTCAAGAGTGTAAAAGGCAGTATTTAGAAGATGAGTTTACACTAAGATACAGACAGTCACCTAACAAGGTATTTAATAAATCATACATGAGATCAAGAAAAGATTAGGTGATAACTTATTTCTAAAAATTAAGGCAATTTCAGTAAATAGTATTCTATTTCAGAAATATTTGATTTGAGTCAATAAGAAATAACAGTTCTGCCTATTGGAAAAGGAGAGGAAGCTATGCTCCATAGGAAATTTCAATGGTGCTTTTGGAAAACATCCGGCTTTAAGGACTCTCCTACTGATTTCATTGGTCTTTGATGTAAAGACTGTCCAGAAAGTTCTGGTAACAAATTTGCCAAAGCATAATGACTTTCACACTGTTGATTTGGACAATAATAGTTGCAAATAAGTGAAAGACATGCTGCCTTGTACTGTCTCATTCTCCTCTCTTAATGTTAATTGATTAATTAAAGGGACTGGAGGAACACAGCTAATCATGGTGGTTTTGATACACTTAATCACGTTTTAAGGGCTTCATTGAACTGTTGAATGAAATAGCTAGAAAACTAAACTCTGCATCTTCTGGTAAACATTTACCATCTGATAGATGGAAGAGCAAGATATAGCCTTTATCAGACTAATAGAAATAATGTTTTAATTAGTGACAAAGTTTAATAGTGTTTTCATCTGGGGATCCCTACTTACAAGATGGAAAACATGTCTACTGCATGATATTAACATAGTTTATCTATTTAGTCTCTTTGTGAAAAGCTCTTCAGATGTTCTTAGTTATTTGTAAAGACAAAACTAAGCTTTGTCTAAAACCAGCGGACTTTACACCACCCTACATAAGTCAATAGGAGTCAAGGAAAGTAGAAGAGTTATTCAGTTCCCTGGTGGATAGACCAGATATTTTTCAATTTTCCTACTTTTCAGTAGTAAAACATAGAGTCAAACCAAAGTATTTGTTAATCATCCACTTGTAGGATTTCCTTATTATTTTAATCTAAATACATCTTGATATCTGCAGAGTCCAAAGTATGTGTTTCTTCCATTGTGTGTTCCAATGATCATTGGACAGGGCACTTAGAGGTGTTCACCTACTTCAGCCATAGCTCATGATGTTAAGTGGTGACTAACACCACATTTTAACTGTCCATTATCTGTTACCACCAATTTAAATTCTGGGAAAAGTTGCCTTATAAATGAACATCCTTCCTTGGCTTTTATATAAAATATTACTGATCTAATAATAAAACAAGCCCATAAATTAAATAGGACTCTCATTCTCCTTTAATAGCAAGACAGGAAGTCCAAAACTTATTCTTAAGCCTTTAAATGTAGGGGAACACTAAAGCAGATACAAATTCTCAAACATAACAGTATTTCTGGTCAGCTCCATAGAAAACTTCACTAAATGACTATCATAGGAGACCACAATTTCTAACTAGATCCAGATAGGTCAGCACTAGGTAATAAATTCTGATCGACTGATTGGTATTTGATGGGGAACAAGCAAGCCATAGCGTCATGAAAAAGAGACATAAAATAAACCAAACCCATGGAATTAAATGGTTTATTCGCATGTAGTGACTGCCTGATGGATTAAAAATGATGATTTTCTTCAAGGTTCTCATCAGAAAAATCAATTTTCTCAGAAACAAGGAGTTATTGTTTTACTGTCAGAAATTTGCTTTATAACAAAATATCTTATAAAACTATACTACACAGAATAAATGTCACAATGGAAAGGTGCATCATGTGTTACATACACTTCTTAAAAGACAATGACAAAGTCAAGTCCTGACACACAAAAATTGGCCAAATTTTCTTGTTTCTGCTAGTAGTATTTTTTAATAGAAAACTTTTTATGTGGTTACTCAATAAATAGAAAATAGACAAAACTGCCAAAAGATACAAGTACTTATAACTCATCTGATACACTGCTCTTTATTTTTTATGTTTAGAAAAATAGAACAGACCTATGCAAAAATACCTCACCCCAAAACACAGAGACTACAAATTTTGGGTATCTTTTATGGCAGTCTCATGTTTTCCAGTGGACAAAAAAAAAAGTTGCGCATTAAAGACTAGTGCAGTGATATATTGTCTTGCAGTTATGAAAGTATGCTTATTATGAAACCATTGCTACAATAATTACTGGGGGAAAAGAAACAATCTCAGAAATTTTTTCCACAACTTGAGTTGGGAAAATGTAGAATGATCATCTTTTCAAGGGTAAAATCATTACTTTAATAAAGCAAATAAAATTATTACTATTGGTTTGAAAAGAACAGAACTTTGGAATATTATGTGTGAAATAAAGCACATGTACAATTTTAAATACCAAAGAAGATGAAAATGAAGAGAGATAATACAATTATATTTAGAAGAGTTTTGAAAGAAAAACACTTTCTAATAAGACCTGTTTCAAAAACGCAGGTCTTTCTCTTCTCCATTATTGAAGATTAGGATTTTTGAGACTACATTTGTCACCTTGGAAATCCAGGGAAACAAAACAAAATTACTCAGTTATGTACTTACAACTTCAATATATAAAAATCCACATTTTCCCTTTTTGTTATATACGTTGTCTGCAAGTGCAAGGGTGTGATGCAGATGTTGAAAACTGGTTTCATGAAGACTTGAATATTGCTGCCCGATGCCATTTTTTATAATGGTGTGACTGTATTGAGTATTACAGATTTCTGTCATACATGATGCAATACAGAGAGATCTTGTTATAGACTTTTGTTCCATGTTCTTCAGTTGACTCTCAACAAGGTTGAGCAATCTGCCTGGAGAAGTGCCATCTTCAGCAAAATTTTCCTTGCTCTGTCAATATGTGCACTATTCTTTTAGCACACTTGAACCCTTCTTACCCCACTGCCTGGAAAGGCGCTGCAGGAGAAGAACACAGGGCAAGGCACATGAGCCAACTCTAGCCTTGTCTCTTTTGACAGTTGTACACTTACTTTCAGTGTGAATTGGGTGACTCTTGATGATTCTCCCCAGCAAACTCCTCTCCCAACTTGTGGCAGCATTTTGCTAATGTGAGGCAGACAAAAGAATCGGCATGTCTTTCACAGTGCTCCCTAGAGCAGGTGTTACAGGCAAAGGAGCAGCAGGTGCCCACACTGCTGCAATAGTGACGTATTTGACTTTAAGCACAGGCATAATGTCAGTTATTTGCAAATAAGTGAATAATAGTCAATGGACATTAATGTTGTTTAAGAGCTACAGAGAAAGAGTTATTTTATGCGTGTTGTGAAATAGTTCTGCTTTATTTCAGGTTTTTATTCTTTTCATGACATTTCGTCACTTCTCATTTCCCTCAAAATTAGATTGTAAACTAAATTGTTCAGTCTTTATTTCAGTCTCACAGAAAAGAAAAAGAAAAAACAGAAACAGCAACAAGCAACCCTGCAAAATAAACATTGCTGGTGTCTACATAACACAGAGATTTCAGTGTGAAGTTTATGCTTTTTAGTGTGCAGATGCATTGGTAGAAATAAACCCAGCAATGCTGACAAGAGAATAAGAATATTGTTTAATATGTAATCAGATAAATCTAGATATGAAGTTTTGAAAATTACTATAATTCTTCTCAGAGAAAAACTTGGATATTTCTTCAGTTTCTATCCAAAATAAGGAAAATAAATAAAAAGTAATAAAAGATGAAACATAAGCCCTTGAAGTTCTGGATTGATTTTATTCATGGATGTCTGTTCTTTAACTGAGAAAATGTTCCTAATCGAATTAAAAAGTCACTCCCAAACTTCTATTTGTTTTTCATTTTTTCTTACTTAAGACCAGCCTACCTGGGTACCCGAAGCCATGTCACACCACGTTATTTTGTTGTGTGACACAGGTGTCACTAATGGTTCCGAAAATATTTGAGATTACTTTTGATCTATAGACAACTGACAAGATTTCTTTCTTTTCCCTACTCCTAAGTTGAAAAGTTTTTCTTAGAATTGCTTAATATCAATGCTCATGTCAAAGAAGACCAGAATAAATGCCAGCATTCACCAGTAGATCACAGAAACAACACAAAAAGAAAAAATACTAATAGGAAATATTAAAATCATCAATTCAATGGAAACACATATTTCAAAATATTTTTTAATTTTGAAGATCACTGGTACCTGGACTATAATTTAAATTAATAAAATTAAAGTAACATAGTGTAACACTATCAGACATTTCAGCAAAAACTTAAGGAATGTGAGAGCAAAGGCACAGGAACATCGGGATGGAAAAACAATAACATATATAATATTTTTTTAAAAAACCCTCATATAGTCCTTATAAGTTTTAGTCGGTACTAAGTGGTATTGTCTGAACCAACTTGTAGTAACTGAATTAATTAACCTGACCTTAGTTTATTGCACTCTGTAAATATAATGATAGTGTAGGAATGTTAGAGTCGTAAGGATGTTTTGGGAGCTTTGGACATGGATATTTAAAGAGAGATAATAACTTTGCTTTTAGGCAAGAAAACTTTCTTCTGAAGTACTCTGCTGATTAACCAAGCTGTCTGTGAAATTCATGATGCCACCACAAGATCAGGCTAGAAGAGGATAAAATGTCCATTTGGAGATTAGAAAATTTACTTTGCTGGCTAGAGAAATGCATTCCTTCACTGAATAAATGTATTGTGAAATACATTAGAACTGAGTTATATTCTGCAGGCACAGTCTTTTTTTTTTTTAAATACCAATTAGTATTTCATTTTAATTGCATGCCAGTATTTATAACTCCTTGAGAATCTATATGAGCAGGCTTATGGAAATTTGAGAGAGACAGTGAAGATCGTCACTTCTCTAACAGACAATGCTGTTGTAATCTAAATTTTTTTAAAAGAGTCATATGAAAGGTCTCACACAACTTGGAGAGCATTAGGAGCAGCTGCCCTCTGTCCTTGACTTTAGCTGTTGTGATTGAGAACATGATTAAAGATGGACAAAAAGTTTCTTTTGCTTGTAATATAAAGGTCTGCTTGTAATATGATTAGTCACTTGCTAGTGACAATTTTGTTCTCCTAGGTCATCTACTTCTTCGTCATATAATGACATCTCCTTGGTAGGTCTTAAAAACGTGTCTGTTGGAATATTCTAGAGGTGAAAACTTTCTTGCAGATCAACAAGCTACTGAATAATGAAAGGTAGGTGATGTGGTTTATTTCTACTGTAACAGATCTTGAATTGGGGCTGGAAAAGTGTAGTGAAGACCATATTAAGTACACATGTACATTATTAATTCTGATGCTGTTTCCCGTTCTCCAGACAAATCCAGCCTGCCATGAGCAGGGTTCTGCATTAGAGAGGACCAGCTAAATCCTGTTGCACCAAGAAGTCCTTTGTCCCAGTCCTCAGATGGGTGGGACTCTTCTTCCACTCCTTCCCTATTAAATCCAGGGTGAAACAACACAATCTCCTGATAGAAATTTTGTGATCAAGTATTGACCTTAAACACTGACTGACAAGACCAACCAGACTTACATCTGTGAAAATTAGTACACCTTATATTTCATAATGACAATCAAACTACAAAGCCTCCCAACATTACATCTTCCCTGGTGCTGCACTACTCTGTGTGCTTTTAAGCTTTTGGAGATAATTATTTATGATGCTTTTCTGGCAATGCTGACAAAACCTGTCTGTAGTATTTTTTGCACGTGGTGGATGTTGTAGAAGGCTTTCAATCCTCAGGTATGTCATCCTATAAAATAGGCAAGTTACTGGCTTTGATAAAAGCCTAAAGAGAAGCTACTTTCTAACTATAAAATGTAATCTCTTGAACATAAATTGGAAGATGCGGTTGGGAGACCTGTATGATAGATATTGGCTGAACTACTGAGTAAACTCAACTATTTTTGCATTTACTGCATTTAGAGCATAAGGACTCAGCCAAGGGACTTGTTAAAAATCCTTGCTGAGCTCAGGATAGGAAAAATGATTGCATCTAGCATGTTCACAAGTCTGTACAGGTGACCCAGTATCCTTAAAGTTTTTTTGGAATGATTCTTTTTCTGGGCTAGTGGCCAGAGTATTCTTTTAGCAAATGGATAAAATAATGAATGTAAATTTTCAATATGCTGTAAAGCTCAAGAGGCATGTTAAAAGCAAAATAAAAACAAAGAATTACTATTATAAAAGAAATAAATGTATTTGTCAGTACTGATCTACTAGAACTCTGTCTAATAAAATAGTAGTAAAATGAACTAACTCTTGAACATAATGGCTCATTCCTGGTTACACGCATGCTGAGTTTTATGTAAATAAATCTGCAAGAATTTTAATGACAGTGTCTGTTCTGGAGAACAGGATTTTTTTTATTTTATTTGATCAATGTTGGAGAGTATAAAATGTCAGAACTATTATTTTCTATTAACTGTATCTGGCATTGGCATAAACAGTCAACTTTGCCAGACGGTAAAGAACTAAGAAAAAGAGAAGAAAGTATTTGTTAAACTTAAAAAAACCTTCATAATCTATGTACAAACACCTCACTTGCTTGCAATCTTTTGTTTAAAAATATTTTATAAAACCAAGATATTTTTTATATTGTTCAGCTAAAAAAAAATAATAAAATCCCACACATGTAAGAGTTTGAATGTCTGGCTCATCACAATTTTAATTGTGAATCCCAGGAAATGCAGAATATGAAAATTAAATTAGGAAGTGCTCAATGGATTGCAGAGTAGTAAATTTTATTAAATTTCTTTACAAAATAACGTTTGGAAAATAATTTAATAAAATGCTGTATGTGCCTTACTAAGAAACAATGAAAAAGGTTCAAGCAGTTTTTAGTATATGTAGCATATTTTTACAACATCTGTGGGCTTAAGTAAACTGTACTTCAAGCCAATGTGAATCAAAATCTGTGTACCTTTAATCTAATATGTAATTTATGTATTGATTATTGAAAATACGATTCATGACAAAACACTGAATCATTCTTTAAACCTATTTTACATGAAAACTCTTTATGATAATACAGCAAATTGATAACAGCTAGTCTTTGAGAGTTGCAATCTAGTGTTTGTCACAGACAACACATTTAATTTCAGCTTTTAAATAAAACCATATTATTCTGAAACTGTACAGACTTATGTGGTATTCTTAGTGGAAGTCACAGACTGTTGTCCAGATGTGTTCTGGTATGGAAATCCACATTTTGAAGAATGGGAAAAATATTAAATTTAATATTGAGGTTTGTGCTTCTCCACAACAAGAATGTCAATTTTTCAGCAGTTGATTTTTGGAAAGACAAATCAGACACCTTCTCTGGCTGGATGCCCAAATGTAAATCCATTAAAAGTGGTGTCCTTCAGGAGTCTGTACTGACACCAGTACTATTTAATATTTTCATTGATTATATAGAGAGTGAGATCAAGTGCAGGTGACACCAAGCTGAGTGGGACATATCAGGAGAATGAGATGTTATCCAGAGGGACCTGGAGAAACTGGACAAGTGGGCCTATGTGAACATCAAGAAAATCAACAAAGCCAAGTGCAAGATCCTACACCTGGTTCAGGGCAGTTTCAATACAGGATGTTATTGAGAGCAGCCCTGCAGAGAAGGGCTTGGGGGTGCTGGTTGATGAGAAGGTTGACATGACCCAGCAATGTGTACTCGCAGCTCAGAAAGCCAACCGTATCCTGGGTTGCATCAAAAGAAGTATTGTCAGCAGTTGAAGGGAGGTGAATTTTCCCTTCTATTCTGCTCTTGTGAGACCGCACATGGAGTACTGTGTCCAGTTCTGGAATCACCAACATAAGAAGGATATGGAATTGTTGGAGTGGGATCAGAGGAGAGCCATGAAGATGATGAGAGTACAGGCTGAGAGAGTTGCGGTTTTTCAGCCTGCAGAAGAGGAGACTCTGGGGAGACCTTATAACGGCCTTCCAGTAACTGAAGGGGACTAGAGGAAACCTAGGGAGGGACTTTTTACAAAAGCAAGTAGTGATAGAATGAGGGGGAATGGCTTTAAAACGGAACGGGAAAGATTTAGATTAGACATTAGGAAGAAATTCTTCACGATGAGGGTGGTGAGGCACTGGCACAGGTTGCCCAGGAATGCTGTGGATACCCCCTCCATGGAAGTGTTCAAGGCCTGGTTGGATGGGGCCTTGATCAGCCTGGTCTGGTGGGAAGTGTCTCTGCCTTTGGCGGGGGATTGGAACTGGATGATGTTTAAGGTCCCTTCCAACCCAGACCATTCTATGATTCTGTGATTCTTATTTTTACTTCTGTGACAGAAAAAGAAAAAAAAACTAGAAAAGGGTACATTTGCTTTTTATCTTGGAATAACTCTACAATGTTAGATCTTATTGCTGAAATGTATGAGGCTTTTGACACCTGATGAGGATTTCTGCTTTAGTGGGAAGATTATTTAAGCTGAATTTAATTGTGCTGGTCAAATCAATATTGCAGTGTTGCCTTTCCTGTTGCAGTTTAACGAAAGACACAATAATTACACCAATATGTCAATCTTCCTTTCAGGACAGTTATCCCATGAGGCAGTTGCACTGTCCTCAAAGCTAGACCTCCAAATCTAAAATCTCTCTCATTGGCTATCTGTTACAATATTTTTCTAAGTCATCTTGTCACGCAAGCCTATTGAGCCAACAGCACAACTAATTTTCACAAGAGTGAAAAAATACACAACGTTTTTCCCTCAGGTTAAAAGAAAATTACAGTGTTAAATGGTAAAATCCCACTTTGTTTCTAGAGGAAGTTGTCAGTACAAACCATTCAAAGTCCTTTACCTTTTTGTTCATGAAACGGACAAAACACTGCTCAGATTGACTGACTTAATTAATTTAATTAGCAAAATAAATAATATTAAGAACAGAGAATTGCCCAGTACTTCATTATTTTTAACAGTGTCAGTACATGCACCTGGTTCCTGAAATATTTTACTAAACAGAAAAGATAAGAGAGAAAAGAAAGGAGAAAAGAAAAAGCTTTCTTAAATCTTGAAAAATCTTGATTTTAAGTCCTCTGACATTGCCAAGAAGAAAAATAGGACATGAGACATCTTGTAGAGCTCCTCAGCATGAACTCAGAGTGATAACTCTGAGGACATTGATGTCATCGGCTCAAGAGAGTGTGTCACACTCCTGACACTCACTCCTCACTGTCTTCCTGCCTTACTTAATGCCTGAATGCTTTTCTTTAATACAGTGAGTTGCCTCACATTCCTGAGGATCAGCAAAGAGTGCAGGAAACTTTTTATTTCATGTCTCGTTTCTTCCAATATCCTTGGAATGGCTTAGTTCACACACATTCTCCTGGCAGTTGTGGAAAAAGAAGTGAGCTGCAAATGAATTGATATTTCCCATATGTGGGCGTATTGATGTACACATCACAGCACCACGGATACAGCAATAAATGTTTTGGTGATGAACATGGTTATCTTAGCTAAGTAATGGGCATTTAGCTAGTCCATTTTTATGGGCTGAGGGTTGGTAGGGAAGTTTATTCAGTATTGATGTGCTTCCAAGATAAATACTATTGATCTAATATGAGTTAATTGATAGGTCATCAAGGAGGAAGGTTGCTTACCTTCTACATCTTTGACAGGCCAACAAGCAGCCTCTGTCTGAGACACCATAGAACTGTCAATGCGTCACTCAATCAATATCTCTGTGACATTTAAAATCCAAGATTCAGGGTGTTTTGACTGTAAGTTCCCCACTCTCAAATGTAAAAAAGGAGGTTATATGCCTATCATATTTGCACCATAGATCTGCTAAATCAGCAATTTCTAATGAAAGCTACAGAGATTTTACCAGGAATTAAGCTGCCATACAGTGAATTATTCTTCTCCTTATATAGTCACATGGTATGTCCTAATCATTTGGAATTGAGTTTTTTTCAGTTTTCAGATACTATTTTAAGAATTCTACCTGGAAAGTATCACCCCAGTCCATAACACATCTACCTGGTAAAAAATTAATAATCTCTCTATAACTTGCTTATAGTATAATATTGATCAGTCAGTAAGTACAAAAAATAGAGGCACTGAAGAATGCCCCAGTTAGTTGGCTTAAATTTAGTGTCTCACATATTTTTACTTTAAATAACTTTCAGCCATAGTCTGTTCCTCCCTGCAGCAGTCCATTCCAGCTTTTCGTTATGAATGGTGGACTGTGATACACAAACCCACATTTTTGCATAGGAAATATTGTATCATGGCCAACACCCCTCCACTGATGAGTGGTCAGATGTTCCACTGGAAAGCAACATTCCTGACAAGAGTTTCTGCTCAACTCAGCTCATTCCAGAAAGGGAAAGGTGTGATAAAATAACCAAAAGCTATTATGTTTGTTGGAATCTGAGTCCATCCCGAGTACAGGTGAAAAAGATTGGATATTCTCTTTTTCCTTTATTTTCAGGAAAATGTAATCTCACTAAACACACAGAAAAGTAAAAAGATGTGAACCAGTTCTGTACATAAAACTGCAAATCCATAGTTCATGTGAGGTTGCTCCTACACTGCTCGTTATGCTTGAGCAGTAATGCTTACTTCACAGGAGAATGACACGGCTATAGACAAGGGAGCTAGACTGAAACTGATTTTTCTCCAGCAGCATTGTGTGACATACCTAAAGATAGCTACGATGTGGAACCTGAACTTTAGGCTTTGACTACAAATTCATACTTACATTAGAGAAAAAAACATGAGCAAAAAGATTTAAACTTAAGTAAACAAAAAGACAAGCCAAATGTAGAACAGAACCACTCCTGTTTCTTTTTTTTGTCTCTTTCTCAGTCTTCCACATCCTTTTGTATTCTATGTTGAAACCAGAATCAACTATGCAGTATTTATAGCGATGTTGCTCTCTTGATAAAGTATTACAGAGGCTGTGGCAACAATCTAGGGCTCAGCAGGGAAGCTGTAAGACAGCTATTTTTGTAATGTTTAAAATTATACTAAATTAATAAAAATAAAATCTCCTGCTGGGCTTCCAGTTTTAAATAGCACATTGTGGTGTAAATGATCAGAGCATCAGGGTTGTGCTAATCTAATACATATTATAACAGCAAAGACATTAAAGGTTCATATCATTTTTTCATTTAAAAACTACACTCTGTAAACTAGCTGAATAATTTCAATAGATAATACTAGGAGTTGCTAGTATATGCTGAGTGGAATAGAGGGAAATGGGAAACCTGCATATGGTAACTTTTAGGGCTTTGAAGGTATCATTGTTTAGAACTCTGTTAGGGAATACTGTTCCCCAGATTGTAACAGTCTCACTTACTAAATTATCACCTCCTAAAATTTGAACAGATCGTTAAAAATAATAACAATTATATTTAAGCTTTTATTAAAGCATGTTGAAATACTTCCTAATTAAAAAAAAAAAGGGTTTTAAATTGGAGAACTTCCATTGTTTCATACCTGTCTGGAAATCTTCTTTAAAGTGGCTTTAAAAACCCTATCCCAAGGCATATAGCAGGTCAGATAGTGACCAGCGCAGGTCTTTTGGAATTACCAGGAAAGCGACCACTAACTTCACCTGCAACTATCTAATTTGTACAGTAGGTATGAGCTGAAAGCACTTAGATGCAGGACAACATGAAATGCTAACGTGTGTGCAAGAGCAAGATCTTAACATAATAAAAGACTAAGGTGATGACGGAAGTTTTCATAGAAAGGATGTTTAATATTTCAAATATTCACTTGACACTTAACCCATATACTAGCTTCGTAGATATTTTTCCCTTAATAATGGAAAAGATTGCTTTCATTGTGGAAATTCATCCCTGGTAGAAAAGGATGAGAGTAACAACAAGAAAAATGGGCCACTGGAAACCAAAGAGTCTAATAAGTTTAGCCAACATTAGACATACGGATAAGTGTTAGCATTTTGCAAGTACTTATTGCTACCACCCTTGTGTGGAGCTATGCCCAGAGAAGTTTTAAGGGGATATTTTTAAGGAAAGTGCAAGCAAGACAACATACACTGAAGCATCTCTTCTTCATTCCAGTTTCTTCTCACTCCGTTTTTAAAATGCCAGAAGCTGTGTTTGAAAGCATGGAAGACTTATGACTGATTTTGCATGTTTTTTTTCATGTCAGACTAGTTCTTTTCAAAAGTACTGGTTGTTAAGTAAATAAAGACAATATAATTTTGTTAATTATTATATTTACAGGGAGCTGGAACAAAGTGAAAGTCAGTGACGTTGTTAATCTAGCTGATATAATGTAACCTTAAATAACGTGTTACTAGTGAAGTCATGCAAAAGATCCCCGCAACCAGTACACTGAGACTACTAACCTTGTGAAGGGAGCAGTATTTGTACTACACTGTGGCTGTCTAATATATGTATATCTTTTGATACTGAACAAACAAATAAAAACAGTATGACTGCAACTTCTTGGGATGCATTTTAGACAGCAATTCATCAAAATGGACACTCCAAGAAGCTTACTTTTCTTAGACAACCTAAGTCTGAAAAAAAACATATTTCAAGTAATTCTTTGCTGGATCACTCAAGTTTTAATAAAAAGTGAACCATTAGCACATCACTGAATCCAATAAAAATCATAAAATTAAAGTCAGTCTTAACTATAATGCACAACTGACCGAGATATTTACAACAATTTTTATTTTTAGTTCATCAAGAACTCCCAGGTTTCAAAGCTGAAATTTTTTAATAGAAATTGTAATGTTTGAATAAAAGCTTGGATAATGGGAACTGATTAGCAGCAGATTTACATTCCCCTATCCACTATCCTTGTGGCATCTCAGAATCCCACTTGGAAACTGGGGGAGCAGAAAGAAGAAGAAGAGAATAAATTTGAATCTGGGTATCCTATATAATATGTCTGTATCATGATCATGGGCTGCAGTGGGTTCAGAAGCTGTGTATGCAGGTTACTCATCGTGTGCTTGAGAAAACTCGATCTATTTTTAATTTTATACTAAACTTCAAAACCCAACTTTTTTACCAAAAAAAATAATTCTGATTTACTTGTCAACCAATAATACAGACAGAAAAAGCTGTTTTGCCATAGCTTTATGAAAGTCCCACCTTTTAGAGCTTGACTACTGTGTCTGCAGAGATGGTTTATTTTCTACGACTTGGCAGTTCTATTCTTTCCTCCCAGATACTGGCAACATATCTCCCCCTACCCCCCCAGTCCTTCCCTGGAGGACTATAGAGAGGGTAACCAGTTTTAGTCTGTAAGATATCCCAGGGACAGAGACTATAAAGGCTAAATACATATCAGTAAGTACAAGGGAAGAAAACCGTGTGGCATGGCATGACTGACACCAGCTTTGGTTCTTGCTCTCTGGAGCAAGGAGGCTGCGCTTAATTTAGCTGCTGAGGGCAGAGTCCTCAAATGGGAATTCTCCCTGTGCAAGCCATACTGTGCCAGTGAGTGTGCTAAGTATTAAGCAATATGATAAATACAATGCCTGATTTGAGCTTGCACCCAGGCTTTGTGTAATTTGTTAGTTCAGTAAACTTAGAAAAGAGAAGCAGACAAAAGGAGAGAAAAGGACACATTTAGAGCCCTAAAGTCTCAGCTAGTTAGATATATACCCTCTTGAGTTATGTATAAATTCTCTCAAATTTCTGCTGAACTGTTGTACTTTAAAGTCTTTTTCAACTTGTCCCAAAACCTCTCCTTCCTACTCACTTGCACAGTGCTCGCCATTCTTCGGGTACAGCTGAAATACAAATAGCTGCAAACAAGTTATGCCCCTGTGAAAACACAGAAGGACAACTTTCTGTGTTTTTTCAACCATAGATGCTCATGTACTCCCAATTCTGGGCATGGAAATGCACAGGTATATAGAGGAGACAATTTGTACCTTACCTCCTGTACTGGAATAATCTGTGTGATGGCAAATTTTTGTCTCTACAAAATAAGTCATGGCCCCAAAAATGCTTTTAGCTCAGATATGTTCCCCAAAGCTTCCTGTTGGAGGCTTTTGTCCATCTCAAAGGTTGTTTGCCTGAGCCTTCACCATTATTCCAAAGTACTTTTTATTCTCTTTTCCAGCCCTTTCTTGTCCCTGTTTTATTCCTTGTGCAGGTATGTATTCATATTCTTTTGGTGTTATTAATTACAGATGATGTTTCTTCTTCACGCTTGACCGCAAAAATAGACTGAAATGGACATTTATCGAATAGAGATGCAATGCACTGCACTATCAGTTCATGTGCTGCTCAAGCAGATTCTGAGGCCTTCCTTTGATCTCTACTGTCCCCATTTCCCTGTCTCTATTAAGCTCAGCAGCTCTGTCAGAAACCCGAAGCTGTAGCTCTGTACCACTAATTGCTACTTCCAACATTAAAACTGATCCATGCTCCCTTGCAACAACCAACCAGAGCTGGAAGACAGACAAAGGAATCTTATACTCTGTAAAAAAAAATAGCTACTACTTCTACCAAGTTAATCTTTCAAAAGGTAAATAAACACAAAATTGCAAATATCAGCAGAGAGCACTGGTATATCCTAGGGCTGTGAGCCTACCTGCTTATTCAAAAGATGATGAAAATGCTGGGAGGATTATCAAGGTGGCCACAATTTATCATTTAGAGAGCATTTATTCAAGATATCAAATTTGTTGCAAGGAGTCTGAGACAGATCAATGATGCTAAAAAACCATGTAGGATTCTGGAGAATCATTTGGTCTGGTGAACAGCAGAAATAAGTTTACAAGCAAATTTTTAGATGATATGCAGAACTACGATCTCTATAGAGGTAGAATAATATATTTACATGCATGAAACAAAGCACAGCAAACCACAGTTTTTTTCTTTTTTAAAGAGAATAGAAGTTCATTTGTGAAGAAAAAATACAGGGCTTAAACAGCATGATTACTGTTATATTACTATTATATTATATTACTACTAATATTATTATACTAGAAGTAAGAAAAAAACATCTAGATAGAACACAAGTAGTAAAATGATGCAGAAATCTGAGCCAGCCCAGTTGCTCTGTGCTACCGCTAGAAAATGTTTCCAAATAACGGCATGTTTGAATAGTTCTTGCCATTCCCCAAATCATCCCAAAACCTTTGGGATGTGATGCCTTCCATACAGGCACATACATTAGGGAATAAGCCCTACTCTCCACTGAGCTTTCAAAAACAGGAAAGGGATGAAAAAATGTAGAAGTAATTGGTCTTTTTTCATATCAGAGAGAGATCACCTCTGAATTTCCACAAGATCTGTGCTAAGATCTATTCTGTTCAACGCAGGTATAGGTAACACAATGAAAGGAGAGAAAAACATGTTTATTTTTAACGTGAACATATCATTACTACAACAAAAGAGAGTGTGAAGAATTGAGGAAGGAAGTCGTGGAAGTAACTGACAGAAATGGAGGGTAACATTCAATGAAGATAAAGATCCAATGAATAAGGTACATGGGAAACGGAAAAAGTAAACCTTGTCAGTCACAGAGTTGGCTGGAAAGTAGAGCAGTTCTTCCAAGAGTAGTCTATCTCAGCTCCTGTTGCGTCTTCTCAGCCCCAGAAGAAGGAGCAAGCCCTTGGGCTCAGGATGCTTGCCTGACGCACAAGCCTCTGTTCTAATTCCTCTCCTGCCCCAGACTCTCACTTCCATGCCACAAGCAACAAAGTACCATCTTGCTTATGCTATCCAGTCTAGATGTAACGTGCCACTTCTGTGTTCCTGGGTTGTATCTCATTCTGAACATTGCAAAGCAAGAGTGCCATGGAAAATAGACTCTATCAGTGATGTTAATAATCTGAAAAGTCCTGAGTTTTATAAATGAAGCTGAAGTTCAAGTATTAGATGGCACGGTCGAGGTAGTACAATAATTGACTTTCTAAGGCTGCCAATGACTGGGCTAACCAAGTTTACTTTTCCCAGGGGAGTTAACCCTTTCAGTAAGCATGGACTCTGAGAGTTGCAGAGATGAGTGGGTTTTAGTTCTCTCTGTGGCTTATGAGTCTGAGTGGTCTTGCACCATAATTCAGAGTTGAGATTAAATAAATAAACAAACAACCCCTCCTGAACAACAACCAATGAAAAATAAATAAACTAAAATCAGAATTTGAAGTAAATAGCAAAGATTTAGGACACAACTATAAATCTGAGCACAGTGACACGTTTGTCTTTTACCTCTGGAAGTTTAAATCTACAAGAGCAAAAGTATGAAGCGCAAGAACAGCAGAAGCAGGAATAATATTCCAGGGCCTACATTATAAAAATAATAAATGACAGTATTTTATTCAGAGCATGCATTCACAAAGCAGATACTTTAAAATATCAGGTTCTACCATTTGATAGGAACACATACACCCATGCAAAAATCTAAACCCATAATATTGGTAAGAAGGGGAAGGTATCCTAGAGTATCTTGATTATGACATCTATAAGCAAGTCTCTATAAAGCACAAAAGAAGGAAAAATCCTTCACTGGCAGAAGGATATATTACATAAACTAACATAGTTAGGTCACAGCTATATCTCAAATTATATATCATATTTGAAATCTAAAAATACTATCATGCAGTTCTACACTGCTATCATGATTATCTTGCACAATTGCTAATATAATCACCACCTTCTTTGGTGTTTTCTTAGACTTTCTTTCATTTTTCTTGAGTTTTTAAACATCTCTTTAAATAAAGCAAATGAATACAAACATTTTTCTGGCTCTTTAAATTACTGTCTTTGGCCACAACACTGAAAACCTTCATTGCCCCCATTGTTTATTTTACTCCTGTCCAGTTTGTACTCGCTCACAACAATTTCCATGAAAGGTATGCTTCTCGTTTTTCTTTGAGTATATCTTCTTAGCCAGCATATACTTTTACCTTTTTTCTGATCTCTCTGCTTCCAACCTACTTTGTTTAATAAAGCAAATTACTTTGAATAAATAATTTATTCAAGTTCAGACCTTTCTTCCTGTTGTAGAATATCCATGAGGCAATTACAGCTTTGTCTAATGTATTTGTTTTTGAAAGTATTTCCTGATTTTGTGTGAAGAATTTTAACCCTATGGCCCAGTTAGGCAAGAATTTTGTCAGTATTTTGAGTTAAGTCTGGTTTTTGATGGCCTACAGCCAGACAGCTGTAGGAATGTGAACAAAAATTAAAGTATCCTGGCAGTAACTAGCTGGGGTAAAAAGTTGCTTCATTTAAACTAATGACAGGCCTAAAATTTTGGGGGCCAGTTTTACATTGTTTGCCTTTTGCAGAAATAATTTTTCTTCATGGAAGTTATATATTACTTTGCTAGAATAGATAACAGGACCATAACCACATAGTGATTAAAGAAAACTGAGTACTAATTCCAACTCCATTCTATAGCACTGCAAAAAAAAAGAGGGGGGAAAAAAATACATATGAGATATAATACCAATAACGAAGTCTAAATAATCACTGGATTGAAATTTTATTTCTTCGCAAGGCAGGACCATTGCAATTATGCTGGAGTTAAAACTCTGAGTTGGAGCTCAGGATTTTTCTCTTGTGGTGAGATCCCTAGAGAAAACCAATAACACGTTCAACTTCAAATATCTAGGTTTTCTGTTAATGTAAATCAGAACATGCCTTCTTTTTTCTTTTCTTTTTTGTTAATACTATTTTAAGTAGTGGAAAAATCAGGCTGACTAGAACAGACAGAAATAGCAAAAGCTTTATAAAGAAATCTCTGCCAAAAAATCTCTCTTTGATTACTTTGTCCTTGCCTGGGAAGTCCTTTGCAGCTTGTTTTCAGTCAGCTTGGTGTTTTTTTTGATTTGCAGCAAATTGCACAGTAGCCTCTGATCCCTGGGAACTTATTGTTTCTGCCATCTCTTAAACCAGAGATGTTTCATCATTGCTTCTCTCAGCAGTCTCCAACTCTCTCCTCAAGATGCAAAGTCTGCCTCTGTGTTGAGACCTTCCTGCCTGTCACATCCTCTATTCCAGAAATTTCCATCCTGAACAGACCCATCTACTCCTAGAGAGAGGAATAATCTTTTCCACCTAACCCATCACAGTTTCTCTTTCTTCCCCATGGCTTATTCCGACTCAGTTTGCTTTTCTTTTCTGAGAACAGCCTCTGATGATGCCCTGGATCTGCCTTAGCTATCTGCCTCTTTCAGAGCTTCCTGCTGAGTTTGTCTGAGAGGTGTTGGAGCTATAAACACAGCTGCCTAAAGTACAGGGAAGCTTCCAGACACTGGAGAAGGAGAAATTGCTGTGCATGAAAATGGTAATTCTGCTTTCACAACCCTAAGATAGAGACAAGGTAAATAAATGGCTAGAAAAGAAAAAAAAGGCAAGCCGAAATCATAGCCCTTTCATAAGAATATTGCTATTGAACACCCAAATCTGTACAAAAGTGCAAGACAAACACAGTTTCATTAACTGAAAATTACAGAGAGGAAAAAGTCCATCAGATGCTGAAGTGTTAGACTTGGCTTTGAACAGTGAACAGTTCAGAGAAAGGGGATACATTTTTTTTTCAGCTAACCCAGCGTTGCCCTCTTAAGTAAGAGAGATTCTCATCATTTTTCTCCACTTAGGGATTTCCCTCATAAAGCAGGGGAAGTAGCTTTGTATGCTCCTATTAAAAGTTTCACAGAGTGCCTTTGGAATGGTTACTAGCACTCAAGTCAAAATAATGTTGCAGACCTAGACCAAATAAGGCTTAGTTAACAGATATGTGTCCACAAAGATATCCAAGGGGCTTTGTAGTCACAAGTCACCTGAGACTACACAAAATGTCCTTCAGGCTGCCCTTTTCTAGAAGCAAATTTCACACTGCAGTTGCATTCCTTCTCCGTGCACCAGACTCCATGACCTCTGAGAGAATGCAAATATATAAAGATGAGTCACATTTTCACCAAAAGGGATAATTAAAGGGAGGAAGGAAATTAAGCAAAGAAAATACAGTGCAAATTTCAGAAAATCTACCTAATAGTGAAATAAGTGGATTGAGGAATAAATGGTCTCCCAAGAGATACAGCAGAAAGGCTATCTGCTTGTATTAATACTAAATGGAATGAACAAAACACTAGAAATTACATTGCAAGGAATAATTTTGCACTGACAGGGGAATGGTCAAGATAATCGAATAATGCTGTTCATCTCTAACTCACAAAAACTACAGGAGAAAGTATCATGAACATCACTTTTTGATTCTCCCTCACTTTGTTATTCGTCTGTTCTGAAATTTTTTTTTTTTATCCTGCCAAGAGCTGCTTAAGATGTGATGTGATGCTGGGTCCAATCTGTAAGGAAAAGAAGAGAAGGACAGTCCATGAAATAATCAGGGAGGAGTGAGTGTTTACAATCCTCAGGGGTTTTGACAGGTGTAGCATTTCAGGAAGTATGACTCTTCTAGTGGGTGTGACTGTTCTAACAGGGTGACAGTATTTTTCTTCTTTGCCATTCAAAACCTTGAAGGGATATCAGAGAGGGCTACAGGAGCCTTTGTTGTTTTGAGGCAGCTGTTCTGATTGCTCGCCAGTGCTGCAGCGCTGGTCTTGGAGAATCTGTTGACAAAGAGAATGTAGGAGATTCACATGTGTGGGGTTTGTTTATGTTTTTCAAGGAAGCATGCCCCTTGGGAAACCGCCTTATGACAGCAGGCCAGAGGGGTGACATACGTGTGAACATATGTCACTGCCCCCTGCGGTAACGCACATGCAAACATATGGCACTGCCCTCCTGGTGCATATTAGTTGTCAACAGACGCAGGAAGGACCTTGCCCTGGTTATGTTTTTTGTCATCCATATGGTTTTCTATTGCTCTGGATAGCAGATAAATTACAACTACTTCCGAAACTCTGTCTAATAATAGTTTGTGTTTGTTCCAAATATAGATGCTTAGTTCGGTACTTCCACAGAATTCTTTGAGAACCAAGAAACATCTTTTCATTGCACTGCAGGACGCTGATGAATCAAAAAAAGAGGAAGAAAAAGAAAAGAGTCAGCAAATACACAGCCAAAGAGGTGACTAGCTGGAAGTGGACATGCAGCTTCAACCCTGTAACTTAGAAGGGGCTCAGCCTCACAGGAAAGAAAAGCCTCACTTTCACACAGTGCACACACCATAGTGGTCAACCAAATAAAATGTGATAGTGGTCTAATAAAGAAGATAGTGGTTCCCTAAAGAGTTTTACAAAATGACATGATATTTCAAAAGCTGAGTTACAAGATAAAAAAATGGAAAATGAACTCTGTTAACAGACACTCTTCTATTTCCTGTGATGAATTCTAGACATTATTATAGTGAAGACTTCACTGTCAAAAACACAGACCATCTCTATTTCATGCTGAGGTTCATATTTTCAAAGATTAGTTACATGAACTGTGCAAATAAGGAATCTGAGGAGCAGCGAGCACTGGTTCTGTGTTTACTACCTTACAGTCTCCTCTCACAGGTAACACCAAACCTGCTGCCAGCCAGTTTAATTGCTACAATTACCGATCTCTAACATGGCCTAAACCCTGAAGCATAACAAAATCAGTGTTTGCTTGAAAACACTATTGTGACATTCTGCAATCTGAGATATGGGAAAACCATCCAGCTCTCCTAGCCCCACAGAGTCAAACTCTTTGTCTCTTCTTTTGCACGACCTGATACAGGAGTCACATCACAGGAGCTCAAGCTACTTCTGTATTTGTTTGATGTGCATCCAACAACATGCTACTTGGTTCAGTATTTCTGCTGAGAAAGCAGAAGCTGATATCTGTATTGCACTACACCAAGAAGCAATATTATTCTTGAAATGCAAGTCTTAACACATTGGCATACTTTGAGATCAGATCCCTCCTTCACTGTTTGGCAGAAGAACACCTGATGCATAAGAATAGTTGTGGTACAGATGAAGTTTACACAAGTACAGAAGATCAAAGACAATCAATTACAACTCCTTACATTTTGAAAATAGTGATATTGGTGTCTGCTTCAATTCAGTGACTTGTGTCACTTCCATCACAACCAAATCTTGCAACATTTTATACCAATGAAATATGCTTGCATAGCTTTATGTAGGATTTCTTAGAACAGTATTGATGGAGTGTTCATAATAGGGGTGGCATCAAAAATTCTACTCTAGCGAAGAGCTTTGTGTAATCAGACTCATACCTTGGGTCCTTAGGGTGATGCGGAAAGCATTTCAGTGGATCAGAACCATGTTATTACTGTTACCTGAGTTTAGCAAAATAATTAAGAATGGGCAAAAGCTGAAAGTTGTATGCGATGGCAAACGCTACATGGACACAAAAATTTCTCACTTCTAACTGAAATAATTTGGCAAAGTGACTGTTCCAAACTAACTATATTTTAAATAGGCTAGGAATACTATAAAAATTAATAAATAGGGACAGAACTTTATGACAGGAAACAATGATAAGCTAATGTAAACAACTTATTTTGCCTATCTCTGTATTTCAATACAGTAGTTCAATATAACCACATTTCTCCAAAGACTCATATTCTGTTATTGAAAGGTAATGGTGGGAACCAACTTAAGAACATGTAAAATGCAAGATTTTTTAATCAATGAGAAGCTATTAATTTAACCAAGACTTCCTGTAATAATATTGAGACAGACTGTCTGCCTGTTTTTACATTATAGCTCGCTTTGCAATCTGTACGGAATCTAATGAGGTGTGTATTTTTTGTGAATTATTGATTGAGAGTAATCCTTAGGAATGTAATGCTACCAAAAACTTAGTCTCTATCCCTGATTTTTGAGGGGTTGTTTGCTTTCTAGAACAACAAATTTACTACCTTAGTAAGTCATTGAGTTTTGCCACTACACATGGAACACAGCTGATCTTTGCTAGATTACATTAAGCTCAGGCCTGATGAAGCTCAGACTTGATGTGACCTGATGCACCAGTGATCTGATTGACACTCATGTAAAACCACACATGCATCTTTTGATAGGCTCATTAAAGCCATGTTGCACACATGCAGCCCAGCAGCAGTGTGATCTCTCAAGTCCCCAAATAACCACAGTAATATTCCAAGCAGTTCTTGACCCTACACATTTGGAGTTGACTGAAAACTCAAAGCAAAAATTTGGGGTAGACAAATTAATGTATTTTTAAGAATTAGAGAAACTCAATATATCTTCCTAATCTAAAAATATGCCGCAGTTTAAGTATCTTTATCCCACTTTCATGATCCATCACTGCTGACTTCAGCAGAATAGTCCACAGCTGAAATCCATAATGGAATTATGATATTTTGTCAACTGTGTCTTTATTGTAGTTAGATTTTATTAAAAATTGTCATTAGCTTAGGAAATCTCCGCATACCTGTATAGAAGAGAATCTGTAGCTGAATATACTCAAATCACTGAAAAATAAATTACTTGTTGATTATTTTTAAAATTAGTTTTATAGTTACTTGATGTAGGGTTTTTTTTTGCACTGAATTTTTTATATAATATCTGAATGTCTTCCATTAGGACGTTAAGAAATATGACTAATGTCTGAAATATGCTACATACTTTGGAAAAAAATTTACTTTGTGCATGGAAAAACAAAGCAAATGTACTGACAAGTGGAAAAAATAGAATCAGAGATACACCCCTAACTGCTGAATAGAGCTGGCTGAAAAACAAGCATTCTGTTTTGTGAAAATGTCAAGTTTTTACAACAACAACAAAAAAAACAAATAAGAAAATTCACCTTGTGGGTAAGACATTTCTGCACACTCTCTTGGAAATGGGAGACAGAAATGAAATAATTATGTCTCTGCTTATTTTGGAGTGGGGGTAGGGTATTGGATTAAATGACTTTTAAAGGTCCGTTCCAACTCAAGCTGTTCTATGACTCTATGATTCTATGAAAATTCTGTACCTTAGCTACCAAAGCCAATAGAGATTTTGCTGTTGAGTATATATGTGCCATCCCATCAGTTTGTTGCTTATTGAGTTCTAGTCTAAGAAATGGGCTCTGGGAAAGCATGGGGGAATTGGAACAATCTGTCCCACATGGCAGCAACATGGAACTAGGAAAGAGCTCAGCCTTCAATTTAGAAAGGTCACATGTTATACAGTCTAAAGATGGATTAGATGTTAAACATCTGAATATATTTACTGATCAGTAGGGCACTTTTTGTTAGTTGTCTAGTGCATTTCTGTAACTTTTATCCTACTCAACAACTGACTAGCTGAAATATAGTACAGAGGAACTACAATCTGATGCTTAAGTTTTCTGACGAATATTTTAACTATAAAGCAGTTCCAAGTGTCTGAACACTTTTATTTCTGTTTGAAATGAAAAAGAAAACTCTGAGATTCTAGTGAAAAAAAAAATTACTCCTAAAATATTACTCTATTCCACATCAACTGTGGAGCTACTGTTAGCATCATGGAATTATCTGGAAGTTGAAAAAATACTTAAGCACAGGTCTTCTTTGTAATCAAAGTAAAAATATAATGAAAATCAAAGGCAGTTTTACTGACATCTCTTAGGCCAGAAGTTTACATTTTGATTTGAATGGGACAGCTTGGCAGTTTGGAGTTTATGCTTTTAAAGACTGATAAATCACGACCAATGTAGATCATTTGATCTCTCTAATCACAAAGGTAATAATTTTTTTTAAAGTTGGAATAAGATGATCTGTATTTTATTTACTGTGTTTATCTACACCCATTACTTGTAATCAATTTTAACTTAAAAATGGGGAAATAAATCTCTGGTAGTGATTTTCAGTCTATAGTTAGTGAAATCCTGAGTTGTCTGAATGTCTTCTAAAGGTCACTCTAAAGGTTTAGGTTGCAAAAAGTAATGACGAAAATCAAACACGTTGCCACACTAGGCTACAGTTCAGGATAAGTCTTCACTTCTACTGTACAATGTGTAGATTCCTATAAATTCATTAAGGTGTGGACTTTAAATCTGCATTAAAACTCTTGCAAATTAAAATGTATGTATGATATGAATCTAAACAATTCCAAAATTAATTCAATGGGTTTCCTATTTTTTACTATTAATTATTATTTTCAAACACTTCCAAGGGAACGTAAATATATATGTTCAGAATAATTCATTCAAAGTGTTTGACAGATCTGGTGTAGTCCATAGTCTTTTGCAGTACCTCTTTAGTTAAAATGATAAGAAAGTAACACAAAAGTACAACAAGAGTTCAGTAATTACAATAGAAATAAATACCAAATAAATATGCAGAAACCATAATCTAAGATAATGTTTCATGGGGAAAGGAGACCTAAGATGACTGGATATGGATATGTAGCCACTAGTTAACACCATATGACAAATGAAACATATTCAACTAGCCTAATTTTCTTTCTGATTTAATAGGATCCAATAAATGGAAACTGTATGGCCAGAATAATGAAAAGAGCACAAAATTTATCTCATTCTGTTGCGTCCTCTCTGTGTTCTTTTGTCCTTTGATTGCACTGGTGGATAATATTATTTTGTTCCCAAGGAAATATGTCCCTTTGATTAGGTTGCAGATATTCTCTCATTTGTCACTGTTCTATCAAGCTATGCCATGTAACAGCAGGAACCCTTGATTATTTAATTGCTTGTAAGAACTCATTAAATCTTACTATCAATCATTGGACATATGGCAAATATCATCCAATGGCATGAGAGGTTTTAACAGTGATCTGTCACTGGGGCATACCCTTTCTTTAGCAGCACAGCCCTTTGTTTAGTTCTCTGATCATAATAATTTTTAATTACTATCGATTCGCAAAAGAGTGTTCATGCAGTGGCCCTAATCTATGTGTACAGGATAACCTTCTAACAGGAACATTTGTAACTCCATATAAAAATCCAGAAACCCCATCTAAGAGAGTTTAACCTTTTTGTAGTATTCTGTAGATGGTGTTAGTCTGATCGTAATCTAATTTAGTCTTCAAAATGGTTATGACTCATTAAGAAAAACATATAGTAAGACACACAGTAGGCTTTGCATCAACACCTTGATGGGAACCTATGAATTATCTGTGATGATATGAAAAAAAAGGCATTTTTCAAAATATAGAATATTAGCTGTAGCTAATAGAGGTAGTTACCTATGCAGCTACTTGTATTGTCTGTATGAAAATCAAGTCAAATAACTGAAAAGAAATCACACCAAATAATGTTTTATTTAATCACTGGTCCTTAAGGTTTAGAGATTATATACATACAGACGAATGGACCTAAAATCATGAAAAAATCTGACTACTGCAAAAATTATACTCCGGATATATAGAGTCCAACATGATGCAGTCAGAACTGTAGCTATAGCTATTTTTACCTGAGGAGATTAAAAGTGAGCAATGCTCTAAAGACAAATAAGTTTTTAAAGGTGAAACTTTAAAGGATTTTCCAATGGAACCTTTCCATACTTGCAGTCATAAAAGTTAGAGCTACGTTTTGCTCTCTTCTTCTGGTGACAGATCTCTTACTCTACTGGAGTCACAACTTTTTACTATAATTTGTTTATTAATATTCTTGAAAGTTTCAGGAAGCAACAAAAATAAAACACCAATCACAAAACATTTCTTTGACAAATATATTTGACAAAACGCCCCGATCTTTCTTATTGTTTACACACTGTTATTTGGAGAAAAACTCATCAGGTATAAGCTATTACTTTATAATAACTTTGCCAAGAATCTTTTTATTTTGATTTTTTTTGCATAAAACATAAGAATAACTGATAAACAGACTAAAGGGGAAACTGGAAGAATTCTTTCTCTGATTCAGGCTTCTAGTCATGTTGCCCGTGTTGTATTATGCTCTGCATTTGATCTGTGGCTCTGTATCTTTTAAAAATGACATATAGATTTAGCCATAGCAACAGTTTAGGTTTGGAGGGGTGATTTAAATTCTAAAATTATATTTGTAGGTTCTTGGAACAATTTTTTGGACATGGATCACAGCTGGTTTCAATATGGTTTGCATTTTTTTTTTGTTCAGTGGATGAGCTCTACAATAGAAGTGGAGATTTGAGCATCCATAAACAGTAAAGAACCACAGACACATTGCTTTAAAATAGAGCAGAAGGGAAGTTGTGAGATGTAAGAAAGATCAGCAGGACCAGATTACCTGGGATATGTATCTGCTTTAGGTATGGAAATGATGAAGAGGCAGAGAATGGAAAGGAGTTTAGGGGCTGGGGTTTTTTTGTGTGGTAGTATTTCAGACTACATTTTCTTGTTTTATGAACTACCGTTCCTGTGTATTTAATCCTGTTCTGCTAATAGCAGTTCTGTATCAAACATAAATCCATCAAGTGTCTCATGGTATGGTGTTTAAGGATTATATCATAGTTTATGCAATAACAAATACTAGCTTCACATATTCACGAGGGATTACTATAAGATTCCCACAGGTTTTCAAACAGTTACATTGATTTAAAAAGATAAAATACATATTTTTAATCTTAATTTCTCTGTGTAAGATCCTTTATTCATCTGTATCAGAATGACTGTATGTACACATACAGTTCGAGGATAGATTATTCAGGTGCTTTTTATCCTCTGTTAAAGTCAACCCTGATACATTCTTGTGGAGGCAGAACTCAGTCCCGTAACAAGGGAAAAAATCTTCATGACAGATACTCAGCTTCATCTAATACATGCTTAACATCATTATAACAGTATAAGGGATGTAAGAGAGTCTTTTTCCTTTCCTGGAAAATGCCATAAGGCTGCCTTAAGATTTCTCTAAGTGATGCCACCTATGAAAAACTATCCCAAAGAGCAAACCAGATACAATATCTTATGAGAGAGTTGTTTGAGAAATGTTTCAATGAATGTATGCAACTTAATTACTGGGTTTTTTTGAACCTCATATAAATTCCTTGATAAAATATTACAGGTAGAGGTTTTGTAGCAGTTTAATAAACATTTCTTCATCAATTTCAGTCCTAATTCTTCCCAGTTTTTAAAATTCTGATGTCGTTGAAATCTCTCTACTGTTTTTTACTTCCCTTTTGCTAAAGTTTAATAGCTATCTAATGTAAGATGATAAACAAACTCAGATATTCTATTTGTAATTGTATGCATACTCAGACTCTGGCATTTTTTCTCAGAATTCAGAGCAAGTAAGAACTTCCACTGTGTCCCCAAAACCTATGCCTTTATACCTTTACTGTATTTTAAACAGGTTGTTTTAGCTAACGGCATGATTGGAATGTCAAAGATTGGCAAATGAAATATTGCCTGATATTATAATATCTTCACAGGAACAGTCATGAATTAACTTTGTTTTAAGCAAAAAAACCCAGCACTACAGGTCTCAGGTCTGGACTAACCATCTCAAATACTTGTGCATTATCTTTCAACACAATTATTCCATTTATTTGTATAAAAGTATACCCCTCTGGTTTACTTAGGCATATGACAGTGGAAAAGATCTTCTTTGCCGACTAACTTCAGATTATGCAAGCAAAGCACTCCATTAACTATTCAGAGGAACTAGAAAGACCTTGCTTTCCTAAGAAAATGTTTTAACAGAAGGACTTCACACTCTTAGTCTATTAACAAGAAGCGCAATACATTACAGTAACTTCATTACTCCTAAGGAAGGCTTGAACCAAGTGTGTCATCTCAGGAGTAATGAATGATGCTTTAGGGGAACAGTCAGCATTATTATTTTTCTCCGTAGTGATATTTTGTTGTAAG
The DNA here is from genome assembly GCA_033558185.1 of Dromococcyx pavoninus. Classification (NCBI taxonomy): domain Eukaryota; kingdom Metazoa; phylum Chordata; class Aves; order Cuculiformes; family Neomorphidae; genus Dromococcyx; species Dromococcyx pavoninus. The sequence continues at coordinate 380,331 of JAUMJL010000104.1, read as the reverse complement.
TGTACCAAAGACAATGTGAGATTATGCCACAAAGCACAGAATGTCTTCCAGGAAGAAAATGAATAAGTTTTGCTATGTGATTGTAGAATAAAACCCATTAAAATCCATTAAAGGAGTCCAAACTGTAGGGAGAAGGTAAAGAAGGATTGATTTGTTGTAGCCGTAAAGGCAATAGAATGTCCATTTATTAATTAAAAGCACATTTTATGTATTATGATGTGATAAATAGTTTGACTGTTTAGGTTAATTCCCCCAGAAATACACCTAAGGCTATTAACACTGATAAATTATGCACTACTACTTTTTAAATTTCTGATAGACTGCTTTCACAAGTATGCTTCACTTCATTTTCAATTTTGAGCAGCAGTTTTGTCTAATCGTATCTGGCCTTTAACTATTGCTACAAAATGCTTAGCCAGAAAAAAGCGAGGCTTTCACGAACAGTTTTAACTCCCCTCATTTTCTTTCTTTCTTTCTTTCCCTGACACATATATATAAAACACAAAGTTTCCTGTTTTGAAGGGCTACACTAAAAAGCAATAATGTACTCTTAACTATATACTTCTTTGACTTTATAATCCCTTTAACTTCGGAATGTTAAATCAAGTAACACCTGCATAAAATAAATGTTAAAAATATGACAAGGGCAGTTTTAGATATACATAAATACAAAGAGAATATTGAAGGTATATGTGCATAAATAAATCTATATATTCACACACAATACAAAATAAATTTCAACTAATTCCTCTTTGAATATGTAATGTTTTAAGTGATTAACAAGGTTATTATTAACTTTAACAACTTAATTATTAACAACTTAAGTTTAATTATTTAATTATCAGCAGCTTAAGTTTAATTATTATTAACAACAAGGTTACCCACCTAGTGGACAAGGGAAATGCTGCGGATATAGTGCACCTGGACTTTAGTAAAGCCTTCGACATCATTTTTCACAGAATTCTGCTTGAGAAACTGGCTGCCAATGGTCTGGGCAGGCACACCCTCTGCTGGGTAAAAAAACTGGCTGGATGGTCGGGTCCAAAGGGTGGCGGTAGATGGAGATAAATCCAGTTGGAGGCTGTCAGGAGTGGTGTTCCCCAGGACTTTCAGTGCTGGGTCTGGTTCTGTTCAATATTTTTATTAATGATCTGAATGAAGGGATGAGTGTACCCTTAGTAAATTTGCAGTTGACACTAAGATGGGCAGAATTATTGGTCTGCTTGAGGATAGGGAGGCTCTGCAGAGGTATCTGGACAGCTTGTATTGATGGCCAAAGTTATGAGGTTCAACAAGGCAAAGTGGTGGGTCCTGGTTGGTGGGGCACAACAACCCCATGCAGCATTACAGGCTTAGGGAATACTGGCTGGAGAGCTGTCTGAGAGTGAAGGACCTGGGGGTGTTGTTTGACAGTTGGCTGAATATGAGCCAGAAGCATGCCCAGGTGGCCAAGAGGGCCAATGGCATCTTGGCCTGTATCAGAAAGAGCATGACAAAAAGGATCAGGGAAGCAATTTTACCCCTGTACTCAGCATTGGTGAGGCCACACCTTGAGCACTGTGCCCTTCAATACAAGCAGGACATTGAGGTGCTGATGTATGTCCAGAGAAGGACAATGAAGTTGGTGAAGGGGCTGGAGAACAAGTCTTATGAGAAGTGACTGAGGGAACTGGGATTGTTTAGCCTAGAGAAAAGGAGGTTGAGGGAAGACCTCATCACTGTCTACAACTACCTGAAAGGAGATTGTAATGAGGTGGATGTTGGTCTCTTCTCTCAAGTAACAGATAATAGGATGAGAGGAAATTGTTGTGAGATGTGCCAGGGGAGGTTCAGATTAGATATCAGGAAAAATTTCTTCACTGGAAGTGTATCAGGCACTGGCACAAGTTGCCCAGGGAAGCGGTTGAGTCACCATCCCTTGGAGGTGTCTAAAAGATGGGTAGACAGGGTGGTCGGGGATATGGTTTGGTAGTAGACAGGTACGGTTGGACCCAATGATCTCAAAGGTCTTGTCTAACTAAATGATTCTATGAATATCTATATTTAGTACATGTATATATAAATATAGTGTCTGTATTCTAATATAGACATAACCGTATATTCTATGTATTCAGAATATATAGAATAATATGGCATCTATGTAATCTCAAGTTAAAAAAATCAAGTTAATTGTTATTTTTCGTAAATTTGAATGTGTGAATGTGTTTATACTTGAATGGGTGCATATCCTTCTTTAAGTATGTGTTCTGAAAAACAACTTTTTTGTCCCTCTCTGATGGTGGTGGTGAACAGAGACATAAACCTTTCTCCCACGATAATGTCAAAATGCATTTAAAGGGTTCATTGTTTTAAATCAAAGAGCTATTCATAATAAGTTCCAACAAAAAGCAATCCATCATGATTTTACATGAGCAGAAGCTTTCAGCTTGTGCATCTTTTGTCAGGAAGGCAATTTAAATCTTATAAACACAAATCACATCTTTGGGTTTTAACCACAAAACATTTTCACAGCACTGCCCTACCATCTACAGTGTTTCAATATACAGCCAAGAAGAGCACTCCACCTTCAATAGAAGGCAGACAAATAAAGTAAGGACCTAGAGAAAGCATTTTCTTTTAGTGCAAACCAGGTGTTGAAGTATTGATTCAGGAATTTTCAAAAGATTGGGAGAGAAAAGGATGTTTGTTTACTTGTGTTTATATACCTTTTTAAAGTGTTTATTGGACGTGGAAATTAAGCCGGTTACTTGGAGCACAGACATACTGGAAACCAGAAAGAAAGCCTCAGGAACTATGTATTTGCCCCTTTTTTCCCCTCAACGTATCCCATAAAACTCTTGTGGACTAATACCTACATTGCTATATACTGCTATAATACCATAGCTTCTCTGATTGCTAGCTGATTTGGCTCAGTCTGTAAAAGGATATCTTAACGCATAAGGGTGAATTAGTCTTAGAAAAAAATGTAAAACGATGTTGTTGACTCCATTTTATTGGAAGACAACTGAAGCACAGAGATGCTCCATTGTTTGCCTGAGGCTGTAATATTTTGAGTGACTTATCCAAAGAGGACTAGTCTGTCCTAATGAGCAAACATCACCCTGTTTGGGTTTTTTCTTAGTATTTCCTGTTCTGGGAATCTTGAAAGAACAATGAAGATTCATCTTGCTGGGGGACTGGTATTCATAGGTTCACAAATCATAGGATAACCTTAGATGGACTGGACTTCTGGAGGTCATTAACCTTACTGGCTAAATAAATACATTCCTTCAGCATGTGCTCCAACCCTTGACTATCTCAAGTAGCTCTTCTCTGGCTTTGCTTCAGTTTGTCTGTACATCTCTGATAGTGAGAAGACCAACACTGTCCATGGCTTTCCAGGTGTGAGTGCACACACGAGCTCTCAGGGGGAATAAACACTTCCCGTGACCTGCTAGCTGTGTTCTTGCTAATGCAGCTCAGTATGGACATCGTTTACCTTTTGCTGTACATAGTCTTGACTCCTGTTCAACTTGCTGTCTGCCGGGATTCCAGGGTCCTTCTCTGCAGGGCTAACAGCTTTCCAGGCAGCTGACCCTCCACTCACATAGATGCAAAACCAGAACTTCCTCCCAAAAATAAGTTATCTAATTGGTACATGAGATGCAGAGTTTGTTGCATTTTAGGAGGAAAAAATACTCAGTACCATCTCAACATGGGACTGCTACTCAATACCAACCTAACATAGGACTGCAGTTTGCCAGGTACTAACTATCCTGTATTTTCAGTTAAGATTAAGGGAACTTTCATGCCCAAACTCTGTAGGTCTTCTAAAGAAATAACAGAAAAAGATTTATAGGAAACAAAAATCAGTTTGTAATAGAAAAGTGGATAACTTGCTAGCAATTGTAATGTATAGCGATGTATTATTTATCAGCAATGTTGTTTTATTCCAATCACAAATCAGCAAATTGTTTTAAAACTGACACATTTACTGTTGCCTGTAATTTGATTCTGTTACCATGCCCCTGGGATTTATAAGAGCTCCACTAGCTCTTCACTCCTTTCCTACCATTGTTATTCTTTCTATTCTTTTTCTGTCATTTTGGGTCCATGTACTTTTGGCATTCTTAAATGGCTCCATATTGATTCTAGAACTGTTAGCTGTTACTGGCTTGTTTGGACAATTGAATCATGGTCCCAAATGAATATTTTTGTATTATAAAATGCTTTCCAGAGTATTAAGAAGCCAATAAAAAAAATTGAAAGGAATGTTTATCCTAAAATATTCTTCCTATTTGATACTAGCAAATTGTTTCAAAAATTCACATCTTCTTTTCTGTGCACAAACTGCCTACAAAAATGAGTCTGGTGCCAGTTGGAGTGTTTTTAAAGAGCACACAACTCTAATCTTTCTTAATCTAATTTACATTTTAAAATGCTTGTGTTTCCAATTCTATTTGTGCTGATCCTGCCATGGAAATGTGGGAGGACAATGTTTAAAATAATAATAATTCTTTCCTTTTTCAGACAGCCAAGCATAGAAGAGAAGAGTTCAGAATATGTTGGGGGAAGAAAGAAAACAGGCCTGAACTCACTCATTTTTTTGCTAAAGTAGAGCCACATACAGAATCAGTAAATTCCAGTAGAGGTTTTCAAACAAGCACAGATGGCCTGATAAATAAAGGAAAGAAGGTAGTGAGAGAAAATCAAGCTACTTCCATGTTTTAGAACGTAGCTATGGAGAGAGGAGATGAAGAGACAGAAACATTGCTGCTGGAACAGAGACTTGTTGCCATGGGAGCTGGGTACGGATAGCTGGTACCCTGGAGAATGTGACTGGGGGAGAAGTAAAAAGAGATAGGGATAAGAACTTGGAATGCTGTATTTATAGAAGACAGGCTCTACCCTTGGTGTTTTAGGAAGCCTGAATTGCCTTGTTCCCAGCATATGAGGTGGTCAAGGCCACAAATGCTAAATTTTGGAAGGGGTATATTAAGAATCTATTACAGAAATAGTTGATTTTTCCTGACTAATTTGGAATTTATTTCCATTTATCCAAGGAAACAAAAGATTCACTGTTTCTACCCCTAATAAGTCACAGATTGGCCCACAGAATTACAATAACGATTCTAATACTATTAGAGGCTGACTTAGGGAGAAATACAATTTTTAAAAACCTCTCTCAATACTCCTACTGATACTTTTTAGTAAAATATAGCCCAAAAATTCAAGTACTATCCTGATGTCATGGGATATAACTATGGTTCAACAGGGGTTAAATTTGCTCTCAAATTTGTCCATGGTTATTGTAGTTTTAAAGAAAGTTACTTCAAATAAATATCACAGTATCACCCAGTATCACAGTATCATAAGGTTGGAAAGGACCTCTGAGATCATCAAGTCCAACCTATATCCCAACACTAACAGCAACACTAACACCAACCATCATCTAAACCATGGCACTCAGTGCCTCATCCAGTCTCCCCTTAAACACCTCCAAGGTCGGCGACTCCACCACCTCCCTGGGCAGCGCATTCCAATGGCCAATCACCCTTTCAGTGAAGAACTTTTTCCTAACATCAAGCCTAAACTTTCCCTGTCGAAGCTTGAGTCCATGCTCTCTAGTTCTGTCACTGGTCACCTGAGAGGAGAGACCTGCCCGACTACAACCTCCTTTTAGGTAGTTGTAGAGAGCAATGAGGTCTCCCCCGAGCCTCCTCTTCTTCAGACTAAACAGCCCCAACTCCCTCAGTCGCTCCTCGTAGGGCTTGTGCTCCAGCCCCTTCACCATCTTCGTTGCCCTCCTCTGAACACATTCCAGTATCCTATCATCTTTCCCAAACTGGGGGGCCCAGAACTGTACACAATATTCAAGATGAGGCCTGACCAGTGCCGAGTACAGGGGGACAATAACTTCTCTGGTCCTGCTCGCCACACTATTCCTGATGCAGGCCAGACTGCCATTGGCCTTCTTAGCCACCTGGGCACACTGCTGGCTCATGTTGAGCTTCCTGCAACCAGCACTCCCAGGTCCTTTTCTGCCTGACTACTCTCCAGCCACTCTGTCCCCAGTCTGTAGCTCTGCATGGGATTGTTGTGTCCAAAATGAAGTACCCAACATTTGGACTTATTAAACATCATCCCATTAGAATCAGCCCATCTCTCCAATCTGTCCAGGTCCCTCTGTAGGGCCATCCTACCCTCTAACAGATCAACCGTTCCTCCCAGCTTGGTATCATCTGCAAACTTGCTGATGACGGACTCAATAGGTTGCCATTTCCTTTATACAAATCATATATTGCAGTTTTCCATTATCCCAAAGAGCAGATATTTTAAATAGAAAAGATCAGCAAATTAAATTTTCTCACCCTCATTTTCCAGGTAAAGAATAGAGGCACAGAGGGTACAAATGGTTGAATTTTATAGAATAATTAAACATCAGATTTTGGGTTTTCTGTCTCATGATTTATATGCCAGATCTTGTTCTGAGGTTTGTCCTCATTTTCTTTCACTGTACAGCATGATCTGATTGTTTAAACTCTATGACCAAACCTCTGCTTCATAATCTTTTCTAGAAGTGTTTATTAATAAACACAAGCAGGATTTGTCAGTGCAGCAAAAAACTAAAACTGCCTGTTATATGCAAAGTACATCTTTAATGATGTTTAAAAAGGAGCTAAACATCTCTATGGGAATTCTTAAAACACTTACCTCTTAGGCCCTTATTTAGATTTGTGAGTCTTTGTTGTTTAACAAGCTGGAGAAATGGGTCATCTAATGTTATATTAATCAGTAAATTAATATTTTAATTTGATTTTCTTTATAGTTGAGATGCTTGCGGCATCTCCAGTGTTTTCTCTCTCTGTACACTGATATTAAGCAGTATCATTATCATATTGTACCTTGGGGTTGTGAGATAACAGGGTCCAGTGATAGTTCTATTCTTAGGAGAGTGGGAGGTTTATGATGACACTTATACATTTTAAATGGCACATGGAGACTCTCATGTAAGGAAATGTCTTACAGCTGAGTCATAGGCTTTTCTACATTGGTCTTTTCAGTTCATATAGTTGAAATAACAGCTTTCAGGTCCAAGTAGGTGATACATTTGGCCAATCTTTTCATATCATGTTTACAGTGTGCTGGAATAAAAAAATCTCACCCATCTAGTTTTTCAGGAACAGTCCTATTTTGAAGAATTTTGATAAGTTGCAGAAGAAATGACTATCCATAAATGAAAAGGAGAGAAAAGCAAAATGTGCTCATTCTTTTGAAGGTTAAGTTCAAGTTTAATATAATTTTTCAAATATTCAATAAATCAAATGTAGAAGAGATCTAAAGTTTTATTTAGTATTATGAGCTCTAACTACATTTTTGAAATCTACTTGGAAAATCAGAAGTTGTGATTAGATCAGGCCAGTCTGTCCCTGGCCCTTGTGCATCTACACAACAGCTGACAAAGGGAGCTGTCTCCTTTTCACTGTTTATGTGTGACCTTATAAGAGGTCAAAATAGTGCTAAGATGGAAATGGTTCACAGGTCACTGTTAGGTGAGTACAAAGGAAGAAGCAGTCTTTGTTCCTTATACCTCCTTATACAATCACAATCTGAACTTCTGACCTTTCCCTTTCCCTCCAGGTTCCATAGTTGAGGATATTTACTGCATCAAAGATCCCATGCCTAGTATAGGCCCCTTCCCTCTGTTACAAATACACAAATCACACGTCCTAGTGCATGTTTGCCCTGGTCCAATGGTAAGTTACATGTCTGAGTGAAAATATGTGTTGGTGATACCCTTGCATACCAAGGTCAAAGCAAATCACATTTGAAAATTCTATATCACAGCTGGTTGACTGTCCATACCTCAGCACATGCACCATAACGGTATATGACTGTAAAATACTTTATTGTTTCTTGAGCTTCATTGGCTTAGTAAAATATTCATTCACAAAAATGCACCCAAATGCTGGTTCCACTTATGTTCACAATTACACAAGTACAAGACTGGTCGAGTAGAAATGTAAGGCATGGTGATACTTCCTTTCTTTCATTTTATTTTATTTTATTTTATTTAAAATAACTTAAGACCTGGGATGTAAAATGGCATTTTAAACATTGCATAGCATGGTATTCTAGGGCTGGGGAATGAGTCATGTCTGACAACTCTTAGGTGCAGTCAGAAGGTTTTTTTCCTATCTCAGGATAGTGATATCCGCATTCCCAAAGATAAGACCTCCTGGATTCAGTTAGTCTCTAGGCCAGAAATTATGTGTGAGCCATTGGTTGGATGACTGCACCAAAATATTTTGAAGTTAAATGAAAGGAAGACTTTTATTGAATGTGCTTGTTATCTTAACGCAATGACAATAGAATTAATACGTAATTTTACAATATGGGATCCATGCAAGATTTTATGATGGTTCATTGGAAACCTGTGTGAATGTTCTTATTGGTTTTGACTGGTGCTCTTTTTTCCTCCAAAGGAAACACTTTATTTACACCATTTTTTTTTTGTACAGAAGTTTACAAAATAGGATAACAAACTTGTGAAAATTTTGAATGAAGGCAAAGTTCTGAGCCTAATTCAATGTCAAAATCCTTTCAAATTCAAGAGTAAGTTCATCCCACTTTTAATGTGGAGGATATTTACACAAGTAACCTTTGGAGGTGTTTGGCTTCTTCGTGAACATTTCTCACATCTCTAGCTATCATGTTATTAAAGTCATCATTTGTCAGTATCAAGAATGAGCTCGGGCTTTACTACTCACTGAAAGTTGTGAAGACAGGCTTTATTGCCTATATGAGTTTGAAGCCAGATCTTCTGGAGTCTTCACCCACAACAAATAACATCTCTCCTCAAAGACAGTCACACAAGCTTCAGAAGGAGATATTCAATGGACTACAGAAGCAGGGACAGCAGAAGGTGTATTAAAAAGTGGGTGAACATGCCTTAGAAAAAAAAAAAAGAGACAGTCTGCTTAATCTAAACCAAATAACCTAAAGGAATTGGCTACATTCCCACTTTTACAACACATGCAAGAACAAGTTAGGAAGAAGTTGCTTTATCTAGCTACTTAAAAAATAGATTGAAATTTCAATTTTTCTGTCCCAAAAGTACAGCAATATTTTTTCCCCTATTGATTATCAGTCCACTTCATTTGAAATAGTCCTGACTAAGATCAAAATCCCTTTGAAAACATGACTTTAAACCTGATGAAGTACCAGCACCACTGCACTATGCTATCAGAAGAGTATTTTTGGAAAATGAAAGTAAATCAATATTAATAACATAAACCAGAAATTGATTGATTTTGCCATTAAAATATGTAATGGTGAAAAAGCCCATATTTAATGATTTTTGTTAAAGTCTGTAAGTAATATATTAATTAACTGGATACATGAAAATATTCAAAGACATTTGTAAGACTTACTTGGGTCAACCAATTTTTAAAAGCAGAAATTCTAACATTAATAAATTGGAGAAGGATTACAGCTGTTAAGCAGTAAGGATGAAAGTCACGTGAAAGGATGATTATGAGAAATTAGAAAAAAAAGAATTTGCAGTCTCCATCATTCTCTGTCTCTTAGAGTCTAATAAGTTAACTTGTACTGACTGGCAAGAGAGGCGATAAAAACTGATAATTCTTTAAATGACACTAATTCCAGGATGTATGCAAAGCCTCAGCAATGCCTTAGCATCTATCAAGGACATATTAAATAACTCAATACAGTGGATTAATATGTGTAACCATCTTCAGAAATTCTAAACCATCCATTCCAACATCCTTACTAGCATTGATTATGAACCATTGAATCAGTACTTTATGTTCATTTCCTTTCACTTACTTTATTTTACACCAGGGAATATTTGCGTTTGTACTGTATTCCTGCTTCAAGTCAAACACACTTTAAAATTCATACCTGTCTTAATGCAATACTAACTTTGGAAGCGTGTTATATTGCCTTTAACAACTATGTCCATCCCCTCCACTGCCCAGCGGGGGAGAATGAAAATAAAAAAAAGGAAAAATGGGGGGCAGGGAGGAGAGAAGGGAAAAAAATAATTAAAAGGCTAAAGATTAGATAACAAAACCAACAGCTAATAGAAACAGCTAATTGGCAGATTTGAAAATTATCAGCTAATGTACGTCAATAAAGTTCTAGTAATGATTTCTCTAAGAAAAAGTTAACAAAAGCACCACCACCAAAATGTGGATTTAGAAAGCACATTACAGCAATCAGTAAATCATTTTGAAAAAGAATCAAAATCACTACACAGAACAGAAAACCACTAAGTCAATCCTTATTGTCAAGGCTAATGTGATCCAATGTACTGTAGTGAGGGAATGGGAAGGAAGTGTCTACACCACATGTTGAATTAAAGGGAATCAACCAGCCATTTACTTTCATTTACTTAGTAACCTTCATGATGAGATCATCAAATACATTGTCTCCTCAAGAGTCATAGAGGACTACTACCTTCCTCTCTTTTTTTCTAGCTCACCCTTTCCAAACTGATTTTTCTGTCATTCTGTTAACTGCATGGGGTTTTTTTACTAGGAGGATTGGTTTTGCTCTGAACAAGGAGAAAAAGATACAAAGGTAATATACTAGCAGATTAATTTTAAGTCACCATGAAGGATACATTAATGGACCTCTGCAGGTTACAGTATCATGTCTGTAAAGAGTAGTGCTCATACCAGCCTATGTTAACCTAGAGCAATAGGAAACAGCGTTACTGGAAAGGGTAAGCAAAATAAAGTTTCCTGTTCTGCAAAACCAAAATCAAAGACCAAACCGACATAGGTTGTACCTCCTTACCTGTAATTCTAGAGATCACTATGTTAAAAAGACTTCTCTTGTCCCTTTGTTTGGTAGGCAATTCATCTGCTGCTGAAGTAATTTGCTATTGAAAGTGGATGAGGTGCATTGTGTTTGTGTTTCTTCTATCCTGCTTCCACAGTAAGAATCAGAAGCAACAGTTTTAGATAGTCTATAGCCTTAGCTGTAGATATTTACTCTCTAGACACCTAAAGGAAGGTGAAATGCATCTCACAATGGGTAAGGTGACGTCTGTTCCCAGGCTCACTGCAGTTTAGGATCGTTTAACCGTGCTACCTGCAACAATTTGGTAAAACTTACCTGAGGTTTGAAAGAGCATTCAGAAATACTCTGGTCACTGTAGTCCCTTTAGTACAGTTCTTTGTCTAGGCAACACTGCCTCATTCTGGCTAGTTCCGAATTGGTTTGAGTATTTCTATAGCGCTTTGTATCAAGTCATACTTACACACTCCAGCTGTTCAAGTTATTTTGAAAGCTTTTAGCTTTGGAGTTTCCTTCACCTACTTCAAATTTGCAGGAGTGCTTGTATGTTCAAAAATCTGGCTTTTTTTTTTTTGTATTAGTTTGTTTTGCTTTGATTTGTTTGTTGGGGGGGGTGTTTGGGTTTTTTTTTGTTTGGTTGGTTGTTTTTTATTTCCCCAATAGTAGATAATATTCCTCTTTGCAAATCTTGACTCAGTTACGTCAGAACATTGTGACAGGGAGATCACTATTTTGAGAGTGTTTCCCTGCTTGGGTGTGTATGCAGTATAAAATTAAATTTGTACTTCATGGTACCTCTAATACTTGTACTCCCACATAGTTTAAGAAGATCTCTTTATTGAATCACATAGAAGGGATATTTATTGAAGAAGTGTGGTTAAATTATGCTTCTATTCACATGCATAAACATGCTATATGTCTCATGTTCCCTATCTTCTTCCATGATAGCAGCAACAAAGCCTCAAGGTTAAAATAAAATAAAGACAACAACAACAATAATATTAATAATAATACAGTTAGAAATGCACCAAAACATTGCTGAAATCCAAATAATTTGTAAAGGTTACATTCTTTGTTGCTTTTTAGAATAATTTCACAGACTTATTTTTCTCTCTTAAACTGCTTCTGCACAATTCCTTGCAGTTTTCACTTGGTAGTGGCGCTGATTATATATTTCAACAGAGTCGAATCTTGAAATAAACTGTTCACAGAAATTTCAAACATTTACTAAAAAAGGCCAATTTTTTTTAAAGTAGAAAACTTCTGATTAGTGATAGCTGAATAATTAATAATGCATAAATTATCTAAAATAGTATAGCACTTTGTTCCAAATTTTCTGTTAAAGAATTTGAGTTTCTATGAATTTATTCATTGTTTCCATTAGATCTGTGAACAGTTTATGTATTGAACTTCAGTACATAAGGTGATTTACTGACAATTTGCTTTGACTCTTCACAATTTGTAGAGCATAACTGTTAGCTAAATGATGTGGTTTTGTTTCTGATTTCTAAATAGAAGAACATTTTCAAATGTGAAAATAACAAATAATGCTTAGCCAGTAACACATAAAAAATAATGAATATTCTTCAGACGATTTTTGATTCCCTTCTTCCTCTCATATTCATGCAACAAAAGCTGTTTCAGTAAATGTTCACAAATACCAAAATGAAAGGGCATAGGCACACAGGAAGAATGGCTCTTCAATTGGTTACTTAAGTCTTCCATTAGGCCTTAGGAGCTTGAATTTTCAAACATTATATCCCACAATAATGAATAAAAGCCTTCCCAATAAAAGGAAGGCTTTTTAGAATGAACACTATGAGTACCTACTCAAAACTAATGTTAATTTTGTGCTTTGCATGAGCATTTTATGTTACAGATACAGAAGATGTTTGATTTAGGAATGGGTCACACACCTCAGACACAAAATATCCATCTGTTTTGTGAACAGTCATACTCAAGAGTGAATGAAATTTCTCTTACCAGATCAGAAGAAAGTAACTGACTATTTTGTGATACACGATCTCTCCCCCAGCTGTGGAAACCTATTGAAGCAGCTCTACTTATAATACATTTGTCAGAATGCTAATTGGAAAAATGACTTCATTGTGTGAGTCATACAGTCACCTCTGCGGACCTCATCAGAATTAAATGAGCCAACTGAAGGCCAGAGCAATCACTCTGAGCACGGCCATATGTTGGTGAAGAAGTTCTTTCAGGCTCATGGCCAACATTGGGAACTTACAAATGACTAGATGGAAGATGGAGGTCTTGGTGGCAGGAAATAGGTTGGAAATGCTCATATATAGAGCATTCACTTTCACAACAAAAGACAAGTTTAAAAGACAAGTCTTTTAAAATAACAGATTCATTAGTTGGTCATTTTTTAAATAGCTCGCAATGTTTTGAGTTTTGTTTGATAATTTTAGGTGGCAGTAGAACATGCTTGCATGTAACTATGTGGTTATTTAGAGGACAAGTTATAGCACTGATTAGAAGTCCTTTGGAGGACAAAAATTTGCTGGACAACAAAATAATTCCAGCCTGACTTAAAAAGTTAGCAACAACAGTCAAAGTAAATTATTAGTTGAGTTTGTGACTTACCTTGAGAATTTAAGCCATAAACCTGGAATAATATTTTAGTAGAAGATGAGAAAAATTCTGTCTCCCCCAGCAACTAAAAGGTAATCTCCAGCAGCAGAACTGGTACAAAGAGAGAGACATAATCTACTGCTTTGTTTAATTTTTCTTAGCCTGAAAAGTTCAGCCAATAGGACAGCCGAATTCAGAAGGGCTGAGGAAGATAATGTTTTAACACATCTCATAGTAGACAAATCATCATAATAGAAGCTAAAGGGAAGAAACATGGGATAGTGACCTTCTGATGTCATATATTTAACATAAATTTGGAAAAGGCTTAGAATGACTGACAAAGACTAATTAACAAACAGGGAATTAAATTCCATATACATTTTCAGAGATGTATAAAGTAAATACTGCAGTTATTAAGATTTATGGAATAACCTCATCCAATAAAAAAAAGACTATTATGATTACATCTATGTCTTACCTTAAATTCATCTGTTTTGAAGCTATAGATTAAGACACTTATGTGGTTGTAAAAATTTCAACAGTCTGACCTTTAAGAATTCTATGTCAAGCACTCATATATTTCTGAACTGGAGAAAAGTACACTTTTTGCTTCATTTTCTCAGTTGCTGTGCACACAATCCTTCTGTTTGACCTTGAAATAAACAAGAATGAAGAAAACATTTCTGAAAACTGACAGCTCACTACAACTAAGCAGAAATAAAATAGGAGGCTTTTAAAAACCTACATTGTTACAACAATGTTTAAACTAGCAGGAGAGCTTTCAGAAGGCTATTTTAAGTAGAGCTGCCAACAAGAAGACTGAGAATCTTGACGTTCCCATCATCACTAGAGACACAGAGTTGTATCTACTCAACTCCGCCTTCTTGCATGATGAAAAATAAATCTGAGACATGTCCTTGAAGTATCAACCCTCAAAAAACTCTGCTCATGAGAGTTATATCCTTCCAACAGACATGTTTCCATTATGCTTCTCAGTGTCATAATTGGTAACACAGAGGTGAAAACCATTTCACAAAAATGGCCATAAATTCCTAAATTCCTATATAAAAAGCAAACAAGTCACAACCTGTTTGTAGAAAAACTCATTCAACCAGCACACAGTACTTTTTACCTATATTTACCTGAGAGACAGAAAATCTATCCCTAAATCACAGCATTAAAAAAATAAATCACATTTTTAATGCATTGCGTAACCTGGATATCTGCACTAAACTACCTAAAATTTAGAAGATCCTGCCCAGGATTCATGAAAAGATTTGTGCTTATTTAGTCTTCATTTTAACTAATAGTATATTCAGAAATGAGTCATTAATTTGCTATTTCTGTGATTAGCTGTAGATTTAAATATGTCTAACCTGGCTGGCACAGATAGTTCCACCATGCCTGCCATGGACAGGCACACGTTCCACTAGATCAGGTTGCTCAAAGCCTTATCCAATCTGGCCTTGAACATCTCCAGGGATGGGGTATCCGCGACTTCTCTGGGCAATGTGTTCCAGTGCCTCACCACCCTCACAGTAACAACTGTTGCCCCTCATCTTATTGCTGCACACCATGATAAAGAACCCCTAGACGCCTGCGTTAAGATCTCCTTGGAACTTTCTTTTCTCTAGGCTGAACACCCCCAACTGTCTCAGCTCATCCTCATATGGGAGGTGATACAGCCCTCTGATCATCTTCATAATCCTGCTCTGGACTTGTTCTAACAAACCTATAATCACCTTGTTAAAGGAAAGTGTAAATATGTGCATAGTAAAACTCTGCTATTATTAATTGAACACTTTCATTCAAAAAGTTGTCATTTCTTGAAGTGGATGTCCGTATTTAATTTTAATACTTAAAAATCTCTTTTAATAACTGGGACAATTCTTAGGAAAACTTGTGTTATTGTCTACACATAGTTTCTCACTGGTATTCCATGGAGGAATCCTCTTGCCCATGCAGTGGATCAACCATTACAGACCAGTCTTTACAAATACTTGGCTAAGTCTTATGCCGCATCAGACACAGAGAAAAACACATGTATGCAAGAGTGAGCTCTGTCTCTGATTTGAGATTTTCTTCACTCTGATCACTGTTTCTACCATATTTAAACAAACAAGGAAAAGGAATGCAAGAAGCTAAAAAGTCATGCACCATTAATAAAATTAAATACTTCTTTCAGAAATGCTGATTTTTTTCACATAACATATGTTGTGGGTTTAATTTATTATTAGCTATGCTGTTAAATTGACTGAAAATACACCATTATACCTTAATAATCCTATTGTATGCACAAAGCAAATCCTTAACTGCAGACCCACAAGTTATGCTTCCATAATGTAGCACAGATGTAGCCTACAGAATTAATGTGCATTTCAAGTGTTAAAAATATTTCTAAACACATATAAATTAAAAATGGTTAAAATATGATTTTGATAAACATAAATGTAACCCTTTTCAAAGTTTCACATATCATACCCTATGCCAAATAAAGTTCTTCTGCTTAATTCTGGACACATGTTTTCAAATTTAATGCAGTTTATTTTTCCCATTCAATAACTATTCTGAATCTGGTAGTCTAACTTGCTTCACAGATCTGTGAAATTCATCATGAAACTGTGCACACACATACTACGGCAAGTATGGGGTACATTTTTACCTCTTATCTGCCTACGTGTTTCACACAGAAAAGCCACATAGTCCATGTGCAGAATAATCTATGGGACATAAAATCATTCCTCCAGTTTACCCACTTTATCTTACGGAAATAAAGATCTTTTCAGTACTGAAAGCTTCCTAGCCTTAAGGCTTACAGAGCATTGCCATATGACATATGTTGCTGCATGCATTGCAACTGTTGTTTTGGACTAATTTTTAGTATTACTTAATTACATAATAATAATAATTGCATTTATAGATCAATACAGATTTCCAAAGTCTTGGAAATTCTTGCTGTAGTTAGTAAAAAGTGTTCTGCAACATTTTGTTTCCCATTTTATTGTTTCCACATTACAAAAGTGCACCAAAACCCATATCCACTTTCTCTAGCTGATGTCAGTTGGTGTATGTCCAGGCTTGCGGTGAATGTGGTTTGGTCCTGTTCCCCAGGCTGCTAAAACCTGCTCCTTACAAGCTTCTCTCCCCACAGTGTAACTTGTTCCCTACAGTTGCTGTGTCCTTCCTGAGAGCCACAGGGCTGACGTCAAGCTCTGCACACAGCCTCTCCTGTGCCTTCAGCCACCCACTGAAGCCTACACTCAACACCCTGGCCCTTGCTCTCTCCCCCCTAGCAGAATCCATCACTATTTGGCCGAGAAAGGCTTGGCTAGATCTGCAGTTCTGGAGCTACAACACAGGGCTCAGGGCTGGCCTTATCAGGCTGTGAAATTCCACTGAAACCAAAGGGATTTCTTCTGCTGAGAGGAAAGAATGCACTAGGGCTATCAGGATTGGGGTCTCACGCACTACATGAGTGGAAGAAGGAAAATGGAAATCTTCTCAAGAAGCCTGTTTGCTTTGTAATATAAAACCACATAATGAAAGCACGTTCACATAGTTGTAATTTTCTAATGTTTTATACTTTAGTCTTATTTTTCATAGCAGTTTCTCTGATTTATCCATTTCAATTTTTAATGTCGTTCCTTTTTTTTTGTTGCCTGTTTATTATTGGCATATATTTTTAGTATTTTTCTTTTGGATTTTTTTTTAAATTGACAAGATTTCATCTCTGTTTGTTAAAGAGAACCAGCTGTTTTCTTCAAAGATAATTTTCTGAAGCTGTTGTGTGCCATAATTACACTGCAATTACACAGCAATATCCATAAAAGCAGATGAGGATTCTATGTGTCCTTCTGACTCGTTAGAAGTTGCGAAAATGATGGATGCAGTCTTTCCTAGCTTGACTGTTGCCCTCTGTTGGCAAACCCAAGTCCTGTCATATCAAGAAAGAATTAAAACAAGAAATAAGAGAAAACTTCTGAAATTATATTAATTTCAGTTTTGGTAAGGGAAAGAGCAAAATAATATCGAAGCTGGAAAACATTTTCTAGGTGTAGTTTTTGGAGAACACTTTGAATGTTTTAGTTAATATTTGTAATAAATCAACATTATATTCATTTTATGTTTCATTTTCTGATAAATTACTTCTTTTTTTCCATATAGTCAGATTACTCGAGCACGTCCTCTCTTTTTAATTCATTCTCACATTTGTGTAATTTCCTTATAAAAACCTTTGAGCAATTTCTTTTTTTAAAGATATGATCAGATTCTACTCTGTTCTGTTTTGTTTTGTTCTGATGTGAATTACTTGAAAAAAAAAAGTCAAATAAGCTCATATGGCTTTGGAACCCCTTAGATCTTTATGTTCTCACTGTGGAGATGAATAAAATCATAGAGAGCCTTTCTTCGATTACACCAAAGCAGACCAAATGCCATTTATTCTGAACCAACAGACCAAAAATTATTTCATGTCAGAATCAGTTCTCAAATATTTGAGATGACAGAATAGTGTCATTGAATGGGGGGGGGGGGTGTTTTGGGATGTTTTTGTTTTCTTTAAATATTGACTCAGGTGAGATAATTGGTTTGCTGGTTCATTTTGTGGGGTGAGGGTTTAGCTTGATGATTTCTAAGGATTCTGCATGACGTGCCTGAGCCAAAGCCAAGAGGCTACTTACTCTGACTTTCAATGGAGCTGTGTTCACTTCTGTCAGAACAGCCACTGAACTCTCTCTGATCTTGATTTGCTAAAGGCTTATGGATGAGACAGAACTTCAGTAGAGAAATTAGTTTCATTAAGGTCTTGCAAAGTTTAACACAAGTGGCAAGTCAGGAGAGACCTATCAGCACATTAGTTTCTCCTACATTCTTTCCGTTTCAACCAGAGCTAAATCCTTATATGGCTTCAAAACATTTACTTTGGCATGGGCAATAAGTAGTATCTTGATATTGTAGCCAACTAGTCAACCACAGTATACAAGGTGATTATTAGTCCTCTAGTGACTTTCAACAAACAGATCCTGTTTAAACAGTAAAAAGTTAAACAAATTTAAGTTTAAAGAATCTGAAAAGAAAAGGCACTGGGAAATGAACACGTTTTATTTTCAGTTGTGTTTCTAGCTGTCTTAGCATGTATAACGTGTCTCTCATCTTGCAGAATTTTTGGATACCTGGAACTTAAGTGTCTCCTTTAACTGCAGGGAAAGACTAACAGAAGCACAAGAATACATTTTCAATTGCTCAATATTTTTCAGCATTGTTAGCTAAGGTAACTCCGATGAAGCCTCATAGATCAGTTACCTCTTGTTTAGTGTCACCAAGTTGACCTGAAATTATTTTATTTTGACTCTTGCCTCTCTTTTCACCAACAATCCATAAATATTTCTAAGAATTTTTTTCCCGTGATATTAGAGTTACACACCAAGACACCGTGAATGTAGTAAGTTACGTACATCAGGAAAAATGGAAATGTGGAGACACCACATTTGTAAAATGAGGAACAAGTTCTTTTTTCCACAGCAAATGCACTGTCAATTTTCTGTTTCTGTGTAGGGTAATAGTTCTTTCAATATAGAAGATGATTGCATAATTGCAGGACTTTGAGTTTTTCTTCCATCTAGTGATTGTTGACTGAACTGTGTTGATTAGCTTTCAGTACAAGGCTTGACAATGGTTCTGCAATCATTCTGCACAGGTCATACCAAGCAGTATTTTTCCTTTTTTTTTTATGAGTAACACCTGATGAAGTGTATTGTTAGAGTCTCAGCTTTTAATCTGCTGGTCTTGTAAAAGACACTACTTTTGATGCCAAGTGTAAATTTTCTGCAGTTTCTCTGCATTTTGCTTCTGCAATTACTTTTCTTTCAATATTTGGGGAGTACTCTTTGTAACATAATTATTTACAGCAATAAAATAAAATAGAAAATCACCTTTGTTTTGTGACAGTTATTTTAAAACAGTACATTTAACAACTCTATGAAATCTTTAGTAGTGAAACAGTAAGTCACTTATCTTTGTAAGCTCAGTTTGAATGTTTTTGCTACTGTATGTACTCAAAATGTAAATAGATAGGAAATTAGAATTTGGCTACCAAAGTAAAGATGCCTTTTAAAATATTGCAGAAAGCACAAAAAACGCATAAAATATTTGTGCATATGTAACTAGGAAAAAGTATGCGGCTTTTAAAGCTCATCCTTCTTACTTTTTTTACAGAATTGCTACTTTTTCTGAGACATACAGTTCTGATGATGAAATTGTGACTGCATGAACTGCATAAATTAAAACATGAATATTGTCTATCTGGGTTCATAAAAAGAGATGAGATGAGGTAGACTCTAAAGCGCATTTAATCATCAGACTCTGAAAAATATCATGTTATAGTTAAATGTGGTCATCTAAAGAAGTACCAACTGTGTTTACTGGCTTCCAATTTTTTCTAAAAGCTGATTTTATTGGTGCTGTCAAATCAAAGTTTCCGTACATCTCATTGCAAGAAATGTAAGAAAAAGAAACTGGGAGATACACACTCTGGTTATTGCATGTAAGAATTACAAAGGTCTTTGCTTCATAGACATTAGGACACAATATCCTACTGTAAATATAATGGCTTTCAGAGAGTGAAAATTCAGGCTCACTGCCAGATTGGTGGTGTTTTAGCTATTTTTTTGTTTGTTTTACAATGGTTTTACTAAGATTAATACATAAACAATGCAATGTTTCTGCCATAACTCCTACATAAAATGTATATTTCTATTTAAATATTAGAAACTCATGTTAAAAAAACCTGTTTCTATTTTCCTGTACCTGGAATCCTCGGTGAAAATAGTTTAAAGATGAGAGGGGTAAACTGAAAGTCTGGATGCATAACCAGCCTCTGTTATTGTAAGCCAATTGTCTTGGACTAAGCAAATATCAATTTCCACCAAATGAAAATGTGAAGATCTTCCCAAATGACTATATATTTAAAATGTCATTTATATCTATAGATTACCTGATTATAGATGAAAAATGAAAGACACCTTTTAACCACTTTTGAAAATATTTTTGAAAATTTTTAGTGAATTTTTTGAAAATAATTTTGAAAATTTTGAAAAGTTTTAGTGAGACTATCAATGACACTTCCAGATGTACATTAATCTGGATGTCATTCAACAACTCAAGCTGTTCTCCTTTAAATGTTTTACTTTTCCCTTTGCAAGTATATAATTCATATCAAATAATTTACTAACCTCTGCCATCAGATTATTTTCAGTTTATTTCTAAAATCTGTTGCACTCGTGTTTTGTATTCGATTATGCTATATTATGCTATATGTATGTAGAGTACCTTGCACACAAACAAAATTTGTTTCATTATTTCTGGTTTAGGATTAAGATTTGTCTTTCAAATTCACAGTTTCCATCACTTGCAATCATTTTCTGCCTGCCTTTACACATAAGATCTATGCTCTTAGAGTTCAGGTTTCTGCGAATGTCATCCTGAAGTTGATGGTATTTATGGTTCTTTTTTGGCTTCTGACATATCAGTACACTTAAGTACAATTTTTCTCCAGTGCCTGAGGCTGAATTGACTGAAGTGGTCCTTTAGTTGTATTCTGTCATCTGTGTGTTGACCATGACCTTCATGGTTTATTTATGACTAGGAGGTTATATCTTTCCTCACTCCAGCAATGGTATTTTAGTGTAGTCCTTCACAAAATTCTTTAGTTCTGCAAATACCTTGCAAACCTGCAGGCTTCCTCTCTGCATTATTCTGAAATAAATACTGCAATATTCTGAAGGAAGCTAGCCTGGACATTTAGAGAAGCATTTCTAGATATTATTTCCAGCGCCATGTTAGATTGTCACTCACATTGCCTGCTGTCCAGTAAAAGTAGATGAATAATGAATGATCTTTGCCATCTCTGGATCATATCACTGTACTATGAGTTCTTAGATGCGGTCTTGCTGTGAAGTCTTTAATGATCTGGTAAGGAATCTGCTGAATTACGTCTTATCTGCCTGGGAGTGAAAGTGTCCGGTAGATACTGAAAAGTATGATCAGTTTATGATGGGATGAGACCTCTATGAGCTTTGAATTTGAACAGTTAATAAAATATGAAATAGACATTGTTAGTGTTACAGACTGTGTAGGGTGTTAACTGCATTTGAAGTTTCATCTGGGATTTTATCTACTGTTTAAACTTAAAATATGAATTGAGGAATGTTACTTCCTTAAGCAAAAACCCTCAAAGAAATTAATGACTTGATTCATGTCAGTAAAGATACTAAGATGACCTTACTATCTAGCTTATTAGTTAGAACAGGATTTTTCTGTCAAAGTCAGAGAAAAAGGATATAAATCTTGCATGAATAAAACTTGAGAAAATCTACCAGATGAAACGTATTTGTCTCCACAAGTAAATAATATGAATAGCTTCTCATACTTACATTTTCACAGAATTATGTGGACTATGAAGAAAATCTGTTAAAAAATATCGATGTTGCTGCCCTAGAAATAGAGATTTATTTTCAGATAGTTTTTGTAAATCTTCGGATCACATCTTTTCTAAAGTCACTTTGAAGTTGTTGCCCTTGGGAATGCTTAGCTAACACTAGTGTTAAGATTTTCATCTAGGCATTTTTTACATGCAGGTTTTAATTGTCACAATATCCTTTATACCATGCTCCATGCAATTACTCTGGATTTCCTTCAGTGATTTTGAAAGCAAATTATTCTTTTAGGTAAACTAAATGAGCAAATCATGTCACTGCTATGCTTTAGTCTGTGCACTGTTTCTAAGTTCATCAGCGCAAGGACATCTACATTTTGCATGTCTACATATAAATTATTTCACATTATGTCCTGTGTATTCACAGTATCACAAGGTTGGAAAGGACCTCTGAGATTATAAAGTCCAACCTATAACCCAACACTAACACTAACCCATCATCTAAACCATGGCACTCAGTGCCTTATCCAGTCTCCCCTTAAACACCTCCAGGGTTGGCGACTCCAATGGCCAATCACCCCTTCAGTGAAGAACTTTTTCCTAACATCCTAAACCTCCCCTGACGAAGCTTGAGTCCATGCCCTCTAGTTCTGTCACTGGTCACCTGAGAGAAGAGACCAACCCCTGCCCAACTACAACCTCCTTTTAGGTAGTTGTAGAGAGCAGTAAGGTCTCCCCTGAGCCTCCTCTTCTTCAGACTGAACAGCCCCAACTCCCTCAGTCGCTCCTCATAGGGCTTGTGCTCCAGCCCCTTCACCACCTTCGTTGCCCTCCTCTGGACACAGTCCAGCATCCTGACATCTTTCCCAAACTGAGGGGCCCAGAACTGCACACAGTATTCAAGGTGAGGCCTGACCAGTGCCGAGTACAGGGGGACAATAACTTCTCTGGTCCTGCTCGCCACACTATTCCTGATGCAGGCCAGAATGCCATTGGCCCTCTTGGCCACCTGGGCACACTGCTGGCTCGTGTTGAGCTTCCTGTCAACCAGCACTCCCAGGTCCCTTTCTGCCTGACTACTCTCCAGTCACTCTATCTCCAGTCTGTAGCTCTGCATGGGATTGTTGTGTCCAAAAAGAAGTACCCGACATTTGGACTTATTAAACATCATCCCATTAGAATCGGCCCATCTCTCCAATCTGTCCAGGTCCCTCTGTAGGGCCATCCTACCCTCTAACAGATCAACCCTTCCTCCCAGCTTGGTATCATCTGCAAACTTGCTGATGATGGACTCAATCCCCTCATCCAGATCATCAATAAAGATATTAAACAGGACTGGAGCCAACACCGATCCCTGGGGGACACCACTAGTGACCGACCGCGAACTGGATGAGACACCATTCATCACCACTCTTTGGGCTCGGCCATCCAGCCAATTCCTAACCCAGCACAGAGTGCTCCCGTGTAAGCCACAGGCTGCCAGCTTCTCTAGGAGTCTTCTGTGGGAGACAGTGTCAAAGGCCTTGCTGAAGTCCAGGTATACCACATCCATAGCCTTCCTCTCATCCACCAGGTGAGTCACATGGTCATAAAAGGAGATCAGGTTGGTCAGGCAGGACCTACCCCTCCTAAACCCATGCTGGCTGGGCCTGATCTCTTGGCCGTTCTGCAGGTGCCGCATGACTGCACCCAGTATTATCTGCTCCATAATTTTACCTGGGACCGAGGTCAGGCTGACAGGCCTGTAATTACCTGAATCATCCTTACGGCTCTTCTTGTGGATAATTGCTCATAGAGGCATAATTGCTCACAGACTTGAATACTTTGATGAAGACCTTAGCACACATTTTGATAGTATGAGAGATCCAGTGACTAGAAATCTGTTAAAACCAACACTTTGAATAAGTTTGAGAAGACTTCTTGAAGGCAAGAGTATACACTGAGGTCCTGATCCAGCAGACTGCATTTATTTACTGAAGCACAAAGAAAAAATAAGGTATCATTGTATTTTTCAGTTGGGACAAGGGAAATGACTGGACCTATTTTTGTTCAAGTGTCTGAGATTAGTATAAAGAAAGATCTGCTTATCTATATGGTGGATGCCATTAGTAATGCTGACTTAATCTCTTCTATTGTACACACTGAAGATATTTAAAAAACCCTGAACAACAACCCACCAAAAATGCAGAATCAGTTAATCCAGACACATTTATCACAGACAAATGGAAATGACAGGACACAAATCCAGTAACGAGTGTCATTGTCCAAAGTACAAAAATCACAGCTAATTTGTAAAACCATTAACCCACATAATATTTACTCTCCTATTTAAAAATCTGAAGTATTCAAAAGGTTTAAGGGGTAAAGAAGCCAACAAGGCTTGATTATTCGTTAGTTTGAAAGGCATACATGTTCTTGTCGAGACAATTAAGGCTTTGGTCAGAAATCCTTTTATTTTATTAATTTGCTAGAAATCATAACCACGGTTCATTTTAAATTTAACTTTTTGCCTAGAAACCTGCCTCTAAAGGTTATACTCAGAGTACTAAAATGAAAGAATGGTACTGTCTAGTTAAGATAATCTGACTGTTAAAATTTAATTTGAAATGTTTTTAAACAATACATGTTCTGGTTATTTATAGAAAATGTTTGGCTAAAAGCAGAGAACAATATTCAAGAGACAGACACAGTTAACAACCAGTAAATTTCATTACCATTTTGTCTCCCTACTTATCTGTCATGGATTGTGAAACTAGTTCTAAACTTCTTGTGTTAAAAAAGTTTTGAACAGAAGAAAATGATACTATGCAAAAGGTTTGTCATTAAAAATAGGACCCACTTAATTTTAACTCACAACAAAAGATATTCCACACACAAGACAAGGTTTTCACTATGTCAATAATTAGGTAACCTGAAAATTCCAGTTTTATTCAGGCTCCACATTTTAAAACAATAAGATATAGTAAGTAGCTTCTCAGAATTCCTCTTGGATTCATATACCTAATAAAACACTCTAACACATGCAAATGAAAAAGTCTCATTCAGAATAACAATCAGTCAAGATACTTTACTTCAAGAGTCACAAAAACAGATTCACAAATTTGACTTGGTCAGTGCAAGGATTTGTGATATTTATATATATGTTGTTCCCACTGGCTACTAATTAATCTGGGTCAGAATGGCAGAAACTTCCACCATTAGCAAAGTTTTGCAGGTTCACTATGTTTTAGTTAAAAAAAGAAAATGCATCTAACTTTTAAACCCATCTCTAAACATACCACTATAAGACGACTAATAAAAGTGCAGTGAGCACATATCTGGTTCCATTTAAAGCAAGAATAAAGGGGAGTTATTCAGCAAAATCAGGAAAAATTGTTATGTCAGGAGAAACAATACATTAATGTAAGCAAGGAGCAAATGCATACAAAAAGGTTTTGGGAAGTTACTTTTAATATAGGGGGGTTTTGTGCACTTCAGAGGAAGAAGTGACACTTGTTAAAATGTACTCTTTGGTTAGTCTTATCTTAGGAGTTAATAGGGAATTAATCATCTGTACACAAGGGAAGAGTGGCTTGATCAATACTGAAAGTATAGTCTTCACTAAGGCAACACATCTAATAAGTACATCTTGAATAAAATTCCATCATACACTGACTCATTTTTCTTAAAACATGAAACCAATAAGCATTAGAATCTGCTTGGAGTGGTCTCAGGAATGTTTCTGACTGGTTTAACCAAAGTGTATCCATCTATACATCCACAGTTATGCAATAAACACATCTAATACATTATTAACACAGAGTAAAAATAATAATGGATCAAGAATTAATCTTTCATGAGCGATATGAAAGTCTTGTATTATGCCCATTAAAAAAACCAACCCAAACCCAGCATTTATCTAAATTAACAGAGTGAGAGATATCCTTCTCAAGCAAATAACAAGGAAAAAAAATATTATAAAATTTGCAGATATTTCACTGTGAAAGTAGGTACATTAAAATTACTGAATATTTAAACTACTGAATAGTTATGATTTTTATGAGATTAATTTATTTGAAGTGTTCTAATAAGGGAGTTATTAGATCTAAGTGTTATCCAAGTCCAAAGATTTCTTTTGATTCATTCTCTCATTTGTCTTTATTTTTAAAAGCTGGGCAGCGTCTTAGGTTGGAGTAAGATACTACAAGTAAAGCCATGATTTCTTTAGTATACCCAAATACACTATGCAACTATTTAGGTAAGTTACCCCCTGAGTTATTTGTTCAGTAGCAAGAGATATTGATCTGGTTACTCTCTGTCCTACAGCTTGCTCAGTAAACTGCAACAGAGATGCTCCTTCTGTATTCTGTAGTGACCAAAGAAAAAGAAAGAAATATAAATACTGAAAGTTAATTAGAGGTTTACAAATCAGAAAGACAATAAAACTGCAAGATTTATAAGTAACTCCCAAAATTTCACGCCTTTTGAAACTATTTTGAATAAAACAGATTGCTTTGGTGGGACTGATTTAGTATAGGCAGGTGACTTGCTCTGTGTAGGTTCATGGGATAAATAGAGAAACAGAGATAACTAAGAAGAAACCATAAGTCAGTTCGGAAGATCAGAGCTGATATACTTCTGCCTGCCTCATTAAGACTGAAACACTCTGTACTGCTTCCACAGAAGTAGGTAACACTTCTCTAGTTCAGAGGAATCATTTGGTATGCATTTGGTTTGACATATCAATGATGAGCTTAGAAATACTGCTCTATGTACATTTTGCTTAAAATGCATCTATTATTACTTTCTGTGTCTTTTTAATCTCTTGCAATTCCACTCCAAACCATTCCAATGGAAACTCAACACTTTGCCAGACCTCTAATACACTGGCCATCAGCCAAGTATTTCTGAGAGCTTACCAGGAAATTCTGTTCTACATTTCTATATAACTTCATCTTCCCATGAATTAGTGTATTTATTCATTCTTGACACAAACTGTACGTTGCTGAACATATACAGACAACATATGTGTAAGAAGTACTACAAAGACAGGGAAGCAGTATCTTGAAAACAGTACAGAAAAAAAATAGGCATGAGATTTGGCCATGCTTTGAGACATTTAAGAAAAAAACAACAGGAAACACTCTTG
This sequence comes from Dromococcyx pavoninus, assembly GCA_033558185.1. NCBI lineage: Eukaryota > Metazoa > Chordata > Aves > Cuculiformes > Neomorphidae > Dromococcyx > Dromococcyx pavoninus. The sequence goes on along the minus strand of JAUMJL010000104.1, from coordinate 353,374 downwards.
GAGATTGAAGTGATAATCTCTGATCCATCACTGGGAATAACTATTCTGAGACAACTATGTGGCTCTTGCTCCTGTCTGTTTACTCTTTTCATTGTGCAAGGACAGTAGCCTCTCAGTTAACAGTGAAACATCAGAGACTGCAGCCTGTACCTCAAATAAAACAGTGACATTTTTAATTTAACTGAATGAACTGAATTGTTAGTTGCGATGATCTATTTAACAGCCAGTACAAGGTAGGAAAATCTGAAGGTACGATACAGCAGACAATGAAGACAGGGAACCACTGTGGGCTATCCAAAAATGAAAGCAATTCATAGTCTTGAATCAATGTCTATAAGCAGTGGAAACAGAGACTTTGCCTTCATGACACCTCAGACAGCTCAGATTTGCTATTAAAAGAATGAGAGTTTTGTGCCAGAGAAAGGGTAAGGATGTGTGTGTGTGTGTAGGGTATGCAGGTGGAAGGCTATTGGTGATGTTTAGTGAAAACTCAGTTTTGGCAGAGCACAATGGATGAAAATAGATATCAAAACCAAGTCCTGTGTCCCCGTTTACTATTCCAGACAAATCCATGCATCAGAAGCAAATCACTTCAGTGCATTATTGTATTATATTGAACTTTTTATTATATAATATTCATATGATCTCTGTGGCGGTGCTGTTTGGGAAATGGATAAACAGAGATTTTAAGAAGAATTTCACAGTATTTCTGAAAAATAAAGAGGACTACTGTGAGCATATAAACACCACTCCTTGAGTGGGCAAAATATTTGTTCACATGAAACAAATGCTGCTATACCATTTGTACTCCACTTCCTCAAACATTTATATCTATGCTTTAAACATTTATATTCCTCACCATGTACTAGTTATTTAATGTTAAACTGTCCCAAACAAGTTTCTGTAACTCACTCTTGTGAAGGAGGAGAAGGACCTGGGGGTGTTGGTTGACAGCCGGCTGAACATGAGCCAGCAGTGTGCCCAGGTGGCCAAGAGAGCCAATGGTATCTCGGCCTGTACCAGAAACAGCATGGCCAGCAGGACCAGGGAGGCGATTGTGCCCCTGTACTCAGCACTTGTGAGGCTACACCTCGAGTACTGTGTTCAGTTTTGGGCCCCTCACTACAAGAAAGACATTGAGGTGCTGGAGCGTGTGCAAAGAAGGTCAACAAGGCTGGTGAGGGGGCTGGAGAATAAGCCCTATGAGGAGAGACTGAGGGAACTGGGGTTGTTTATCTTGGAGAAGAGGAGGCTGAGGGGAGACCTCATCACTGTTTATAACTACCTGAAAAGAGGTTGTGGCGGGGTCGGTGCTGCTCTGTTCTTGCAAGTGACAAGCGACAGGACGAGAGGGAACGGCCTCAAGTTGCTAGTGAGATAAATCTACTGCAGCTCGTGAGCAATTCAGATCCATTTTAGTCCTGTGGCTCTGTTACAGGACAGGCAAAGAGGTTGTGCTGAAATGGCAGATGATGACTAAATTGAATCAAGCAGGAAGAGGAAAGCACTTTCATTGGCTCTTTCAGGTACACAGTTTGTGTGCCATGGTTTGTAGGCCTCAGAAGAATAGAGTCTTGTACAATAAGTAAGACTAGCAGCACTTACCCTTTAGTAAGGTGGGATTTTTTTCATTTCCAATGACATTAGGAGACATTTTTCTGTACTGCAGGGGTAGGTAAGGGAGCACTGGGATACTGTGTGTCAAAAGTTATAGAAGGAAGACAAGCATGCAAATATAAAGCACAATCCTGGGAAATGACTGTACATTACATAGCATTATCTGTGGATGTTTGAGATATCAACAGTTTCACAAGGTCTCAAAATCTTGAATGGAACTAGCTAAGTAAAACCATGCTATCCTATTTTGTGCCTACAGATAATTATAAAGTAGAAAATTAAGTGGATGTTTACAACCAACAAACAAACAGGTCAAAATTTTTTTGTTTTTAAATATCTAAGCTGCAAATAGTAACAAAGAGGAAAAAAAAATGTCAGAAGATCATCATCTTAGTCGTGCGCCATCTAATACATTTTCAAACCCATGATCAGCTTCAGTATCTTGCACTGTGAAAAGTTTGGCTTGCTAAGTTGAGTTTAGTAAGTGCAGTTAAGTGATGTAATGCTCTTACTGCTCCTGTTTTCTCAGTAAACACATGATAAATAGTAATTATCATTTGCTGATAACTGTATCTCTTTTTAGATCCTGTATCCTCCATAAATGGATTTTTCTCTTACAATAGTATTTTCAAGAAATCAGTCTGTCAAGATAATATTGTTCTGTTACTGCAGTCTGTTGTTCTAACCAACTTTCCTGGGTTTTTTTCCTTATTTTAGATAAAGACAGAGTCATGTAAGTAATATCATCTTTATGATATTACTTAACCTCTGTTAGAAGGGAAATGGCACTTAAAATTCAAAATGACTTTTTACAAAGCTACAGAAATTCCTATGTCTTTTAAAAACAGGATCTGAAGTAATTTATCAATTTTCATACAAAAAAGGCAAGAGTAAAAATAATTAAAAGAGCCCTAAGTATTTGGTTCAATGTCTACTGTGAGCCATTCTTTCTCACATTCATGCCAAAAATAATTTTCATGCAAGTACAGTCAGGTACAACTTAGCACTTAAAAATAGAAAATTACACTGTTTGCGGCTTGATTTTCATTTTGGCCTTGTCAAGGGTAAATGACATGCATAACTTGGAAGACTCCGAGAGGCAGAAAGGATGAAGAATTTCAATAGCTGCCAGAAGAGCATGTTCACTGTAGCAGAGATGAGGGTTCTAACACCAAGTGACACCACTGTACATTCAAATCTCAGCAGTTTTGAAAATACTTAGACCATCTTTCTCTTCTTCCCTTGAGGAATGAACTATATATCTCTACTCTCTACTACTTGGAAGGATAAGTGTTTATTTACACACCAAACTCATTCTCTTATTCCTTTTTGTCATTCACAAGTTCAAAAACTTCTCTTTCTTTCAGGTAGTTTTCTAAAACCTTTCAAGCCTAGCGATGAGGTCAGTGCACTTGTGGAAAATACTAAAATACCTTAAATGCCAGCATCACAACCTTCTTAATTTATTTCAAACATGATCTTTAATAAGACATCTCAAAACATCTATTTGAAACTTATCTTCCTCATCTTACAAAATATGCACGCCTGAATACGGAGAAGCTAAGCACTAAATGTGATCAAAACCCATTCCAAAAACGTATGTTTACACTTCAACATATTTTTTGGGCAGAACCACTTGTCCGAATTAAAACAAAGAACACACCCCACAGCTGCAAAATCTCCTTTTAGTAATGGACTAGCACTTCATCTCAGTTTAGGCTTGGGTTTGGTAGCTATCCCCTGAACATACCTAAATGGTCCAGCTTCACACAATATAGATGATCTCCCTAGAACAATCATCAATTACAGATATTGAAGTAAAATATCCCACTTTGCTCATAGAGTTTTACTCTCCTTGAAGTGATCTAAATGTCTCATTGTCTGATGATCTACAAGCTAGCTTCTTCTCCTTGTGGGGGAATGCATACAAGGACATTTACCACCCTTCCTCCCAAAGCTGTGTTACTATAAAGAACGAAGAGAACAATAATTCAGGACACTGATTTACATCGCTTTTTATCCAATGATAGGATGATGTGAAGTAACAAAATACGACCTTGAGAATAGACCTAATGCTTCTTCTTCAAGTCAAAGTTCCTGACTACTGGGTTGTACAACCCAGTAGTTTCTGCAGAGAAGCAAATTGTACAGATCATCTAATCTCTAGGACTTTCTGTGAAAAGGGAATCCTATCAGTGTTTGACTGTACTTTAAAAGAAAGCTATGAGCCTTATTTGATTTTCATGAGTGAAGCACAGATAGCTGCTTTCAAGGGAAGGTTTCTGAGGCTTCTGGTCCTCTAAGCAATGAAGAAAGGCAGAATTTGACATGTAATTCTCTCACCAGCCATTCTATATGTTCTAACTTGATGAAAGGATGCATCATGTTTTGAAATTATGGTTAATCTTCATGGTCGCCAATCCCTGTCCCCTCCAAAATTATATAGGGCCCCTGACAGCAAGTTACTCATTCTTACTGCCAGGTGCCTATAAATTTGACATTGCATCACCTCGTGCAGCTCATGTCTCATTCACACAGAAGGACGACATGGCAATAACAGATGCTTAATATTACCCAGCTATAAACTGACACTGTTACAGGCATAATACTTCTGAAAAGGTTTTAGTGTCTCACCTTAGTTCAATTAATCCATCTTCAGTCATCTGTGTCCATACTTAAAAGTGATGCTTTCCAGAACAGTGTAAATCCTGAGATTAAGAAGCAAGAGTTTCTATCTTTGTCCATTATTACTGCATTATTTTACAGTATGAAATCAGAGCCTGGGTTTATTAGATTCTGTCCTTTGCCTCTCATCCCTTCTTCACAGTGGGAGTGGGAGTGAGGAAGATGGTAATTAAAAAATCCTAGAAATCAGAAGCATAACATTTCCCTTGGATAACTTTATGAATTTAGACTTTACTAAGTAGAAAAATGCAACTTGAAATACAGCCAACATTTGTAATTTTAACTCATATTCTAACTCAGTTTTACTTAAAGGTTCTAACTGCAGGTGTTTTTTTTTTTCCTCTCCATTTTAATCAATTGTCTGCCATATGCTTGTTGCATCCAACTAACTTTACTGAGCTACTGAGTTCCATTACACACACAAACATACAGAAATGTACAGTACCACCTCATAAAACGCTTCCAAGCTTCATCATCTGAGTAAAGATATGACAGGGCTGTTTATCAGTAGGTAATAAGACAGATAATTTAACTGTACAAGCTCTAATTGGTCTAATTCACTAACTGACCTCTCACCACTTGATTCACTAGTACAATTGAGCTCTGATAAAGCCTTTAATTGTAAATTGCACACAGCTGTGAGCTGCTTCTCACGCTGGCACAAAAACACTATCATCGACTGTTTCATCTCTGCGACCTGCTAATTTGGAGCATATGTAACTGTTTTTAATGCTGAAAGCTTGACATACCACAAACAGCAGATGTTGCAGCTGCCCCTGAGACGCTTTATTTAATTCAATTACGTCTTTTGGAGATATGTAAAAAAGCTAGGCGAGATGAGAGAGGGCAGGAGAATGTTAAAAATGGAGCCCCTGGTTGAGGCCCAGGTGGCTCGATAGGCAAATGATTGGGTGAATGTCTAAATGATCTTTTTAATTGAGTAGACTGACGGCTAATCAGGGTCATGAAGTGTTATCACACTGATGAGCTGAGTGGAGCCCTGGGCTGCTCTGCAATTAATGCTGCTTTTGTGAAAGGAGAGAAAAGGAAGATAATGTATACCATCTGGCAATTGTTTATGATAAAAGCAGCAGTTTGCTACAAATTCAAGTTAAATGCTATTCATAACATTATTTCTTCTGCTGCTGTGGAGGGCAAAGACATAGAGCCCAGGCCTTTGTCTGACTTTCTCATTCTCTTTCAACAAGCAAAACATTCATTTGCTTCCACGTGTGTTGTTATTAATTATTCGCCTGCTTGCTAATGTATGACCCAAATGATGCTCTCTTTGAAATGCCATGAACAAGTCCAGCAATCTGTGTTCTGGATGCTTCATGCTGAAGTATCTGCTGAGGGAAGAACAAAGTTAGAGTCTCAACTTGTAGCTAAAAACTGGAGAAAACAAGTCAGTTCTTTTGTTGTTGGTGGCTCGCTGTCCCATCCCATCCCATTCCTCTCTCCCCATTTCATTTAAAGATCTTGCCTCCTGGCAGACACATTTAAAAGCTCAGAAAAAAACCCATGGGTTTGAGAAAGAGGGAGGAAATTGATGGCTGTGAACAACTATGCAGATAGTTTTTTCTCTTGGAATAAAAAGGCAGGGTTTTACAAAAGAGAAAAAAATTCAGCTGTTAAGCAAGGAATACTCTTGGGGCTTCACTGCCCAGTGAGGTATGGAGAAGCACATAAATGGTAATGACAGCATAATACTGAACTAAAATCCAGCATCCCTGTAAGTAGAACACTATTCTGTTATTAGGTAGAAGGTCATAAAAAGTAAAAAAAAAATAGTCCTGCCAACTGTTGTTTAGGTTTTAAAGCAATTGCAAGGAGGAAACAATTCTGCTGGGGGGTCTGCCTAAAAAGGACACCCAGCAGTCACGTTAGGGAAAATTTAATGATACATAGTGTCACTTCCTACAAGTACACAGACAAGAACTTGAGCCCTTCGCTTGGAACTTAGATGTTAAGAATTAATAAATTTACAGATTTTGTACAGATTATATTTATAAATATTATCGTATATTTATGTATTTTATTATATTATATTAGAGATTATATTGCTTACAGATTCATTCTGAAAATCAGATTCAAATTCTCTTCTAACTGTATCACAAATCGATAGTATGTCATTGAGCAAGTCACTTAGCTTTTATGTGGATTATCTAATAGAGATATAAACCACAAATTCTTTAAAAACAGCAGTCAATTCAAAGTTTATCAAAATAGCAAATATCCTGTTTGGCTCTTCTTTGTTTTAAAAAAATTAAAATCTAGAAGCAGGGGCTTGGTCTTGCCAGGAAAGAGGGAAAGAACTGGACTTTGTAAGGTGTCTTTAATTCTTGGGGAGCTGGCAGTACATTCTCTGTATTGGTACTTTCATTGTTTTCATAGCTTTTTACCTTGGGACTGAGTTTAAACATTTCTATCATGTATTTCTTCAACGGAGAGTGTTGCTGTACCATATTCTAGTAAAAGGAGATGTAGGCTCAAGAGCAAAGAACATCATAGTATCAGCCTCAAGCTTTGATTTTAAGACTTTTTATTACGTTTCAGGTTCTGTGGAGCACAGATGAATACATCGCTTGTTACCACTTATATTAGCAGGTAAGATAAGTGACAGAAAATAAAGACTTTTTTTCTTATTTTTCCATCCTTGCTAACCACTGTGTACTACAGATGTAATAGCATTAACTATTACAGGCACCGTGTATTTACATGAGCATTCAGAAGATAAGAATGTGGTGTTTTAAAGTTTTCGCTCTGCAATTCTCACACTTAAACTGTGGTTTCAATCAAACTTCTAGCTATGGTTAACAGACTTGAATTATAAATATATATTGCAGTCTCCTTAGCAATTTCCCACCTTCTCCCTAATCTTCTTCCAGATGTTGTAATTTTTAAAAGTGGCTGAGAAATTGTTTTCTCATCCAAAGGAAGTTTTACAAAATTCTGTAAGTTTTCCTTCTCTGAACCAGGAGAACCAAAAAAAAAAAGGAAAGAATCACAAAAGAGGAGGGAATGAGAAAAGAAAACCAGAGCAGTGAGACATGAGTCCACAGCAGGATTTTTCCTGCATCACAGAAGAGATCCTCAGCTATAACCGACCTGACTGATGTGATGCATGGTACAGTGATGATATCCCAAAGTACTGAAGGCACAAACTAGAATGATAGTGCTTGTAAGCTACCATGTTGCAGTCCTTGGCACAGGTAAGCCATATAGGTCCAGCAGCAGGCTGACACAGCCATACTGCTTCCAGATTTTGATTAGTCAATGCTACCCTGTAGGTTGGCAGTGCTACACTCTGCTCTACATGTAGACATGCAGAGACCCTCCCTATGTCATCCATTAAACTCTGAATTATAGATACTAGTTGAAATGACTCTAAAATAACGTAGTGAAATAAAGACATATCAAATGTTGATCTGTCCCCAGGCTCAGTTCATGGATTTTAACGAGCCACCTGAATGATGGATCACTGCATCTGCCTGTCTCTTCCTGATCAGAAATCCTTGCCTTATTAAAGCAGGTACACACCATCTTGAAAAAAAGTTTCATTTTCAACATACCAGTGTATTCTGAGAAAACATTCTTAAGAAAATTTCAAACTGTGTTGCTTCAGCTGTTCACCAGGCTACTGCAACACAACTGCAGCAGTAGATACAATAGCTTTTTTACATACTGGAAAACTGAAATAGAATATTGCCCTACTTTACTTTTGAGTAAGGGCAGAAAGAGAGAATATTAGTAAAAAATGCTGTGATAATAATATATCGTGTGTTGTGTTGGGGAGAAGTGCCTGCTGAGGTTGTTTTGACAGTAGAGGTAGTTATCAGATATTGTAGCAGGCAGCTACTCTTGTTAAGACTATGGAGTCAGACAGAAACATTACTACTAACACCATGCTTTAAAAGATAGCTCAAAATATTACTTAAGATAGTCTTTGAAGCACTTTGAAATCATTGTATTAAGCTCAGAGTTATGGATGAACATTGCTTTATTTTAGTTTAATAAAGGTATCACGCTCTCTCAGACTAGTATTAGACACAATAAAAAACACCATTCTTTCAAAGATTTAATGTATTATTTGAGTTCTCTTCTGTAATCACAGTTTCCTATTCCCTTTCTGATTTTTCAGATACATACTAATGTAAAATCTTCACACATAAAAAAGAATTTGTGGCAACATTTCTACTTATTTCTGGAAGACCTGAGGAATCCTATATTTTATATAAATATGAGACAATGTATGAATTCTACTGTTTTAATATCATTATAGTGTGACAGAATTTTTTCAGATTAACTTGGATTGCATGAATAACTGAATTATCATTTTTATGAACAATCTTAAACACAAGATAATTTTTAGTGAAACAGATACTCAGTTTTAGCTCAAAGAAAGAAAAAAAAGGTATACTCTGTGTTGCCACTTTGAGTACTCTCCTAAACATATAAACACAAATTCCAGGTCCTGCATCCAGGAATATTTGAATAGTTTGTAAAACCATTTCAATAGAATAGATTAAGAAAGAACTATCGTGATATATTCTTTTCCAGAAGATTGGTTCAGAGTTTTCTTTCTGACTAAATAAAGTATTATTATTCCTCTTTCCTTTATCTCAGCTAAATGGTAAATATTTTCAGTATTTGTCTAAAAAGATTTCATTAAAAATTATCTACTTTTCACTTAACTTCCTATAACTAGGTCCTAATATATGACACTGCCACATAGACTCACCTTTACCATCATACAAGTATGTTTTATGGAGAAGAATGTAAAAATCTCATCCAGACAATTAAATCGCTAGTGCATTTTATCAATAAAAATATTAATACAGATTTACAGGATTTTAGGATTTCACTGTAACACCATTAACCATTCAGGTAGTTCTTACTGTTGCTTCTTCAAAGGGAAGTATTTTAAAATTTTATAAAAACCACACCTTGGCACAACAACTTACAGACTCTTTGAAGCAAAAAGGATCTGGAAAGCAATGCTACTTCATCTTCAGTTCAAAATTCAGTATAGAGGCTATTCTGCTCCATCCACAGGCTTCCCATGTGATCTTTAGGTGGTAATACAAATAAAAAGCATAACCGATTAAGGCTTCTGATTGGTAAGAGTTTTGGGGCTTCCATAAATAGGCATTGACATATTTTTCATATGGCTTGGAGAGAGAGCAGAATATCATTTACAAAGTGTTCTATGGATTAATTAAATACATTCTTGGGACCAACTAACAGAAGAGAAAGTAGTCTTCTGGGAAAGACCCTTCTTCTTCCGGTTGCAGTGTTACCAACAACCATGCATTCTTTCCAGGTAATGATCTAGCCAATATTCCAATTCCAAAACTACTGCATTTGGCTATTGGTAGGGCCAGAGAATTATATAAGCAAGGCAATTCAGCACCATAATATTTTCACTTAAGAGACTGTATTTCAGGGGCACAGTAAAATACATGTGAAATCCTGCCAAATTCAATATCTTCCCTAGATAAAAGGGCAGGTAGGGAAATGTAAGGTAGACTTTTGTCATGTTTTCTTCCAAATTTACTCAGAAGTTTGATCATTCAAAGTGAAAAATAATGCTAAATGGTGAGGAAATATTTATGCAAAATTTTTTCAGGCACCTAACTTTGTGAGAATAATATTCTGGATATATCTATATCCTTCTGTTTAGTATAGACACATAACTTCAGCCTACTTTAGGATTCTAACTAGGATGTTATTCAGAACAACTATATTAGATTACATGAATATTCCATCTGGGGTCAAAATCCAAAAGGTAAGTTTGAAAAACCTTGGTTGCTAAAGTTATATATTCATTGAATGAATCTAAAATGGGTGGAAAAAGGCAAATTATGTTTTGCAGTGCAGTGTACAATTCTAAAATAAGTCCATGAATAAAAATATCCAAATGTAAACAGAGATTGATATAACTCAGAACATCCTAATTGCTCTTGGAAACATGAGTCTCATACAGTACATATAAACTGTGTCATCATGACAAAAAGCACTCATGGATACCAGATTTTTCTACTGAGCTTAAGTTTATGCTAAAACTGAAAGGAACTGTTTTCAAAGGCAGAACAGATAGTTACATGTCTAACTCCAGATAAACACCTGAGAAGGTTTATTACATTAAAATCTTGGGAAGATTTCTAAAACTTCTAGAAAGTGATAGACAGAATCCAACCACTGATGGTTAAGTGTGATTTCGTAACATAGGTAGGACAATTTAAAATTGTTCTTCTGCCAAAAAAGGCTGTTCCTGACTTCCCACAACCTCATGGCCATATATTTTATTTATTTTTCGTGTACTGGAACTAGGCAAACAGAAAGGTTTTTTTGTGGGATTATTTTTCACTTTGTCTAAGGCACAGGAAGGCAGGAATGCGTGGAGAAAGGCAGGAATGCTATAACCCTAAATTACTTTTAAAGTTGAAGAAAGCAAAACAGAAGGTGCATACTGTGGTGACTGCCTACATTTACAGATCAAAATTTCATAAATCTCTTGGCCCTAGTTAGTTCTTCAGAGGAGCTATTAAGTGTATGTTAGATATACCAATAAGATATGAAACGTATAATATCTATTAGATATACTCTTTCAAGACAACATGAACATAGCTATGTAAATAATTTGAATTTAAGCCCTAGAAATAAAGATTCTCAACAAAGACTTATGACATTTGCTGAAATTCAAAGCTAATATAGATTCCAAGTCATTTAGAAAATGGGGAGAAGAGGCAGAATGATCTAAAATGCTGTTAAGTGCTTACTGAGGAACTCCAGGCTGCTTCTGTGTTTATTCGCAGTTCTCAGGTACACTCAAAATTTCTACAAAATACCTATTTATATTTTTTTGTGTCATACCTTTTTAAACTGACCTTTATAATCTATGGGAAAAAAGATAACAATTGTTAAAATTATTTATTTTGATTTTTACTCTATTCTGCAAGACACAACAATACTCAGATTATCATTAACTGACAAGACATTCTCTCGTAATAATACAAATGGAGTTGGAGTGTTGCTCCACACTATCTTAAAAACAAACCTATCCATTTTCAGTTCAAACCGACCTAAATGTTAGTTTCCTTGCATATTATTTTTAAAGATATTTATTTAAAAATGCAAAAAAACTCGAAGAAGTTTCAAAATGTAATGTTTTATTTAACCTCAAACAACATTTTTGCTCCCTCTCACTTCTCATTCAGATCCCCAAGCTGACCAGGGTAAAAGAACAATCTGTTTCCCCACAAATTACAGCCTAAAGTAATTTGCATAGAATGATGGTTCAGTTCTAAAAGACAACTACATTTTATGAAGATCTCTTAATAAAATAAATGATTAGAAGTCTTCCTTCCTTGAATAAAGTGTGTGCATTTGAAGTGACTGTGGCTTCACTACCTCCATTCTGCCTTCTTTCAAATCCAGAATTCCCTTTCATATACCTTAGATGAAGATCAGATAAAGGTTACTTTCTTATAATTCACCAGACAGTTTAGGAAATTTTTATTACTACTGACTGGGAATAAAATTTTAATGTAATAAAACACTGCAGTGTATAAATAGAGTGTATACACTGCTAACAAGATTGCAAAGTAGCTCCTATAGGCAACTTACATTTATAGACAGAAGTGGGAAATAAGAAACACAGGGCTTGCTTCCAAATTATCCTAGCATACTGGGTGTCTTACCCAGTAATATCTGTTCTCTTTCCAGGAGGGGTGATATTGGATACAGCAACAGAAAGCAGTATCGACTCCTGTTTAGCCAGTCTGATGCTCCTTGGGAGTTTTCGTGAGGCACTTCCAAAAAGGACCTCTGCTGGAGATTACACAAGATGAGGTCCTGCAGAGTCTTCTATACATAGACCCTATATTTGCAGGGGGAAATCAGGCCCAAATCCTGTTATTGTACTGTAGCATTTCCCAGCCAGAAGAAACCAAGGAATACCCTCATTCACATATGGATTTTTTTCCAGACTATAGAAAAAAACTTCCAGACTTTGAAGTAAAACAACCGAACTTTTAATGATAAGGAATTTATGTGAGCCTTTCTGTATATTTACACTTCTCATTTGCATGTAGGGATAATGACAAAGGGCTTAAACAGTTTGCAGTATGCCACAGTGAGCCACTCTGCAAAGGTCACAGTAGGAGCGCAGTTCTGCGCTTTGCCTTCACCACACATTTGGCAGGGGGTGGGCCGGCTGCCCTTCCTCTCCCCTTAGTCAGTCTGCAGTCTCAGGATACATGATCCATAACAGAAAAAAGAGAGAGCTCATGCTAATGAACCCTTCCCATCACAAGGATCTTTATGCCTAATTCATCAGGCACTTTAGAGGGCAATCAACTCATCACAGCCACACAGCAAATCCTTTAGCTCAAGGCTAGTTGATGCTCTCTTTTCTGCGCACGACTCTGGTTAAAGAGATTGAGTAGATGAAGTATATGTTGATAGATGAAATGTTATCAACATGGCTGCTCACTAACCTACTGCCTGCTGGACTTTTTTCCAATATTAACAACATCGAAGTTAAAAAAGATAATAAACAAATAAACAAAAAAAGAAAAACAAAAAAGAGAAGTCTGTAATAATTCTGTGATCCGATAAGCATTCTTTAGACAAATAATCTCTTCTGATGTATATATCAATGCATTTAAGGTAATGAGATATTTCCTGAACTGTTTCTTATTTTTCTGAAATGTTTTGAGTACACTACTATGGTGGTTGCATATGCACATGTCCGCTCTTCCCTGTCTGTCTTGCTCTTCTTGCTACACAGTACCTACTAGTTTGCTGTCTGCTCTGCTCTGACTCTCAGGGGTTCTTTGGGAGGAGACTGTAACAGTCAGCAACAGGCTGAAGGTGCTGTCAAATGTGCAGACACAAACGCACACATACACACAGAAAGAGATCAAATTTTCCCTCTGTTCTCTTTTACTTACGGGCTTTTGATCTTAAATATTACTACAGTAGCCCTTGAATCTTCATGTAGAGTTTTGGAAACCTAAACATTTCATTCAGTGATTGAAGTCTCTTTTCTCTCATGTTTAGCAAACTTTAGTAACCATTCATTGGAAAAAAAAAAACACTAAGGCAAAAATGGGCAATGTATATTGCCAATCTAATCTGACTGGTAGTAAAAACAGTGTATACCTAAAACAGAAATAAAATTATCCCAGTTGTGTGTTCTGTAGACTCTCCAATGACTCTTGGAAGTGTAAGAAATTTTTGCATTTATGTCTGACTTCTGCATTTCAGCAAAACACTTATCAAAGAAGTGAACCAAACTAAGCTGAATTTTATAAAATAATATCCCTGCTCTGACTAAAAAGAAACAAACCATCCACAACCTTCACAAGGAAACATCAACTTTACCTGTATGAATTGCATTAAGTCCTTGATTTTTAAGTTTCTCTTGAAATGCTCATTTTCCTTAATAGTTTAATATAACTTCTGTTGCCATCACAGCTTTCAAGCACAGCATGGCCAAAGCTTTTTTTGTGGAGGATATTTAGGATACACAATTCTTTCAGGGTGCAGATCCACCTCTGATGTTCATAGTTTGGCTATTTAACCCTGATGGACAAGGGAAGGTTTGAGGTAAATGGTACTCCTAAGTTCCAGCCCCTCCTCTCTTTCTTAATATGAAAGGATATTTGAAACGATGTGGAATTGCTTATCGTGGACAAGAGAGTTTTTAACCTGTTTGGGTATATAAGATGCATATTATATAAATACACAACAATCTGACAGAGAATCAAGTCCTGCTGGTGAGGTCATAATCTGACTTGTTTTTCTGAAGACGGATGATGTGATCAGAAATAGTCAGTGCCCTCTCAGAACTTCTACTCAGATCATGGTGGAGTCTGGGTACCCAGGATGACCAGGATATTTTTTCCACTTGTTGAACAGTGCCTGACTTTCCATTGTGTCTGAAATCCAGTGCAGAGGAATGAATATTTAAATGATCATTTGCTGAAATTTCCCTGAAGGCAAAGGAATGAGATCCTCTGGTCAATTCCAGATGTCAGAATTAAAACAGAAAAAAACATGACTGTAGTCCTTTGAAAACTGAAGATTCATCACCCAGTTTTCACTGTGAAAAGATTTGGATTTGGGACACTAAAAAAACCAAGTGCTTTTCAAAATATTTACGCTAAATAAAATAATTAGTTTCTGTCAGATTTTAATTGCAACCTCTCTTTATTGTCCATTATTATCTAGTAACTTCTGATTTATATGAGTTTTGTTTGTTGGCTTTGTTCGTTTCACTGAGAAATTTACTTTATGCTATGTTGCCTGTGGTTTAAAACCTTGATCATATTTATATCAGCAGGAATCTTCAGTAAGGCATTTCTAAAGAAGATGGAGATAAGAGATGGGAATACAGGGGCCTAACAAGAAAATATACTAGTTTTATGTCTCACAGGACTCTCTCAAAAACTTGAAATAACTTCATATAATTTTGTCCACAGATGATCCAACCAGAAGCACAACTGTTTGTAAAAATAGAAGGAAAACATTTAAGTCTACTTGGCATCATTTCAGTTCTTTACAAATCTGTTACATAAAAAAAAAATCATATCTCCAGGGAGCTAAGCTATTGTACTTGAACTCAGAGGTCTGAAGCAGATATAGATTGTACTCATTATGTAAAGACCATCAATTGACAAACATTTGAAAGTGTTCAGAGTACCAACACAAATCATATATATATAAAAATCCATTGGCACAAAAATATATCATAAACTGCCTGAGATCTAACAAAGAAGCTATTGCTGGTTCATTGTGAATAGACATTTTCAAGAGTCTTGCAGTTCTTACTTTGTTTTGTAACATGATTAGCAGAATTCATAAAAGCATCTGGTTCTCAGAAAAATGCTTCTTTTAAAGAAAATCTAGAAAGTTATGCAATGATTCTGGGTATGAGATCTGGGAATCTGGAGTACCTTCAACATTCATCAAAGTGTAAGGGAAGAGAAGAGGGCTTTTTAAATTTTTTTTTAAGTTGTAAATGATGAAGTGGGTTTTCAGACAATGGCAGCTCTGTTTGCTACAGATGAGCTATCACAAGTATAACAGCAATGGTGCAAACGGAAACCAGATCTACAGGAGAGCTGGGCAGTGTTGGGGAGAACTTGGGGTTGTGGAGTAAGGAGAAAGGGACAATGCTTTCCTCTTTGACAACGAGATTTGGGAAATGGAGATCAACCTGCAAATTAAACGAGTTCATAAGTTTTACATGTGTAAACCAGAGGCTCACACGATTAACAGAATACGCATGCACTGATGCTCTGATCCCTGTGCCAATTTAATCCAGGTGAAGATCTGCCTCATATATGAAGCTATTGTAAATGCAGCGTGTCTTGTGTTTACTTTGAACTTCTTTGTGTGACAATCAGCCAGTGTCATACTAAGAAGAACATATTACTCTTCATTTCCTTCAATTCACAGTGAAGTTAAAGGAATCAGAGGAGTCTTTCCATTGATTTTAACAGGATTTTGTTCAACATTTTATGAAACACTCTAGATTTTATGTCATGGCGTATAAAGTCAATTAAAATACAAAATACCCCTTTTGGATGATATTAGCACCGTTCTGAAAAATAAGAGAAGAAAAATAAATTTCTGAAAAACATACCTCCTTTGAATTTTCCCAAGCGTAACTGCCTTGGTTGCAGTCTTAAGCAGAGCAAGACGTGTGTTTTCTGTGTGAGCACGATATCAAGCACCACAAATGTTCAGCTTAGACCTGTCAAGCTACACATAAAATATTGATACCTCACATTGGCAGGGTTAATACCATGTTATTTTAATTGCAAACACACTGCAGGTGATTAGTCAAACTTGGTGGATCTTGAATTCTAAGATAAAGATGCCTTCTGGCTGGACCTCCTGTGTAATTAGCACTATGACCCCCATGTGCTCTTCTCTGTTATTAATATGATTGGTCTAATGTGAGTATTAGATATCATTCATTAACCTGTTTTGAACCATCTTAGAAACCATCTTTGAATAATAGACTACATTCCTTTTTGTAAATCCATTCACTAGCAGGGAAAGTGAAAAGGATGAAGACAGGCTTTCTCCATTATACTGACTGGTATACTGTTAAGCGATATATAGGGTACGAAATTATAACAGAGCAGATTAAATAACAGGGCATATCTCACTCATTAGTAACAGATGATCAGGCACTCATTTTGTTGAATTAACACCTTGGTCAGAAGATGAATGCACATGCCAAAACAAAAATATGGTACCGATCCTGCCTGAAAATAAACAAATGCACACCTAGAAATTCGCTGGTTTCCTTCCTTCCTTCCTTCCTTCCTTCCTTCCTTCCTTCCTTCCTTCCTTCCTTCCTCCCTCCCTCCCTCCCTCCCTCCCTGCTTCCTCTCAAAACAAGAAATTTGAACTTTAATCTTAAATTTTTTATTGAAAGTGCATTTCCTACACACTGGTTGTTAAAAAATCACAGATTATTACCAGCATTACATGAATAAAAGGAAAAAAAGGAAGTATTTTGGAAGGTAAGTGCACTCTTATGTGGGGCCAAATCTTCAGCTGGTGGGAATCAAGTACATCAAGTTGTTTACATCAGCTGAGGAAAAATGGCAGTAGAAGAACATTATCTATAATGAGCAGGACTGGATTGTTAACAGGAACTGATAATAATTTTTCTGACTTTCCTGATTCAATATTTTCCCTTAATAACACTGTTAATCAAGTATTGTTGTCATGTTTCTATGTAAAAACTTGATAATTTCAAATTGTTCATCCAATATGTGAACCTGTCAGAGTTTCTGGCTTCTGATGCTTGAGGGAACACTTTGGTTTGAAGACCATGACATGCATGTGGCAGGATGGTTGCCTAAGAAAGGTGGTGAGATTTACCTTCTCTGATGGGTAAGGTGAGCCCCATTGTGGAGGAATGGCTGAAAGAAGGTGGGAGAGGTTAGGTGAAGAAAGATCTCTGGTCTCTGCACCTCATTAGGAAACATTAACTCCTGTTTTTGTGAAGTTCCACTTCATGGGCAAGGAGTCAGTTTTGCTCTGCGGGCTGGCACGGACATTACTGAGGGCTGGCTGCTGGGATGCTGCCCTGCAAATCTGTGAGGTGTAGGCATGACAATGGGAGAAGGATCCTCTCCAACAAGTGCAGTTCACAGTGCTTGAGACTCGGCAGGTAAGTGTAAAAGCAAAATAACTTTCCTGGGAAGGAGAAATCAGTGTTTTGTAACCTATACTTGGTTCAAGTATGTATTTATTCTAGATAGTCCTGTTGGAAAAGATATGAGGCAGAAGATTTACTAATTCTTCTCTCTGATATCCAGCATGCTGTTTCATTAAGGCATTATGTTTTAAAACCAATTACTTGAATAAGCGTAGCTCAGAGTGATTGCCTTTGACACCTGAGCAAGAAATACTCAGTAAAGAACTGAGTAGTGTGTTATCATCACATGAGTATTGTGGTGTTTTCATGGAGACTTCCAGGGCCTCTTAGAAAGTCATACCCATTGTTTAAGTTAAACGCTGAATTGTATGACTTCTGAAGAGGTCAGCTACTAATAACTTAATTCTTAATCATCTGCTAACAACCTGGAGATCAGTTCAATTGTTAGGAATTCTAGCAATACCGAAATTACCACCATGATGAATTATTAAAGGATTGTATCAAAGAATGAACTTAACTTGCTTTGGTCTTGTGTAAAAATTCCTCTGATCTTTGGCAATCATAATTTATTTACCGCTTCCATACGTTCTCCCTTTTTCACAAAGAAATAGGATTTCTTAAGCATGGCCAGGAGGCACCGAATTTTCATATGTAGTACTGTCTCTCAGATAGAAAGACAGGGAAGAACTGCTGGCTTGAAGGTTCAGCAGCCAGCTTTTCTGTGTGAAAGGCAGGTTATCTAAACATTTTCTTCCCCTGAGAGGGATATTCATAATATTTATTCTAAAATACAAATATTAGGGCTCTTTGCTCCATGTGAATTATCCTTAGGTATAGTTAAAACAGTTCAGGTTAAAATAAAATCAGGGCATAGCAACAGCTAATGTTTACATTTGTAAAACATACATGTGGGGATTATTGCAGCAAAATGTTCCAGAATTTATTAAAAAAGTCCCCTTTTAGCTGGTCAAAGAACATTTTAAACATTTGGACTTGAACCCAAGTTGGCTGTAACTGTATTGTAGCTTCCACACAGTATCTCTCTGTTTAATGTGGACATCCTCCTGAAAGCTGGGCTTGGTTCATTTTACAGGAGGTAGATTAATACCAAATGTCCTGGTGTATAAATGACACAGGACAGGATTTTTTTTTTTAACAAAATTCAGCTAGCATCTTTACAATTCTTTAGAGTTGAAGAGACAGGATCACTCCATTATCAGTGTCATTTGTCTATGTTGGACATCTAATTACTTGAAGAATCTTGTCAGCTATACAGAAAATGGAACAGAGAAACAAAGAACGTATTTGATACATCATTGCAGGTCTTACTTAAACTGCAACACAATTTTAAATGGTGCATCACACTACTTTAGAAAGAACGGTATCTATAAATAAAAGCTTAATTTCTTGGTTTTGAAAATAATTGAAGCTACATTGTTGCTTTGAATTGATGTCCTTCTGTTATTAGCTTGTTGAAGTTCACAACAGATATGTACAAAGACCTGATTTTGATACAAAAAATAAACTCTAGAGGTCAAACTAGCTGAGAGTAGACAAGGGATCCTCAAAGTGTTCTTGCTAGTTTTCTAAGGTCTAATTGAAGATGCACTCAGATTCTCAGCAGGATTTGATAGTTCCAGCAGTAAGAAAGGGAGAGCCATCAGGAGACTCACCAGCTATTTAGTTATTGCATGCCATTATTAAACCAGAATATTGTAAAACAACACAAGGCTTCCTCAGACCTTTTACTAAAATGCTTTGGTTTGGTCCTATAGTTAAGTTCTGTCTTCTCTCTGTGATGGATTTTTCCCATATAGTCTGGGAAGGCTGTTGTTAATTTGTCCTCTACTGTAATGCCCCTGGCCTGCCTATTTCTGCTCTATAGCATTCCTTTGGAACAGATATGAACATATTCAGTCTGCTCTCTCTCAAGCAATCTTGCCTATGATAAATGAACCCGGAAAAGATTCACCTGGTTCTTGGAGCAGAAATACATTTCTCTGAATATTGGTTTCAACAAATCAACAAATCCTGGCATGGACACATAGTAAAGGCCCATCATTAACAGGCATAAAGATACTGCCTGCTGACAGCTCAAGACAACTCCTGTAGCATGTATCTCTATGACCTACTCTCACAATAAAGTTCTTTCCAAAATGCTCAGTGCTAACCAACTGTCATCCCAACTGAAATAGTAGCAATTAAATTTCCATTGCAAAGAAAGTGTGAACAAAGCTGAACACTCTTTAAAAAAACCACACTGTTCAGATGGGGAAAGCAGCTCTGAATAGCAGAGAACTCTGTCAAATCAACATCAGTTCTTGTCAGACCACTCCAAGGTGCTTCTCTTTGCAATAATTTAATGCATTTCCATTTCTGTCACTAACAATTTTCCATGCTTGGAAAAACAATGCTATATGATTTTTTATATATGTATAAGGAAAGATTTTATCCCCTCTAGCTATCCCATTTAAAACCTAGTAAAATTAAGCATATATAATAACAAAATTAATACAAAGTGCTATACGGAAAGCAAACAGCAAGAATATAGTGAGATTACATCTAAAAACAACCCTTCCTAGTTACAGACTTCAGAAAGTTAGGAGTGTAAACTGAAGGTTAAAATATGAGCATTTTAGAAATCTTATCAGTAGTGGTTATTGCACTTACAGTTCTCAATTAAGAACCCACCACTTACATAATTCGCTGTCTTAAACCTGTGTTACATATTCAAATCCTCTTGTTCATGTATGCAAGAGCTAAAAAGATTTTTTTTTATTTAAAAATCCCTACAGGAGAATGACCTTCACGAAGGTAGCTCCCTCAGATGCTGAAAGGAAATAGGAACACCTCTATTTCTTTATTTAAATATGCATATACCTTCAGATATTTTTTCCTCTATTCTCAAGAAATACACTTTTTAATATATACAGTTATATGACTACATGCAAAGAAGTATATTTTATTTTACAGTATGTAAATAAGGAGCATTTATAAAAAGCAATCCTCACCACTTTTTCTTTCTTTCAGAAAAATTAAAGCATATTTTACAGCTAACTGTGGGATATTACTGTATCTAATATGATTTCAGCTCAGGGAAACCAATAAATATAACTTTAGGGGAAAGGTTTTGAAAAATGGCTCCCCTAATTTTTAGCATAGCATTTGTTTACAATCAAGGAAAATACACTGCTTAACTGGGAATGAAATCAAATTTACTCTGTCACTTCAAACAAGATAGCCTTGTTTGCAGTTTTCATTGAAACTACCCAGAAATTTGAGGTGTTTTATCTGAGTCCACTTTCATATACGATGAATTAGATGTCTGGAAACACCAAAAAAAGCAATAATTGGCATCAAAACCACAAGAAAATAGTCAGGATGTTGACTTCCGCTCATACACACAAGTTTTAAAGCCTTTAACAGGTTCTCACAGAACACCTGCGCAGTCACTCTACAGTGGGATGCTTTGCATTCCAGTTGTCGTGAATTTTAGCAGACTGTCATTTCTACCCAAAGTAAGAATTGTTGTCTCTTCCAAAACTGAGAGATAATTTTTTTGTTGATTCCTCTGTATATACCATATTAGACTCTAAATTAATGTATTTTCATTAGCATGCCAAAAAGAGGTTATATGGAGTTAGTAAGTTATCCAGGCTAGCAAAGGGACTGGCATCCAGATTAGGGTAAGGAAATACATTTAGGCTTAAATCCCAGGTCTGCTGTGAGCCAGCCATCCTCGTTCCTGTCAATTTGAGACAAAATACTCCAAAACTGCTTTATAATATGTGCTTAGTCCGACCTCAATTACAATCAATTTATATCAGGCTAATTGAAGGGAAAATTTGGACCAGAACTACAGCTTTTTTAATTTTATCCTTTGAGATCAAATCTTTGCATCATGATGCATGTGCCATCACCGTATTACTAAAGGAAGGTTATCCTATTTTGCTGAAATACAGGTTAATTACCAAGAACAGTCTTGAATTCTTAGGCTTTTTCTCTGGAGTGTGGGAACGAAGGGTGGCCTTATTCATTTTATTTGAATTGACTCAAGTAGAGTACAATCAGCATTGAAGTCTTACCTCTTAGGAAAATTAGGAAACAAAATTTCCAAATTTTTGTGAACTGATTAATGACACAACAAGCAGGAATGATTGACCATGTGCAACATTGAGTTCTGGAAGTTCTGGAAGTTCTGCAAACTCAGTGGAGGAGTCCAATGTTTCTCCATACACCTTTTCTCCAGTGAACTTTCTATGCTTCGATTGATCGTGTCTTATGCACTTTATTAAACCGAACCTTTGTAGCCAGGAGCTACCTGCATGAAATATTCTCAGTACAGGGTAAGAGCTTCAAATGACTTCTGCATTAGAAGACCCACAAATGTCAGAATTTTTTCAGGAACCCATTAGAGCAATGAATAATTTCATATTCTGCTACTTATGGTGTTATATACTTTCCCCACTATTATAATTTCTGTGGAAAAGTTTTACTCATACATTAAACTAAATGAACAGGAAGAAAGTCCAAAACCAGTCTATGATAGTCTTTGTAAAATTAATAAGAAATTCTGGGAACCAAAACAAAATTATAAAAACAACCTTAGAAAAAAAATGAATTTAATGTAATCTTTTGATCATTCTTCAAGCATGCCTCTTGGGACTGGGCTTTAACCAGCACATCTCTCCAGTACTTACACTGCAAGGCAATATAGCATTGCATTTATGATGACAAAGTAAATTATTCAGTAAAGAAATTCAGGTTTCAGTAATGCCTTTTTTCCTCTTAAATTTATTCAGCTCTGTACATTTGCACATTGCTATTTATCTGTCTAGTGAGCCTTTTTACTATATGAGTGTCTCATAATGAATAAATAGCCAAAATCACACTAGGTCAATGGAATATCTTTCCTTCTACCTGCTTTCAGTTGATCTAACCATCTCTTGTTTCTTTCTTTCTGTATTTACCCAACAATTCTTTTTCTCAACTCTCTACATAAATCCACTTGTACGTTCTTCTTACCCCATTATTTAGATACTTTATAAGGAACTGTAAAAAAAAATTAGAAATAAAATTTTTCTTCCATTTTGAAAACAGTCATATTTATAATGGTTTAAATTTTCTGTACCAATAGGCTTCTTAGAAAAGTTATTATGCTCTGCACAAACTAGACTTCTGCATTTTTCTACAGAAATATCTGGAAATTTAACAGTCCAACTGAAAATCAGAAAGTAAACATCATAGTGCCCAAGCTAGCTGAATGGGTTTTCTGAACAGTCTGGAAACTGTTTTATAGCCAGTCACGGAAGACCATTAGCTATTTCTTCTCATACCAGTTTGAATGTGCAGCAGCAGCATAGTGTCCAAGTAGACTGTTACGATATTAGTTATTGTGCTGAACTAATGGGAGAAAATATTTTAAAAGTAACCAAAGTCTGTCAGTCTTTCTAAGCATACCTCATTTTATCTTTTTTGAAAACAGCTTCAACAGCTGTTTTCACCCAGATGTTAATTTCAGGTAGATGTGGATCTATTTAATAAGGGCTGATTGCACCAGATTGAAGGCTAAGGTTTTCCTGGGGTTCTAGGATAGAGCAGCTACTCTGAGGCTGCAACCTCCTGCAGTTATATGAGAAACCCCACCATGACAATTCAAAAATCAACTCAAGCCTTATGGTGTTACAGACATGATTGAGCATGGAGAAAGAATGAATCTACCTTCAAATCCTGTTTTTTAGGGAATAACTGGACTAATTCATTCAGTCTCTGGTCTTCATATATACCTTAATGTTCTAGAAGCTGCACAAAGATCCCCCGTACTTAAATTATACACACGCACCATATGCAGATCCGGAAGTACTTCAAAATGGAGAAGGACCACTCTAAAACTAGTGACCAGCCTCTTTTATGACAAAATTTAAAACAATGACACAAAGATTTATGAATTTGATTGAAACAAAATAACATTCAATTTTGCCGTTTTTTTTGTTTCTGAAAAAAAACCCCAAACATTCTCTCATCCCTGCTTAAATGCCAAGCTACTTGTCCTTCTCTTTTATGCAATCTCCCAAGAAAAGGGGAGGGACAAAATCTCTATTTCTTTACTTTTTCCTCTTTGGTAAATGGAGGTACCTAAAATAAAAATGTAAAGAAAATAAAATTTCATTTAGTATGAAATTTTTTACTAAAACTATGGTATAAATTTTATTTGGAATCCTTGTGATTTATCTTAAATTCAACTTTTATCTTAAGTTCAACTTGTACCCAGATTCCTGCATTCAATAAAGAGACGTTACTTTGCAGGAGACAATCTTAAAGATCTTCTTGGTTCAGAAATGTCTTTTTGCTAATGAAGTCTTATAGTACAAGTTAATAAACCTTTTTTTTTCAGCTCTTGCAGTGTTGTAAAGCAGAGAGGTATATTCTGATTGAGACCGGTTATGTCTAAAAATTCTAGTTCTAGATTTCTTGATTCTATAAATAAGCTGAAGTCACAAGAATGTTATTTTAAAAGTCACATTTTGTTTTTCAATGGGATTGTCTTTGGAGATAGAATGTTTGACATTCATCCTCAAAAAAAAAAGGATTTAGCAGAAGAAGTCACTCCAAAACAAATGTAATTTCTTTTACTACGACTGACAAACAGACTTTTAGCTTGCCCTTGTTTTCTGCATAGGACGTGAAAGGCTTTTTTTTTTCTCTTTGAACATCAAGGGATATATGTAATCTGTTTATTAAATTTTTGGGTTGTTATTTTTTTTTTCTGAAGCATCTCTTTCCTCCCAAGATCAGATGATCCTTTTCTGATTTTAAGATCTTAAGGAAATATTCAAAACAGTGTAACTCCCTTCAGTATCTTTCTCTTTTTCTTCTACCTCGATATTTTAGACAGAATAAAGAAATCAAATCATAGTCATGCTGTTGCTGTTTATTAAGTAATTTCTCAACCTACAAAAAAGCAAGAAACTTTCTGCATACACCTGCACGTTACCCTGTCTTCTCTTCCCTGTGTACTCTGGGAACAAAAGAGGAAAGGGGAAGAGGTGGCAGCATAACAGGTTACTTTTCTCTCCCCAGAAAAAATCAAATCAGGCTGTCAGCAGGTCAGCAGATGGGTGCTTATATGCTCCTCCTGCAGCCAATATACGAGGTCTGACATAAAAGAAAATGAGACTAACCCTAAAGCCAGGAAGCTAAGAGTGGAGCAGAAGAGACAAAGAGGTGGTTATAGAGCATGTTCTAACCTGTCACAGTGAGACAAAGCTCAGCTTGATTGCTTCACTCACTAGAAGTGGCTGCATTTTCAAATATAGACGTTTTCTTACTCCCATTCGGAAAATATATGAGTGAACAGCAAGTTGACATCAAGTTTCTTGTGAAACTGAAGAAATCCAAGATGGAAACTTTTCAATTATTGACTGAGGCTTACAGTGTAGAGGTCCCAAAGATGGATTCAGTGCTCAATAGAACTCATTTTGTCAGTAGAAGATGTGAAAGTAAAAACGATGGAGATTCGTAACAACCTTTCAGAAAATGATCTGCAGAATTGCTTTGAACACTGACAGCATTGTATGCAGCTGTGTGTCAACTCTGAAGAGATCTATTTTGAAAGTGATTGTAGCTGAATTTCTTAGTTTGTTAAGTATAAAGCATTACAAGGAGTCTCATTTTTTTTTGTTAGACCTCTTATACTTGCTTGGAAGAATGGGCTGGACAAGGGTTACTATAATTTCATCTTCACTCTGACAGAATTTCTTTCTGGTTGAGGGTTTTGTAGGTGCAACACCAGCAATCAAGTTAATGTTTCATGAGACAGTAAGCATCTCCCAGTGCTTCTACAAGGCCATATAAGTTTTGCTGCAGACTGTGAATAAATTATTTTCAATAATTATTCAAATGGGATTAATTTTTATATAACTAAGCAATAAAGCAAAATGAAAACCAGGAAAAAGAAAAACCCATATATTCTAACTCAATCAGTTATCTCCAAAATGGATGTCTTAATTAGTAGCTTGCACTAGCCTCCCCTCCCCTCGTCTAAGTAAGGTGAGCAGGAAAATCACAATTTGATCCTCTTGGAATTCTTTTTTATCAAAAGGCAGAAGAAGTTGAAGCTTTCTGTAGCAGAAGAAGCAAACGGAAATTATTTTAGGCTTAATTTCCACAGAGGGATACAAATTCTCGTGGGACACGGAGGTACAAAATTTCAGCCCTGTGGTAATTCCATAACAGAATTTAGGCGGTCCACCCGGGAGAAATGCCTTTGGAACTCTGCTCAAATAAAGGTTTACTTACTACAAAAAGACAGTATATGCAGAGGTCTCTTTTATAAACTTTATATCAATTGTTCTTCTGACACTGTATTTAAAGACATGAATTGAAACATGCGTAAGGGCAACTTTTGTTAGAGATACACAAATAGAACATTTGAAATTGAATGTTATAGTGCTAATTGCCCCTTGAAGAAAGTGACAGTCAATATCAGAGACAGTACTAGAATCTATTTAAAAGTTTATTGAAAGAAACTGTAGTATTTTAGAAACACAGAAAGCTTTCAAATATCTGATTGGGTAACTGGAATTTTAGCACTGATTTACTATTTGCAAATAAAACTTTCACTTAACTGGAATTTTAGCACTGATTTACTATTTGCAAATAAAACTGTCTCAGTTTTATATAAGCAGGCACAAATTCAAAACCTCCTATTTTTTTGCATCAAGGCAAACCTAAGGCTTTTTGAAGTTTAAATCATAAAAATAAACAAACAAGATATCCTGAAAAAAAATGGGAGTTGATAGCGGATGTCTCCAGATATTTCCCTGTCTTGGAGTTCTGACTTGGATCCCAAGATTTTCTACCCAAGTCACACATACAAAGCACTGGAATAAGAAGTCTGCAAGACACGCTTGTCTCAGGGAATCTTATGAATTTGCGTAGTTGAAAAAAAGAAGCCACCACTTATTTTCACACATGTAAACTTCTCGGATATTTAATATCTTCTCAAAACTACTGTTCCTTGAAAACAAATACTCAGACACTCACATTTTTGGGCAATACGAAGAAATAATAACTGAAGCTGTTGGTTGTCTTCTAGTCATTCCATCACATAATCAAGCACAGCTAAAACTTTTAACTTTGGTCCAAATACAGGCTTTGTCTTACTCTGAAGCTGTTGGTTTGTACTATCAGTTATACAGTCCTTCAAGTGGCTGCATTCAAACTTTGCTCCAAAATGAAAATAAACTATGCTTTGTAAATTTTCTCTTCTATTATTCACAAATATCATAAGGACACTTACAATCTTTTGTTTGTTTGTTTGTTCATTTTTTTGATAAACAGCACGTTACGCATATGAAAAGACATTAACACAGGGGAAAGAGAATGAAGATCACTGATGGCTAAGGTTTTCATCATTCATCTGAAGCAGGAGTCTCAGATTAAATTATCTTCTTTGAAACACTAAATTATTTCTACAAAGCCAAGGAAAGAAAATTATTCTGCGTAGTCCAGCCACACAGTGTTTAGGATCTTCTTGGCAAGGTGAGAAAAGCAGAGATTTGATCATGGATTTCTGAGATTTGACATCAGCTGCCAAACTACTATATATTCGTGACATAGCTTTTTATTCTCCCACTGCTCATTAGAAATGTTATTTTGGCATTGAACAGCCTTCTCCAAGTCTCTTAGTGGTATTACTACCTCCAATTAAAAGTATTGATTTTGACAGATAAATACTAGTTGAAGAAATATAGTTCACTGGAAGTGTCCTAGTCAGGTTCAATTCTCATGTGATGTTAATGTGCTTGCACAGTTTCAAATGTTTAAATCTATCTAGCTTAGCACAAACAGTTTGCTGTGCATATTTTCAAGCACATGTCAAAAGCGATGACAGTTATTTGAATACACTATTGGATTCCAGAGTAGATAAGATGTTGTAACATGTTATAGGAAGAAGTACGTACTGAAAAGACAGTATTGCTCCTAGGCTTTATAAAAATTGATCATCTTTTGTGAATTCCAAGCATCATACACAGACGAAAAAATTTTATACCATAACTATTTTGCAAGCCAAAAGTCAAAGAAAGTGACAATCAGTTTTCAAGGACCACAAACAGGTGTATTAGAAAACAATTGGAACCATTAGAAGACTCAACCAGTTGAGTAGCTCAGGAAGAACAATTTGTAAGAAAAATATTTCCTTACTGATTCTTAGTTCTGTATTAGTAAATTATCTAACAAAAGATTTTATTCCATCTACTGTTATTATTCTAAGTTATGAATAAGTCAAAGTGTTTACAGCTCAAGAAATAATTATTTTTAATTATGAAACTTCTGTTCTTTTCTTTTTTTGTTTTGTATTAATTTACATCCAAAAATGCATTTTTTGTTTAAAAGGACAGCCTGTTTCTTCAGAACGTTAAGTGGAATAAAACTGGGAAAAAACCCAAATGAGTGAGTATAGGGATACAGGAGATATTATAGTTATTTATTTATGTAGTTCTATGTGTGGCTGTTTAGCTCTATGCTGCTTCTACAACTCTAAAAGAGCAAAAAGGACTTTTACAGTGCTAAAAGCATTAATGTCTCTATCACCGATTATAGTGGGTTTTTATAATCACTTTCTATGACATTATATACTACACTCTTATCCAGGAATGAGCTATCTGGCTGTTACCTTTTAATTTCTTGAGAATTATTATTCTCGCCTATTATATTGTGATAAGATCTCAACAGCATCACAATAGTTTAAACTTTGGATATGTGCTGTTGTGTAATTGCCCACAACAAAGAAATAAGGCAGAAGCCCACAGAATCAGTCTCCACACAAATTAGTTGTGCAGTTTATGCAAGAGGCTTCCTCATTGGTTCATCCCCTGCTCTGGAGGGAAGCAGGTACCTTTAGGCTTTTTAAACATTTTATTATGACATTACAGTTAATTTAGACACCCTCCTTATTGATTGGCAGCATTGCTTGTGAAAGAGAGTATAATATCTTCTCTACTAAAATCTGGTAAACTTCCGTTTACCTCAGCAGAGCAGTACAGAACATTCACACAGCTATGCGGTACCCGGCAGAGTTCAGTTAGTAGGTCCAGACGAAAATCACTACTTGGAAGCATATTTCTTCATCTACCAACCTGTAGCAAGAGACCAGCATTTCAAACATATGTTCATAACATAATTCACTTCAGGAAGATAAAAAGACAAATACATTGTAGGTATGTATTTTACTCAGAAAGGACAATTCACTTACAATAGTGAGATTTGCTAGCGAGATTTTAATCATTTCAATTTTTAATTCAAATATTTGGCTAGTAGATATGAAAGGTATTTATTTTCTCTTCAGTTGGCTTTCTTTCCTAGGATTAGTATAACATGACAGATGGCTGATGTCATCTTTACTTGGAAGAACTCAGCTGGCAATAATAGCATGGTACATTTCTGGGGATTTGCAGTACTCTATGTCATGAAGTGGTTTTCAACCAAAAAGGGTCCAAAAGGGAATTCCCAGAAGTAAATATCTGCCTATGATATCCTACTGTGTCTTGTTGATGCATCACAAACAGAAGGAAGCATAGAGTCTTTATAAAACTCCATAAATATTTACAATATTGTTGAAAATACATTGGAAATGCTACAGATTGCAAATGGTATGGGCCCCTTGGCACTGTATCTTTAATTTTGCTGTTGAGTGAGAATAACAAAAACTGGTGCTTTATATATATCAAAATCTGTTATGTATATTTTTGAAGTTCAGTGATTTTTGTCACATTTGACATTTGTGTATAATACAGTGAAAATATTAATATTATTAGAATGTAGATATTCTGGTTGATTTCATTTTGCTAATGATTGCTATGATGAGTAGGTTAATATCAGGGTCGGAGGGTTAAAATTAATTGGAGTTTCCTTTTGTACCATTGATCAACGGTGGATACTGTAATAAGAGATGTTCAGATTCTTCCTTTATAAAAACGGTGAAGGTAAAAATGGACTCATGTCAATTTAAATATTTTTAATTTGACTACCTACCAAAATGTTTCAAAAGCTTCTCTAATAGTTGCCTCTAGGCCTGACAAAAACTGTGAGATCGTATATAAAAATGCATAAATTGTATGAAATGGTTGTAATGGCAAATATTAAAGCTTGCTTTATAAATCCACACTTTCTCCATCTAGGCTAAACTGTAACAGATTTTATATTCCTCTACCTAAATGCATGCTGAAGAGTATCTTGTCTACAGGTAAAAAAATAGGACAGATTATAGCTTAATACGTGTTTTAATATTAGTAAAATTATTCTTATAATCATTGATTTTATAATTATATTTAAATACATGGAATCTAGTTGAGCAAACTGAGCAAATATTTTTGACAATTATTTCCCACTTCAATGTTTTTTTCCAACTCTTCATCACAATGAGAAGGAAAAGCTGAGATGGCAAATAATGAAAAGATATATCTTAAATCCCCAAATAAATCAAAATCCTTTCAAATAAAAAACTAGTCTCACTTTCAAAAGTGTCATCTTGTTAAACAAATTATAAAAACTGTTTTTAAATTTCTAAGAGCTTTTCAAAATATTCTATTTTAAAAAAAGTATCATACAACAGGTAGAGAACTTAATAACTTAAGACAAATGTCTCTGCCTGTCATATTAACCTATTTTTTATATACCTGGAAAAAGCACAAATAACATATGACCACGACATTTATATGAATATTCTTATTCCTTTTCCAATTTTCATTAGGAAATAAAATTAAATAGCTGCATATGCCATGGTTAAGAGAAGTTAAATCTTGATTCATCACTAGAGCATTATGGCCAATGAATTATAATTGACCCATCATACCTATTAGTACCAATGCAGGCTTTGCCCATTATATGAACAAGCTTGAAGCAGGCCAGCCTTATAATAGGCAGCACAAAGCTGTCGTGTTCCACTGTGCTTAAACTGATGGAGCACAGAAGAGACCATCATACACTGCAACATGGAAAATAGTAGGCTGGTAGGATTTTTGATGTTATTCTTTTGTGGTACAGTGTACTTCTTTCCTAAATATGATTAAATAATCATAAGAACTCCTCTAAGGGCTAATCTGCGTTATTTCCCAGATTTTCACCTTGGGGACATATTGTCCCTTGTCACCGAAACCTCAGGGACAGAAGGGTACGCCACAGGGTGGCACAGCAGGAAGCTGAGATACTGATGAAACAGTGTTCATTTAATGAAGGCATGGCCCATGGCCTCTGCTGGTATGCCATATGTTTGAAGAAATGCTAATGCTACAATTCAAATACCTTTTTCATCTTAACTATATGTAAATGTGTTTATAAATGCTCTCTTATAAATATACTATCACATTTTTGAAAGATAAGTGCTAATGTTGCTTTCAACATCTATAATACACAATAATTAAAACTTTAGCAATTCTGCTTAATTATACCTTATGGGAAACTGTACAGTAATTTATAGAAATTAAACAGAAAAACAAAGATCAACAGAAATAAAGCAGCAGTGGAAAACTGAATAATAAATCATTTAGATCATTAATTTAGAAAAACAAAATCATTGTGAAAACAACTTAGGGCCCAATTCTCAAACAGCTGAGATCTGCAAGGGGAAGATAAGTTAAAAAACTCAAGACATTCCTTTAAAAAACTCCTCCCGCAAGTTGAACTAATTGTGACTTTTTTGAACTTTCAGATCATTTAACAGAAATCAAACAGTAGAAGTACAGATTTAAGAACAAAACTTGATGGGATTTAGATTAAGCAGTGGCTCTTTTCTCTTTGTTTTACTTTTGTGAAAACCCTGAAACACTGCAGGTGTTCATTAGCCACAAATGGCATTTTACAGTGAATCATCTCCTCCACAAGTGGCCAAAACAACATCTCCATTGCAACAGCAGAAGTGCTATTCAGGAAGAGCAGTTGGTGGCCAGGTTAGACTACACGGGACACTACTATTTTTACTGCAAGACAAGATACCCTGTTGCAGTTATACCTATTCTAAAGAAACTCCCTCAAGATCCAGGTTAGAGCACGGTACCACAAATCTGTGAATCTACTTCTTGACATTTTTTTAAACATAAATTAGAGACCCGACTCACCCATATGCAACTTCTGCTTAACACCTACTACAGAATTTAAATAAACTTAAGAGGAAGAAGGGCCAACTGTTTTAAAATCTTTTAAAATCTTTTTGAAGCCTACTAAATGGCATCTCAGACAGGCACTCATGAAATTTAACCACCAGCTAACTCTACTTTCTAACCAAAAATCCAGCTCAAGAAACAAGGAAACTAAACTGTAATCTGTGACATCTGTCTGACTCACCAGTAGGACACTTTTGAATGTTAAGGTAGAATATCTGTATCAAGCTATTTCTACTGATTACTTTTTTCTCTTTCGCACTTTGACAATCAGGAAGGAAGGAATTATGTGAATGAGCTTTACTTTTACAGTTTCAGCCAGAACTGTCCTATGTGCTATACCACTGGTGGAAGACTTTTTCTTCCTCCCTCTCACTAAAAAGGGTCTGACCTTAAGGAATGAAGAGGAGAAATTAAAACCTATAATGTTTTGTGACCATCTTACTTACAAATTAGGCAACTTTTTTAAAAAAATAATTTCTCTGTAAACATATATCGTGAAGCACTTCATTGAAACACAAACCAAGCGTGTGTGTCTGTTTTATGTAGTGAAATATTGGAAACTATTTTATAGTCAAGGTGCTGAATGTCTTAATTTCTGTTAAAGAGAATTTGAAAGCTTGCTGCTCAGGGGAGGATACCTTGAACGATGTCTTGGTGGAGGGTTCTTTAGGCTGAGTAAACAACCACTTTATCAACTCCTGCCATCTCTTCAAGGTGAATTTATCGTTGTCTGCCTCAGCCAGAGGCAGCTTTCTGCCCTATATGCCTTCTTCAGCCAGGCAAGACTGTCAGTCAGAATCAAGAATTTGGCCCTACATATTTGACACATAGGCTCTGAATGTCTCATTTCTTAACCATTAATACTGACTGGCCTTTTGAGGTGTCATTCTCTTCTGGAAAGCTGGTGAGGCATGGGCCTTTTGTTGGTCCTTCATACAGAAGGAAGTTTCACACTCTGACTGTACATTATTTTTTATTGACAAAAATGTAAAATATGGAGGACAGGGTAATGGACTGGAGAGTGTGTCCTTCAACTTAGCAAGTCAACTCAACTTGTTTTGGTACATAGCATTTGCTTGCTGTTCTCTGTGAAAAATATGAATAAAATTAATTTAGATACCTTCCATTACCACAGTTAAAGAACTACAGTTCTCTGAGAAGGAAAAAGTATTCTATTATTACTATAAATGTTTGAATTTCTAAAAAGTAGAGGTAGCCAACCCAGTGATTTTGTCAAGAATCAGAAAATTTGAGGTGGCTGATACTCAGGTTCAGACTCAGATTCATTTTTAAACAATAAAAATGACGTTTCTGTAGAATTTACCTCCTTCAGTACAAACCTATTAAGATAGAAGCTTCCAGTAAGTCCTGAAGAGCATCAAACTGTTCTGTCTTGTCATATATTATTATTTGTTTGTTTGTTTACTTATTTATAGTTATTAAAATCAAACATTTCTAAGTGCTATGGGGAATGATTTAACAAGACTAATAAGTGCTAGTAGGGTCAATTTAATTCAAAGTAGGGATAAACAGAAAACATTTTTTTTTTAACATAACCAGATGAATGTACAATTTGTGTAGGTTACAGATATGGAGAAAGGGGGTGCAAATGACAGAGGAAGATTTCTGGATGTCAGTTTCTAATAGCAGGATTATCTCACTCTCCTACAAAACTCAGCAACAGTCTTGAGTTAAAAGACTTGACACCAGATCTTCCCCTTTACAAACCAGTGCTTAGTTAGAGAGTTAAACCCCCTCTTCTTGCCTTTCTTCCACACTCGGAATATCTTTGGTTGTCTTCTGCACTGCAATTGAGCTTCAAGAGGAGCATGGGAAAGTGCTCTGAAGAAAACAGCAGTTAGTGTACCAATCCGGCTGTGGTGATCTTGGAAGTCCTTAGGCAGGTCTCCCTTTCACAACTCAATTAACAAATACTCACTTGAGAATTACGTACACACAGGGAAATGATGCCCTTCACTTTTTTGGGGGTGAAGAGCATTTTAACATGCATAAGTGAGCATATATGCCTGTCTTATCTATCAGAGAGAATTTTGAGTCTCAGATGGACACAGCAGACATGCTATTATGAAGCTTCGTAAATCTTGGAGACTTGTCTTGTCCACTCATTAATTCTGCAGCTGTAGGCAGGCTCACACATCTTACATGTTTATTTCACTTTCTGAGGTGTTTGATTTTCACAGTACCCTGGTGAAGAAGCCTGGCTGCCTAACCATGGATTCTGCCATCAGGAGCCATATTTGGCCTCACACCATACTAGATGTCACCAGCTGGTGAAAAGGCCAAATAGTGTCTCAAATCCTCAGTTTTCTGCTTCTTAAGATATTTCAGTAACTCATTTTATGGTTATCTGTAAAGAGCAGAAAACCCTGAAAAGCTGTACTCCTTTAGAAAAACATCTGCTTCAAAGGAGTGATCCTTGGAATGCGTGTAGGATCCTCAGTCAAACATTCTGATGTTAGTAAGCAATTTCCATTTGTTTGCTTGTTTCAGAAAAGTAGACTATTCTCTAGAGTATTTTTTATTACTCTCTCTCTTTAGGTAAGAAAAGGATTATGTGTCATTTCTCCCTTTATCACTCACAGGCCACGTATTCAGGCCTTCTTCCATGGTGTATCTTGAACTTTCAGTGCTCTTTGGACCTGTCTATATGCCTTGATTTTTTATTACTAACACCCTTCAGAAACATAATCAAGACTTCTTCCTTTTGAGGGATGGTGGCCTATGAAGCTAAAGTTTGAAGATCAAACCAGATGTGCAATATGATCTATGGAAAAGATAACTGGGTAAAAATCCACTGAATTTGTGGTAGCTTTTTAATTCGATTGGTATAGTTAAAGATATGTGCAGTCTTGCATTTTTAAACAATCAGTGCATCTAGACCAACTGTTCACATTTCATAAAAATTATTAAGAGAATTGATTCAATTCTGAATTCCATAGAATATTTTGGCCTTTCAGACCAAATTGCGTGAAAATAAAATCTGAACTTTGCATTTCAGTTCTTGGTATGGATTACATCAGCTACCAGTGAACCTCAAAATGAAATATTTTATTGAATAATAAATTTGAAACAAGCACCAATGTTATACATCAATAAATGCAGAGAATGTTGTGAGTCTATTGAAATGCTTTGTTCCAAATTAGAAAACACCTTTCAAGCAAATTTAATCAAAATTGATACTTTTCTTTAAAAAGTTCAATTTAGTCAAAATGCTGTTTCCTGACAGCTGCAGCTATAATTTATATTTAGAAGCTTCCAAAACATTTTAATTTTGAGGTTATTATACAGATACATCCAGTCCTAGAAGAGAATATTATGAACTCTGAAGGCTTAGAATAACCTTTTCAAAAGAGGATCAAAAGCTTTAAAATGTTGCACGTGGATATGGCTGGGAAATAATTTCATGAAACAAAAAACATTTGGAAAATGTTTGGAAAACATTGCTTTCCCTAAATCTGTTCAAGGAACTGAAGTTTCAAGCATTTGCTAAGGAAAAATACCACATCGTATCTTCCTGATTATTCAGTAGTGATATATTTTGCCTATTTACTCACATATAGCCTATAAGACATGAACTCTGGGGCATGAATGAGCAGAGTTCAGCAAGGGAAGGTGGTGCCTGGTGAACATCCATTGTTTACATCAGAAAAAGAGGTGCCAAAATAGGAAAGAACATAAAATTAGAAGATAGGAAGCAAAGGCAATTCTAATAACAAGGAAAACATAAATAAGGACTTATTTTTCTCTGTCTCTCTTTTTAAACTTTTTTTTTAATGTAGAAGATACTTAGGTTACTTTTAAAGGCATTTTCCTGCCACCGTTCCTTAGAGTCATAGAACACATAGTATGTATCAGATCTAAGCCATAGTTCATTTCACTAGAGGTATCCAGAAAGCTAATTATCTCCTGAGAAGTTGCTATAATTTTAAGGTTATGCACAAGATGTTAACTAATCACACAGCTCCCAGATATTTGTAACATGCAGTGTGACTCTGAGGTTGCATTTAAATGAGAGACAGGCTTGCTTACTGATGTGTTGTTTGTTAGTGCTGCACAGCAATCAAAATGCTACATTACACAGTGCCAAATTCACAATACTTCATCGGTTATGCTTCAGAGATAACAGAAAGCATACAACACTTAATCAGTGTTCAGTGTTCCACAGGCTATATTAAATAATAATAATAATAATAAACCGAGAAATACTTCAGGAAAAAATAGACTACAAAATTAATTACAAATTGCAAATATGATGCAAATGAATGCAAACAAGAAAAATGAAATGTGTATTTTTCTAACAAACATGGACCCGATTTGGAAAACTCAAGCTCATTGGGAAATGAGAAGTCACAAATCAGGCCTTATATTAGCTATATTGCCTCAAAACTATAAAACTTTGTGTATGTCCAAATATGACATGTAAAACTCGTGTACGTAAGTTGCTTGCACAATTTGCGTTGATAAACACATTCAGAACATATCCTTAATTTAGAATTATAACTTCTTAACAAATACCGAAAGCAAAACTTCTGTGGACAAGTATTAGACTTTCTCTTTATTTCCAGAAATTGATACAGAAATAAAATATGGCTTATTGAATCTGGAAACAATAATGCTGACTTCTTTGGAAAGTATCAGCATTGCTATCGAGTGTTTTCCCCCCACTGTGATTAGAAGTAGAGGCAACCAGCTAGTCATTTTACAACAAATCCTAACTTCTAAAACCTGTAATTTAATGCAATCATTCAGTCAATTACTAAAAGTGATTATACATGTTTTCTAATATATAGATAAAATAAGATAAAGTATAGGTAAAAAAATCAGAAAATATTAGTATACAACTGCTGCAAATTAAAAATATGATAGGTAATTATGATAAATAACTGTTACCTCTGAATTTCTGGAATGTGAATTATTTAATTAATTGTCCCATTTTATGCTACAACACTAAGCATAATTCAGTAGGTGCATATATATTTTAATGGGTGCATGTTTTTAATGTAGGGCTTTGTCATCACCAGACTAAATTAGAGACTAGATAATTAATATTTAAAGCTTCTTGACACATGTAGGCTTAACCACTGCCCTTCGTTTAAGACAACCGCATGAAATATCTATTTATAAATTTCCACTTACTTTTAGAGTAAATGGAAAAATACAAATTCATAGCGCAAATAAATGGAAAAAAAATCAAAGAAACTAGGGTTTTAGCAACCCAGAGAAAAACCGATATATATAAACATGGTGCAGAATTTATTCCCTTCTGATCAGGGAGTTGAGGAGAAAAAGAGGGAACCTCAAATCAACTAGATGAAATTCTACAGAGATTTATTTTAAGGGCATATTTAACGACTGATGTGGATTTCCAGCTAAAGTTCAGTGGAAAAAAATGGCAAAAATATTCCAGGAAACTGTGGTATTTGCCATAGAAATTGAATCTTGCCTTGAAGCAAGGAACAGCTGTTACTGAGAAATATGGAAATAATTTGCCATAAGACACAAAAGCATGAAGAATAGAGATTCTAAGCTGGCTCATGATATTATTGAATTATTAAAATAGTCAGAAAAAGAAAAGAAATGGACAAAAATGAAAGCTATTAGAGATACATGCTGATACTATGTGGAAAAGCCATTAGAAGATTGCTTAGTTAACTAGAAGGCAGAGTGAAGTCTCAGGTGTTCAATGAAATCTGCCTTCCAGCTCAGAGGGAGTTTGGTTTAAAGCAAAGACAGTATCAGACCTGAAGAATAGAAAAAGTTGTTTACACTCAAAGATAAAACTACAGCTCAGAAATGCTGAAGAGCCTAAAGAATCTGGGATCAAAAAGAGAATCACATAATTAGATGTTCCTATTAAAGAATTGTGCCTACTTAACCCAGATCTCTAATCTGTCTTTGAAAAGTGAACTAGAGATGCTCAGATAGTTAAAAAAAAAAAGTATTAATTGATCATTGGCTTGTATTTCATTATTGCCGAGAACTGTATTCTATCCCAGGAAAAGGACTTTAACTTTCAGTGTCTTAGACACCAGACAAAAAAAAAAAATCCGCAGGAAAAAAATCTTTTTCAATGGCATTATTTTTGAAATTAGTTTGAAAAAGTCATTTTGGGGAGTAATTAACTTTAAACCCGCCTCTCCCTATAACAGAGATTTTCACTATGTTATTTAAAGTCCACAGGCCAGCCAAATTGTCTACCAATTATCTCCAGCTTCAAAGAATCAGCAGAACTGCAGCTGCAAAAAGTAGAACTTTGTTAGAATGAAAATTTCTTTCTGACTATGTGGTTTTGAAAGAGCCTGGCCTTTTAAGGTCCCCCTTTTTCAGAAAAGACAATCATGAACTCTGTGTTTCTACTGCTAAGCAGTCTACACTAATGCTTAAGTACTTGATACAACTCATTCACCTCACTGAGGTTTAAACACATTTAAATAATTTCATGAATAAGGGCCTCTATGCAAAACAGCTTTTTATACTTTTATTGTGATGACTTCACAATCCATTTTCAAGAATTTATGCATGAGGAGCCATTAAGTTCAAGGAAAGAAAAATAACATAACTTACTTAAAAGTTCCCTCTAATTTTCACTTCCACACAACTTTGCCCTGACTTCTTTTAGAAACCTAATCCAGGTCACCGCATCATGTCAGAGCCTTCCTGTATCATACATAGTTTCTCTGAAACCTTTTGGTTTCTGATGTCTTCAATGCTGGATTATATCCTTTTATTTGTGCATTCCTTTTGATCATTTCATCTCAATTCTCTGTATAGATAATAACAGCTGATGCACATAATTTAAATGTCATACTAAAATGGTTATAGAAGGTGGAGTAAGAGATTAAAAATGTATGTACAATAGATGAGTTTGGAAAGGCTCAGTGGGACAACTCAATGTATGAAAGAAGCTCAGAATTTTGTATGATTACCTAAATTTTACTCTGAAAATATTTAACTCTCTTTTTTTCAGAAAGAACTCAAGTGCAGTGAGACCCCTGATGAGATCCTCAAAAAGTTTGAAGGAAAATTGAACTGTGGGTGACAGTTCAAATACGTAATTTTCATTTTGGATGTCTACAGCAATTTAATTAAATAATCATACTTGTGGTAACTTCTTTCTCAAAGATTTAGCTGAAATCTTACAGAGTAAAGTTGATGTCCACTAGGAAATTCCCTTAATCTAGCATCAGGACATAAAGTATAAAATGGCAAACAACCAGAACAACTGACTGACAAATGGATACCCACATTTGTTAGGTTGCAGAAAAGTGTGGTAGAGATTGATAGGGAACAGTGAGAAAAAGCTATGACAAGGTTGAGTGACATTCCACATTTAGGTGGCTAAAGAGCAAAGCTCTAAGAAAAACAAAGTGATTGCCTGGAGTGCAAAGATCCTGTCAACATGAAAACAAGTTAAACAAACAATTTTATCTTTTAATTCATATTGAAGACTGTGTCACCATGATGTAACTGAACTCTTTAAAATCAAATCAATCAATCTCTGTAGCACTTTGTGGAAGAGCAAGGAGCAGAAAATAGAAACTTTGCCCTGATGTTAACTTGTCAACATTTGTAACCCCAGAAGGGTAAATCAGATGATATACAAATTATTCTTAACAGCAGTGACAGCTACTTTCCTTTATCTCTCAATGCATGCAAACCTCATGGAATTATTATTATTATTGTTATTATTATTATTAAGTCTCCCTAACATAATCTTCATGAGACAGATAAAAACTGCTGTAATCCAAAAGAAAAATAACTAATGCTCTGAAGTGTTGGGGATGGTTTCATTCCACAACCAGCAGATAAACAGTGACTGGTTTATCAGCAAATTTGGGTTTGTATTGGAGCTCAGTCACTCACTGCTGGGGTCCAGAACTTCCCAGAACTGTGATTACAGCTGAACAGAAATGATATCTAATGCAATGAATTAACACACCAAGCCTTATGGACCATGGGAACCCCGAAAGAACCTCAAACCAGATGATAAACCATTCCACCATTCAGGGCAGGAGCAGTGCTGCTGACAGTTCTGCTTCAGAAGCAATGCCCTTCCTGGGCACTTCTTATTGGAATAGACATGAAACAAATCAAACCGCCCTTTGTTTCCCTTCCAGAACTCAGTAAACAGGGAACAACATATGTAAAATGCTCCTTTATTTTGACAAAACAAAACCCTTCAGTAACTTTTGATGAATTCTGACTTGTCAAGAGTTAACTGGAAAAACCTGTAAACATAGGTTTTCCTGCTGCAGTGTGGATTACCCGCAGTCTTATTATCTTAAAAGCCTTTCAGTATTTTTGGCTGAGTGGGCTGAAGCCTGAAAAGAGAGGAGGTCTACTGATTCTCAAAGCAGGCTTGGGCCTTTCAGAACTTTCAAGACTTTTCAGGTCCTATGGGAGCTCAATAAAACCTTCAGTGGCTATAACCCAGACCATTTGCTTCATTTCTCTTCCTGCAGACTGCAGTTGTATGATTTAAGGCTTTGGGCACTTCAGACTGACTTGTGGATTTGTTTTCATTTTGGTGAGCTGCTGCTGTTGTACAAGCACTCAGGTGAATAAAAAGCTTAAGGTTTGGGTAATATAGGTAAAGATGACTTTTTTGAACCTAATTAGATTATTATGTCTTCAGAGGTGATAAGAGCTAAAACAATCAAAGGAGAGTGAGCGTCTAGGCATGTTAAAGAGCAATATCACTTGGGAACAGGACTATCATTTTATAATGGCTAAATAATTTGTTGAAGAGGCTGGTAAGAAGTGTGAAAAGAGGCAAATATGGAAGGATAATTAGAAAGGATCAAGATTAAATCCTAGCTGTCAAACTGCAGAAACTATTTTAAACTAATGTTAACGGATGCTTCAAATATTACTCAAAACAGACAAAAGGAATGTGTGTGGAGGATCCTAACTCATGAGACTAAGAAAGAGATTGAGTGATAAACTATATAAACCACACTGACTATTGATGTAGTTCTTTTGCTTCTGTGGAGAAGCTCAAAAAGAATGCTGTATGTGTAGTCTGCAGGTAGGATAGGTAATTATCAAAACATACCTGAATTGCAAGTCTAGAAAAAGCACTGAATGTCTCATGTAGGATTTGTCAGTTGATTCTTCAGTACAAGGACACTATTTCCTTAGTGGTAGGTAGTTTCTTAGTTATTGTTTCCATTTCTAATCCCAGTACTCTTCAATTAAATCCCAGGCTGTGCCAAGAAAATGGAGGCAAAATAAAACAGCAGTCCTTCGGTAGCTAGAAATAATGTTTTCCTTTGTCTACACACAGTGAATGGGGAAAAGTATCTGATAAATGCTTTTGCTCCCACGTGTATGTCATATTGTTCTTATAGCACAGTACCTTGTTGCTTAGAAGGAATGGGGTAAACCAGGTGGCTCTGAAGCTGTACACAGCAGCTTTGCTTGTAGAAGTGCTGGTATTTCAGTCTCCTACTACAACTCACTGTTGTCTACAATGCATGTATAATGCTGTTGTCTCATTCATTCTTTCAGAGGTAAGAGGTTATCTGAAAGTATATTTGGGGGCAACTAACAAACATGAACATCAGCATTAGGAATGGTCACAATATTCTTTAGGATAAAAACAGCTAATTCCTTTATTGTTTACTTTAAAATAATAATTTTAAAAATCCAGTAATAAGTATCTTCCAGGACAAAAAGAAAAAAAATACACACAAATTTTTATATGGGACTGAATGAAAAAATGTAAACATATGTGATTCTTTTTTTCAGGTTGAAACACTTATTTGTGATGTCTGGTATAATTATTATTGTAAAAATTTAAAGATCTTTTATACAATTTACATATTTTCAGCTAATCAGAATTGTTTTTTAATGGCTGTTTTATGTGAATGCTGAATAGCAGTCCTTTCTTGTAGCATTTTTTCCTACAGCAGCTACTGAAGTCTTCATTTACACTGCACAAATTATCCTTAGCAGCAGGTAGGAAGCAATCAGCAAGGTGTAGCTGGCAATAAGTCTATTTTCATTACAAGATGGAGAGAGCCAGGGGACATGACATTCGTCCAACATAGTCAGGGAGGACTCTATTAGGCAAATCGACTGGAGAATCATAGTCTTGCTGAGGAGACACTGAAAGAGGGAATGTGAGAAAGAGTGGTTATTTTTGTTATGGAGTTTTTGGTGAGGTTTTTTGTTGTCGGCTTTCTTTTTCTCATTAGAGTGATGAAAAAGCAGAGGTAAGAAATAATATAAATCCTTTAAAAACTTTCTACAATGCCATAAAATGCATGTATTTCTCCTGCTCTTGAGTACTCTGGACATTTCAGAGTACATATCTGTGAAAAGATTTCACAGCGACTCAATAAAACTATCAGTAACAAAATTGGAGGAGGAAAGCATGAGGATTTGGGGGGTGAAAGA
This sequence comes from Dromococcyx pavoninus, assembly GCA_033558185.1. Classification (NCBI taxonomy): domain Eukaryota; kingdom Metazoa; phylum Chordata; class Aves; order Cuculiformes; family Neomorphidae; genus Dromococcyx; species Dromococcyx pavoninus. The sequence continues at coordinate 311,296 of JAUMJL010000104.1, read as the reverse complement.
GAATCAAAGCTAATGGTATTTCATCAGACAGGATACATTTTTCAAGAAACAACAGAATAAAACAGGTACATGAGGGAAATGGGCAAACTCATAGTTATCTAACTTCAGATACCAAAGTGAGATACATGGGTTCAGAAACCAAATGTCCCAGAGTTTCTCTTGAAGGTGATTTCAGTCCCCCAGAGCTCTTAATTATCTTTTGAAGATGACTGTCCCTCTTCTTGAACTGGAATGGCAGAAATTTTCTCATTATATCTTATTATTGCTTGTTTCAGTTTTCCTTTGAGTAATCACTCTGGTGCCTCCCCTCAGTAAGCAAGAATATTGTACTCTTTAAAGTATTTATTGAATGTTTCACAAGGAATTTTTTTCTCTAGAATTGTAAATACAAAGAACTCTTTTAAAGAAAAGAATGCCCAGCAGGCTGTATTTTGTTTCCTTTTTAAATAATATATTTGCTTGCTACTGGCCTTGGAACTAAACTTCCTACTTTACCATAAAGTACAAATAAAAGTATCTTGTTAAGTTTCAGAGCAATAACTCCTTTTTTTCACTCTTAGCCAACTAAAATTTCTAATGTAGTAAACACTGTAAACTCAGACTTGAATGTAGGCTACAATCTCTAACTAAAGCTATTAAATATAGAGACATCTTCAAAAATTCTTATATACGTATGTCTTAAATATAATACTCTGAAGAACATTAATATTTACATATATTTACCTGTATTAAATCCCTGGAATATAGATGAACAGATGCGTCTTTCAGAGATGGGAAATGAAACATCAGATTGCTTTCTCAAGAAGTCTGTATCAGAGCAGGATATTGAACTCTTCTTTTCTGAATTCTAGTTTACCATTTGAACCACAAGAGGAGCACACCACCACCTTCAGTGGACTATATCTCTAACTGAAAATGGAAAGGAAAATATATTAGTCCTCATCTTTTCACACACCATCCACTTCTCGCAGAACGTGAACAAGAGGACACCTTCAAGCTTATAAGGAAATTCTCTCTTGTGGCCTTTCTATGGATTGTGGAATCCTAGCTCTTTACTAGGTACCTGACAGTTAATACAAACGTATGAAGAAAATGAATGCTAAGTGGGCAAGCTAGACTTTTTAAAGCATTTTTACTGCATTTTAGAGTCTAAAGGCTGGAAATGTAATGGCTAGTTCTCAGAAAATTGTGTAAAATAGTAACATAAGTTCAGAAAAAGTCAAATGTAGTGCTTTCCTCAGTAAAAAGCATAGTATGGCTACATGTTCAATTAAGAGAAATGAAGAGCTGCAAAGTCATGGTGAGGGGCAGGGGCAAGGGAGAAAAGAATCCACACCATTCTTATTTTCATGTAAAAACTCCAAGTTGAGGTAACTATGCTGAAGTGTTGTCTTGGTCCTGAAACATTGTCTCACTCCTGATTTAAAAAAAATAGTAATCTCAGATCAATTTTTTTTTGTATTGGATGACATGCTTTGCAAAGGGCCCATGATTACCCTTTTAATCTCTCTCAAATGCCATCTAACAGCAACTACATATTGCAGAAGTTTCTGCTGCCAGGGTTTTTCCTTAGGACTATCTTGATCTCCGTAATAATTTCACCATTATACTTATGTTTCAGCATACCATGTGAATTATGAACAACAAAAAAAAGTCAAGATCTAGTTTCACTTTTTTTAGTTGATTCTTTTATCCATATATTTTCTTTTAATTGTTCTTTATCACAATTAATCTTGCTGCCTAAGGCTTCACAAGGTTTTCTTAGGAATAATCAGGTATCACTCACTTCACTTTGCAAAGAATATCAAACATAATTACAATCCCTTGATTCTCGATCTGATCATATGCCAGACTACACTAACTCTTTACAGCTTTACAGATTTACTTCAGCAGTATGACATTATGACAGGACAGAGTTTCTTGCCTTTGTTATACATTAAAAGATTTCTTCACATGTTCTCTTACATATAGTTGATATTTCACAGGTTGATTTTACCAAATCTAAAGATCTTGGACAAAAGTCTTCAAAATGAAATCATTAAACATGGTCATTTTGGAATCGAGTGAGTTTTAAAAATTGCTTCAACCTTAGACAAAGATTACGTGTAAGGAACTTCAGCGGCTTCATTCACTGAAGAATGTCCACTTGGCTTCAGCATCTCTAGCCCAACCTCAGATATTCATTAATATAGGGTATGCATTATCTTCTGTGCTCTCTTTGTCACATGAAAGCTAGGAAAAATAGCAATAACAACTTTATAATTCAAAAAAGTTTTTGATTTGAACACTGAACTTCCCAGTTAATGATTTTCTTGTAACACTATTAGTGTAATGCTATGAAATGAGCAAGTGGCAGGAGATAACTACAGCTAAATCTGCTAACTTTCATTTCTATTTAATTCTCAAGAGAAAAGGAACCTATTCTGCACTCCATATCAACTAATTCATGTTAAAAACTTCTTTTTATTCTTGATTAGGTGCAGTAAATTTGTCTCTTTACTTTCATATTTGTTGTGATGTGTATCTTCACTGCACTACAATATACCCTTTGCTGTACCTGTTTAAATACCATCTATACACAAAAGGCAGTGAAATTATATCAGCAGATCTTTTCTGGAAGCAAGCAGTGCTGGAACAAAACGAAAACAGCAAAAAAAATCGACCCTTCTCCTCTCCAGTTTTCTAAAACTTTCTCAAGTTCTGGGAGCTGGGAGAGAAATGTAATTGAAACAATTCACTAAGTGCTTTATTTGCCACCTGCCATTCATAGAATACCTGCTGATAAAAGTGAGGGCTTTTTACTTGCAGATTTGCCCTGATAGACTAGCATTATGAAAGTTCGTGGTTGCTCCAGGAGCCATATGAGGATAAATATAGATTCACTCAAATGAAATCAAATTTGGCAATAAAGAGATAAAAAGTGAATTAGTTTCAGCTTATCCCAATGTTATTTTTCTTTAACAGAACTACGAAGGCAGTTTTTCCAAAAATGGAGAAAATTTGGTACTGATCAATTCTTCTGTTACTTTGTTTACTTACAAATCACGAATTATTATATTATATGCAAAAATTCTTTTATCAAAAACATATATTCAGAGATGCTTATGGAATGTTATGTTGATTAAACTCTTTAGTTGTCATATTTAGGCAATTTTTGAGAAGAAGGTGATTTATATACGTGTTGTAATGTGCATGACCTATTCCTATCCTTATACCAAGATACTCACTGCCCAATTTCAATGAATACGATAGAGACGCAGAGTTCTCAGGGGAACCGCGGGTGGTTCTACATCAGTGTTTTATATTAGATCACCAGTACGCTTCTGAAATTATTTTCCCAACTGTTCCCCTTTACCTTGCTCTGAGTCACGTAATGGATTTGACTCCTTCTGAGCAAAATTGACTCAGAGATGGAAGTCCAGGAGAGTTCTCACTTCATGGAACTGGAGAAGAGCTAACCTGATCTCTGTATATCCCACTCCAGTGTAATAATCAGATTCTTAAGACAGGTCTTTCACCTTGCATATTTACTCTTGCTGAGTTGCACCTAATAGTGTGAGTTACTACATATTTGTGAAATGGAGAGAGAACCTTGTATTGCACAGTGCTGAAAATGCTGAAAAGCAAATCCCTCACTAGACACAAAAAAGAGAGTGAGGAGGTGGAAGAAAAAAAGAATCTTTTCCATTACTGCTGTTGTTTAGGGATCTCCTTGTGAACAACCAATCCTTATGAGAATAAGATGATATGCAGGCAAACCCAAGGTACCTGGGAGTGCAGGCTTTGAAAACCCAGTCCAATGGTAATCGCTAGTTTGAGCAACTAATTTACCCAAAAACATTTTCCTTCTGTTTAAAGGTATCTATTTCCTCCTTGCTGTTTGCAACTATAGAGAAAACTTGTATGTCCTCACAATGCCTTTTTTTAAATTAAAGAGCTTTTATAACTAATTGTCATACTGCTTACTAAAATTCACTTCATCCTACTGATTAAAGATGTTGGAGGAGCTGTTAACATGCAGCATATCTGTATGTTATAAATTTGTATGATTAGATAGAATAAAACAGAAATGCTCTGTAAATGCTCAAATACGTGTACAATTGACAGTGACTATTCATCTGACTTTATGTGTCAGATCATGGAATTGATTCAAATTCAGAAGTAAAATACATAGTGCAACTTACTTTGAGTCTTAATGTAATTACAGACTCAAAGCTTAGTTATACCAAAAAAAGAGCAATTCAATTGCAGTAGTCAATTTTGATTGCTTTTAGAACTGGCTTTTTGCAGATCTGTGAGAGAAGATCTAAAAATACAGACATTATCTGTACCACAGTTACAGTGCATGAAACTGCAGACTTCTGTGTACACATATAAAACATAGGAACTATTCTTGGTATATGCAGAGTTTTCTTTCAAGAATACTAAACAAAAGCATAGTGTGTACACAGCCATAGTGATGCAGATTTTGTATTTAAGTTCACCTGAATAATTTAAATTTTTAAGACCTTCAGGACTTGAGGCTGAACAGGTACTTGACACCATTGGCAAACATGGATAATTTGGAAAAAAAGGAAGTCAGGATTAGCTAAGTAAAGTTTATAAACTAATTTAGTTTATGTTAGTATTCTTATAAATCAATTTAACTCACTTTTAGTTTATAAGGTCAGCATTTACAATGCCAATAAAAATAGAACTTTATACTATAAAATTTGGCAGAGTTTCATTTTAGTAAACCAGGAAGATGCACCATTTTCATTTGAACAAGTCACTCCCAGAAAAAACAAGGTCATTATAAAGTCATTCTTTCAACAGACTGGGGGCAAGTCTAAAATGACCCTGTGGTAAAGACATAGCTAGGGTCTAAAATGCAGTGGTTTCAAGTGGAACTGAAAAACAGTAATTTCTTTAGTTTAATACTGCAGGTCCCTTTTCTAAATATTCCAAACAGGATTCTAACCAAAAACTGAGTTAAAGACACAGAATTATTGTTAATCCACAAGTAAGATGTTAATTGCTTTTACATGGACCATGCCAAGGATATCAATACAAAAACAAATGCAAAATAAATATTTTAATATTACAAGTTTCTTTTAAAGTAAAAAAAGCCCTGTGCACAAAGTTGTGGGGTTTTTTTTTTCCCTTTAATGAAATGAGCTCTTTACATATAAATTATATTGTAATAACAGAGCTCCCTGGTGGAAAAGAGTTCCTTCTCCTGCTGGCAAAAATTAAAATAATCACAGATGGCTAATGATCAAAAATACTGACTGACAGCTCTGAAGTACAAGGCATAGATAATATTCTCAGAGCTACAGTTTATTTATACTCAGAACTGGCTTTAGGCACCCACAAAATCTGCGTTCATGATGTCCTATTATAGAAGAGATCTTTTAGCCATCACTGCAGTTTCTGCTGCCAAGGTTTTTCCTTAGGACTATCTTGATCTCCGTAATAATTTCACCATTATACTTATGTTTCAGCATACCAGTTATGTGAAATAATCTATAAACAGTGGAATTTATTCAAATATATAGGGTTCATTATTTTTATTTGCATTATACTTAAAATTTGTATTCTGAGTATCTTAGTATAATACTTCAGAGTTAACATGCTGCAGAAGTCACTCAGTGCAAAGAAAGGGTCCTGAAACATATTAGTTTCTCATTTTTGAAAGTGTATTTTTCTTTGTTAGCGTTCAAAAATCTGTGAGGAGTTTGGTCTTGTTCCCACTTATGTTTATTGAAATGTTCTGTTGATATAGACAGAGTGTAGGTGAACTTATAGGTAATTCTGGTTCTCTTAAATGTTTTTTATCATTTTATGGCTCCCTTGAAAAATGTGCTAAACATTTTGTAGAGCAGAAATCTATCTTCAGTTTTAAAACAATGGCAGTGTTGTAGGTTTGTGATAATCATAAGTTTTCAGCATACACACAACCTGCAGCATCAAATGTTTTCTAAAAAATGTCTGTGTTTTTGAAAAGTAATTTTGAGGTCTTGCAATGTAAATGAAAAGCTGGAGAGATATTCCAGACATATTTAAAAGTTTTGGCAGTAGGAATGCAAGTTTTAAATATCCCCAGAATATTGCCATTGGATACTGGCAACAATTCTAATGAAAAATTATGTGGGAGTGGATAGGTACAAATGTTCCTACTTCATCCATTTAATTTTCAGGTACATATGAGAAGACGGCACAAAGAAGGCAAAGTTTCTTGGAACTTCACTACTGATTTTCTAAAAATCAGCAACCAGAAAACACAAAAAAGAGGGAGACAGAGAGAGAAAGGGATGCGGCTTAAGGAAAAGCTACATAAAATTACACATCTTACTAGACATCAAAGAATCCAGGAGGAAACCTTCAAGTTCCAAAACTGCAGAAAAAGCTAGAGTCAGAATTTGTACTTGCTTAGACTCATTTCCACAAGCTTAGTTCATTTCCACAAGCACCACAAACCAGGCTTCATTAATCACAGAGCTCTCAGAAATACTTGTTTAATAAGGCTTTTGATTTTAAACTAAGCATGAGGTTTGGACACCAGCTAATGATTTTTGTGCTGACAGTAGTAGCCTTGCTAATAAGATGTGTAGCCTCAGATTGTAATATTGGTTCACATTCTTTTCATTCTAATGTCCGACTGGACCTCTGCCACATGTGTTGGAAGCTCTGGATATAAGGAGCATCATTTATCAATGCAGCTGCTATTACGCCAGAACAGTGGAAATCTTGTAATGACAGGCTTAGAGTTGGAATAATAATTACTGTAGGAACTTTTCCTCATGCAGACAGTGTTATTGTGGGTATACTGAGCTTCATCTTAAACAAGACTGATTTCAGCAAATAAGTTATATTGTTTCATCTAAACATAAGTGCTCTTTATAAGTAATAGGCTGTGACTTAGGCTGAAACTGGTATACTATGTCACGTTATGCAACACAGAAGTCAGTCATCAGAAAAAAGAAAAAGAATTGGTTTTCAGCAAAAGAGGTGTTAGGAGCTACAGGGGTTTCACAAAAAAACCACTTTTAAAGAGCTTGCATTCATTTTTGAAATTTAGTTACAGGGAGGTGAACTATTACAAGTAAAATATTTCACTGAATTGAACAACAATAAACTAAAATGAGTAGATGTACTAAAAGCATGCCTGAGGCAACAGAAACTTTGGTGTTAATTTCCATTTCTTTCAAGTACATTTGATGAATGATGTGACAAAAGAATCCTAATTAAAATTGAAATCCTGAATACGAAATAAATTAGAAGTGCCACTACATTCATCTTCTACAATGATAATACTGCCACTTCTGCTTCTTCACTGTGCCCCTTTGCTTACATCTGTGGCAGTAACTCAGCAAAGTCACTGCCAGCAAACATGGGGGAATGGATACTGTTCCCCTAAACAGAGATATAGTAGGACAGACTGCTTTGTTTCCCTTCACTGCCTTCAATTTATGGAAAACAAGCCTATCAGGAGCATTCAAGGTATTTTTAGATATTTATTTTTCCTGTCAAATGACTTAAATCTTGAAAAGCAACACTGCACTTTCTGGGCTTTAGTAGCATTAGACATGTTGCTGAGTTTATGGCCATTAATTTTTTATTTCTTTTCTGAATGGAGAATCATTAAGTACATATATACTTGGGGTAATATATAATCCTAATGGGCTGGAAGGCAACACTGAAGGAATGAAGCTCTATGGCTTGTGTCACACAAGCCAGGCAAGGCAATCATAAACGACCTTGAAATCTATGAATCTTTCAAGGAGCTGCCCCATTCAATAAGCAGACTGAAACATGAATTATGATTCCTGAGAGATATCCTTTCCCTGTGCTCCTTTTTTTCCAGGGAGCAACTCTGAAATACTTTAGGAGGAGTTTATATCCCCAGTGTACTCAAGCAGTAGGCGTGTCTTTTTCCATTCTCTTTCCACTCCTTGGAGAGAGAAGGCTGGCAGAGTAGGACATCCTTCTATTCCCACCACAACTGCATTCAAAATCTGCCAATGCAAACAGAAGTGATGTCTCAATGTCTCCAAGTCTATCTGTATTTTCTAAGGCTTGTGACAAGAAGTTTTAAGAACAGGTTACAGTCAATGAAGAACTCAAAGGGAGCCATGTAGTCCAATGTCCCAATATTGTCAGTGAGTAATTGTGGCTGCCTGTTAGAAAAAGTGTACAAACATGATAAACATGTAATGATACTTCTCCAAATTTTTCTCCCAGACTGCAGCAATTTATAAATTTCTAATTTAGAGTTCATACTTTTATATTTAATGGCCCATGTTGTATTGCATGTACTCAGAACACACTTGATCTGTCTGACATGGTAGCATATTCCAACCCTACAAATGAAAACACAGAGTGTCATCTCTAAATCTTCTCTTGTATTTTCTGAATGACAGAAAAGCTGGAACGTCTCTCTCCTTTGCCCTTTTCGTTTGAGGTTTTAAACAATTTTCAGATTTGTTCTAAGAAATTCTTGTTTTCAGAGGAAATGACAGAATAACCTTAATGAAAAAGATAGATTGCTTGCTTATATCTGTCTGATATACTTTAAGATTTAATTTGACTCATAATCTAGGTAGTGAAATTGTAATGGTCTACAGTTTTTAAAGTATTACAAATAAAAACACATCTTGTGTGAACCTGGTATATAATTTCCAGAATTCTTGTCAACGTGTGAATTTTGTAGCCCTGATTTTCTCGTATGAATTTTGGATTGATATTTCAGAAAGGATATTTCTTAATCCTAACTGTAATAACAATCATTTCAGTTATTATGATGGATTGTTGCGTTAATTATTCTATATATGTAGGTATACATAGATTTAACAAATTGCTTAAGCAGGAAACACATGCTGAGATAGATATTGTTTCTTATAACTTACTAAAATGCCTATCTTACACATGTAAAAGCGAATATTTGCAGCACTAGCTCTTGAATTTTAACTTTGCATTCAGTTCCTAACACCAAGATATTTTACCTCAGTTTCACTCAGCAAAAAGAAAATTTTCACTATATCTGAAAAAATTCAAAAGGAGAAAACTGATTATCTTACTACTTCTCTCTCATACAAACACCCAGTGATATAGGCATGAGACCTGTTTTTACCTCTATGCTTAGAAAACTTTACAGTTTGTCAGTCAAGTATCATACTTCCTTTTTATCCCTGTTTTTTGAATGATTTCTTATTTATGTTTTGTGGGGCTGGTTATGGAAGAAGAAAGTAAGCAAGAGAGGTTTGAAAACAAAAGATTGGAACTTGAGAACTTAGTAATTCATGTACATGCTTTGTAACAAAAAGATGAAGAGAATCAAGGATTCCTGAAAACAAATGCAAGAGAGGAAGCTGGAGGTTTAAATTACTTTTTTATGTGGTGTCGCGTGGCACGCTACATAGTTTAATGAAGCCACTGTAAACTTCTTTCTTAGGTCTAGACTACATTACATTTGGCCTTTACCATCACTTTGACTTCATTATCACTGACCTTGATCCTTTCCACCACTGTCTACTGGGATCCCTGGGGGTTAAGTGCCCAGATGTTATCGACTTACATACATCTATATGAGTTGTCATATCTGGATTCTTAATAATTGATTGTCAGAGCACTTTTGCACAATGCACCTTAGGTTTTTTTGGCAGAGTAAGTGCCCTTTCTAAGTTCAATGTTTAGCTACTCTTCTTTGGGGTATGTGAGTGTCAAACAGCGTGATAAAGCATAAAAATACAAGTTTGTCAGTAATGACCCAGTTGGTAGTAATCAGAACCCTTGACGAAAAAGTCAGAGAAAGCTTGCCCAGATTCTTACGCTTTTTTTTCTGGGAGTAGTGAAAAATATAGCATGAAGTTTTGTCATTAGTAGAAATCTGGTTTTGACTGTGAATTTCAAAGTAAATGATCCTCTTACAGAGCTAGAGAAAAAAAATAATCTAATCAGAGTTTTTAAAATTGTGAATTATCTGAAATGAGTTATAAAACTACTGCTAGGCCAAAAAATATTGTTAAAAAAATTCTATCAATATTCTCTGACCTGAGATTTACCTGTCCTATGAATACATATAGGGACTTTCTTGAGATTGTTCTTTTAAAATTTTTGTTATTTTGAAAGTTAGGAAGTTAGTAGCTTTACCAAGGCTTGATCTAAAATTATGGTTTGGTTTGGTTCGGTTCAGTTTGGTTTGGTTCGGTTCAGTTTGGTTCGGTTCGGTTCGGTTGCTTGTTTGAGGATTTTTACGTTCATAAACTGCTCTGTGTTCAGTGGTTTTACTGAAATAGGGTTGACTGATCTACTGAAATCATGTTTATATCACTGCTGCTAAAGACCAGATTACATAAAACTAGTAGGCTTGCATGATGATCAAATTTAGAAATTAATGTTAACTGAATAACACACTCTTTAATTATTTTGTGCACCAGAAACGTAACAATAGGTTGCTTAAGACACGTTTTTTTTTTTTTTTTCAAATGGCTTAGTCTCAGACACAGAGGAGCATCTTTTTGTTATCAGTGTTTTCTGGAACTATAGTCACCATCAGATGAATCTGTAATGTACTGGACAGAGTAAACTGTTCCTGTTGTGTAATGTTTTCCTTTTCTTCTAAAGGCTTACAACATCTTTTGTCACAACAAGGGGAAATCTGGATCTTTTATCAAGTAGTTCAACAAAGCAATCCATTTAAATAATGTGTCTGAAACTGTAGTCTATGGAGATAATCAGTAGCTTATTAACCTTAATCATAACAACACATTATCACTATTTGGTTTCATGTTGACTAATTTGCAGAACAATGGGGAAGAGCACACTCAGCATGTAAGACTGTTCCTAGTTCTTGGCACTGCATAAATACAGTGACCCTCTCTTGAAATGTCAAGGTCTTAAAAAAAAGCTGTATCATATGATGAAGGAAGAGAGTCGGGGGGGAAAAGAGGATCATGTAATCAGAGAGTTCGTTAAAAAGTAAACACTTGTTAAACCTCTGGACAAAGTGAGATCATCATCAAACAGATACCTAGAGCACAGAACAAAGGTCAGTTACCTTTTATCATGTTTGTGTAGCTTCAGTTAAACTAACAAGCAGCAGCATGTGCTTAAGGTCATAGTTAAACACTTTCGCCTTGATAAATGAGCTGTGTATTCAGTGCTTCCCTTTCAAGAGCATGGCCATGTTGGAACTCTGATCTACAAGAACAAGATAGACATCATAAATACAAGCAATTTACCTGGGGACAGAAAGCAGTCAATTTTAGATTGTAGCCGAAAATAATAATAAGTCAAATAATACAATAATAATGTCAAACCAACGAAAATGCAGTGTATAAACCTCAAAAAACCCAGAAAAGCCTAACTTCTCCTCTCCCCCCAACAAACTAGTTCACTTCAATTTGGGGAAGTAAAAGTGCAGAATTTTTTATTTCTCCAGATTTGTCAAAATCACTAAGAATATTTTGCCTTAAATTGTTTCAACTTTAAAGGTACATTTCCTCATAGCTGCACACTTCTTGTGGGAATTCTAGTTCTTGATCCTGATGAACTTACTATTTCATACGAATGCCACAGATAAACCTACAACTCAGGAAGAAATACAGCCACTAGCCTTGCGAGTGATTTACATAGCATAGCCTCCATCCTGAAAAGAATGAAGGTGGATGAGTAAAGTGCACTTTCTAAAATAATGCTAATAAACTGTTCCATTGAATTAATTCAAAAAATAAAATTTTAAAGGTATTAAAATAATTTAATGTAATAATAATAATTAATAATTAATAATTTAATTTAATAATGTAGAGTTATAAAGTTTTCAATGAGAAGAAGCAATTACTAGAAAAACTGCAGTATATAAATGAATAATACTCCAACATAAGAAATTCAAGGATTTAGGCTCTGTTTTATGAAAATAACTTTCCTAAAACTATTTACAAAGTAAAATCAGGTGACAACCTCAAAATTTATTAGAATTTCTGCTACAGTTAACAGAAGAATCCTGAGCTACTTGATCTTCTGCCTCTTCACTGAATTATGCTATGCCACTGTATGTCTTTAATAGTACACTGCATCTTAATGGTTATTGAGTCACAGGATAGCAACAGTTTCTTTGCATGATTTGCACTTCATAGAAAAATGTGCAAACTTCAATTGGCCAGAATGTACACAGAGAAGAAGATTCTGCTGCAAGGTAAACTTTTTTATGATGCTTGGTTGTAGCCATTTCCGTGATGGAGGGAATGGTAACAATAAGTTTATGCTTTGATAACAGTTCAAAAACTGTTTGCTATAAATCACAGTAGAAAAGTGAATACCACTAGCACAGTGGTAATGCTGTGGCAGCCATGAGGGTTAAAAGAAAAAGTTGATAGACCATATTTTTAATAGATGAGTTATAAAGTAAAAAAAACCCACAAAAACGACAAAAAAAGTTTAGGGAAACAAGCCTTAGTCTGTTTCAGGCGTCAAGCAGAAGCAGCATGGCATAATATATCAAAAAAATACTATAAAACATGGAAGAAGCACTTGTTTTTCCTTTATAACACAGGTTTTGTTCTTCTTTGTTCTTCTTAATATTGAACTAGAATAACAAAAGATAGGAATATTTCTTAGAATATCAGATCAGTTTTAAACTCTGCAGTCTGACAATGCTGGGAAACTAACTGTAAAGCTGAAATGAAGCCTCAGCCAATTATTCTCAACCAAAACCACAACAGCAAGGTCTGGGAGAAAGAATGACTTCAGTGAGACTATATGATTTCAATAATACAGATTCATAATTTGTAAATGAAATTATTGCCATTTTGTCACATAAATGGTACAGTTAACAAGGGCTCTACAAAGAAAAACTTCTCCACATCTTCCTGCTAGCATCAAAGCTCTCTGCCTGAGAGTGTAACTGTTCTTTTTTCCTAAATGTCATTGCCCTATCAGTCCAAGGCCACAATTATGATAAAGTATCTGATGAAGATTAGCAGTGATTTGTGCTCTAAATCTGCTAGGGACTAGACAGAAAAAAACTTACTATTTCACACAGGCCACAGAATAGGATGGAGATAGAAATGTCTCACATGTATTATACACAAAAACACAATGATCCAATAACAAATTTTAGCTTATCCCATGTAAATGATCTTGCACATTTAAGGCTCTGGAAGCAAATATTTGTCTACTTTTATCTTTTTTTATCTTCAAAATATTTAGTGATATTGCTTATAAATAAGCACAGATTCACATTGTCTAAAATGGTATCTTCTTGATTTCACAGCAGTGATGATATTTCCAACTTATTTTTTAAGGGTGAATTTGAATTTTACTGAAACAAAGTATGCCGTTAGCAGATTCCACTGTTAATATACTTATATTGGTCTGATCTGAAATAATGCAGCAAATGCATTACTCCAGGCAAATATTGTCCATAAACTGAAGCGACTACTTGAAAATTTTCCTAAATGGCAACCAGTAAGTATAAAGATTGGAATTAGCTTTCTGGATGTTGTTTGATATCTAACAGTGACAAACTATAAAAACATTTAAGCATGAAAACAAAAGTTGATCTCATCCCTTATCCTCTTGCCTAACCCTTAGTCCCTTATCATGCATTTTATTTTTGTAGTTGAACAATATCAGTTCATAATAAAAATGCAACATGTCTTCACTTAATAAAGAAATTATGTTTTTATTCACTGTTCATATTGATATCTTAAGTATCATGCATATTTCTATGTAATGACAGAATAAAAAAACACTTTAGCTTAGTTTCAATATAAAAATTAGAATGTGCTTCAAAGCATTAATAATTAGTTAAATATGTATTTTAATGTGTGTTTTATAGCCTGCTAGTCAACGGTTGGATACAATCGAAAAAAATCTATCTACTGCACACACAGACCTTATGTTGTATTTTGGTAAAATGGAAAAGAATATCCAGACAAAACCAGAAGTAATTATTCATCTGAAGAATTTTTCAGTTGTCAAAATAAGTATTCTTGAGTTTTTATTTGGATTATTTTAAGACATCCCAACCAGTCTGAGCAATTGATTGCATGGAAGTCACTATGAAACTTTTTATGTTTTCTTTAACAGAATATTTTACATTTTTTTCCTAGCATTTTTTTCAATCCCATAAGAGACTGAATTCATCAAGGAATTAAACAAGAAATGGAAGTTTCTGTTTCAGAAAACAGACTAGCAACTAAACAACAGAAAACAGATGCCAGTTATTTGCCAGTGTCTGCAGTAGAACAAAACAGTTTATGACATTTACTTCGCAGTAGCAAAACTATTATTGATGTCAAAGAAGTATCAGTCAGCAGATTCTGAAAGGAGACTTTATATGATCTAGGATGGCAAATAATTTCTTCTATTTTTGTAAAGACCACAAGATGAAAAATACACAGTACTTTGTGTAGAGCAGTCACAAAGTTAGCTATATTAGTAGAATCTGTAATAATACTGTCTTACTCTGTAAGAATTTCTTAGTAGATTAAGTGAAAACAGAATTTGTACTGCTTGAACTCAGCAGCCACAAACCAGGATTTCATTTGTCACATGTTGAACAGGGAAGTATTCAAACTGTTCAAGAGAAAATAAAACCAATCTTTTGTCACTATATGAGCTATCTCTATTTGGCCTGAGTATATATTTGTAGGATGAGCTAGTCTTCAGCATTCCAAGTATACCATGCCCTGACCACCTCTCTAACAGAGTGCCTGAGCAATGTGCACTCACATTGCAGAAGGTCAGCTGTATCCTGACCTCTATCAAAAGAAGCATTGCCAGCAGGTGGAGGGAGGTGTTTCTACCCCTGTACTCCACTTTCATGAGACCCCACCTAGAGTACTGTGTCCAGTTCTGGAATTCCCAACATAAGAACATAATATGGAACTGTTGGAACAGGTCCAGAGAAGGGCCATGAAGATGATCAGATGGCTGGACACCTCTGCTATGAAGACAGGCTGAGAGAGTTGGCGTTGTTTAGCCTGGAGAAGAGAAGACTCCAGGGAGACCTTATAGTGGCCCTCCAGCACCTGAAAGGGACTACAAGAAAGCTGAAGAGGGACTTTTTACAAGGGCAAATAGTGATAGAGCAAGGGTGAATGGCTTTAACCTGGAAGGGGGAAGATTTAGATTATACACTAGGGAGAAATTCTTCACAATGAGGGTGGTGAGGCACTGGAACAAGTTGTCCATGGATGCTGTGGATGCTCCCTCCCTGGAAGCATTCAAGGCCAGGTTGGATGGGGCTTTGAGCAGCCTAATCTGTTGGAAGGTGCCCCGGCCCATGGCAGGGCGGTTGGAACTGGATGACTTTTAAGGTCCCTTCCAACACAAACCATTCTGTGATTCTGTGGTTCTGTGATTCTATAAGTATAAATCACCAAATCTCAGTCAAAAATGTATTAGCACAAAATTCTGGTGTTCACATTAACAGTTATTGTTTTGGGTGCTGTGTTTCAGAGAGTCTAGGAGGAAATAAGTCCCTGTGAGATTTTAGCACATTTTTTTCAGGGCCAATAAACATTATGAAATGAGTCATAACACAGAGAATAAAATAGCAGTGAACAAAGAAGCTCCAGGATTACATCATTAGAACACAACGCCTAAACTCTCTTAGCTGCTGTTTTGCACGGTCAAATTTTTCTGGAGTTTTAATTCACACTTTTTTTTTTTTACATGGTGACTGAAATCTGCAAAATATATTGCCTGGAGGTTTTTCTTTCTGAACCTACCTGCTCTCCCATGAAAATAACAATCTTCATAAACATTTTCATTAATATTTTCTAGAAAGATAAATCATAAACTCACCAATATCAACTTTTTAGCAAAAAAAAAAATATTCACCTAAGCACGCTAGACATGTTGAGCTACGGTTTTATTTAGAACTGAATTTTTGGAAAAAAAAGTGTTTTTCTACTAGTCAAGAATTCAGACTGTAAAGAATCAGTCCGATTAGTACTTTTCTTGAAAACTAAACAAAGGCTAAACAAAACTGAAGTCATCTTCCCTGGATGATGATGAGCCAGTATGTTGAGGAAGAGGCGCTGATGGGTGGAGGAAGACTTAACAATGTCATGAAGGATTTACTGTAATTCTGTGGCCCAATAGTACATTTTTTACTCTGGTGAATAGTTCCACTGATTTCAGGATTATGATTAAGAAGTGTTTGAAAACAAGGCCAAAGCTCTGGTCTTATTTTAAGTCTCAAAGACAGGGTAGTTTCTATCTAAACTAATAGATCAGAATGTCGGCTTGCTCATTAGCTGAGAACCTCTGCCCTCCTTATTAGGCCCAATTCTCTCAGATGAACTGTCAGATGGAAACTGCTGCAATTGTACACAGGACAAATTCCATGTCATTAATGGAAGAGGTGTTTAATGATTTTGATTGCATCAAGTTTACCCAGCTCTTTAAAAGGTGTCTTCTCAAATGTAATAGTGTCTGTGACACCAAGTATCTTTCGCAGAAAAGGTTGGAATTTCTCAGTCCATCAGACCATCAGCTGTATGTACTCACATGGTGAATAGATTCAGGGAGTTTGTATTGGTTTCTTAAAACAGTGTTTAGAATTGCTAATATTCATGAGCCAGTAATTTAACCTTCATTGAGATCAGTAGGAGCTCTAACTAAGGAAGGCCCACATAGAGTTAAGGATTCATGTCATTAACTATAATATGCAGCTTTCTCAGAAGAAATGCTGTGTTTGCTTAAGAAGTTTTATTTCAAGTAAAAGTTGATAGACCAAGAATGTTTTATATCATGGTATACCTACAAGTAAAATTTTTTGTCTACAGAAACATGAAGAGATGCAAAAATCAAGCTTTAGCACATTTTATTATCTGATTTTAACCTCCCTTACTTTCTCTAGTAGATTAAGAGCCAAAGAATTTTGCAGAATGGAACCTGTCAAGTCACATGGCACTCTCCAATAAAGGAAAGGGGAGAGGAAAGAAATGTACCTGTACTGGGTTTTGGGAGACAGTTACTAATCTCAAATTTAATTCATGCTTTTGTGTAACTGTGAAGGATCTTTGCTGTCATCAGGGAGAGGAGTCGTATTAAGAATCCCAGTAAATTTAGCCCCAAAAGACATCTTTCCCTCTCTAATAGAGACTTTTCATTGTCTATTTTTTTTTACAGGTTCAAATTACCACCAATTCAGGATAACATTAAATGCATTAATTGCTTTCTATACAAGGAAAATTGTGCTACCTGATAAAGAAACAATTTTTAACAGGAAATTATCCAGCTACAGACAGAAGTTTTGAAGGCAACTACTTGAGATTTTGTACCAGTGAAGTGCAGCATACACCCATCTCTCAGTCTCTTCTTGTAAAGGCTTGCTGCTTGATTCAAGATACTAACAATATTTTAACCTTGGGTGATTGAGGTGTTCCAGCTCTCTTTTGATTGTCTACAGGGGCAGCCAGATATGGCAAATGTATCATCCACCACAGGTAGAGTCCTTGATATTCACCTGCAAACAGCTCACCAGTTGTTCCAAGAGTGTACCTTGCTGCAATTGTAAATAATAGGGGAGACTCCACAGAGTCAAAGTGACATTTTAGATAAGTCTAAGGGTTTTGATACTTCCCCACAGTAACAGTACAAGATCTAATAGGAGAGAAACAAAAACAACACCATAGACCTATGCTTAAGTCTCTTAAATCTATATCCTGGCACCAGGACAGGTGACAGAGTGCGCACTAGGTCAGCCATTGGTTTTGCCCATAATATATCTGTTAGTTTAAACAACTTAACATGAGTGTATGGTGGGGCCATATACAGTCTCCTTTCCGAGAAGCACCAATAGAAATATATTTTTTCCTTTTCTCCTTTCAGAACCGTTCAGTCTGGATATTTGAGTTCTGTCTTTGATTTTATAGTAGAGTGTGTATATAAAGAACTCTCACAGATATTTGGGGTTCGTAAGTGAAATAATTGATGTGGGACACTATACAATATCAACATCCTTTTACATTGAGCTTCCTGATATTGTCAAGGAAGAGAATCAAGAGAAGGGATCAAGAATATCTGAGTAAGATCATTAGGAGTTAGTATTATGAGTGGTTTAAGAGCCTCTGCCACCCACAGGCAGTTCTCCATAGCTGCCGACTCTTGTTGCAACATCAAGTCATCAGGAATGGGGATCCCTCCAGCCAAAAGCAATGCATCTGCAAAAGGCAGCTACAGTTTATGGATTCCCACTTAGTAAGAGATGGTCATTACCAGTGCCCTTCACAGTTAAAAGAGCTTGCACAATGAAAGGAACTGGATTCCACTTAACAGCTCCCTTGACGTTATAATTTAATAAAACCTTGCCCTTGAAAAGCCTTCTTTTGTTGATTGACCCAGCCTGAGTTTGGCCAGGACTGGCCACACAGAGGTACTTCTCTGTAAGAGGCAGGACATCAGCTGAGCTGACAATGAAGCAGGAGTTGATCGTTCTCATCGGGATTTTCTTTTTCTCTTTTTTATCTCCACAAAGGTAACAGCCTGCCTCAAAGAAGTTTCCATGAACTTTTGAATGCAGATATTTGTATTTTTGCAAAGCCTAGACCCTTTTTCTCCTGCATTTTGAACTAACCAATAGCAAAATTTACTTCTCCCCGACTCTCAGGTCAAGAACTTGCCTCTCTGAAAGGCAGCAGTTTCCAACCTTCCTAAGTATACTCCTAAGTTAGCACTGAAGTCACAGGGCAAGTTGTAACAGGCAAACGATCACCTTCTGCACAAATTCAGTGGGAACAGAGATCTTTCCTGCTTGGAAACAGTATTCTACTGATCATCAGAATCTTGTCTCTTCATAAAGCAAAGGGTTGCTTTGAAACCATGCTTAAATTTGTTATGACTGTTGAGTTTTTCCTTGCTTATAAACAAACTTAAGACAGATTTCTTGTGCTAATACTAATTACATTTGTGTGGAAAAGATACCTACTCATAGCAATGTACATTTGACTATGGAAAAATGTGTTTTTGTTGAATGCAGAGGCTTGGTTCATGCTGTCCCATTTTACCTTGATCATTAACATCCTCCATCCAAAGAAGAATATTCTTGGTCAGTTTTTCTTTGCAATCATCTCCATCCTCACTGAAATTTGCCTTTAGAGAATCTGGGATTCTCTTCTCTCCTTCTTTCTTTTTACCGGATTTCTAAAATAAACCTTGTTTCACTGAGTTTCTTGGGCTTCTGGTTTCAAGAATTTTATAAAATTAGAGAAAGAAAAAAGTTTATTCTTCATATTTACCTTTCAAAATCAAATTTTCTCCTTCCTTTTCTAAACTAGAAAAGACATTATTTCCAGGATGCATTTGCCCTGAAGTGTACTTTGCCAGACCAAATATAAGTGATCATAATCATAGGCCAAGTACACTTCTTCACTCCTAGTCTTGTAAATTAGAGTAGAAGAGAAATACCTCATGTTTTGTTCATGGCTTTCTGGTTGAAGTGCACCACCTTTTCCGAAACTCTTCTTAATGAAAGGTCAGCAACATTACTCTGGTGTGTTTCATAAGCAATAACTTCCCTGTGAAAGAGGAGAAAAAGAAAGCCTCAATTGATAGAAATCCCTAACAGCAATCCCATCTGTAACTTTCACAGTGTGACTATTTGTGTCTGCTGGTCTGGGCAGGTGTGCAACAGTTGCTTCCTCATCCCTTCCAGTATGGCACTGAATAGAGTTTTCTTTTTGCTATGGCACTGATATTAAGAAACAAGTTGAGAGATCACTTATGGCATATCCCCTCTATGCCAGTGTTTTATTTATACTTCTCTTCTATACCACTGTTTTATTTATGGTATTAAATATATAAAGAGATTATAATGCATCAAAAAAAGGCTATTACAGAAAAACAGAAGCTGCTTTGTCTAAAAGCCATGCAAGTATATACAGAACTGAAACATTTGTTTTTATTTATTCGATCAGATATTTTATCTGTGTCCCACACTGGTACATAAAATTCAGGACATTTATTTCTAAGTAACCAACACAAATCAGACCTGATCTTTTAGGAGAGAAGAGCGTTCTAGGAATTTTTTTTTTTTTGGATCAGGACCTTGAATATCTTTGCTGCCTGGAAGTACATTAGTATTAGACAGAGTGTTTATGCCACAAGTTATTATGTAACCATTGTAAATAATATATAAATACTTCGACTTTATCTTAGCTTAGCACTGCTTTTAGTACTGAAGGCATTTTATTAACACTTTTTATAGGAAATGTTAGCAAATCAATCCCTTACCTTCTCTTTAAGTCAGTTAGCTCCTCCTAGTGGCTCCTTGCAAACTGCAACAAAACATCCTCCAGGATTTTCTGCCTTTGCTCTTGATGTTTGCTAACCAGAGCAATGAAGGTTGAGGTATATATTACTTTTCTTCCTTAAAAGATAGAAAATAACGGAGAAATCTTTTGTCATTCAAACCTATTGGTGGAAAAAATAAACCTAAACAAACGTTCAAGTTATTCCTTACATTAAATCTTCTACTTTTCATAACTTGAGTTTTATGAGTCATACAAATGTGAGCTGTAGGAGTCTATATTGCTCGATTACTCATATTCCTGCCTCTGCTACATCAATACTTTTTGAAGTATTTTGTAAAGTTGAGCAGTAAAAGCCAGACTATTCTATAGACTGAAGGCTGAAAGCCTGATAAAATATCTGTAGAAATATCTTTCTTTTTTAGATTTTTCCTTTCCCTTAATTTCAACAATGCTGCTCACAAAAGTAGTTATGCATTTGTCTGAATGCTTGTAAGAGTGGTTTCTGCTACTCAGCCAGGAATACATTTCCGACAATTTGCCTGGTTTTCCTTCCTCAGTTCTAGTGCCTAACCGGCTATTTCTGACATGATGTTTCACCTATTGAAACTGCCCAGTGAAACTTTTAAGCAGAACCTAATATTGTCACTATAGTTGTCACTTCTCCTTTCTTACATTTGAACACTATCAAAAAATACAGAAAAAACACAGTCCCTTTCTCTACACACACACCCCCACCCCCTTGTATATTCACAGCAGACTTTGTGAAATGTCCAAATAAGAATACAGCTGCTTAACTGCAAATTGTCAGTGCAGTAGAAGAATGGCTCACAGAGCTATACTTATGTATTAAATTTACTGTATAGAACCACACTTAAAACTTAGTTATCCCTTAATATGTAAATCTTCTTTCAAAAAAAAAAATAACCTAAACTATTTGAGGGAAAGAATTAAGAGGTTTCAATAAAATCCGCTGGCAATAATCTATCAACTGCACTGCAGGATGCTGTCCACCCACTTTACAGCAAAGAGTAGAACATCTGCTGCCATTGCTCAAGTTACTGCATGCCACCAGTAATGACCAGATTTTAGGTCTCTATATTCAGGCAGTACTCTCAGTTGATTAGTAAAGAAGTGCTTTTGGTGTCAATTTTCAGAAGCAGGTATTTAATGCTCTGTGAGAAATAAGGTATCATACGTCATGACAGGCA
The DNA here is from genome assembly GCA_033558185.1 of Dromococcyx pavoninus. Classification (NCBI taxonomy): domain Eukaryota; kingdom Metazoa; phylum Chordata; class Aves; order Cuculiformes; family Neomorphidae; genus Dromococcyx; species Dromococcyx pavoninus. The sequence goes on along the minus strand of JAUMJL010000104.1, from coordinate 289,842 downwards.
CTTAGAGAGACCGAAATCAATAGCAAGGATCTTAGCAGGAGGTTAAGAACCCACGCACAGCACAGCAAGCAGACAAGACAAGCTTAATTTCTGATATAAATACACAATGCACCGAAGAAAGCCTACAGGCACTGAATCTTTTAGGATCAGTGTAATTATCTTACTCAACTATTTTGATATTGAAAGATACAGCCTTGTGTGCCAAAGCACACAGGCAACAATTAGCAAATAAATTTCTGTCTGTAGCAACTGAGAGGGAGAGAATTATAGATAGTATCTTTAATGTCAATGAAAGAACACAATAAAGGCTTTTTGAACCTCTAGTTATGATTTTGGGGAAAAAATTGGGGGATATCTTGTGCTCTAAGGCAGTTTGTTACAATTCTTAAACTCATATGGATTCATGCAGTCCTTTACAACAACCTAGATATAGACACAGTCCAGGTTTCATTGTTACACAAATTTCCAAGATTAGGATTTTAATTTGTGCTGTACATATGAAAGTCATCTGACCAATACATCTTCCTGTAGTTGACTGTTGAAGATGGCTTCAAGCCAACGCTGAAGAATGTTCACCTTAAAGTAACCCCTTTTTATTTCTGTAACAGCTTATTTTCAATTGAAAAATTATCATTAGTTATGATACTGTTGTCTTAATCTAAATGGAGATCAGACTCACTACATTAGATGGTACCCATAAAAACACTAAGGAACAACCACTGAAAAAAATTAGTTTGTAACTCATGTAGGCAAGACATTCAAATGAATGACATTCCACTTTTTATTGGAAATTGAGTTTCAGACAACTTGAGTTGAATTAAATTCTTTATTCTTTTCTCTACCAAAAGACTTCCTATATATTAACAATTAAAAGTTATATTTTTAGAGCTAATTGAAGAAAGCATAATTTACATTATTCACTGGTTTAAATTTTTAAAAATCTAATAAGATTATTCAGTGTCTTAAAACATACATCCCATTTTAGAATGAAAAATGTGTATTTTTGTAGTTTTCCACAAAATTCACACTCTCCGTGAATTTTGACTGAGAATTATCAAATTAATGCTTTCACAAGTGTCATTAAGGAAAAGTAATTCAATAAAAATATTTACTCTTTTAGAAATTAGATAACATATTAAGACCATGCATATGGATACTTCCAGAAACTCAATGCACAGAATACTGGCTTGTTAAGCTACTGAAAGTTATAATTAATTCCAGTGTGGGCTCTGAAGCTGTCTTGTGACCCTGTAGTGCCTGGATAGTTCAGCTCAACCCCAAACTAAACCACAACACCCAAACCAAACCAACCAACCAAAACACCCAAACCAGCCAAAACTCCAAAGAAATGTACCTCATCCACCCCCCCCCACCCCCCCCCAAAAAAAAGTATACCAAACCAAGCAAAATTGCTTATGTATTTGTTAGGAAAATCCTATAATGTATTCTACTCAGTCCTGGAATCAGGACAATTTCTAAAACAGCAGAACTGCAACTGACTCAGAACCCAATCTAAAGACCCCCAAATTCAATAGAAATTCTTTCAGTGAGTCTAATGGGCTTTGGGTCATGGTCACATGCATTAAACTAATTTATATAGAAAAAATCTATTTCCTTTTACTTTCAATTAATACAAGGACTGGGTGTGACTTATTGGTAGAATGGTAAATAACACAGAGAGCAGGTCAATTGTACAGAGTGATTTGGATCATTTGGAGAGGTCAGTTCAGATCCAAATATAAGTTTTAATTCAGCCAAGTGCAAAGTCTTCTATCTAGAAACAAAGAATACTTGTAAGACAAGATAAGCTATTTTTGAAAGCAATGAGTCTATCTCCAGATTGATAACAAAGGACTCTAATGTTAGATGACCAGCTGAACTTGATTTCCTTCAGTGATCTAACGTGCTTCTTAATTGATTTGCAAGCAAGAGAACAACATAAAAGTGGTAAGGCAGCATTAATGGCACCATTACTGGAATTCTGTGTCCAGAATTAAAATCTATCATTCTAAAAGGATATCAAGGAATTGGTAGTGATTGTGGAAAAATGCAATGATGCAGTCTTCAAAATATGCCTTGCTGTGAGAGATGGAAAAAGCACAGCCTATTTGGTTGATCTGTGAAATGACCGGGAGATAACTTGCCAACTTCCATTTGGTTATGTGGAAAAAATATTTTGGATAGCAAGCATAAGTTTAACATGACAGGAAAGAATATAACAAGATCCAAAATGAATCTAAACAAATTATGACTAGAAGCAAAAGGAATATTTGAAAAAGTGCCGAGAACTAACTTTTGGAACCAGAAGGATATTATAATTACCCAGCAGTGGAGAAGTACAACTAATAGATAACCTGGTAGATTGGCTGTAGCTACATCTTGAAACGAGGATCTGATTTGACCTGAATTCATTCAGGGTATGTGTTTAGTAGGAATTGTTGTGTACACTATACCAATGGAATGGTTCTAGTATGGGTATTGTGGTAATTCTGTTAGTCTTTGAACTATTAAACCTCTGAAAGTGGAGTATGTTTAAGAGGGGTATGCCTGTCTACATATCAATGGGTACAGTACATATATTGAATATATTAGCTGAGCTAAGGCTAACATAATAGGGTAGATAGGTTAAGGTTTAAGGTGTTTATAGGGAGCTATAATGTCTTTTCACTTAAAAATCTATGACTTTGCAACGTAAGAAAGATGAATGCATGATAGCCATTTGCTGAACAAATGCAGCATCTTTTCTAGGTTGAATTTGGTAGATGGCCTGTCTGCCTGAGACCATATTGATGATGATGTCATTAGGTTTGGAAGCTGCCATACAACCCTTTATGCATGGAACTTTACATCCGATGTCACTATAGAATGCCAGATCTCCAGTGTCAGACACATCTCACCACCGTGACTCCTTCCAGCCTGAGCAACCAGGTAGTAAGACATAGACAGAAATGCAGTAGATGCAGAGGGCTGAGCAAGATCAATTACCTAAAAGTTTATATGGTGTGGACTAGACCCACAGAATTAACAGTCAATTTAGGCACCAAATATATCTGGATCGCAGCTGGAGTTTATGCGTAGAGGGCCTAATAGGGTCTGTTCCCTAGAGCAGCAACACAGTACAAAATCAGGCCTACCCAACCACAATAGGTTCCCTCCAGCCCCTACCAATTGTGAGTCAAAAAATCCCCCAAAATTCTACCTTAACAATTCAGTGTAGTAAACATTCTGTGCCATGTTCAAAAGCAATGTGGGAGCTCATTCCCCACTACAGGAGTCATCACAGTGCAGTGATGGTTGTTGAAATGTGTCATTAATACCTGAAGTTTTTGCCATTGAATTTTTTGCCTCAGTTGGATGATGGAGGAAGACTAGCAGCATTTTCATATGCCTGATGCACAGCCACTGCTTTGCTGCCAAGGTGCATAGACCAAACATCCCAACAGGGGAAAGGTAACTACAAGTACAAGTTGCAACCATCACTGCTAGAACAGTTGTGCATTTATTTCCTCTGGTAGGGCTATCAAGCCTAAATAGGAAATAAGAGAGTAATAGTTATTCCCTCCATAGTCAGATATTTCTGTTCTACTTTACTAATCCTTTTCTTAGTAATCAGGATGAATCAGACAGTGATGAGTAAATAAAGAGCTAAAACCACTAAACACATAAGAAAATCTAAAGGACACTTAATAAAACTCTTTGATTCGCTATTTCAACTTTTAATACACTCTATCATAATTAATTTTGATGATCTTAAGTTAAATTAAAAGCAATAGGTAGCACTGCATGGAAGGAAAAGCATAAGGGTACCTTAATGGAGCCACCCAACATAGTGCCCTGTAGGCAACCATAACTTAATTTAAAAACACACTTGATATGCAGCAATACACCCAAGTAAAATGGCAGGTGATCCTCAAAACAGAATAAGAAGTAGCTGTTGTATCCATCCTCAGCCACAGTAAATCTGTATGAACGTGGTGCTTTTCATTAAGCAATCAATAATATATTTTATTAGTTCCAGAACACTGCATACAACCCACTAGAAGCAATCTCACTCCACAGTTTTGAGTGTGAATACCACAATTAAACCAAGAAAAAATAAATTAGTTTTTCTGAAATCTGGAGGGTTTTGGGTTGTAAAAGTCCAATTAGAAATTAGCAAGCTGTGAATAATCAGATTTCTTTTGTTTAAAAAAGTGGTTTCAAAGCTGCATGAGCTTTACTCATAAAATCCCTAAAGATTTATGAAGTTAAACAGTAATTGGTGGCAAATGAGACCACTGATGATAGCAAAGAGAATCCCTGTTTATCACCTCTAGTTTTGGAAGTAATACTTGGCCTTTTGGGAGCACCATAATCTTTCTGCAACAGAGGTTTGAAATATAGTCAAACAATGAGACAGCTTTGTGCAATTCCAGGGTACTAACAAGTATATCTGTGTTTGAAAACATCTGACCTTCCAGTCGCCTTCCAGTACAGCAGTGGACTAGACTTCCAAACATTTTCAATACTTTTTTCCATTAAGTGGTGCAGGTATCAGCTCTTAAAAATGTTTGGCAACATAGTTTACTTTATTACAGAGCTAGACTGGAGATAACCATGTCTTGAAACTCATCTGGATCTAGAGGCTGAAGATTCCTGAAAATCTTCCTGGCTTTGTATCAGCATACAAATATCAACTAGTGTGTATACGTTTCATGTGGATAAGATGCATCTCTTTACCATGTCAGTAATACAATCTCGGCATGGTAATTTTTAAGTTCTAAGAAGGAGATAATTTCGTATATCGCCCTTCTTTCAGCATGTGAGAATGCAAAAATCAAACGCAGTGAATTTTTCATTCAGTTGCAAACTCTCACTGAAGTGAATGACCCTCTAAAAAATATTAGGAAGCCAGGCCTCTCAGAATACGAGAGGCAGATTTCAATATGTTTGCATCGGAAATACTCAACAGTAAGAGTGAATAGTGAGGAATGTATTTTCATCCTCACAGAGCACCTGTATTCTCGAGGACTGGCTGAAATAGTGAGAAAATCAACCTGATAAAGTGAAAACTTAAAAATAAGAAAAAAAACTGTGTCCCAAGGACTTAGCAGTCTATTCATTATAATCCCACAAGTGCTGTTAAGGCACAACCTTATAAGATCATTTACTGAGAGATGATTATTCAGAAACTTCATGACTAGTTTTGGAAGTAAATGACTGGAGATTTAGATCAGTAAAAACAGTGAAAACTTCCTGTATGGAGCTACTACAAACAAAAGAAAAGATGGTCCAACAAGTTAGGACATTTTCTAAAGAATTAGAAGACCTGGGTTTATATTTGATTTCATCCATAAACCTTCAACAAAAGACCTAAGGCATAGAACTTGCTGGTTAATAATAAAATACTGCTAAACTCTCTTCTCTCCGCAGGAAAAAAAAATACTTTCTATAAAATAATGAAAAGAATCAGTGATGTAGTCATGCAGCCATCAAGTAGAGCACGTAGATTCTGCTCTTCCAGTCACAAACTCTACCTTTAAGTCATGGAGAGTAGTTATATGACACTGTTAATATAGAGTGGTAGTTACTGATACAAGTGCACAAAAGCCTGCAATTATATATCTCATAGTCGTTCCTAGGTTGGTAAATACTATGTTTCTTGAGAAAAGTGATGCATCATTCAAGTACACATAATTTCGTACTGGATCAGTCAACGCCTTCACAAGCTCGTCTTCAAACCATGGTCTATTTCAAGAATCACAGAGGAAATCTCATTCTATAGGTCTGGGAGGAACTCAGTCTTTCTGGATCTGGCCTAGAGAAAGATTTTTTTTTTTACATAGATTTTTAGGGCCAATTTCTTGTACGCGATGCTCCTGTCCTAATTTTTAGGAGAAATGGAAAGGCAACAAGCAGTGTCCAATGACGTAACTGATATGTAACATTTCCAAAAAACAAATTGGTCACTTGATTTAGAAAAAAATAGATCTAAACCCACTTACACTGGTATAATGTTTAGGTAAATTGTCAGACCTCTAATCCATAGAGTTATATCAGTATAGAATATAGACATGGCTGTTTGAACATTATTGTTCTTACAACTAGTTTTCTTTGCAAACTTAGCTGATATTGAAGACAGAATACATGCAGTGCAAATTATCCTCTATTTCAAAAATACCAGCTTTAAAAGGAAGTTCATTTTCTTGCATAAATAGGATACAATATAAACAAAGGTTCTTAGACAACTCAACATCGAGACTGAAAAATACTTTCAATCTGTGCTTGTTAGCATAAAACAACATCATGTTTCCTTGAATGGCTATACCAAACATTTAACAAAAATGTCTACATTTAGAAGCCATAATTTGACTGGCTGTAGTTGCAAAGCCTTCTGATTACTACTATTAAAAAACTTACCATGATTCATGCCCATTTCTGAAGAAAAAAGCTGGCTGGGATCAGAAAAACACAACAATAACTTGTACATTTTTCATTAAGTTATGGGTTTTTTCCTATGAATTTTGGGGATTTTAAAAGCTTTTAAAATATAAATTATTTTTATTTTCAATTTTATTTCCGCTGTGCTGGATATTATTTTTATTTAACCAGCAAAAAGGAAAGAAAACAAAGAAAAATAAAATCAGGGTTAAAACATGAAGAAAAAAAGGCAGCACATTAATGGGTTTTATTCAATAAATATGTTTTAGGGCTACTTTTCAGTAAGAGAAGAATTTTAAATAAGTGATTCTGCAATTGTAACAGAAAGTTATGTGAAAATTAAAGTTATCATGTAAAATTTTTGTAGGACATAATTTAAATTGTTCTTGAGTTTATATGATGTATATATTGACATGAGAGCACCATGCCTTGTTGTATTCATCTGTCGTGGACACTTTCAGCTGTTTTACATTGGAACATCTTAACATTTTGGGTGCGTTTTGTCTGTATTGTTGGACCACAAGCAAATTTTCTTCCAGAAATAAGAATGTAGCATCTCCAAATGTCGAGTTACTATCTCAGTACTCAAGGACACCCTCTTTTCCTTGCATGCAAGAGAAAAAGTAACATCTGGAACATATCTGGCTTTGGACTATGGGAATATCATGTCTAATACTGAACTACAACAAATCCTGGTCACGAGCTTGGAAAAGATTCATCTGAGTTTCACAGCTTACACAGTATAGTTACCTTTCTGAAGCTCATAAATGATATGATCTCCAACTGACACTTTCAGCTTAGTTTTAGTATGTATAATATCCTATTTTAAAATATGTTATTTAAGAGCTGGTTTGTTCTCTGTTGAACTTTCAGCTGGACTATGTTGTAATTTACAAGTTTTGGCTAGTCCACCTAGCAATGGAGACACAGAGAAATGTAATGAATTATATGCGGTAGTTTTATGGCAGCATTACAGTTAATCAGTCTTCTCATACGGTTTTATTTTTTGGGACATCTGCACGTATATGTTCATGTATGTATGTATATATATGCATATAAATGTAAAGTTCACCTCATCTCATCAGCTGCTTGAGAAAAGAATAATGACGAAAAGTATTATAGGTGTCATTTCTCAGGTAGATAACATAGGTATTAATATTAAACTTAATTTAGTTACTGCTGAATCAACAGCATTTATTAAGACAGCAAAGTTATGATAAGAGACCAAAGTATGGATTGTATTCCCTGGCAATATGAGAGTTCAGGAAATGAAAAGTGCTTCGATCATATATAACACATAGACTATTGTTAGTGCAGAAGCCTTGTATCAACTTCAGTGACTCATTTACTGGTTATTCTCTCATTGTTTTAAAAGCGTTATGAAATAACGGCATCAAATACATGAACTAGAACCCCTGTGCCTCAGCTAACCTTAAACAAGTTTCTAAAAGCAAGAAACACAGATTTAATGGATGTAACATCATTACGTTATATCACACATGCCAGAAAGAAGGAACAGAATATAACAGAATATCAGAACAACCTAGGAAAGACATTTTTTGGCCATACAAAGATGAGCCAAACCTGTGAGGAAGAGGCTGAAGTTCATGCAGTAGTGCATCCTAAAACATGAAGATACTTCTTTTTCCATCCTGTGTAGCATTCTGTATTAAAAATATGTAATGCTATTCTATCAATACCTGGAAAAAGTACATTAACTGTTTTTGCAACCTGCACCGTATCCTTTGAAATTCGCAATGAAACCTTCATTTATTTCATTAAATCGTTCTGCTCCGCTTTCTAACTGGCTTCAGTGGAAATAGGCCTTCAGTTGCAATGTTTTGCATTGTTGTTTGCAATATCAACAGTCCCTTCCTGCCCTCTTGGAAATCACTATGGCCGTAGTTTTAATTCAGACTGCAGACAGAGAAATGATTAAGTGATCCATATAAACTATAGAAAAGTTCCGTGAAATGGGGGAGACTTCCATTGATTTCAGTGGGAGCTTGCTAATGATGCTGGAGGTAAATATATTTTGACTGAATACTTTTTAATCCAATGGTTATGTTTTTCATCAATAGATGTCCAGTAAATGGCATCAGGAACACACTATTTGGTAGAAATGTCTACATGTAACAATATTTTAATTTATTTATCTTCTTCATGCAAATCAGATAAACTGATAAAGACATAAGATAATCTGGTCTAACAGCTAAAATGTCCTGTCAGCATTAAAGCAGAGCACCAAGGAAAAGACTAGCTGCCTTTTCAGAATAGGAGCAGAAACTCTGAAGGCTGAGGAAAGAGTTCTGAAATTTCTGCTAATGCCACTGACAAGAATGCTTTCTTTGTGCCAAATTAGTCCACCTTAGCTTTCATTGTCATTTCCATTATCAAATGATCTCCATTCTGAAAAGGGATAACTAGATATTGATTCAAATGTCAGCAGTTTAAATGCTATTAGTCAGGAGCAGCATCAAAAGGGAAGGCCACTGCATCAACAACATTGTATGTTCCCGCTCTGCAGGACTGCATCTCCTTCTATTCTGTCTAGACAGACTTATGGCTCAGCATAACTGTGGATCTCATAATCATTCATATATTTATCCTCACAAAACCTCTGCTGCTCTTCTTACTCCTATTTTAGAAGCAGAAAATACATCCTACATAAGATGTAGACTGCAGCGGAGCATAATATTACCTGAGCCAGCTCTTTCTACCACTTTGATACCACAAGCAGCAGTGTAGCTGCAGCAGTATGGAAGTTGGTGCAGGACAATACGCCCTTAAGAGAAAGAAGGACACAAAATGTTTCAAGTGCTTGCATTAACTCTTGTAAAGCTAATTCAAGTATATCCTAGGCTGTCTGACAAAATCATAGTGGAGTTAGAACTGAACTGAAACCTCCCAGACAAATGACTGGTGAGTTCTTTCATGCTATGATTAGCTTGAGAAATCCACAAGAATTTGTGTGTTATTTCTTTCTACCACAGGAATAGCTAGTAGTGCACAGCCTGAACACAAAACTAGGTACTGAAGAAGCAGTAAGACATACATAGGCATCTTTCTGAGCACCTAACAGCACAAAGGAACACGCACATCTAATAATTGAGAACACTGACCATGACAAAATACAGTAATAAGTATATTTAATTATATGGTTCTGGGGACCCTAAAGAACTAGCTTTTATTTTTTGGCCTCTAGGAGATCACTAGATCTCTACATATCAATCCAAATTCCTTAGATATACACAAATGTGATTTGAAGCCTGAGCTGCCTGCAAGCCTCCTGTTTCATCTTTAATTCAAAAGATCACTTCCTGGAAGCTCTGAATGGAAAAAAGTGAGGTATTTCTTTTCCTTTTTCCTCTTCGAACCACCTCCTACAGATTGCACCAGTGGAAGGCAGAATCTAGACCTAATTTCCTGCAAAGAGAAGTACTGATCTACATCTCTCACAATTTAGCCCTGTCAGGAAAGAACAATAAAAACTAGTGGATTTATACATCATAAAATTGTACAGCTTCTATCACAATCAAATAACTAGTTTTCTCATATAGCAATAAGAAGGGTTAAAGGTAAAAATTTTTCTTCATTTTTTGCCATTTATTCCATCTCCTGAATAAAGACTTCTTTGGAGATGTTGAGCACAAAAGTGCATCTGGAAAATGTCAACTAATGTGTTTCAGAGTTATTATGTGAAAATAAAAAACTCTGAATGTACTTTTTTATGAAATGTTCCAAGAATATTCACTTCCGAGACCTGGCTTGAGAATGAGCAGGAGACACTTTTCAGTCCAAAATAATTTTGTGAGAAACGTTTAAATGTTTGGAAAATATGTTGGAACTGTTATTTCTCCCTTAACCAATAGCCTCAGGGATGGATTACATGGCCAATAGAGTGAATCTATGTGTATACACACGTACACACACCATTTCATTTGTTTACCTTTGGATCAAAAATAGAATGTTGCAACATTTGTTCTACCATTTTCGATCCCCCTGAGGCATTGTGACATTTGGTACATTTATTTTTCCTGTTAAGAGATGATTCTTTAATTCTTTGAAGCAGGTGGAGGAAATATTTAGCAGACCATTTACACTATGACAACTATATGGGGGTAGGAGGAGAGCGGTGTGGGGAGGGGGAGAATGTTTGAGCGTGCATGGAAAGCTAGAAGTTGATTACACTTCTTTCTTCTGCACAGCCCAAATGTACAAGCTATAGAGAATCTGTCCCTCCAATGGAGCTAATAACAAATATATCTATTTCAAAGGGGCTATAAGCATCTTGTCATTAACTTTAGTTCAGCACCTAAGTCAGGTGTGAGTACCTACAAAGATAGGCAGTCTTCTTACTGTCCAGCTGTGAACACAGAGCTTGAGGGTCTTCCTCGTAGTCAGCAGAAAAACGTTAATTCCTCCAAAATTCCTTTCAGGGTATCAAAAGCAAAAGCCCCCTTGCTCCTTACAAGTTTGTGTCAGGAAAATTAAAACAAAGACCGCTGTGCATCTAGAAAATAGCTACCTAAATATAGAGTTTGCAACTCTTCTCTGTGCTTTGGATAATGTCTTTGCCCTTGTCTGGATGTGTTTTATGACTCACAGTATGCAGAACAAATCAACACATAGAGGTGATCTCCTCAGCTCCAGTGTCCTCCTTCCAAACTGGACAAAACTGATGAAAGCACATTAAAATACGGCTGCATGTAACAGGCAGGGCATGCTAAGTCCAACAAGGAAAAACTGGGAAAGTTAACTTTTGTAGTGTTAGTTAGGTACTGTTAAAAAGATGTGGTAGAAGACTGTAACACGCAGGTCTCAGTCGCACAGCAATGGTTGAATCCAGACCTATTCTCTTTTATTGTTCTGTAATGAAAGTTTATGAGTGTTCTCTCTGCCTTTTAGCAGATGGGACCTCTATGTAAACGCATACCTTAAACTCAGAAGAGATATATCAGGATGACAGTGGGAAGCGACTTAATTCTGTCTTGCTTCTCCAAGGTAGCCCTCATCTATTGACTGCTGTCAGCAAACCCCAGTTTCTTGGGGAAACTCCAAATTTAAATCTACCTGGCACAGGAGAGAGCTCTAAATGTCATACCAGGAGTTTTCCTGAACTGTTTCCCTTCACAAGCCACTGGAAGGATCTCATCTTTCCTGAGGCTTACATGGGTATTCTGGCCACTGACCACTATTTTTTTATTTTTCTCTGTGGTCAACGAATATTGAAAAATTGGTATGAGAATGTAGGGGAATTTCAACATCTCTCATATGAGAGAATGACATATATTTAGAGTTTATCGCGTGACAAGAAGGATATCTGCTTCCCTCAGAAAGAGGAGGAATTTGGATGTCCAGTTTCTGGGAAAATTATCTGAATCTTCTGGACTATTGGGTAAAAGGGCAACATTCTTTCCACCAGTAACACAGCATATCTGTTACTATGCTTTTCTCTTTTGATATCCTAATGCAAATATCATGTTTAGCATAACCTAAAATAACTTAGTTTCTGATTCGAATGAAGAAAAACAGAGACACTTTTATTTGCTCTGAACCAATTATGACTTTTTGTAGTTTTGTTCAGACAAAAAAATGGTTTAAACATTTAGCTTTTTTGCTGCTTACACGAAGTTATCATTTAAATAATGATTCCCAATGGGATCTTTGAGCAGCTAGCAAACAAATGGTTAATAGGGTAATGCTGTTTTTAAAGCATACACATACATAAGGAAGCCAAGACATAGCATAGGCACCCACAGAAAGCCAGTTCATATTATCCATAATAAATGATAGAATTTGCAGCTCTTCAAACTCCATTCAAAAAATTTTCTACTAACATTGCCAAGTCTGTAATTTTTTCCATAGTATATGCTCTTGCTGACCACTGAGATGATTTGCAGCAGAAGTTTCTGTTTAACAGGACTAAATCTGATACAATCTTTCGCAGAATAGTTTCCATTTTTCTAAATGAAGTACAAGTATATAAATAAGAACACCCTGTAGTAATAATTTAGCCTGTTCAATGACACCTTTTTGTGATAAAGACTTTTACTATAAAAATGTTCTGGCTCGATATAAAGAGGATCGTTATGAGTATCACATTCAGAGGGCAATCGTGTCACTGAAAAGCAGTAATTTGCAAGTTATCTTTTTTTTTTGCAGGGTCTACCAGAACCCAGGGATCTGCTCTGTTTCACAAAGTTTCTGTATTTTATCAGATATTGTATAATTCCAACCAATAAGTTGATGAAAGTGTTTCCCTTGAATTTTAACCTTTTCTCAGAACACACACAGGAAACAAAGTTTGGTTCTGTGAAAGAAAAACATTTTCTTTTCCTGGGTATAGCTGACTTCTGTTTTATAGCTCACCAGCAGTAACAAATTTTTCCTCTGAGTATCACCGTATATCCCCCTTGCTACTGAAAGGATGGGAGCTGAAAATTTGCTACATTCTGTTTTAGCTAAATGTCCTTCACTAGAAAAAGAAAAAATAATAATTTATTCTCCCCCTCCTTAATTATTTCTGGGAAGCCTAACTTCTTTAACTATCTTCACCTTCTTATTTTGCCACCATTCAAAATCTTTATTTAGTATGATTTCAAATTCTGATGTACCTGTCTTGTTTTGAAATAGCATTCAACAAAATGGCACACTAAAGCCATAGTATCACGGAGGTCATAATGTAACATGAATACAATTGCAAAAATAAAAATCCTGCATTCCATCCTTAGCTTTGTCAATGATGATCTCTGTATTTTTAAACTGCTCTGCTTTGTTCTTCAGTCTTCCAGACAATTCTTACTTTTATCTGCTCATAAAATAAGCTGCACTGAGAAGGTACAGTCTTCTGCTGGATGTAAGTTGACAGTGTTTAACGTAGTGGGGTTCTTATCTCGTTTGAGTTCTGATCTCCTTTAGACAACTGAGTACTACAAATAAATCACGATGATAATAATATTCTTATTTGAAGTTAAGATTAAACCTAAAGTTACCTTATTGGAGTGTCATCCTGGTTCCTGTGATATTTGTCTGAAACTTTCTTCTTACAGTATAACAAATGTGCTTCAACTCCATTGGTCAGCTTCTTCCTCTAATGCAGACAGCTTAATGGATTTTTCTTAAGCCCAATACAGCTTGTTTCTTAGTATTAATTTCAACTTCAGGTTATTGTGCAAATTATATCCTAGCTGGAAATCGAACCGCGTTGACCACTGAAAAAGAAAAGCCTAATATATGACCTGTATTAGACAAATTTGCCCAGCCAGCAAAGTACAATTGGATTGATTTTCACTCTGTCATATTGAGAAAGTTGTAAGGCAAGTTCTCCACCCAGTGGCTGCAAGTCTTCATCGGAGCAAGGATAATCCCCAGTATGATTTTATAGAAGTATTGGAGATGTAAATACTGCATATAGACCTCAGTCAGCTTGAAGGAAGACAGACAAAAAGAAGTTTCCTTCACTTAGACCTAAGAAATCTATACCGAAAAACCATGCTAAGTAATTTAAAACAAAACAAAACAGAAAAGACTTAAGAGGAACAATAGACGTAAGTGTTGCCTGCCGCCCACCAAAAAAAAAAAAACCCAAACAACAAAACAACAAACACAGCAATCTTAAAACCTGACAGCAGTATTCTCTACATTTTCTGATTTTATAATAATTTATAAATGTGGGATGGAAACCATGGGAGGTTTTTTTTGTGTGCGGCTTTGCTTTCAGCACATAACTACCAGTCAAGAATTCAATTTCCATCCTGCCATCAACACAGTTTCCCCGAGAGTTGCATGAACACAGATATAGCACTTGAGAAGAGTTGCGTTATACCTACTAAATGTACAGGCTCTAATACAAAGAACTGGTCACCTCTTAGGTATGTGTGACAGGTGTCACACACGTTTAAGATTGTATAACTTAGCTACACCCAAATAAATTTGTGGAGTAGTACTTGGGAAGGTTGTTTTTCAGGAGAGGCCTGACACATTGAAAGGCTGCAGTATTTTGCCTGATTTTCACTCCATGCTTATCTCAAATGTAAAAATCGTTTTGGTGGAATTTCAGCCAGAGTCTCGCGGTTCTCTGTATAACAAAGTTTGACAGACATCCAGTCTCCCAAAGCCACAGGAGCAGAAAAGCTTAGGTGCATTTCTTCTTCAAACTAACAGCAACAGCAGTGAAACTTATTTCTGTCTCTGTGTTTTTGACAGAAAATAACTGTAAAAATAAAAAAGATAAAAGAAAAAAATAGATTCAGCAACAGCGTGAGTTCACCTGTGTATGTAATACAAGATTTACCATAGTTCATTCTTTTACACATTAGATGTTACTCGACACTTTTCTGGTGGAACTAGGGTTTAATTTAGAAAATAAGTTTCAGCTTTTTCATTTGAGAGGCCACAAGGCACTACACGTGTATATATCATGGTGTGAGTTAAGTGTCAGAAAATACAGGGGAAGAAATGAAAGTTTACAGTTAGGATTTTGTCCTTTGAGTCTAGCAAATAAGTACAATGAAGTAAAACCTAGAAGGAAATATTTAAATATAATGTATTGTCATAATATTGTTTCTTTCCTAGCAAGCCTGTCATGCTTTATAAGATTAATCTCCTACGCAGTACAAATATCTACTTTTCTGGTTTGTGCCACTGTTCAAAAAGTTACGTAAATATTTTTTTTCTCCTTTCCCAACATTTTTGTTACCGCTTTTTGATAAATACAGGACTAGGGGAGAGGGAACAATCTGGGAGTGAGGGGATGGAGCCAGGTGAATTAATTAAACATTGTTGTCTCTAAAAATTAAGAAGTTCAGACAGTTAAGAAAAAGCAGCTAGCACTTAGTTTTGTGTGTGTAATTTTTCAGCTTATTATTTGTTCAGAGAAATTGTAGACAGGAGTTCTACAGTACAGATTTTAAAGGCAAGAGAGATTTCAGTGAAAGAGAGAAGTATTACTTCAAATTTCCTTTTCACTTTTCTCCTAGAATATAAATCTCAATTATGATTAATTTCATGCAAGGAGTTCAGAGTTGCTCAAACAATCGCCAAAAAATAAGTGCAGAAGAAACACTGGAAGCTGAAGTTGTGTTTCGTATGGCATAAGTCTATTTGAGCAGCAGGCTCGTGTCGATTTCCCACCAGGCTGGAGTTGCTCTTTCAGGTAGAACCAGCCGCAGCTCTGCGGGCTCCCTTCTCCCAGCCTCCGGAGGGCGAACCCGCTTGGCGAGCTGCTGAGCCCACAGATTTTGTCAATTGTTAGCCTACCTCACCACCTCGTGGCAGTGCGGTGGAAGAAAATACTCTAAGCTCTGTATAATACATTAATCAACTTGCAGTTTAATTTAGTGCATCACAACAAGATTTAAGCTTATCACTAAGTCATACAACCTCTACCTACAATGAGCAGCTGTAGGACTAATTTATAATCTTTGATTTTCCCTGTAAATTCTTGTCAGCTGAGGCACAGCTTCCTGACCTGAAACAGATTTGTATTTCCATTTACTCTGCTTCTTAAGAAATAAGAATTACTGTCTGCATTATTGTTGATTGAAACAGAGTTAGATTCATACAATATGAAGGAGGAAATCGTAGCCTCACACTTATGGTTCTAAACAAAGAAATCCAGGATGATTTCCTGAGGTTTTGGTTGTATTCAAAGCCAAAGTATAAACTCCTACATTCAACTTTTTGTTTCTATGCAGAAGAAAGTTGCCCCAGGTAAAGAGCTGACTCACCCCTAAATTCCAAAAGGTTTCTGTCCATCTCATATATTTATGCATTTAATTTTCTAATTTTGTTTTCTTAATTGACCTATGCTGAATAGATGATTTGTTGCCTCTGCAAATGCCAGGTATCTTCTACGTAGCTGACTTTGCGTAGTGTACAAGAGGCACTGTTGTGCCATCTTCATTCCCAAAATGGAGTTTGTGGTGGTTCAGAACTCCAATTTCATAATTTTTAACCGATTTCTCCTGCTTTTGCAACAGATAGCACCAGAAACAATGACTTGACAAATGTGCTGGGAGCTAGCCAGTTGCAGCACACATTCATCAATAGGGGACAAAAAAAAGCCTTGCAAGTGAAGAGAACCACCTCTCCATAATATTTTATTAGAATTTCAGACATGTGACTTTCCTTTATTTATATGGATCCTCAAATTTGACCTTGCAGAGATTTTTCTATTAACACCTCCCACCATCTTATGACTATCAAAGGAAAGGAGTAGTCCTCATTCTCAAGGATATATGATATTCAGGATTAGCTGAAAAGCGTTCAGAAAAAAATGCGAGAAGGATACCTATCCTGAAAATAGAACTTCAAATGAAAAATATGAAATGAGAGTGGACAATTCAGGTCTTTTTTGGACCCTTTTTTGTTTATTGACTGCACTTTTAAAAAACTTTTGAGAGACATTAGTATTTCCGTGTTCATACAACTTTGACCAGTAATGCTGATAACCTCCTGGTGTCAGTATGGCTCTACTGCAATTCAACTCCCTTTGCAAAGCCCTGAACAGAGATTAAAAACTCCATGTTTTAACATGACAGCTAAATACACTCGTTAGAGACTGGGATTTCAGTATGCCAGATGAGCTTCTCAGCTGCATTAAACAGATTATTTTCTTATATGCAGATCCATTGCAAAAATGCTTGTTTTACCTACACTATTTGTAATATTGCTGCAGTTCTGCTTATGAAGGTGATACCTTGATAGTGTTGTCTGTACAATACAGCCACTAGTTAACAAAAATATGCTATTTGCCACTGAATTTATTTCACTTATTGTGCAAGAATTACTAGCGTTCATCCTCATTCACCCCAGCCCTGGTCAGTCAGAAGCAGCAGCAGCTGAACCAGGCTGTCCTGAGGTTTTGCTTCTCTCTCACTAAGACAGCAGCAACGTCCATCAAATTACAAGTGTTACTCATCAGTGACTTCCTAAACTGTGATTATTTATGCCCAAACGTCAATCCAGCAGTGCAGAGCAGAAGACAAGAGGGCATGGCGGATTTTGTTTCTCTGTGGGAAATCTGACTTTATTTGTCTTATAAGTCACCACCTGACCAGATTTCTGCTTATCCTGTTCATAAGGAAATACGCAGGGGTGTCCTCTCTTCTGTTTTTTTTATGCTGTTCCCCCTCTCTGTAGTAAAACTGTAGACAAAACTTGGGGAGTAAATGAAAGAGATTTGAACATTAAGTTCTGATACATTAATTGAAAGGGCTGAGAAGGAAGATAGCTATGTGTGAAAGGAGATAGCTATATGGAAAGTAGAGGAGGATACTGAATCCCGAACAGAAAATATTATTATTCCATTCTCCTCCTTGAAGCCTTGAACCCACCCTAAATCCAGAGCTCCCACTAACTCTCGCAGGCCTGTTGTTTCCCTTGCCCATTTCCCCCAGACTATCACAATATTAAATTTTATCAACAATACTGAGTTACCTTAAATCAGTTCTAGGACAGCCAATTGCAGTGGGAACATCTTGTGCTTATTCTTCATTGATGTAAATTAATTTTAGGCTAAGAAGTGTTCTTACAAGCCCTAGGCTGATGTGTCTTGTTGCATGGGTAGCAGGAGTGGCAAGTTCTGGGAAAAATAAGATGCCTTTTGGCTTTAAAACATGCTTAGGATCACTTTAAATAAAGCAAGTGGATAATGTGCTTTTATTCTCAGGAATCCTGTGTACAGCTAACTGTTGTTCTAAACTACTGAGTTGTACCTCAAAATTGTTAACCATCATGCAGTTGCATTGATTTAATTTAATTCCTCAGCATGTTATGAAGAATAATAATTCGGGGGAGGGAGGGTTCGGTTTTGTTAGATAGAAAACAAATGTCACTTTGGCATTTAACAATCCAGTCAGGAACTTCTGTTGGCAAAACCCACTGATGGTTTTCCTACAGGGATCATCATATATTAAGCTGAACTTCCATTACAAAATACTGTTTCCAATGGATCAGTTTTTCAGAGTCTTTAATAAGGATTTGTCAGTACATTTGTTCAGCAGGGGGTTCCTAGACTCTCAGTTGATCCCAGAGTTTGGAATTATTTTGTTGGTTTCCTGTTGGTAAAACAGCAGTGTGTGGTTTACTGAAGCGCTAATATTGCCTCATAAACTAGACAGAAACCTTGACTAATAATGACTACAGTAACTGCTACTTCCAAGAGGAAGATGATGAAAGTTTCATGAGGGTACACTCACAGTTGAGTATGTTAATTCCAAAGTAAGTCAAATTTGAAATCGTTTGTGTTTATTTTTTAAATGAACTTTATAAGAAAATTGAACAACGCTGGTAAAACTCCTCTCTCCACCAACCTCAAAATTCTTGTTAGTGAAATTACAGAGATTCCAATGCAACCCACCAGACTATTATTGGAAAGAGAGAGATGCTGCTGTACAGTGCTGAGGCTTCAGCATTAACTATAATATGAACACAAGTACTGGTAGTGCAGAAGATAATATAACACAGAAACTGCTTGTAATATGAAGTCTGTAGATCTTTTAATTCCTTTCTCTTTCACTAAGCAGCAGGTTCACCTCAAGTGTATCGTGTTGTCACCTCACATTTGTCAACTCAAACTTTCCAACTGTAAAAATGTGCTTTATGGTATTCTTTAAATTCATCAGTAGAAATACCATTCTTATTAGATACAGTCTTTAGTACAGTCTCACTCCAGTCACCTCTTGTTCCCAGCTCTCAGAAAAGGCACTTTAGCTTCCATAGAGCTCACTGAAAGCAACTGAAGGGCATAAACTATGTGTTTGGTAAATGAATGTATTTCACTCACTTTAATGTAATCATTCATATTAACAAAAGAGTTCACTGTCCACAATGGATCCCCAGCACTAAAATCTTATCTGCCTCAGGTGGTCATGTGCTAGCCTGGATAGAACAAATGGGTCAAAAGAATCCAGAGGAAAAATACCTTTGTATTAGCATTAAGCAAGGCCTAAATGTCCTTTCTACAGAGACCTTTCAAAAAAGCAATTTCCCATTAAGCATTTTTTTCCCCTTTTTAATTTATTTTTTGTTAATTTTCACCTTTCGCTGTGTAGAGCTCTTCTAAGAAAGGAAAACTATGTGACACTTTAAACAGTTAATACTAACCTTTCTAGAGAGTTTGGGATTAACCAGCATGCCTGTTGTAAAATAATCTTGTTTCCTTTGAGAAAAATAAGACAAAAATTATGCTAAGTATAAGAAAAGAAGATTCAAAGATGATGAAGGTCTTCTCTCTGGTGTTGGTGGCTTGATGTGGCCTCAGGCCCCTGATGTGAACTCACTGCTGGAAGGACAGTATAGAACAGCCACGCTGCCTGAGCTAGCAAATCTGTACTACTGTCGAGGTTGTTTTGACCCTTGCTCTGCACCACTCAGTCACAAGATGCTCTCTTGATTAGTTAACCTAGATCCCGCCTAGGGCAGGTAAAAGAAGGAAACAACACAATCTCTCCTCTTTTTTTTTTTTAAAAAGGGAAGTAGGAGAATAAAGACAACATGTCAAGGATGGCATAACTTTCATTTATCAGCTAGTCTTCAAATCTTTTCTTCTTTGGCTACATAGGTTTGTCACCCATTTCCTCTTTCCAGCTTGGTGTTAGTCATCCTTAGCTGAGTCGGATAAGAGTCCAGGGAGTTGTATAGTTCAAGAGACTGCAGAGAAATTAACCTATTCAAACCACAAATCAAGTCAAGGTGGGAGAAGAGAACTCAAAAGACAGAAAAATTGAGTAATTTGTTCTGGTACTGTTTTAACCCTTCTTTCCAGCATACTAATTTTGTTCTATTCAGTTCAAGTTTTATGTTCTCCTTAACCAGCTGAAACATTCAGCTCAATCTTCAGACTATACTAATAGGTGTTTTGCTTAAACAAGCTCTGCTTTTTTCTCTTGAACTTTTGCTGATTTGCATAAAAAGTTAATAGAAGACAGGATAAGCTGGACTTCTGCTACATTGGAAATCAGGAGCCAGATTCTAGCTGTAAAGAGGAGGATTCTCCACACTAACCCACAGATCTTCCAGTCTTGCTTACATGCACACTTGGGTCTGCTGCAATTCCCAACAACTTCAGCAGATTGGGGATTGTTTGGGAAGCTTCAAGAATGTCATAGTTCTCTGGATTAGATCTGTGTTTCCGAAAGCACAGAAATTCTCCTGTTCAGATATTGTGTCTCCTTTCACTTCTGAAACTAAAAATGTCTCTAATAATCCTTAGAAATGAGATTTCCAGATTTCAAGGGATCTTTCATAGTTAAGGGCTCTGAAGATAACACCTAAGTGCATTTTTTATTCTTCTTGTGATGTGCATCTATGTTAAGCATCAACACTGTAGGATAACCACGTTACAGTGAATATGCTGACTATCAAAATGTGAGCAGTAGCTCTTCCATCTCCTTTATAGCCAGGGTTGCTGTAAATAAAACATCTTGTGTCACTGCAGAATTTCTTCCAATGTAAAGAAAGCTCACATCAAACTTTTACTGCAGCTTGGATAATGTCAAAGCTCTGACACAGTGTTCCAAATGAGTAATTTCATTATAATTAATCCAGAAGGGATGTGCTTACTCCAGGACTGCTGGCCTTTTGATCTTGAAGAATAAAATACTGTTGTACTATGGATGCCTCAAAGGCTGTAGTGATTAAATAATATAGTCCTTATGTCTACTGCCTCATTAAAATCTAAAGATTTGAAAAGTCGGTATTCCAAAGCATTAGAATACATAAATATAACCTAAATAGTATCTAATTGTAAAAGGAATTTTATAATTGTGTGCTAAAAATACATGTATGTGAGAATATATGCACTGATTTAAGGTATTCCAATCAAGACATATTAAGTTTTTTGTAAAATATGCATGTCCACTTCACATCCACAAAATGAATATTTTTATTTTAAGCAGCTACAGAGAAAACTGCAGTTATTGATTTGACACTAACACATTTATCCTCTTATAAGTGCAGTTATTACTATCCATTAGAAATCCAGCCATAAAACTTACAACAATTAAAATTATTGCATCCAAGGCAGAGACCTCTGAAGTTCAAAATTTGTAGAAGGAAAAATGCCAGGCTGACTTAGCTGCTTTAATTTACTGAAATGTTCCAGAATTATAATGGGTCATAAAAAATAAATCTCTGTGGCCTTCTTTGTTGATGTAAGGAGTTTTTTTTGCATTTTCTCTTTATGAAGAAGAGGTGGCACAGTCAAAATCCAAAGCCAATACTTCAGATAAAATGAAAGATATTCACCAGAATCAGTGCTTACAACTCTCCTAGTCTTCAAGATTTTTGAAAGTTTGTGCATGAATTTAGCCTTTGAATCCTTTGTGTTCCTTTAGGGACATCTAGATTTTATTACTATATTTATTTATCTTATTCTGAGGATTCGTTTTGATGTATGATGAAAGAAACATATTTTATTAGTCTCCTGCACACTGTAGGAATGTTAGGCTCACTAATACACTACTAGTGATGCTTTTGGTTTTGCTATATTGGCACACTTCATCATGCTTTAAGATAAAACTGGAGTAAACTGATGTTACTTAAGTAAACAATAATATGAGAAGGTAACACTACCTCTAATTAAAAAAAAAAATTGTCTTGCATCCTTTTTACTCGAAGTCAGAAGTCACTACTATCCAAACTTTGGATTTTTTTGAAAAAAAATACTGGGTTTTTTCACCTCCTCTTGGGGGAAAACACTAAAAATATTTTATCTGGCAAGATCAAATCAACAATACCAGGAAGGGATCACTTGCCTCCCTCTTTAGTCCTGAAACATTGGAAAGTTTCTGGAATCTCTTCAAAGAGGTAACACAGAGGGGACACACTAGACATCTGTCATAAGACAGGAGTTATTTTGCTTCCCTGAGTTGAGATATGGATTGCTGTGTGTACCAAATGTGTCTTTTCCCCTATTGGCTGTGTTTGTTTTCTTTTGACTGCTCTTGCCCTTATTCTAGTTAATGACACACATCACAATCAGCACAGCAAAACCAGTTCAATGTTTGGTATTCCCTTTGCCTCGAGTTTGGTGCCTTGGTTCCATGGTTTTGATTTGCACCCCACCTCTGCTCATCTATCTTCCAAGGATACTCTCAGTAGTTCAAAATTCAATCCATCTTGAATTATTCATGCTTAGTGCATCAGTGACTACTGTATAATTCACCGGCCTAGTCAAACAATACTGTCTTAGAGCAGTAAGGAAAGGAGGTCACGTGTGCAAATTTCTCCGTGTGTTGTTCAGTACCCTTTAGAGCACAGGGTTAACACACACCTTAGGACAGTACAACATGAACTGCTGCTTGCAGCGAAGTATTATCCCTCTCCTTACCTCTCTCCTGAACAAAGATTTCTTAGTTTTCTACTGTCATCAAGAAAATGCTACGCACAGTGTCCAAAAAAGGTCAGTTTGGCAGAAAAAGGTGTTGGACTGTTAGGGCACCAAGCTAAACACCACTTCAGCAGAAAAAGGAAACACTGCATTCACTCAAGAGACAGAGTACAGGCAGCAGCACTGCCAGCATCTCCCTCTTGACTTGTCCATTTGCCATTACTCTAGATTGCAGAAATCATCTCCCGGGTTCAAAGAATAGCTCCAACTCCCAGCATATTAATCCTCTGATGAAATTAGAGTAACCAATACAGCTTACTGTGTAATTATCTAATTAAGGAAGTGCCTTTAGAGAAAAAGCTCTTTCAGTTAGATCAAATAGAAAAGTATAATCTACACAAGCATTATCTAGTATTCCAGCCTTTTTTCCTCAAAAGATGATAGGATTGTAGCAGATTTACAAGTCCTTCCAAAACAAGGTTTGAAGTAGAAATGTGAATATAACTTTACCCACTGCTATAAAAAACTCCAGTCTTATATAAATCGGTACTTACACTTCAAGGTTCATTTATTGTAAAGGAACTCCTTGAAATATTACTTCCAGTAAAATAAGGAAGATGTAAAATTCCTCCTAAAGGACTCAGTATGCACAATACACAAAATAAATAGCAAAGATGTTGCCTGGGACTGGAAAAAAAATCTAGATTTCACTAATAAGGTCTGTCATTTTCTTGCTGCTTTATTGGAGATAAGTAAATGGTTCAAGAGGACAGCAAACAACTAAGCATCTAGTCAGAACGATACAACAATTCTTTCTTCACCTCATTTAGACTATAGCAGACAGACTATAGGTAATGGAAGGTCATGATGCCTCAGAAACAAGAACATGAGCCCGAGGAACCACGTGTCTGGAGATACTGATGTTAGGAATTTGCTGTTAGTAACAAGGCCCTTAATTCACATGATGTTCACCAAACATGACTTGACCTCCTCCCTGCTCCTTATCTCTCAGGTGTTGCTGAGCATCCTGTCTCTAGTGCTCTGCCCTCCCACCCAATTTTGCGGGGCACATTGACCATCAGAACATACTACTGGTCATCAGAACTCCAATGTCTCCATTGTCATGACAACAGATATGCTCAAGGCTTCCTTACATCTTTGACTCCCTCTTAAGGTGCTATCTACCCTGCCAATGGCCAAACTCTAACCTACAATTCTTGCATACTTCCTACCTGTATTTTCAAATTTGGTCAATGGAAATTGTGACACCAAACAGATTTCTACCACAAAATTAGTTCTCTTTGTTTGCCCTTATGTAATCCACTCAGTTAAAGAGCTTGACTACTCCCACTTACAATGAACCTACAATTTCAGTAGAAGATATTGTCTCCCACCAATAATCTCTCCCAGTAATCTCTCAAGTTTCTACCAAAAGAAATATGATCACATGAATGCAAAGTCCTTTGTCATTACTCTTTCCTTCTCCCATAAAACAATTTTTATTTATTATTTTGTTTTGTCTTCTAAGTTTTCTCATGCTCATAGGCCGTTTTGTAGTTTTCCTTCACACATCAATATCTTTGGGTCTTTCACTCTAATTCTAAGCAGAAATATAAAAAAATGCCACACCTTCCATACAGCAAACAGCCACCTCCAGACTTCTGTTAAATTTCACCTACATATTCTAAATCCAAAAGAATCCAACATCTCAAGTCACAACAGAAAATAAACTATATATTACATAACCATCACCCATATACACTCTTCTGCCAAGTATCACAGTATCACAGAATCACAAGGTTGGAAAGGACCTCTGAGATCATCAAGTCCAACCTATAACCCAACACTAACACCAACACTAACACCAACCATCATCTAAACCATGGCATTCAGTGCCACATCCAATCTTCCCTTAAACACCTCCAGGGTCGGCGACTCCACCACCTCCCTGGGCAACGCATTCCAATGGCCAATCACCCTTTCAATGAAGAACTTCTTCCTCACATCAAGCCTAAACTTTCCCTGACGAAGCTTGAGTCCATGCCCTCTAGTTCTGTCACTGGTCACCTGAGAGAAGAGACCAACCCCTGCCCGACTACAACCTCCTTTTAGGTACTTGTAGAGAGCAATGAGGTCTCCCCTGAGCCTCCTCTTCTTTAGACTAAACAGCCCCAACTCCCTCAGTCGCTCCTCGTAGGGTTTATGCTCCAGCCCCTTCACCACCTTTGTTGCCCTCCTCTGAACACATTCCAGTATCCTAACATCTTTCCCAAACTGGGGGGCCCAGAACTGTACACAGTATTCAAGGTGAGGCCTGACTAGTGCCGAGTACAGGGGGACAATAACTTCTCTGGTTCTGCTGACTACACTATTCCTGATGCAGGCCAGAATGCCATTGGCCTTCTTGGCCACCTGGGCACACTGCTGGCTCATGTTGAGCTTCCTGTCAACCAGCACTCCCAGGTCCCTTTCTGCCTCACTACTCTCCAGCCACTCTGTCCCCAGTCTGTAGCTCTGCATGGGATTGTTGTGTCCAAAAAGAAGTACCCGACATTTGGACTTATTAAACATCATCCCATTAGAATCAGCCCATTTCTCCAATCTGTCCAGGTCCCTCTGCAGGGCCATCCTACCCTCTAACAGATCAACCCTTCTTCCCAGCTTGGTATCATCTGCAAACTTGCTGATGATGGACTCAATCCCCTCATCCAGATCATCAACAAAGATATTAAACAGGACCGGACCCAACACTGATCCCTGGGGGACACCACTGGTGACCGGCTGCCAACTGGATGAGACACCATTCACCACCACTCTTTGGGCTCGGCCATCCAGCCAATTCCTAACCCAACACAGAGTGCTCCCATCTAAGCCATGGGCTGCCATCTTCCCTAGGAGTCTACTGTGGGGGACAGTGTCAAAGGCCTTGCTAAAATCCAGGTATACCACATCCACAGCCTTCCTCTCATCCACCAGGAGAGTCACATGGTCATAAAAGGAGATCAGGTTGGTCAGGCAGGACCTACCCCTCCTAAACCCATGCTGGCTGGGCCTGATCTCTTGGCCGTTCTGCAGGTGCCGCATGATTTCACCCAGGATTATCTGCTCTATGATTTTACCTGGGACCGAGAGTCAGGATGACAGGTCTGTAATTACCTGGATCATCCTTACGGCCCTTCTTGTGGATGGGCGTCACATTGGCCAACTTCCAGTCTTCCGGGACCTCTCCAGTGAGCCAAGACTGCTGAAAGATGATGGAGAGCGGCTTAGCAAGCTCATCCGCCAGCTCTCTCAACACCCTAGGATGGATCCCATCCGGCCCCATAGGCTTATGAGGGTCCAAGTGGCTCAGCAGGTCTCTAACTTCCTCCTCATGGATTGCAGGAGGGCCATTTTTCACCCTGCCCCCATCAACCACTTCAGAGGGCCAACTGTCAAGCAAGCTGACATCCTTGCTGTTGAAAACTGAGGCAAAGAAGGCATTAAGTACCTCAGCCTTCTCTGCATCTTTGGTTACTATATTTCCCTCCACATCCAACAAGGAGTGGAGGTCGCTGCCGCCCTTCTTTCTACCATTGATATATTTATAAAAACTCTTCTTATTATCCTTAACAGAAGTGGCCAATTTGAGCTCCAGCTGGGCTTTTGCTTCCCTGATTTTCCTCCTACACGACTTAACAACATCTTTGAACATGACGTGGCTTACGTCCCCTTCTTTCCAACGACGATACATCCTCTTTTTCTTACTTAGTTCCTTCAGAAGCTCCCTACTCATCCAGGCCGGACGTCTGCCCCTGCGACTCTTCTTACAACACATGGGGACAGCCTGCTCCTGCGCCTTCAAGATTTCATTCTTGAAGTGTATCCAGCCTTCCTGGACCCTCTTGCTACTAAGAGCTATTTCCCAGGGTACTTTCCTGACCAGTTCCTTAAATAATCCAAAATCTGCCCGCCGAAAGTCCAGCATTGATGTTCTGTTCCTGGCTTTTCTTTTTACATTGTTTAGAGAGAACTCGTTACAGGACAGTGTCTGATGTTAACTTTCATAAAGGAGTGGGACACATTTATTTCCATGGGTTTGGAGGATCTGCTAATTAAATGACAATTCATTTTTTTCCACTCCCGTATGTGATTTATATCACCTAGAGGCTATCAGCCAGAGAGGCCAATTTATCCAGCTTAGCAGCTTGATCACTTTGACCCTTATTTCAATTTTGTAATTCCATAATCAGAGAGGAGATGCTACTAATCCTTTAGATAAAATCTCTAGTTAACACACAATCCAAAGTGAAGTGAATGTACACCTAATAGTACAGTATGTTAATGTAACCTGAAATAAAGTATGATTTGGCTAAACATAACAATAGATTTCTGACTTTCAGCTGGAAAATAAAAAAAACAGACTTGATCAAAAACTCATGTCTGTCCTTTCAAGCAGAGCATATAATCTTTTTAGGAAATGTTTGTGACACCCTTAAGAGATTTTAGCTCTGTTGAGTTAATCTTTACATTGACAATAAAAAATCAAATAAGATCAAGAATTATCTAACTCCTTAAGCTGGTTAGTTCAATATTAATCTCATCTGCGGGGATGATTAATTAAACAAAATCCTGACTTTAACTAAACAGAGCTGTGAAAATTAGTTCCACACTCTTTTCTGTGTTATCAAAATCTCTATCAGAGGTCAGGAAGAGAAAGTTATTTATTACAAAACAACAATTTGTGATGATGTATTTAATTTTAAAGCAGTAAGATAGGGCATAATGTCTTCATTGAGGAAAAGCAATATCTAAACTCACTAACTTGCAGGAAGTTGTTGCAAGGCATTGGAAGTCAAATTTGTATCCTCTAAGTCCCAGTTCTGTGATTTCTTTACACATTGTCTTAATCGTATTTTCTCTTTCTGAAGGCATTTTTAGCACTAAAAAGGAAGAAGTTTTGAAGCAGCTTTAGCAGCATATCTTGGGTTTACCAAGAGAAGTCAAAAGGAAGGACCAGAAAAAAAATGAACCAACACTGGTTTAATGAAAAACGTAGCTCTAAAATACTAAAATATTTCATTAATTTATTCAGGCTTCATTAAATATTTCTCATTGAAAATAATTTTGTCCAAACTAAACCAGACTATTTTAACATTTTTAAGACATTTCTATTTTTTTTAGTTGTGTTGGAGTTTAGGTGAACTGCCTAATCCTTTAAGAAATGTGACAAAAGAAATGTCAAATTGCTTTTAATTTCATGTGATAGAACATTGAAAACTCTTTGATAATGTCTTACAAACATATTAAGTCCCACAACTCTGTTTCGATTCCTGAGGACAATCATTTTCTGATCTGTAACAGACATATTTCTTAACTAATCAAACTTCTCCACTTCTCATTTCTTCTTAATCCATTATAAATTCAATTTATCCATGTTTTCTGTCATATGCTTTGCTTCCCGCCTAAGGCAGTTACACTATCAGTATCTTCTTCTAATACTATAAAAGCAGGATCTTAGATAAATTAATAACTACCATCATTGTAAATCTCTAATGTCAGACTTAGACATGGAATCTAGCTGGATCCAAACAATGGTATCATGTTACAGCAGAGGATTGACATGACAAATCCTTTACATGGCATGTTTTAAAAGCAGCAAAAAGGGACTTACTGTCTTCATTGAGGAAAAGGAGTATTCAAACTCACTTAGTTCTATTAAGTTGTTGAGTGCGTAAGAAGTTGAACCTGTATTCTCCAAGTACCAATTCAGTCATTACTCTAGATTTGCCTTAATTTTACTTTCTTTCCCTGAAAGCATCTGTTGCCATTAAAAACCTGCAATAAGTCAAGTCTTGTGTGTCATATAAACCGCATAGTGCCCATTTTTGGTATTCATCAAAAAAAATGTACTTACAAGAATGCTTGTAAATACTGGACATCAGTCTTATATTTATGTGATTAAAGTTCCATCAACTGCATTAGACACTTTTACTGCAAACCTGGAGCCTTAATTATTCTATCATGAAAGAAATAAGTGTGTGACTAATCATAGAACTTTTTTATTCATTTTGGCCAGATTTACTAAGAAAGAAGAAAAAAATAAGATTCTCAAATAAATTTTTAGCCATCCACTTAAAAATTTCTTTTTTTATGTCTATGACTTTGAATAATTTTGAAAGCAATGTGAGGATTTCTAAATAGTTTTAACTCTTTCCCATGTAGTTAAACAGTGAAGGAGAAGAATATCATATTTCAAGAGATATATACAAGATGTAAATTATTTTTAAATATACTGCTCTTCAAGTGATATCACAGTGATAAGCATGCAGATCTTTTTCATCAGTTTAGAATTAGAAAGGGAAAGAGAAAAAAATTGTGGCAAATGTCTGTTAATTTAGAAGAGTTTTTCAGCCTACAGTATCTCCAGATATCTCTTTGGAAAAGGGGACTACATTTTTCCGTTCAGAAGAGACAGGCTGCTCTCATATCAGATCACTCAAACTAGCTATTTTCCTTTAATTAATTATGTTTCTTCTGTTTCAGTACAATCAGGAACTTACCACTTGAGAAAACCGTGATTAGCTGCACTGTTTTATTCTACTTGCATTACTGCAAGGGTAGTAATGCAAGTAGAATCTGTGATCTGTCAGCAAATGTTTTATACACAAATTTTTGGGGGGATCAAGAACATTGGATAGGAGTATATGTGCTCCTAAAATATTTTCATTATTAAAGTTGCATATTTGCATTTCATTTCACTAGGACATATGTAACAGTTCTCAGTATAAGCACAACTATTCATTAAGATAAGAGCCTAGCCAGGAAATACCACCAATCACCTGGCTTAAATCAAAATACATGATGAACAGATTACTCCAAGATGCAGGCAACTAGCTATTATACTACAAATCCTCCTGTTTCTGCTGACTGTTGAATTCTTCTATTTCAGCAAAATGTACAAATCCATCTAATTTTCTGACTCATGCTTTGACAATCAAATCTGAACACTGAAGAAATCAATACCAGTCTATTAGAGGCTGAATCTAAAACCTCTTTACTTAGGAACTGTCACAGAAATGAAGTTTATCTTCTTAGGCAACTGCTAGCCATCAAACAACATCACATGCACAATATTATTCCTTTAATTTACACACTGCAGATACAATATGGCACATCCTTTGATTCTCAAAACGTGAGCAACTCATTAGGATCCATATTAACTCTCAGTCAGTGGCAATAAAAGAAGTGAATTTGCTACAGCAATACTTTTTTTTCCCAATCTTAGAAATATTCACGAGAAATAGATGTGGTTTCAGTCACCCCAATATCGTATTTTTCCAAGAAAAATACAAGTCCTAGAAGAGGTAATGTTATATACGAAAAAATCAGATGAGAAAAATCTGCGGCCAGACCTAATTTATTTGTTTTCTCAGTGATATCTGCTCCCAAGAAGAATGTTAAATAAAGAAGACTATCTCAATGGGTTGTGCAGAAGACTTCATTAGCCTTTTAAAGTAGGCAAAATGCATAATGTAATGCTGGGAAGTTACAAACACATATATTTGCATGGCACATGTTTTGTCAAATATGTGGCTTACACATACAACCCCCACCTCAGTTTATTTGTGTGCATTCTTATTGTGGAAGCAATGAAAAAAAATCGACATAGTTATCTGAATTGCTGTTTCTGAGACTGAGAATTATAAAGGAGACAAAAATCAATCCACTGATTAGTACAGATGTCAAAACCAGACAGAATAGCAGAGGTGCATCTCTGAATGCTCTGAATGCCAAGAGAGAAGTTTGAACACTAAGATACCACAAGATCAACAGAAAGGCAGGTTACTATGGCTTATGGTTTAGAATAAAATCTTAATTACTTGCTTTATGCTTATTGATGAAGTAGCTTGGCTTTCTTAACTTGCTATGAGGATGGTCTAATGTTCAGATTATTAGTAATTTTATGATGGATTTTATAGGGATAGGTTTTCATGCTCACTGGAAAGAATACAATTTTCAGAGGTTTTTTACTCTCAGTGATGCTAATTTTTCCCTACGTTTTGTACGTGATGACAGATCAAGGACACTTGAGTTGGAAGTCCCTTCTCACACCTACCAGTAACAGCTAAAGAATCTCCCAAATCACAGCACATTGTAATCCTGCCATTCAGATTGCCCATCTGTCTTCAGAGGTGTGATTTTGAATCTACACAGCCACAGAGCAGTCTATTTTTTAAGATTAAGGGGTTGCAACATAATACATATGAAAAAAGGCAGGCATGGCCAGGGGAGGTTCAGACTAGATATTAAACCATATCAGTAATAAAATCAATCTCAGCGAGATTTTAATAGAATTTTATTTAGCTAAAATCAGCTGTGAATAGATGGAGGATGATGGATTTCGTTCTCTATCAAGTTATTTCTGTAAGACATTACTGAAAAGCCATGAACACTTCTAGAGAGCTTTCATTCTTTTTCTCAGTTCTATAGGATACTAAAAATAGAAAAAGGTTTTTTTGTTACATTATGTAAGACTTATAAAGCAGAAAAAATATACCTTATTGACTGTGTAGATAGTGTTGTGACTGCATTATTTTCTGGGTATAAAAAGTAGTACTGTCAAGTAAAAATAACAAAAGCGACGAATTCTATCAGCTCTTCCAGTTTAATCCTTTCCTGGTTAAAATCAGTATCGAGCATACCGTATAACACAAGGGAACAAAAATTGTGAAATAAGGCAAGGAAAAGAAAACTAAAACAAATCCAGATCAGAATGTGAACTACTGGGCAGAAAGAAGTATTCTGCAGCCACCTAGGAAACGGAATATGCTCATTGATGCCACTGAAAACTAAATTATATTTTGCTGATAAATAGTTATTATTTAACCCTACTACAAAAAATTGCTTGAACCAACGCAGAGAGAACAGCAACGGCGTGCTGCTAAGATGACCCATTCAGTAAGGATCACAATTTTAGTTCCACTTTAACTTATTGTGAAACCACACGCTAAGCCATATAGAAACATCTTGTCATCTGAGTCAACTTTCTGTAGCCTTGCAAGATACAAATAGGATGGTTCTGCGGCTGCTGGAAATTGGTGATACTGCATTGAAATAATCCAGTTCTATTTAGTTGTTGTTTGTGCCCTTTTAGTAGGCTGTCTCAAAGTACTTGAGGAGTCAAACCTGTAAATGTCTCTTAGTTTAGAGTAAACAGCACTCAGCATGACAAAAATGACATTTTGTGAGGCTGCAGGAGGGAGTAAAGTAGCACTGCCACATAGTTCCTTTTTCCTTTCTAAATATCATTACACTGTTTGATATAGTAACAGAAATCACTTAGTCAGTTGGACAGCACAGCAGGTAACACTAGAAGCAATTTTAAACAATTTTAGAGAAAAAATATCACGCACACAAACACAAAATAAAAAATTAATAAAAAGCAGTCTCAAATTATTTGTAATTGTTTACTTTTTCAGCACTTCTTTTGCCAAAATTATTGTATATGTACATAATAAACCTGCTTGCATGCTGCAAGGTTTGGTTCAACCACGTGAATTCATTACATATTCGTTTTGATGTCCGTAATTTTTTGTTCTTATGCTGTACAGAATCCAGATAGTCGCAACAATATTGAGTACATTCTTGGTGCAGTGTATATGAAGGCTGTGCTAAAATTACTATTTCTTACCTAGTATAAAGCAGAACAAAAAGATCTCCAAGAATGTTAAATGTAGTGTTGTTGTCTTCTGTGACATACAAGAGTTCTATTCAATCCTTTGTTAGGTAAAGCAGAAGTACAAAAGCGTCTATGGATACAGATCAACCAGTTGATATCATTGAGATACAGGTAGATTGTGCAATCTCTTTAGTCATGCAAACAACCACAATCAAGAAATCAGATAAAATAAACCAAACTATTTCCCACCATGTTAATGGAGATATTAAAAAACCAAAACAGACAAAACCCCCCACCAATTATACCGCACATCCCCCCAAACATTGACAAAAAAAACATACGATACATGCCATAAGTAATGTTATTCATTAAACAGTGTGGCTGTTCCTATTTTATTCACTTTGATCTTAAAGTCCATCATTTTTAGTCATTTTTTAGATGGTGGAAAGTAGTGGGAAGACTAGAAACATTATACATACATATATATATATATATACACACATATATCAGTTGAAAAATTTACCTTGTTGAGAAGACTTACATTATCTATTAACTGCTTAGGCAAAAAAGTTGTGATGTCTACTTTTTCTAACCTTTTTCCACATTCTTATTTCTTCCCCAGTCATATTGTACTTGTCTCCTATGAATGCATTGTCTGCCACAATCTTCTTTACAAATGCTGCACACAGAATCTGCCAGAAATCCTTGACATTACTGTCCTTTACATAATAACAACAGAGTGCTAAATTGTTTGGCTGTAATTCCTTCCTTCTCCTAAATGACAATTCTTGTTTTTATATCAAGGGGAACATTTAAATTTCTTTTGCTACACTTGTGTTGAGTCATTTTGCTGAATGAACACAATCCTTTTGCCACTGAGGCAAAACATCAGAAAACTGCTATAAGCTTTTTCCCTTTATTCTGTAAGATGAGGAGGAGTACATGAACTAAAACTGTGCTATTAGCTGCCTGAACTTGGTTTTTCTTCTGCTACTCCTTCTCCAATTTGTA
This sequence comes from Dromococcyx pavoninus, assembly GCA_033558185.1. Taxonomy (NCBI): domain Eukaryota; kingdom Metazoa; phylum Chordata; class Aves; order Cuculiformes; family Neomorphidae; genus Dromococcyx; species Dromococcyx pavoninus. The sequence continues at coordinate 256,414 of JAUMJL010000104.1, read as the reverse complement.
AGTGATAAAATAAGGATGAGAACAAATTTTCAATGTGCAAAGATATAAGTGGAGATTTAAACAAAAATGATGAAGTCATAAATGTGAAAATAAAATCTGGCCTGGTCAGCAGTGTGGAGGTGGACTTGGCATTAAACGAACATTCATAGTTGTAAAAATCCTCAGCAATACATAGCTACACACATGGCTACTCCTGAATTCTCAGTTATGTGGCCATTTTCTAAACAATTTATTTTGCACCAGAGATGATATCACAATTCAAAGCCAGGAAGTCATTCATCAAGCTTTAAGAGTAAGAATGAATATTGAACAGAGGAAATTCACTCTCTGGTTGTCTCAGTATGACAGCATTTATTGTGGAGATTGTTAGTAACAGAGTACAGACTGATACTCTGCTAAGGTGTTGTTAAAAAGTTTAGTGTTTCTTTGAAAAATATTAGATGGCTAAAACTAACCTGATGAACACCACAGTCTAATTGTTGTACCAACAGACTTAATGCTGAATTCAGATGATCATCATCGCCTTATGCCTTCAGGAGCAGGCATAACCAGGGGAGGATCAGACTAGATACTAAGAATTTTTTTACTGAAAGGGTGGTCAGGCACTGGAACAGGCTGCCCAGGGAGGTGGTTGAGTCACCATCCCTGGAGGTGTTTAAAAAATGGGTAGATGAGTTTTTGAAGGACATGGTTTAGCGGATGATGGGTGCGGTTGGACTTGATGATCTCAAAGGTCTTTTCCAACTGGAAGATTCTATGATTCTATGATTTCAGACCTTTAGAGTTTCCTTTCAGTGCCCTGTAAACCCAGAGTCAGTACCTGTGATATGAAATTTGCAATACGTAAAGAGAACACTGCGTGTTAAAAAACTCATCTTCAGTTGCACCTTTACAGTGCCAATGACTGCAGTGATTAAGTGAGTAGAGTTTAAAGCTCTGGTGCATATATATTTTTTTTACATGAGTTAAATCCCTGAATTAGAAGTGCAACTACTCTTCTAGCTGAAATTCTCCAAAGGATGCAAATCTCTAGATGAAAACTGAACCTACAAAGATCAAAGTTTTATAAGAAAATGTATTTTTTATAATAATTTCTATGTGAATAATATTAAAACATTTAGTAACCTTATTTTACAGTGTCATTTTTCTCTCTTGCTGTTAGGACAATGCAAATCTAGCCAGACACTAATAGCTGGATTCTATTCTTTTATCACCAATAATAATAATATACTACTTTCACTGTAGTGCATTACTTGCCAAGATGAAAATGGTGTTCATTTACCTTACAGAAGATCATTGCCTCTGAAAACCACTTCTTCTCTCGGGTGACCAGCGACAGAACTAGAGGGCATGGACTCAAGCTTCGTCAGGGAAAGTTTAGGCTTGATGTTAGGAAAAAGTTCTTCACTGAAAGGGTGATTCGCTATTGGAATGCGCTGCCCAGGGAGGTGGTGGAGTCGCCGACCCTGGAGGTGTTTAAGGGGAGACTGGATGAGGCACTGAGTGCCATGGCTTAGATGATGGTTGGTGTTAGTGTTGGTGTTGGTGTTAGTGTTGGGTTATAGGTTGGACTTTATGATCTCAGAGGTCCTTTCCAACCTTATGATACTGTGATACTGTGATACTGTGATACAAGTCAACTAGACTACTGTAATCATGTCTTCACAACACTCCCTGCGACCAAGAAGGAATAATTTTATAATCCGGCATAGTTTTGACCTTAAGTCTAAATATAATTGTGTTAAATATCTTATGTTTAGGTTGTTAAAGTCTCCTATAATATCATCATTGCCAAGGAGACCGTTTTCAATCAAACATGTAACAGCACAAGATGTAACTGCACTTAAATTATGAGAACTTTAAATAAAGATTCATTACAACTTCATTAACTTCAGCCTGAAGTGGAATATGCCACTGATTCCATCAGTAAATGCAGGCAAACAACGTACCTGGGGTCATTCATCTTATGGATCTCAAAAAAACTCTGTGTTAGGTACTAAATGAGCAATTTGCCTCTTTAGAGAAATAATCTGTTTCTTATGATTTAAGTCTTGAGTTAGGCAGTCTTTATGGACTATGTAAGCTTTAAGCCTTGCCTTGTTTGGTTTTAATATATATTTATTACTATATAGACTTTTTAAAAATATGTATTTTTTCATGACAAATTTCTCCAAATTAATTGCATACAGAATTTTATCTAAATGGTTTTATGAAGCAAATTAGCAAAACATCTTTATAAATTCAAGAAACTTTTTTTAAGATCTGGAATTCAATGAAACTAAGGAATATGATATTTGGACAATCATATTATTAATGCAATTAAATGTGTTCATATATACTCAGATAGTCTAAATGTTCCGCAAAGAACAAAGAAAATTACAGGATAATGAAGCGTACCTGTATGAGGCTACTGCAGCAAGTTAGCAGCTATCACAAGTTAAATCATCGTTGTTGAATCTAGCTTAAGTCAATTATTACTCTAAGACTGTTGTGAGAGCTTTATACTCTCATATTAGTCTTTACAAACATGTAATATTTGGTATTTCAATATCTTATATTTTAATACATAAGTCATACAGAAATCCTAGTCCAAACTGGTTTCAGTTTCCTCATCCAGCATATGCTATGCTATCAATGGGTGTCAAATAAAAAAAAAAACAAAACATAACAAAATTAACTAACATAATTATATGTTAAATAATATGGAGATAATGATTTTATTCATAAATAAAATGTTAAGAAATCCTAACTTTAAAAGGCTGAAAGTAGTACACAAATATTCTAGAAGGTTTTAATGTACAAATTAGCTAAAGCTGACATATAAATGCAAGGATTTCTTTGTGTTTATTGAAGTAGTAATAATTTATTCTTTTTTAACCATTTCATATGCCCACATCTCATTACAAATCCAATACTACCTACTGCCTTTTGCTTTTTAAACTAATACAATTTGGAGACATGAAAACTTACAGTTTAATTACACAAGTTTATCAATAAGATGGAATTATTGAAATAGAATGCAAAAGACTTTATGACTTGCAGAAAAGACTACATAAAAGCAGCTCCTTTGAGTACTGCTTTAGCAAAACATTCAGGTATACATTTTATCTTAATTCTGTTCTCGACTTCCACTAACGTTAAGGAGATGAACAGACCCTTGACTGCTTTGCTACATAATGATAGCATTAGTCAAGTGTTTGAAATAAAGCATGTGTTTATAGACCATATATGAACATGAGTTACAGTTTACCTTCTTATGTCAGACTGGAATTCAGAAGAAACTCAGTGAGCTGTGCAGCTGATGACAAGGCAGAAAATGGTAACTTGGCCAAGTGTTGCAATGTAAATTGTTCCAACTCATGAAGCCAAGCAATTAAAACACCTACATGCTTCTTTGATCAGACTGAAATTCCCTAGGTAGCTGCAACTGTTCCTACACATGCTGCACAAACTGCCACCATCTGAACAAGTTGATAGCCATCTTTTGCTTGAACCCTATTGAATTCAGGAACTGGGGAAAACAGTGCTGAATTCTTCCAGAAGTCTCAAAGTCCTCCAAAGGCTTTGAATATACTTAACAGTTTCAAGGGGCTTCTTTCTGAGGCTAGAAAGATGTTCACAGTGGTATAAAATGTTCTTTATCTACCTCTTTAAAGGAAGTAGTGTCTAATCATGCAGCCTTTCAGACCTCTTGTGGATGAGACTTTGGCATCTGATGGGAGAAGTTCTACTGTATCAGGACAGAGGAACACCTGAGTACATACGTAAGCAAAACCATAGGTATCTGCAACTTGGGTATAGCAGCTTGGGAGATAAATGGCAGCTTGCAGAGATTTTCAGAACTCTTTCTTTGGAGACAGGTGGAATTACAAGAATAAATCGTGGCACATTATTCCCCAGAAGTAAATTTGTGTAGCAATATAGCCTGTCATAGAGAGTATTTCTCTGATTCTTTGCAAAATATAAGGGTTACTGTTGATTCTCGTTCTCATCAAGTGGGTTTTGCAGCAGTATAATAAAAATTCGAAGAAAAATAGACAAGGACATTGATATTAACATCCACTGGAAAACTCATGTCTTTATAATTTCCTGATGCTTAAAATAATAAAAAAATAAGGTCAGTAAACGAAATTTAGACTTCACTCCAATATCCAGACATGTATTCATACAGGCAAAATAACAACTTGTGAGCTGTTACAGTCTTGCGCATCCAAGTTCTGACTTTAGAGATTAGTAAATGATTCAGTGTTATTTTTTTAATATATTGTTTAGTAAAAGTTTGCTATGTTTTAAGAACTAGTGAAAAAGACTATTGACTTAAAGTCTTTAAGAAAAATAGTATTGAAATAAAATTGCATGTAAAACTCTGAGAAATTTTATAAATGAACAGTCAAGGGGAGAACAATAACTGTATTTGTCATTGCCTTTTAATACAAAATTTACATTTTTTACATTACTATGGATCTGTATATTTGCTTCCTTCTTTCTTCATCTAACAATCTATCCTCCCAAATATCCTTCTGCCATGCTACCTCATATTCATTTCAAATATAGCTTACAAATTTTCAGTCTATGATAATTAAAGCATAACTCTATAACCAAATGAATTTCCTTGAAACTTGTCCACATGACCAAAGAAAATATTTAATTTCTTTTAGAACGTTATTCAATGCAGAGAACTTAACTAATCAGATGCACTCACGCAAAGACTTAGACCCATTTTTAAATTGAAGGCTTAATAATATATAAATATAAAGCCAGTTGGTAAATAATAAAAATATTTTCAAGGCTTCTCTGAGGAAAAGTTACAATCTCACCTCTACCACCTCCATCTACTTCTTCCATTTCCAGAAACAGTGAATTCCCTACAATTAAGAATTATGGTGAGAACATTTAACAATTTAATCCAAGGAATTCCTGCCAGGCTACCTTTCTCATTTGTACTAGCTTTTCTTAATTTTTCATGCAATTAATCTTCCCCACACAATATGTGCTTTCAATTTTCACTCCTCACTAGATATAATTAAATTACCACCAGGAGGCAGTAAATTTTAAAATTAAAAGCATGAACAGAATGAAAACATAACCCACAGCAAATATTCTACTAAAGTTTAGAAACCCTAAAAAGTCTAATAAAACTCAATTGTTTCTTGTTCTTGACCACTCATGGATAGTTCCTATAATCTACTCAGTCTGCTGGTGACCTTGTTCATTATACCCTATTTTCCATGCCTTTTGTCCCTAGCTCACAAAACGGTATTTGCATTTTGGCACAGCTTCACAGAAGAACTTAGAAGCTGTGGTTAAATGCACCTATATTTTTTTTTTGCTCCTGGAGGCACAACATCAACCATATTTCAGTAGATGCCCTAAATAGCCTTCAGTAAAAGGTACCTCCAAACAGGATACAAACTAGTCACCCAGCTGAGGAAGTCAGCAGCAAGCACTGCAGATGATCTGACACCTTTCTGACTGAATGAATCCTTAAGTCTTCTATGCAGTTACCCTAGCACAACCATTCAGGCTGGTAAGGAGTAATCAGTGTGAAGTAGGAGATCCTACATTATGTCTGGAAAAGAAACGAGCCAGTAGATTTTTAAGTGAGTTTCCATGTGTTCTTACCACCAAAAAATATCATCGTAACCGCCCTCTGTGCACACTCCAGTAGGTATTCTATGAACCAAATCATGTCTTCCCTCCTTTTCTTAGCAAACTGAAAGGAGAAATGTATCTTCTATAAACTCCACAAATGTTGACATCAAGGGTTTTCTTAGTCTTCCAGAATCCTAGGGAAGCTCTAGGCTCATTATGTCTGTGTATAGGGAGTACTTAATGTGTGATATGGTGATGACCGTATTCTCCTTTGTCAAGCACTCATCTAGCAATGAAATCTGCAGTTGTTCCAGTTTTCTGAGACTGCATTGTAGCAATACCAAAAGTTGTGATAACTCTGCGATATGCATAGGGACATAAAGGAATCTGGTGGCAAAATAGGAAAACTTTAGTCCAATCACGAAATAGAAATACATCTCTCTTGCTTATCATAGTATCTAGAGGAGTGGAAATCTGTAAAGGGTAAAGAATGACAGAGAGAAAAAATATGCCAATTGAAATATTTACGCTGTTTCAGTTGATGCTTTCTGGTTTTCTAATGGAGTCATAAGTCCTTAATAGTTTCCAGAAATGTCCACACATTAGTTTATTCTTGTTAGATAATTAGAAACAGTTGCACACTTTATTTTTATTTATATTTCAGTGTAGTCTTGAGCCAAAAGTATCATTGATATAGTTCCACTCACTTCATTTAATTACACCAAGCCCGAAGCTGGCTTTATGTAATTGTTTCCTGACAAGATTTCTAGAAGACTAAACTATGAAACAATATTTATAGTGATCACTGCAAGTGTAGATTCAAAATTACAGTATTGAGTTAAATCTAGAGGCCTCTGGTTGAGTAATCAAATCTCTTTGTTCCAAACATAATTGAGTCTGACTCACTTTATTCTATTTGAAGACGTGAGTCATTTCAATAAGCTGGTATCACATTTTCCATTAAGAAATTCACAGTTTGTAGTGCTAGAAAAGTATTTTGTTGGATGTTATCTGTAATAGCATAAATCGAATCCTTATACAGACTTTTCCTTCCATAAAAAGTATATCTTGGTACTATTTTACTCTTTTTCTGCATCTTTAAAGATAGAAGAACCAGCCATCACTCTTCCCCAACTGGTAAAAAGGACGAATTATAAGTGATGAAAAATCTTAAATTATATCTTGCTGATGACAAATACTACCATCCAATTAGTTAAGCTTAAACTGCAGTAAAGAGGATGAGAGAAATAGATCAGGCTACCCAAACAATAAGAAAATCCTCAAGAAATACACTTAGACCACTTATTTCCTGTCAGTCAACTCAATTAATCAAAAAAATTAAAAATAGTATAAAAGTAGAATGTTAAATACAGTCTCTTGAGATCTCTCTCCTCTAAATCAGAACTCTAAGGTCTGGACATTCATCTTTGTCTTTGATCCAGAGCAGAAAACAGCCCGTTTTCTAAAAAGTAGTCAATAGTGTGCAAGGCTTTTCCTTTCAAACCTCCAGCCAATGTTAGTGAACAAATTTTATTACATATGATCTATTAGCAGAGTGTCTGTTGTGGAACAAGCCAACCATATACTGTTATACCTAGAAGAATATCAACTTTTCTCTAATGCAAAAGGAAAACAGAAGAAGTAACAAAAAAATTTAAGAACATCTGTCTCTTGAGAAAATACCATCCCTTGTAATCCCTTGTAAAGGCATTCATAACATAGCAGCTATCTCCATCTAAATTTGAAGAGCTTTGTAGCAGGAAGGGTTTAGGAAAAGATTCTTATACAGTTATTTATTCAGTGGCAGTTGGTAAGGCTATGTAACTTTATTTCATCTACCTTCAAAAATGTTGCTATTTGCTTCCAGATTGTGAAGAGCTAGAAATCCTACAGGTTTTACAAGGACAGAGTGAAAAGGTAATAACAAAATCTTCTGATGTCATAAAGCCTAACAACAGTATGGAATTTTACTGCTTCAAACTGTGCTACTTATTAACAGGATAATTCAACTGTATTTTAAGAAAAAACAGTGCTTGAAATCTGCATTTTAAACTATTTGCTTTTGAAACATACATTCATGAATTCTTTAAATAGATAATACTTTCAAAAAAATAGTGCCTAGTGACACAAAGATACTCTGTTCTGTTTCAAAGTAGCTTCAAGAACACTTCAAGAAGTATAGTGCAAGATTGACAAATAATGCACAAAAATCTCCTCTTGGTACAATCCAAAAGTCTGGAATTCACTCTCTGATTTCTAAAGAACTGTAGATCAGCTATTGTTGTAGAGTTATACTAAATCCTGACTTAGTCCCTGGTGTTTAGCGCCAGATAGGGACAGTTAATTTTAGCCTTTGAAATAATAAAAAAAAGCAAATGTTCTTGCCTTGCCTACTAGTACAAATTAGAAGGTTTTGGTATAAACAGAAATTGAAGTGCTGAATTGTGACTATTCCATATAAAGGAATTAGAAATACAGAAGGCTAATAGTGTTGTATCCAAACTGACACAACAACACAGTTGCTTCAACCTCAGTTTAGGACCTGGTGGCCAAATGATCAACAGCAGTCATAAAGCCAAATCAAACGCAACACATTATTAGGAAAGGAACACATAACAAATCAAACCATTGTGCCACAGTACAAAGTCTGTGGCGTAAGAGCATCTTGGAAAATGCGGTTCTGGTTTCCATCTCAAAATGATTCACAGAAGGCAATGACATTTATCAAAGGTATGAAGTGGCATCAGAATGAGAAATAACCAAATATATTAAAGCTCTTCATCTTGGAAAGAAAGCTCCAACAACAACTATAAAAATCCCCATTCTGTTTATGTCCTCCTACATTTATCCCCAGAAATCACTTTTTGGCCACTGATTGTGATGGACAACAAATTACCTGGATCTTTCTTTGGTATGCTTTGGTCATTCTTACTGTACAACTGACATAATTTGCCTCCTCGACCCACCCTGCTTCTCAAGCAGGTTCTGCAGCTTGCATTAGCTCCTTTACTGAGGCATCGGCAGCCTAAACTAGCAAGTTTAAAGACTGGTCTTGTATAACCATCTTGCAGCACAGTTGCTTCAAAGAGCGGAGTTGAATAGACACAGTGGAAGTGAAAAATTTAGCGCTGAAAATTCTAGCTTATTTTGAAATATAAGCATATTTAACAATAGTTTTCCTGACCAAGATATGATACCGTGAGGGTTCTGGCACAGGGCAGTCAAGATAACCCACTGAAGCATTGCTGACCATTTTTACATTCAGTGATTTCTGAGACTGGGGTCTTTGGTGCAGTGCTTCTTAGTAGTTGGCCCTTTTTTCATGTTCTGAAAACAAACAAGCAAGCTGTGATAGTGGCCTCTTCAGGAGATGCAAATACATGAATATTGCCCACCTAGATATAATTCCATCACTACATTTCTCTCACACACCCAGTATTGCCAAGTGACTCAAATGCTCAGTGTCATCCATTGGGAGTTAAGGGTACTGAAGGTCACAGAATTCTCAAAGTGCTCAAAATTCATCCTCAGCAAATGATGACAAAGGCTAAATTAAATAAAAGAAATAATTTTCTCTTCTTAGATCTTCAAGATTTTCTCTGCAGTATATTGCAAGCAAAGACTACAAACCACTAAAATTCCCCAACATTTTTTCCTTCTGCCCAGCCCTCATCAAACAGATTGCAACCAATTCAGGAAAGTTATGAAAAGAATTAAATTGCTTGGGCGGGCTTTGCATTCTAAATATAGAATTAAATATCTCTATTTCATTGATTAGACACTAAAAAGTGCTTTGATATTGCAAACTCTCATTTGCTTTCAGCACAAGGAAAGTTTTAAGGCACAGGAGTCATTTTATCACTATCTGAAATATCCTTCTTTTATTCCAGAGGGCAACAGTGGAAGGAGAGATTTTTCATTATTGGGTCATATAGCTGTGACAATTGGACGGTTGTGAGGGCCAGCAGGGTTTCTCATATGTGTAATTGTAGATACCCTGAGGGGCATTTACTAACTTTCCATCTGCTTGTTCTTCTTTTGCAGAAGAAGAGAAAAGGACCATTCTATCAATAGTCTTCATTATGCTTTATAAGTAGATGAGTCAAATGACACATTTGGTCATTCTACTAAAAGAGAGTAATGAGGTCAAGGAAATCAGCAGGAAAGGTATAATCATATCGAAAGGTGACACAAACCTTCAGGATACTGGCAATTATGTATGGTCTGATCCTGACAATGCTGAGTTCAGTGGCTCTTCCTTCTGTGTAGTCACTCAGCTGGGGTCCCCTTGTTCAAAGTTATTAAGGATCAAGCTCCTACTTTCATAAAATCCCTCGAATTTGGAAAGCCATTGATCTCGGCATTTCAAAGCGTGTGGACTTCTCTGTGGAAGGAAAGAAGATTTTGGAAGTAGGATATCTGCTCCACATCTCAGTTAGGACCAAGCTCGTGGCTGTAGGAGGGCACTACAAAGAAGAAAAAAGCAATAAGAGATTGTCTACTCTAGCGTGAGAGGCTTCTCTGTGGGGGCTTTCCAAAGATAAACACGAACAGTGCAGCAAACATGAAAAAGGCAGTCATTTGTGTACTTGTATGGCATAAGTGTTGACTGTAAAGTTTTAGTATTCATCAGCCACCATTATAAATCAACACATGAAATAAGGACAACTGGATGGGGAGCAAGCTGCTTTGTGCTCCAAGGTAACAAGCCCACACTCCTCAAATCTCACACACATATTATGGGGTTTGTGCCATAGAATGTCAAGTCCTATTTTCCCAGGGCCCAATCAGCAAACCTGTCCCTGGATCTTTCTCCCTTTCTGTCACTGCATGTACCATCCCCAGCTGCTCAGACTGGTGGGAGGCAGCCTAGCACACTGCACTCCAGAGAGTGAGGGAGAAGCTGGAATACAATACTGGTGCTGTGGTCCCTTTTAGTTGGTAGGGCACACTTCCTTCTTACAGCTTGGCACTTTGGTCTCTTCCCTGTGTCCCCCTAGGCAGATACTGCAAAGATCTGAAAACACTGTTAGTAGTGTTCTCCTCCAGAGACTATCCATATATCCTGGTGTTATTGTTCTGCCACTCCCTGTGCAGCTTGACACACTGCAGACTGCAGCCCTGAACATCACTTAGCTCAGGCATACTCAAAGGGAAATGATCCTGGAGAACTAATAAAAGTGTTCAAAAATTTGATGCAGCATTTAAGTTCCTCTGTAGACCTGTGGATTTGGGGGTGACATGACCTGAAACAAGGAGTGATAAAATATACACTTTCTCTGCAATTCATCAAAGTGGCAAAACGCAACGCAGGGTTACAACAAGCAACCACAAGGGTCTCTCCTCTGCACATGGCCAGGCAATTTCTCAACTGAAGTTTTCATACACATGGAGGCTGAAAAGTACTGATATTTTGTTACATAAGACACTCAAATTTAGGGATTAAAGGTAGTTGAGCTGGTTTGCAATCTGAAATTACAACTACACAACTGCAATAAGGTTATGTGGGTTGTGGTTTTGGTTTGCTTACTTCATTCTTTCTTGAACTCAAAGACAACTTGACACATAATACAAAATGAACCAAACAGGAATTCTATATTTCAGGGTATCATTTTAACTAATTAAAAGCCCTGATGTTCTTCCTAGACATAGATCTTGAATGTAGTTTAGCACAAATGGAGAGCATGTTGCTATATTTGTAAAAAAGTGAAAAACAGATGGGTTCTGCTCTCTCTATACATTCATTAGGATTTTTTTTCCTTTTAAGTAAAGAGTTGATAATTAATTCTTTGTTCTGATTGACTGCCAGGGACCTGCACATGTTGCGGGCTGATTTAGTATAATACTATTTGAATAATTAAACATCCATGAAAGTAAAACTAACTCAAAACACATTTAAAGGGAAAACCAAGTTCCAATCCTACATGTAAGGCAGGTTACAGAGAGTGTAGTCATATAAACTATGTCTTAATTATGTTACGACTATTTGGCATAGAGATCACAAAATTTTTAAAAAAGGATTATGCCACTGGTTAATATAAGAAGACGTGGGAAGAGCTGAACTCAGCAGACATGCAATAAAATTTTTATACAAACAGCACTAAAACCATCATGATGAGAAGCAGAAACTATGGCAAGTGGTAAAAGAATAGTCTTCCAGTGAGGATCCATGTACTATCAGCAATCCTTTCCATTCCATATGCACTTCATAAGAGATGCTTAAAGAACTTTCTGAAATGAGAACTAATAAATGGAGGTAGTTTTTCTAAAGATTGTTAATATACTGTTGAAGGAGACGCACAGTCTTCAAAGCTTCTGACAATAGGGAAGAAGAATTTATCATGATGCTAGCAATTCCTTTTTTGAACATGTGCTAATAAATTTTATGATCGTTTATACCTGTGTCTGGTGAATGTGTTAGACCAATATCAAAGTAATCCCTGTAAGTATTAAAGTTAAAAAATATAGATATTGATGAATATCAAGGCTTTCTTTTTTACTCTGCTTCTATATGTTCAGAAGAGTAGAAAATCAACGAAAAATGTCAGTTAGTTTCTAATCACTCTAATAATTAAACAGCAGTGTTGTCGCAGCTCTCCGATGCACTATTTGTAGATTGACAGTATACTTCTCAGCACAAGTTTTTTAAACTACTTGTTGCAAATATCATGGTAAGATGGTGCTTACAGTATCCTTTAATGAACAAAATGTAAAAGTCAGTGGCGAGAAATAGACTGAAGCTATTTTGATTTAACATCGAAGTTTTACATATGAGGATCATAAGATTTATTGCCCTCAGTATGACATGAACATGAATAGGAGTTCCATGAATAGTTTTTGCACCAACATATGGCCCCTTTCCAGCAATAAGCCCACACAGAATACAAAAATGGAGACTACTTCAAAGGATAAATACAAATTCTACAGATAAGAAATCTAAATTATGATCTAAAAAGTAGGGGTAAAGAAAGAAGAGAGAGCCTTTTTCAAATTACAAAAATGAATATGTGATGTTCCAGAGGTTCACTGACTCAGTGCAATTCTAATAGTGTTATTATTGCTGTTACCTAATTTCAGAATTTGGTGTGTAATCCTGATAAACCTATTTATGTAACACATCATAAGTCATAAACCAACATACAGAATTTAATAATTTTTAACTTGTTCACTTTTCCTCTCTTTCCTCATTTCCCTTTCTCCCTATAACGCTTTAAGCAGAAACAAAAAAAACCCCAAAATATGTTTTTACGTAAGTTTCTGTTTAAAAATGTCATATTTTTTTAAATGAAAGAACCTTGACATTTCCAACAGCTTTGAGTAATTTCCCTATTGCCATTTGTTCTTCTCAGTGAAAATCAGATTGCATTAAAAGCAACAAATGAGCAACGCTCAACAACAAGCTCTCAGGTTTGAACCTAATAATTTTTATGCAGATAAGTATCATGCCACTATCAATGAAAACAGATTCAGATCTTTTGTTTTTAGTCAGTTAACTATATAAAAAAAAATCTACCAAGGTTCCACATCTAGACTGCATAATCAACATTTTGAAGGGAACATGGAACAAAGTTTAAACAAGGCAGCAGCAGGATATTACCTCTCAAGATGTACTTTGGTTTAAACAAAGCAGGATGAAGTGAGTTGAGAAATGTTAATCAGAAATGCCAATAAAACTACAGCTGCCAAAACATTAGAAGATTCCTTTTAGTGTACAAATTCTTTGAATTTTTACACCTTTTGATAAGCAGGCTAGTCTAAATTTGAAAAAAAGGGAATCAATTCTTCACTGCAAGAACAGTAAGTCAATGTAATTTTATAGTAAAGCAATAAATAGTAATAAAGATAACAATACAAAAATTACGTGTAAAGAAGATCATGAAACTATTTTAAAAGTGCTTTTCTTTCCTTTTTTTTTTATTTAAGGAGACATCTTACAATAACACAATTGGGATCTCACATGTTTGACTTGATTCTTCAAATGACTTTTGATTGATCCCCCAGTTTCTAGTAGCTGTTCAAAGTCCCAATGTCCAGTCTTTGCTTATTTGTGTCCACACCTAACTATGCTTGGGAGATGTTTAGTATAAGCTCATCCAGAGAGCTTTAGTTATGACCAACTACAGTCTGCACATGGGATTTTTGGACATGTCAGTTATGAACAAACAATTTTAATACCTTTGACGAGGTCCATCTAATTATCACTGTAGCTGCTGTTGTTTGCCTGCATTATGTGTCCAAGGATGAACCATTAACAGACTTTGTTTCACTCTAATTCTTTCCTTATGGCACGAGGCAGTGGCATTGGGAAAAAAAAAAAATGGAGCAGGAACTTGAAAAAAACCAACCTGGTACCCTTTGTTTACCTTTTTTCTTCAAGAAGCCCCTTGTCCCTGGAGCTGGCAGATGGCACAAGTTGGCATGGGGAACATTTTCTCTTGCAGATTTGGTCTACATGCACAAAACAATATGTTCTCTCTTTTTCTGACTCCAATTCTGGCACAATGCAGACCTTCTTTACCATTACTTTGGCTTTTGACGTACAAAAGATCTCAATTACCCACTCTCTGTAGGAACCCATAGGACTTAATAAGAATAGAATCATAGAATCATTTAGATTGGAAAAGACCTTTAAAAAGACCAGATATAAAAGGTACCAAGGAGCACAGACCAAGCTGTCAGAGGATCTCCAGATGTTTACACATTCTGAGGGGAAAAAAGTGGGATGATAGTGTTCAGCTGTTGGATAAATCTTTCCCTTTGTCACTGACACAGGAGTTAAGCTGTATGGCTTCAAATCTTATCTGTGTAATTCCTATGAAACATTAAACCCCTTATTTGGGTCAATAAAAAATATTTCTCATGAGTACTTTGACCACATCATTGAACTAGACCAGATGTTTGCAAACTTAACACATTGTCACAAAGTTTACTTCTCTTACAATTTCTACACTCTTATTCTAACATGGTGATTCTGAAAGTATTTACTAGGAAATGGAACCTGTCTTATTGCACCAGTAAAGTTGAGACTAATACTTTTTTCAATATCAGTTAGGATTCTTTTCTTTCCCAAAATCAGACCTGTCAATGTTAGATCTTGGTCCCAAGCCCATAAAAGAGGAGTAGAAGATGCAGGGAGAATCACACTATCATTCTAAGTCATGTGCTTAAACAGCAATTCTCTGTTGTTAAACAAGGGGCAAGCAAAGGGTAACTCCAATCATGTCTGCGGACATACTTCTCAATCCTATTAAGACCATCCTACAAGATTCCTCTATGGCTCAAAAGCCATCTGTCCTGCCTGGCATTCTGACATTGATAGGGTAACCCAGTGAATGAAAACTAATTAGTACAGAGCTTGTTATAGAAAAGCCACATTGCTCCTGAAGGTAATGTGGCATAATATGAGCGTATGGGGGTTAGAATATGCCTTTACAGTGATATCTGGAAAGATCTATGTTGGCAATAGAAGTTGGCCCAAACCGGGGTGTTCCAGAGTGCCCTTTCACCCAGGCTGCCTACAAGTATGTCCTGAAGTCTCTAACAATTGGACAGCTCTGCAGTTCTTGCCCCACTATACCAATCAAGCCACACTTATAATGCCCCAGAATCAAAAGATAAGGCATTATTGAAAATGACAGAACTTTACCTATGGTGTTTCCCAGAGTACACTTGCAGGAGTATAAATGGAACCACTTGGACACAAATGAATATTTCTGAATCATATTGCTTCCTTATCCTTTCTGTAGAATATTACTATGTATTCTGTACTTAATTTTCAGCAATACTATCTAGTGTACCTAATAGACAGGATGCTCAGTGCCTTCTTACTGGTAATTTCACAGGATCCAGGTTTCAGAGAGCACATGCAAAGATAGTTCTTGCTTCAGTGGATGGACATGACAATCCAGACTAAAATTTTCTTTGGGAAGGAAAACAAAATAATGGAGGATAGATTATTAGAACTGCTAAGTGAATCTAAGATACCCTGCACAGGCAAGGGTGCCCAGCCACCTTTCAGATTTAGATGTCTGTTAGAAAAGTGCCTTTAAAAAAAAAATAATGAAACCTCCTAAAAGATCTCATGCATTTTTTGAGAGAGTATGTGGTGGAAAGAATACACAGAATCATTAAGCAGTGTCTTTCACCACCATCGAGAGAAAAAAATGCCAAGACTTTTTTCTGAGTACACCAGACTGACCACATGTCAAGGCATACGAATCCAAACCTAGCAAGATTAAGTTACTTTCTCAAAGCTTTAAAACCGCACAGGGGAATTCCCAATAAAAATGTTGAAAATATACATTAGCTTGAGAGGGCTAAAATTGTTACCACAAATAGCTTGATTAAAGAAGACTACATGAGTTCCTCATTTTCTTCACTGAAAGAACATGTTTTCTTAACCATCTAGAATAAAACAACTATAAATACTAGGAAAATCTGCCTTGGTCAAATCCATTAATCTTGAACACACATCCCTATAGTCAGTCAATGAGAGTTAGTTAACACAAATAAGGTCTTAAAGAAAAGGAATCATATACGGTTATGTGGTCTAAATCCTAATCCTATAACTTACGTTTCCTCATAGGAAAGATTTATTCTTACAGTCCTGGAAAAACCCTATTGATAAAACACTTTAGTTGGGAAAAAAGACATAAAAATAAATTGCTTTGCTGGCCCAGGATTAAAGCTTAAGGAATCCATATTACTGTGTTTTATGCATGTTGTAGTCTGATAGCCATTTTCCTTTTGTGCTTCTGAACTGCATTTTGAAAGCTTTGTGAACTACTATCCTGCGAAACAGGCTTCTGACTTCTGATACTGCTCAAGGAACCTGATTTCCTCCAGTTTTAATATAGTAACTTACAAGGCACCATAATATAGACAGTTCTATTGAAAGAAAACTAAGATAATAAATTTTGCGAATATCCTACATAGACCAACTTATAAAGAGGAAAACACTTTTAAAAAGTGTGCCTTAAATGGAGTTTTGTGATGGATGAAGAATCATATCATTTCCATCTTGAATATGAACAGAAGAGATGAGAGCATAGTGTTCCTGTTTGAAGTCCTTTGAAGCGGTTTTTGTTGTCTATAGCATTTACCTGGGAACAATGACACAGTTCCACTTAAAATCACTTTAAAGTGAATTAACTCAGTTCCCATACTGTCCAAGTCATTTCTTAACCCATGAACCTCCAATATAGTCAATTCAGACTCTTAACCTTCTTTTCTACACTGATCTCCATCCAAAGGCATCTTGCCAACAGTCCAAAAGGTCACTGAGATCAATAACCATATGCATACATGAACTTCACAAGATTCAGTAAAGCACACATCATGTTGGTTGGGGGGAAAAAAAGCATGTGAATGATGGGGGGAAAAGTGGTAGTGGTGAAGAATTGTTAGTTACCCTGTTAATACTTGTTAGTCACCCACCTTTATTGCTGATCATCTTAAATGTACAAAAATCTTCTAAACCATACAAAAGACAAATTATGTAAAGAACGCAGTGCCATGATCAAAAAATATTTTCTTTCTTTACTCCATAAAAGAGATCACACAGCATGTTCTCCATTTATCCAGCAAGGCTAATTATCAGATTGGAATGAGCTGAGTACTTTTCAGTTCTAGAGTTTACGAAGAGCGTGAAATCTAAAGAGGAAAGGACATATAATAAATAAAAGAGTAAGAGCCTTTCAAAATCATAGATTTCCACTTTGGAAAAATAACAATATTGTAATTCTAACCTCAGGTTATGTTCATCCAAAGATTAAATAAAACACCACTGCACAGAGATTACAAAAGCTAAAGATTCAAGCTTTGCTATAACTCTTTCATGGAATTTTTCTGAACTTATTTCCACTTAAAGAGCAGGCCTCGTGAGATATTTTCGGGTTTGCCACAGGGGCTTTTCTTCTTCCTGCCATGTACTTCACTGGATGCTACTGCAAGATCAGCTTCTTTCAATTCTTAAGTTTATTTAATTAATGAATTATCTGGATTTTACTCATCTGAAGCAACGTATGGGTATCCAACTGTAAACAATCCAAACCCTATCAATTGAAAGACCTATGTTGCAACTTGTAGATGACATAGGCCAGATCTCTCCCAATCAGTTGAAGAATTAAACCTACCTTTGTTTCTTCCACTTATTGCTCTTAAGTTCACTGCCGCTCATGATTTCATGTTTAGAAGAAATTTTTCTACTATTTTAATCAATATAAAGAAGAATCCATAGAAAACCAGGAAATATAAAGTTTTAAAGCCTGATTGAGAGCTCTAAACTCAATCTCCAAACAAAGAGAATTCATCCTGATTTTAACCTGTTATATTTATTGATTTTCAAAAATTTAAAGGTACCTACAAATAAACATTCACAATAATAAAATAATTAATACTCCAATTCAAATTTTCAATTTATTCTTAGATTTGCCCACAAAAAGTAGGTCAGCAGACATCTGCTACATTTAATTGATTTTCTAATCTTTCTAAAATTATATGCTTCTGCAACTCTTAGTTAATTAAAAGTAGTTTTGATTTTTTAAGCTTCAGTAAAACTGTATGTCTTGACAGTAAGTCAACACTTACACTTCTGTGAAAATACAAAGTTAGAGAACAGGTCCTATATTTGCATATAACTATAACTTTTCATAACATAGTACAACTCTGTATAAAGATATCCAACTACTTCAAAAATGTGCAATACTGTCAGTTCATCACTCGATTAGGCTAATCTGACACCCAGATAAAGGGTTACCTTCAGCATTTTTGCATGGCACATTATGACGCTAGATCATACCAGTTGAGCAGATATAATATCATATCCACAGCTGAAATACCAGGCTTTATTTAGATATATCATTACACTTTCACTATGGCAGAAAACTGGTCTTTCATAAAACATCAATGACACTACATAAAATGAAAAGCCAGGGGTTAAGTTGGGTCTTCGTGGCCCTCTCAATGCCAAGAACTGTTAGTCACCTGTCTTCCTTCACCACATTGGCCTGTCTTAACAAGCCTCCCCCCGAACAATGCTCAGGCAGAGCTAGGACTGGATATGCTAAAGACAGTTACAGTAGTAAGTATAGAATAGACCAAGTTTGGGCTCCTTTCTCTCTACATAATCCTCCAGCAGCATTCCAGTAGGATTTAATCTTTTAAAACATCCCCATATGCCTGCATGACACAGCCCACAGCATACAACACATATTCCGAGTGTCATACAGTCCTCACATTATTTCATTCTACTGACTCTTTAAAATAACCCCCCTCACCCAAATACACACAGAGTTATAATTTCTTCTTGGGCTACTGAGGCCTGGAAGAAAACCAGCGTCAAATGCTCTGGATATCGAGGAATGATCTCTGGCTGTGTTTTATTAGGAATACAGAAATAGTGCCAGATACCAGTGTTCTGTAATTATTTGCTCTTTAAACAGGTACTATTGTAACAACATGATATGGACATAGAGCTGTTAAAGGAATCTAGAGGAGGGCCATGAAAATGAGCACAACCCATGTGAAGACAGGCTGAGTGAGTTTTTTTTAGTCTGGAGAAGAGAAGGCTCTGTGGAGACCTTAAGAGCAGACTTCCAGTACTTAATGGGGACCTACAGGGAAAAAGGGAAGGGGCTCTTTATCAGGGAGTGTAGGCATAGGACAAGGTGTAATGGTTTGAAGCTGAAAGAGGGTAGATTTAGATTAGATATTAGAATGAAATTTTTCACTGTGAAGGTGATGTGGACCTGGCACAGATTGCCCAGAGAAGTCATGAATGCCCCATCCCTGGAAGTGTTCAAGGCCAGGTTAGATGAGACTTTGAGCAACCTGATCTAGTGGAAGTTACCTCTGCCCATGGCAGGGTGTTTGGAACTAGGTGATGTTTAAGGTCCCTTTCAACTCAAACCCTTCTATCTTTCTATGATTCTATGATAGGTGTAGATCAGCCAGATTATCTTTTCTGTGTATATGCACTTGGGAGGTCAGTCAGAGATTTAGGAAGAGCAATTTACTAAGTGGGTTTTGAAACAATTTTAAGAACTATTGAAAAATCTTTTTACCACCATAATCTTTTTACCAGAATAGCCCTCCACCCTCTTGCTGATCTTTTGCTAGCATACATGTAATATCAGAATACAAGAAAGACAATGATCTCTACATATTTTTTGAAACCATTTTGTTGTGAAGTACAACATAGAGAGCATGATATTCAAGAATGTATTTGTTTTGATGGGATAGCACAGATGTAGGACTATGCATAGCTGTATGCTCTTTATGCTAAAGAAATTAAAACAGTTCAGCAAACTTCTGTTTCAGAATATACACTGTGGCTTGCAGTTAATAATTGGGGCCTCACGGGAATTGAGGAAAACAGGGTGAGTCCAAAGTATAGGGCTTATATTAATAAGCATCCCAGAACTCAAGTATATCAAAATGTATAGGTTTCACTCGACAGCATGACAACAGTGACAACGTCATGACATCCTCCCTGTAAAGCTATAGCCAAGTGATAGTGAAAATGCTTGTTGTCAGGTACTATTACTTAAGGGATTACAGCTCATTTGCCACTGCTACTAGGCAAAAATCTCTGATGGCATGATATTTTATGCTAATTCTGATAGCTTGTTATTTTTGGTTTTAACTGTGAAAGGCACATAATGAATGAATGAGGGCACCAGCTGTGTATGCAAGCTGACAGAACATCCACTGTTGTGAGAGGGGTTTGGAAATCCTACTGATTTTCACAGGAATGCTTACATCATTTTTTTCAATGAGAAATTCCTCAGTAAAGCCAGAGAACAAGTGAGACTGCGACTCTAAAATATCAGTTTAATTGATAGATCACTGACAGAGATGACAAAATTAAATTTCATCTTCCCATATACTAGGAGAATGCTTTCTGTTTTGTGTTCTTCCAAAATGATGTTCTTTCTCTAACGTCTGTAGGTAACCACTGTATTTTTCTGTAGCTAATGTCAGGAGACGTTTCCTTCAGTAGGCCAAGTCCTAGCAACTGAACTATACAGTCACTTTCTGACTTTTCCTGTCAAAAAAATCTAAGTTTAAGCACAACACAGGCCAAGAATATCTGAAAGCTCACACACATTTTTAGAGTGTGAAGCACTGTCACCCATGCACTCCATCTCTCATTTTCAGAGCCCAGGGCTGAGGTTGTCACTTTCAGCAGGCTTCACTCAAGACCTTTGTCCTTCTGCTGACACTCAGGTCATGAGTTCATAAAGATCAACAGTGGCACATCACGTATTTACATTGATTTTACTTGGAGTTTAGCATGTCTGGAAGCAGGACTTTTGAAACATTCAGTCCTGAGCATTTGAATAACACCATAGTACAATAATATTTTAAGGAAAAATAACAAATCATCTCTTCAGTGACATACAATATTTTGAAATTGCAAATTTCTCGGTACAAACATCTTAAATACCACACTAGAAATAAGGGATATGTCTTCGAGTCTGCAGCTTTCAAAAACAACGTGATGAAGGAAGGAATGATTAGATTCTCAGATAAAATTAATACACTATCTGGGGCATCTGATTACATAACATAGCTTTTCTAAGAGAAAAAGAGCACACACTAGAACCAGCTTATATTGTTATTACTATTTTTGTATATATTTATATAATTTTTAAAGAAAATAAGAAAATTATAATTTTACAGTCTGAACTAGATATTGCAAGGGAACTTAGCATAAGTTTTGCATCATGCCAGTAGTTCATTTGGCATATACTAGAAAAGCATTAAAATGATTGAATGAATAACAGTCTAAAAATCTGCCACACATCTTCCACCATTATTATTTACAGAGTTAACAAAACAACTGACAGATTTTGAAATATTTGGGCAGTCAGTATTACACAGTACCAAATTTCTGATCATCTGAGGCCAAGCCAAACTAAAAACAGTCCCCTGAGACAAACAGACTGTTGAATTTGAAAAAAAAAAACTAGTTTTCATAAGGTAATACCAAATTTTCTATAAACTTGACACATTTCTTAGCTGCAAAATAAACCAACTGCCACTACTCCTCTGTTATTTTTTTATATCAGAAACTCAGATCCAAATCAAGCTTTGAACGGCTCTCTACTTGATAAAAACATAATTTACTAGTACATAGCAATATTACCTGACTCTATCATAAGGATGGCTGAACAGTCCATTTCATCAGTCAAGGTGAACTTGCCAGCAGCCTCCTATAAAGACAGTTGGTAGCTACTCACTCCCAAGGCCTACCTCTCCCTTCCACATTTTGTAGCTGGAAACATTCTGGACATGATAAACACTATTCTCTCTCAGGATTAATAAGGTTATTTTACAAACTGTCTGCTACTTTCACACAAACCCACATTTTTTAATGATCTCCCCAGTATTCAGCCAATGAATGAAATTGGAATCTCTCAAAGTTCTCATCCAGTTACTGACAAGAGCAAACAAGCACACCTAACATATACCGTCTAATATATAACATATTGAATCACATTGTCTGGAGTAGCGACATGGGCTTGTAGTCACATTAACCTTATCACAAGATTAGCTACTTCACTGGGACTAGAGGTCTATCGGAAGTAATCTGTCTTGTTTTGACCTGTCATGTGATCGCTTAATAGGAAACTAAATAGTCCACATTGCTCAGGCCACTTTCAGACAATTCAGCTTTTTGTGGTCACAGCAATGTATCCTTTTTTCTCAGACAAGGCCTTCTAAGCATTCTACTTACTCACCCTTTGGTATGCTTTGATCTTCACTTTGTTATGTTTTTATACATGTTTTATTCTCCAAAGCCTTGAAGAGGCATGAGCCTTATTTCTAAAATGAAGATGGAAAATGTTTTGCAATTCCTTTAATTGATTTTGTTTGAAATCTAACAAAAGGAGATGCAAAATACATTTAAGTCTGAAGGTGGCCAACTGGAAGAACTTGGGAAGGGGATGAAAAATGCTGATAATTCATTTCCACAAGCCTCATAAAGAAACGGAGATAATGTCAATCCAGACAATCAGAATCAATAATGGAAGAAGTAGAAACAACATTACATATTTCTATTAAAAAGCATCACATTCTATTAACAAGAAAATCACAAGTGATAGTTTACCATCATTTAAAAAAAGAAGAAAGTTTATTAGCAGACAGGTACTATGTTCTCACTCTGACAGAACCATCATGTTTCTCAGCTGTTTATTTTCACCTTTCTTAATTAGGAGTACAGTGCCTAAGACTGTCGTAGACATCTACATTCATATAACCCTGAGAAAATTGCAAAGCAGATAGTGACCACCCTTGCTTTTCCAGTCTTCTATTCTCACCCATATTTCTTTTTCCTTAACAACTAATATACTGAAAAAGGGGTAATTATGTACCTGCCCCATTGCTACCCACTGTGTTAAGGCCATTAGTGAAGAATCCAGTAACTTCCTATAGCAAACCACTTGAGCAATCTAGCTATTTGATATAGTATTTTCCTATGCTATTATTAAAAGCATTACCACCAGAAACCAGGAAAAGAAAAGCAACTTTCTCCCAAGTAAAACTTGCATAATATTGCTGAAATCTAACATCAGAAAAAATGACAAGACTAACATTTGTCAAGCAGAAGCTTGATCTGTGCTGGCAAATTGAACATGACCAGGACGTGTACTCTAGATACTGAAAGGTCATTGCCCATGTGATTACATTTTTGGAACAGCCTCTGGCATGCCTGGGATTCACAATTACACTTTCCCAAACAATTCTCAGGTGGCATTTCTCAGGTAGTGTTTTAAAAAAGCAGCAGAGATGCAACCATGCTATTCTGGCAAACTTCTCTGGCATTGTACCTGGTCATCATGCCAACAGGGTCATACATGCACATTGTCAAGCCAGCTCTCCCTCAAGATAGAAGGCATAACGTTGTGGTATGAAAAAATGTCCCATTTTTGATCTCTCTCCTTTTTCAAGATGATCTCATTCAGAGAGTGAGGATGAAGATGTCTCACCCAAGAAAGAGGTATATTTACCATCACCCAGGATGAACCGGGGAAGAATACAGAAGGAACTGACTAACTGAATCATCTCCATTATCCATGTTGAGCTTGTGGCTCAAGACTACCACACAGCCTCTACTATATACAGTTTAGCATAATTGGAGCAGGTTTCTACCACACCTCTCACACTCCACAATCCAGTCATAGGCACACTGAGGCTCTACCTCCCTTTTTCCTTGTCTGACTGAAGCATTTTTGAATGTGAAGATAGGTCAAGAAGTGCTGAGGGAAGCCCCAATGCATGAGCATCTCAGCAGACCACTGGCACCAGCCAGACAGAAGCAATTATCTGTTGCTAAGTAGATGTCCAATTGATCACTAGTCCGCTCTTGCCAGGAACAAGGGGCAGGAGGATACAAACCCAGTCCTTCTCAAAGTTTTTTCATATCTTTAAATATAATGTTTATATAAATAAAGCTTGCAAATATTTCAGATTTAGTTTTGTAAAAGCCAGAACTATTGGTTCTTAAGATAAGAGCTGTTTAAGAGTCTTTGTCAGCATGGCACCTGTAGGAAATATGGATGCTGAGAGGTTTGTTATTTTTTTATGACAAGGGAAAGTATTTTATAAAAACCCATCTCTCTAAAGTCTGGAGGGAGAAAATGGAGAGATATTGTTGAGAGGCATAATAGATATATAGAGAGACAGAACAGGAGCTGTGGAGAACTGCTAAAAATCATAGAGTGAGAGTTTAAAGTACAGTGACTAGAGGAAAAAAAAGTGGCTGTGTGTACCTGCTAGAAGTAGACAGGCAGTGAGTGGTACAGTGAAGGGACTCAGAAACAGGCAAAACTTAGATTGCTCTAAGAAAGCAGGATGGTTTTGGAAATGCTGTGGAAGTGAGGGTGTTAGGGCAGAATCAGAACCTGTTTTGTGGCCCATGAGGCATCATCAACATTGTTGGTGAAGGCTTGTCCTCCCTGTGTATCTGTTTATTGGCATAAGCAACTTCCAGTATAACTCTACCTACAATAGGCTAGTAAACCCTAAACCTGGCTAATAAGAGTCCGGAATAGCAAGGCTACAGAGATGGCAACCATCTTCTCCATGGTGAAAGACTTGCAGAATATAGTGCCTTGGTCTTGACTGGCTAGGTTGTGTGGAAAGGTAAATTGGGCTTCACACAAAGGTTTAGCACCTTGTGCATGTCAGAATATAATCTCATCTATAACATGAAGCTTGTACTCAACCTTCTTTTCAACACCAACCCCTAAGCTCTGATTCCTACCACTGACTTGAACTGAAATATCTGCATGCCATTAAGACCCCTTTGCTCTATAGATTTCACTACCAGAAAAATAAACCCCATTGAGATTACAAAAGTATGATGCTTCTGTAAGCCATATCTAATGGTTACAAGTGTGTTGAATGCTTTTCCTCATATAAAACAAAATAGTTCTGTCACTGCCTGTAGCAGCAGGTAGTCTAGCTGTTTCCAGTAATAGGAATCATGCTACCAAAGACAAATGTTGAATGAGACATGAAAACCTGGCCATGGTTCTTGACTTGCACAGAAACTGAACGGCAGCATATTTGGCTACATAATATGCCAGATTTTAGATATAATAGGGTTATGCAGTTCCTAGAACAGATAAAAAAAATGATTTGAAGGGAAAAGAATTGAACAGATGTGCAACAGCTTGATGTCAAATGACAACATATCCCAACATAATGATACTCATAATTATTCTGCCACTGGCCTTCACTTTCTTAAAGGAGTTTCACAGAAACAACAAGAGCACATAAAGTGGGGGACAAATTCTTAATCCAAATAAACTGAAGTTGGAGACCAAGCAAAAAGGTTCACAAAATCTTCTTCGATTTCCTAATTTTCTAATGAAACAGTTTCTAAATTAATGTTTTTAAAATGTTTGCAATGAAATGTACTTCAACTAACATTCATAGAAATTTTAAGAAAATCATCAAAATTACAATGAACTAAAATAAAAATTTATTTTCCAGTCTAAGTAAAAGAAAACATATTTTCTAGACCTATTTTCTCCAGTTCGTCTATCCTCTCTTAGGTATTATCTTTGTGACTGAAATTTCACCCTGAAATCTATTTTTCTATGCTGACTAAATAAAAATTTCAGATATTTTTCCTCAGGTTGGTGAAATAAATTTCTCTCCCTGACTTACAAATAGAGACATATTACAAAGCATGTAATTCACTTGCTTGTATAGAAAATGTAGTTCCTCAGTAACCTTTTACAGACCTCTGATCTGGAGGTATCTACAGACCACAGATAGAAAACTGTTGTATTAGAAAAAATGAAAAGTCGTATAAAAACTATATGACAATGAAATACACAAACCAGTTCAAAAAGTGCAATTTTGAATGTGATAAGCTCAAAATACAGGAATAAACTTTCAAGTCTGATTATACTGTGAATTTGTTCCTATATGTGGATGAGAGGTGAATAACTGAATTGTGTAATCCATGTGCTACTAAAAGTAAACAATGTCTCAATGTAAATATAGTCACTCTGTTGAATTTGAAACGAAAACATGGCACTATGGAAAACTAACCATGTTCCATTAACCAAGCATAAAAACTGCTACTACTTCTCCGGTGCTGCATCGAATCCACAATCTCACGTAAACTGTAAGTAAAATGAATGAAAAAAGAAAAAACCTATGAAGAGATAATCCTTCACATGGCATTTAAAGAGTGTCCTCTTCTACGTGTATTGTTTGCAGTAAGTACAGAGAGATATTGTGATACCCTCCTACATATTGAGTGGGTCCTATGGAGGTCCCAAGTGACCCTTATGCGTCACTGTGTTGCTCAGTGTCAGTGAACAGCATAATATGGTTCCCTAGACTCAGAGGGAAGGCAAGAGGGTTCTCTGAGGGTATAGCAATATCAGTAACACTAGCATGCCCATCTGTATCTACTTGTTCCCCAAAACACACTTCCAAAGTAGCAAATTTCTGATTGGACTGATAAAGTCTGATAAAATCTCAGCTTCTCGCAAATGACCAGAGAATGCTATGAAGAAACCAACTGCAATTACTGTTCAGAAGAATTCAAAGAACAGGCAAAAATCTTATGGAGAATACCTATACTATCAACCTTTTCCCCCAGTGCAATACAATACACTTCGGAGCCTCTGCAGGTGTTAAATTTCTCTGTCAGACAAACAAACTAGAGGCCTACAGTTAAATAGCATGAAGTTTCTTCCTCCTTATCTTTTATAAATAACATTGATTCATTTTTTTTTAGCCAACATTATTTAATATTTACAAAATGACAAGAACTAAAACATACACCATATGTTTTTGTGTACTATACATATTTAACACCATAACTTGCAACATTTAAACATCTCATGGCAGAAATAATGGTGCATTTAGTCTGACCTGGATTTCAAGTACATGACACGTGGATGAGTTCAGAGTACACGTGCTCATTGTGTAAGATGCATGTAACCATATCATTGTACCACTGAATATAAACTAAGCTATAATGCCTTTCTTTTGGGCTGTATTAGCTCAGAAGCATCTCCACGGTAACACTGACACAGAATAAACCTTGACTTTGTCCTGTCCACTTTCAAGTCTAGGTAAAGGAAAAAGAGACTGTTCCCACTTGACCATGTGCACATCTTCTCTGGGTCTTATGATAGGATATATCATATTTTAATAGCTAAAAGAAAAATTGATTTATAATCACTGGCATACCTCATATTTTTAAAATATTACTTGGTAGTGTTTTTATACTAACTTTCCAAGCAAGTTATGGTTTAAAATATTTTTTGTATCTATCTTTTTCTCCAGAAACATTGCTAGTTTAATTAATAATAATGAAAAAGGAAAAGGATGAAATCCTTGCCTGAAGGAGAAAGCTCTTTGAAGTTAATGGCCTTTTAAAAATCATTGATGATTTACTTACAAGACCCACAGGAAATATGTTTCAATAATGTTTGTAGATGAGCTACTTGTGTTTGGAGTTTCTTTGTCAGCAAGTTGTTTATATTTCTTGAGAGCATCAAAATAATTTACAGCTGCTTGTGCATCTCTGTGTTTGTGTGTGCACACGTGCTATGATTTTACGTGTGTCATTTTCAACGTGTGCATGTGTGTAGTTGGCTTTCTTACAGCTTTACAAAACTGTAGTCAATTTTCTTACTGTTACAATTTTTCAGCCACAAATGGTACTCACAGAGGAGACAATCACAAATAAGCAATGGATACCTTCCTCAAATATAATTAAAATTACTGATGACATGCTAATTTCTTCAAGTGTCAGCTCTATTCTGTATCCTCAGTGGTGTGGCTGCTCATTTATATAGATATGGCATCTCTTTAAAGCGTTATAGCCAAAGTGGGGCTAAAGGGCACCTAGTTGAGTGAGAAAATATAATGGTCTATGATATATACATATGCTCAAAAATAGGAGTTTTCTTGCCTTCGGGGCATCTTATGAACTGGTGGTGGCCATAGAGAGAATTATTTACAACTTCCAGCAACACTCTCAAAAAGAAAAATTTTTTTATGAATGTCCAAGCACTTGGGAAAGAAAAAAAGAAACAGTAGGATTAAGGTCAACTGAATCTTTCTACTTCACGCCTAGCACAGGTAAAAGTTGTTTGATTTAGCACCTTGCACCAGAAATATTGTTTCGATGTAAAATCTCGCTCAGTTCTGCCTACATGTGTGATTGTATGTACTTTTTCTAATGTATATACTGTGCGTAGGGTCTGTAGGCTGAGTGTAGACTTTAGCTTCAGAGGGCATGTTATGGATCTAAAGAAATCTTTACTGACCACACTTAATTTTCCAGGACAAGGACAGTCAAAATTCAACCTCCTGATTGTGACAACCCTTGAGTAATATATCAAGTCATTACCAGAAAGCATGGATGTTCCCTAGCTTCACAGTGAAATTATTCTGTTTTTTCTTATTTTCAGTAGAGAAAACCCAAACGTATTTCCTAATCTCCTCTGCTCTCCCTCATATCAACCAAGGACCATGTGAAATGAAGCACTACAAGGTAAAGTCTTGTCTGTTGAATGCTGTTTATAGACAACTTTAAGCCACGTGGATACTTTTTGGTAAGATTAGAAGCAGCAGAAAACATCATTTCTTAGCAGAAGAACATCAAGTAAACTAAAATATAGGCAAAGAGACAGCTCAACCTATACTTGGAATCATCTAAAGCAAAAAGGACTGCCATACAGTTCAACATCATGGAGTCTTCCTTTGTTTAGTGAACAACATGCAAAATTCAGCTTGAATGTGTTAACTCAGGGTAATTACAACAGTAATAATGTATGTAATTGCAGCTCACAAGGTCAGAAAAATGAGTTGAAAGCTCTGGGGAGTTTGAATCAGTCACCTTCCTTTGGTTGGAAGTTAATTTACTGTATGGGTAAAGTTTCAGCTCTGTAGTTCCAAGTTAATGGAATGAGTGTGCTGCTTGCTAGCAAAGGAGACAAGTCAGTTACTTGCCTTTTCCTGACCATATGATATAAGTTAGAGGTGTGATCACCTCTTCACTAGCTTCTTCACTAGGAGCCTCATCCAACATTTTCAGAAGACAACAGACACATAAACCAGCTTCCATAACACTAGAGGCCCCAGGATGGGGGGCCTCTAGAAATAGTTCACAGAGTTCCCTTGGATCCCACTGCCTTGTTGAAGGAGAAGCTGGAGTGTAGCTGTCCCCTTACTGCTTTGTATTGCAACCATTCCTCTGACTTGCCTCTCCTGAGAAATATGGCTATCACTGCAACATTTTTGCTAGACATTTGACCTGACTCGGAAGAAATACCTGAACAGTTCAGACACATCTGGCTCAGGAGTTATTGGTTGAACCATTGAACTCTCTCTGTTTGACTGTGGGGATAATTTACTCGTGTTTTGTTGCGAAACTCGCAAGAAAAAGTTATGTGAGGATCAAATTCTGAAATCTTATTTTACTAAAATTAGCACAAGGAGAGCTTGTGGATTCATTCTGTTATTTACAGCGCCAACATTTGTGTTCTGAGAATACAAGCCTGTAATAATAAAGTAAAAAATATTGTCTTTCAAAATACATAAATACAAAATGACAGATAAATACCAGGATCTCCAAATTCTTCAAATTCTGCTTGTGCATGGAGGATAAAGAAGACATTCTCAAGCTTACATATATCTCTAAGTCAAGACAGTCCTCCTAGATGGAAATATAAAATTTAAGCTCTTATTTGCATTTTCCAGTGTGAGGCTTCTATACAGTATTGATTTGTACAAGTTTTAAAACCACTTCAGAGAGCAACTGGGTCCTTTTCCTGCCTTTCCAGACTTTGCCTCTCTTCCTATGCTCTTTCTGCTGTGCATGAAGGCAGCCACTCCCCTTATTATTTTCCTTCCTTTTAAAGACTTTGTAAGCTTTATGAAATGCATATAACCCTTGTTTTTACACTTGTTTTTTATCATTATGATGGCAGAGGACCAATTCTCACTTCAAACATTAATTCAATAATTAATGAATAGAACAAACACCACATCCTAAGACTAGGAGATTCAGTGACTTCGTCCCTTCAGGAAATGAATCAGCATGATTTGTGTACTGAATCTCTATAATGTTCTTGGCAGTACCTAAAATCACAAGACAAAGGCAGCAGGGAACATTTATTGATGTGTGTGCGCGTATATACATTCACACATAAAACCACACAAGGTGAAAGTGAAGTGCTTTACTTTTAATGTTTCAGAAAACTGGTATTTTAGAATGCCAAAGAATTTGAGAGAATTTGCTTTGAAGTTCCGCACGGGGTTTTTGAGGAAGGTGAAATAATAATTTTCTGTATAGTTCAAGTCTAACACTGATTAAGCAGGACAATTCACCTCTCTCTGCACATCATTTTTCCCTGCACTTGAAAATTACCGATTCTCTGTTGCTGCTTGCCAGGCTGTAGACAGAGCCAGCCATTAAAGGGACACTGGCACTTTATATAGCTCATCCTCTGGCAATAAGAATGAAATTTATTTACTTAATGATTTCAAAGAGAAGAAATATACTGAACTGTACATCTTGAGGGTTTCCGCTTATCATTGCCCTTGAAAGAATTCTCATTATAGCACATCTGACAAAAGTGTCAGAGACTTTTAATAAACTCATACTTTGGCTGTAAATCAAAGCACACAGCCATAGACAGCTTTGCCTGCTCACTGGTATTAAGTCTAGAATGAAGTAACAAGGGATACTGAGAAGAAGCATAACATAGTAAACTTAATACTGCAGTTTCTTTTAATTTAAACCACATTTTTATAAAACAACTTCAGGTTTTTGATATCAGAAACACCTCCAGAGCAATGGAGACATGATCAGAAGTGATGGTAAGCATTACAGAATGATCTCACAAATTTATGAATTTCTGTTTGGAATAAATTGCAAATTTTACCCAGCCTACTTTTTGAAGTGGAGACTTTTTCACCAGGTGTCTGCTGTGAAATATATTTGAAATTGTCATACACAGCTGAGCCAATCTTATGCAAGTATGACACAGGTGGACAAGTTTACTAAGAGGGTGCTGACCATTTGCCTTTTCTGGACAGGTAAAAGTTTTAGATCTCAAAAATTTTTTTTTTTTCCTTATGCAGAGGCACAATCAGCCTACATGCAGGAAGAATCATTGGAAATGGAAAGGTATATTTTAGACAGTGCAAAACAAGAGTTTTGTATCATCATCTTTCTACACATCAAATATGAGGGAGGAAAAAGGGTGCCAGAATTAAGATTCAATTGAAATGAGTTAAAATGTGAGGACCTTTTTCCTCCCATCTTTGCCACATAGCCCAATCTTCCACACTAGCAGAAGAGGAAATACAAGGAAGAGTAGATGAACATTGTGAACATTTTGCAATACTTCCCTGAAAATTATAAAAAACTCCAAAATTTGAAGGTCAATTTTCTGAAACCACATGGAAATTCTGCATATGTAGTATTCTCAATGGATTTCCAACTCATAATGCTACCTAACCCCCCTTTGAACCAGTGTAACTAACACGCAAACAAATTGTGTGAATAATCAAGTTCTTGTATCAACACACAATCTAAATTAACTATAAATATGCTCAATGCTAATGGTGAAAAATATCACCTAATTTCGAAAAATCTGATCTTTCATTGCTCTATTTCTCCATAGCTTTTATGTTGTGTTCTGAGGTTAACTTAATTTTCATTTCTTAATAATTTGGTTTCTGAAAATGGAAGGTGTTATAAAAGCAAAGACTTTCTCTCTAATTGGTTGAAAATAAGGAAAGAGAATCTCATAATTTTTCCCCTACATTTAGACTGGGCA
Source organism: Dromococcyx pavoninus (assembly GCA_033558185.1). Lineage (NCBI taxonomy): Eukaryota > Metazoa > Chordata > Aves > Cuculiformes > Neomorphidae > Dromococcyx > Dromococcyx pavoninus. The sequence goes on along the minus strand of JAUMJL010000104.1, from coordinate 224,486 downwards.
AATAAGCTTTTCAAAGACTTGAGGCAGTACAAACCAGCATTTATTATGTAGGTGATGTTTCCTAAGAAGGAAAATAAATCCTTAGTATTTTCTGCCTAGAAAATAAAAATGTTTCTTGCCATGACTCATTTGTTTTTCTCTACCTGTCATTACAGAGTGCTAAAACACATTTGCAATTTAAAAAAGAGTTCTATAAATTTATTACTTATTACTATTATAAATCTTACAAAAGTGCACTTCAATGAAAGACTTAGTGCAACAGATAATATTGAAGTATTCACCACATTCCAGTCCTTTCCATTATTTTTACTGATTTAGCAGGTAACGTACTCACTCTAATGTACAGGATAGTTAGTTTATTAGCAAGTAATCAAAGAAATTTGCAATAGCACGTATAGAAATTATGCATTAACTAATGATAAAGGTGGAAACCTAATATTAAATCCAGACAAGTGATAAACTAAAAGCTATTGTTGTAAAGCTGTTATTCAAAGGTTTAATATTATTCTGGGCTAAGTTGAAGGAAATTTGTGTGTAATTCACAACAGAGATAAATCACATTAATTTATCTGTTCAATGATGTAAATGTTAGATGTTTCTTCAAAGATTTTGAAACATTTTGATCTTTAATTTTCTACTTTTCTTGTTTTTAATTATTTAAGAGGTTAACTGAATTTTAAAATCCGTATAAAAAGTCAAAATCTATTATTCTTTGACATTTATTCTCCATGTTTACTCCAATGACAGAACTGAAAGAACCATAGGAGATTTTTTATGGATTTTCTGAGACATTTTTATAGCTCAGAGGTTGGACAAAATATTTTTTGATAGACTAGCGAGGAAAAAGAGATAGAGAACATATTACTTAAGACCAAACAAAGGAGAAAGGTTCTAAGAAGCACATGTGCCTAAACAATAATCTCACAGTGAAAGAAGTGCGAGTTTGTGTATTTTTAAGTTTCAACACATTGCATAATTACTATCAAAACAAAAAAGCAAACACCTTAGTTCATGTTGCAATCTAGTAATTACTTCAGATGTTTCTTAAGACATGAAAGACTTTACCCATGGATTCATGTTATTTTTTACAGAAAGGTCATTGGAAAGATACGTGAATTAGAACAGTTCAAATATTTGTTTTCTTTCACTCACAGAATTTGAGGTTTACAATATAATGAATTTTATATGAAATCATTCAACACAAACTGGTTCTGATCATCAGATAGAGGTACATGAAAACAAAGATTACTACAGTGAGATGCAGATGTTATTATCATTAATGCCATCTTTTAATAATAGTACTTAGCAATTTGCGCAGTTTTATGTCATGCAGGAGAGCCAGATTTGATGCATTCTCTTACTGGAATTAACCTGAACATGTTAGGTCCTAAACTACTAAAGTGTTTGTCTTAATTTCAAGTGCATGGCTAATTCCATTAAATCAAAATGTTCATTTGCATGACTGCTATTAAAAATATACTGTGGAACCATGACACATTGGTAAAGTCATCAGCAAACATTGCATACAACCTAAGCCACTGTTTCATAAGGGTCTACGAGAGATTTAAGCAGACAACACAAAAAAATTTACATCCTAAAATTTCTCTCCCCTTTCCCCTCCAAATTTCCCATCAGCTACAGAACCAATAAGATTAAGATTTTCTTCCTTACTTTAGGGGACAGATCTGGTGCTAATCAAATTTTTGCGCAGGGCAAATATAAAAAGCAACAGTTATATGATTACTGTAATGGATGTTGCAAATTCACAGCATCCTAGAACTCATTTGAAAATAATCTTATAAGGACTGGGTAAGGATAGAGTGAACACTCACTATATGGAGAAGACTAACTTGTATTGTACTGAATTAGTTCAGGGCAAAGATTCTTGTACAATATTTTCACCCTCTGACTGTTTCCCTGAGTAGGGTCTTAAACCTCAATAGAGAAGACTTGTTTGATCACAGAGTCATGAAACATATAAACTGTATAAAACCAGTATGTCTATTGAAATAATAGAAGATGCTGCCATGGGTTCATGTCTGTCCATGAATCCAATGTATTAATACTCTGTGATAACCACATGAAGTAGGACAGGTCATCATCTCTAGCTGGAATACAAAATAGCATTTTACTGTGAACAACACAGAAGGAAGGCTTCAAAATTCTCAGTGCTCACTCAGCAACAACATGGAATAAGTTCATTTCAACATGTATTAAATACACAACCTCATGAACTCTTCAAGGTGCCTTTTACTCTCAATGTTCCATAAATAAAATCTAGAGAGGGAATGGAGAGGGGTATTTTATGTTGCATTACAATACAGGAAGTTGTAGGGTAAGCAAAAAATTTAAAACTGAAAGTTTTTTATTTCTTTTTTACAAGCAATATAACCTTTATTTCCAATATCTCCATTCAAGCTTAAATGTCTTTTAGAAAATACCAAATGAGATGCAAATGTCTGAGGTCAAGAGTTGATTTTTTTTTTGCACTTGGTTTTTTTTCTCACATATACCTTGTCCTTCTATTTTTTACATCAATGTACAAAAAAATGATGGATTCTCACACCTAATCCTCTTGAGGATGGGAGTGTTTGTGAAGAATGTGATTTCAACAATCAGCTTTGCAAGTATGATTCTTCGAAACGCAAGTATTAAGTCCAGATATCTCAGACTTCTCCACAGACTCATCAATGCATTGACCACTCTTTACTTTGGTTCATCAGATAAGGAACTGAGAAGAAATCAGACTACCTCAGAAATCTTTTGGACCTGCCTTTGAGCAAAGCTATGAACACTGACAAGTCATTTCTAGGATTCTATCTGCCCTTCATATTTTGTTGGACTTTCTGTTTAAGCCAAAATTTTGTATAATACTGGCAGTCTCTCAGAACACAACACGATGAAGATTCTGACACAACACCTCAGACTTAAATGCAATCTAAAGCTAGGACTTGGAGGAGTTACAGCACTGCCCAAACCATATATTGCTTCACATATCTTGAATTCTCATCCAGCCACTGAACACTGGGGTGTGGTGAAAAAATAAACAAAAAAAAAGTGCCTGTTTCTAACTTGTTAGGAGACCTGTTTGCCTACTACCAGAGTCAGAAACTTAGAAGTTATTGTCTGGTCTTCTTCTAGTTCCTGCTTCCCTGGATACCAATTCTTGATGCTGCAAAGTAAACTGTATCTCTTTCTCTCAGAACAGTTTTTCTTGATGTCTATTTGTTGGTCAATCTGTGATTTATATTTTTTCCCCTTAAATCGTTATGACAGCATCTAGTCCCAACAGTTTTATTTGCTTCATGAAATAACAGATGATGTCTAGAAGATGGCATGGTAACTGTAGAGTAAGGAAACATAAAATCACATCTAGTAAACCTAATTTAAGATATTCCCCCAGAAACCTAAGGAGAATCCTACTCTCTGGGCAGAGGTCATACAGCAATGGATAGAACACAAAGAGTGACTGAAAAAATACTGTTTATGATAAAGAGTTAAGGTTTATGTTAAAGGTTAACTGTTGTAAATGTTACAACTCATCCTGTAACAAACAGCAAAGATACCTGGCATATTCAGAAACTCTTCCAAGGTTTGTTAGAAACATTTGCTCTGCAGGTACATTTTTTACACTCTTAACTGCTCAAAATGCTGTCTCTCTTTCCTAGGGAATTGTAAAATATTTTAGTTGTTCACATTACTAGTAAAGAGGACAAGAAAACACAGAGACATAGGAGTCTAATAGTGATGAAAATCTGCAACATGAGCATTCGGTGTCAGATCCACTTAGGATCATCACATATTTTTTCCCAACAGTCTAGTGCACAGATGAAAACGCAAATGATTTTGCAGTAGGTACTTGTAAGTCTCATCATGGCCATCCTGTCACTTAGAATAATGAGAAAAAAGCAAAGATTTTTTTTTTAAATACAGATGTCATGCAATTACAAAAGAAAAGTAAAGTAATAAACCTCCACAAGAGGTTTCAGTAAATATGCATGTTTATCTGACCCTTATCTAAATATACAGAGATGTCTGAAACTTAATGGAAATCAGGAAAAGCCAGAGAGTTCTGAAGATTCTAGAACTAGAACTATCTGCTACTTACTAAAAGTGAGAACAGGTCATATCATTTTATGAATTAAGTTATTATTAGATGCACATTGTTGCATGGTACTTCTTTTAAAAGGAGCTGGAGAAGCTAGGAGGCTAACTCCTATTTTTTGAATAAAGGTAGGCTTCTCATGTCCCTTTGTCCCATTCATTTTCACTAGAAACAATTTAATTCTAAAAATTACACAGAAACCGGAAATTATTAAATAAATATTTCCACACTATACTAGGCACACCTGAGACTGCTGAAGTTTCCTGGTAGAGAGTAGGAAAATTCCAGTCTCAAGTAGGTGATTATATTAGTTTAAGATGAAGAAAAAATCAAACATCTTTTTCCACACTGCTTGATTCAGGTTAGGTATTCAGTACAAACTCCTAACATGTAACTCATTTTCTCTTCCTAATTGTTACTGGTGTTGCTCTCAGGCAAATATTTCTATGATTTGACCAAAAATTGTATTTTTATGTGAGACAATTTTTCTGGCAGTTGTTTAAACTAGCTTATTTATACAAAAATTCAAGTTACAAAATGGAGCCAATTTTTGGCAAAAATATTCACAATGCAATGTGATGAGAGGAGGACCAGATGCAAGGAACATAACATGTATGCTGTTTCACAGAAGCTATGAGTTCTTTCCTTTTTCTCCTCTTTCTGCACTAAGCACTTCTACCATCTGCTCTAGCCATTAGTGCAAAGACAGCCCCAACACGTTCAAATACTGTGTTCTCTCTAACCTTTTTGAAACAAGCTATGTAACCTACAAAATGTGAAAAATCCTCACCCTGTCTTTCTCTTGCAGACATCGGATTAAAGCACTGAAGAGGACTCAATTCAAGCATTACAAGAAGTGTGTTTCTCCTTGGATCCCTCTCTCATACTTGCATGTTTGACATCAAATTCCCCACCCTGCGTCTGATAGCTAGGGTTCGTTGCAACACTCATCTTCCTCCTGTCCCAGCTGGTTACCCTTGCCTTACGTCCTCCTCCACTTCCTCATCTGTCCACAACTCTGACTGGCGTCTCTACAACACTACATTGTACCATCAGGTTTCTCCTACCTTTTGTTTGTGTCAGGCAGACAGGGATTTGGCTGCTTTTGCATGCTCCAACAGCTCTTACTCTTCCATCTGGATTAATACAATACGATTTCCCTTCACCTTCTTCTTCAGCATATTTGTCTTATCTGACATTTTTGGGTCACAGTAGAGACTGAACTTCATTAAGAAGAACAGATGATTGGTATCTGGCCAACTCCTAAATACTAATGCTCTCAAATACTGTAACTTTTTTCAGGAATATGAGTCATTTCCATGGTTCTTGAGAGTTCTGATTTTTCTGCACATATTAGGTGTTGTCACCAAAGTTAAAAAAATCTTGGGAATCCTTAGTAATCCTTAGTGCCACATACTCTGAACATAGAAAAAAGTCAGACATAATGTTGAAGCTCAAGTAGTTGATAAGGAGATCTTATTCAGGTTATGTTGTACAGAAAAGTCTGTGAATGTTTTTGCCATAAAAGCTTTGATATTCATAAAGGATTTAAGAAGATTTTTTTCACTTCACAGAGACCCCTATGGAAGAATAGAATTTTTTTGTTTCTTCTTTGCTTTACAGAATGAAACAACATTGCAGTGAAAAAAAAGCTAGTTAGACACACAGAGGAGAAGAAACGGATTGTTTCTGCCTGATAAGAAAGAATGGATTTTCTCCAAGGACCTCGTTCTAATCCAACCTGAGAAATAAAGCCAACGCATCTTAAGTAAACTATAATTTTACTAATTTTATTATAACCGTCTCCTGAGCTAAGGAAAAATTATGGTTACAAAGTGTTAATCACTGAAAAGAGTCAGTCTGTTCATTAACAAAAGATTAAAGATAAGGTTATTAATTTTTTTATGATTCTTATTATTTTGGAATTTGTTTTCTTTATCAAATCTATCAGATTGCAAAATTAAATGTGATTTTGTTTTTAAGGTATGCCTGCTATAATTCTCATCCAGGTATTATAATAATATTACAGTATGATAACATCCTTCTATATCAGGTCTTTCAGCTTCTTATCATAAAGAGTCCTTTAAACTTTACCTGAGAAGTCTTCTAATTGGCTTATTGCCAATTTTTCTTCATTGTCTCTCCTTCCTTATCTATCCTGGTCTTCAAACACACACTCTCAGGAGACAGCCCCTCTTACCTATTCTGGAGATATGATCCTAAAACTCTATCAGCTTCTATTTTGACTGTCAGTGATGACAGTTTCAACTGTCTACTTGTTTGCTTCCTCCAGAATTTTCTCTAATCTTGTATGCAATCTGTACATTCAAAACAGACAAAAAACCAAACTTTACAATTCAAACCTTTGAAGTCTCAAGTTACTGTAAAACTTTCCTTTCCTAGGATGTTAAAAAAATATTTTACACATTAGAAAACATAACAGTTTGATGACGACTAGACAACAAAGAGCTTAGATTGTTGCCTTGAATGCCAATATAAGCGCTCTTTGAATAGCATGTGATGTGTTGCTGAAACTTCAGATTCTGCAACAGATATGCCTTATGATATCATGTCTTCAGCACACCTGAAGACTTTACTATTAAAATACAGCTATCATTACACTTTATACCTACAGCTCCTTCTTTCTTTAGTTCCTCTTATTGTTTTTGAGAATAAGATCAGCATAAAAAACTGACCACCCACTAACTTTCTTCACTTCTTTCCAAAATTTCTTTCAAGTGAGACTTTATAGATCAAAAATTAAGCTAACAGGGAAAACAGAATTTCAGATTACACAAGAACAGAGGGCGTATTGTGACTTAATGTTTAAAGACGGCATCACAGAATCTCTAAGTTTTGCTACGTACTGTTCAAATCCTTCTGTTCTCCTGGAGAGTCATATAATGGCTCTCAATGAGAATCCAACAGCACTGGTTCATAATAGGGATGTTGTCCAGGGATCTGGCTCCATTTATTTCTGAATATAAAACACAATAAACAAATTCAGGAGATGTAAAGTGATGTATTCTTGTTTGAGTTACTAGTACCAAACAATTCTAGAGCACTTTGATTTTGTCTTTCAAGGCACATTTTTAACGTGCTAATTTGACTTTCCAGCAACACATTCTGGGTGAAGCTCAGGGAACTTTGTGCTTTGCTAGCTAGAGTATTGCATTAAAGATAGTTAGAAAAGGAGAAAATTAGACACAGTGTGGTCAACAGTAAATAAAAACTTAAGCACGGGAAGAAAATATTCTGATTACAACAATCCCATTTTGCAAGGAAGACAATTATGAGAAACACTGGCATCAATGTTCTTGCGTTCTTTGGTTTCTCATTCAGAAAAATATGATGCAATTTGTAGAGATCAGATCAGTTAGGATGTTTGATGTGTTTCTAGCCTCAGCAGGTTCTCACCAGTTTAACAGCCTGAATCCTACATGGAGCAAAGCCATGATATTTCAAAGATTGCAGGAATTGCTGCAATAGTTATTCAGGGTATTAGTCCTCAAAGCACTCCTAAATATTATGTAAACTGAGATGAAATGCCTTGCTTGAGGTAACAGCACATTCCTTGCTGTTTTCAGAAACTCAAACAAACATTTCTGAGGTACAACTTGTGCTTATATCAGGAACAGACAAATTCATAAAGATTTCTCCTGAGCTGAGCCATCATTCTCATAATACGCTTCCCTCTGGTTCATCCAAAGTAGACTTATATTGTGACAAGATTCAGTTTGTTCTTCTGTTTTAATGAGAGATGCCATATTCAGTCTGGAAAGCGGATGGAGTCAAAATGTATTTGGTTTTCTGTTTCTCTGAATGTTTAACCTTTTTCTAACCAAAAATTTTGTCTGGGTATGATTTGGGGATTTGGACCACTTGGCAGAGACTTCCACATATCTTTATGGCTACAAAAGTGATCTCAGATGTTCTGAAACTCTTTACATTTGTCTAGTAAAAATGCAAAAATCAACTTCACAGCTCACGCACTTAGCCCTAGAGTTGATGCCTTAAAGAAAAGCAGTTGGCTTTGCAATGGTGAACAATATGGCATTGCTGTGAATCATTCTGCATTATAGATCAAGGTTTTAAACAGGCACCTGACCCAGAGGAACAGGGGAAAAAGGTTCTTTTATTGAGAGTTAAGTATAAAAAGGAAAACCATCAAAAAAAAAAAGAGACACTGTCTCTTAGGAGTCAATTGCAGTTTTGAGATGTTATGGACTAGTGAATTTTGCCTACCCTTGCCAAATCCCAGCACAAAATTCTCCTTTAATAAATTCTTAGCCACCTACACAAAGTGACAGACAGATATTCACAGAGCCTGAAGAGCAGAAAGGCCACTCTACACATTAATGAATTTACTGAGAATCCACGGTAGCTCCAGCCTCCTGATCATACCCCTGGCTCACAGCTCACTAGACCACCTGGAATAATTCTCCAGAGACCGTAGAAAAATTTCTAAGGTTCACCTTGTCAAAATTCCAAGGTATTTAAAGAGGATATGCCCTTTAGATATAACCCCTAGCTATAGATACATTCTTTAGAGGGATGATTAGATAGGATTATGGTTTCTCTAGGAGCAGATTACAAAATTCTAAAAATTCACCTTGCCAAAAAAATTTAGAAAATATTCCTCATTTACCACATATTTTCAGACAACATCTGCCACATTCAACATACAGTTCAAATGGTATAGTGAAGGGCAACCAAAACTAGGCAGAGTTTAAACACTCATAGTTTATAAAATACGGAGTTTAGCTATACCTCACTGACAACACTGGATGCGTTTTACCTGCTTTTTCATTTAATATACTGTACTATAAAGAATATAATTACCCTTAGTAGGAAGAGAATTGATTTATTTGTCTATAACAGCAATTTAGTGTTCTAGACTCTTTCCAAGAAGAAAACAAATCCATGTGAATTGCTCAGGATCGTAAGCATGACATAGCTGTCTTGAGTCGGATACAGATTAGGCAGATCATGTTAGTAAAATAAATTTGGATACATGTTTTTTGAATTATGGCATGAGCATCACATCACTCTTCGTTTCGTTGCATTGTGTTTCCACAGACAGTCCAATAAGTCATTTGCAGGGAAGCATCTAATTTTAAGAGTGCAATGTGACCAACAAGTAGTTTTTCAAATATGTGTGGATCTTAAATACGCAAATATAATTTCTGTGATGTGCTTGTGCCATGTAAGCAGCAGTGTTAGGGGTCGATTAGATTTGATTGAGAAATTGCAATACCAGCAACAGAAGGAAGTACATTAGCCAGATCTGCTAAGATAAACCTTATGGTGCACCCTCAGAAGCTGCTGCACGCACCGTACATCTGTGATGACTCTGGGATGTGCTAACAACATCCTAACAACGACAACATTGTCCTTGAGTAGCCACTCTCATCACTTTCTTGTACGCTGTTATCAGAGTTGCTCCTTCCCATGATATCTGAGCCTGACTTTTGCAAAAGTGTCAATATGTGGGCCCTCAGATCAAAAAATGAAAACAAAAGGGGTCTTGCTTAAAGCGGTATTAGATTTTATACTTGGAAAACTCTTAATGGATTGTACAAAACACATATATCTATATCCATGCTACTACTACTACTACAATCCTTATTGTCAGTATTTTCCCCTCCAGAAGAATGAACTATAATAAAACTCAACATAAATAGCGAAATATGATATTTAATGAGTCACAGAGGGCCATATTTTGTCTGTCATCTTTGACTATTATGATAACACTAAATAAAACCAGTCCCTGGTCCCAACAAGAAGCATTACAGCCTTGCTAGATCCACACTGCAAAAGTCTCTTTGCCAGAATACAGTAGCAACTCCTAAACTGATTATTGTGAATTATGCCTAGCATGTCCTTTCTCCACAGAACTGGACACTGCTTAGGAGACCACCAGTAGGCACAGACAAAAAGCACACACAAGGGATCCTGCTTCCCATTGAAGCATAGGAACAATTGTGGCACAGTGCTCAAGTCCATTAACAAGCACTTTATTCAGTTTAGCAGGAGAAGCAGCCTTTGAATGACAAGTTAGATGCTGCGATGTTTAATTACCTAGTCTATGCACCTTCTTAGGCAGTTAATGGAGATCAAATTAATTATTTAATATGAACTGTTTCTCTCTAACCTTATAAATGTTTAAAATAGTTAAATATTACACTATTTTGCAATGAGGAACAGATTTTCTGAAGAGCTATCAAGAATAAAACAACTGAAACTTCCTAAAATAAACAGATTTCATTTGGAAGAAAATTCCTGTCTCAATTAATATTAATATAAAATTAAATAAGACTAAGTAACAATAAGCCTTTTCATCAGCAGAACTCAAATTGTCTTTCAAACAAGACAGGGATCACTAACTGCCATATTGAGTAATACCAAGGATCTTGCCTTTTTACAACATCAAGCAAAACAAATTATCCTGCAGAATGATAGAATATTAGCCACATTTCCAGCAAGACTAAAGCAGGTTTATGTGTAAATCCAGATGCAATTTAATCTGAACATACTTTCAAAAGTAACTTTTTAAAACAAAAAAACCCCATAATTATAAAATTCTAAAATTGCAAACTATTTGAGAAGTAATTATTATTTATAATTTACTTATTCTAAAGCTTTTAGAACAACTTTTTTCTTTTAATCTGTTTAATGAAATACTCTGTAATCAACTCAGGCTGTCAAGAAGACAGGCTATGTCACATGAACTTATTTTCTTCTGGAAAACTCTTTCCAATCTGTTATGGATTTTCCTGTCTGTAGATGTTAATGATAGGAAATGTCAACTTCAACGTATTTTTCTGCCTTAAATCTGACAGATGCCAGAATGTGCTTAAATAAAATGAAAGCTCTGAAAAGAAAATACCATTAATGTTAAATTCCCAAATTCTTTCATTGAGGATCTAGGAAAGACATGCAGTGTACATAAATGCACTGATTGTTATTGAGAGAAATAAAAAAATGACCTCATCATACCTGACTTTTAAAAGCAAAAACTTTTTATAAAAATAATACAAGTTTTTTCCAGCTGAGGTCATATCGTGCTATTAGCAATCTGCATAATGAGTTGACCAGTTTCTGATCTCTTCAGCTTTACAATGACAAGGCATAACCTCTAAAATACATAGCAGTTATGGAAAAGCAATCTGTTAACTCCAAAGGATGTGATAACAGAAAATAGTTCCATATGACAGGGAGATCATTTGTACCAGTGGAAAACTCGCTTAAATCACTAAAGTTAGTATGCCAGCCACATGACCTTAGGAAAGTTGTCTAAAGCAGGCTCTGCAAAAGGGCATGGATCTACTTGTTCACATATCCTTCTGTGTTGTCATTATTAAAATTTGAATTTATGTGCATTTTAAAGGAATGGAATATGATGCCTGTCACGAAAGTGAAGGACATCACAACCTTTCCATAAACCACCAAGGAGTGAAATTCAATTTAGACACAAAGCCATGACCTTCATGTGGCCTCCCCAGACAATACAGCTCCTCAGAGCATCACAATGAAGCTGATTTGAGGTAGGACTTATGGTACTAGTCACAGGCCCTGTAACTTTCGAGGATATGCCTGTGACACAATACAGTCTGCTTCTGTTCTGAGCTTTCAAAAACATTTGCCAGGTCTTATCCGATCAACACCTCTTCCTTGCAGAGTCATGCCAACGGGTCATATTTTCTCTATAGATATCTACAGATCATTTGGTAACACCTGCAGCACAGGTAACTTCAACATCCATTCTTTCTTTTCCCCTGAGCTTCCCTCTCTCTTCCTAAGGCTTCCACGTGTTCTTAAAAATTCTAAGGTTTTGTGCTTGAAAGTGGTTTCCTTTGGAAAGGCAATCACAGCTACTTCTTCACAGCCATCCTTCCTCTAACACTGTCAGAAATGGGAAAAAAAAAAATGTTCCATTCAGTAGAAGTCAGTAATTTAATCAGCTTAGTAAAGTCTTGGTCTCAGGCATCTGCAATGTTATTTCATCTGATTACTAAACTTCAGCTTTGGCCCTTTCAAGCAATAACTTTTTCTTAAATAACCAAGGTTGGTAAAATATTTATCTCTTTTAATATGCATTGTACTTATTGCTTATCTTTCAGATTTTTTGTTGTTTATTTTTATTATATTTGTTCATCATTTCTTGGGAAAAAAATCCATAAGAAAAAAATAATTTCCTTTTTTTTAATCACAGATAAAACCATTCAATTTTCTAACTCAATTATATTCTTATTGATCTGGATTTTCAGGCTGAAATAACCAACTGACCAACACTTTCTTTCAATAAGAAATTTGTTTACATGTGCAGTAAAAAAAAAGTCCAAAACTTAGGAGTTTTCTATAGGTCAGAAATTTTATTTTTCAGGTATTTTCCCTCATGGATGCATTTAAGCTACATTTTAGAGCCATTGAAAGCTTACTTGATTTTTTAAGGAACATGAAAGTGTATGCTTGTCTACCGCTTAGGCAGGAGAAATCGCTTTGCTTATTTAAATCACTGTTTTCACTAATGGGATTTAGTAAGTTTCTGCCAGGACATGAGAAATACCACCCACTCAGAGGTGAATGAATTGAAGGTACTGGACTTAGGAAGAAGTGAAACGTGATCTTCAATTCCTTTATTTGATACATACATCGTGAAGAGGAAGGAAGGAAGGAAGGAAGGAAGGAAGGAAGGAAGGAAGGAAGGAAGGAAGGAAGGAAGGAAGGAAGGAAGGAAGGAAGGAAGGAAGGAAGGAAGGAAGGAAGGAAGGAAGGAAGGAAGGAAGGAAGGAAGGAAGGAAGGAAGGAAGGAAGGAAGGAAGGAAGGAAGGAAGGAAGGAAGGAAGGAAGGAAGGAAGGAAGGAAGGAAGGAAGGAAGGAAGGAAGGAAGGAAGGAAGGAAGGAAGGAAGGAAGGAAGGAAGGAAGGAAGGAAGGAAGGAAGGAAGGAAGGAAGGAAGGAAGGAAGGAAGGAAGGAAGGAAGGAAGGAAGGAAGGAAGGAAGGAAGGAAGGAAGGAAGGAAGGAAGGAAGGAAGGAAGGAAGGAAGGAAGGAAGGAAGGAAGGAAGGAAGGAAGGAAGGAAGGAAGGAAGGAAGGAAGGAAGGAAGGAAGGAAGGAAGGAAGGAAGGAAGGAAGGAAGGAAGGAAGGAAGGAAGGAAGGAAGGAAGGAAGGAAGGAAGGAAGGAAGGAAGGAAGGAAGGAAGGAAGGAAGGAAGGAAGGAAGGAAGGAAGGAAGGAAGGAAGGAAGGAAGGAAGGAAGGAAGGAAGGAAGGAAGGGGCGGGCACTGGGCAAGTATATAGTTCTTGCAAGTGGTAGAAATTATACGGCTGGTTTGCAACCCTTAAAAATGAAAGTAAACAAAATATTCCAGGGAGGGCAAAGAACCAAAAACCTTCCCAAGTAGCTCCTATAATTTGTAGAACACAGTTTTCTTTACCTTCAACTTGGCCTGCAATTACACGCATTTGACTGCTAAGTCAACTTCACCAAGGAATGCTAATTTAAAGACACTGAATGCTACTGTCCAGGCTTGAAAGACATCCATACAGGCAGCTCAGAAAACATAGCAAGGATACTAATGTAAAGAGGAACATGTCAGGCATTTAAAAATAGGTGAAGTAGAAGAAATGAGACATCCCTTGAAAGACAACACAAGGGTATACAATTTAGTGGACAACTGTACCAGGCAGACAACAATTCCAGGAAAGCTTGGCTCAAACTGTATTTCCTATTATGCAAGAACAGGTGCAATTATAAATAAACAGAACTTTTTCCCATAGTGATTAGAACATTTATTATTCTATCACAAAGCCGAAGAATGTAAATAGATCAGTTTTTAATGTAATACATAAGTATGACATTGCAATGACAATAAGCTTGTAGTTTGCTTTTAAGATCACAAATGTAAGATAACAGATGTAAATTTCATTATGATTTGTCAAAAATAGTTTGAGCCACAATTGTTCAGGAAAAAAAGCATTTCTTTCGTGGCTTTTAATGGCAGTGTGATCCTGTGCAGACAGCTGATTCAATAATGGGCTACATTTTTGAATAATTACCCCATCCTTGATTCAGTGGTTTGCTATTTTTTTAGATTTTTAGGGGGTTGTTTTTTTTTCCCCCAGCAGCCCACATTCTCAGTAAAGAAGTTCTGATTCAGCTTGAAATAGAAAAAACAATGTGAATTATTTTCCAGAAGGAATGTGAGGATATTTTTATCGACTAGTGCTGAAAGAACCCAAAATATCTCAACATATGTTTACAGGAGAGAGACACTTACCCTCTGAGAATACTGAACAGGAGCTTGAGAAAAAAAGGAATTTATGTCCAGATGGAAAGAATCATCCAATTATCCAATTTTAAAATTACCCTGTTCTTCCCTGAAAAGTAATTCAAGCAGTTTAGTGCTGGACAAAACAAATGAATTTAGTCCTGAATCAGAAAGTTACAATATAGCAGAAGTTATGAAGTTAGTTTCTGCAGCAGCTTAACTCTGCTAACTTGATTGGTGTTCAGCTCTTTGGCTAGTCTATAGGTAACACAGGAAAGAAGAAAACCACACTAATTTTTCTGACCTGTAAGTTGTTGGTAGTTGATTATCTATGTCATTATTCTTCCCTTGAACTATTCAGACTTGCTATTTTCCTACTCAGCCTAATGATCTCTCTGATTCCTATTCTGAGCCTTTCACTATGCACTACGAGAGCTGACAGGACACGAAACTTCAGAAGCTGAGGACTCTGTTAAACATTTGCATATGGCAGACAGAGGCTGACCTTTCTGAGACCTTATGCATGCATTTGAGAAGTCTACATTACAATTATATTGATCTTTACAAGTATCAGGCTGCCAATGGTATGATTCAAGCATGTTTATTGCCATATTCCTACGTTATTATTGAGCTCCGTAACTACTAAGGTATTGGTTAGATATTGACTGGAGAGACAGTCCAGAGAAAAGCTAAGGAGGAATAAGATTCTTTTTTACTTCTCTGTATGCGTTTTAAGGGTGTATCTGTTTTAAGGGTGTATCGCCTTTGGAAATAAGGGCTGGTAAATCAGGTTATGTTCAAAGATATCGTTAAGTAATGTAGGAGGAAAATTAGGGAGGCAAAAGCCCAGCTGGAGCTCAAATTGGACACTTCTGTTAAGGACAAAAAGAAGTGTTTTTACAAATATATTAATGGCAGAAAGAAGGGCAGCGATGACCTCCACTCTTTATTGGATGTCAAGGGAAATACAGTAACTATAGATGACGAAAAGGCTGAAGTTCTTAATGCCTTCTTTACCTCCGTTTTCAACATTAAGACAGATTGTTCACAGGACAACTGGCCTTCTGAAGTGGTGGGTGGAATATAGCTCCCCTGTAATCCAGGAAGAAGTTAGAGACCTGCTAAGCCACTTGGATCCTCATAAGTCTATGGGGCCAGATGGGATCCATCCTAGAGTGATGAAAGAGCTGGCAGACGAGCTTGCTAAGCTCTTTTCCATCATTTATCAACAGTCCTGGCTCACTGGAGAGGTCCTGGGTGACTGGAAGTTGGCTAATGTGATGCCCATTCACAATAAGGGCTGTAGGGATGATCCAGGTAATTACAGACCTGTCAGTCTGACCTCGGTTCCAGGTAAAATTATGGAGCAGATAATCCTGGGTGCAATCATGCGGCACCTGCAGAATGACCAAGATATCAGGCCCAGCCAGCATGGATTTAGGAGGGGCAGGTCCTGCCTGACCAACCTGATCTCCTTTTATGACCATGTGACTCGTCTGGTGGATGAGAGGGAGGTTGTAGATGTGGTATACCTGGACTTCAGCAAGGCCTTGACACCGTTTCTTATAGTAGACTCCTAGAGAAGCTGTCAGCCTGTGGCTTGGACAGGAGTGCTCTGTGCTGTATTAGGAATTGTTTGGTTGGCCGAACCCAGAGAGTGATAGTGAACGGTGTCTCATCCAGTTGGCGGCCGGTCAGCAGTGGTGTCCCCCAGGGTTTCAGTGTTGGGCCCAGTCCTGTTTAACATCTTTATTGATGATCTGGATGAGGGGATTGAGTCCATCATTAGCAAGTTCGCAGACAATACCAAGCTGGGAGGAAGTGCCGATCTGCTGGAGGGTAGGAGGGCCCCACAGAGAGACCTTGACAGACTGGAGAGATGGGCTGATTCCAATGGGATGAAATTTAACAAGTCCAAGTGCCAGGTTCTACACTTTGGACACAACAACTCCACGCAGAACTATAGGTTGGGGACAGAATGGCTGGAGAGTAGTCAAATGAAAAGAGACTTGGGAGTGATGGTGGACTGGAAACTCAACATGAGCCAGCAGTGTGCCCAAGTGGCAAAGAAGGCCAATGGCCTGCATCAGGAACGGTGTGGTCAGCAGGACTAGAGAAGATTTCATCCCCTTATACTCGGCACTGGTCAGGCCGCACCTTGAGTACTGTGTCCAGTTCTGGGCCCCTCAGTTTAAGATAGATGTTGAGATGCTGGAGTGTGTCCAGAGGAGGGCAACGAAGATGGTGAAGGGGCTGGAGCACAAGCCCTGTGAAGAGCGACTGGGGTTGTTTAACCTGGAGAAGAGGAGGCTCAGGGGAGACCTTATTGCTCTCTACAACTACCTAAAAAGAGGTTGTAGGCAGGCAGCGGTTGGTCTCTTCTCTCAGGCGATCATCGACAGAACAGGAGGACATGGTCTCAAGCTTCATCAGGGAGGTTTAGGCTTGATCTTAGGAAAAAATTTTTCACCGAAAGGGTGATTGGCCATTGGAATGCACTGCCCAGGGAGGTGGTGGGGTCATCGTCCCTGGAGGTGTTTAAAACATATTGGATGAGACACTTAGTGCCATGGTTTAAATGACGAGTAGGTGTTGGTGTTAGCTCATAGGTTGGTCTAGATGATCTCAGAGGTCTTGTCCAACCTTGTGATACTGTGATACTGTGATACATTTAGTTGTTATTTTCACCGGTGGTACAGAATTGCTTTACTTCACAACTCACAATCCTTTACATAGAAATCCTTTGCTCTGTCTATGTCTCTCTTTGGGAAACAGTCTCTCATGATGTGTACGCAAAAAGCATTATCTTGGAGGATGTTTATACGGCACAGAGAACCTATTCCTTTAAGTGTATAATTTAGCACACTTGGACTGAAAGACAAGAAAGACTGAAAGGAAAAGAAAGATTAATTTAGTCTAGACTGTACAGTGGTGTTCCTCCCAACAAATCAGCATTTCTAATACTGAAGGGCAAATGTTTCATTTTAAACGGTTCCTGATCTCGTCATCAGTTAGATGTACAGTCACAACTGTATCTGAGGTACCTCAGCAGCGCACATGTGGTTTCCTCTGAATTCAGGTCATTTGCTTCTTTTCCAGTTTTGTCTTACGCTGAAGGCCAAGCTTAAGAATTTGTACCAAACAATAAACATTGACATTCCCCTCATTTTCTGTGACTCACCTTTACAATATCAAAACAAAGACCAGAGAAACACCTCAGACTCTTTTTTCTCTTCAAGGGAATGTTTACCTCACCTGGCCAAATCAGTTTATATAACAAGCCTTTGCAGTATATGATAGTGGCTTATTTTCTTTGGAATGAGGATATGAAAAAGCATTTTTAAAGAAGAGTAAAGGTTAAGATTTTTTATTCAAGCAAATATTGAACACATTCCTAAGAAAAGTCCTTCAGATCTGGAATAGGTTCAAGAACAGTTACTCAACTGTCTGAAGAACAAATAACTTTGATTTTGTAAGACAAATGTCAAGAGGCAGATTGGACCCTAACCGTATGATAACAAATGCTTTGGGTTTTTTTGTTAGTTTGTTTTCTTGTGGAGGGAGAAATCTATGTAGTAAAGAGTACTTAGCAGGAGTTAAATGAAACCAGAAGTGATATCAGTTACTCAGATGCTCTTATTTGGTTGTTTTTCTATAAAAAAAAGTAATCAAAAAATAACTCAAAACAAAATTGTTTTCAGAGCAACACCAAATACTGAAATTTCCACTGGGATTCAGAGACCACACTTCTACTGAGTGCAGGTGGAGTTTTGCGGCAAAAATCTTTTGCTCTTTGCTCTTAGACAAGTGCAACTCAATATAAATTTCACTGCTACCTGAAAGATCTGGGCAACCTACTGAATACCGAGCAGATTATTGGACTCTGATTCCAGCTCTGCAGACCAACCCTGACTTTAAAAGAAAAGAAGGAAACCAAATACACAAACACACCAATGTACCACTGTATGTTCCTTCCAGAAAGCAAAGTATACTTCAAAAAAAAGAACCTTTTGCATTTTTTGCATCTCTCTGTTCCCCAGATCCCCCACTGATACCTTTTCCAACCTGTTTTTTCCACTCCCTTAGCACCAAACACTCCCCAGTTTCCTCTGTAGCAGCTACTCGCAGTCAACAAGATCTAACAGCACTAAACCTTAGCGTCTAAATGTTATCTGAATTGCACACGTGGGCACGATTCAGCATACAAATCCAATGACATCTCACCCAATATGCATGCCTATAAGAGCCCTTCTTTTAACCAATGAGTTTAGGCAGTTAGCTTATGGAAGACTTTTATTCCAGCCACAGTCAAAATTAAATGTCTGAAGCAAAAAATACAGACAAGCTCTCCCTCCTCTTTAGCCAGTACAGTGACTACTCATGCTGTTCTTTCAGTGTTTATCAAAGAGAGGTCAAGTTTTTCAATATGTTCCAAAACAGTATGTAAATATTTCCAAGCTGCAGAAAGAAGCGGGGGTCTAACCTTCCTCAGCTCTTTGGCCTTCTTGCTCACTGGTCTCCTGTGAACCTAAGAGTTTGACTCAGATGATATGAGTTCTGCAAAGAGACAAAGTTTCTTAAAATAGGCATGGCTAGAGTGAATACCTTAGTCCTCCTGAAAAACCTTTTTCGGCAGTGGTAGGGGCTGGTCTGTCTCCATAGTCATTGGGCTATACTAGGTTAGGATGCAGCGCACAAAAATCAAGTGACTGTACAGTTAGCAGGAATGCACTTACTAAGAAGGACTAGCTGGTGCTCTACATGTACTTTTTTCTAGAAGCAAAGTACATCTCAAAGATGATGAAGATCAATGTGGTAGCTACAGAAATGCGAGTGTGAGAAATCCCAGGAGCAGAAAATGTTTCTTCAGTACAGTAGGTCTCAAAATCAAGTATGTTTATTTTCAGTTGGTTTGACTCAAAAATGCAGAATAGAAAAAGCACTGATCTTTAAATATAACTGTTGTTCATTAGTGCCACTTTAAATTGAAGACAGGAAAGTTGGAAGACAAGCACACACAAGTTTTATCAAATGAGTTGTAATTTAGAGCAAGTGAGAAAACCTCTACCACTTCATTACTCACAGACAGAGCCTAAGACCAGTTTTAATCACAGCAGGTCCTAAACCAAATGCTTCCTTTACAGCTAATTTTCTCAAATCCACACCAGAGAATAGGCCAAATAAATATCATATAAAGACTTCACTCCAGGTTTTATATGAGGCCTAGTATCGTCACAGTATTTTATTGCAGACATGTATATCTATAGATGATGAATGGATTCAATGAAGCCAATTGTCATTTATTCTCTTATTATTTGTTAATACATTTTAAGTTAAAGCCCACCTTGTCACTTGAAAAGCTATGGTCTGTCACTGTAAAGTGGTTGTGATTTCTTTCCAAAGCAGTTTAGTAAAAGCATAATGATTCATTTGGTGGATCTAAACTTAAATGATGATGAACATTCATATAGTCCAACAGGTCTTAGACTTCCATGGAAACAATTTGCAAAGCCATACAAAAGTTCAAGCACATTTGCACATATCGACATTCTTAGTCTCTTGACTGGTTGAACCAGTGCCTTATTACATTAACAGTAGTTTTTCTGTTCGATTCAGTGGACTTCAAATCGGATCGTGTAGATCACAACTAATCCACTCCATGTGCTAACTCTGTTAAAGAGTCACAGCGCAGCAAGAGAGAAGGTGCACTAAACAAAAAAAAAAAGGGGGGAAAGAAAAAAAGATAAGTTATTCAAGTAAAAATTATGAGGAAAGCTATAAATAATAGCTCAATCCACTGCTAAATGAAAATTGAATAACCTTTGAAGAACATGGTTTGGAATTACAGAAATTAGGTTTAAACCATTTGGAATATTTTTCAATGAAACAAACCCACTTACTTTCTCATGACATTACACCTTACTTAAACTTACCATTTATTTTTCCTTTGCTAAATAATTTATATTCAGCTATATTTCCTTTCACTCATTAAGAAGGCCAGGATCCTCAGCTGGGCTAATTACTATACCAGTGCAGATGACAACAGAGTGGGACGAGTTAAGGATCTGACCTATCACCTATCTTTTTCCAATAGAAGTTGAGACAGAATGACAGGAGCATCTTTTTTTTTTCCCCCAAATTCATAACACAGGCTTACAAAAGCATGAATTTTCTGAAAGAGCATTTTGTCTCAATTCAGCCAGACTAAACTATATAAAACTCTAGCATAACTACTACCAATTCTGTTTTAAACTCACAAAATCCAACAAAAAGTTTTAAGCTTGCTTAAGTAAAACATTAATTGCATCTATATGGCTCTGAGATACAATAAACATGTTATGCACAGAACACCATTTACCGCAGAAATAATAAAATACGAAGTTGTATTAATCCTAAAAATATATTTTTTACTATTAATTACAATATACATTATATACAAATTATATAAAACTCAAAGCCAAAATTTATTACATGAAATTACATTTGAAATATCAGAACTTAAACACTTGTAAATATAGGTAATCAAGTAAAC
Organism: Dromococcyx pavoninus; assembly: GCA_033558185.1. NCBI lineage: Eukaryota > Metazoa > Chordata > Aves > Cuculiformes > Neomorphidae > Dromococcyx > Dromococcyx pavoninus. The sequence goes on along the minus strand of JAUMJL010000104.1, from coordinate 203,576 downwards.
AAAAAAATTCATTTTACTTCTCTGTATTAAAATAAAGAAGTTCTATTTATGTGGCCACAAGTTATTTCATGGATCTGCCTCATTTTTTGTATACATGAACTGTGTATAGCTGGGCAGCTATCTAACATTTTGTTTACACTTCATTTTCCAAGTTGGATTTATAGCGCACAATTCAAACACTCTCATGAAGTCAGAGCCACTAATTTCAGAGAGGACTTTTCTGTTGTTGCAAGGATGGTAAAGAGACATTATACCTACAAAACTAACAATAACAACAACAATATTCTTATTGGCAACTGAATGCAAAACCACTAGTACTTGAGATAACTCAGGAATCCCACTTTATTATATATGTGGCTCATTTTTTCAGACAATACATCATGTTTTGAGATCTGAATAGTCAAAATCCTGAGAATCTAAACAAACTGGAATACATGTTCATTCTTCAAATCCAAATAGTGTAATTTCTCAGCTAATCAGTCCTGGCCAAAAAACTGCTAGCAAACCAGAGTTAATGAAATATTTAAATTTTTGTGTGTAATAGAAAAGCAGCAAAGCACATTTTGAACTGCAAGTTTGTCTGTGATTTAACTGAATAAAAGATCCTCTTACAGTAGAACATGTCAAAAATGCTTTAAATGTGGGAACTACAGCACTCTAAATAGGAGCATCTGTGCTATTTATAATGTAGGAAATGGAAAATATCCACGTATTCTTTGTATTTAATATTAGACCAGTTTAGAGGGCATTTATGATAATCCACTGAGAAAGTCGTGAGAAATAAATTCTCACTGTCGTGAGAAATAAATGCAGACTACAGTCTTTTACTTGAAGAACAAAGCATCAGTTTGTGTTATAACTAGGTTAAAAGTATTCCTGGAAATGTCTACAGTCATATGCAGCAAGTCAGCTGAAAGAAATGGTAGTAGGCTTTATAAACTATTCTTTTTTTTCCAGTCATAGGAATATGAAATAACATTTCTGAAGCGGAAGGAAACCTCAAAGTTTGCAAAGCTGTACAAAAATATAAGGAATTACTGGTGAGACCCAAGTCCCTAGTTAGAGTGGGTGTTACTTGAGCTTTGTGGAAGAATAATGCAGTGAGAACTTTATTTTCTCCTACGAATTAATGTATTAACACTAACATTCTTACTCATTGTCAAAGCTGAGCCAGGTTCTTCCCCATTCTTTCATGCATTCAGTTATAACTGCTCACTTGAATAAAAAAGATAAGTTCCTTTTCAATTTTTTTAAACTGCTTTCCAGTCATAAAAGAAAGGTAAAACGAATGAGATTAGTAAGGAAGAACAGAAAAAAAAAGTAGGCGGATTTGATATTCTCTCTTTCGAAAACACAGCAATTGAGCCAATGTACTAATTTGACATTAAAATATCTAATTAGGAATGTAAAAATCCTTCAAAGATTTCTCCACTAACACAAATCAGACCTTAAATTTGCATGTTTTGTTACAAATATTATTCAGGCCGAAACTTCCATTTTTTTTAAATTTCAGCATAAACTTCTGTTTGATATTCTTTTTTTTTAAAGAGAATCTTAAACTTCCTTTCCCCTCTAGCAGTTCTGCAAAGTTTCTCTGCAGACGGGACTTATGATATTTCAATTTTTTGCAATTAAATGAAAAAATGCTACAGCTTTTCAGACTTTGCAGTATTGTTTTTGAAAAATTATAGCATCTTTTTTCAAATAATTTTCCTGCAGTCTCATTTTCTCTATATTCCTGCAGAAATTCATCTTGAAATTGCTAATGTGAGGTGTGACTTTTGGGCACTCATTCAGACATTTTAGTAAGGCACGTTTAGCTTATAGTGTCATATCACAGGAGATTTAAGAAAAATATCTACCTAAAAATGTACGAATACTCTTATTTTCACTAGATAGGCTCTCCCTAAGGGAAACAAGTGGTTTTAAAGATATTTTTGCTTTGATCCTTTGAAACAAAGGTAGCTGATGACAGCTGTTTATAAAACCATGCACTACAATTATGCTATACTGAATTTCAAGCATCTCACCTATCAGTTGCGAGAAATTATAGGGGCACTACTTCTAACCTGAACTCCAAAAATTGCATCTATTTCATGAATTCAGGAATGGTGAAATTAAGAAAAATGAACTTCTGGGGGAAGTTAACGCAAACATAATCAAAAGATTCAGTTTGGACTGCACGCTTCATATTTTTAACAAACTAATGGTTTTATGGAAGTTTCCACCTAAATAAAAAATGTTTAATTTTGTCTAGGCAGATATTGATGGACCACTACAGCTTGACTAGCTAACCAGATAACTCAGGGTACAATAATCTCCTAAGAAACAGTATAATCAAGTTCGTCACTGGATTGTGTTACTATATGGAATATCTTGTAAAGGACTAAGACAGAATTGTTTGATTCAGAGTATACAGTCATTCTTTTAGAGACTCTGAAACTTTTTACCTTTAAATTGCTTTAACTCTCAGCAACTGTGTGTATCAGAATCTATTCAGAGAGTGCCTGACACCTTCAAATTCTATGAGTCAATGCCCCATGACTATTACGTGACTCCGATATGCAGAATTGACTGGCTTCATTTAGCAGAGTACTGCAAAGGAAGTGGTCAATATTATAGTTGAATCCCAGGAGACTGACTGAGAAACTGTGGCTGTTTGCTATTTATGATTCCTGTCTTGGCAACAAGTTCAGTGCTTCTCTGAGTATACTGAGATAAACAGTACATTTTTGAGATTCTGGGGCATGATAACACAAAACTTGCAAAGGATAGAAGAATTACATGTCAAAAAAAATAATTAAAAAAAAAGACAAAGAGGTTTGGGGGGACAACCTCCCTTGCCCCCCCCCCCCCCCCCCAAAAGGCCGTAACCATCAACTGTTAGCTATAGTGACTGAGAGACTGCCTCTAAGCTATTACCGAAAGCAAGGAGCCTGTTTCTTCCCCTGCAAGACACTGCAAAGAAAGAAGTGTCAAAAATGAGAGAGGAGATTGCAGGCCTTTGGGCTTTCTTCATCTAAAATATTGATACTCTAAGGAATTAATGGATCTCAGCACAGTTCTGCATAAACATAGCAGGCACCCACAAGGCTCTGTTTTAGGATTGGGGGATTAGGCATCTTTGAGACAAATCTCAAATCCATCTTCACATAGATAACAACACAGATTTATAAGGAGAAAAGAAAGAGAAGCTTGCACAAAAGAACTGTGTTTTGCTTTCTTTTCAGAGTGACAGAAATGAATGGGAAGCTCTGCATCCCTTGGAGGGATCTGAGTATATTAAACTGTGAGAGCATAGCTCAGGAGCAACAGCAAGATGCAGAAAACTAATAATTATAGAAAAGTAGCTCTAGAAATCAGACCCAAGCTTTTTTATACTCAGAAATTTCTTGTACTAATGTAAATTCATATGATGTCTGATTTCACACAAATGCACATTGAAGTGCAGTGCTTGGTCATCAGCACATTTGGAAATACACGTGCAAGTGTTCATATGCATAGATGGGTGGCTGAGAGAGGTAGGTGGTATATATACATGTATGTATATAGACATACACCCTCACACTTACACTGCTCCCATACATTCTTTGAATTCTTTCAGAAATTCACCATATAAGACAATGTTTTGGGATTCTCTGTAAGATTTTATATTTGCCCAGATGATAACTCACTTGTTCAGAATTCTTTTTATTCTTTCTTACTAGAGGCCTTTTCTCATTGAAGGCTGCATTTTAGAAGACTTCCTATGGAATTGATAAATAAAACATGTTTCTAGGTGCTATGTGTTGCTATCTCTTATGTGCTGAATAAGTACTTGCTACTGAGCAGGATTTTGCAGCAATTTATGTGTCTTTTTGATTCATTTCTTAATGTTAAAAGATACTTAATCTTACTGTCTAGTGAAAGAGAATCAAGGAAAATCCTCCTTTCAAAGCTGTTCTGAAATTGGTTTTTCTTTTGTTTTGGGAGAGAGAAATGAACTCAGACCATATTTGTGTAAGGATTCTTCTTTATTCTTTCTTTTTGGGATGTCTAAATAAAATCAATGAAACAGTTATTTATCCTAGGTTTAAATAAACAAATCTTATTTTCTGAAAAAGGATCTGCTTTCTCTGCTTTCGCTTAGCTATGCATGTCACAGTAGGAAGGGAAGGCTAGTTTAAAGAATTTCCTCTTACACCCATGAGTGCCTGGTATGATTACAATTTCTGAGTTGTCCTTTAGAGCAAGTTTGCACCTTCTCCAGCAATGAGCATAGATAGTTTTATGTCACCTGCAAAAAAAAAATCATCTTATGCATGTGTTTTTCCAAACAGAGAGTAAAAAATAAATCTTATGGTGACAGTGTTGATATGAACGGAAGTTAGCTGAATAAATAACTTTGGGATGCTTCAGACCATGTGCCCAAAGAGCGCAAAGTTTGATCCCAAGAAGACAGCAGCAAAGACAGGATAATGAGGAGGTATTCACTTGTGCTCACGTCAAAAATTCTGCAACTAGTTATTAGTTAGAACACAATATTGCTGATTCTTGACAGTTTGCAATGTGTGTGCAGAACTGGTTTTAGGCCTGTCATTTTGTACTGCATTCATCTTTTAACAAGACTGCAGTGACTACTTAGCAAATTCAGTGTGAAAGAGGAGGACAGGATCCTCTGTCAAGTTACTCGAGGATAATGAACAAAAAGAGAAAACAAAGAGGTGATCTCTCATTTTTCTGTTTTAGGAAGGGTTTACATGGTGTGAATATATGAAACCCTGATTCACACTCAGGGTATCACAAAAGTGGTCTGCTTTAGATTTCAACGATTCCAGCTTGAAATGTACAATAAGTTTCATGATGTTTCATTTAGAGCAGAAAGTAATGATTTTTAAAATTGTCTAAACAACAAAAAACCTGTCAAAATTAAAAAAATTGTAAATATACCTTCACAAAGACAGTATAAAGCCATCTATTTGTCACATGTTTTTCTGATAAAATATCTGGTTCATCTATTTACTCTACCTCACATTCTCCAACGTGTTAAAACTTTACACATAAAAATGTTTATGTAACTCACAGCTAAAAATTCAAACAAACTTATAAAATTCAGACATGTCTCATGGCTACATTGAACAAGAATTGGTTATTTAAAATCACTGGATGTAATAAGGTACAGTAAAGATGAATAGCGATTTCATAATGCAGGTTATTAATTTTTTTTTAAATTCTAATTTCACGTCAATGTGTGAGAAAATCTCTTAATGACCAAATGTATTTCACCAATCAATTTAGATTACGAAGATAAGTAAAGGGGTGAAGAAATTTTTTCCTTGCCATTTACCCCAGAGCATGCAAACTAAATATGGTACAGCTCACATTCTGTCTTACAATGGACAAATTTGTTAAATTAGCACATCTACACAAAGTATTTACTTTCCCAACAAAGTTATTTTCAGGTTATAGGTTTCCTTGTATTAAGGAAAAACCCCATAAACCATAGGGATATTGTTGCCAACTCTGATATCCATCTTAAGGGGTTCACAATAATTTCTGACTTATTCTTTCAATATCAAAGCTTGAATTTTGCCATCCAGACAAAATTCTTTATGACTTGATGATTCTTACAGGCCACTTTCAACTTGAAATACTTTATAGTTCTGTGACAGCTAAAAGGAAGCTCTTTTGTAGCTGTAGGCTACATCATCAAGACTGGTCCATGCGTCCTCTGAACTTTAAGAGCAACTTTTAGGTCATACCAACAGAAAAAACAAAATCAGAAGTCAAATATACCCTCAATATAAGATGCTTGGAGAGTAGGAGGCAGTGGAGTTAGGAAACTGCAGTAGATATCATGTAAGAAGACAGGAAATCTAGGGCAATGCAGCATGAAAGGGTCAAAGGTTACAAAATGGGGAAAGACATAAGAAGCAGTAATCAGAGAGGATGAAAATTTTGCAAACTGTGCAGGAAGACAGTGAAAAAGAGAGCTATTCTCTTCTGTTGAAGAAGAAAATGATAGAATGGTCATTTTTCAGAATCCACAGGGTAAAAGAAAAAGTGCATCCTTTCATGAAACAAATAGAATTATTTTATATAGCCTAGATGGAAATTTAAGTCTGAAATAATTATATCTGGGACATGAAAGAAAGGAAGGCGCAGACAGAATAAACAGAGAAATCAGGTCAAGGAAAGGCGTGATCTAGTATTTCTACATTTCCCATTTACAAGTCATGGTTTTGGAGGATTTTTGAACCTGTTGTTTTGAACCTGTTGTGGGTGTTTTCTTTGGAACATGCCTAACCAGCCCAAAACACACCTAAATGTTTAAAAGATAAGTACATAAGAGATAAAAATCATAACACTTATATTGCATAACCTAAAGAAACAAGGACCACGAGCAAAAAACGAGGTGATTATAGAATGAATCAGATAGCTGAATCAGAGACAAAATTTTGCAGTTGCAGGAGTCCAAACACAGAATTCAGTATAATGAGTTCTGAAAAAACTTTGTTTATACTGAGATCTAAAAGCAGGGCTCAGATCTTCAAGAATCTTTCTCAGACTTAGGAACAGGAGGGAAGAAAGAGTAAAATGTACAGTTTAACTCTAAATTCCAACCAAAACCCAAAGGAAAACATGCCAAGAGTCTTCTATTTGGAAAGAAATTCATATTATACAACTTTAAAGGTTTAAAACCCGGGCATCTACTCTAAACAACAGTAGTAATAGACAGGGTAAAGTGACAATGTTTAATGTATGTGCACCACCCTTTTGTGCCTCAATCCTTTATCATAATAAAGTCTGTATATGTATTATCACACCCTGTGTGCTTTGTTTCTACAGAAATCATACTCAAGTGTGGGGAACAAAAGTGAGAGACAGTATGCTCTGACCAGATCATCTATGTAGACAACCAGGAGATCAGAGTACGAGTCCACTTCAGAGCAATGTCAGTTTCTGTTTAGACACTGCTACATTGCTTTGAATGGCAATTTAGACCATCTTGAAGTGGATAGCTCTCTATATGTTGCTCCAGCAACAGCAGAGGAAGACTACGTGACTAACTATTTAAAAATTCATGAATTCAGGAAGAACTGTTTCATAACACTTTGTTTTTTCTTTCTTCCAGTCACTCAACCATAAAAGAGCATACCCATGAGGTTATTTGAAGTGCTAGAGAATAGCTAGGCTGCAGTACTCTGTTTTACATAGAAGCTAAAACAGACATAAAATGCTTTGTTTTCTCAGCAGAATCTTTCTGATGCTCTAAATTGCTTTACATTTAACAAGATGCAAATATTTAAAAGATCATAAATCTTTGAATGAAATGAAACTTAAGAAAACAAAATAAATTGCTGTAATATCATCTGTATCATTTTCTCAGGCAAATTTACAAAACAGATGTTAAGGAATGCTTGAACGTCTTCAAGGAAACAGGAAAATATAAAACTAACACTAACATGTACTTATCTCTTACTAAAACAGGATCAAAAGGAACAGAATCAGAAACAGAACAATGCTGTACATAAATCTTCTCATTGCAATGTTTAAACTTCTGTGGTGGAAGTAATGGCCCTTCTATTGTTCAGTTTAAGTCATTATTGACAATTCCTCTATAAAACAAAGACATCGGCATAACGGTCGCGGAATGCTAAAGAACTTCCAGTGTTGGGTTTCAAGTCCTGCTACTGATTTCAGAAGACTCAGATTAGTTTTTGATGAACAAGTAAATACTGGCGTGTATATGCTACTACTAAATTTGTGTGTTCCTAGTCTACCATTAAGTATTAGTACAAAAAGTGAAAAGAGCAGTATTTCAATAAATTAAATTGTTACTAAATATAGTCACATAAAAGTATCATTGGGGAAACTAGTGGATCTACCAAATGAGCCTGAAGAATCAGGAATCAATGTTTTGTCAAGTATTACATCCCTGCCTCCATCATACATCCAAGTACTCCTTGTTTATCCCAATATATGTTTATGAAACTAGTTTTGGTGTCAGGAAATGTAGTAGTATATTACAAATTGGTGATTTAAGGTACTAATCTGTGATTTGTGGAGTCGTATGACCCAGCACTAAAGACATCAAAATGAGTGAAGAATTTAGACAGCCTTATCACTCACAGATTGATTGTGCAGCTAAATTAGTCACTCAGTGGGACTCTCTCTCCAGAAAACAGGCAACAAGCAGCAGATCATCTGGCAAAATACTTGAACTCATTTCCCACTCTGCCAATGTTTCTCTACTCACATTCTCTCTTAACCCAGCCTGTTCAGGAAGGAAAATCTTTTAAAGAAAATTCAAATCTTGTCTTCCTTCATGACTTACTTAAAGAGATACAAAGAAATGTAATCACAATTTTAAGGTGTGGTACATATTTTTAGAGACACAAATGGTTCCTGGAGAAGATCAAAAGCTCTATGAATAAGTGTATCAAAATTAAATAACTTTCTTATTTTTCCCTCTAAAACAGAAAAAAAAAGTCCCTATAGCAACACTGTGCAATTTGGCTAGTGTTCTCAGGTTGAGCCCAATGTTAAAACAGCGATGGTGTTTTGGACTACCACAATTAAGGTGTATGGGTAAGATAATTTTTAACTTTCATTGCACTGGCTCAAATTAATACTATGGAAATACTTGAATTAATTACAGAACAAAATCTATCTGTCTAGCTCCTTTCTCTCTGGCTCTGTTTTTTTTTTTTTATTCCAGTTGTGCTTCTTGTAAGAGTTGATTATTCTTCTTTGGCTTTTATATTGGTGATAAAACTTCCCTATAAAAAGCTATCTTATCCTATGATTTATAAACATATTTCTATGAAATTTTAACCTTGAAGATTAGCATTATACAAAAAATAGGCAAAAAGCTATCACAATTTGTAGGCAGGTATGTACTGTTAAAAGAAATTGGAAAAGAGAAAAAATTACTATTATTCCACTCAAACACTACTAGTTTGTTGCTGTCTCTCTGCAAGACTCAGAACCACTTCTCTGTACTGCCATTAGCAGCTGCGCTTGTACTGAAGTCTAAGTCTGCAGAGCCAGGTGCATCCATATGGCCTGGGGTGACAGAACTTGAAAAGAAGTTATCCTTCCTCCCTTCACACCTGCCCTTCTTTCTGGACCAAAGTTCCTTGCTAGGAGTACCAATAAACTTCAGATTACATTCACCACATAGGAAAATGAAGAATAAAGTCATGATGTATCTGGCTGTATATGTGTTACTGAACACAGTCACATACATTAATGTGTCTGAAGAAAAGCCATGGAGTTAGCAGAATGTAACTGGAATGCATAGTTACTTAATATTCTGCTGCAGCATTACCTATATTTTTGAGGTATATTTAGTGTATCCTTTTATCTTTTGTCTCCCAAAAGATGTCAATGCTAGAAGAATACAACATTCTAAACATTGGCATGCTGAGCTGTATACTTTGTTCTCTGCCATTAGGGTATGACTGTTGAATAAATACAGACATTTCAGTTGCAGCTGCTTCTCTTTTCTAACCTCTTTTGCCAAGTTTAAATGCTTTTGAACTAAGTATTCCTGCCTCTGTTGCATTAAAAGGTAATGTATTGACTTTGTTTGCTTTTCCGTGAAAGCTTTGAGGTCCAGAGTTCACAACTGGACAGTACCTTGAGGATTTCTACAATACCATTTATCTTTCATTTCCTTAGAAACTTCAGAAGGAGGAAGAATGGATGGATATAATGGATGTTCATGAACAACTTGCAAAGCTTTTTACATTAATTGAATATAACAGAAACACAGAATTGCTTTAATTAAATGTTTAAAAGTTGTCAAAACTGGACATGGCATTCAGCTGATCTAATTGAAATTAGTGGTCATGATTTGATTTTCACTGGCTAAAGCCCTACCTCAGATTGCATTAGGGTGTGTGGGATGTAATACCTGTAGTAGGATAAGTGGGTTATTACAAAAAAAAAAACTTAGGTAGCTGTACCTTCAGTCTCTAGCAGATCATTTGGCATACTAGTAGGAAGAAGAGCTTTAGGCCAATTCCATCATAGCAATTTATTTTACCAAAGTCTTTGAGTCAGCATGTGCTAACAGTAATTAGGTTAGGTCCATCGCCTGAGAATAATAATAAAAAATTGAGATAAACATAAAGAGGAGTTTCTTACCATAATAAATATATAGAGAAGACAGTGGCAAAGGGACTTAAACACCTCCATTAGCTCCCAAGCTATTGTTAGGAGTCTTGAGCAAGACTTTCAGCCCCCAGTTGAACCAGCTGAAAATCAGCAGCTGTTGCTTAGCAGAGAGTCAAAAGACTCCTCCCATAGTGGTATCAGACTGCTTTGACTGTTTTAGTCCAGGAATTTAATTAGACTTTAGTAGGCCTTTGAATTCCACCTGTTCAGCGATTCACCCTTTGTGAATTTGTTCTGCTTACTAAGGATGTTCATCCATAGAGCTTTCCAGAAGGAATTAATACAGTTTAGGACCTTTAGATCTTGGCCATAAGTTTGCACATAAGTTGTGCCATTGCACAACCTAACTGAAATGTTTTTCAGCTGCTTGCATACCCTGGATCAGAATTCAACATTCATTAAAAATTCAACAGTACAGAGGTGGTTTATACAAACTAAAGATCTGGTGGGTAGAGCCTTGGGAGCTAGGCAAGAAGCTCTGAAGCAAGAGAATTCTAGGCTTCCTTGAACATTTGTGACTACTGTACGAACTCTTAGTTTCTGTTCAAACTTATTCTGTTATTTTCAAGTAGAAATTGATAATGAGCGTTTTCTTCTCAGTAAATATCATTATCAGAACCAAATGCTGCTAAACACAGGTGCTTTTTTATATACTATCCTTTGTGGATGCTGGTAGTTTAGAAGATCAGAACTCAGGAAGACCAGGTGGATTTATGCTATACTAAGACATATCATACTGCAAAATAAAAAGAAGTGCATACTTACAAAGAACTTCATGACAACAACACTTGGCTGCCACTCTGTACAGGTGCAACATCTTTCCAAGACGCAGTACAATAAAAAGTTAGAACTCGCGGAGTTAAGTATCTAAATCTGCCAAGTCCAGAAACTTAAAATTTTTTACAGACTCTTCCTTCATAACACCGACACACCAATTCCATATAACACAGGCTTTCCTTATTATACTAGTTTAATGAGATCAGTAATAAGATTTGACATACCTGGTAGCAGAGGTACATCATATATGATCAGAAAGAATCTCACAGGTGGCAACAGAAATTACTTTCAGCTCTAAAACAAAACCAGAATAAAATAAAGGACTGGTAAAAACTCAAAAGTTAAATAGAGTGAAGAATACTGCAAACATTATCACTCAGATAAGAAACAGACAGGAAAACACAAATTACTTTGGGGCTGGATATAACAAAACACAAATTATTTTGCATTGTTCCGGCAAAATAAAGTGAGCAAGAATGGAAAGACTGACAAAAAGGCAGCCTCTTTTTCTGGTCAATTAACAAAATTTCTCAATTTTGTTCACAGCTCCTTCTCACAGTGGAAATTAGGAAAATATAATTTTTACAAAAATAATTTCGCACTGTCGGTACCCTTTTCTTCATGTTTGTACTCGTATTAGGTAGACATAATAGTTCAACTTCAGAAGTTGCTGTGAACTTGTTACATGCCAAGCAAGAGAGATGAATTGTGAAAGAACGCTTTGATCTTACTGCCAGGAGTTCAGAATCATTTTATTGAGAAAAATGTACGTATAGAGAAAAAACAGCCATTACTATCAAGGGATAGCTCTAAGCAGAAGGACTGTGAATATCTTGGAAAGCAGGCAAGCCACATTATAAAACATAGCTGGGGAGTGAGCAACTGGGAGAAGTTGCTGAACATAGATCTGAAGAAACTACACCCAGTTATTACTTTTTTGCAAACCAACAAGACTTTGCACTTACCGACGTATGTAAGCCACCAAAATATTTGTTCTGGATAGGTTTAGTTGGTTTTCAATAATAAGAAGGATTTTATTCTTCTCTAAATATGTACAAACTAGTCTGCTTTTAGGAGACAGCATAGATTCTTTTTTCTTCCTTTCTCTTTTACATGTTTTGCAATTGTACAAGGAAAATGCTTCTGTGAAAATAAAAAGCATGATGGACGGGGGAAGAAACATATTTACAACTAACAATACATTTCTGGCAGATGTGTACTTCACCTAAAATATGTTTTTAAATGCTAAAATATTACAGCAATCTTTGAATAATTAAAGACCAGTGTAATTAGAAGCACTTGAGAGTCTCTAATTAGTTTTTATTCCAGACTGACTGGACCTTAACATTTTTTCAGCTTGGTAAGTCAACTCAAAGCATAATATAAATTTGTTCTATTGTTTAGCAATACACTCAAAACCAAGACTACGTTTCAAATGTTTTAGTCACATACAAGGACATTCCCATAGACCAATAACAGTGTTGCTGGTTTTGATGTGCTAAAAGGAGCTGTATATTGCTAAAATTGTGGCAATACACTGCAGAGAGATATCCAGTTTTCCTTCTCATTACAGAACTCAGCCTTCTGGCTATTGCTGGGTGGATAAGGGAATATAATCTTACCATTTCTGAAATAATGTTTTGTTTTTAGAAACAAATCTCAAGTCTCTGAAGTATTTTACCAAAAAGATATTGTCAGAGATTCTATACAGTTTTGCATGCAATACTTCCCTAAGCAGTATTTTGCCCTTGTCTTTTTCTCAGGATACTATTCAGAAAGTCAATGTAGTATTTTTGCCAAATGTGAACCTTGTATTTTTGATTGCCCTAGGATGAACACCCTTCTCTTGGATATAGTTATGAGTGGGGTTTGTATATGCAGAAACTTACTCCCTCAATTTTTCTTTCTCAGGTTAGACATGCAAATAAGCACATTATTAATTCAAGATTTTGGCAAAAGAAACATCCACATATATTAAAAAAGAAGAGTTGTAATAAAACAAAAATCAAATCTACATTTTCTCTCCTCTCACACTCCATTAAAACAAGTGTTTAGGTGGCTTATAAAATATTCTTTATTGTTTGATTTTCTTTTCTCAGTGAAATACAAATGTAGTATTTCAACTAAAATGGTAAGCAACTTGCCTAACTTCACCTGTCCAAACTGTATGTAAACAGTGCAAACAAACCACTGACCCTCGCTCTATATAAAGCAGGAAAAACAATAATAACCTTCAGGGGTTTTACCATTGTCTCTAATTCTCTTGGTAGTCCAGTATAGAATCCCAGATCTTCCCTCTGCCTAAATATAATGCAGAAAGTTAATCCAACTGTGAATGCACTTCCATGCAAAACTCAAATGCAATTTAGATCACTATTTACTTGTTTACTGACTTGTTTACTAGCTTTCACTTAAGGTGTCTTTCTGACATTTTTCATTGCGGGTTTCTCCTTGTTTCTTTGGAGCTCTTTCCCTGCTTTCAGCAGTAACTTTCCTTTCAGGTGTCTACCTGGACTGTCTACACATAATGCAATTGCTGTTGTTTCTTACCTATTTGAACACTGTTTCTTGTACCAGACTGTATTGATTTATAGGAATGGACTCTCATGACGAGGATCTTAATGACCCAGTGGCAGAAAGAGCTCAGTATTTGCCCTTACTTACGTCATTGTAATAAGCAGAACCAGGAAAAGTATATAGGATCCACTCCAGGAAAAGATATTCCAATTTACAGTGTTAGGCCTCTGAAAGACGATTAGGATATGGTGACAACATGCACGGCTCCTTCCTCTAAGCTCGTGTTTTATTGTTCGACTGTCTTCCCTCTTACTTCAAAATTAAGGAAGCATGTTAAATGAAATGTACTTTCAGATCAACAGGACTGACACATGATGCAAGTGTTCCAGCTCAGCCTATGTAAGAGCATCCCCTGTTTTTTTTCAGTTTGCTCATAGAAATCACATGGTAAAATTACCTTAAAGCAACCTTCATTTCCAATCCCATCTTATTTTCTGAACTCGACCCCTCATCAGATCTTCATATCAAAGTTTATGCTTTTTTTTTGGAAATCAATATGAACATGTGAACTTTGGCCCCAGGAACAATAAAAAAAAAGGTCAACAAGTGAAAAGCCTGCAAAGCTAAACAAGGCAAATTATTATTTCATTTTCAAAATCAGTTTGACAATGGGTTTTGTTTGCTTTTAATAGTCAGGCCAAGTTAATTCCTTTCAATTAGTAACTGTAGAAACTTTATTTTGAATTTTTAAAAAATCGTATTACAAAGTAATTTAACAATGTTTATCGCCACTTACATCTTTCAGACATGCAATTATACAAATCCACCAAGCACAGTTTTATGTTTTCTTTACTTGGTTGAATTTAAATCTTGATATCTGCTGCTCCTGTTATAATCTGTATTTTTAAAAATAAATGTACTTAAGGTACCTTGTACAACAATGTTACTATTCTGGATTTCAAGTACATGGCATTTTGAATTTTTTCTCATTGTTTAGCAAGGAGGTAAATGAAGGAATGAGAATGAACGAGAATAAAAAATATGGATTAGGATATTTACCAGTACTGATCTCATTTCCAAAACACATGATTTCTGAAATAAGTTTTCTACTTAAAAGTTTCCTTCTCAGTTTTAAATGGAAAAAAATCAGCTCTTCTTTTAAAGGTTGTCAGCTTTTTCTGAATTCTGCGATACATGTCCTTGTCTAGACGTGTCTTTGTGTCAAACTACTCCTGCTTTGAGTGACAAAATGAAAATTAGATCAAAGCAGCTGAAGTTCAGCACTGCTGCTGTTGACACATTCTTTGTGAGTCCTTTTTCTCACCATTTTCACCTAAGATGTTTCTTTTAGTTGTTCTCAGTGTTTTCAATAAAATGTTTCATTTCTACATATCTGACATGCATCACACTTTAGAGTTTCTTGGATATGGAAACATAGAAATTGTGTGGATTTTCCTATCTTATGAAACAAAATTCTTGAACTATGAAATATTTTCCAAAATGGTATTTCCATTTTTCGGAACTTTGGAACTTACTGTAATACCAAATTTGAGCAAAGAAATGCCTGCCATTGCCCTCATTTCTCTGGAAACAAAAAAAAGTGGAGTACTGTACAGATTTTCAAAGATTTAAATCCCCTGTCAATATATCGTAACAGCTACAATGTTGAGGATGATTCAAATTTGTCTACTAATTGTGTCACATATCTACAGTATGAATCTTAGAAATAAGAAAAGACTCCATAAGTAATCACTGAATTATTACTGGAACTAGAAGTCTTTGCATTTTAAGCCATACCACTATATACTCTTCCGGTTTTCAACTTTAAATAAAGAACACTTGCATGGGTAATAATAACCCTGGATATTCTTTACTGTTTTCGCACTTTCTATAAGTGTTCTAACTCAGTCCTTATTGATTTGATAATAGGAACAGCACTATCTACTGTATGACATCTGGTAAATCAATCATTATTACTGTAGTGTTACATTACAATTCAGTCCAAGGATTTTGTGTTCACTGCACAAAGTAAATAATACTTATTGATGAAAAACTACCATCCTCATGCTAAGGGTGCTGTATTATCACATATTTTATTTTAACTTATGATATTACACTAATTTGTATCATATTATATTTTTAAGTTAGTTATATCATAGTAACTACGAAGTTTTTAGATATATTCACTTAGTGAAATCTTGCTTAAGGTAGACATCTTCTCTCAGAGGCAGGGAATATAGAGCAGAAGAAGCTAAACAGACAAAAACCAAATGATGGAGGTGCACCAAAACCGAAAAGTACCTTTGACATAATTTCCATGGTTTCTAAGCAAGAACCCCAGGTTACCGAACTTTTACCTTTATGAGGGATTTCTTTCATATTAAGTTATGACTTGAGACATCGAACTAGTTTTAGATGCCTATTCCAGGATAAAATGAATCGCCAATTGAAAGTCTATGTTTCTCTTTGCCACCTCTAAGAGAAGACCAGGTGATGTAATGGGACGTAGGCTTCTACATTCAGTCTGGAGACTAATCTCAGTTTTTTGAGCCTGAAAATTAGAACTACGCTTCACAGAGAAGTGCTCACAAAAATAGAGTGAGATTTAATCTTTTCTGACTTTTAAGAAAGAATTTAATCTTAAGAAAGACTAAAACCAGAGAGACAAATTATAAAATCAGCTATGAAAATAGGAAATAGTACTTTAAATACGGAAATTGGTGAATCTGATTAAGAAAAAAATAATTTGTTGACTGCTTGCTGATGACATAGAAGGAGTTGATGTTGTTGATTTCTATCAATGCTAAGGGCATTTTATGCTGCCATTATTTTGTCTAGTGATCCTACTGTAAACAGAATTGATTTTCCAAACCCAAAATGAACTTTCATTTTAATACATTGCACATGTTTGTGTGTGCACACATGGGGTGCACCTGTGGGAATGCCTGTACGCATATGCATCAGCCCTCTTTCATATCTTGTTGCTTCATACAAGGATATCCCCTATGATACTGTTAGATTAATTTATCCTTTAGCTTAGAAGTCTTGTCTCTAACATGGTGATGGATTAATGTGAATGACAGTTCAGGCTGAAGGGTTCCTTTCAGCCTTTTTCACTGTGCAAAACAGAGGAGGGAAGCAAATTAAAAATCATCGTTGATTAAAACTCCAGTACCTCTTTCTTTTACACTGTAGAAACAGTCCTTATAATAAGGACATATGAAAAATTAAAATAGCAACAGAAATCACCTTTGCCCAATTTTCTTAACCTGCAGAACACATTCACACTTGATTAGGATTCTGAGCCCCGTTCTTATGTTCTCAGGAACAGTCTGTTCCTTTCTTCTCTTATTCAGTAATTCTTACATTTTCAAATTAGTCCAGTATAGTAGATATTTTCACTGGAAATGTTGAGAAATATAGATGACTACTGGTCTAGCCTGGAATTTGGAAAGAAACTTAATTTAAATTTCAAATTAATTTAAATGTCTCTGGATGTGGTACTGCTGAAAAAAAACATTGCTGAAGCTCTCAATTTCATGCAGAACAGATAGCAAAGTATTAATAAGGAAAAGTGGCAGGAATCCAAGTAGTCTGGTTTTGTTTCTGCAATCTTTTTTTCCCTGGAAAAGTTACAAATCCTGTTAAAAAATTTGCCTGATCTTCACTCTCTGTACTAACCTGACTGGCTAGCAAGCATCTTTGTGGTAGGTGTGAAATACTTGTCTTCCAAACTGTATTGGTAACACCAATTAATACAACAGGAAATACAAATATTTCTCCCATGCAAATAATCATTGCAAGGTAACCACACTCTCTGTTGACCAGAGTGAATAATGATTCCCAATATCTGTGCAAGTTTCTACTCTCTAGCATGGAAAAAAAGAATGGAAAGAATGTATTTTAACCCTTTTTCAAGTAAGAACAGCTACGTTCTTAATGGAGCAAAAAAGTCTAACACTGTATTTGTCAGAACATGAAAATTTGTACGAGATGCATTGTCTATTAAGTTCTGTTTAACATCTGCATTCATAGGAATGGGTCTTGATTAATTATTTTGTTGGCAGCATAACATAAAAACAATTTAAGCTGAAAGAAATAAAGCCTAATGAGGACTGAAGCCTATATGAAAGAAGAATGTGAAACACCAAAACAGGAAAGAGCTCCTCTAAGTTTGTTTTATTTAAGTTTCGTGTGCGTGGCCAAAGACAAATGAAAGCCAATGGTTTATTCCCTAAAGGAGGCCCTCCAAGGTAAAATAATCAGCTTAAAACACATTAGTGATTGCATAGTATGAGGAACTAAATACTTTTCTGAAATAGTTATCAGAGTGCCATTTATATTTTTCAAGTTTAAAAACTTAACAGCTTTACTTTTATTTCTTTCTGTTGATAAGTGTTGTAGAGCTGATTGGACAAGTTTCCACATAGCAGGATAGGGAGAAGGTAAGAGCGTGCAGTAGCTGCAAGTCAGTCCAGCACCTGATACCTTCAGAATACAGAAAAGAAATGTTTTTTAAAATATCAAAGCACATATAGAGTCCTTCTTTCCTATTCTGCATCAAATGCCTTACACTGAGCTATATACCTATATGGTGAAGGGGCTGGAGCACAAGCCCTATGAGGAGCGACTGAGGGAGTTGGGGCTGTTTAGTCTAAAGAAGAGGAGGCTAAGGGGAGACCTCATTGCTCTCTACAACTACCTAAAAGGAGGTTGTAGTCGGGCAGGGGTTGGTCTCTTCTCTCGGGTGACCAGTGACAGAACTAGAGGGCATGGACTCAAGCTTCGTCAGGGAAAGTTTAGGCTTGATGTTAGGAAGAAGTTCTTCACTGAAAGGGTGATTGGCCATTGGAATGCGTTGCCCAGGGAGGTGGTGGAGTTGCCGACCCTGGAGGTGTTTAAGGGGAGACTGGATGAGGCACTAAGTGCCATGATTTAGATGATGGTTGGTGTTGTGTTGGTGTTAGTGTTGGGATATAGGTTGGACTTGATGATCTCAGAGGTCCTTTCCAACCTTATGATACTGTGATACTGTGATACCTGGATGTTTCTTAGCCACATAAGATTATCTCAGCAAATGTTAAACAAAGAATTAAACCTGAAGGAAGCAGAGGGGCACCTAGTCTATTGACAGAAGCACAGATGAATGAAGCTTGAAAATGGCAGAAGGCAAAGTAAACTCTACGTAAACTCATCTCAGTGTTACTCTCCGTGTAAAAAGCTGGCTACACATACATGGTGGGCAGTCTTTTGATCCATATTTTCTCTCTATTCAGTGTCTGTGCCTCACTTATCTGCATCACACATCTCTGCTGTCTGTCCTGACTGTGTTTAGCACAAAGAGAGCCTTTTGAGATCAATGAAGGGTTGTAGAAGGAGCAGGCAATGAGGAACAAAGATCCCTGGAGTAGATAAGAGTCTTAAAAATGAAGACCAGGGAAAACAAATCTGCCCTGTGTGATTGAGTAGAAGATTTATTTCAAGATGTATAGAACTCCCTGAAAGCTAAAGACAGATCTAGGGTTTTACTTGTTGTCATTGCTTTTTAAAGGAATACTGAATTAATTGTATTTTAGAGGTAGATCTGTACACGGTCCATTAAAGAGCAGCAACTACTGTCATGCAGCACAGACAGAGTCAGTGTATAGATGCAAGGTGTAAGAAATGCAGAGTAAAAGTCTCAAGCTTAATGCATAGCTGTGCACTTAGTCTCAAGTGCTCTTGGCAGAAAAGAATCAAGACACAAGACTTAAGCTTAACACAAGTGTACTTGCTGTTTTCTTTTGTCTTCTGATGGTGATGAAGCAGTAGAACCAGCCCAATTATAATGCAAAGTGCCTTCACCCATGCAGGACTACACCTGCCTCCCCTTCATTATGAGTTTTCATTTGTGTGTTCTCTAGGATCAAGTATAGATTCCCAGTATAAGACAGAAATATTGGAGAAATCAAGCCTCTCACCGTAAGAGTTCATCTCTTATCGGTGAGCCCACCTTAGTGCTCCATACAGACCTCTCTTGCTCATAACTGCTATAAAACACAACAGACTCTGAAGAACATCAAAATTAGACCATCTGAAAACACCACTGTAATACAGAATAGAGAGTTTGCTGTAAAGAGTACCTGTTTATGCAGTTCACTTTGTCTTAAAGATTTGTGCCTAGCTAAATGCTTTCTTGATCTAAGTACATTCCAGTGAAACATCACAGTCTGCAGCTCATTCTCTGTAACTCACCACTGTAATCAAGATGTTAATGTGAATGACCCAGAAAGAAAAAAGTCACTCACCATCTACATAAAACCACCGCTGTCCACCCATATTGGCTTACAAGGTACAAAAGAGGACACCCTTTTATACCATAGTATGAAACATTAAGAAAAAATTCAGGAAATATTTCAAGCTTCAAAGCTTTTGTTGATATTTTGCATAACAAAATGCCTCATTGGATACAGATAAGAGACAGTTTTTCTCGGTCACTGGTGCCCTCCTTGGCTGAAGTATACTCAGTAGAGTTTATGAAGGATACAAGGGGTTGTTTTATATCTCCCATAAGTATGAATTTTCCATCCCACACGGAAAGTATGGAGTCATTACTCTTAATGATTCAGTCACCTGAGGATACATCTAGTTAGAAATGCTAGGAAAACCCTGGGAGATCAGTTTCAGCTTTGTCAGTGCAATTTATTTACAGACAGATGTTGAAAAATCAATTAAGAAATGTAATATAAAAAAATAAATCATATAACCAGATACGGCTGCCTGCTACAAATAAGAACACCCCAAGTAACAACAGTGAAATATGTTTTAAATAGAAATCATCCAAAAAGCACAAATCCCAACCATTTAAACTAAAGTCAGTTCTCACTAATACCAATTTATACTCACTTATAGAGGACTTATATTTTGAGAGCTGTAGAGCAGAGATTGAGAGGATTACAAATATTTGTTCTGATCTCACAATTAAAGCCTAGTTTTAGAAACCTGGAGATCTGGGTTCTGTTCCTCTCAAGGCATGGACAATCATCCTGGGAGCATTACACAAGGCTTGCACTGCAACTGCCTTTGTAGTTTAGTGGTCAAAATTTAAGGATTTTAGTTTCTCATGCATTTTATAGAAGCCTTTTAACATCAAATCAACTCACCTGAGCAGGATGCTGAGTGCAAAACGTATCAACTATCAAGTGCTCCTAACCATCACCTCTCTTTATCATTGTTTCAGTTTCTTTACTGTGGAAACTGGGATATTTTCCTTTTATACAGGAACTGAAAGAAATTAAAATAATTGATATTCAGAAAACATTATTCTGAACAGTGCTGACTAAAACCAGATTTCTTGATCTATGGAGAAGGGCTGATAGAGAAAAGAACAGAGCAGTGCCTTGCTGTTCCCTAAACACGAATTCATGGGATGAAAGAGAAAAAAATAGTCTTTATTTATCACTCCATCGCATCATCAGCCATAGAACTCTCCCTAGCCCTGTTCCCAGTAAAGGCTAGTTTTTGATAAAGGTTCCACCTAGATGAAAACTATATTTTTCATAGAATCATAGAATAGCTCAGGTTGGAAGATCATCTGGTCCACCCTTTCACAGGAAAAGGAATAGAGATGAGATTATCATGGAATCATAGAATCATAAGGTTGGAAAAGACCTCTGAGATCATCAAGTCCAACTGTACCTGTCCTCTTCCTAAACCATGTCCGTAAGAAACTCATCTACCCGCCTTTTAAACAACTCCAGGGATTGTGACTCAACCACCTCCCTATGCAGTCTGTTCCAATGCCTGACTACCCGTTCAGTGAAAACCTTTTTCCTGATATCCAGGCTAAACCTCCCCTGGCACAACTTGGGGCCATTTCCTCCCGTCCTATCACCTGTCACTTGCAAGAAGAGACCAGCACCCACCTCACCTCAACCTCCCTTTAGGCAATTGTAGACAGTGATGAGGTGTCCCCTCAGCCTCCTCTTCTCTAAGGTAAACAATCCCAGTTTCTGCAGCCGCTCCTGGTAGGACTTGTTCTCCAGTTATCTCACCAGCCTCATTGCTCTTCTCTGACATTATCTAACATTCTCTCCAAATCTGTTTGAAAAACTCCAGCAGCAGTACTTTACTATGTCCCTGGAGAGGTTATTCCAGTGAATGATTACTCTTACTCTGAAAAATTTCTTTATTATGATAAGATGAAATCTCTCCTAGTGCAATTTCTACTCATTTCCCCTTTTCTTCATGTGGCTTTTTTAAAAAGCACTCTGTACCTTCTAACATGCATGTTGATATTTCGGACCACACTTTAGGGCTCTGAAAAGTTGGATATTTATGTTTGTGTTCAGATGAAACATGAGTTTTGAACAAAACGTGGCCCTGAATTTTCCCCAAGCAGCAGAAGCTCAAATCATTAAAATTTACATACCATTTATTTCAAAATACATAAAGGAAGAGGGAATCAACCCAAGCAATGCAAAATTTTCAACTTAAATCACTGATTTTTTTTAGGCCAGCTTCATATATGTAAAAAGCATAACTTCTTTCCGAAGTATCAACAAGATCTTCAGAGATTTAGCAAAGAAATCACATGGGCATTTTTTACTTTCTTTGCAAACTTTCTCCTCTAAACACATAACCAAGTTTAAAGGATGATTAAATAGATAATGGAATGAGGCATAAAGTTACATCTTACTGAAAGATAAGAGGGAAAAGAATTTGAACTTTTCTTCTAGCTTTTGATAGATTAAATAAGCATCATTTTGTGCAAGAGTCCTCATGTTACTTTAAACAGCTTGTATGTCTCCCATAATGCTTTTACGTAGACTCCTTCCCTGCATATATAGCAATTAATTATATCACATCAAAGCTGGCCATGCATTCTTCCCTGAGTACATTATGTTTTAAACTGCAAAATCCATTTTTATTTTCTTATTCGTTTGTCACCTTACCACTGGAAGGAAGGTTTTCTAGAGCTTATTCCATTGCATGTCTGACAATATAAAGTCTGCCTTCAATAAGTTTGTATAAAAATTGAGCATAAATGATTAATTTGCATTAGATCGATGAACAAGTATAGGAGACAGAAAGCCAAAAGGGTTTATTGTATCTTCTGCTACAAGCCTGTCAGAGACTTCTCCATTAGAATAGGTTGCACAAAATAAGGAGTTAAGGGGAAATAACTTGATTTTTGTGGCCTCATTTTTTTTCAGATAATCTCATGAACATTTTGGTTAAAGAACTTGGTATGATTATGTGCTCTTTGTTATCTACTGTCTCACAATACAGCAACATACTGCATGGTGTTAGCCCCTCTTTGTCCTACTGTAAGTCAGCCACTTTGAGACAAGGTACTAACGGATTTTATTTCTGAGGTGCTCTCCTCTTTAATTCTAAATTACTATGTTCCAATCAATGCATATATTCACAACATGCTAATGCAATAAAACATTTAAATTGGTCAGTGCAAACACCGTATAATGCTTCGTGTCATGTATGTATGTTTGAAAAAGAGCAGAAAGAAACCTGCACAAAGCAGAAAAGCTGTGTATTTTTTCAAGGCTAAAATACTCTTCAGATACTAAAGAAGAATCTGTAAATATTTAACAATGTTACAAGGAAAAAGGATTAACAGAATAGAGCTCTTTCAATCAATACTTGCAACATCATGTATTATTTCCAACGGACATGAACAGCAAAATGCTATTTATTGACTAAAGCATGCTACACATCATTGAAGCTTAATATAAGGGGACATGAAATTCTCTGTTGACCAGGAGTAAGCCACTAACCTAACCTTAGCTTAATCAACCATTTCTTGTGCTGCACTAGCACTTGATAGTTCCCATTCTCTTTTTTTTTCAGGGAGTTTTCCAAACTGTATGCAAATTCAGTCTCTGCAATCTGGATGTTAAGTTATATAACTTAAGATTAAATTAAAATAAACAGAAGAAATGGAAATACTAGCAGTGAGAAGGTAAAAAGACAAAAACATTTGGGTTCATAGATTAATGAGGTGTTCAATTCATAGTTTTGAGTAAGAACCATTTTACTTTTATTTTGCTAACTTATAAAAATAATAAAAAAGGATTCTGGTAGTTTTTATCCCAGTTTCATTTTATGTAGTGTCTTAGAAGCCCAAAAGGAACCACAAATGGGAACACAGCAGCCAGGCAGAAGTTAACACTTGTTCTGACACACAAGGAGCCACTCAATCAGACCAATGACCAATCTGCCTCAGACAGTGCTCTGTATCAGATACGTAAAAAGAAAGTTCAAGGAAGAAAATTGTATACATAAGTGAAAAAAAGACCTGTAAGAAAACATTATTTGCCTTGTCATTCTTGAGTCTCTTAAGCTATATCGCAGAATTGCCACTCATTAATATTATTGGAGTGCATATGAAACTACCCAACACAAAGCCGTAAAAAACAACCTGTGAACCCAATTCTGCTCTTCTAAATTTCACATTCTGCAGTAGTTGAAATGCCTTGAAATAGGCAGTAATGTTGTCATCTTTCTCACAGAACCCTGATGCACATTTGACTATTAGGGAAACACACAAACAAGGAATTTCACATCAAAGTGATTGCTAGCGCTAAGATCTTTCAAAGATAAATTGTTGCTGTCAACCTGTTCTTCAAAGTCAGCTCCCGGTCCCAACCCTTTCATAACTGTAACACGTATTATTTGTTATATTTACATGAAAGCTTCCACTAGATAGTACGTCAACAAAAAGAAAAAACCAACAAACCATATAAAAATATAAGTGTATTACTTACAAAGCCCAGCAACTGAGACCTGCATAAGGGCAATGCGAACAACTGACTTAGAGTCCGTGGGAATCTCTTTGTTCTCAGTGTTGAAAGTGGATGAAATCATCCCACCACAGTATGCACCTGAAAATTCTTCTCACCCACTATAGAAGAGAGAGGGGAGAGACTTATTGTAGGCAAACCCAGCTCCCTCCAGATCCACACTCTTCTGGGTCAGAGTTCTATTTCTTATAGTTTCTAACCTACGCTTGACAGGGAATTCAAATCAATACTGCTTTTATGAAACTAAGTAATCTGAACAAAATTCAATAACTTTTGCTTATAAGGGACCTCTAAATTTTTCCTTCACAGTTGCATTTTCAGTTACTCAATTTCAAGGAAGCCAAAAGGACAGAACATACCTGACCTAATCTTTTTAGAGGGCTAATATATGGCCTTCAGTTTCTTCCTTGGTGACTGATGCTGTATCATATCCTAGCAACATAACATCTGAATAAGCTTTTCCAGAAAGTGTATTTCAACTCTCATTTCTAACAAGTAACAAGTTTAGTCAAGTAACACTCTGTATTACACTTTTAATGTTATATATCTAAATTCATGAGTTTTTTAAGTGATACATTTCAAAAACTAAATGTGAAAACCCAAGGAAACCAGGTAGACAAAACAATATGCAACCTTACATAAAATGTGGCACATTTTCAAGTGTGAAATGAGAAGATAATTTCTTAAATTTATTTTTTTTATATGGTCCTCCTTTTCCTCTCAAAGAATTTGAATTTTTTTTAGGTTAAAAACATTTTTTACAATCCATCAATTGGTACAATAACACTGTATGATTGTTTTTAACAGTCTGGTCCCTCTTTACTACTATTATAATCAGGAATCACACATAATCCTAAACACAGATGATGAATTTTAAAAATGAAATTTCTACAAATCCATGGAAATAAGAATGATGACAGATCTCAGGTGCAGACAGATCTTCCTGATGCAGACAGATGTCAGTTCTGAAATGTCCTGCACAATTACCCCAGAGACCTTGACTCTGAGTCGCCAATAACTCTTGGCATTATGTAAGCTCTCATCTTCCCCCTGACAACTTTCAGGACTTGATTTCAAAGAAGTACAAAACTCATCCTTCAGAAGTACTAGATGAGAGCCACAACTAAACATGGAGAAAATTCCTAACATCCATTCTTACAAGTTAAGCAGTAGAATGCAAACTATAAGTACTAAGGATGCCTCACTGTCTAGGCTATCTAAAAATTTCTAAACAATTTTGTATTCAATCCATTGTTTGAGACCTCTCTAATCAGGATAAAACATCCCTCTTCCTGACAGTGGAGCATAAACAGACCGGTTTTGGGAATCAGGTTTGTATTGTCATTCCACTGTATATTATAATTGCCGTATCATGTTTATGCTGTGATGTCAGCATATTGCTGTATTATTCGTCTAAATAAAAATCCCAGAGAATATAAAATATATTCAAATAAATAAATCTGATATTAAAACATTCAGCCTTCCTCCTTTCTTAGGAATGTTGGGGAGACCAGAGTCTGTAGGTCAGGACAGGCAGGCAGCCACCAAGTCTCCTTGACACTACAAGAGTTTTTTTGGGGAAAGTAGTTTACTGGGATATTCCATCATAAACTAGAGTAGGGAGTAAGTCTGTGTGCAAACTTATGTATGAACGATTGTTTCAATCTGCTATAAAGTTTCTCACAGACGACCAAAGATAATGCATGCTTATCAATAAAGATAGGCTTGCGCACTGTGTAGAGGTGATTTTACTCAATGCCACTTACTTTTCTGCATAAGCATAGCAATATTTCATGATGTTTACCTATTACACTTTTGTTGCTGTCTGGATTAATTCTGACCAGATGGTTTAAAGGAAAGACAAATTGTGTATGTTACAAATTACAGCTATGTCAGTTTCTGGGTTTTTCAGTTGTTTTATATTGAGTTCCCTTCATGAAAAGCATAAAATCAGCAGGGCATTATTATGCTTCAAATGAAATTGCAAACAAAATCATCATTTGGACATCTGCAAATTATTCTGTCTCTTGATATTTTGCTTCTGGTACAAATTATCATCTTCAATAGGCCACAAATCCCATTTGATTATTGAATTGGATTTAGGTAAACCTTTCAGACTATAGGACAGCTGGTACACATGTTTAGTCTGAACACCTGTCATAGGAAAAATTTTTTTACTTAATTTAATTCATTACCAGTTAGCACCAACTGCTGATTAGTGGTTCGGGTACATAAAAAATGAAACAGAAACTTAAGCAAACACTTTTCCCCACCTCTTATCCACACTCAACTTAAGCCAAATATCTATACTTCCCTCTTCCTTGTTTCAACTTGTTTTCAATGCAAGTTACAGTCAGTCCATCCCTCTCCCTTTGGAGAGAATGGGCAGCACAGGAGGAGGTTATGTACCTAGAAGTTTCTCTCTGCTTCTCCTCTTCCATGCTTCTAACTGGGATTCCTACAGTGTGGATCTTCTGTGGACTGGAGTTCCTCACCTGGTATGTCTTGTCCATGGGTTGCATTCCCTCTGGAATGACCCTGTCTTGGTCTGCGTCCTCCATGGCCATAGTATCTACACATCCAACCCAAGTTTCACAGTGTAAGTAAGAACAATTGATCTCCATGTACATGCACCTCAGCACACGGTAAACACTATGGTAAAAGCTGATTTATCCATCCAGGCCATTTTAGAGCTGTGAGCCCTAGTAAGTCAATAAGTATGTGCGACGATCCTTGTTTAAAACTTTCTATCAGATGTTTCATTAAACAAGTGGTTCGCTGAAGCTGCAGAAATAGGCAGAGCCACTGCTCCCTTTCTGTCTGCAGAACCTCAAAAGCTTCCAGTGATCCCCCGGGGACTATGGCCCTTGGGTCCTTTGGTCCTGTGAGGGGGCTGCTCTTCACACTGACAGGCGATTTACACTTCCCTCTGAACTAAGGCAGTCTGGGGGGAAAATGATCAAAAACTTACTCAATCAAATTGAGCCTGGAAGAACAGTTTGAGCATTGATTTATGGTCCCTTGGAGAGATGGGCTGATTCCAATGGGATGAAGTTTAACAAGTCCAAGTGCCAGGTTCTACACTTTGGACACAACAACCCCACGCGGAACTATAGGCTGAGGACAGAATGGCTGGAGAGTAGTCAAGTGGAAAGAGACTTGGAAGTTATGGTGGACTGGAAACTCAACATGAGCCAGCAGTGTGCCCAAGTGGCAAAGAGAGCCAATGGTATCCTGGCCTGTATCAGGAATGGTGTGGTCAGCAGGACTAGAGAAGATTTCATCCCCTTATACTCGGCACTGGTCAGGCCGCACCTTAAGTACTGCGTCCAGTTTTGGGCCCCTCAGTTTAAGAGAGATGTTGAGATGCTGGAATGTGTCCAGAGGAGGGCAACGAAGATGGTGAAGGGGCTGGAGCACAAGCCCTATGAAGAGCGACTGAGGGAGCTGGGGTTGTTTAGCCTGGAGAAGAGGAGGCTCAGGGGAGACCTTATTGCTCTCTATAACTACCTAAAAAGAGGTTGTAGGCAGGCAGGGGTTGGTCTCTTCTCTCAGGCGACCAGTGACAGAACAAAAGGACGTGGTCTCAAGCTTCGTCAGGGAGGTTTAGGCTTGATATTAGGAAAAAATTTTTCACTGAAAGGGTGATTGGCCATTGGAATGCGCTGCCCAGGAAGGTGGTGGGGTCATCATCCCTGGAGGTGTTTAAAAACATATTGGATGAGGCGCTTAGTACCATGGTTTAGACAATGAGTAGGTGTTGGTGTTGGGTCATAGGTTGGACTAGATGATCTCAGAGGTCTTTTCCAACCTTGTGATACTGTGATACTGTGAACTTTTTGCAATTACATAATTGGCCCTCAGGAAGAAAAGCTGCACACTGTTGACGTAAATAAAATTATTAATTAGGTTCTGACAAAAAAACATTCAAGCTTCTCTTATTTCTACAAATTAATCTCCATAGCAAACTGTATACAGCGTAATCTCAGAGTTTTTAAGATGAATTATGAGATTATAACAAGAAAAGTTGAAATATTAAAAAAAAAATCAAATGGTAACCTCGGTTAAAGTCTTAACATCTGGTATCTTTCCCAGCTACTCTTACTAGAGAAAATATAATTTTAGAAACATTCTTTAACAGTAATTCTAGATGTATTATGTACAATAATGTAAAAGAAAAATCTAGTTGTTGATACTACTGAATATGATTTACAATTAACAACAAATAACGAGGTATATCTCAGAATTTACTATCCTAGTGATGTCTGCACTATAGCAGATAACATTCAAACTTTACACAGTAGTGTTTATGAAAAGATTCTGATCCATTACTTATATTTGATAACTTCTAATCTAGTGTCAGTAGATTTACTGTCTCCAGAGTCAGGCCTCAGTGACACCATCATGTTATCTCTTCTCAGCTGATAGAACCAGAACTGGTACACACTAACTCAATTACTCTGAAAGAAGTACAAAATATTCTGCATTCCTGATAGTATACACTTTAGAAGTAACTTGCAAACTGTGGCTTCGCAAACTTGGTCCAGCCTCAGCCCAGTCTTGCCTTGGGTCCCTTCCCACTCATCCTGAGCTTGTCTCTGACCCTGGTTCCCCTCACCAGACCTGTGGGACAACGTCCTGGTCCAGCCTCAGACCCTATCATCCCCAGGGAGGTGCCAGATAGCTGATGCTGGGTCTGCACTCAGCTGGCCCCCACCTGCTAGTAGGATGCGCTGGCTACAAAGCTCTGCCCTCCCTGGGAGCCCCCACGGCCCCTGGTCCACAGCAAATTGCTAACCCTCACTACACTATGACACCTAGTCCCCGGAAAACTTTGCTTGAGCTAATATCTCCTTCCTCCCTCTCCTCCCCTCCTACCTGGCTTAGGAGACAATTCCTAATCTTCCACCATGTACTTAAGATTGTACACATATACAGTCAAGTAAAATTTTCCAAGTCAATCTTATTTACTTCAAAACTACTTGGTTACCATAGTGCTTACAAACAGTCTGTAAATCCAAAGATGTGCATTATTGAATGATGGGATAATCTGGTTTCTAACCGAACATCTGCATGAAATTAAGTGAAGGGTGAAGTTTCAACTCACAGAGATAGAGCTCCATGAGCTGAGCATGAAGGGAGTCCCACAAGAAAGAAGGAAGGTAGTGATGTATGTTTCATACCAGATATCAGCTGGCTGAGAGCAGTGGAAAATTTGAACCAAGGAGAGAATAACTGGAAAGCTGTATGCATTAAAATTATGATTAAACTCTTTGCCCTTTTCTCCATTGGTGGGATCAATTCACCTTACACATAAATCATTTCCAGCCAAGAAGAGGTTGGAGACTTCATGGGAAGCCTTGGGACAACTGGGCCTCAGCTGTAGAACGACAACTCACAGAAATAACTCTATTTTCTGGCTTTCTTAGTTTTCAGTCCAAAAGAGAAAATAACATTTATAAATCATAACAGCTGTTGCTCCTGCTGTGTTTGCACTCTAAGTCAACATCATCTAGCATCATCACTATCAAAAATGGTATGTCTGTCTGCGAGTACTGCCCAGGATGTAGAATTTGTAGAAAAAAAAGCTGTTTTAAAATTGTTATATCCTTTTTAGGTATAGTCTCTTATAATCACATTCCTTCGAGTGAATGTACTCCTGCACATTTATTCAAGTTTTAAAATTTCACTGAATAAAAGTCTAAGCCATAAACTTGCTGTATAACAAGATCTCTTGAGAGACCCAGTTTTATATCTGTAGTTCTTCAATAAATCAAATGATAGTCGCATCATATTGTATTTCCCCCTTCAGTCACTGATATGACTCTGAGCAAAGAAAATATCATAAAGAAGCATTTATTTTAAGCTTTACCACATCTTCAGAACTATCACTCATCCTCCACATAAACCATCTTGCTACAGATGCAAGGCCCTACCTTTTTCTTAAGGAAAAAAATCTACATTACTCCAGACTTTATTTACTTTATTAGGCTCAACACACTTTTCTACTTTCTTTTTGCATTTCCAGATGTTGCTGCTATAATGCATATAGCTGTGTCTTAGTTAAACGTTTAGGGCTTGTTCTCCTAAAGCTGTCTGGCCTTGTTCATGGTAAAGCATTGTACTGTCACCAAACAGCTAAACAAGCCTTCAAAGTTTTCTGAAATGGTTTCTCATCATACCAGCTTCCAAGATTACACTCAAATGATAACTGAGAGTAGTACTATTGATTAGATCTCCCAATCAGCTGCCAGACAAAGAGAAATCTAAGTAAACCCCACCTGAGGGGATATAAATACCAGCATAACCAGTGTCAATGTTGTGTAGCAAGCAATATGGCTGCTGAGAGTCCTACAGACTTCTACATTTCCCCTGGGATATAACATGTTCAACTATTCTTCAGTCTAAGGGAATGTATAAATCCCACTCACTTCTTCCACTAGAAAAAGAAATAAAGTCGTGAAGACTTCAAGTCATTATTTCAGATATGCTCAGAGGTTAAACAGACTTTGGTCCAAATTCTGTCTTTTTTGTGTGTCTCCATCTCAGCAAAAACTGTGTACTTGTTTTTGAGAGCAAAAATTAGTTTATTTACATAAAGCTTGGGAAATGACTTATTATTAAACTAATTTTGCTGTGACTGTACAGGCCTAACTAATAGATGGTGAATTGTTATACAAATGGTATATAAATAGTCAGAAAGACACCTTCTAATAATTTACTGATTTACCAGGAGCTACCTACAGGTACACCATAATATTGGGAAGAACTACCTGGAAGGTAACTTATTTCAGCTGACCTGCTGACCTGCCACAAACAGGCAAATGTTGCACACAAGCAAATGAATGAAGGGAACATCTCTACTCAATTTCTAAAACAGAGGCTGCAGGCTTGAACAGGATAAAGGCGGAATGTAATCAGAGTCTAGATAATCTCAGCAACTGAAAATATGAAAGAATTTGGAGTTGAAAGTAGCTGCACATAGAACAAAAAGAGCTTTGTTATTGGCTATTGATGTACGTTTAGCATTAAGGGGCTGGGGAAGAATTACCACAATTTATTATTATAAATTAAATTTGAAGAATCATTGAGATTTATTCATTGTAAAGTACAACATAAACTATTTTGGGATATTCATACCGTAAGCAGTTTTTCAAAACTTTTCTCCTTTCCTAGTTACTTGGACTAATATCAGCTGCATATGAATATCAAATGTCATTCCCTTTCAAGTATTCTTTCTTAAAACAGTATCCCAAAATAAATCTCTCCTATAAATGGTTCTGTTAAAGGCAGTTGTTTCAAATTCCAACATACCAACCCACATTTCTACTAGGGAGGAGAAAGAAAAGAAGTATGAGAGGAAAGAATTTATGGGTTCCAAGTATAGAATAGATATCCCCACTTCATTCTTTCATTTCATGCCATTCATCTAAATATATTCTTTTTCTTTTGATCTTCTGTATCCTCTCCAAATGCATGTTAAAAAGAATTGAAAATAAAAGTGCTTAGGACTGCATTTGACTATCCAAATTCAGACAGGTTAAAAGCTCAAAAAATCCATTAACAAAATAAGTCTTGGTCCGATGAGAATTATTTTTGAAAGTTTCATTTTGATTTTGACCTATTCTTTAACATACTATGATAATTTTTTGTCAACTTCAAAATTTTTTCTCAAGAAAATATGAGCCCTTCATGGGCAAGAAACAAATTTGCATTACTTTTCGGTGTGAAAAAGATTATTTTATAAATTTCTGATCAATGCTTACTTTAAGGTAACACTGTTTAGTTCACATTATATAAATCAGATCCTACTGCACTTTTAAAGTGCTTAAATACTGCAGAAGGGATGCAATCTAACTATAGTCAGCAACTGAAGATTAATCAGTTTTACAAATAGTTCCAGGTTTTATGGTTATATCACCTGTGTTTCTCCACTTCTTGTCTGTGCGCCAGAGAAGAATGGAGTGTATTAGAGCAAGAGAAGAATCTCCCCTGATGTGGCTTTACAAGGATCATTGCAAGAACTTTGCAATTTAGAGCAAACTAGAGCCTGCTCTAGGTCATTAAATCATTACATCTGAAAAGGAATACCATAAGGTGTCCTGTAACAGGAGGCTGGAGAAGTCTCTATCGCTTCTTGCCCTTAATGGAGCATCAGTGAAGGACCTAATAGTGAAACTTCTAGGAGAACCTGTTAAATCTTGACTATAGGGGTAGGTTAAGAGAGAAGGTCATTTTTAATATAGGAAGGGATAAAGATAGAAAGGAATGAAAACCTGCCTGTGGGAAAGTGAGACTAAGAAAACCCACTGATTATTATTATTATTATTACTATTATCCTATATATTGCAATATTTTTAAGGAATAGTCAGTCCATTACAGATCCATGAATTTGAGAGGCACTAAAAATGCCTGATCTGAACTTCTTTTCAGTAAACCTTTGGCTTTCACATCATTGCTTACATCTGCAATTTCAAAATCATTATTCTACTGCCAAGTTATTGTACACATTTCAGGATAGCAGCCAAACTCTAATAATGGCATCATTAAGAGAGAGCTATTGCAATGGTAAGTGCTGTATTGCTTTGCTCATTTTGGCAATCAGCGATGTCAGTAATATCCTGTTCTTTAGGAACCCTAATTAAATTCTTTCATTGAAATAATCACCAACCACTCTGCAACTACAGTAATTCTTTGTTTGCCAGCTGTGAGAATTTCCTATCCTACCCTCTCACATCAGTAAAGTGAAGGGGGAAAGTTCATTTCACACTTATATAATGTATTCATGGTTGAGGTAAGTAATATACATATTTTGCTTGTAATACTAAAGCCTAAGCCACAAATTAAAACAGCTTGGAAGAAACTCAAGTCAAGTAAATAATTTATCAAATGCAGTCTTAACAAAGTGTCTTCAAAACCACTGGCTTTTAATTAGTAGATCAAATAGCTAATACACTCATTTATGCAGGAAGAATGTGATCAATCTTCATTTTGGATCTTAAAGTAACAAATAATATACTTTAAATATATCAAAAGTCATTTGCAGAAGGTTGACATATGAGTAGGACTCTATGAATTCTAAAATAAGAAACTAGCTAAAAACCAAACCATCAAAAGAGATTAAAAACAAAGACACTGACTACCTGTAAGATAAACTTCATAAGAGTGTTCTGCTCTGCACTTCTGACCCTCTTACTACCAGTGTTACACTGTATAATGACTTGAATCTAGAGCCAATAATTATTTTTCCCATAATGCAGAGCCCACTATTTGTGCTTTACACTGAATCCACTGCCAAGGAGAGCCATTACCTTGCAGTAGGAACTGAGAGAAACGTTTTGGCTAAGTGGAAAGTAAGCTGCCAAAAACTGCAAGGTAGGAAATGTGACACCGAGGAACAGGAGCACCCTTATTTACCTGGGATCCACAGCTTAGAATCATCTTCTGAAATAAAGGGATCTATTCAAAGGATCCCTTTAAATAAA
Source organism: Dromococcyx pavoninus (assembly GCA_033558185.1). Taxonomy (NCBI): domain Eukaryota; kingdom Metazoa; phylum Chordata; class Aves; order Cuculiformes; family Neomorphidae; genus Dromococcyx; species Dromococcyx pavoninus. The sequence goes on along the minus strand of JAUMJL010000104.1, from coordinate 169,834 downwards.
GGTTCATGTTTTTCTTTGTACATAGCTTTTCTGTGGGCATCTTTCTATAGTTAGAACCTGTCTTCTTGAAATCCCCATGTCTTAGGAAGAAGCCACTTCTTCCATTTCACAGGAGAGTGAATGAAGTCACCTTGAACCCCATCCACTGAAGCTTTAATCCTGTGCAGAAAAGAATGCAGTACCCTACTTGTGGAAAAAGGCTAGAATAATACAAAATTTAAGCTGTCAAGGACCTCTGGAGAAAGTCTAGTGCAATCTCCTGTTCAAATCAACCTGATTTAATTTCAGAGCAATTTGATCTAACTTAACAGACACTAAGGGCTTTTTTCTGACAAGTTTTCAAAATGTCCAAGGTTGGAGATTCCACTGCCTGTTACATTGCTCAGTCACCAGCAATGAGCACACTTTTCTTTCTTTAAGCCCAGTTTTATACTGTTGTTTCTTGTCCTTTCATCTTGCACCTCTGAGAACTCTACATTACATATTGGAAGAATGTAATTAGGTCTTCATTTACCAGGCTAAGCAAAAGCTTTTACCTCAATCTGTCTTCAGGACAACTGGCCTCATTATCAGTCACTAAGGTACACCATTTGAAATTACTTGGAATAGACTTTGATCACTATATCTGTTGGACTACTCTGTTTTCCACTCACCTAATACTTTACAAATCTAGCCCATATCTCTCAATTTGTCTAAGAGGTTACCATTGGAAACTGTGACAAAACTCTTGCTAAAGTCAAGTTAAATAACATCTACTATGCTGTTCATATCCACTGAGTTATCATATGAGGAACTGAAACTGGTCAGGCACAATATGCTTTCGACAAATCTGTGTTAATTGTTCCTCCTTCTTGTCCTTCCTTCGCCATGGAAAAAACTTCAGGAAGTATTTTTTTCATCACCTTCCTAGGTGCAAAAGTGATGCTGACCAAGCTGCAGATGTCCATATCTCTCTTGCCTTTTAGATGGGCATAACTTTCTTTCCTCCGTCAAAGCAGACATTCCACAATTGTCACAAGGTTTCAAAGGCAAGAGGAAGTGTAACATTGAAACATTAGCTGGTTTCCCCAGGACGTTTGAAGGCACCTGACCTGGTCAGACCTGTGTATGTGCAGCTTAATTAAGTAGTCGCTAATTTGATCCTCCTCTACCATGCATAGCACCTCTCTTCCTGAAACAGCAGACTGAAACAAAAAAGGTGCTAAGTACCTCAAGAAGGTATAATAGAAAAGAAAATAAATCAATAAATATTTCACTTCAAGAAGAAATAAATCATATTTTAGAGAGATTATACAAATTAGAACAGGAAGACTTAAGATAAAAGTAATGGTCTGAGCCAAATGTGACTTTCAGGTTTAAGTCTAAGTGACAGATGGCTGATACTGTCCCCAGTAACTAGAGAAGGGAGGAACAGACTTTGGAATTCTGATGAGTTTTCATCTAAACTGATGTCTGGACAGTCACAAATTGATGACAGGTATATATGTCAGGATTTTACACTGAACAGGAGACGCATGCAGTCAAAGAGAGAAAATGTGTTTCAAGGTGTGCTCAGCACAGAAAAATGCCAGCCTTACTAAACATCAGTGCTGTGGTATACCTGTGACAATTTGTGTGCCTGTCCACATCAGTCTGTTCAGCTCTGCTCACAATGGCCAGGTATAAGAGAAGTGTGCCGATAGGTGGGTGACAATGCATGGTTTGTGTTGAGCAAAGGGATTCTTTGCCCTTTACTGGAGTGGTGAACAAGAGAAGAATTCATTTAGTTCTTCTAGCACAAACCTGAATGAAGGACTCAGCCTATGAAGACGGGACTGCTTGAGGAGCAGAAAGAGAAAGGCAAGCCCTAAAGAGTTGTTTCTTCCAAACTCACTCATTACCCAAAAGGCCTAGTAATAATACTGTGTTTTCAAGTGGTGTCAGGATGCTTTTTTTGATAACAGCAGAAGAAAAGATGAAAATGGCATTTTCTGTGACTGGCACAGATAGAGTAATGGTTTCAGAAAAAAAGACGAAGTGACAGAAGGGCCAGCACACAGTTTCACTGCAACCAGTAAGCTCAGAATAAAAGGACTGAAATACTGACTAAAACACCTCCCCAAACGCAAATTTGGAACTACACCAACCTAAACTAATATTAAAGAAATACAAGATTTTACTCTCTTATTTGAGAAGCAGAAATAGAAAGGGCATTCAAAGTTCAATTCAGGATTACGTATTTGAAAAGCAATTTAGGAAAAGCCGACACTGGTGTAAAAATAGTCTCTCTATGGTCAAGAGACACTGTTTTACTTAATGTTCAGAGTTGTCAACAGCAATTTTTATCCCTACACATATCAAGTAGAAGCATTATTTTAGTGTGAGAAGGAAAGGGAGCAGGGAGTAAAAGCTTTGGTGCTAAACCAAAGTTATCTCTCTCTTTGTTACTTTTCATTGTGTTCTGAGAATAAAAATAAATATCAATGAAAATATTCACTAGAAGTTACCAAAGCAGAAGGCAAGAGGCTATCAAACCATCAAATATCATTTAGTTCAAGTGTAAAGTCCCTATCATTGGAAAATTAGCTAATTAGCCCCAGGCACAGACATTTCTTTGGATCACATTCAAACTAGGGATGAGAAAGACATTGTTCAAATTGAGCAAGTCAGCTGTGAAGGTGTGGAAATGCTATTCTACCAGCAGCAGGAACAAAAGAGAAATTGTACTTCTTAATGGATTTTTCCTGTGAAAAATAAAATTTCATTGTATAATTAACTTACAGAAAGCCTGAAGAACAACCGTGTATTTTGCCAGTTACTGTAGTAGAAAATAGAGATCAGATGTTACTGTCTTCCCTTCTGTTGTATTGTGTCCACATATATTCTTTTTATTTGCCTTCTGTCTGACTGGTGAGTCTATACATCCTTTCAACACGTACAGCTTTCAACAGTCTTATTAGAAACAATAAAACGTACGAAGTGAAAAGAACATTTGTTTTTATCTGTGCATTGGAAGAGACAGACCCCCTTAACATTCTTAGAAACCACATGGGAAAGAACTACACTTTTTATAGCATGCTTAGATTGTTTTGCTTTACCTGGCATTCCCTGCTGTAATTGCAGTGTCCCCAGCTGTCAACAGAGACAGTGAAATCTAGCAATGACTTGATAAATATCTCACAGTGCAAGTGGTGTTGGTGTTCCGTGTCACAGAGTCATAATAATAATAATAACAACTATTGTTTCTCAGGGCCACAAAAATAGTATTTTTGACTCAATGGCTGCTTGTCAATGATTGTACTAGCTATATGCACCTTTTAGTCAAATTCAATCAACTCAAGTGGCTGACTGCTTTGAAAACCATGCATTGCTTCTTATTCATGCTTTAAGAAAATAAAAGCATAGGACATTTCCACAAATCAAGTAAGAATTATTTGTGATCTCCTAGAGAAAGATCAAATCTTTCTAGATTCATTCAAATAGCATAAAAGCTGGGCAATAAAATGGCTGGCCTCTGGTTCCTGGCTTGAAAGTCAAAACTGGGTTCTTTGGCTCTCTATCTAATGCTTGAAGAGAGGCTTTCTGCTGGATACAAAACAGGAGAGTCACATACAGTCCCTACATTAAGCATGGAGCTACTTAAAATTTGACAAATTAAAAACGTATAGTTTATACAATACAATATTACATAATTTTATACTATTTCAACATAGCTAGAGAATTGAACTTTTAGGTGAGAACCTTTTTAAATGAGACTTGCGTGAATTTCCTTCTCACTATGAAGAGCTTGAGTCTATGCTTTCCATTTAGAAAATTCTTCTAATCATCAGTTCATACATAATTTTGGATGCACAGGGGAAGGATGAATGTACAATTGAACCAAGAATCAGAAAAGATTTTACCATGAATACCCCATAAAAAATATATTTTAAGTTTTAACTTTTAACTTTGCAGAGATAATAACTTCTTTGTTGTTTTTTATAGGAATATTTATCTGTTGGAAGGCATTTTATAAGGAGTTAATTGGAGAATGTCATATTTGTAATTGGAGCTGACTGTGTTGGATTCAGTGAGAACATGATAAATCGATGTGCCAAATATGGGAATCTTGGAATCATATTGCTGGCATGCAGAACAAGCAATATAAATTAAAATTTGTTTTCTACATCTTAGAGTAGCTAAAATTTGCTATTCCATGTCACCTACTGGCAAAAAAAGTTCATGAAGCAAGTAAAAACATTCAAAATTTTGCATATTTGTGGAAAGGCTGTGTAGCATTCAGCTACTGTTAGTAGTTCCAAATCCTGCAGATTACACACTTTAGAGCAGGCTAGAATTGAAAGGCAGGAACAGCTTCAGCAATTTCTTCAAACTTAATGAGAGAGAAAATCAGAAAGTGGATTCTGTACCTGGGAATATCCTGGGAAATCATCTGTGTATAAACGTTTGACTAAAACACACTTTAGTCACACAGCCTCAAAGAAAATATTAATGCCTATGTGTCATGTTTTCATAAGCTGATAGTGATATTTTTACAAATTCTACTTGTAGCTACCGAGTTCAACACATTAGCTCCCTGTGACAGATTGCTTGATGGTACATACTAAATTCTGAAGTTAAAGGTTTTCTCTCTAGTAAAACCTGCTCTAGTTTAATTAAAGGTGTGATTTCAAATCCACAAGACAAGAGATGTGATAAGTTTATCTTCTATAATTCAATTCACACTTCATAGACATTTTTCAAGTCATTTTCCTCTCAGGTTGAGTCAACACATGCTGAGATTGCCCTGAGTGCACCCTCATGGACAGACTAATTCAAATCCCTTTAAACCAATATGAAACTACACTTGTAAAAATTCAGTGTGGTATCCTGTGACAGGGCTGGTAGCTGTAGCAAGAAAAGGTGATATGTGGCTCTTAAATGACACAGCCAGCTATGAAAATCTGTATATCTGAAAAGGAGGCTATGGAAAAAGGTAGCAATAAAAAACAGAACAGCATTGCCTATACAGCACAAGAAAGATTTCTAGCTTATACCATCCAAACCTTATTTTCACAATTCCTTGAACATGCTTTCACTGTTCTATTTTTTATTCCACAGGCTGTGTCAAGTATTAAACAGTTTAATCCACCTACTCTTTAGGATTGCACAGTTTTCATAGCTGAGATGCATAATAAGGCTTTGATTTGAAGTTTCTAATTAGCAGCAGAAGCAGCATCTAAGTAACAAGATGTAGTACAGAACTACCAGATTTAAGAAGGCAAGAGGCATAATAATTTAAATTACTCCTACATTTTATTGGATCCTAAAAATATAAACCACTCAGGAAAAAGATAAGAACATATTGAAGGTGAATCACCAAAAAACATATGATTATAATACAACTGAAGATTTAAAAATGAAGTTTAAAAATTCTTGTTTAAAACTCCAGGGTTGGACATAATTTTGAAAAACTGTAGTACCACAAACTGAGAAACGAAGCGTAATTTCTTCAAATATGTTCCTCTATCTCTTAAAAGATACAGCAGATGCAGAAGAAATTATCATAATGTGTATTGAAAGCTCCTAGTATTAATTAAATGGAAGATATTTTGAGACATTATAAGTGTGTGCACACTGTCAACATAAGAATTTCTTAAACTTCCATACTTGAGGATCAAGGAGTCCTGACTCTGGCTTGAGATCAGCTCTAATGCTGAGGAATGGGGGCAGGGATAATTTCACCTCCCAAAGAAACTTGTTCTAGTTTTCAGTTACTCAAGAGGGATCAAATCTTGTCTTACAAATTTTTTATTCCTTATAACACACTTTTGTTAGTACTACTTATTACAATAGTGTTTTTCAGTTTGTCACTTAACTTTGCTAAATCCATTAATTTAAGGACTTGTCACTCTCAATGAAACAGTTCCCTCTGCTTTGTGTCGTAAGAAGAGATAAAAAAGGCATAATGAATTACTAAACTATTCAACTATTGAGTTCAGTTATTTGCAGTTTCTCTAAAGTAAATATAACTAGGTTATGAAACTAGATTAAGTTTAGAGTGTTTCTCCCTGTACCATTTCTTGTGACCTCTCCATAGCCTTTCAATATCCTTTCTGAGTCAGAATAAGAATTACAGTATCATTGCTGAGATCAAGTTGTTGATTTATTGGTATAGCAGCATTATAACGTATTCTTTTCTACTCCCCATCCTATTCTCTATTACCATAGTATCTTGTTTCCATTTTGTACAACTGCTGCTCTTTAAAACAGACTCTTCATCCAGATATACTCCAAAACAGACAGGCCCATTTCCTGAGTTAATACTAATAATTTGGACGCTTGTATGACAACTCAAAAAATTACGTAATAGCTCTGGAGGTGTCTAAAGAGATATTTTCTCCCCTCTAGAGCCACAGGGAATAAATACTGTTTTCAGATCTCCTACAGGACATAAATATCAAGCCAAATATGTCATCCAGAGAACAGTGCAAAATATGAAGAAAACATAAGAGACTGATTTACTAGATCTGAAATAATTCTTTGACCTACCCACTGGGACAAAAAATTGTACCAACTTTTCTTTTCATAGAATTTAGTTCACTCAGAGATGAAGCCTTATTTGTAAAAAAACAAACACCACTTGTAGTTCAGGTCGCGATGAGGAGAAAAATATACACCTGCATCGGAGAAGGTAGGCAGCTGGAACATGAGGCATCAGAGGCATCAAAGGCACACATGATTTCAGTCTGTGCTACCTTTGTGGGAAGTGTTCCCCGGATCTGAATATTTTTTCTTCATTCAGGTAATAGTCCTAAATTTATTCTTTCCTGTCTTCATTGAGAAACAACTCTTACTTACAGAGCCCAAATTAAAGCCAATAATCTTCGTATTGCAACAAAAGGGATTGAAATATCTTCCCATTGTCCTTTACAGTACTGCACAGTACCTACAGTCATAACCCATACAGATTAGCATTACCTTAGCTGGCTGAGGCAACAGCAATAGAATTAACATAGCAAGAGAAGAGTTCAGACGTGCTTTGCAGTGAGAGCTTAGCTATGGACAGCTGTGACGACATTCTTCCCCCTAAAGAATTGAATGCAGCTGCCTGGGCAGCACCATTCTCAGAAAGTTCAACTGATTCATCTCTGGCTAAAATTAACCACTTTTGGATTCTTGCTAAAAAAGATGCAATTATATTCAAAGTTTTCCATCCTACACCTACTTGATGTCATGCATTTGACATCAAACTCTGTTCGTGCCTCTTCTGACCAAGCTGATTTCTGAAATATTTGCAAACAGAAACATTGGTCCACTGGCCTCCAAAGGGCACCATGTTCATCAGCAGAAGAAGCACGTTAAACAGACATTGCTGTGTTCTCATGAACAGTTTACTGCCTGAATGTAATCAGAAGGCTGGTGTCAACCTGCTGCACTGAGAAACACTTGGAATAACACCATTTTTCCCACTGTTGCAAACCTACTTCTGGTACTTTTTTCATCTGCTCTTACTGGTTCCAATAATGACATTTGAGACTCACAGAGTGGGGAAAGATAATGTGCTATCAAAAAAAATTGGTGTCCTGATCATAGTAGTGTAACTGAAAGAAAAGTAGTAACAGTAACATGCAGGGTAATCAGAGGCAGACTGTGCAAGAGATGTGCTTCAAGTGTAGACTTTTCAATAGCTGATACTCAGTAACTGAATTACTGCGAGATCTCTGCCCAGAATAATGACCCAATTCCTTGTAATATTATTATATTAATGTTCAGCTCTCTCTTTCCTGTCTCAGACAAGATGCAACATACTGAGAAATAAATAAAAGATGATGTAACCAGGTAACCACGTAGCACAGTATTGCCATTGCTAGTAGCAGGCGATAAGCTTTGTACAGAATTATGAGGCCTCAGGACTGAGACTTGTCAGGCTTCCTCTGTCTGAACTTTTCTTGACCTGCCTCCAGCTTTGTTTTACTTAGTTTAACTGTGACAGCAATTTCTCTTATTGACCATGTGTACATGGCTAATTCATTTTACTTTTGTTTGCCTTTCTGTAGTGCAGCTTTATATGCTTTTATACAGAAAGAAGCAACAAGCTGTTATCCTATGCAGAATGAGTTATTTAAGAGTCTAAATAATGATACAATGCTGAGAAAGACAGGTCTGGTATGACACTAGAGTCCTCGGGAGGTGAAGACAGGATGCAGTGAAGAGGGCTCTGAGTACAGGATGCTAAAAGAAAGGGCACAGGCTAGCACTGGAGACCCCTCAATTATGAACAACTTACTCATCATAAATTAAAGAAAAGCAGACCTGGACCTGGACAGAACTTGTTTTATGGTGTAACAAAGAAATACTATTTAACATAAGGAATAGCGTCATATATAGTAAATTCAGGTGGAATGGAGAACAGCCAATGAATGAAGACAGAGCAGAGATATAAATGCATGCTAGCAAATGTATAGAAATCTCCTAGTCAGTGTTACAGTGAGCAAGAAGAAACTATCAACACAAACATTATAATCCTCATGGCAAAGAATTCAATATGCTGACAGTTCACTGTAACATCCCACCAGTGCCACCAGCATGAAATCATCAAGCTCAGCACTCAGAGAAGCACTGAAGCCATGAGCCTAACATTAGCAGGTGGGGAAGGAAATACAAAATGTGTGTACAAGCATTTTAACTGTGGTATTTTTTTTCTTTTTCTGTAAGAATTCAATCTAAACTAATCGTGGTTCTTGAATTAGACTATTAAATTCTGCATTGAAAAAAAATGAGTTCTTGAGCAATGCTTCTTCTGTGCAGTATTTCTTCTGTGCATGTAAACAAGATTTTGAGTGTAACAATGAGCAGAAATGGAGAACTGTTCTGTATTGCTAAGAATGAAAAAAACTAGCTCTCTGGAACAGTACTCTATTTTCCATCAATAACTAAATGTACACAAATTAGCCCAGTCGGCTAATTTAATCACAAAAAAAGATTAATTGAATACTCTCAATTAAGATGAGCTAAGATAGCAATACATAAAACATGCTGTGATACAAACAGAAGGTAGGTCAGAAACTTCTCTTTATATTTTGATAGACCATAAAAACATGGAAGGATTCAGTGATATCAAAGCATATTGCATTTAAGTCTGACCACTAACATAACTGCATACTGCACATAAATAACTTTGAATATTCATTGCCATGATAGATTGTAGAAGCCAATTGCTTAATATGATTCAGAGGAAATACTGGATTTTTACTTGAAGCAATGAGTACATCTCAGGAAGGATAAAATGGACTGAAAACAAAGAGACTCTATTCCTTCTGTCAAATACTGCATTCTCATCTGAAACAAAATTACATAAAACCTTTGACTTCCATCAGGGGATGATCTGTTAGAGGCATAATGACCCACATGCTGCAGGGCACAAAACAGTCTCTAGTGAGGGGGTTAAGGAAAATCCCCAAGTCTGAAAATATTACTCTGCTATTGCTTGTTTTCTTGCCTCTTCCTCACTGGCAACTGTTCAAGACACTGTTCTAAATTATAGAGACAACTTACCTGATTCAATATAGCAATGACTAGAAAGCCAAACAATGTCCCGAAGAGCTAGACAAACTCCCATGTTAATTAAGACCACTGCTGACCAGTGACACCCTTGCATATGTCCCTGTGCTACAAAAGCTCCATTACAGAAGAGCAGTCATTCCTTTTTTCATCTTTGATGTACAGAATAACACCTTATCCTTCTCCTAACGTACAACTGCCTCAAGAAAAATAACAGTTTAGCATATAATCATTTACAGGAAAAGACATTTAAAAAATGTGATGGAGAGTGCCCAATTGATAAAATCTTTACTTGAGTCATGAATAATGAAGCCTAAATTTTAGTATTTATGTAACTGTTTGATGAATGTAGGATTACTTTATTAAAAAAAATAAACCCCTTCATGCAATTATTACTACATAGTAACTTAGATGACCTGAATTATTTTAGGGTTCATTCAAACTATACCTATTAACAAGGAGAGGAGAAGTACATAGATGTAATAGCCCTTCTCACACCAGCTAGAAGGATCAAGGAGTATGTAAGAAAGGTAGATGATAGAAATAAGATTTTTATATAACTCTGGTAATGTGTAGAATTCAGGTTGTCAGAGCCACTGACCAAAATTATTCATATCCTGTAAACAAACCAGGAGTTTTACATTAAAATGGGATCAGAAATAAAGTACAATATCTGTTCTTAACTATATAGCTATGTTGTTTCTTAAAATGTTGGATAGTAACCTAGCATAAAGTGCCCTCTAACATAGGGAAATAAGAATTTCTTTTTCCTAACATTTTTCTGGGCCAGACATGCCTCACCTTTCAGGAGTCAGACATCTATTTTTCCAGATATAACATTTCCACCCATGATGTTTCAATGCCATGAATTCGGATCCAGAGAAAATGAAATGCTGATTCTGGCTAAAAGGTAATAGGGATATCGAGTTTCTGAAACTGCATTTCACAGTACTGAGAGGCAGAAAACATGTTTCCACTAATTGCTGCTTGATTTCATAACTAGAATAATTAAAAGACCACACACAGAGCTTTTCCCCAGCACTTAGAAAAACATGGCAGTTTGTCATAATCTTCTTTCAATTATTGGTGAATATTTTTGCCTTCAAATCACTGACTCCTCTTTGCTGACACGCAAAAAACTGTAAAACAAAGCTTTCTGAATTTTTCTAATTTCATCACAGTTCAAATGCAGGTGCCTAACCAAACATTTGGGAACTTAAAATACAATGTGTGTACTCAGGAGAACAGCTCAGGAAATCTTTAACTCACGAAATCTTCCTTAACTTGTCAGGATGCTCAAGGCATCTTAGAAACCTATATTTTCAGGTTTTTATAGTACATCAATAGGAGAAAATCATGGTCTTTCAGCAGGATGAGCGTAGGTTTGTTTGCTTGTCATTTTGCACGAGCCTAGCTTTAGCCTCAGTGCTGTGATAAGCACTTTGGCAGCAAGGTGGAGACTGCATTACTAACATTCTACTGCAGATCATATTGGTCTGCTCCAAGCCACCACAGTTGCTCTCTCCACTACCTCCCTGTGTTTTACACTACTCAGTCAAATCTTCTGTTTATAACAAAATAAGAGATGTAATTTTTATAGAGTATTAGAATAAGCCAGTTTTGTGCCCAAATAACACTCATAATAACAAAATCCTCAGTTAAAACCATCATCTTGCAGTTGTTCACAACCTGAAATTTGCACAGGGGCACTGAATTCATCCTCAGGAGTTTATAGAACTGGGAACAATGTAGATTAAGGTTGTCCATATAGAAAAGAAGACAGAATCTACTGCTTACCTCTAAAAATTTCATCTCTAAAACTTGACTTTCTGCACAAGGAACAATTTGAATAAGTGGTTTCTCCATAGGCAGCCTGCAATGGCCTTGTCAGGAAGCAAAAAGCAAAAAAATAAATGAAACAAAGAATACAATGACAAATAATGGCTAATAAACAAGGAAGTGCAGCAAACTAATCCTATTGTATTTTCTATTTTTATACACTGGGGACCAAATACAGACGTGATATAAATCAGCTAAGACTGAATTTGGTCCTAATTCTTGTCAAAATCTCTGTCAGTGAACTGGAGAAGCCAATTGGAAAAAAAAATTTAATTAAAAGCTACCTGTTCACTTCCTTGTAACAGAAAGAGTGAAGCTTCTGTTTTTATGTAGAAGTTTTTTCTACATGCAACATTCTAAAACATAGTCTAAAACCCCCTATATATGCATATACATACATAGATATATTATACATATGTTCATATATATCTGTGTATATGTCTATTTATATACGCACACGTAGACACTAAAATGCATTTGTTTCAAAAGCCAGATTATGGTTTCATTGTCCCAAATCACTGGAATACCTTATCACAGAATGATGGAGGTCGGAAGGGACCTCTGGAAATCATCTAGTTCAACCCCTATACTAAAGAATGTTCACCTGCCATCATAGAAGGCTATCAGATTAGTCAAGCAGGATTTCCCCTTGGTGAATTCATGCTGACCACTCCCAATAACATTATTTTCCTCCAGATGCTTGAAGACGACATCCAGAATGGACTTTTCCATCACCTTCCCAGGGATAAATGTGAGGCTGACTAGCCTTCAGTTTCCTCAGTTTCCCTTCTTGTCCTTTTTGAAGACTGGAGTAACATTGGCTTTTCTTCAGTCCTCAGACACCTCTCCTGTTCTCCACGAGCTTTCAAAGATAATGGAGAGTAGCTTAATAATAAAATCTGCCATCTCTCTCAGGACTCATGGGTGCATCCCATCAGGGCCTGTGGGTTTGTGGATGTCCTGTTTGCCTAAATGTTCTCTAACCAGATTCTCCTTGAACAAGGGAAAGTCTTCCTTTCTCCAGACTGACTTTCTTTTCTCCAGAGTCTGGAATTCGTGAGGGCCAGCCTTAGCAGTAAAGATTGTAGTAAAGAACAATTATAGCTATTCCACCTTACCTGTATCCTCCATCACAAGGACACCCACCTCATGCAGCAGCAGGGCCACATTTTCCCCAGTTTTCCTTTTGCTCCTGATGTACTTGAAGAAACCCTTCTTGTGTTCCTTGATGTCCGTTGCAAAATTTAATTACAAGTAAGCCTTAGCCTTCCTCTTTGCATCCCTGCATACTCTGACAGCATTCCTGTATTCCTCCCAAACAGCGAGTCCATTTTTCCACATTATTCTTCCTTTTGAGTGTTTTCCTGAAGCTCTGTGTTCATCCACACAGGTTTCCTTCCTCCTTTGTTTTATTTCTTACTCCTAGGGATGCATTGATCTTGAGCTAGGAGGAAGGAGTTCTTGAATACTGACCAGTCCTCATAAACCTCCCTTCCTTCTAGACCCCTAACCCGTGGGATTTCTCTAAGTAGGTCTTTGAAGAGGCTAATGTTAGCCCTCCTGAGGTCCACACTTGCAATCCTGTTAGTTGCCCAAACTCCACCATCTTGTGGTGATGAGACAATGTATGCAGTCCAAGAGAAAATCCATGGTGAAGAACCATCAGGATGCCAGCAAAAGCATTGCTTTTCAATGCATACATATTTTATCAAGAAAAGCAGCAGAATTAAGACGTGTCATGCATTTTGTCCAGCCAGCGCTTAAATCATTCACCCATGGTGTGGTCAGCTGCCATAACATAACCATACTTAGGATATTGAGGCTTTGCTCATAGGCCTGTCTAAAAGTAAAATGATGTAACATTTCCAGCACTTGCTCTAACCAACAGGATCAAGAGTTTTTTTTCATGTCTTCTGCTTCTGTAATAGTAAATAATCAATTTACTTCAACAGAGGGATAGAGACAGACAGCAGAGAGCAAGTGGTGTGTACCACCAACATATTTTCGGGTTTGCATACCAACATCAGTTGTAGGGTTTGATTTTTGCCAATGCAGTTCAATTTACATGCCATTACTGTTTTGCCTTTCTATTCTAATCTCACTCTTGCTACATACTGTGCAATGCTCAAGTTGATTTTTACAATGATCAGGATTATTTATTTTGTAATGTACATTCCTACTTCATTAATAATAACAAAGCACTCAAGCAATAAGATCATTGTGTCTCTTACTTGCAGACCAGTGTAATATCATATATATCTGTATTCCAGTTTCTACATAAAATTGGCTTAAATTTAGAAAGGTTGTCAGAAAGTCACGCTACATTTATTGAGACATCATGGGTTTATTCAAGGCCCCTACACAACAGAGATGTGGGATTTTTTACATTTTAACCACCAAATGTTAAAATAATGCTACAGTTGTTAGAGATTGTTTAGTAATTAAAGGACTCTGGTGATGGAAGATCAAAGACACCACAGTTGTAATCTCTCCGGCAGTACTTCACCCACAGGCCAGGTGCAAGGGAAGCCACCTCTGCCTCTAACCCTCTGTTAATTAGAGTTTCCCAAAATCAGGCTATAGAAAACAAGGGGGTTTTGTGTCTCTGCTGGTATTTCCTTTTTCCTACCTGTATTTTTCTAAATAATAGCTTTGCTAGATGCTGAAGATAGGTTATTTCCAAACCTCAGCTTGGCTTACTTTTATTTTGTGCAAGAAATACTAATTCCATTTCCAAGGAAATAAACCTTAAGAGAGAAAGTCATACTGCTTCCTACTATGAAGATAGAAGCTCTGCCTTTTTTGTACCACTTCATTACAACCAGAAAGCCATCTCATACCAGCAGCTGGTGAAAAATTTAACAGATTTTGAAGCTCACAGACTCTCCTGTTGAATTTCAACCATGTTTTTATACACAACACGGGTAGGTTTCCTTTTTAATGTTAAATATATTAAACTAAATAATCCAGAACTACTTAATTTGACTTGAAATGTTATTGTTGAAAAATAAAGACCCTCATGTCCCATCCAATTCATGAACTTGAAAGAAGATCTTTCTCAGTTCATAATCCAAATTAAGAAACCTGTAATTGCATAACCTTTTCCCTTCTCCCTGCCAGCTCCCCCCCAAATTGTATTACTGCTGCCCTTTTTGGTTAGATTTTGGATAAATGCTCAATTGCATGTTCCTTGAAAGGAGCTGTCACACTTTTATCAACATCTTTAGTAAAATTATTTCTCATTCAAATTAGAAAAACTGGAACCATTATGTAACAACCATAAGCTGTTTTTTTGTTTTTCCTTTCCCTCAACAATTCACCTACAAATACCACTGACTTTCATTTTAATCTAACACAGTTCCAGCTTCCTGGGGTGATATGAGCCAATGAAAACAGTTACTATTGTCTTTTCACCTTCTACTTAATATTATTAATAATAATACCACCTTATTCTTACATATAAAACTGCCAATCAGAAAGTACACTGAAATAAAACTTATTCAATTAAATAATACATGCATAAAATCAGAACCTTCAGAACACATCATTCAAATATTCTTCAAATTACTGACACCTTGACTCTTATTATTTTTGTACGTGGGATAGAATTTCATAGTCATTCTCCACTTGCTTTCAGTCCAAACATAGCTTATTAATATGTGGGAATGCTAAACCTTTTGATGGATTTACACACTTTCATCATGTTACACTGCCATACCCCTATTATGAACTTTTATAGATATCTAGTCCATGCAAGTAATTTTTTTACCAAAAAAAGGTAGATTCTTAATAAACCTGCTTTAACATTTAAAAATTTCAAGGCAGAGAAACATAGTGATCAATTTCTTATGAGGATTTTGTGTTTAATTCTGTAGCAGAAGCAGCCTGCTGTTTTAATGAATAACCACTAAATAACTGCTGTGCTAGTGCATATTGATTTCAGCAGAAGCTACTTGTCTCCTATGTTGACATTTAACACCTGTTAAATGGATTCATCTGCTGAGTGACTTCAGCACAAGCATTACATTAGGACTACAGTTAAACTTTTTTGAGTTAGTAATTCTCCTTGAAAACATCTTTTAACCAACACTGTGAAAATCCAAAAGCAAGACACAGTTTTGATTTGGTAAAATTAGGATGAATGGCAGTAGATTACAAGAGAGTGAGAAAGCCTCAACAGTTAATTCCAATAGTTTACTATATTGCACATAATATGTGAGTTAACAGATCACCTTAATAGAAAGCATCCTGTCCCAATATATTGAAAATACGCTCTACACTCTCGTGTCACTTGCTATGACTATGTCAGTGGAACTGCATAAAATCTTCTATTAAGATTAGGGATGAGAGTTGCCTTGTCCTGTAAGAAGCAAAGAACGTGGGTTCACAACACAGTACACAACACATGCTCTTGCTTTCCTCTATTTAAATAAGTGGAGTAGCTCTAGTTTATACCAGGTTTTTCATGTTTCTACTACATTTGAAGCATGAATCCAATCTTAACAAGAATTTCTTTCTGGAATATAGAAGTGTTGCTTCAGCTTTACTTGGTTTTTATCTACTCTAGCTACTATCAAGTTGCACAATGTGTTCACGTGCCTAAATCTAAAACTGAGTGTTTTGTAAGAGTTCACATAGGAGGTATCTATTTTTCATTAAATTCTAGATTTCTTTGCTGCTCTTTGACCTAGTCAAAACCATCCAACTTCTGTAATGAAGAAGCTGACAACAGGTTTTCAACGGTGGCATTCCTGCACCTGGAACTGGATTTCTCCACCTGGAACTGGAACTGGATTTCTCTGATTCCCAGCACTTCTTACTATCGCCCACAAAACAGACGCTAACACAGTAAATTTTCCTGTTTTCACCTTAGAACAGAGACAGTAGAAGAGAGAATGATGTTATGGTCTTATCTTCAAATATTTATGTTTGTCATTAAATATGGAGATTTTGACAAGGTTTGACAAGAATGCTAAATGTAGAATACCATGAAATAGCCCAGTATCAAGGTACCTTACAATAAAATGATAAAAGAGCTATGTGAAATATGAGAAACTGTGTTTAATACCAATATTTTCCTAGTTTGGTATAAGAGGAAGGATACAAGTCTTCTAAATTTGAGGCAAATGACTGAACTGTAACTTATATTTAGAGAAAGGCATCATAACTCCACATTTTCTTTTCATTCCTTTTATGAGACAGACTTGATGACTAACCAGAAATGTGAATTTTAGTGATGACTGTAATAGCATTTAAGTTTTTGAATGGTTTTTTTTGTTTGCTTTACATTTTGTTCCCTAACTATGTCTGTCTTCCTTTATAGAGTGAATGGGTGAGATAAAGTGATCTGGGACAAGCATTGGGCACTTTGACAATTTCTACTTGCAAGGTGGGCTGCAGAGTCACAGGAAACCCTTGCGAACTGGGTGCAGCCTCAGAGAAGACATTGAAACCAGAGGCTATGATGCATAGTTTGCTTCCACTCAAAAGGCTGTTGTGCTGGCTGGAAATGGGAACCTTCCTAAAAAGTCCTAGGGTGAGTAAAAGACTGTTTATTAGACTTTTATCTCTGTTATTCCCCTAAGCTACTTTGGGTTTTAAACTTTAAATGGCACTGTTGCTAGTATTCTTTGAAATAAAACTGGATTTTTTAGTTAAGATATCTTTAAAACTCTCCTAGGAGTATACTATTCATACAAAGATCTAAGTAGAATCCATTTTAAAGCTGGTGTCAAGTTAGTCATCTGGTCAGAATTAGATTAAGTATCTCTCTAGGCACCTTACCCACACCTGGTTTAATACGTGCTATTGTATTATGTATGTTTTTCCATGCACTTCATGAACATAAGCTTGATGACTAATCTAAAACAGAGGATTCATACTAAGATGCAGGAAGACTGAAAGTTAATTCTTGCCATTCTGAGATTAAGGTCCTGCAAAAACTCAGCCCAGGGTCTCAAAATCAGAATACTTAAGCTTTATTTTTTCTGTTTCCAGTAAGACTGTATAAGCATGAGCATAATAATTTTTTTCCTAGAACTGGCTTATTCACTGCTGTGCTCTTGTGCAGAACTCCTATTTAGGTTATGTTCATGCTACTACAAAGCTAGTAGCGTTTTGACTTACTTTGAAAACTGGCATGAATGATGACAAAACAGCAAAAAGTAACAAGTCATCTAAGTAAATGGGTTTTCTAGGAAACAAATTGTATCAAATTTTAAATTAAATATAGAAAAAAAGTAAATAGACTTGTTACATTTTATATTGATGACGCTCCTAATGAGATCTCTTAAAGAATTCTCTCTTATCGTTAAAGTCCTTGTAAAAAATCTCGATGAATGTCCTCTGAACATTAGTAGGTATAGTAATAATCTCGTGCAGTTCTGTTCCAGGTTAAAGGGCAAATGGGAAAGGAAGTTATGCCTTTTATACAGAAATACAAAAGAAGATTTGTTTTCTCTGCAATTCTAAGAGCTGAACTTCTGGGGATTTTGTCATAATATATTGCCAGAAAGTCTGTGGTTTTTTTAGAACACATATATGTAAACGCCTAGAGGAATACTGCAGATGAAAGGGTAAATTCCATTTCTGGGAAGTGGTGTTTCTGATTTTAACTTAAGTTCACTGACGACAACTTAAGAAGTTCTTAATGAGTTTGATGTTAATACATTTTACTGAGTAAATTAGAGGTAAATGTTTTTTTTAACTAACCTATCACAAAAGACCATGTCCTGAACTGGATTGAACTGATGAAGGCCATGATATGGTTTAGTATAACTCCACTGAAGTGGAGTTACATAGACAGTAGCTTTTGGGTTTTTTATCATTGCATGTATTTTAGGACCAGAAATAAAACTCATGTCTGAGCTCTTACTTGCTGACATGCACAGAGCCTCAATGTAGCATCAAATTCAGTTTGGTTGTATCCTTTAGAAAAGCACTCAACTTTGAAGTAAAACTAGCTTTAAATTAGCTCTTGCTGCATGGTAGTATTTGTTTATCCCTAGATTAAAATGTGAAGAATCATCTGCTTCCAGAAAATTGATTCTCTGTTAACTCTATTCAAATTGTCATTTAAAACTGTCTTGGAAAAAAATAAGTAGTCATTTCCCTAAGTCTCTCAGGCAGGTGTGGTTAATCAGGTAATAATCCTGGACTACCCACCACCATTACTGTTCCTTCAAGAACCCCTTCTAGTTTGGAGATAAGATTGTTTCCACAAAGGAATGTAAGGCATAACTGGCCATACTTTGTGTTTGAGGCCAGACCCCATTCTGTGCAAGCACAAGTTCAGAGTTTTATTTCTCTGGCAAAAAAAAACAGGTGGTGTGAGCTATTATTCACTGCATTGCAATAACAAATGTGACACAGGAACTAGTTTTCATATTCCCTCATCAGTCTTTTCTCTTCTTTCTTGCTCTTTTGATTCTTGTCTATGATAAGGATGTGTTTTATAATAGATAAGGAAAAAAGCTATTTTTCATTCATATATTACAAGTAGAAGGTAGGTAGGAAAAGGCAGATCCTTTTTCAGGCACTTTAGCAGATCAAGCAAATAAAATCTGAATCCTAACACTTGATTAAGCCAACTGAAACAAATAATTAATTTATACATTCTCTTGAATCTGAAATATCACTCATTATAAAGATTGCCTGAGTTTTACTGAATATTCCAGATTATTTTTTTCTGGTTTAAAATACAATTGCAGAGAGAGTTAAAACAAAAAATATCTAATTAACAAATTTGTGTAATCTAAAGGAGGAAAGAAACTTATTGTAAGAATGGATAACAAGAAGCACTTAGATATTTTCCAGAAAGAGTCTTCAATGTTACTTTCATACATTTTTCTACAGCCTCCTTCTGTGCTGAATTACACTGTTCATATAAGGTTTCTTCAGTACAGTTCTTCCAGGCACTAGGATTTTAATCCAAAAACCATTAAATCCAGTGGTAGTCTAAATATTCACTTCACCGAGCCCCAGATCAGACCATATGTGAGTAGAAAACAGAGAAAAAGGCTTCTGGCTTTCTTGTTAATACTTTCATTATAAAAGCATTTCAAGTCAAGACACCCCAAAGAGCCAGATATGATTTGCGGTTTCTAATTACTTGCTCTAAGAGTGCTCTACATCTCATTTTTTATATTTGTGTAATCGTCTCCTGAGAGCAGTTCCCAACATGAGCAGCACTCCCGTTTTCATAACACTCCAGAAATGTACTGGGCTATTGTCCCTTCCACCTTTGTGTCCTCAGGGCACTATTTGACTCAAATTGTTCTACTGAGAGTGTATTTGGCCCTGAGCACTATGTTAACAATATATTACCCAAGGTCCACTTTATAACTGGTGAGCTTCTATCCTACAATCCCCCTAGGCATGCAGCTAAGTATTTTGCCATCTCAAGCACTCCTTCTATTAGCTATGGATCTCAGGGTGCTTTATTTGTTTTTTCTATTCTTTTCTAATGGTATTTTGCTTTGTCTTGGTTTTGTTTTGCTTTTTTTTTCTTCAGCTTCTGGCATCCATCAGCTTCAGAAAATTACAGATTTGTTTATGTGCAATAAGGTTGCTTCTTTCAGTGAGTAGCTTGCAGTATAGAAAAAGTATGAGGGTCACAAAGTGCTCCATTAGTGAAGGTTTCTTCAGCCAGCTGCCATGCGGATACATTTCCAGTATCTCTTTTTACACTTTTTCTCAGAGTTTGTGCACTTTGAAAGCTGCCGTAACTTTCTCTCATACTTGCTCAGTTCGGAAATTGGAATCCAGGAAGGATGCACACCAATGTGAACAATGATTTGCTTGCACATCCCCAGTATTTGTTACTAGAGGCTTTCAGCATGTTTTGCAAACATTAATTAATTACTCACTCTGTAAGGCATGCACACAGTATGTTCAAAATTATATACCTGTGGAAACTGAAGTTCAACAGATTTCAAGCTCTAACATTTGCAAAGGCTGGGTACCCACCGTTCCCAACAAATCGGAATCATAAGCATATCTACAAATAACTTCCTGCAAGGCTACCCATAAAAAGCACTGCAGATTTAGAAACAATACAAAAGTCCTGATTCTCAGCCTCTACATTCATCAGATCGTTGCCTTTCCCACAATTAAAAGAAAATTAAATACATGGAGATAAACAGCGTGAACAGGACCAGACACCTTCAGCTACTGGCCATGGCCAAATCAATTATTCTCAACAGGTGTTTTAAGATGGACTAGTTAATGCTTATTATCACAGACTGTACTGCTTTTCTATTATCAAGAAAAAGCATCAAGAGACTGACATTCACTATTCAAGAAAACAGAAAAGAAAAAGTGAACCACATCTAGTTAAAAAGAAAATAAAAGGTTTTTTTAACCTTTCTCTGACAGTATTCCACGATGGTTGCAAAACACTCTGCTTTAAGTCCTGCATCTAAAAATATTTCAGGACAGGGGAATTTTAATAGGAGCTCTTTTTTATGACTAATCAATTCTATTTTGATCTTAGTTCTTTAATTGTTTTAAGAAACAGGTAAAACTCAGAAAAATTCTTCCTCACTGCCGAAATATTTGGGTATGAGCTGCATTAGCCTCTTCTGTGCAACATTTCTGCGAAAGCCTGAACAGAAGATGAGAAAGGACTGTGGTTTCTGGAGACTAATTTTGTGCACCACAAGCCAGACCATCTACAGGCCTGAGAATGACAGCAAACTGACAGGAGCCTAGGGCGTGGTGGCTCTGCTGTGTGAATGGAGAGGCTGCTCTCTCTCTGCATCCAGATGATAGGCCAGCTAATAGACAAAAGTACAGGTAATTCTCTAATTCACACTGTAGAAATTCTTCATGTATTCTTACAGGATGGGAAGAGCTATATACTTGGAATAAACCCTGGGATTTTTTGCTGTTCATGTAGTGGAAGAACCTTTTCTACATGCAACCATAGATATTTGGGACCACAGCATCCTTTTTTATTCCTTTTTTATGCTTTGTAATGATTTTGCCCAGATTTTCAAGCAGAACACACTGAAGATAACAAGTAAGCTAAGGAGAAAAACAATGAAAGGGATTTGGACTTTGTGCATATTTTTTAGATCTAATTGCAAAGGATTTTTCTAAAGTTTATTCATTTGATTCTCATCTGATCAGGTCGTTCCAGCTTTTGAACAAAAATTTCCATTCCCTTTTCATCTGGCAACAATACATCAGGAAAGAAAATATCCATCACACAGGAACCGGGATATGTAATTTCTGCAAATCCTGGTTCTATTCCCTGACACTGTGCTAGAGATGAAAAAATACCATAAACATAATTTGAATATAGATGCTGATATGATGTATGTTGTTTGAAATCTGAAACCTTTATAGTACGTAAGGTTTCACAAGATGTATGTTTTAAATATGTTTTCCCACTTCTATTGTGTTTCTGCCAGTCATATAAAATTGTCTCCTTAGACAGTCAGAATTTTTACTAGGCCCTTTTTTCCTTCCATGTCACCCCTCTACCCTGGCAGTATTTAAAATTTTAGTAATGAATTAAGAACAATGTTAATGGTTTCTGAAGCACTTTTTTTTCCCCTCAGCACAAAAGTATGTGATGTTAACAGTAGATGAACTGTAGTAATCTTTTTCACCTTTGTGTAGGAGGGGAGTTGAGGAAAGAATGAGTGCGCGATGCAAAACAGAGGCTTTTACTAAAAGTCAGATACTATTCACCCATTAATTTCTCCAATCTGTTATTTGTAAGAAATGCAGCTAGAATGTGGATGTTATCTTTCTGCATGTATAAATTTAAATGAATTCTTGCGCCATGCAGAACTATAGTTTAATTGTGTTCTTTAATTTGAAGCCCAGAAGTCCCTGGCGCTGTTTATTTTGGTTTCTATGTTATGAATTCTTCAGGCTAGATAGCATGATAGTCTTGCACTGCACTGAAGTCTGAGCCAATATAAAGATAACAGCAACACTAAACATTATGCACAGTTAAAAATCATTTTCCAGGCTTTAAAACGTGCCTGACAAAATATCAAGGTTCTGGAAGTTTTATATGAGTAAACATGTTGAGTGCAAACTAAACTCCAGAGAATTACTTTTAAGCAAATCTCCTTGGAGCATTTCAAATCCCATTGTGAATTTAAGACTTCAGGATTTTGCAGCTAGATGTATGCAATTTATTACCAAGTTTTCAATGTCTCAGTTCAACCAGTTAGAAAGATTATACTGGAGCTGTTGTTAGTTATACAACTAACCATATACTTAACATGAAAAATTGTTGAATCTTGTGAGCATGTATTTTGTTTTTAGTTACTCCTATTGAGAGAGTCTATGGAAAAAGAACTTTAAAAAAAACAACAAGAACCCGAAACCAAAACAGACTCTAACAACCAGAGTCCTTTTTTTCCTTATTCTCTGATTCAGAGGCTGGATCTGCTCCCTGGACACTAATCACATAAGTGCAGCTGGGACAAAAAGGCTGTGCTTGACCTCCTTTGTTCCAAGATTTGTGTTTATGTTGAATATATGATTCTTAACATGTATTATAGTTACACATTTTTGTTTTCTCTAGTTTTGAAACTGTCTTGAAAGACCCCAAACATCTGGTAGTATCTTGTCAGAGAGATAATATTAACATTGGTATGGAAGAACAGATATTTCCTGCTGAACTCTGTACTAAAAGTCAAGTATAATTCCAAACTGTAAAAACAGATTTTTCAGAAACTTTAAAATCACAGTTATCTTGACCACCTCATACTTCTTTTCTAGGGCCACAAAGGCTCACTCGCTACAGCCTCTTGGCACTGAAAACCCTTCTCTTTCTTATGATTCATCATCTTATTGCCAATATAACCTTGTTTCATAAAATTCCCTGCTCTCTTCCAACAGGCACTAACACAGCCTCTAGCCAAGCATTCCACCTGATGTCACCACTGAACGGCTCCCCTCATCTTCATTATATTCTAATGTGACTCCAACCTAACACATGCACCCTAAAAAAACATACTAAAATCTATATTTTCCATCAGTGACAAACAGACTTTTTGAAATCTCATTTGTTAAAAAGCATTAATGGAAGAGTTAGCCTTTTTTTTATGAGTTATTTATTATTCATAATCTTATTTTTTACTTGGATTGTTTTATTGATGAATAATTATAACATACTTTTTTTCTGATACAGATTAAATTTGTTGTCCTTATAGACTGTCCTGGATAAGATGCTTTTTTAAATTAGATAACGCTTTTTTTAAATTTTAGATACATGGCAACAAAATGCAGTTGACTAAAGCTGACAGATATCTTAATGAAAAACTAGAGAAAGAAAAGGAAATACAGGATACCATTAGAGGTTTTTACTGCCCCAATTCATTCTTCCAATCGTTTTAAATAGTCAGTATGAGCTGTAACTAAAATAAAATTGAAAAATTTTATTTTAATTAACCGTGAATTCAAACAACTGCACAAGCAACTTAATACTATCCAGAATTACTTTTTATGGGATTTGGATAACTACTTCACCAAAGCTCCTTTGCAAATCTCAGCTTGAGCTATGTTAATTTACACTTGAACAAGTGAAAGGAATGTGTATGCTAGTACAAAGGTTAATTAATAGGTGATTTTACATCCCAGATAAATACTATTTGTTCTGGACTGTATTGGATGGGTACTAGGAATACATGACACTTTGATTTTCTCCTGCACTGAGGATCAAAGCAAAACCAAAATGTGACTCTAATCATGCACTCAACCAGTAAGACTCCTTTTCACAGAGCTCACTTCCAGCCAAAAGGTTATACTTCAAGTTATAACTCCTCCAAACACACTACAAAATCTATTTTGTTAAGTGTTTTTATTTGCTTTTTAAAATAAGACATTGCTGTTTTACTTTACTCTTATTGCAATACATCACCCATGTCATCAGTTCACAATTTTCCACCCTGCTAAACTACAACGACTCATCCACTAAACTCTTCTAAATTGAAATCCTGGCATTTCACCCAAAGGAAGCTTCTACTTAACAAAGCAACATTGATATCCTTAGAACATATGCAAAGCAAATACACTAAATGTCACTTGTTTCTAGTTACTTTGGTCGTAGCATTTTATAACTCCCAACAAAGCACCTGCATAGCAAATACCTTGTACGAGACTGAATGCACCAATAAACCCAAGAGAGATAAAATGCTTTTGCAAACCAACATCCAATAAGTATCCTAGAATAAAAATATGTTCCCCTTCAGAAACTCATTGCAGGAG
Source organism: Dromococcyx pavoninus (assembly GCA_033558185.1). NCBI lineage: Eukaryota > Metazoa > Chordata > Aves > Cuculiformes > Neomorphidae > Dromococcyx > Dromococcyx pavoninus. The sequence goes on along the minus strand of JAUMJL010000104.1, from coordinate 145,240 downwards.
AGGAGGAGTACAGTAGCCAATTGATAACTTTTTGATGGTGTTACATATTTCTACTTTACTCCAGACAGTACACAGGGAAGAACAGAAGGTCTTTGACATGGCAAAGGTTGCCTAATAGAGGCTCAGTTGACTGAAGTGGTTTCAGAAATGCAAGACAATTCTGGCAGTTGCCACAGGAAAATCCATAAACCCAAGTCATTTTGTAATCAATGATAAAGACACCCTCAGGAATTCCTAAGGCAAAAATGCTGGGTACTTCAATAGTTTTTGAGAGTACAGAACATGAGACAAGTTGTACAAAAACACAGTCTAATTCCTTGCTGACTCATTAGTGCTTTAAATTATGTCAGGCATGGACAAGTTGTTCACAAATCTATGGGAAATTGGTGCAAGGAGCGGAGGGGGAGGGAAAAATTTACACCTGTTCCAAGAGAAAGGAGAAGAAAAAAAAATACAGACCTGCATATCTCTGAGGTCAGACAATTGCTTTAAGTAGTTTTGTGTGACCGAATTATATTGTTTCGCAGTAGCTCAGGCAGTACAAATTAGAATGAGCAGTGAAAATCAGATTTTTTCTCATGCTCAGTGGCTGCTGGGGCCCCTGCTTTTCCTTGTAAAGTGTCTCAGCTGACACCAGTGAGGAGAGACTGGAAGAACTTCAACCTGCACAAAGGAAAAAGTTTTTCTGCCTTTTTCCTCTCTTGCGTAGCCGTGAAGAACCAAAAGGCAGAAAATAACACTTGAATAAATGATTTTATTATGCAGGATACAAGAATAGGAAAAGGCTGAGTAAACACATGCAAAGAATAAAATTCCAAAGTGTGGTGTCATTAAGGGGCCCAGACTCCCCACTTCATGTGTCTGGATACCATTTCCTTTTTTCTACAGAGGCTGAAGTCAGTACCGTGAATGTCGATATAGAAAACTAGAACAGTTGTCTTACTGGGCAATTGTTAGTAGTAGCAGAGCTTTGTCACGGGGTTAGTGGACTTCATGGAAGAAAGCTCCCAGTGCTTTTAAGAGTCTGCCAGTTGGCTAACACTGCAACATTGGGTTCTTAGATCTCTGATTTTTTTTTTTTTAATAAGAACTCTATTTACATGCAGAAAGAAGGAAAGTTTTGAGAATGCAGGATAAAGGTGTTTATTTTGTGCCTGATTTCTACCATACAAAGGACTTTGTGTTACTTGTGTAGTCATACAATAGTCTGGAAGGTAATAGAAAACTCCTGAATAGAAGGAAAGAGAATGGCATTGGAACAGGAAGACAATCCACGATTCAAGTGAAATACAAAGGAAGCACTGTGAAGGACTGGTCTGTAACCTTGACAAAGTTTTACATCATCTATATTTGATTCAACTTTATGATTTATCTGTTCTCTGAAATGAAATGGCTTCAGAAATGCTACTTTGAAAAAGGAAGCGTATAAAAAAGAGGAAGGGAGACGAAAATCACTGGTAAGATATGCCTTCTCTTTTGTATTTCTTTAATACAAAGCGTGTAGTCTACAAAGATAATGAATGTGATAATAAACAGGTTTTCCATTTTGAAGACAGAAACACGATCACAAAACACTTGTTCATTAAACCTGGTTCAAACCCATCTAGATATTAGCATACAAGTTGAAATTGCAGGCCCCCAACACAATCTCAACCCAACAAAATTCTTTAGCTGTATCTAATAAAGTTCTTTTTTGTATAAGTACAGTGCACTGATAACAGAGGCAGCTTCATAATGTTGCACTACTTCCTCTGTACATGCATTGACTGAAACCACAGCTAGTTAGCCAGAACAGAGGAAGGTGATTGGTGTGATGAAAAACAAAACCTGTTTCAGTCAGAAATCTCTTTTACGATGCTTCTATCAGGCAGAGAAACAGTTCCTGCTTTTGCACTTTCTAAAATACTAGATTATCTTCTAATTATTCATTTGCTGGGCTCTGAAGATTGATAATAAAACAATTACTTTTGACAAGTTAGCACTTGCTTTTCCCATGAACAGCCAGAGAGAGTTTGAGGAGGGAAGATGTAATTGCTGCAAGGCTCCCAGCAGAAAGAAGGACAGCACTATGTGTGGAGGGGATCTATGATTTCCGGCATGATGAAGTCTGACCTTACTTCTGCTAAACTCACAGTTTTCTGAATAGAAGTCAGGCAGTCAGTTTGGCAGTGAACAGGAGATGGAACAGTTGGTTCTGGGCCAAAGACTGCTTCTAGATCAATTAAACGTTCTGTGTAACACAGCCCGGGGACTTGTTCAATCTATTGCAGAGTTCCTTTCAGAGCTGGGACTTCAAAAGCAACTGGTCAACTCTAGTTAAAGAAATTAAACAGAAACCCTGCTTTCTTAGTTCAACACAACCAATTGCTTGGTAATGCTACAAAGAGGACTCTCACCCCACCGCCAGTTATGCAAGTCCTGACCTTTGTTCTTTACTTCCCTGCCCTGCCACGTTTTCCGGAAACCTTTATGCCATAGTTCTTTCAGATTTAAAGTCACTGCAGGAACAATAAGGAGATCTGCTCTTTCATTTATCTTGTTCATGGAAAAGTACTGTTTTCTTTGATTTATACCTATGGGTAACTGGGAGTTTTGCTCTGTGCTTCAGTGAATATCTAGCCTGAATTTGCCTCTTCTGCTGAATACTTAAAGCTTAAAGTAACTCCCTGGCAGGCCGTGCTGTATGGGACTCTGGTGTTCAGTTTGCAAAATCAAATATTTGTTGTTAAGAATAGATTTGTTGAAAAATCAGAGCTTGAACTTCTTACACTTTTCCACTATCAAGAGATGATAGCATGCAGACACTAACATGTTCCTACCTAGAAACATTGTAGTATGTGGACAACACAGCTAAGACATATGCCAGGCTTTACACTACAAAAATTTGAGAAGAAAGGAAGAACAAGAAGATGGATTCTTATGGTTTGTTTCCCTGCAGGAATGATAACACTAGGTAATGTAATTATTTGCAAAAAGTCCCCATGATTTGCATCACCTGTAGAAATGCATTGACCCAAACACCATGTTTTATTTCTTATTGTATATAGGACTAATAAAACCTACAGTGCAGAAGCAATGGCTACAGTTATTACACCTGAGGTATTGCTGTGTATATAAGAAGCTACAAATTCATTTTTGCATTTAGACCAGAACGAAGTAAATATTCTTAAAAATTTACAGTACTGCAGTTTTTTCTCAGGTTTTATCCCAAGAATCTGGGACACACCAGCTGAAGCACATAACTTCAGAGGCTGGAGGTACTACTGCACCCACTGCTATCTCCTCTGTCTCTTTTCTTGAGACTGCTAAAGGCAAAGTATCTGCCCACAGGTCAACCACTCTGTTCCATAGTTTTCACACAAATTGACCTTTACGGGTAGTTTAATCTCAGGTGTGAACAGCAGCAGAGACCTGAGTATGGTCCTGCTACTGCTGCTCAAGGGCAGATGTGCAAGGAAATTAGCAGAGAGAGTAGGTGCTGAAAGCACTGTAGCAGGGTGAAGATGAACACAAAAGACTACCGTGCTAAGAGCTATGTGGGCATAAGAAACCAACCAACACCCCACCCCCATCTGAGCACTATCGTTGCTCTGCAGACCTGCTGGAGTAATTGCCTGTGTGAGACCCCATAGCTGGCTTCAGCTTCAGAGGACAAAGTTTAGCTGTGATCTAACATTTAAACAGATTAAGCTTAAAGATAAGTTGCAACTCAAGCGGCTCAAGGAGAGGTTGTACAGGAACCGCCATAAATCAATCTGAGAGAGAGAAAAGAAAAGCCCTGAGAAGGGGGAGGGCAAAGTTCTACAAAAGGGTGTTCATCCACACAGCACTAAACCTCACAAGGATGAAATTTTGATAGAATGAAAGAAATGTGGCTACTAACATTTGCTGATGTGAAGCACTGCTGATTCATAGTATTTCTGGCTTGCTAGAAAACATGTAAGTGCAAGCCTTATGACAAATAGAATACTAAAAATGCAGAATAATAGTTCTGCAAAGGCAGAAATGAGTTTTCAATATTTTTTTTTTAATTCTTGATCAAATAATTGAATCAGCTTGTTTGTTCATATACTCCTGGAAGAGTTTAGTCTGAGAGGAACTTCCACAGTAGGTCCACATTCAGAGCAGGACAAATTTAAAGTTGGGTCCAACCTGCAAATTAGACTAAGTTGCTCATCTATAATCAATAGCTAACAAATCTGAAAAGACATTATTAAAACAACTTTTAAAGGGCAGCTTTCTAATCCTTTAAAAGCCAATAATAATTGTTCACTGTGCATCTCATTTTATTTCAGAGCAGAATGGAGAGACCAGACGTTACACTCTTAATATTGCTACAAGTTTGACCTTACAAAAGAAAAGTCCTGTAAGAACTAGGTTGGGAGAGCAATCCTAACTTTAAAGCACAAGACATCTTAAGTAAGTACAAGACATCTTACACTGAAATAAATTGCAGCATGCAGCTGTGCCTGGGATAGACCTCAGCAAGTGTCTCCCAAAGCACAGCACAGCTGAAGAACCTCATCGTGGGATGATTCACAGCATTAGGCAAACAGGTAAAAAAAAGGCCTCTTTAGCATTTAATTAAAGGTCTTAAATTACAAAAAGTTCTATAAAAATGTTTTAAATGAAAAAAAAAATACCTAGTTCTATACCGCATGGAGAAGCAAGAAGAGACCTGTCCGAGCAACTTTGCTTAAGCATCTCAGACTGTATCTGCACCGTTTTCTCTGAGATCACTATATAAATAGAAACTCAGTCTGTGTAGTTTATGTTTTCAGTTACTACGTGAACAAGGCAGTAGAAAAAGACCTGCTACAAAAAATCTTATGTTTGACAATCAGCTTCACTGAGAATTCACTGAGATCCTTAGGAGAAAAATACTATTCAGCATTATGCAGACCACGGGCACACCCGTCCAAGCCTGGGGATGAGTGTAAAAACATTAAGCTTGCTTCCATGGCTGACTAATGACCAAAAAAAAGAGTGCATAGTGAGGTATTTACAGCCTCAATGTACTAAATCAATTTTGGCACTGCTTGTGAGATCTTATTTTTAGACCAATGTTTCCACCTAAGAAATAAATACTCTTATTAGGCCAGTATTTGGAAAAACAAAAATAACCTTCAAATGAAAAAGACATTTAGAAGCATATCTGTATAAGAATAATTGTATTGCTGGATGACATACTTTATTTCTTTTCTTTATTTCTCACCAGTCTGAATTATTTAGCAGCAAGCTTTAGCTCTTCTGATCTCTCTGCCTCTCTGAGAGCTGCTGATAATGGAAAACACTTCTTGTTCTCCAGCTGCAATTAGGACTGTTATTCTTCCCAAAAGAAAGGGAAACATCTGTGTTTGTATCATGTTGTTTTAACCACATAGCAGCTGGATCGCAACACTAGAAACATAGCTTAGTGACTCTAATGGACTCAAGATAGTTTGTGCCCAGACAGCATAAAATACTGACAACTGCTGGGTACATAGCCATATCAGGATCTTTTGAAAAACACTAGAGTTTGAAACCACAATGTCACAACTTCAGTATTGGTTTTGTAAAATGCAAGTATATTTAAGTTTGCTCCCAGGGGACAATTTAACTCCTTTCTCCAACAAGTCTTAAGTTTCTGGACAGACAGGCTCTGAAAAATCTTCATGGGAAGGCTTAAGGAGTGCTTTGTTAGTGCTCTTCTACCAATCCCACCCCTCTGAGGGAAACACCGCCTGGCTGTGGACAGAAGTTGTTAAGCCATGGCACATGTTACATCCTGCAAGGAGGGCAGTAACATCCAACACAAGAGAGATTAGCAGTTTAAATCATAGCAGCTCTTTCCTTCCCTGCATCTGGCTTTGAAGCTGGAGGTTTACGAAGACCACACCTACTTCACCCAAGACAACCCGGCAGATAATCTTTACAAGAAACTTTATGCTTTGGCAGTCCTGAATGAGTCTAGTTTGATGGCTCATAAGACATAGTGTGAGCACTGATGATTATCCTGATGCTTTGATGCTTTCTCATTCGTCAGCAAGGTTCACTAGGCCCTTGAAATGTAGGCAGGTATATAAACTTCTTGTGGTTATGCTTCCAAATGTGTAGCTTCCTGTAAGTGTGACCTTAACAGTGATTTTTAACTTATATTTTGGTGTTACTTTAATCATTTTCACCTATGAATTACCATACTCTCATCTCAGTTTTGAAAGAATTCTTGGAAAGTTATTTCTGAAGGAATATATAAGTTCTAATGGCCTTAAATGAAACTGTGGTTCAGAATAATACATGGAATCTTGTCGGTACAGTGCACTGTGCCAAATTAAATAACAAAAGTTTTGAGAGTTTTTATTTCATCATTGGTTGACACAGTCCTGAAAATCCCTTATAGAAGATCAGCAGAGTTACTTCTATAATGTAGTTCTGTATTTAAGTAACTTCCAGGTTAAAAAAAAACCTCTGTCCACTCCCTGAAAGCTCACTCAAAACACAAATCTCCCTACAGTTGCACAGCTGCATTCTCCACAGTCCCTGCCCTAGAAGAACTGTATTTCTTCCTGAGCAAGCAGCTACTAGGTACACAGTTCTCCCACTCCTGCAGCAGGATTTACACCCACAGTGGAAACAGAAGTATATGGCTCTATCAGATGCACAGCTGGAGACATCTATTATTCAGCATCATATAGGTTTGAATAAAAGTATGGAATATATGCAGTTCTTTTCCCAGCACCAATAATACACACTCAGTACACAAGATAGGTCAGCTCAGGCACATCCATTTACTCCTCCTTTGGAATATGCCACGGGGTCAGGCAGTGCACAAAGGAAAATAGGTGTCATTTAACATTTGTAAACCCAGCGCAGTTGTCTGTCACTGTTGTTCTCATGTTTTAAAGGTTTGTCATACATTTGTAGCAACACCCAGCAGCCCCAGATGTACACCAGGACGAAGTGCTACATCTGCACAAACCAAACGTTGGCCCTTCTTTCAAAGACTAAGTCCAGATCTTGCCTTCTAGGTAAAAGTTTGCTTGCTTTCCCTCATCCCTACCCACCCCAATGTTAAGTCTCAGTAGTTCAGTTAACAGTTCCAGGGAAGTCTGTTTTCAGCATATTTCATCAGTTTAGGGGTAGGACTTTGACTTCATTATTCTAACCCCCTTGGATCAAATCAACACACAACTTTATAAAACTATCTGGTACTGTACTAAAACAACATTTCTAGTACCAGTTCCAAACAATGCCATCATATAGCCAATGGATACTCACTTACTAATGACAAAATACTTCAAAGATTCCAGGAATTATTTGCTACGAATGTCAGGAAAGCGAGTTAGTCACTGTGGGCTCCAGGCAAGGTAGACTTTGCCAAAGAGCATGAGAGAAAGACTAGTTTTTTTGATACCGGATTCATTTCAAGCACTCCAGAAAATCACAAGGACAAAATCAGGACAAAGATAAATATGAACATTTTTCAACAAATTAGATATTTTCACAATAGTGTCACTTCCAAATCTGGAAATAGTACAGTGCTGCCATCCAAAATCCATTGTACAGACTGACTGATGGAGCACACTGCTCTGCTGGCCTTTGTAATGATGTAAACTCAAAGTGTAGACTCTCTAATGTAACTTTTTCTCCTTGCCTATAAGCTATTGCTGGCGCGACTCCAGGCCAGATGACATCATGCAATGCAAATGCATTCAGTCACATGGACATTTGCTTGCTAACATTCAAATTCACTCTTCTAGCTTTTCATTTTTCTGTATTTGCTTGGATCTGTGCCTACACAAACATAATTTACAATCAGATCACGTAGTCATGACAAGTAGGGCACTTCCCGCCAGTCCCAGAACCAAGTATTTGACATCATTTCTGAATGCTAAAAAACACAGAAAAAAAGGAAGACAAAGGAGACAGAGTCAGGACTGGAAACCAATGTATCTTCTTTGAGATAAAGGTACAGTAAAAAGAGTTATCAGTACTTAAAGCTTTGTGCAGAAATATCTGAGGTTTTTTCTCCAGATCTGCATTATTTACTACAATTTATGGGTCAATACTGCTTGCCACGTACAAAATGTCCATTTTTCTCCAAGGTCAAACTCATCATCTGGCCTTAAACTATCCAACTATCTGACAGCACAGGTCTTCCATCCTTCCACATTCCTTTGAATAAGAGTGTTCTTACCCTGAACAAATGGGAACTATGGATCCAGACTTTTTTTTCCCCCGAATATTTGTTCATGGTATTGACATTAAAAATACCTATTTTATAAATGTGATTCTGACATTTCACTAATCATTCTAAATAACTAAATAAATGTTAGCAGAATAAACTGTATTTTGATTGGAACATCTATACATGGATATACCTCAAATAATTCAAACACTATCATCTATTTAAAAGGTAGAAATTAATAATCAGAAATAACACACTAAAAATAATGATAACTACTGAGAAATTAATCAAGCCCTGATAAGGATGAGGTTTCTACTGTGGACTCCCAGTCCATGAAATGTCTATTTTTGTTAGCATACAGTTTCACTTCTTAGAGAAAGAGGTAAACTCCTTAGCTCCTCCTAAACAAAAGCAGATGGGTGAAATAATAGTGAAACACTTTCACATAGCTCATCTCTTTCAATTCATGATTTAAAATGGACAACAGACTACATTTTTCATGGCAGTGAACATTTGCTTATTATTTTCCTTGGGTCTATCATTACTTTTTTACACCTTTTCCAAACAATTCTGGCGTTCGTCACTCAGACATGAATAACATGTACATTCCTATAGTATATATAAATTGTAGAACCTCATAAATTCATAAACAACAGAAGATTTATTGTTCATTAGTATTTAATTCAAAGCTGTATTATTGTTGTATTAATTACTGTGAAGTTTTCATAGTAAGCCATACAGAACTGATTAGGAACGTATGGTATAGATATGTGGCAATAATCTGCATGAATTCTCTTAGTTCTCTTCCAAGTCTCACTCTGTTTTAATCTTGGTGCCATAACTAAGGCTATTTTAAGAGAAATATTATATGTCAGCACAAGTATTATTTACTACAATTGTTTCACAGGAAGGAGAACAGTAGAGAACTTGTGGGTTTAACAATATTTTTCAGAATGTAGAACTGTCAAGTGAGATGATAAAGATTAATTAATTATAACAGAGCTCACATTTTATTTTCAATACTTACCCAGTAAAAAAATTAAAATTTGAGTATTAATAAAGCAACTCAGAAAAAAAATCATTTTACATAAATAATAGTTCCAATGTCAGACCTGCCAGCAATAGGAATTTTCCGTACACTTCCAGCAAGCTAAATACAACTTATTATTATAACAAAACATTTGTAGAAGTAGAAATAAATAACGCTTAAACATTTTTTATCAGACAACTTTGCTGATAAACAAGAAAATACCTCAGAATAGACTAAAGCACAGGCAGACTGTGCAGATGCTTAAACCACGTGCATGAAACACTGGCTAATGACACTGCATGTCCTTGAGAAAAAAACGTAAGAATCACAATAAGAGCAGCAGTGACATTCAAGGCATTGTAGTGGTCTGAGAAGCAGTAGGGAAAGTAATACTCATCTGGGTGAGAATGGTGGGTTAAAAATGGTCTTTTACTCTTTGATTCCTGATGTGTTCAGTCAAATATGAGATTGCCCATCTTTTGCAAGCTGAGGGATAATATAAAAGAAATACTCGTCATTATCATTATTGATTTATCTTCATAACCAACACAGAACCCATAAATAAGATCATGTGAGAAGTTCTATGAGACCAGACTGAAGCCTAATTACAGGCAAGTCTGGTTCCCAGTGGATTTGCAGCTCACAGATGGCTTGATTTAGCTACTGAAGAAAGAGGCAAACCTCTATTAAGCTTCTCTTGTGGATTTATCTATTTTTCCTAGAGATGTGCTTTTCCAAAGCTTTGAAGGACTGAAATTACATCTGAGAACTCGGCAATCTCTTTCAAACCAGCTGAAATCAACAACACTCAAAATTGACGAGCGCACCCACACACAGCGTGAATTTTTAACACATCTTTTTTTTTGACCTTATAAACTTAGTAAAGCTTTAGCTTTTCTGCCTGCAGAAAAACATTGAAAAAATGTGTTAGAGAAAGTGAAAATTTACAAGCAGATTAAAAAATTAGCTTTCTTTTTACGATTTCTCACAATTTCTGGAGTCCAATTTTTGCACAATAATCACGAATAGTATTACAGTTATGTCATTCTCTCAACCTGCTGATCACACTTCTGTTGACGCAGTCCAGGTCGGCTTTCTGGGCTGCAATCACACATTGATGGCTCACGTTGAACTTCTCACCCAATAACACCCCCAAGTCCTTCTCTTCAGGGCTACTCTCAATCCATTGTATGCCCAGCCTGTGTTTGTGCTTGGGATTGCCCTGACCAAGTGGAGGACTTTGCACACAGCCTTGTTCAACTTCATCAGGTTTGCCCAGGCCCATCTCTCAAGCCTGTCAAGGTCCCTCTGGGTGGCGTCCCTTCCCTCCAGCATCTTGACTGTACCACACATCTTGGTGTTGCCTGCAGACTTGCTGAGGCAACAATCCCACTGTCCTCACATCTGCAACAGAGATGTTAAACAACACCTGTCCCAATACTAACCCCTGAGGAGCATCACCAGCCTCCACTTGCACATTGGGCCATTGTCCATAACCCTTTGAGTGTGATCATCCTTTCATTTCCTTATCCAGGTACCCAAGTATGGCAGCTTTTTGATGCTTTTGCACACCAGAGAAGACATTTCTTCACGTTTATTTCATCACTGTTATGCCTCTCCTTTTCTTTCCATCATCTCCCCTCTTTACTGAACATACCCCAATGTACTGCCTTCCTCTCGCTTTCTCTTAAATACTAACCTCTTAGATTCTCCAAGCTAGCATCTAACAGTTGAGAAAGTTGAGGCAGTTAGCATGCATAACCTTGCACTTCTTGTATCCAGCTCTTCTTTCTTTATCTTTAGATGGGAAACCATTTCAGGCAGGTACTTTCTTTTCTTTTCTTTGCCTGTACAGTGTTTAACTCAGTAGGACCAAGTGTGTTAGTTTTCCAGTGTTACCATGACATAAAATTATAATAACAGTTTGTCACAATTTCAGATTTTGTCTATTCTGAACACAGACAAGTAGCAATTAGTTTAACAATATTGACCAGCAGTAGTTCTTTTCTTTTTGAGCTATACATGTTCATTGGCTGTAAAACATGTATGATACCCAGCCATTCACTTCATTTGTTTCCTGTTTCCTAGTTCACTATGACAGCAGATGGATTTGGTACAGTTATTAACTATAAAGTAATATGCTAAATATGTAAGGCTTGTAATCTTTGCCATCTGAGCTATTCTGTAGCCATACAAGCAACCCAAAATATAAACAAACATGCAGGCAATGGCTAGCTTATTTAGAAAGCATCCAGGCTTTCTCAAACTGCAAGGAGTCATGTAATACCCACTTTTTCCCCTGGAAGGAATGCTCCCCTGGCCAGCAGACTCCAAACCATACCACATGTTTCAGTGGCAGCTGCTGTTCTGAGGCACTCACAGATAAAATCCCCTAAATCTCTTCTTATGAGTTTGGCCGTGTCCCTGCATGTTTCTGCATCTGCCAAGGAGTTCAGTGCCACGGTCCTGATTAACATGGGTCAAAAAACTCCAAGTATTTTTGTGTTTGTTTTTAATACATGTTTTTCTCTTCAGTGACTGGAAGATTTAAAAGAAAAGTCACCTTTCAAACAGAAACATGTTGACTTGAGATACTGGTGAATTTCCACATTTTTCCTTAAAAAGCCTGAAGTCTTAAAAGACAAACAAGTAAATTATTCTCAGGGGTCTACAACCTACATAGATCAGGAATTGCCTATACTCTAGCCAAGATTGAGCCTGAATTCTGAGAGTGGAAAGAGTTTCTAGATGCAAGGAACAAAATTGAAGGAGAATGCTTAGAGTTGTGTCAACTACATAAGGAAATCAAAGCGAAGCTGACCAAATGACTTGCATTCTGCAAAGAACTTTACTGAGTATAAGTATATTCCCACTGAAGCTATTGAACATATAAAGTCAGTACTTTCTGAATTAAAAACATTTCTGTCAAAAAATTTTAAAAAACCCAAACAAACAAACAAACAAAACACTACAATGGATTACCTAAATGGTCAAATCTAGAAATTTTGAGATTTAGTAGGTAGTGGAGAGTTTAAGAACCTTCATGGAAGAAGAGTAACCTGTAATCAAATCTAAGAAAAATATAGGCTGAACCTATAAAAGAAGTCCTCTTTTAGTATTCATAGGAATTTAGAGTGTGGTTTAACTGGAAAATAATTAGTTATCCAATTTGTTAAGAAGCATTCTCTGTTTTGAGATCAGCTTCTCTCTAAAAATACCTTAATCCATGTAAGTAATTATTTGGTCTACAAATTCCATCTGGTCACGAAGTAGTGGCTGCTTAATCTATGGAGACAAAAAAAAGTCTTGCTTTCATTTGCCATGATATCAACAGCTGGTGCCCAGAGCATGGTATAAGACCGATTTCAGGTGATTTCATGGCAGGAAAAATATGTTGATTAGAAGCTTTGAAGTCAAAGGACTAAAGACACAAAGGGTAAGGGCATTAGAGGCACTAACGCATGGTTCCTGGGCAAAAACTCAAGGAATGGGAGATTTGCCAATAATGTCTGCATGCCATGTCTTTATTGTCCTGTATGAGGGCTGGGAAAAAATGCAGCCCTTATACAGGAAAACAGATGAATTGCTCAAGGTAAGAGTACAGTGATTATTGGTCTTTCTGACAGCAGCAGTACAGGAAGACCAAGCTATAACTCTTCCCCTGTACTAGCCAGTGGGAGAGAACATTTCTGTCTTGGCATTTTGCCTGTTTCATGATATTGGTTGTTCCTGCTGCATCCTGGTCAGACATGGAGTTTTATGAGTCGTTCTTGCTTCTCTATTCTTTAATAAAAAGGGAAAAAAATAAATGGAATAACTGGTCAAATCAAGCAAGTCCTAGTTAGCATCTGTACATCAACATCTGTGCATTAATCCTGTTACCTAAAAGGCAGGTCTGTTTGGCATGTAAGCGAGTTAAAAACACACCTGATTTAGTGCTTGTGATCACATCATAGCTGTTATGAATGTTTTAAGAAAGACAAAGGCAGCAAGCATTAACTTTTAAAATAAGCTTCCAGCCTTCACTCTTTTGTACTTGTAGTTTACTGTGACCATCAGTAGCCTCACTTTAAAACACATTCTTCCAAAGCAGTTTATCTCATAATCAATTCATTTCAAAATTCATGACTTTAAATATGTAGTACTGTAGAATGGGAAGGCCAGGGCGCAGAATTCTGGTGTTCCATTTCCAGACTGATGTCTCTCTGCTGATGTTAGGTCATTCATTTTTTAAGTCACAATGGTTTTCTGCAGTAGCAAACAGCAAGGTTGTCCTATGCTGTCCAGTTAATAAATTTGGTAAGTAAACGTAGATGCAACTTGGAAAGCATGAAAGGAGATACAACGTCTTTAAAAACTTAAAAAACCACAACACTCAACACTCCGGGGTTTGCTGCTGTATTAGGAAGAACTTCAAAAGCTGAACTAGGGCCGAAGTTTGGTATGCACTGTAATTTTGAAAATCATATATCTATAATTATATACGTGTTTATTTTTGGCACCTAAAGTCTGTTGAGTGCATTACCTTTTTTAGACTCTCTTTCATTAACTGGAAGCTTTGGTCAATACAGATAAAGACAGCTGAAGTTTCCTTAAACACACAGGTCCTCAAAGCATTCAACGTGCAAGGAAGATTCAGCTTTACCCACGCACAACAACTTCCCATGTGTTTTTGCAAAGGCCACACAAAACTGCAAAGAGCAGAGCTTGATGCAGAACCTGTCCTGCACAAACAGCTCATTACTCACGTTGAATATTCCTGCGCTTGCAAGAACAGACAAAACAAGACAGAAATTTACATGGGAAATCAGACAAATACCCTGCACTCAGAAACTATTAAGCCTGTATTATGACTAGAAGTGTTGCTGTAATATTAAAAATGCCACTATTCAACTCTACACTAGTGGAGGTAAGATGTTTACAGGCACTCTGCTTTTTCTACAGGGCAGATACAAAACAAGTTATGCTGTTTGTGTACTTACATCCTAGGTGTGTGCTCCTTTTTGTATTTTAGCGTTAGGAATGAACTAGCAGCCTTTAGTAAGAAGTTTGCTGAACTCCAGTCATGCTTATTTCACAGCTGTGCTTCTATGTCCCACATCACTCTCACAAGGCAGTTGGGCTTTATTCACACTGCTGCAAATGACAGCCCTTTCACTACTGAGGCACAAATTTTCTCTTTGGAGCAGTTTCCTATCTTGTGGCTGTGAAAGCATATGAAAGACTCAGTAAGAGAAAATCAGGACAACAATACAGATTTTATTCCGCTCTCTTGTAGCTCATTAGAAATGGTGTGATTGCTTCAAGAGGAGCTATAATAAAACAATGGATTTTATATGTTTAACACTGCAGTTTCCTCACAAAATGGATCCATTACCAGTTCAAGAAAAGTTATTTATTCTGTTTATAACAGTACATAGAATTAATGAGAGACAGTAATCCTAGTACTGCCTTTACTGTTTAAGCTGCTGAAAATCTAAGCACAATGCATGCACAGCATCCTATATCTTGTGACATGTTGAAAACCGCGTGCAGATGTTTACAGAGATCGAGTTTACCGTTTCCCCTACCCCAAATAATTTAATTTTATTGGAAGTTGAATACATTATTTTGTTTCCATAATTAAATTATTTAATTAAAAAGGTATTGAAATTAAGTCAATCCATTATATGAATGGTACATAGCGATCTACATGGGATAATATTGACCTTATGTCTAACTATTTGACTTAAATCAAAATAACAATAACAACACTGCAGTTTCCTATGGTTAGAAAACACAAGTCTGTGCACACAGTACAACAGCATTCTGCTGACCCCCTGGGAATACACTACCACTATCATCTACCATAGGAGGAAAATATTTCAAAACACTGTAAGATTAAGTTCTCCTCCCAAAACATTCTTTCCAAACATGATCTAGTAAAGAGCTGACTAATTTCATAGAATCATAGAATCCCCCAGTTGGAAAAGACCTCTGAGATCATCGAGTCCAACCGCACCCATCATCTGCTAAACCATGTCCCTCAAAAACTCATCTACCCTTTTTTAAAACACCTCCTAGGATGGTGATTCAACCACCTCCCTGGGCAGCCTGTTCCACTGCCTGACCACCGTTTCGGCAAAGAAATTCTTTCTAATATCAAGTCTGAACCTCCCCTGGTGCAATTTATGGCCATTTCTCCTTGTTCTATCACCTGTTACTTGTTACTTGAAAGAAGAGATCAACACTCGGTCTCCCACAGCTGCCTGAAAGCTCCCACAGCACTGAGGTCTCCCCTCAGTCTCCTCTTCTCCAAACTAAACAACCCCAGTCCCCTCAGCCGTTCCTTGTAGGACTTGTTCTCCAGCCCCTTCACCAGCCTCGTCGCCCTTCCCTGGATGCACTCCAACACCTCAATGTCCTACTGAGAGGCCCAGAACTGCACACAGTACTCGAGGTGTGGCCTCACCAGTGCTGAGTACAGGGGCACAATCACCTCCCTTGTCTTGCTGGCCACACTGTTTTTGACACAGCCCAAGATGTCATTGGCCTTCTTGGCCACCTGGGCACACTGCTGGCTCATATTCAGCCAACTGCCAACGAACACCCCCAGGTCCTTCTCCTCCAAGCAGCTTTCCAGCCATTCTTCCCCAAGCCTGTAACGCTGCATGGG
This sequence comes from Dromococcyx pavoninus, assembly GCA_033558185.1. Lineage (NCBI taxonomy): Eukaryota > Metazoa > Chordata > Aves > Cuculiformes > Neomorphidae > Dromococcyx > Dromococcyx pavoninus. Next base: position 129,388 of record JAUMJL010000104.1, on the reverse strand, counting down.
GTTGTTGTGCCCTTAGTGCAGGACTCAATTTTCTAGAAAAATCTTAATATCAGAACAATCGTGAAAGATTTTTACAATAACCAAATACCTCTACACTAATCCATACAGACAGCTCTTCATCTTCTATGTGTTGATGCCGCTCACAAGCCAATGGAACTGCAGCTGGAGATCTGGCAACTACTTATCGCAGCTTTGAAGAATAGATGTCAGAGAAAAGGAAGGTCAGTCTCTCCTCAGTGTTAATGGTTGAACTTTGGTTAGGTGGTCAAGTTGGCAACTAATATTTTTCAAAGCTTGAAGGAAGAGAAAATAAGTCCTATAGTAGGAAAGGAAAGCCCAAACAGAAACACAAAGTTTCATCTCCTGGAGAGGTAAGGTCTTAAAGTAAAGGGGCAGTAGAAGGAAAAACTAAACATATTGAGAGATTCTTCTCTCACATGGGGTAAAATCCTGTGAGAAAGTAGCGCTGTTTTCATTTATTTACTAGAGCTGTTTGCTTTATGACTAAATGCAAGACAACAAGCCAAGCTTTGCAAAGACTTTCTGGTATAACAGGCCTTGATTGAGCATTACAGCTTTTCAAGCGCACTTGAACACCTCCACCTAATCTCTTTTTGAATAGAGCCAAACAAATCCCAAGGGCTTTTCTGGCACCCCAGTCTACTGAGCAGTTCAGACACGGTGAGCTTTGCCCTGGCTGTGAGATCCAGTCTTGCCCTCCCTCCGTGCCCGGACACACACTGCCACCCACCTGCTCTCCCTCCCACTCCCAGCCTACATTGAGCTGTCCCAAGACACTGAACCAGCACTTTGGGGAAAATAAGTTTAAGTAGTAATAACTTCAGGACCATTTCTCCAGTCCAGTTCACTGCAGAACCACGGAAATTCTTGTACGTGTAAGGAAAGAGGAGGAAATAAGCAACCAGGAAGAGCAGAACTATTGATTTATCAACAGTCTCAGTTTAAGCTGTCTGAAATGTTATAACAGGAGTCTGTTCTTCCCCTTTCTCCTTTTTGAAAATAATGAAGTCAGTCCTCAAACGTTTTCTCTCAGACCTGAGCTAACCAGGGGAAACAATTAAGAACAATGTGTCTCTAAGGGATTTTCTTGGCCAAAAGCTCTTGCTATTGCTACCAACACTATCTCTAGAACAGTCAATATTCTGGGAAGATCTGCTTGCGTTTTAAATGCATAGTCCTTCACAGACTACATGACATGCCGCTCTACAAAATCATTATTGCATTGCTACAATAGCTCTAGACTATATTCTAGCTAATAATCAGCCTTTTTCATATGACTATCTTGTTCATATGACTAGAGTTCGGGTGGTGGTGGGATGATAAATTTTTACAAAGCCCCACAAAATCCCCACAAAATACTCTACTAAGACAGCTGGGAAAAAAATCTAAGATACTGTTCCATTAGGGATCTGCTTTCACATTTAGGTGCAAAAATATTTATGTTTAGATTCCTCTGAAATTAGCTACAAAAACATAAACTGAAGGACACTGGAACAGAACCTACTTCTCCTTTGTTTACAGACTTGGAAAATCTGAAAGAAATAATTTTAATATCATTATTAGGAAAAAAACCCCAAGCCAAAACCAAAAAGAAACAAACAAAAAACCAAACTCCACACAAATATCATAAAGGTTACATTCAGGTTATTTTTCATGTTAAATGCACGTCTGAATTTTGTTATGTTTATTTCCCCAGAATTTTAATAGTAAAAGGAAGGCGGAATATAATACCGTGATATTATAGTGTTATGTACTATGTTCAAACCAATTTTATCCCATGATATTAACAAAGGGTATATTGCAAGACATTATGAAGTCCATGTTTAAATATGAATAGAAATTCAATGATTCATCTATGATTGTATGGAGAATGAAAGCATGGTACAATCATGTTCCTTCAAAGCTTCAAAAAAGATATTGCTGTAGCTTAGTTCCAATAAATGACAAAATAATAGACAAGCCACTGTGTAACTGGAATAATTCTCTCCTAAATATTCGTGTTATAATAACATTTTCACAAGAGTTCAAATTAGATTTAGTTAGAGGTATTTTAATACTGCTTTGCTTTACTTATACAGTGACCAGATGGAGGAAAAAAACCCAAGTTTATACATTTTACAAACACCTACCACATTACGCATTAGTGGTAATGTACAGGCTTTATTGCCTAGGGAACATTTATGGGTTGCCACAATTTTGAGGGATTTTTCTTTGTTTGCTTTATGTTTATTTGCTGTCTAGCCACCCCTTTGAAAGTTTGTGCAATTCAGGAATGGTTATGCTGTTTTTCAAAAAAGTGCTGCTGAGGTAATCACATTCATGAGTTCATGAGGGAAAAAGGCAGTACAGTCAATGTGGAGTGTCTGCCAGTCACACAGTACTGAGGCTGGGGCTATTTCCCCATGAACATTTCAAACAGCATATGTTCATTCATTGGATAAATTTCCCTGAAATACCACCTTTCCAACTCTAAGCTGCATGTTTTGTACATGTCAGTACTGCTACGCATGTGATGATTCTTAAAAATGTACATTGTTTTGTGATTTTCTCGAATAATGACTTTTATTAATCATTCCGAGGAGAAGTTACAGTAGATTGGACTTCTATCATATATTTGGGGAAACAAAATGTCGTTTTCTTAATTGAAACTATAGAAAGCAATAATTGCATTGAATTGTTGCAAGAACAGATAAAAAAATGAAAAAAAAGTGCCCATATAAAGTCTCAGGTCCTCTAAAGTCAAAAAACCTACACCAGTTTAGGACATTTGAGAATCTGAAACATAGGTTTCAACCATTATTTTCAAGCAACTGTGAAGCAGAGACAGCATAAAACTTTTGAGGTCAAAGCACAAAGCAGTGCAAAAATTATGAGACCCAATATAATTTAGTTGGGTTTATACATGTTTATGCAGACAGACTACGGATTATTAAGTCTTCTGAAGTCATACAGGTTACCAATTTACTTCAAGCTTGCAACTTGCACTTCTCAACAGTGTTCCTCACTTTCCTTAGAACACATGTAGTAAAAATTTAATCATTGTGCCTTTGTCCCATTGAGTTAACCTTTTCTTTTTGCTCCACCAATGAAAACGTAGGTTCATTAAACCAAAGCAAATAACATTATCAAGGTGTACACCTGTGTAAACCAAATGCAGCCCTTTGTGCTCCTACGCCAAGATTTTTCTGTTGTAATAACTGAGTGCTGAATTTTGTTTCCTTATAGCTACTCTAAAATCTGTTGCAAAATGTATTTATGAAGCAAGTAGTAGTGCAAGCTGAGTCTGGGGAGTGACCACCAGTGTAACAGACAATTACTTCTAGTGAATTGAAAGGAAACAATAGAATATAATTGAAATTTAAGAAGAAATTATGCTGATGCTAATACTCCAATTCTATTACGTGTGTGCCTTTATAAATCTAGATTTCACAATATGATTAAAGACAACGTAAAATATGAAGGAATACAGCTTATTATAGAACACATTTTGTCTGTACTTGAACTAAATGGCAGCCTTTGATTCTGCTTAATGACAAATCACTTTCAACTGTGAACAAAGAAGTCTAACTGTAATTACCACTTGGACATTGGTGATTTGTTTTAGTAACTCCTGTCAAAGAATAAAAAATAAATAAACGGAGCAGATACAGCCTCTTGCAAGGTTCTTATGTACTTACTGTCTGTCACATTTTTAAAAGTCACTTAAGGTACGATAGAAAAATGTCTCTTTTCTGATTCCCACCAAATAACAAGGAAATTTGCATAAAATTTATTTGTGAATCTCTAGATTTAATGAATGCTGAATGTTCAGCTATTCTTTGCAAACCAATGAAATCTAACATGTCAAGAATTTTACTGAGCTGAAAACTGCATTTTTTCAGGATTATTTCCCCTTATACATTGCAGAATCTGGGGATATGTGATCTAAAATAAAGTACCAAACTCGGGAGATATGGGAGAAGTTGACTTTCTAGTAGATACATTTTGGATGATTGTCGAGTGACAAGGATGAACATCAAGGTGACTCTAAACTCCCTAGCTTTGCTAATAATGCTCTATAGGATATTATGAAGCTAGATTAAGTACCTTTTTCTAACTGCTGAAAACAATTGCTGCTAGTTGCTAACAGATTGCTGCTAAAATTAATGCAGCAGAAGCCTAGATGGTATTGTACTAGGACCAGTTGGGATGGAGTCAGTTTTCTTCAGTGAAGCCTATATGCTGCCATGTTTTGGATTTGTGACCGACACAGTGTTGACAACACACCGATATTTTAGCTTTAGCTGAACAGTGCACTTACACACTGTCAAGATCTTCTCTGTTTTTATACTGGGTCTCTCATCAATCCAGCTGGATATATGGAAAAGATTGGGAAGGGGAACAGCCAGAAAAACTGGCCCCAGGTGACCAAAGAGATACTAGATACCCTATGTGATTCTCAGCAAAAAAAAAAATGAGTGGGAGCTTTTCCAAAGTGGCCATTGCATGGGGACTGGCTGGGCATCACTCAGCTGGTGGGAGGTGACGATTGCCTTTGCACCATTTGGCATAGTTTCCCCCTCCCCCCTTTCACTTATTAAACTGCCTTTACTCTTGACCTATGAGCTTTCCTTCCTTTTGCTTTTCTGGTTGTCTCCCTGTCTCAGTTATAGGGTGGGGTCATCTTAGCTCCCAGACAGGATCAACCCACCACCTATATTCATGAACTACAAATATACAGTGCACCAAAGACCTGGGATAGAATACTAAGTGTCACCAAGGAGAAGATAAGTGATCTTTAGATACTGACTAGTGTAAGGCTCGTAGTTAAACATCAGTAATATAACAACAGAGCTGCTTTCTAACTTTCTTCTCCACAAAAAAACCACATTAATCTTTAAACAAACTATCTTCGTCTTGAAGAATTACTGTACTTGAGGGTACTTTGAAGTGTTTCCAAATGTCTACGCTGAATTGTGAGAAAGAAAATGTAATACATGGTACCTAATAGTATAAATATTGCATAATACATGAAAATGGCTACAGAAGTCTGAAGAAGTCTCAAACCTTTGTAAACATTTTTGCCATGCAGCCATACTAAAACGCTATACAAAACTCTTTTATTATATCAACCTCTGATATCTTCCCTCTAAGCCAGACAGCCAGTCATAGAGACTTTTCTCAGCCTTTGAAGCTTGACGGCTGAGTGAAATAAATCCAAGCTTCTTTTTTTCCCAGTTTTCCAATGCCAAAATACATTCCTGACACCTCTTCTCAAACAGCTTTTACTCATTGTTTCTTAACTGCTGAGTTCCTGCAGCACTCTCAGATCCATTACTGCCATGGACCAGTAAAAATGGTAGCAAAAAGATGCTCATATTCAATAAAAATACTAGGAATTGCCCCATTCTTTATATAGCACCATAAATATAAATACCAAAGAGAATAATTCCAACAAACATTTCCTGGTCTCCTCACTCTTGAGATCTTTCAGTGGCCATTTCCGAATCCTCTGAATCCTCCAGGATTTTCCATTTCATCTTCTTACTTGCCTCTAACTCTCTCTCTAAAAAGCAGATTCCTTTCTCCATCTCTCACTTTATGAGCTAAAAGCTACTTCTTTCTCTTTGTAGAAACTACTAACTGATCTTGATGACCAAGTCAGCGCTATGTATCCCTCCATCTTCTGTATGTGAAGAGGAGAAATAAATGGAAATACTGACTTGTTTTGGTAAAACATCGTAAAAGATAAACATATATTTTTTAACGTTTACACCAAACAGTAGCATATAGCAATTTACATTGGTCATCATGGATATTAATCTATGGAGACTGGACTGAATGACACTGGAAAGGAAAACAAGAAAAAACACAGGAAAATAGGTATCTACAAAAAAAAAGCATAATCCAACAAAAGTTTGGCTGTGGAACAAGCTTTGGAATCACATGCTTTCAAGGAACTCCCTCTGGAATCATACATCTTATTTCCTTTTCTCCTTTGTTTCTACCTACCATAACATCAGTGGCAGCACTTGCACTTCTCAAGCTCATATACAATTATTTGTACTTCCCTGGATACTACCGTAGGGCTCCAGTTTTGTTTTCAAAACATAGGATCTCTGACTGCTGTCACTGTTTGCTCTCCAACTCCATGCAGAAGGCCTATCAGTTTAAGAACTCTTTGAGCGGCAGGTTAGAGAAAAGTAGGGCAATGTTTTTTAATGAGATGCCAAAATAAGCAGAGGGCTCTTCTGTATGCAAAAGACACAGCATGAGCTGAGCTACTTTCAGAAGTCTGTCCCTCTTTCAGCATTGTAGCATTGTGTGTAATGTCTATTCCACTTTGGGAAGCCTCTGTCCTGCCATGTGCAAGTTGACATTGAAGTAGAGGGTTCATTCAAGACTCCAGGTAATCATTCACGTGTGCATTTACCTCCACATTCCCACAGAATATCTCTGTCACTCATTTTATATGGGAATAGTTAGGCAATAGACCACATCCTTTCCTAGTATTTCAGTTGTGTTTTCTCTACATTTGGTCAAGATACACAGCATTTCATTTGAACCTCCATTCAGTTTGTTCCCACTCCTGTAGGATTAAGTAACTTCAGGACCTAATTCCTGCACCAGCCCTGCTTGTTGTTTGTGTGACATCTGTTCGAAAAAGAGGCAGGGAGTTGAGGTAGCTGAGGCAGTCCTACTGAAGCACTTCAAACACTACCCTGTTTGTGGTTTAATGGAGGATTCCAAAGCAGGCTCTCAAAAGCATAAACATGCTCACAACTCACTACCACTCAAACCTTCCTGTTCCATGGAAGGATGTGGCAAAAACCCAGCTCTGTCTATTCATCACAACAGCTCATTCCCTGCAGTTGAGCCAATAAGCCAGAAAATTCAGGTGTATCCGTCTCCATAACAATACAGATTTGTTCCCAAGAGAAAGCCCGGGTATCAGACTGGGTTTAAAATTTTGGCTCTGTTCTGGGATGTAACCTGCTTTTGCAGTACTTTGTTGCCTGAAGTCCAATTGTGTTTCAAGTAAATGACAAACAGTTTTGGTTTGTTTTGGTTTTGGTTTCCCTCTTTAACTATCCTCCTGTTCATTTAAGTTGAGAATGTAAATAGTTTTTAATCTCTCTAAACTGACTGTACTTTTAGGAAAAGATGTAATTAAGTCAAAGATCAATCCTTCAAGAGTAAGTAAAGATGGACTGGACAAGGGATGATAGCTATAGATTCATAGAAGTTAACAGATATTAGAAGCATCTATCTCATCTGTAGCTTTACAGGTGCTATGCATAGGTGTTTCTCCTATCCACTACTTTCTACAAGAAATGTATTTCACCGTAACTTTGATTAAAAAATTCTAATCCATGAGGAGAAACCAAATGCCTGAAGATATGAGAGAAAGTGAATAAGAGAGAAGCAAGACAGTCAAAACTTGTACAGTCCTGCTAATACACAGGCAAAATCCAGGTGTCACTTTCCCAGTAAAAAGATTATCGATAGTCTAGACTGCCTCAGGAAATAAATTTGCTGCACGCTGTGCCACTACATGATAGAAACTCAGTTGGAGATAAAAGGATGAAAATACGTCAGTTTTGTAAGCTTGGTATATCAATATATTTACCTTTCAAAAAATGTAGATTAATGATGCAGCTTGAAAACAAATGCATCACAAAATTCTAGATTAAAAAACAACTGATTACATCAAAAATACAACCTTCCAAAAGTATTAATCATAACTAGAGTGACTTGGTAGCTTCTCGTGTTCCAGACTGTATCTTCAGCTTTAGCATCATCCTAAGAGATTTCAGAAATAATCTATTTAAAGGCAGAAAAGTACATGTACAGATGTCATGGCAACCCCACCAAGGCATTACAGATACTGGCACTGCTTTTACTGAAGTGTTTCATTTTCCTTCAGATTAATGACATGTCTAGCTAAATGCTTCTTACTTATCAAAGTAAATGTAGGCAAATGTAACTCTTATCTACAATGCAGAGTAAGAAGTCTTTGCAGCAGATCCTTTTGGATTTTTTTCTAGACCTTTAAAGAAATGGTTTGCTGCCTTATTTAGATGACATGGCATCAGACTGAAAAAAAGTACCAACAAAAAAATCCCCAACATCCAGCACTTCAGTTCATAGCTATAAATTGTAATAGTATATATCCATACTGGGTCCATCATACATAGTAAACCACAGCACAGCACAGCACTGGACTTCACTAAAAGGCATTCTTCTGTTCTTCTGATGAAGAACTTGCATGTTTGAAAGCACTCAGAGCACTGAGCGATCGTGTAACGTCCCATGACTGGCGGCCCCTTCCTTCCACAGTGTTCAGAGCACAAATTTGTGCATGCAATGGAACTTTCCTGAGAACCGGTTTCTGATCTACTTCATATTAAAAAGCGCATTTTTGGAGGAAGATAATGTGCTTATGTTTAACAGATAAAGTTTAGCAACACAATCTAAATCAGCAGTGCAGACCAGGAAAACTCTGTCATGGAACATAAAGATTTTTCCAGTCTCCAAAATCTCAGCTTTCCTTCAGGCATCCACAATCTTTAAAGAGCACCTGTTTCTCAGCACACACTCTGTAAGGGTTCTGACAGGGCACAATAAAGATAATTTTGTTATAAGAACTATTTATTATGAATTCACAGCACCAGATAAAATCTGCAGGAATAATTTGCAAATGAGGTACTTACTAAATGTGTTTGATATTTTTTTAGTCTTCTCTGAAGACCTACTGTAGGTAAAGGTATCTCTGTCACTTACTTGTTTCAGACACATCAAAAGGTGAGCAGAAAATCCTGCTTTCCACTTTGCAGAATGGCTTTCATATACATATACTTTATTTCCTCCATTTTAGAAACACCTTGTCATTGTAGAAATTTCACATGCATAATAGTTAATTTGGACAACATTCCTTTTTTTGGACCAGAAAGGGGAATGATTCTCTATCTTACTGAAGTATTCAAACTTTGTGTAAAACTGCAAATAATATAATCTTTTTCTACCTTTTCACTTGCTACCATCTAATAACTTCTATCTAAAATTTAACAGAAACATGGAAAACCCCATAAGCGCATACTTGGTGTTAAACATTTATGTCTCCACTAAATATTTCACAATAAATATTTTAAGGCAGTGCAAAGCTAGACACATTCCTGTTGCCTTATTTTGAGCATTTTTCTACACTTCATGGGCATAAATCGATGCTACAACTTTTGCAGGTCCACCAACGTTAGCTCTCAACTCACCTACAACTTAGAAGGTTCTCTACTACAATCTGTGGTCACTAGCATGCAAAGTTAAAATAGGGTGTTTCTGGGGTTCAATGTTTTAACACGACACACAATGTGCAGACATTAGTACACAGTCATATCTGTCTATCTATATATGTGTGTTATAGTACAAAGAAGTACAAGGCCATCAATCAACTGAAGAAGTCTGAGAATTATACAAAGTAAAATGAAAGGTTAGCCAATAAAAAGCATATTATTGCTCATTCACCTGGTTGTATTTTTCAGTAAATAGCCTCATTCCACAAAATACAACTTCAATAGAAATAAAACACTCTTGCCATTTACTTCAAAGGAATTTTTCAGTAACACCCAGATTGTTCCAAATCAAACTAAAGTTAATGCACAAAATCCACAACAAAGTTTTACAATTTAACTTGCATGCAGTATTTTGCTCTGCTTGTGTCAGAGTATGAACCATATTGTTGCCTTTTATTTCTGTGTCTTTCTCCAGGTGAGATTAAGATTCTATATCACAAAAACAAGTAAGGGCTGAATAATATTATTCAAAATCCAGATGCCCTGTGAATAGAAACAAAATAACCATTTCTGAAGCATCACAGTTTCAGTTATTTATAGACTCAATTCAGACATCACCATTACTAAGGCAGCATGTGCTACAACGTTCTTTTCTGAATAGCATTTCAGAGTACTTGAGAGACCTATTCTACAAGCCTGGACCACAATACAGAAAAGATACAAGGATAGAAGCAAAACACAACACACACGCACACACACTTGAAGGGATAAAGGACATTTAATCACTGTTCATATAAAAGAAGTTTTGAAATATTTTCCTGTAATGGTGGTATTCACTCTGAGAACACTTCTCATAGAAGATATATTACTCTGAGAGATGCAGCGTCTTTGAAACACTTTTTAAGAGACCACTTGAAGAAAAAGAAAACTGCTTGTCCCCCAGCTGGCATAAGAAATTCATTGTATGTGTTTTCCTGGCAATAAAGACTCCTAGACAAACTTCACTAAGACTTGTTACCTTCCCTTTGACCTAATCTATTAATCTTTTCAGATTCTGCCTGTAGGTTAAACTGATGGAAAAATGTCTTTGCAAATAAGTGGATCTCCTCAAAAGAGAACATATGAAATACCATTTACAAGGAAAGAACCGGGCAACAGGGTTTTAAGAGCAGCTATTTCCAAAAGCTTTTTCTAGACTGTTCTTGACCTTTCCCTGTCATTATTTTTTTTTAAAGTGGGAGGGAAGGCAGAGATTCCCAGGCAAGCAGAGCCCAACATAGCATCACCCATCTGGAAGCACATATACCTGCATCACCAGAGCAGCCTGTGCAACGTTGTACCATCACTCCTCCTTCACTCTCCATCTCTTATACTGCTATTTTTTCCTTTCTCATCCTAGCACACACACATAATTGCCCTCACAAGCCAGTAACCAGAGGCTGCTATCCAAAAGGCAATTTGGTTTCCCAAAAAAACCTCACACCTGTCCTTCAGCTTCAGAGCTGTTTTGTATGTACTCTTTACTTCACAGGTAACAAACCACACTCCTGATGCAGAGTCTCCTGTTTTGACAGGTCCACGGGCAGGAGAGGTCAAGGAGTGAATGGCTTGCAAAGACCTTCTTTCTGATTAAAGTAGAGAGATTGTTTCCTACTATTTTCCCTGGAAGGCACAATGTTTCCCCAAAAGTAGAGGAGGCACAACGATTCCTGCTATAGGCATAGAGCTGTAATGGCATGTTATAACAAGGCAATAGGTCATTGTGAATGATGCCTTCAACCACCAAATAGTTCTGCCATCTCTGTGCCACCAAGGTAGTGTGGCTACCTGCCAGACTTAAAGGTTTCTTGCCACATAAACACACCAGGCTCCTCAGAAAGCAGTATTTTATTCAACAGTTCTTCCTACCTGGATTTTAACATGTGGAAGATGGAAGTTGTCACTTCCCCTTGGTTGTATGCCTCACTTCTGTTGTCTGCAATGAAAAAGAGGTACAAACATCTTGAAGACAAAAGCTGACACAGCAGTAACAGTTCCAGCATCTATGTTCAAGGATTAAATGATAACAAAGAATAATCACTGGTCTTTGACTCTTCTCCCCTATTTTTCCGCTTTTGGGACAAAGCTCGATATCGTATGAGTAGATTCCTAAAAAACAGTGGTGATAATACTGAAATGAGGACTGTGAGATCATTTGATAAGAATGATGCTGTGCTCTACAACTCATGAGCCATAAATGGAGAAGTTTATTAGGGTACTATCGCTTCATTCTCTTTCTCAGTTGCATATTGTATACATTGTAATTCCACATGTACAGTCCTTCAGTAGCCATGGTAAGTCTTAATCAGTGTATGAAAAACAATCAACAAATGTCAGAAGAAGAAAAAAAAAAATCACCTTTTTTTTATCCTTTGTTGAGTTTTTATTTAATATCCGCTCAGACTTTGACCTAAGTTCCATATCCTTGGTTGATACCCAGTTTAGCAATGCTGTCTGATATATAATATATGCCATCATATTAGATGCGGGAGTCCACAATTTTCAGGACAGAATTACTAGTGAGATACTATTGACCCAATAATTTCTTTCTCTCTTACTGACCAGTCTTCCTCACTGTGTTGTTAATTTATGCCCTTCAACTCAAATATCTGCTTGAGATTTCAATTTCACATCTGCACCCAATACACATTGCTCATGTGATTTCCTTATATTCCACATAAATATCGGTCAATGGGGCTATCAGCTATGGATATCATTTGATGTTTCAACACTGCATAGATCTAGCACATATATGACACTTAGAACAATGCTAGTAACATTGCTGTCAAAACAAAGGCTGAACATGTTATCAAGTCTGCACAATTTTCCCAGTTCCTCTGCCCCGCTACAGACAAAAGATTCTAAACTGGAGACACTGCAGAGAATTTAAAGACCAAGCCTTTGTCTTCCCCATCATTAGATGCATTCCTGAAATGACTGTGAAATTAAAGATTCTATAAAAAACAAACACTATTCTATGCAATTGTTCCCAAAGGAAATACATAGCAATATAAATTAAACATTAAATACAAAGCTTTGCTGTGAGGTGACTGAATCAGAAACAAAAATGTAGATAATTAATGAGAATATCTCTCTTTGCATATTCAATTCCATCTCCAGTAGAGGCCATTAATCTTTAAGTGTGTATGAAAAGGATGCACAAGTTAGCACACAAAGAGCATGTATTAAGGACACTAAATAAATTAAGAACAACTCATGCATAAACATGAGTAACACATTTTATATTTCTTATCTCTACAGGCTACTTCTGCACAGTCCCTTTTCACCTCTTTTTACAGGGGCAACAAGGGATGCCTGGGACAGTGGACCAAAGAGAATCCTAACCTCTATTACAAACCACTTCAATGTTTATTAGCATATATTAAGACATAGAAGCATAGAATAGTTGGGGTTGTCCCTATCTTTCTTATAAACCCCCCTTGAGCACCAAAAGGCTACAATAAGGTGTCCTTGGAGCCTTCTCTTCTCTGAATAGAACAATCTCAGCTCACTCAGTCTTCTCTCAGCACCTCTGGAGAGATGCTGCATCCCTTTCATCATTTTTGTGACCTTGTTCTGGACCCACTTAATCTGTAAAACATTTTGTCTTCTAGACAGATATGTTTAAATGTCACAAAGAGGGAAAATAATAATTATGAATTGAGTCTTGTTAAGGCAACTTATCTTGCTTCTGGCAGCAAGTTCTTACAGTCTTTTTGTTTCTACAGTCAAAGTGCTTAAAGTGAGGAGAAGACATACCTGTGCTTTAAAGGTAAAAAGATTTTTAACAGGATTAATTCTGATTGTAAAAATAAATAATAAGATGAAGGAATGACTATATCTAAGTGTTCTTACTTCTTATCTCCCCAAGATAGTCAAACACTTCAAAATGTGGTAGACTGTTACACCTTAGAACATGTTTTGTGAGGAAGATTTCCAAGCAGCTTACTGGAACAGCTCATGGGTAGCTGAATATTTGAAATTCCTTAGCTCTTCCCCATACTAAATATAATCAGTTTGCCAGGTAAAACAGTTTCAAGTTCTCAAGCCAAAACTGTTTTCTGAGATCCAAGTCTTTCTGCCTAATTGCAATAGGCTCTGTGTCTTCACTGAAGACTAGGCTGCACTTCACACACTTGGAGCAAAACACCTTATTCAGTTCTTTTAGTTCCTTCCAGGACCCTCACCTTGATTTTGAGAAGTCCCATCTACATTTTCATTCGAGATTACAGTCAGGAAGTTCTGCACTGTGAAACCAATATCCTTCCTCCAGCTGCCAAAATTGTGCAGCTTGATGACTGCATACATTGACACTTCCCCTTCTGTTCTTTCTCAACCGCATTTTGGACTTCCATGTGACTCTTTGCGGGCACTGGTGCCACATCTTCTCTGTAAGAGATTGCTTCTCAATCCTGGAAATCTTCATATGTAATTAGATTTTTCATCTAACTTCTCCTAGCTGAAAAAAGGAGTTATATCTCCTATCCCTGGGCTTTGGTGACACAAATCCAGTAGTCACATGTCGCACAAGAGAGTCTTTGAGACTGTGCTACCCTGACTTGCAACTTAGAACTATAGAGCACAAAGAGTGGGGTTGACTAAACAAGTCTCAATTGCTTTTCAGTAAAGCTTTTCAGTGAAAAATTTTTTCAAATCAGTAAAGATGTGGGGGATCTTATATACTCTAAATTACATCTAAAATCTGTTTCACAAAATTGTAGGAACGTTTAGGTTGGAAAAGACCTTTAAGATCATCTAGACTAACTATAAACTTAATGCTGCCAAGCCCACCGCTAAATCGTGTCACTAGTGCTGTTTACTCAGAAGTATGTGAAAAAAATACCTGTTTTCCAGAAATGTCTTGTCTTTTTGCAATGAAAAACTAAACATAGCTTTAGAATGTTCCTCCTTAGATCTGTATTTCATGTTAATGTAAAAATAAGGAAGATAATTCTACACATGGTTGAGAAATTTCTGAACAAACATGAGGAAAATGGAAATAAAAATATCACCTTAAGGGTTTTTTTTGCAGAGGTGTATACCTGTTTATGTTAGATGTCTAGAGACTATGTAGGATTTCTAGTCCCATTGGAGAACTATTTGGTCAAAAGCACAACCTCAGACATCCTCTAACACTGAATTAAGCAATATTGTACCTGTGTAAGGTTGCTATATGAAATATAGAGAAATAAGATTAAGTCTTTCTGTCTCACACAGGCAAGGATGTCAAGAAAAATAAGAACAGAAAATATTGGGTTCTGGTATCAAAGCACACTACAGGAGTTCTCTAACCATACAGTGATTCTATTTTTGACAACACTAGAAAGGATCTGGCTGTCTTTTATTTTTGTTCTCCCTCTATGAAAGACTTCACAAGAACACAGATTTTCTATAGTTAATACTAAAAATAATAATAAAAAACCTCTACAAAATCCATGGGCACGAAAGCTGATTTCAAGAGCTGAAATCTCTTTAATCAGGAATTGATACTCAACAGAAAACACAGCTGCAAAGTTTACATCTCTCATAACTGTAGACAGCAGCTGTGTTTAAACCACCAGCCAGCAACTGCCAAGAAAGGCAGCTCCAGCTCTTTAAGAACTGCATTAAAGTATTTTGGTAAAAGCCTATTCCTGAGCTGCCTTTCAGGCATCACCTCCTGCTACCCAAATTATATTTCAGCAATAACCACTCCAAAACTTGTAGCTTTAAAGTATTTGTCCTGATCAGGGAACAGTGCTTGTGCAAATTCTTTCCTGGCAAGTGCCAGATAAGGGTTGAGTTTTCACTAGCCAGGTCAGACAATGTCACAGTTTGCAGCCACTGAAAGGGAAAACTTCCCCCGACAAACCTCTCCCTACTTATATCCGCACACTCCTTCTGCTTCCTTCACATCTATTCTGCTAATTCTCAGATCCCTTTCTGTGAATTAAATCAATTTGCTAACCTTGCAGGAAAGTAACCAAGCAAAAACAACTGGATAGTTTTCTATGCAACTATTGAGTTGAGCAGCTTCACAAAGTGCAGTATGAGTGCCAGAGCCACCAGGGCTGGGGCACAGGGGTCAAGCTATAGGAAAACGCAAGAGAAGAGGTGGCGCAACACATCCCCTTCACAATAGAAACGTAACACTGGATCAGCTTGTTTGCTCCTGAAACAACAACCTAAACCTAACCCTAAGAGATTTATTTTCCCTCTGCAAAAAACCACAGAGAAATGCTCATAATTCACTTTTAGTTGGTCAAGGCAAACTGTTCTTATACACTACCGAATCACTAAGTTTGGGAAATGTAAGCTGCTTTTTATGAGAGATCCAATTTAGCGATTACTAATTTCTCAAAATCTTAAAGGTTTACATCCCTTTGCAAGACTTCCACTGACTTCAGTTCAATTAGGATCAAAGTCTGGAACTTTACCATTCTACTGTAATTACTTAGTCTTAGATGCACGTCTACAAGCATAAACATACCACCAGTATCTGATACGGAAAAATATCTTTATGCAAATAAAGTGCTGTTTTGATATACATTGCTAGCATATTCTTATTTCTTTCGTTATTCTTGATTCCATCATTAACCCTGGTGGGTTTGACCAAATGAAAGCATAAAGCCACTCACACTAGAACATTTATCAACTCAGTTTTTCATGCAGCATAGCCACAGAATAATTAATTAGAATATCCTTGTTTTAAGGTTTACGTATTTCTGAAAAAGAAAAACAAAATTAAACTTTCACTTATAGGTGTATTTGTATTATCAGTAAATACAGTACAATAATAAAATATTTAAGAGCAATGAGCTAGTACATAAATGAAATTAGAACATCGGAGTAGAACATTTAAGGTCAATTAGTAGTGAGAAGCACAGAGAACTTACAAAGCAGCTATGTTTTTCTTAGCTCAGTGATAGTCACAGTCACAAGACTGTTATGAAAATATTAGTAAAATTAGAGTTTTGATGCACTCTCTAAAGTCATGCAGACTTGTTTTTCTTTGATAAAAGCTTTATCTAATTCAGGGGTTTTCAATAACCTTTAACTATTTCTTCCTTTTACACTGCTAAAATCACAGGTATAGCTTGTTACATTGACAAGAAGAACAGGAAAAATCTATGTTATTAAAAGCAGATCATTCTTTTTTCTTTTTCTGTTTGGTTATCTCACTGAACAGCACTGCCATATCTACTGTTCAAGAATACAATCTGTACTAGCTTCTCGACTTTATTAGGCTGAGTGGCTTTCACTAGTACACCCTTCATCAGCATTTCCTGGTTTTAAATACAGGCAAACTAGAAAGATACACTTGAGAAGTTCCCACCAGCAAGTTAAAGTAGAAAATACATTTTTGTATTTCAGATAGCTCTCAAAAATGCATCAATCCAATGAACAATGCCTAATAGGCCACAAAACTCCAGCTAGGGTAGAATTTCTCAAACAAGATTACTCACAGTGGATAAGAGCATGCTGAATGGAAATGATCATCACAGCTTTGCTACATTTTTTCCTGATTAGTGAGGTAGATCCTGAAGTATAGCCTTATTGCACCTGTTTATTTTCTCAGTATTGAGCAAACACACCCAACAACGTAGAGCACATGAGAAGGTTGCAGAGCACACTGGTCAGAGCTAAGGCAAGAGGTCTGACGCAAGAGCTAAACTGGCAAAAAGCAGCTGCTGCTGAAAACATCACTACACTTTTCCCTCGCTGATGGAATGTGCTCTCCTGCCACTTCCCTTCCACTAAATTAAGGCATCTGAATACAGAAAGTAAATCATTTAAGCAGAAAATCAATCTTGCTGGGGAATAAATAAATAAATAAATAAATGTTGTCTTCTTTTTGATTATGCAGTGGGTTAGCTCACCCCGAAGACAACAATTTGCAAGATCTGCGGATCCATGGATGGTAAGTCATCTGTCACAGGGCAGGATGAGCAGACTGGTTCTTTCCAGTGTCACCTTCCCATTAGACTAACTTATGTATGAACTCACACTTCATAAATGGTGCAGTTTCAATTCAAATTCCTTTTGCTAGGGGATGAACCAAGACCAGCGAGTTCTGGAAGCTGAGGTGTGCATGAAACTTATGACTCATTTAACAGAAGGCAGAGATGTGCTGTGACTGAGGCAGGAAAGCAGACAAAGGGCAGTCTTGTGTCTGGGGTGACTGAATGATCCTCTAGATTCAGATTCTGTCCCATTCATCTCACTTACGTGTGATAAGAGAAAGGTCATTAAGGCAGATCCTCAAATACAGTCACTAACCCATTTTTTTAGGTGCTTTCCTTGAGAAGCTGATGTGAAAAGTGGAGATGCAAAGTATTTCAACAAGATACATCTTCCGCCTTAAAATCCTAATCCAGTGACACAGAGCCATTGGTGAGACCTTCATCTTGTGAGGGTGCACAGCCCACACCTAGCTCTGGTCTGATATTGCCCTCAGAGCTGCAGATTCATCCCATCGTTGGAGTTCCTTGCTCAGACATCAATTCCTCAACAACCATCTCATAGCTCAGTAGCCCTCAGCGTCTATTCGAAGTGGGGATGCCTGTGTCTCACAAGGCACTGACATCAAACTACACTCTGCTGGATCTCCTGCACAAGGGTTGTCCAGAAACTGAAGGTCTGGTTCACTTCCAGGTTACTGAAACTTTTGACAGCATAATTTCCAAGGAAACTTTTGAACAAAAAGCAGTAACAGAGTCATGAATAATTCCTCCATCTTTCCCTAAGTCATATCATTTACCATCTAAGTTGCAGATCCTTCAGATGCTCACAATGTACTTGACCAAGCATGCAAATAGATCAGCTGAGCCCTTCTGAGCCTACTCTTGACCATTCTCTTGGAAAGAACATTTATGAGCTCATAGTACACTGATTAACCATACTAGGAAAAAGCGAAGGGTGAATTATTGAGAGACTCTATTGAGTATATTAAGATATTGAGTGGCCATTAGCCACTAAAGAGAGAGAAGGCTATTTGTTAGTTTGTTTATGAATATGATTGTAGTTTGAAAGGATCATCCATCCAAATAATCTATGTACACTATAGCCTATGTATACTATGTATACTATAATATATGTATACTATTTATAAATACATACAAGAAAAAATTCCAGCACAATTAACTAGCTGTATATTCTAATATAATCCAAACCAACATATCAGAAAAATGAAAAGCCTATTTCCAGTTCTATTTTGGAGTTGCATGACCCTCAATAAATGATTGCTGACAAAGTGTGATGGCATACAGTTCAGCACTGTGTTCCTACAGAGTCCCAATTATTCTTTAAATATACTGATTTGAATATCACTATTTTCTACTTTTAGATTTTAGTTTAAATGATAATCCCAATCAGGTAAGTCATGCTGGTTACATACATATGCCCATTATGAGAAGAAAGAAAAAGATGCCTGGAACAAAGAACTTGTGAAAAATCTCTCTTCTTCCTTGCTTTCACCAGAAAAGCCCTTCTGGAATGGGAAAGGATGTTATTGTAGCCTTTCTGGATTCAGAAGACATGGGTGCCAATTTAAAGCCAGGGCTAATTTCCCTTCTTGAGTTCCTAGGGTGTTCGTTAAGAAATGTGTATGTGAGTATGTTTAGGGCAAAGAGATCATGCTTGTTGTAAAATAAATTACTTCAGAGAATTATTAGTGTTAATACTTAAAATGGATTATGAAAATAGCTATATTTAGTCTGCAGCTTTAAACGCTACATGCTTTCCTCACCATAGTAACTCAAACCTCTTTCAAAGGAAGAGAGGAGAGGAAGGAGCCTGAATTCTTCCATGGCAAAGACTAAGAAAGATCAGGGGGAGGGAAAGTGTTCACTTTCCAAGCTTATACACTTCAGATAGCAATTAAGAAGAAAAAACTATTATTGTTATTTTTCTTCTGTTTAATGTTTTGTCAATATAATGTTATAAACTTCTAGAAGTCTGTTATAGAAAGCAAATATTAGATGAAAAAAAAAAACACCTCATCTTTTCCAATTTAAATAAAGTAGGTGAGTTATGGAACCTCATTCCATGGTATCTCAACAACAGCAGCTAAGAAAGATTTCTTTTTCAGTATTTTACGCTTCACAAAGAGTAACTTAGTTATTCTACAAATGGAAATCTGAAAGAAAATAAACCAGAACTTCAGTATGTCATGGTCACTCAGCTGGCAGGATAACTGGTACTAGAACAGAAGGATTCTGTTCAGCAGAGTGAAGGTATAATAACGAACAATCGGTCCTTCACTTTTATCAAAATAAATGTTGCTGCTGTAACAAAAGGATGATGGAGTTAGTGGCTTTTCAGTGTTGTGATCAGCTACATAATTTATGTTCTGCTAGCTTTCATTATCGAATTTCATAGACAGACAGTCAACACTAAAGAAGGAGAATTTTGCAACCTGGACTCAGAGCTCTAATTTATAATGTATTTTTGGTTGTCAGGCTAGGGACTAATTCAGGGCCCAGCATTTTGCCCAAAGTGGCTCTGTCTGGTCACAAAGGAAAGAAAGATACTGGCTCTTCCTGTACAAAGGCAAGATCAGGCAACCATTTCTGCTGTACATTCTCCTTAGAAAGACATACAGGATACATGGGGATGCTCAGGCTGCCTCACAACCGTGCCCTGCTGTGCATCGGTGCTTGCCCTAAGCATGTCTGTAAGCCCATGCTCACATACAGATCACATGGATGCAGAGGTCAGATGGTCAATTCAACTGCAGACACCTCCTGTATAGACATCTAAAATTTAGAGATTAAACCCGTGCAGGGTGACCTTAAACTTGGCTTTAAAATGTAGTATGGATTTAGCTAATAGCTTTCACTTAGTCAACTTTATTATTATTTTACATGCTTTGCAATTTCAATCAGTAATTCCAGACTGATTACACAAAATGAAAACCAAACCAAAACAAACAAAAAGCAATATCACAACAAGGCTAGAATAAGACACATCTACTAACTACACTACTGTTTTGGAAGAACATGGTGCTGGTAGACATCCATGTTTGGCCCTAGATCCATACTCACAATGCAAAGCAGCATGACTTCATGTGGCCTAAGAGGGGATTAGAGTGTCTCATAGTATTGTATACTATTATTATAGGAGATACTATGAGTACACAAAGAACTGGATCATGACAGCGTTACACGCCCACTCCCAATGATTCTTTTTTTATCTGTAGATTATGAGCAATTACCATCCCATATCCTTTCCAATATAGCTGGAGATCCTTCGTGGCCTTGTCTATACAGTCCACATCTTTAATATTTATTGTAGTGGTAAGTAGTAGAGACAAGAGTGGTGAACTCAATATATCAGGTGTTACAGTTGTACAGATTTCCAATTATTTCAACATCTCTTCATTAACACTGCAGGATTAAAAATGCCTTCCAGGGACAAAACTTTTCCTCGGTGTAGTATTATCCTTACTATGCAAAAGAAAATCATTTTGAGGTACGAGTTGTTGAACACTCATTTAAAACTACATAATTATGCAATTTGATTCATTTTGCAAGATTTTGCAATTGAAAGGGAAATTGGGCTAGGAAACAGCTTTAGAAGAAGAGATAAAATCAACAATCTCTTCTTCTTTACTGAATTTCCTGTTAATATTGCTAAGGTGATGAGGAAAAATACCTTATTCTTAAGTACAAATCCTTTGAAAATAAGCCTACAAACACTTTTGGTTTTCCTTTTAATTTCAGTGCACTGTAAGCACATATAAACTGAAACATATAAACTTGAAAATACCAGGCATTAGGATGGCCTGTGTAGGTGTTTAAACTGCTATAGAACTGGACTAATGAAAAATAAATACACAAATGAAAGAAAGGCATCTCACAACAATGCTCTAGACTAGCAATTCTGCAAGGCAGAAGTTTAGGTACTCTGCCCCACTCTCATACTTGCATATAGCTGTAAAGCCGTAAGACTCTTCCTAGGCTTCAAAAGATGATGATTTTCTCTTTCTGTGGAAATGTGTCTGTGGTGTGAAGTCTGCCCCACTAACCCTATGCCCCTCATTCAGAGACTGTAAGGCTTTAAAAAAAACAACCCACAACTTCTTAGCTTAAGTATGGCTATTTGCAAGCTCATTACTCAACAGTATAACTGCAGGAGTCTCTGGCTATTCCAGTTTCTGCTGCAATCAGAGCACTTGTTGTTTGAGATCCTGAGCATGGTTTCATGCCCTTCTCTTAAACACAAAACTGGCGCAAGAAGTTGAAAGTGGTGTAGAATGCTTCCTGAGCAGCTGGTGTTCCTACCTTATGCAAATCTGTCTTAATAGCTGATTACTGCTCTGTTGTGGTGATAAACTAGCAAACCAAGTTGAAAAACTCTTGCTGCAGGACTTTGTATTATAGCTGTACATGCTACAGAGTGACCAGAGGACAAAACAAGCACTATTTGCATATCCATTTCACAAACTAAATCTTGGAAGAAGACCTTTGTCTTTTGGAAACAGGTTCTAACTCAAGTGTGTGTGTACTACATGCTGCATATGTTTGCGTTCTATTCTTGCCAGGAAAAGTAAACCACATAAAGCCATATTGGCTTAAAAACTCATTTCAGAATTGTCCTATATCATTTAAAAGCTAAAGACTATAGTTTTTTAAAGGATAAACGCCTTCAGTAATTTATGATAGTTTTAATAATAACAATTCAAAATACTATTTCTATTCAATCTAAGGACTACTTGGAGTGACAAATGTCTAGAAATTAATTCTGATTATCCTTCAATGACAAATTACTTTCAACTTTAGATTTATTTTTCTTTTTCCTCTCTATTGATGTTTTATCATTCTTATTTATAAGAACAACAAGACTGTTCGGGAATTAAATTTGGTTTTCAAACAGTGCAAAAATTAGCATTTAGGGAATCTTTATTCTTGTTCACAACACCACTAAATCAGCTCTTTCTCAATTTTACTGAGAACAGCTGGCTTGAGAAAGGATTCCCAAATTTAGACTACAAGTAGATTGCTTGAGCAATAATTAGGTATTGTTACATGGTGGGAGTTTTTTTTTTTAAAAATAGAAGGCTGTCAAAGACTCAACCCACTCTTAGTAGGGGTGTGGATAATTACATACTCATTTCAAAGTAACTGAATTGGATCAGTCACTGCAATAAACAGCATCCTGGGACAAAAAAAAAGATCTGTTTCAAATAAGAGTAATAGCAAAAAAAACCCAGCCCTCAGCATTTTGGGTAACTCTTCATTCTTGGGATGACTAGATTTAGTGTTCAACGTAGCTTTATCTTGTAAGCTACATTTCCGTTTCCTTCCATCTACATAAGAAGCTCAAGTCAATACAGAATCATCGGAGATTTTCTCCAGGATTTCACTGAACTAAACATTATAGCATTGCAAGTCTGAGCTCTCTGAGGCCCATATAGACTTGTGCACACAGAGCAGATGTGCCACAAAGCACATGAGAAGAGTATCATAAAAACTACCTGTGCACACTCAGTGGGCATATTTGGATTTCTGCCCCACTGTAGCCCATCCATGTATTTAGGAATCCCAGTCAATGTACAAAATTCCTGACTCTGCTTGAGAAAAAAAAATTCAGTAGAGAATGAGCATAGTGCAAGGGTAACTATGGCACACAGGAATCCTTACATCAACAGCAGTATGAACACGTATTTTCATAGATTAAAGATCTAAGGTTTGGTCTGTTATTAAGAGTCGAAAACTATTAGGCTATAATTTTTTATAAAGGTTGGCTCTAGTACTGCCCATGGCAGTGTATTCCATATCTTAACAGCACTCTACATGGAACAGCCTTGACATCTAGAAGCAACTTAATCTCAAATAAAGTTAAATCTGCATATTTAGCAAATCTTCTGCAAAACTGCCATTTCTGAGGTAGTGTAGGTTTAAGAAGATGGGATCATCTAGAATAATATAGTGAGCATAAAAGGAGGGTTGCATTTATGTTGTGAGGAAAATAATAAGCCCATCTAGAGAAACTGTCACTTCTGTGAACACATCTACGAGGACAATTCCACCTTTCACAGGTTGTAGAATCTGTGTTACCGTGAGACATGATAATGTGAAAAACATGGAAGTGAAATTAAAGAAAATTTTAGTACAAGGTCCCAGCTATATGTCAAACATCACCGCGTTTTGACAGAAAAGGCAGAACTTCTCTGAAAACCAAAATTAACTTTTGAAATATATTGATCAAACAGTGCCTAAAAAATACAAGTGGTCTCATTCAAACTGGAATAAGTCTAGAAAATACCGTAAGAAGCACACTGCATCTTGTGCAGATATAGATATCCTTCACTATATTTCTTTTAGGAACCTTCGCATTCCTCGTCCTTGTTGTTGCCCATACATTTTTCCTATAGAATTATTATTCATATTGGAAAACAAACAGATTATTCACATCGGACAGACATTTCTGGGCCTATCACCAAAACTGTATCTGACACACAGTTCAGATTGAGACCTGGGAGGGTGAGGAAATAATGAGACTTCCCAAGAAAGAAGTGAATCTAACTAGGTACAAAGAAACATTGCACAGAAAATTTCTCCTACACAGTTCCTGAAGGGCAGGCACAGCCTCAGTCTACTCCCATGGTAGTAACCATAAGGCCCTGGATGAAAACTCTGAAAGGAGATACAATGGACTTAAATCTATTATTTCCTGGGGCATGAACCTAACAAAATTCTCACTGATTTGAGCAAAGGAAAAATAATCGGAATCTTATGGAAAGGGGAGAAAAGGCAGAAAATTAAAATATTATTGTGCAGGAATAACGAAGGTAACTATGGAAAACCTAATTTTTAACCCAGAACTGATCAAGGATAAGCATAATACTTTTATATTGGATTATATTTCAGCTTGGTTGATTTCATTGGTCCATGCACTTCACATCATCATAAACAGTTGAACTGATAGAACTTCAGGGATGCTGTGCAAGTGGTAACATGTGGCTAGAGGTTATGGCTGAGAAAGACTCAGTGTGCATAGGAATTTCTTAAGAAAAGCTATCTCTTTAAAATGAATGCATACATCTTTAAACACTGATTAATTTTCTTTTCCACAGCTCAGGAACAGGAGTGCCATTTCACAGATCAGATGGCTTGCTGCCAGCCAAAACTGGGCGACCTCACTCCCATCCCTGCCCCTGATGTTGCAGCCCCACAGTTCTCATTGGGTTGGAGCTGGTTTAGCTCCCTAACCTGGCAGAAGTCTAAGTAGCAAGAATGACATATTTGTGTTAGATCAGGGCATCAGGCATGTAAAATCTAACCCTGGATGTCTCTTTCTGATATACCTGCAAAATCTGTTAGTCAGCGGTGACAGCAGCCAAAGAGCCTGGTCTGGTGGGTTCACTGGTTATCCAGACCAAGATTAAAAGACTGAAAAGATTAAATGTGAATGAGAAAGACATTTTTATTTGTTTCAATCAGATTGAGTTAGGTCAGGAACTTTGCAAGTGATGTGCTTGGACAGGTAGGTAACAGTTTATCCCTCAACAATGGGTTCATGATGCTACATTCAAATTTGTACAATGTTATGAAATCTCAGAGTCATAAAAGAGGTGCAAAGTGCAAGTATTCTAGTATTAGAATGATTTAAAAGCCAGCAATGTGAAATGCTGGCAGGTGAATTTAGACGATTCCAATAGTAAAGCCTCTACAGCAGCTGTCAAAAAGCAGATAGAAAAACATGAAGCTAAATTTTATCAGCTGAGCTGGGAATAAGTGCTGTCACTGAGAGAACATAATGTGAGAACAAGAATGCTAATAAGCACACCAGCTAGTAAGGGCCAAATGCAGAATAGATTTTTCTTTCCCCCACAAGTCTGGGAAGTGATTTTGCCAGTTTTTAAACATTTTAAATACTGTGAGGAGATCTGATGCTTGCAGAAAATCACAAGTTTGAAGAATGAGAAAATATTTCCTTTCCTTAAAGGATAAACATCTTCAGAGGTGATGTAAAGTCCTTTAATCAAAATGTGGGAAGTTGCTCTGGAATGATCTCAGGAGAGCCTAAGGCTGTTCCATTTCAGTAAGCAGGCATGTTGGGACAGATGTCTTACCAGTTTCTGAAATGTTACCTGCCCTTGTGCAACCTCTAATTAGAAGTTTCAGTGAGAGTCTTCACAAAATACATTGCAACCAGTGCTGGTTATGCATTGTAAGATTTTAAGTGGTTCAGGCACTCTGACACACATGTTTTTCTTTTGTATTTACCAGCCTTTTGTCCTTCTCAACTTTCTCTTCTTCGATGTCCCTACATCAATTCAAGCAGGACCAGTCCTTAAGAAACTGTTTCATTCTATGGGGTACTACAGCCAGGAGAAACAAATTTGGAAGAATTTAAGAAGTAATAAATGAGAACTATGCAAGCGGTTAAGGCAAAGTAAACCCAGGGTCCTCCTCCATGATAAGAGGAATAAATCCATCTCCTTAAAACTGGGAATCCTGTCCCTGACCATTTCCCTGAAAGCTGGATAGCACTCTGCTCATGTAGCTCTACTTACTGCACAATGTGGTCACCTGGTTACTCAACAACACAAAGCAAGAGCATTACAATTTGATGCAAGGTTTCCATAACCTAATTTAAAAGGACAAAGTTTTGCAGGGCTTTTCCACCTGACAGCCTTCTACTCTCAGCTTTGAAAATTAAGCAGCTCTGTGTTGAACTAGAACAACCTAAACACCTAATCTTTTATTTATTTTGCAAGGGCACAAAGTTATGGGTTTCACCCAAAACCCCCAAATTTTCACCATGTCACAGTTTAGCCCCGAGTCCAGATAATTTTGGTAGCTAAAACCACAAAGTTGGGCTCACAAGTTATCTTCCCCCACATCCAGGGAAAGGGGAGAGGAAAAACTGAGGGGAAAACAGCTTGCAGGTTGGAAACTAAAACTACAGTTTTAATAAAATGATGAAAATAATGATGATGAAAATAATTAGAAAGTAATGAAATATATACAAATATCTGAGATCGTGCCCCCACCCCTTAATGACTATACGTCACCACAAATACTGTAGAGCTGGCGCAGAGGAATGAGTCCAGGGCTAGGAAGGAGCTGAACTCGGAAACCAGATTCAGGAACGCACGGATTTGGAATCAGGAGCAATCAGACAAACTAGGTCCTCACTGGATGTCAGCCTTCACAGAAGAGAGCAAGACCCTTATGATCTCTCAACTTTATTCCGAGTATAGCATATATGGGATGGAATACTCTGTTGACCAGTTTGGTGTCACCCGTCCTGTCTGCCCCTCCCTGTAGGTGCGACCTTATTCACCAGCTCAAGGACGGCCTTGTTTACTAGATGGAGAAGTATAAATATTGGCCTTTCTGCATATGAACGTCCCATGTTATCACTTCTAGAGAGAAACAGTATGAAAAACATGGAGTTAGCTTACAGGACATAAAGTTACTTTAGACTAGGTCTAGTTAGAGTCAGGAAACCGATTCCAATTTAATTCAAACACACCAACACAGTGTCAAAGTTGTACGTTATGATTTCACCTGGTGAATGTAAGATGTTCTTGAAATATACAGAAAAATAATGCAATGAAGTCAGTCTGAAAAACCCTGACTGTTAGGTCTTTGAGCTACTGAAAGACTTTATTGGGACAAAAGATATTTCAAAACACTCTTTTATAACAGCATATCAAGTCCAATTGAAACTTCAAGTAACACATTTGGCTTTACATTTGTTTCTTACACATGTTCCTTGGATGCAGGACTGCTAAAATGTGCTTTTTATTATTCTAATTACAAACAAATATTTCTGCTTAGGGAACTATGGGTCTGACACTAGGGAATTTAATGCATTCTTAGGTATGTATGCCATACTCAGGAGTTCATATGTGCTCACTTCTTTCAGCGCTTTCCCTATTAATAGCATTAAAACAAAAGCTAACCATGACACACCCACTCTGCTAGAAGGTAGCACCCCACGGGTGGTGACATAACAACAGTAATTAGAAGGGATTTGGTAAAGTTTTGAAGCCAAATTTGTATGTGCCCCTTCTAGTAACTCCAGCAAAAGCAAAACAAGTTCAAAGCATTCATTTCACTCTCCACAAAGAATGTAGACTATTAAGTGAGCAGACTATTAACTGAGAATTACTAGGAGAGATATTTAAATTCACAAATATATGTGTGTATGTATTTGTGAGTGTTCTTGTGTGTATACACCTATAGACATACACATATATATACATGCATATATTCATAAATTGCCATTTCATACAACAAAAATAAGGCTGAGACAAAGTTTGTGACCAAAGATGGTGGTTGGTAAACAACCTAAAGGAATGAGGAACATTCCTTTCCAAGAATCCTGTCTTGCAGGTACCTGTGGAAAGCAGAGAATTAATCTAGAGTGTTTGCTAAATTAAAAATGAAAGTCTAGAGAAAGGGCGTTGACTACAGAAAAAGAAAAAAAATGATGCTTTGAACTGGAAAAATGGAGTGGTAATGAGAAAGAGAGTTCAATACCTAAGGGGAGGCAAAGCTTAGAGCAGGCCTAATATAATGAACTATATATAAATACAGGGAACATGAAAGCAAAAGGTTATCTTTAAAGGCGAGAAAAAACACAGTTTTCCAAACACTGCTTCCAATGTTAAGTCCTAACCACCAACTCCAGTGGTTGTACCTCATGATTTTCTAATAGAGCACATAAACAAAAGCACCTCTAGAGTTAAAATGTTGCAAAGAATAAACACCAAAAACCACAACCCAATGATACTATGTGCATTACTTATGAAACAGTGGGAGTTCTCATTCATGTGTGTGGAAGAAAACCTCAAAATACACACAAAAAGAAAAAAAAAAAACAAAAACCCCACAGATTTGGAAACTCAGTTTGGGTCAAAACTTTCCAAATCTTTTGTGCACAAGGCAAAAATAGCACAAAGCAAAACTAATCAAAAAGTCTATTCCCAGGAAAACAAATGGCCCTGCAGTTAAGAGCTATGCTCGGTTGATGGTAGACAATTTTAAATTCCCAGTCTGCAGGACAGATCCTAACATGTCAATGGGCCGTACTCTCACCTTTTGGCTATGAGCTTTCCACTCTCTTTCCTACACCAAATTCCAAACAATATTTTGTCAGGTTTTATCCCTTTCAATAAAATGTTTATCTTTGACAAATTAATGTGTGTCAAAACCAGCACAACTTTAACCAGAGAATTTCTAAGAAGCTCTTTCTCTTATGATGAAATAACCATCATGACAAAGATAAGAGATGTTAAGAGACTCAGAAAACAGCTAATAGTCCAACTTTAATTGACTAGTTAATTACACATCTTCCTTTTGAATACTCATCTTTCTTTTGAAATTCTCACCTTTGGGGCATATTACTTTAACTTTTTTTTAATTCCTTAGTATTTTTCTCACTTGTCTAGACATTTTTATGTCTCCAATTGTTTTAAATTGCCCTGTTCAACTTTTATTAATACTTTCACTTTTTCTTCCCTTCTTTGCTCTTCTCATTATCCTTGTCAATTTTTATTTTCACACTGCATTTTTTTTGTTGTTTACTGTATTTTCTTCCTTCACCCAGCTCTGTATTTCTCTCATATTTCCTTCACTAACTTCTATTTGGAGAATTGAGACAGATCACCCAACCCACATTATGTCTTACAGAGATAGAGTAGTTTTATTGAGGAATAAGTAGCTTTTTATTTCTTATACTTTTGAGAAAAAAAGCAGACACATAATAAATGGAAATATAGGTAGCATAATATCCAGCTAATGTACACAGACTGTCACTGTCTTTGATTACAGGTCTAAATATTTTTTTCTTTCTTGCTTCATGTCTCTTTTTAAGCGATTACCAGTTAATTTCTGATTAAAAAAAAAAAAGGTTGCTTTGGGTTGTTATATTTTTACAGTCAATCCATAAACTAGAAGACATTAGAAATATTTCACTTACCTTTTGTGGCAGTGTTTTTCCACCTTTAAATATCAAAGTGTAAACCAAACAAGGCTACTATATGGTTGCAATACAGGTCAATCAGCATTTTCTAATTTGGACAGCTCTTTTGCATAGTCAAATCTACACTGAGACACTTGGTACCTGGTTTGAAGGTGTCTTAAGGCCTTAAACATACAGCTAAAGCAGAAGCCCCAGGTACAGCACATCTCGAAGTTGAGCATGGGCAATATAGTACATAACTGCACCACTACTGTGGAAATGTGAGCTGGCTGTGCTGACCCTCAACAGAGAAGCACTAAGAAGAGCAGTACTCAGAGGCAGAAAATATTGCATTCAGTGAACCTACCAACTCTTTCAGTTTCCTCATAGATTTGAGATTATGGTACCACGCATAAGGTCTCTGCATATCTTCCTGATATTTGAAAATCTGGGCTTGCCCGTTTCTGGAAGCTTGGGCAGGAATTCAGTTTATTCCCATTTGAAGCTTGATCAAAAAGGAGCTGCAAACCCTATACCCTACACCAGGCTAATGAGTTTCTGGACGGTTAATCATGGTAAGGAACTATGAGTGGGATTCTTGCAGAAGCTGAGAAATATCTGGCCCTCAGTATGGAAGGCTTTGGAAAGTAAAATGAGAGGCATTTCTTGTCCTGGAGTCTTGATATCAAAAATGCAAAAGGACAAGGCTCAAAGGATTATCTCAGCTACTACTTAACTTAATATAGGGGACATAGTTTAGTGGTGGATGTGGTAGGGTTAGGTTAACGATTGGACTTGATGATCTCAAGCGTCTTTTGCAACTTAAGTGATTCTCCATGTAAGTCTGTCTAAATACCACTAGAAGGTGCATTAGGTTTCCAAATACTTTAGATCCCACTGCTTTGCCACAAATGCAACTACCCGAAAAGATATCCCATTTTTCACCTGGGAGCTCTGCAGTATCAAAGCTTCGCCAGAGACACACTTCACCCCTTTACAAAAATGATGAACTTTATTGTATTACCTATGACTTTTTAATCTGTCTTTGCTCCTTGGCTTTTGCTTTGATATTTACAGTGGAGCAGGTGAAAAGCCCAGAATAAATGCTTTTAAATCAGATATTAATAGGTCTCATATTTCTAATTATAATAATAATCACCACAGATTATGTCCAGTAAGGAAAAATGGCCACTAGTCAACTTCTTTTCTCTGGGAAAACTCTGGGATCTTTTTCAAGGAGATTATTTGTATTCTTGGCATTACCTGCTATATAAAGAAGATCCTTTCTATAAATTTTTAATAGCTGAATAACTGCAGATAATTCCTACTGTAAGAGGTTTGACACAAAAAGAAAGCCCCAGAGACTATGCCTGTAACATTTACTTAACAAATTAAGAAAATTAACTATGATCACCTTGAAAACAGATCCCTTCTGAATTGATGTATGATAGTGCTAGTGTTGAAACTAATTCCACAGATCATTTTTGAAAGGCTGTTGAGGAACTCCGTCATTTTTGCTTTCACTTCTACTGGCAGAAAAATGAGTTCCTTTGAGCACTGACTTGATCTTTGGGAAGAGGGAGCCATGTCTGGTGAAAAGGGTGGGTGCTCAAGCACACTGGTGGTGATATTAGCTAAAACTACTTCACAGACAAAGCACTGCGGGCTGGCACACACTGACATTTTCCAATCAAATGTAAGAAAACATCTAAATTTGAACACGTGTCCACTCATTGAGTGAAGCGATTGAGTTGAACCTTATCTCATTATGACAGGTTAGAACACGTCCTGTAACCATCTCTTTATCTCTCCCCTCCCACTCTTGTCTCCTGAGCTATGGAGTTACTCTCAGGGTTTTTGTTAGTCTCAGACCTCATATTACTCCATTTCCACCTCTTACATCCTCAGTAGCTTACAGGTATAAGTTTATATCTTGAAATCATCTCTCATTTTGCCTTCAAAATGGGTAGATTTAGGGCAGAAAACGTATTTTTGGTGGCTGTATATTTTTCTAAAGGTAAATATTATTCTTCCAAGGAACAAAAGAAATTTGCAGAGCAAAATACCAACCATAGTTTTTAAATATTGTATTCAGAAAAATATTCATCCAGACAGGTCACAGACCACAGCTAGTATTGGGAATATCTTTGGTTTAAATGACAGCACTAAGAACAAACACCTTATTCAAACAGACAAATCCAACTTCTTTTATGACTCAGTACTGGCACTTTAAAACTAGGATATTTCAGAATTCAGACCGTACACTCTACCCAGCTTTATCTCTAACTTAAAACTTTTGCTACAGTAATCTGTTTCAGAATTAATAATCATGCTACACAATGCAGGTTGGTGGGTTTTTTTGGTTTTTGTTTTCTTATATGATCTTGCTCTGCAGGATAAACAGAGAATCAGCAAAGTTTATCTATTGATTTCTATGATGACATATTACTAACATGATAGATTTTTAATGATGTGTCAGCAACTGTGTGGTTGTGAGGCAGTAGCTGCCAAAATAAGCTGCTACAAATGTCATGTAGGAAAGATACATTGTAGTTTCACTTTTGTAACTTACAGGCAATTCTGATAGTGTACATTTTACATAAGGAAATTTTTCCTCTCCCTGGATGAGGCCAGATGATAATTTAGAGAACTTTGCCTTTGTTTAGTTTAATTCACGAGCATAAACTTCATTTCCCCCCCTAAAGTTATAACAATCAACAAAAGATACAGATTTCTAAGGGAATTTAGTATGGATAATGAAGAGGGTAAAGCATGGATCATGACAGCAAGAAAAGAGTGGAAATTAATTTTTGTACATGGGTTAATTTGTGTGTTTAATACACAAAGCTCTTCAGTTTATTATAAATAAAACAGTAGAGTGGCTAGAGACACTTTGTAGCATCTTTTTATTCCTTAGAATAAAAAATAACATGACAGATGCATTACATGCTGGTCAACAATGGAGATTTCCCTCAGCCATGAAAAACTGCACCACCTGTCTCTCTACGCCAATTTTACACATAGTTTGTATGCCACCCTTAAGCTACCAGGCAACAGTCCAGCATATCACAGTATCACAGTATCATAAGGTTGGAAAGGACCTCCGAGACCATCGAGTCCAACCTATAACCCAACACTAACACCAACACCAACACCATCATCTAAGCCATGGCACTCAGTGCCTCATCCAGTCTCCCCTTAAACAACTCCAGGGTCGGCGACTCCACCACCTCCCTGGGCAGCGCATTCCGATGGCCAATCACCCTTTCAGTGAAGAACTTTTTCCTAACATCAAGTCTAAACTTTCCCTGACATGCTTGAGTCCATGCCTTCTAGTTCTGTCACTGGTCACCTGAGAGAAGAGACCAACCCCTGCCTGACTACAACCTCCTTTTAGGTAGTTGTAGAGAGCAATGAGGTCTCCCCTGAGCCTCCTCTTCTTCAGACTAAACAGCCCCAGCTCTCTCAGTCGCTCGTCGTAGGGCTTGTGCTCCAGCCCCTTCACCATCTTCGTTGCCCTCCTCTGGACACAGTCCAGCAACCTGACATCTTTCCCAAACTGGGGGGCCCAGAACTGCCCACAGTATTCAAGATGAGGCCTGACCAGTGCCGTGTACAGGGGGGCGATAACTTCTCTGGTCCTGCTCTCCACACTATTCCTGATGCAGGCCAGAATGCCATTGGCCCTCTTGGCCATCTGGGCACACTGCTGGCTCATGTTGAGCTTCCTGTCAACCAGCACTCCCAGGTCCCTTTCTGCCTGACTACTCTCCAGCCATTCTGTACCCAGTCTATGGCTCTGCATGGGATAGTTGTGTCCAAAATGAAGTACCCGACATTTGGACTTATTAAACACCATCCCATTAGAATTGGCCCATGCCACAGTGGAACTGATGTACCTATCAGGTTATTCCACTCATGCAATTTGCACAAAGAGGCAACAGACATATTTCCCACAAAGCACTGAAAAATGTTTTATGACTGCCATCATTTAGTGAAACACCAGAAACAACATTATTATGCCTCTAGAAGTCTTTGCACCACACACAGAGTAATGGAGGAGGTGGAAGAGTACTGTGTGACACTTTTCACTACACTGGCTTGCCTTCCTCTCCTTGTTGTCAATGCAGTAGCGCTCTGTAATGTGACCCCTGTCCCTAATCATGTAGTACTGAACTAGGGCATGGAGGTTACTGCCTTTTTTAAGATATGCTCCAGGATTCTCTATAGCAAGAATGTAAATATAGTGACAATTAACAGCTAATTTGCAACCGCAATACAAGCCTATCAGATTTCTTAAAACTGTCTTCTATACTAATACAGTTTATCGCAGCCTAGAACAGAGAGAAAATGTCCCTCTGAGCTGCAAATGACAGCTATTTTATCTATTCATGTAAAGGGTGGAGGTGGTACTATTCACATGCTTGTAGTTTAAATGCAGCATCTTTAAACAGAGTCTAAAATGACCTTCCAGTGCATTTTTGAGTCATTTGTTAGCTTTTCAGGAACTAATCATCCTGATGCAAGAGCTGATCCACAGCACATTGAATGTCTGAACTGAATGTCTTCTTCACTGAATGTGCATTATCAAGGACATTGGAAGTCCCAACCATTGTTTGATTATTGCCACAGCAGTACAGGAGATTTGGTCGCATTAAAGCCATTAGAACTAACACAGCTAAGTGGGTTGTACTGCTTTAGAGAGCTCCATCAGCAGCGAATTAGCTGTTGCCCTTTTAGGGTACAGGTAAACTTTTCAAAGCTCTGGTCTCTTTCAGGTAGTTCAGCCGTTCTCCAGTGAAGGGACCTACTTCTCACTACAGTTGCTAAGTGTTCAATTGAAAGAGTAAATACAGTTTTCAGAGGCTTTAATTAAAAAGATTTCTGAAGTGTGAGAATGCACTTGAAACCTAACAAGTAAGATTTTAACCTCCTCACCTACAGCAACCACTTCACATCATGACTGCTAATGAAGACAGCAAAGATGGAGATACAGTGAAGTGATGAACTGATGCAAACCAAGGGAAGAAAAAGACAGAATATTTTCTCCTAAACAAGATTTGCCTAAAAATGAGCAAGTAAACAAAGTTTCCTATGGTCATTTTGAAACACCCCAAAGATGTTCACTGAGTCAATACCTTACTTAATAGCACTCTTCTCAAACTTTCCTGCTGCACTGAGATTGATTTCAGTTGTGCTGCTAGAAAGGGCTTGGCAAAAAAACCCAACTCTGAGGCTCCAAACATATTAGTAGACTTGTCTGAGTACTCAAATCTCATTAGCAAAGGAAACCATCCAAGCACCTCAAAGAATCAGATCTTTTCTCTTTAGTTTAGCTGTATTCTTATTCCAAACCACCTAAAATACTGCCTTTTCCAGCATGTGTTTATCATTTCATTCAAAGCCAATACAACAAAACTGTCTTAAAATAAAACATATAATGAAAACTTTCAGTTCCATACTGTATCTATGCTTTATCTGCAGTGCAACCTAGAGAAGAAACTTGTGAGAAAAACACAAACATGCGCACACTTATCATCTTAACTGCCTGTGGCTATTTTGAAATTTTTTAGTTGAAATTCCATCTCCATAAACCCACAACCATTGCCATACTACTGGGAAAAGTTGTAATTTTCTGACTTAAAGAGGTTATGTTTTAGACCATTCTTTCAGATCACCTGGACACCTGCTTTGAAAAGGCTAAAAACCTCTTGAATGAAAAGGTATAGAACTCAGAATAACCCTGGTTGACAGCATAAACATACATGCTACATGTCTAGAATAAGAGGCAATCTTGGTCATTTTGTGAGATGCAGGGACCACCAGTGGCCGTACTGAAGACTTCAGGAGACTGCACAGATACAGAAGACCACATACTCAAATATGGCATGGCAAAACACTTCAAAGCCAAGGTTTAATTGCTTGTTGATTAAGGTTCTAGGCAATGCTATTTAAATATTGCATATATTTTTACAAAGATACGGCCTTGTAGCAGAAAAGAGTACGAGTGTCATCGCTTCCCTACCTTTACAGTATGAGTGCCCGATTAGCACCAAGAGTATTAATTTTATGTCAAAGGAACAGAGAAAATTTTTGTTTTGTTTATTATTAGGGAAAATATGCGGAGAAGGATCACTCCAGAAAACACGCACTTCCAGTTTTTACAGTGAGTTCAAATATATGTGGAGCATCCCCTTAATATTCCCATCTTCTTTGAAGTCTTAACAGCAGATGTCTCTGGTAAGCTCCGTAGTAAGCACAGATAAGAGAAACAAATCCCAGGATGAGAAATACTAAAATACCAACCATAAAATATTCAACACTTTTCCTCTATAAGGAAGCAGCTAGTTCTGTAAATTAACAATTCTATCTATAGAAAAGGCCCTTAGTAATCAAACTACTATCTAAATTTTATTCAATGGTGAATATCATTAACATCAGTAATTCAGTGGGGAAAAGTGCCAACAAAACAACAAAAAATCCCAAATAACCAACAAGATATAACAGTATCTAATTAATTTCCTTATTGTATACGTTCATCTCTGCATTTATTGATTCTAATATATAATGAGCTAAAGAATCACCAGTCATTCCACATATCAAATGTACAGCACTCTGCATGTACTAACAAAAGGTTTATACAAAGAGAGGCAAAAATAGCAGAATACTTTTCAGAGATCAACCAGACAGCAGAGATGTTCTCTTCTGGTTCTATTTCATACTATATTCTTTAGCAAAAAAAATTTACAAACAGATTTATTACTGTTTAGAGACTTGTATTTCTTAAGGAAATTCTTCGTGATCATCAGTGATGGTCACACAATATAGTTATATATTTAGTGGTTGAATTTTAAATATTTAATCATGATTATGCATTAAATATTTAATAAATGGCTGACAAGTTAGGTCAGTAATAACACCATTTCAATGGATAATAGATTTCAGTAACATGTTTTATTGAAAGCAACTAAGAATTACATTAGTATTTCGTGTGCATCTTTCCTTTCCATTTTCAGTTCTACGAGCCTTTCTGTAACAGCAAATGATGCTAGGCAGAGAGCGTTGTAGGCAACTGGCTTGCATCTTTACATCCGTATTTACTGATATAATGTTCTCCAAATGCCATATTCTTTTGAAATTTATTTGTAAAGTAAGATTCAGAATAGTAACAAAAACTGAAGAAATTTGGTTCACAAAGATCATTTAATCAACATCATTAATCTGCAATGGAAAGTTAAGCTGATAAAGCGTTTTTGTCAAAATTGCTGAATACGCTCACTGGAACTGAAAGTTTTCTCAGGAGACCAACCTTTCTCAGAAGAAAATACACTGCTAGCAGTTTTCTGAGAGTCTCTCTCCTTTAACCTAGTTTTACATGAAGACGTTTAAAAGCTGTCAGCCTTATCCTGGGTGGTGAAACAGGAAGACTGCAATCACAAAGTACTTTGTATAATCAGAAACCAATTGACATCTTCAACCAGATCAACAGAGTCCTGTTGAACGTCACCTTGAATGTTTCCAGGGATGGGGTATCTACCATCTATCACCTCTCCTGGCTACCTGTTCTATTTGTATTGTTATATGAATAAAAGCTATATCAAATAGAGTTGACTAAAATACATTCTGAGATTCACGGCTAAATTCCTGAAAAAAAGAGGGTTTCTTAAAAAAAATCAGATCTAAATTTTGAATAAATTAAATCTCTTAGAGTGAAAACTTGGTAACTTGAATCTCCCACTTACCCACAGAGCACAGAAAACAAATAAAGTACGTACCCCGTAATACTTCGTTAACATATTTTCTTCTGTGCTGAAGAAATATCTCCAGGAAGCAAAAAGATTGTGTGGCCTCCAGGCAGTTAATTTGAGGTTTCATAAAAACAAAGTAAATAAAAAATTATAAGCTATCATACACTCTTTTCCTTATTTTTCCCTCTCATTTTCATTATGAACCAATGTCCAGATGTCTGCACACTTACTGAATCCCAGGCCAAATTCAGACAAACCGAACTTCATACATATTTTAAGCAGTATTTCCCTTTACAGTCCAAGGCAATTGACACCATGTTACACTGCTGTGAGGATGTCTGGATATGTGGAACATGAGGATGTGTTTGTGACTGCTATGCTACCTTCCTGGGAAAAATCTGTGATAGAATCAGCGTCTAAGCTTCCTTTTGGCTCCGTGAACACATTTTGAACTTAAGGATCTGGGGAGACAAAACCATTTTTGAGTGATGTAACATCATTGTAGAAAGCTCATCTTGCTCTAGCATTTTCTCTACGTCTTAGCTGAAACATTGATCCTAAGAATTCTTCCTTTAAAGATCTTTAAAGAAATCCTATACACTGTATCAAGTAGTTTGCTGTCAATGTGAGTGTCTATGCCAAAAAACTGACACCGTGGACATGCATAAACTATGCATGCCTTGCTTCTTGGTCTCTAATGGAAAAAAGGACTGTAGAGTGCAGATCTTGCAATTAGTGGTTTTGTTCAAAAGTTACTTCACATTACCGAGGTAAACTCTAAATCCTAAAGCAATTCAAAGATCATTTTAAAGCTATACATCCTAAAGGTCTGTGCAGATGGAGACATTTTGCCCCAGACACCATACTGCAAGTGAAGTTGTACTGTTTCAAGCAATATTGACAGTAATATCTTCATGTACTGCAATTGAGGCAATGCTGGTGCATTAACTACCTGATTATTTTTATAGAATCAAACAGCCTCTGTAAGTAATCGTTAAGAAGTGCCCTTCATGATGTACAAAATTAGCTGCCATGATTTCTTCCCTGCATTTGGCCACAATGATTTTCATTTTCAACTGAGAAAGGCACCTAATTACATTTGGATCTGTCCTTCATCAGCAGTGAGATAAAGAATTTCTTTGAAAAAATAATTTAGATTTCTATGAAGAGTAAAGACTCTCTAAAGGTTATCATAGGAATAATGGCCATGATATTCCATGTTCAAAGAAAAAAGCAATTATACTTAATTAGTTTGATGAATAATGCTTATCTAAATTAATGGTGTTGTCTAAATTTCAGCTGACTCATTCTGTTCCAATTTGTGTGGCAATTACTTCTTTTGTGGACACACAGCACCAGGTCTTGTTCTGTATAAATTAGGATAGTAGTACAACAGTTCCCTAGATTATTGCCTGTTGAATGGTGCCTTGGCACATAACATAGGTGCACATATGTGTTAAATATGTACAATTTCATGAGCACTAAGGAATAAATGGAAGACAGATCTGATTCAACGATGTCTGACATCTTGTTGTAGTGACAATAAACAAAGTAGCATTTCAGAAGCCCTCTAAGGTGCCTGAAAATCTTGATGGAGATTGGAGCTGAAGGATACTGGCATTCTGAGTGGACACCAGGTGCTTTAGATGTGCATCTCTGAGACATAAATTGTGGCCTTAGAAAAGAAAGTTCCATCTCAAGTGATTTCTTACATTGGTGTTTTGCCATTTTCAGATCTATTTTTCAAAGAAAACTCATAAAGACATCATCTCATTGGCTTCTTTTGTTTTCAATTCTGAAATTATTCAAATAAACTTTCTGGCACATTTTCGCATGAAAATGAACCTTACTGGTGTCACAGGTATTTTTAAATTTTTTTCAAGAATTTGTCACCCATAAAGAAAACAAAAGATATTTGAAGCCTATAACTAATTAAAATAAATACTTTGACTACTACTTAGCAAGAAATAGAGATGCTAATATTACAAAACAACTTTTATTTATCTTATAAATGGTTCTACTGAACCTCTCCTTTGTCATTAAACCCAGTGTTAGGAAACACCATATCCCATAGCAGGGATAGATATGCTTCTCTGCACTTTCACTCAGTGGAACAATTTCAATAGCTCATCAGTATTACAGGACATGTCATGGTCTGAAATAGCTGGAAAGTTCCCTTTAGGAGATAAATGTTACTTTATCAGCTCCCTTGCAATGTATAACACTTTTGCTGGGGAGTGTACCTATTAAAATTAATGTGACAACACAAAGTCCAGAAATGTTCATATTTGGTAGGATTATGATTTTCATAATTTTGTGTGTTCAAAACCAAGAACAGTTAGCAGAATCAAATAGGAATTTTTTGGATGACAGACATTTTTTTGGACAAGACTGTTCTTTTATTTTCATCTTCCTGCCAACACACAACACCAGAAACCTCGATGGAATATCAAGTCCTGTGAGACTTGTAGCCAATTTTCAACACAAAACTTTGGTTTGTTCATCTAAACTGCAGATAGCAAGCCAAACATTTGGTTGCTTATCTGAACAAAATACATCATATTTTTTTGATATTCTGTACAATTTATTTGAATAAGAGAAAGCAGAAAAGGATAAATATATTTAATCTCCTCCTATCAATAGACAATTTTGTCTGTATGCTTGGCTTTCTTCCAAATATAGCATCCCGAAGTTCTTTACAAACAACAATTAATAATGATATATTTGTTTTGTTTCTACA
This sequence comes from Dromococcyx pavoninus, assembly GCA_033558185.1. NCBI lineage: Eukaryota > Metazoa > Chordata > Aves > Cuculiformes > Neomorphidae > Dromococcyx > Dromococcyx pavoninus. Next base: position 89,669 of record JAUMJL010000104.1, on the reverse strand, counting down.
CTGTTTTCATTACAATTATGAAGTGGAGTGTTATACAATGTGCTTGCATATGACCTTAGTGGCAAAATGAATGCAGGTAAAAGAATCCAACCTTGTCTGAGAGTGATTCTTGCACCTAAAACTGGTTCTTCAGAGCAGAACCTGAGAAAGGTCTGTAATTTTTCTGTAAAAATATTAAGGCATTAATAGAAGTATCTTTATTAGAATTATGGTTGAAATATTTGTATTTATATACTTTCTTTTTCTTGTTGAGTTTGTTGAGGGTTTGTTTTTTTTTCACTTAAAGAAAGACTGTGAAAGAACATTTCAAGACACAGGCACTCACCTTGCTTTTCATTTACTAAAGGACTAGGCTGCAAGAATGATTGATCACTAATGCTGCAATTCAATCATACTGTGATCTAAAGATATATTATTGTTCACATTCCTCTCAAAACTTTTAATATTATCAAAACCCTTCAGCCAAATTCCAGCTTTGTTATTAACCTCTCTATCTACTGTCGCATGGAGATATTTACTGTAACAAATGCATTGCTATATGCTTATCTTCAATTAGCAGCTACACACACCACAGCTTAAGAAGTCTGTGGATACCACCAAACAAAGGCTAAGTCTTCACGGCAATCCCAAGCAGCAAAATTGTTTACAAATGTTTTACTGCAGTTTTGTTTACAATTCATTTTTACTGTGACTTCTGTATACAACACGTAAATATTTTAAGATAAGTTTTGATCTACAAACATGGTAAAGTTGAAACTTCCTACCTATCCAAAAGGGGTTTTTTTCAATTGTTCCAAATCAGCATTTCTTCATTCTAATGAAAATATGAAGCTTCAAAATTCAGTTCTGATTCGGACCAAAGCTACCTTTTTCTGAAGAGGGAAACCTTTATTTCTAGTTTAGCTTTTCATGAAACCATTTTGAGAAAGAAAAAATCAGTTTAAGACAAAATATTTGTCATTCCTTTAAGTTGATTTTTTTTTGAGGACTGAAATATTTTGAAATAATATATAATTTCCAATGCTCTTTCTGAATCAGAACAGAGGTTGTAATAACGTAAAGGAAGACCCTTTTCTAAATATTTTAAATGAAATTTTTTAGATAAATAATTGTTTTTTTTGATTGAACCAAATCTTCAAGTCTTTTGAAATGCATTCCTCCCTGAGTCTAAATCTTTGTATACCAAGCTAAATATTTAACAATTTTCTTCATTCATTCAAATTTTTTTTAAAAAAAGTAAATGAGAGCGTGATTGTGATGTGATCGCCTTTTGAAAGTGACTTGACTTACAAGATAATGATATGTATTTCAGCAAGATGCACTTACCCTGCTTCTACTAGAAGGCCAATCTTCCTACCACGTGGGTGATGTACCCTGGTGACTGAGGATCTTTGTGTTAGTTTTCCATCCCAGACTAAGTGGGTCTGCAAAGCTGTACAGCAACAAGGACCCATTCAGGCTGGGAAAGAACAAAAGTGAATTACAGACCTCTAAAGGAAATAGTCTTGAATGTTGCTAAACATTTTGAATATTTCCGTATTTTTATACTATCCCTGTATTCTCACAGGAAGAAATTGACTCTAAAGAAGAGTAAATACACTGTCAGAAATCTTACAGACATAACACATTTGCCCTCTCTCAGATGTGTAGACAACACAGACTCCAAATGTAAGATTAGCTCTTCTACCACACAACAGAAGTCAGTCAGTGAAAGGCAAGGTATCCTCTCAAAAAGCTGACCTAGACAACAGCATTAGCGTTGCCTGAAGAAGAAGCTAAGGAGAAAATAAAATATATTTATTTATTGAATGTGTTTCCTTTTAAGGTTCAGCTTTTCACAGTCATCATCTGTTCAACATCTGTAGAGGTGTTCCTAGACACAGGGCTGAAGAATTTTCTCACAGGATGACTCAGCTGCAGCTCTGCAGGAGGAGTATTTCTGTCTTCATTTTTTTTTGTTATCTCCTTGTTACAACCTGAACTATTCAGTCTGAGAAATGGGCCTTTGCCACTAAGACACCTCCTACTCTCTTAAAGGCTTTGTACTGGATCTTTGTGGAATACATATCTATGGAACAACTCAGACATGTACACCACCACGAGGAATAATAACTTAAGAATGAGAGGAGCAAAATTTACTTGTTCTTCTCCACTGACTTTCACCATGCAGTTTTCAACTATCAACTTCACAACTTGAGACAAATACATTTCCAACCACGCATAAGAGTTCCTTGCTTTTTTAGTGTTTTAATGAAGTTTCATGTCTCAGTCACACATCACACAGCCACACCAAAAAGATTGTGGCTAACCCCACAGCAGTAATTTTTTTGTTAATTTCATGAATGAAAATGTTTGTGTTTTTTGTCTGAGGGATTTTTTTCATTTATACTTTTCCTGCTACTCCAAATCAACTTTCTCTGAATGCAGAAAGACAAAACCAGGGTAAATCAAGCAAATTATCCCAAACTGGTCATTCAGACAAATTCTTTCTGTCACATCCACACTATATTGCACCTCCCCAACTGGATTTACTTGAGTTTCAATATAGAAAGCCTGATTCTTACTCTCATTTTCATGTTGGTGTGATATCCAGCTGAATGACATCACAAAACATAGTTACCAACAACCACACAACACTGCATTTTTGCCTTTCCCCCTTACCCAGCACATTCAGTCCTAGGCAGAACAGGCATCTTGAATCACAAGTAACTGGCAGAGTTTTGGGATTGTGGACCCCATCTACTTTTTTTGCGTTAGACTTGTGATTAGGTTATATATTAGAGCACTTCTCTTACTAAATATGAAAGTTTTATCTACAACTTTTAATTGCTTACAGTAAGGTCTCCCTTAAACTAAAATTTTGCTTGAGCCCCATAAAGACTACCTTGAAACATAACATATTATAATAGTTGCCTCAAGATACAGATCACAAGTGATAGCAACCTGTCTTCTGCACCCAACATTTAAATAAACTGAGACACCACAAAGACATCGAGCAGATTAATTTCAACAGATAAAAAGCAACTATGAGACTAAGCTGAATTGCTGAGACTCTACAAATATTATATAAAAAGGCTGACCTGGTAAAAATAGGCCTTATTCTCCTCTTGCATAGCTGACTACACTGGAGGTACCCTGATTTACAGAGAATTTGCACAAGTCTAAAACTGATTCCAGTTCCATCAGAATCTGGCCAAATGCCTACAAACACAGTAGCTTCAGATGCTGGCTTAAACTGAAATGACAGATGTACTATCACATGGCGATCGGGAAATTTGTTCTGCTTTCTTTCCCAAATTGCTACTGACCCCAGCCATATCCTTATGTCAACAAGGAGGTGTGAAAATAGGAATCTTGGAAAAGAGTAGACTATTAAACAGCTTAGAAATGGGGTTTTTTTTTGGGGGGGGTGGGTTTCCAGGAACACTTAAATATCTGGTAGCCTTGCTTCAATACTATTTTTATGTTGCTAAAAGCAGTTACCTAAAATCCTGGGCTCTTTCCCCTGGCAGCTTCCTCTTTTATTTTAATCATACAAAAACTAAATAGAAATCTTTTCAGACAAAAAAGAAAGCTGAATGGACTGTAAATAACTGACTCATTTCAGGTTTTCTCTTCCATTGTGGCTAATTCTATCTTCCAGGATAAATGGAGAACAGACTGACTAATAAGAGAAGCTTTTTAAGTTACAATGGGCTTTTATGACAGTTACCATTTATTGGTGCTTCTGTAATGGGAGATGTTCAGGACGACATTGAAAGTACCTTGCCTCTTTCCCAGATGATCTACCTTATTGACCCTACTGTTGGAGGACCCAGAGCAACCCAAGGTATGCCCTTTCAAAAAGTAGCCCTTGCTTGGTAAGAGTAAATGCATAAGCCAGTGAAAGGAATTGTTTATAAACCTTGAGGGCAGGACTACAACAGAACTGCTTTGGCAGTGGTATACATAGAGCTCCAAGTATCTCAGTCTCAATGCAGCTAATACCAGAAACTTGCAGCCTGGTTCAGGTTATCCTGTACCGTGGCTAATCCTGCCTTTTCAAGACTTCTTTCCTAGGCAGGAAATCACACCATGTAAACAATGTTTTTTAAAACATAGTTTTACCTGCCCCAAGTTCTTTCATCTGAAGAAATCATATTTGTCTGAGATTCTGTACTTAAATATTCCTTACTAATAATCCCATAGGCAGAAATCTTTGTTTTCTACAGCAAAGACCTTAGTCTTGAATGGTCCAAGGTGATTGTTGGGCTGCAAACAAGCTAGAGATGTTGAAAATTTTTAAGTGTTTTTTGTACTACATAGACAAGACACCTTGGAGTAGAGGCATGAGTGTCTCAGCTGAAATAAATATAAATAAATCAAATGAGGTTAGCTACACCTTAGCATGACCCATGAAGAGCCATTGCCAATGACTCCATGTTGCACTCCTATTACTGCTTGAGGGGCAGTTACAGATGTCAACAAAGTTAGACTCTTGTGGGCAGCGATAAGCAAGTTAAACATGGACAAGAGTTACAAGCTGCAAATTGGGACGTTTAGAAAAACATTCAAAACACATGCCAAAAAAAAAAATTCCAAACTGAAATAAAAAATACACCACAGAAAAGCTCCCAAAACCACCAAAACCAAAAACCTAAGAGGGCTATGCAGCATCGGGACATGCTACCCAGGGTACACAGAAGAACTGCAAAATCTCCATCCTTGGAAGTTTTCAAAATCAGAACTAATAGTGGTAATAATCCTTCTTTGAGGAAAAGGTTTGGCTTCAATAGGTCCCTTCTAGCTATCTTTGTTATGGCTCTGCAAAAAAAAAAGTGCTGGGCAGCCTGTTTCAGAGATGGTTAAAAAGCTTTATTAATGTGTTGTCGGAGCCAGGCAAAGCAAGGAGGAGAAATCCATCTCCCAAGCCTGACAGGTAATGGTAGGGCTTCCTCCAGGCCAGGGAAAGGTAGACTCCAAGGAGGTATGGTGAGTAACAAAAGTGTACTAAAAGAGAAGTAGCGAGACCTGAACTAGTGGAGAAAATAAAAAAAAAAACCAGTGACATGTAGAAAGGGTTAGGCTTCCTGGAGTTAGTTCTCTGTCCCTGTCTTGCTGCATATTGTGGAGGTATTACGCTTACCCCCCTGTTCAAGTAGATATCAATAACTAATTGCCTTTTCAGTGCTAATCCCAGATACCCTTCTCCATTTCAATTTACACTGTATCATCCATACTGAGTGTTCTAATACAAGTGTGACAGGACCTTTGAGATTCAGTCTAGCATTGAGCTTTCTTCTGATGAAACAAAGCGGTCACATCAGCTGTGATTTAGACAAGTGAATGCTCCATTAGGGTGTCCCCTTTTCTCCATTTCCTAACCATCTCTTCCAGACACACTGGCAACTACAGCGGACAGGGAGACCAAAACACCCTCAGGGACAATTGTACTGGAAAATATGAGACCTCTCACTCAGCTTCAGTGATTGTAAACAAGAGATAGGAGCTGTCACTCCAACAAAATTAGACTACTGTAAGAAACAGTGGAGTTGGATCCAATCCAGAGTGCTTTACAGTCAAGAGTACAAGCTTATTTTTATATTACATCAACAGTTTTGTCTCATTCAACTGTTACTAGCTTATGATATTCTAACTATTATTATTTAAGAAAACAAAGAACAATACGCAAAGCAGAGATCATCCTAAGAGAACGGGATGTACTGTACTAAACTTCCTGCAAGCAAGGAAGGGGAAGAAAAAAAAACGATGATTTCCAGCCAGTTGTTTACGTCCTAGTCTTTGGCACCTATGCCAATAAAAGCACTGAATAATGATCCTAAAGGACCAAAACAAGAGAAATTACATGTTCAGCACCTCTTTGTTATTTGAAATCCAGTAGTATGTTTTATTTGCTTTTCAGATGTACTTTCCTTTCAAAAGGAAATAATCCTGTGAACAAAATATCTGGCCAAGAAACAAAAGGACTGCCAAGTCTGATCCACAGGTGATGAGTACTTGGCCAGCAACCAAACCTAGGCTAAATTAAAGACAATTAAAATGGACAAAAATGCCCATCTGCTTCTACAGTTAATATAGATAGAGTGTAAAAAGGTGCTAATAATCTCTAAAGAGAAAATCTTACATTACATGCTGAAGACTAAATGTTCAGCAAAAACATCTGCTGTACAAAACAAACCAAAGCAAGAAGACCGTACAATGGAACTCAGGCACGACACTAACATATATCTCCCTATTGTTTTCATGTTTAGTAGCAATAATAAAATAGATCCACTGTGAACTGCAGAATTTGATCCTCAAATCTAACAGCTTTTCCATTTTAACTGTAGAAGCTAAATGGATAGCTAGGAAACTCTGAGAAATATAAATCAGGCTTAGACTAGAGCATGCTCTGAAATAATACGTGTAAGCATCTCTCAGGTATTATACACATGACAGGCAAAAATATAAGTCCATAAAAAAACCACTATATATCAAGGAGTAGAGATATGAATAATAGAACATCATAAACACTTAACTATGACAGTTCACATAACAGAGATTAAATCTGTCAAAAATATTACACAGTTAATACCAATTTGTTCTTTTTCTAGTTGTCTCATGCATAACAACTCATTCTTCAAATTAGCCAATATTTACATAGCTGTATTCGCTAACAGTGAGACACACAAATTCACTTTCTTGCTTTGACTTAAATCCACAGAGCTAGCCCCTCTCTAGCTGTCTTTTACTTTACAGCTAAAACTCTCAGAGCTTTCCTATGTCCATAGTTAATTCATGGGTCCCATGCTGCATGTTTGTAGTCGCTGATTCGCCCTGCACACATAACACACTTGTTTGGAAAATCAAAACAAGAGATTGTTCATTTTCTTGAGGGTGTTTTTCATCTGTACCAAGTGAGATGTCTGAACAGGTCCACAGCAGGGTGCTAGCACTGGAACAAGAGAAGCAGCTGAGCACATGGCACAGCAGGAATGAGCAGTAACCTGTGGTTATGTCTCCTTCATGCTATCCTAAAGCTATATCTTCAGTTTCATAGCTGTTTTAAATGAGTGGGTTTGTGGGGTTTTGTATGTTGATGCCAAAAACAGTGGCTCCACCCTTATTCTCTTGACAGTTCATACCTTTGCTTACCCCTTTCCTTCCACCAGCACTAATATTCAGGCAGCCATGCAATGAGCCACATTTCTAAAATCGCTCTTGGGTTTGGTTACAGGTTTCTCCTGTTAAAAACATCTTTATAATGACAAAAAGAATGAAAATACTTTTCAGGTAGTCATGAATTTTCACAAAGTTAAAAGAAGAGGTGTACTTTTTCTAGCATATGAGTCAGTGCCTCACTGGTGAATATTCATATCTTCAAATACATTCTGATCATGTTTAGAAAATCAGATTTTTTTGTGTGATTTAAAATGCCTGTAGTAGTTCCTTTTTCTTTTTTCTTTCCTCCTGCTAACATAGGAGGTACTAATTTGAGCCTGGGCAAACACTTTGGGGTGAAAATATACTACCACATCCAAGAGGACCATTGACAGGACTTGCGGAGTTTATCCTACCAAGTGCCTATGGACACCTATGGACACCAATAACTGCTAATGTCAATGGAAGTTTTAAACACCCAACTTTATATAGGAGCAGGGCTCCTGCAACCTGAATCCAGCTGTAGAAAAAAAAAAGCATCACAAAAACCCAAACACGGCTAAGACATTTGGTTTTGTCTTATAAAATATTAAATGAAGATGGCTTAATCTCTCTAAGGAAAGGACATTTTGGCAGGCATGTTTAGGCTTGATGTCTCACAGTTGCTAAACAGACTGCATCAGTTCCCCATTAGTCTGGTCTAAATCATGCTCCGTAGTGCAGCAGGAGCCAAATTCACAGTTACACTTCTAGACCAGCAGCACTATGGGTTTGGGCAATCAAGCCCTAAGCTCCCCAAAATCACCATTAACTCAGAGGTCTTTTAGTTCTTGATCTTTACCAATTCTTCCTATAACACTCAGAGGGAAGCAGCCAGAAGAAGAAAAAAAAGGGAAGAACAGTTCTTGTTCACCAAGTAACCAGCCCAAATGTGGTATCATTTCATTAGACAGCGTTGACATTTTATACTGATTTAGAAAATTATCCTGAAACAGACTAGCAAAGAATGCTTAATATGAATTACAATTAATTTATAACGCACAGGTATCAGTCATTTCACTAAAAAACAGAGAACGCAATACCTTAGGTAGACCTTCTCTCTGTTTATATCCATAAGCTATAGCTACAGATCAGAGATTAAACAAGATCACTTATGTAGTAATTGATCAGAACATAGTAGGACAACATAGATGGAAAAGAGAATTTTAGGAAGCCTGTATTTCTGGAAAATCCATCATACGTGTGCAAAGTTTAAATACCCTTCCTTCTATGCTCAGTCTTAGTAGAGATAGACACAATTCTTAGATCATTTTAAAAGATTTGTACTGAATCTCTGAAAAATATTTCTGATGAGCCTGTCTACTTCATAAAGTGCTTTCGTAACACAAAAGGCATAACTTGTGCCTCTGCTAATCAAGAGCACATGTTTAAAATGTACTTCTGAAAAACACATTGGGCTTGAGGACTTCAGTACTCAAAGAGACCAAGCACAGAAAACAGTACCATGACATGCTTTTGTTTCCTGAAAAAAAGATAATTTAGCATATTGTCAATCTCTCAGGCTTACTATTGACCCTCATTTTTGAGAAGAGTGAGGTTCTTATCTGTGGATATGCTCCAAGGGAGAGGAGGGCAAGGTTGGTCGGGTTTTTCCAAGTTTTTTTCTAAATGTGCCTATCTTCATGCACATGACTAGCTTATCCAGAGGGTTTAATGCGTTCCCTTAACTTCAGAAGGTCTGGTCGTACACACAACCAGCTGCTACTGAACTCTGCCTTTCCAGCCCAAAGCTGTTTGTACCAGTGAAAATGCAAAGCAAATACACTAATCATATCCTTATCAGTCCCAGCCTCACAGCTGTGCATCACTCATTTTTATTGCCGAACAGTTTGGGCTTTTATTCTTTAAAGTCACACTAATTAAGAGAATCCAATACAGTACACTGTAAGATTTCTCCCACAGAAACCCAATGGCTTTTATTTCAACTAGAGGGCAATATTACAAGCAGAGTTGTTATTGGTAAGAAGAGATTAGTTTGCCTCCAGCACCACTGGAGTACTGATAGTCAGCAGTACATGCACAGTGAGCACATGAGCGTGGTATGAGAAACCAGCCAGGATTGCAAATAAGGCTATGTTGGTAATGAGGAACTGAAAGAAACGGAGCATGAAATCTCACCAGAAACTTTCTGCCCTCAAACCTGAGTTCACAGCCTTTTTTATTTTGCTTAATGTTTCTAAGAGCCAGTACTTGTATTTTACATAAAACCAGTGTTAAAAAATCTACTCAGCTTGCAATACATACTTCTAGTGAAGCCTAGGCGAGCTATGTACTGATCTCAATTGCCCACAAAAATTAACACAACATATTGAGACAATAAAAATAATTCAATGCTGAAATTAACCTATTTGAAACTTTTTTTGCTTTTTTTCTCCACAGAAAGTCAGATGAGTAAAACTCAAAAGCAATAAACCTTCAATCATACATGAACTATGTTTTACATCCTCTCCTCCACAGAATCTGTAAGAATAATGCCAGTGAAGGAAAAGAGGAATGTGCCAAAAAGAAGCAATAGAAACTTTTTGCCTGAGGATTGTCCAATATAACACTACTTGGTGAAACTATATTAGGTTACGTTTCATTTTTATTTTGTGTTGAATTTGGCATCCCCAGAGTTATTAAATGCTGCTTGAAGTCTGTTCTGTTGGGCCTTAAATTGCTAATTGTAAGCTAAGACAATAACGATAGGGGGAAGATGACCATGATGGAGAGTGGCTTCAGAAGACTCTCTCCAGAGTGTATCACTTGCTGGAAGGAGCAGGCAAGAAAGGACACGTGCTTGGATCTCTGTTCACTACTTGTCACTTGCTAAAATACTGTCGTCATTGGCAGGGCACAGTGACCACCCAGGCTCTGACCTGCAGCGCTGTAAAAGCCATGAATATGCTTTTCCTTACCCTTCTTCTCCAGGAGGAGTAAAATCTTTCACTGCTGTAGGTAAATATCCATCAGAGATGAAGTCTCAGAGACCTCTAGTGAAATATTCCTGTCATGTTAGGAAGCAGCTGATGGAAAAAACAAAAACTATTAGAGATTAAGATAGGACTAACTGGTATTTATTAATTCTCTGTAGGCTTCAGATGAAACTACGTTGATCAAGGAAACTCCCTCCCCACCCTTCACTACATAATAGTAGACTCCTAGAGAAGCTGGCAGCCCGTGGCTTAGATGGGAGCGCTCTGTGCTGGGTTAGGAATTGGTTGGATGGCCGAGCCCAGAGGGTGGTGGTGAATGGTGTTTCATCCAGTTGGCGGCCGGTCACCAGTCCCCCAGGGATTGGTGTTGGGTCCGGTCCTGTTTATCTTTATTGATGATCTGGATGAGGGGATTGAGTCCATCATCAGCAAGTTTGCAGACGATACCAAGCTGGGAGGCAGGATTGATCTGTTAGAGGGTAGGATGGTCCTACAGAGGGACCTGGACAGACTGGAGAGATGGGCCGATTCTAATGGGATGATGTTTAATAAGTCCAAATCAAATGTCGGGTACTTCATTTTGGACACAACAATCCCATGCATAGCTATAGACTGGGAACAGAGTGACTGGAGAGTAGTCAGGCAGAAAGGGACCTGGGAGTGCTGGTTGACAGGAAGCTCAACATGAGCCAGCAGTGTGCCCAGATGGCCAAGAGGGCCAATGGCATTCTGGCCTGCATCAGGAATAGTGTGGCGAGCAGGACCAGAGAAGTTATCGCCCCCCTGTACACGGCACAGGTCAGGCCTCATCTTGAATACTGTGTACAGTTCTGGGCCCCCCAGTTTGGGAAAGATGTCAGGATGCTGGACTGTGTCCAGAGGAGGGCAACGAAGGTGGTGAAGGGGCTGGAGCACAAGCCTTATGAAGAGCGACTGAGGGAGCTGGGGCTGTTTAGTCTGAAGGAGAGGAGGCTCAGGGGAGACCTCATTGCTCTCTACAACTACCTAAAAGGAGGTTGTAGTCAGGCAGGGGTTGGTCTCTTCTCTCAGGTGAGCAGTGACAGAACTAGAGGGCATGGACTCAAGCTTCGTCAGGGGAGGTTTAGGCTTGATCTTAGGAAAAAGTTCTTCACTGAAATGGTGATTGGCCATTGGAATGCGCTGCCCAGGGAGGTGGTGGAGTCGCCGACCCTGGAGTTGTTTAAGGGGAGACTGGATGAGGCACTGAGTGCCATGGTTTAGATGATGGGTTGGTGTTAGTGTTGGGTTATAGGTTGGACTTAATAATCTCAGAGGTCCTTTCCAAGCTTGTGATACTGTGATAATAGTGTCTCACCTCAAACACATCAGCTAACAAAGCTCCATGTCAATCTAAGAGCTTTCATAACTCTGATTTGGCCAAAGTTTTAACCTGCTTTTGCAATGGGAACAAAGGACAGCTAAAGAGCCTGTGGGCAGTGTCAGACAAGCCTTTTCAGAGTGAAGGGAGAAAGGACTGTGTTAGTTCACTGGGACACTCCAAATACTGCATTCAAACAGTTTAACTTGAATGCCAAGCTAGTCTGTATAGGTCAGCAATACAGCAGGTTACCCAATAAAGACGAACAAGGCTTAAAATCCAAATTTGTGGCAAGTGGTTTCTTTTTTTCCAGTATATGTGAATTCTGTGAACACACTTTTAATTGCTAGCATAAATTTCCTATTTACCAGACTGGTCAAACACCACTTGAATGCATTATTTTGGAAAATGTTAATGAGTTATACAGTTTTTAGAGCTACAGCTGGTCAAATATTAGTCCCCAATGAAAACAGAAGACACTCAGTTGATATAAACTGGCTTATCTCCCTTGAAACACTGATCTATCCAAGCCAGGAATCTTTGTAGAGTTCAGATTTATTTACAAGCCTTCTGCTGTTTCTATCTTTTCCCTTAAGCCAGTCTTTTAATAATGACCCACATTTTTAAGCTAGTAGATTATTCACTATGTATCATTAATAATACTTCTTATATTAGCTACTGAATGACTACAAAAGCTAAGCAGTTTTGTTCTATTTTCTGATAGGATTATTAGCACATTCAAAAAGCTTTCAGGAATGTGGCTTGGACAATTTTAGTCCAAGCACTTGTTCCTATAGAGGTTTCTGCAAATACTTGCATATTGAGGTATATTGATGAGAATTTTCACAACCAGTTTTATTGGCAAAGATTTATTAAATAGCAAGCTCTACTGAGAACAGCTCAATGATTACTCATGGAATAAATTCAATTTAAATGAGACATATTTGCCAATGCTTTCTGCAGCAACTACTAGATGCTAATTATAAGACAGAGGCTGAATTATAGGCAGGAAAGAAATTAAACCCATTAAGCAAAAGATAACAGGTGATCCTTCTATAATCTCCTCATTTCTTCTGTCTAAAGCTAAAACAAAGAATTGCTCAGTTATTTTCATCCTAGGACATCATATGGCAGTTGCACAATACTGGACTGAACAAGTCTAACATCTCAGAGCTGCAGAAAGACAGATGTCCTCTCTCCACTGCTCCTTCCCCGCCCACGCAGTTGCATGATCCCATAGTCTCCCTTGTGCTTGCACTGGAACTGGCTTACCATGCACATCATCTCCCCATTCTATCAGAAAGGAGAGCAATGAATTTTTGCTTATGCATACACTGTCAGCAACTGTGGTGCATACACCTGCAACATAGTCACCCTATGTGGCAAGAAAGAAATAGATGCTCACTTACAAGACATTTCCATGAGATATGCTTCTAAAATATTTAGAGACGCACCTATGCTCATCCAATAAAAGCTTTTTGTACAGCATCCTGTTTACATGACATGTGGGAGGTAATATGCTAGAGCAGAAATTACACTGGAAATAAGGCTACATCTTTCAGTTAAAATTAGTTATGCTTCAGTGTTTCCCGTACCACTTTGATATATAAGTACGTGCAAGATCCATGTATACGTCAATAGCTGTAGCGCAGGTGTTATCTAGACTAGCCAAGCATTTTTCCCCATCTCCCCATTTTCAAAGCCAAAAGAAACATTTGTAAGAGCATTGTTATTTTGTTTGTCTCCAAGCAGAGCAAATCCAGGCTCCCTTCAACTCCAAGAGTCACATTTACTTAAAATCATTCTGTTGCACCTGAAAAGACTTTTGAAACAACATCCTCAATGCTCAAATTGTCCAGGGGGCACAAAACTGAGGAATAGATTGATTGCATTGTGGAAGACTAGAAGTTGTAAGAGTAAATTTCTTAAATTTGCCCTGTGAACCAGTAAATCAAGAACAGAGGTACCAGCCACACATAAAAGCCCAGTGTGTACCATTTCTATAGAAAATAAACCGCCAAGAGGAGTCAAATGAGAGGAGAGGAATCAATGAGCCAAACCCTCAACAATCTACATCTATATAGCATTGCCATTTTCAGCTTTTCCATATGATTTACCTTGGCTGAGATTTGAATTCTGTTGGGTCTACAGAAGCAGTTTTACACGCAACACAAGGGACAGCGTCCCAGCTGGAGCATGGGCCTCTGCTCCTCCCCACTCTGTACCACAGTATTTCTCACCTTGATCCTTTGGCAGAAACTGCTGGTACAACCTGTGAGGCCATACTGTACATCAGGTGATGTTTATTGGCCCACTACCAATTGTGCTGGCACAACTAATAGAGAAATAAGTTTCAGGGTTAGGAAACTGATAGTTAGCATTGGTTAAGCACCTGTTCAAAATATTTTTGTCATCTAAGCTGTTACATGAAATTGCACCCTACACTGAGAATGTATGTTTCTATTGCCATTTAGCTTTGTTAATGACTTTGGTATGCCTAAAACTATTGTAATATGTTACTGTTATGACCACCATGAGAATGCTCCTGGTTTGCAACAAATGTCAAATTTTCTTCTGTTTTTTCACAAAAGCATTTCACAAAAGCTTTCAGATTTTCTCATAAAATGGAAGTGCCTTGGAGGATCTATTTTTCAGAGCAAAACAATTAGATTTCCATCCAAATCTTTGAGTCATTATTTGCACACCTGAACAACTATGTGTAAAATATTTTAGGAACAATTATACGGTTTTGTTCCTTCTAAAATAATCTTACTAATATGACAGTGCCATGGACCTCCCGTGACAACGAAATATCAGCCTGAGTTTCTTTCCCAAATGGATTCTGATCTTCTGCTGGGAGGTGGTCAGTTTCAATGTTTTCCGGTGGAATGATGCTGCAAAACTTTTCATTTAGCATTGGTGGAGCCTGGGAGTGCTTCTGAGGCACAATATGTAGTCCCTGGGTATGACACTACGACAGCTTTCTCTCAGTTTCATTAAAATAACTCCACCCTGTTCAAGTGAAATAAAACTACAGTTGAACATGAAAGTACCACAAATTCCTTAGCAGTGATCACATCAGGAGAGATCTGTCTTTAAGCACTTTATAACATCTCAGTCTGAAGTATTTTCTTATAACACAGTCTTAGTTCTTCCTTCTTGTAATGAGTAAAACTATTATCTGCATTATTTGAAGTTTTAAAGATAGGTCTTAATAATTCTTCCATCATTAGAGGTTGATTTTTGCTCTCTTCAACATCTTAATGGCGTGAGAAGGCAACAAGAACTTAATAACCAGATATCTGACAGATGACAGGTGAGAAGCCTGGAAAAATATGAACCTGGATTTCCTTAATTAAAGGGATGCTACTCAACACACAGAACCTTGAAGCTGGGGACTGTAATTAGACTAGTGTATTGTAAAAACCAAGGATCTTTATGGCCAACTGTTCAGTCTTTAAGTGTTTGCTGTTTTTATCTAGAAAGCCTCATTCTGGATTTTATTTGACAAACAAACTGCCACTACTTGTCAGGTTATTTTTGTCATTGATGTGAAAGATAGAATTTTAAACAGTATCCGATTTCCCTCCAGCTAGCTGTAGTCTCTAGCAGTTAGGGAACAGCATTACGGAAGTACCTGAGGCAGAAAATAAATGTATTTTAATAATATTATAAAAAATTAAAACTTATCTTGGAGAGCCTTTAAAATAGTCTATCCATAGAAGTGCAGCATTTTGAGAAGAAATTTGGAAAAAGTAGAATTCTACTTGTATTAACCAAAGGAGGTAAGAAAAGTGGGATTTCTGTGGTTTAAAAGGGTTAGGTAAAACATATTAACAAAATAAGAATAAAGATTTAAAAAACACCAGTCTGAATTTTGAAATGAAAAATGTGAAAATGACTTGTAGCATATAAAATTTAGAAGTATTTTTGTTTAAATTAAGCTAGATACATAGCTGATACCTTAATCTGAAAAACACTTCTAAAAAGGCCTTTAGAGGTATTGTGCTAAATCAAATAAAGAACCCAGGTGGTAAAGAAACACTTAAAATTCAAAACTGTAAACCAAATCATAACCCAATACAGTCACTGCCTGACCTCACCAGGTGCCTCATATGCTGCCCTTGCCCAGGTGCAGGACCGCTCTGGGACTGCTCTTTGCTGAGCCACCACGTACCAGGCTCCCATCCAGCCTGCACAGGGATCAACAGATCCACTGCACAAAGTCCCAAAACACCTGGCCCAGCAGGTAAACTCAGACCACATTTATCTCTTTTTGACAGATTCACGTTTCTCTCAAAAACAAACAAAAAAAAGAGAAACTTGCAGACTGCTTTATTTAGGGAACTTTGAGATTCTTGTACTTGACATGTTAAATTATGCACCTGCGTACCAACTTAAAGATAATCAGAGGAGCTAAAACCCACGTATATATTTCTCAGGAGAGTGGTTTTCTAACAGAGATAATTTTCTAACAGGCCTGGTGAAGCTATCCTCATTCAGGGAAGAAAAAAAAATAAAAGTAAGGTCCAGAGGAGCAAGAAAAGCAGACTAATTCTGTGAGCTGTTATCAGACACACAACCAGAAGAAGCGAATCTCCCTGCCAACCTTTATTCCCAGAGCACTATATGCATTTTATAGAGTTTTCACAGTCATTGCAAAAAATGACTGAGCCATGACTGAAAAATTATTTTTGTAATTTTCAGGTCAAGATTATTCAGAAGTGGGTTCCTCTCTTTGATTACCAGAGAGGGAAGGGCAAGAGGACTGTAGCCTCCTTCAGCTCCTGAGCACTTACTCCCAGCCTCATGACACAGTCATCATGATCCAGATCTTGTACAAAAAGGTACAACACAAAACAATGCATAACACATCTCTAAGGACTGCCAGATCCAGCAGTCAGTCATGCACTGACACTTGCAAGGTTTCTCAGCAACCCTTGATCATAAATATTTCCAACAAAGCAGAATGAAACCTGTTCAGCTTACAGTTCTTACCCCTACATATGGTGCATAAGGATACGTGCAATACTCATTAGGCACGAAGACACAATTGTAATTGCTTTAATAGAATGACTTGGATTATTCAAGTGGCCTCATTTTCTTATCTATGGCAAAAACCTGAAAATTGAGATAGTGTCTTTTTTCCTCCCACTGTAAATATTTCATATTAGAAAACTTAAATATTTATGCATGTTGGGAAAAGTAGAAGTTACTTTTGGTAAAAATAGTCTCTTTTCAGAAGAATAGTGTGGTCTTTATAGTTAATTCTAAAACTAACTATATTTAATATTTACTTTTTACTGCAAAACTTGTTCTTGGGCCTTTTTTCCATTGGTAAATATAAGACCATGGGGTTTTGATTCAAAATTCAGTGTTAGCCATTTCCCAGACCTTAGTTTCAGAGGTATTTTCTAAGTATAAAATGTTGATTGTTCCTTTTTTATCACCCAAACAAATTAGTCAGGATTCAATGCAAAATTAAGTACTGATCAAAAGAACCACAATATGAAAATGAAGAGGTACAGAAATGCTTTCATTCTGATACAAGCACGCTATAGATGTTTCTGTTTCTGGTTAATAAGAGTCTATGTACTACATATCCCAACATAAACAGTGTGAATCAATTAAAAATGTTACTAGAGCTTTAAGTACTGCATAAATGAGAATAAAGAGAAGGACCAATCTTTCCACTTGTATTTTGCCACATAGCACATGCTGCTTCAGTGCAACTCTAAGAGTAAAATCACGTTTTTCAAGAGCAGCCTTGTGGATTACTGAAGCAGGTAGTCTCTCTCTTAGGCCAAGAAGGAAAACAATTCCAAATGGAAGGACTTCAACAGTATTTAGGTTGTAAGGTCCCACACTGTCATCTACTGTCATCTTGAAAACTCTTAGCCCTAGTAGACATGTGACCAGATGCAGTCAGAATTTCCTCTTCCTCAGCATTACACGTTGATGAATTTTAAGTACTTTAACACTGGTGACTTTAGACAATTGTCTGCTACACACGAGCTACTTGCGGCCTTCTAAGATGTCTAGAGATGCCCCAAACAAACCCTTGCTGAACTTTACTGTCACAGTTAAATAATTTGCCTCTTGCCTTCCATCTTCCATACTTTATTTATTCTAAATCTCTTCCAAAATGTTGCTTTCCCAGAGTAACATTGGCAGGGAGGAATGTGCGCCTGCACCACAGTTGTAATGCTATAGTCTGACACAGCATGGCTCCAACTCCTTTTCTGAGGCAGATTCAAGCTGGGCCAGCTAATGCTTCCCTCTACTACAGCTGTTGCTTGGTAACGGGCAGCTGCAAAGGATGTATATCCACACCTCAGCTGCCAGATGTTAACCATGTAAAGTGGGACAGTTCAGCTGAAACTAAGAGTCCTCTTCAGCTCTCCCTTCCAACCTTTTATATGGGAACAGGGTAAAGCCTGTTTAGCAGCAGCTAAAGCTCCCTACAAACACATTAGGGCCATTATGATTCTAAGCTACAATGGCAGGTAACTTTGCTGTGGGTACCTATAGTTTTTGCCTATTATGATATGGAGATTAGAAACTCCTACAGAAGGGCAGAACAGAAAGCTGCGAGTAGTAACTTCTTAAGCTGCCACGGCATATTCTTCAAAATAGTCTGCAGCACACTTTGTCTCCCCTATAACAGTCCTAAGCACATTATGCACAATGCTCTGGATAGCATTCAAGAGAATACTCATCTAAAACTCAGTTACCATAGCAGCAAAGAAATGTATTGCTTGTTTTTAACCTGAGTCAAGTTGATAGTGGGATCAGCACAGTCCAGAATCCAGCATCACTAATGTTTCTTGAGCTTGAGCTGAAATTTTGTTCTTGCCATGCCACATCACCCCTAACATTTCAGGTTTACACACATGGAGACCAAAGTTGTAACTACACCCTATGTAGGCATGCCTGAATCAGTCTGAAAACAGATCAGGGCACCCTTGCACTGATGTTTTAAGACCACACTGCTGCTAATCCAATCTCATAACTTCACCTGTGTCAGCAAGCAGATTTGAACTGACTCATCCTACCAATGGCTCGAGAAAAAGAATAGGACTGGCATAACGAAGTTTTTTTGGTGGGAGAACGGACCCCTGGAACCCAGGAGTACTGATTTCCATCAGTGTTAGCTAAGTATGAAATCACATCAATAAGCACCAGCAACGTTTCAACTACAGCAGCATTCATGTAGAAACAGAGAAAATAACTTTCCAGAAACTAAAGATGCTTTATGCTGTCACATCTCTAGTTTGTTTATTTTCAGACTAGCTCAGGTGCACCTGAACTAGTTGCAGGCACTCTTCTGACTACAGTTTGGGTTGTGGAAGTCTGCGAAGAGGCACGGTCAACCAGATGGAGTTCAAATGTCATAATCCAGGCAAGAGATGCTATGTCACCTGCAAAAATATTTAAAAACAAACAAAAAAAATCCAACCAAAAACCAGTCTATCTTGCAGACTTCAGGGCAGGTACTGTTCAGAAGTCATTTTCATTCCCAAGAGTTGGTTTGGTTTTTGTTTTTGTTTTTTTTTTTTTACTTAGAGTGTTACAAAATCTTCACAAATCTCTTCATTATACTCCATCATTGCATAAAAAAGCAGACACACAGACACATACTGTGTTAATGTCATGTTCAGGCTTTACCAAGAATCAGACAGTGAATGGAGATCAGAACTGACACCCCTGTCTGATGAATCTGTTCCACATAACATGATGTTAAACACGTTCTAGCCAAATTACAGTTTTCATTTTCAGTCAGAGATAGCTCTCAACTATTTCTCCCCCAGGTGTATTTGGGTTTTTTATATCCTAAACAGTATGCCTGGAGGTGGTAGGTGGATTGAAAATGCCAGGGCATTTACCTTTTTTATCATAGGAAGTATTTGAAAGGTACAAACAGCTTGTGAACCCTTTAGTATCTCTTTAGACTGGATCAGAAGCTCTAGACCCATAGATATTGAACTCAATACCAAAATTATATACATCACAGCTTGAATTCTAAGTTATTTGAATTTGTGGGAGACAGAGTCCCAAGAGCTTGGAAAGGAGTCTTTTCACAGAGAAATTTTCTTCCGTTAATTTCTCCATAACAGAAATACTGTATTCAACTTCCACATCAAGGTTAAAAAAAAAAAGTCAATACCTCTGCCAATACTGGAAAGCAAGAAGAGTCTAAAACACATGGGAGCTTCACAATTTCAGATGTATGAGCTATTTTTTGTGTATCATAAGAGATTGTTCTTTATATACACTTTATTTCAGCCTTCTCTGTCTATGAATTTTAGTGTGATTTTCAATGCTTTTTTTTAAAAAAAAGCCTTTTTTATTAGATGATTTCTAAAGGATGGCTGTGCTGATGGGAAGCACAGGTCTAGATCTGAGTAGAAACTTTAACTGCAAGAAATCTTATTTGAATGGAGCTATATGGGATCCTTTCTGAATCACGTTCTTCATACAGGAATAATACTTACAAAATATCTATTCTAATAATGGAATTCATCCTTTCAGGCACCATATTATCTTTTAGGCAAACAAGTGATTAATGTAGTTCAGTTATCTATGTTTCAACCCTGAAGTATCTTTAGCTGTAAGTTTGGTTTTATCTACCGTTTCATATATCATTTTTTGTCAGCTGCTTGAAAGTGTGTACCTTTAAAAATAATCCAGGTATAAGTAAGTCTACACAGCCTTAAACAAGTGCACTAGCAGGTGAAAAATATGCCTCTTGACATGAAATGCCTGAAAGCTTTTCCATATCTTCACCATAAATTGCTGATAAATTCCTTTTTTCTACAGTCTTTACCAAGTGGGTAGCTTGGCAGGTCTAAACACATGAATCAAAGTATAGAAAATCTTGGTACAGAGAAACTGTGCCTGGGATTTGCCAGTTCCCTCAATGTCTCTTTTAATTGCGTTTTTACCCCAACATATTGCCTGCAATTAACAGTTCTGCCTCCCCTGTCTTTGACACAGACTTAATCCCTCAAGAAGACAGATTGTTGCAAAAATTGCTCCTGGCAGGAAGGATAAAGACCTGAGTGCCCTCAAAAAAAAGGACAGGGAGAAGAATTCCTTCCTCTGGCTTTTTAGTATTGTAGTGATACATTTTCTCTTATATCTGTACAGAAATGAAGGCCAGGGACTTCCCTCATGGGAAGCTGTTATCAGCCAGATACTATCATCTTCCCCCAGACACCTCATCTGAGATCTAGGTGGATAACATGCGTTAGTCATTTAGTACATCCTCATTTACATAGACTACAATGGATTACATTGACTCCAAGGTCTCTGAGACTTAAGAGGACAACTAGAGAAAGCCATGTTCATACGGAATTTGGCTGGCAAGACTTACTTTAATAAAATAGCTTTGGATATTTCAAATCATAAAATTACAGATTTCCAGAACCCTTACCAAGCTGTGTCGATATCAGGTTCAACTAATCCGTAACAGAAGAGTACAAGTCGCAGAAAACAAATTTAATAGTTGTGTCACCAGCAGCTTCATTCCCCTTCCCACAAACACATGAAGAAATCACGTCCCAATTTCTATATAGCCAAGACAAGTTAACTTCTTCCTGCAGTGTGTTATCTTGGACAGCAGTGTTGCAATACATGTTGCAACAGAGCAGAAAGCAACAACGACAAAATCTAAGTACATCCTTTGAAGGAGTAACTATTAGTTCAATCTTATCATTACTTCCTTCCTCCGTCTCACTTCTTTTCAACAGGCAAAAACACATCAAAAAACAGAAGTAGCA
Source organism: Dromococcyx pavoninus (assembly GCA_033558185.1). NCBI lineage: Eukaryota > Metazoa > Chordata > Aves > Cuculiformes > Neomorphidae > Dromococcyx > Dromococcyx pavoninus. The sequence continues at coordinate 68,433 of JAUMJL010000104.1, read as the reverse complement.
CCTCAGCATGTTTTGCATCTGATATTCACAGTAAGGCCTATACAATGGTCTCAGCTTTAAACCCTCCAAACCTTTCCTGCCCAGCTTGCAGTTTACATTCAATCCACAGTTTCCAAACTCAGCCATTCTTCCACTTCCCCCTCCAGACTTCCCATCCCATCTCAGATGACAATCTGCATTTGAGGACTGTTGTTTAGTAAAAGGTATCTCCTGAGGAGATTTAAAAAGTAGAAATCCTTCCCATGTCCGATGTCAAACAAACCTGTTAATCTGTAGAAGCTAGCAAAGAATAGCCTTTTACAGATCTGTGACAGAGCAAGTATGAAACCTGAAAGTGCTTATAGGCGAGTAGGAAACTTGTTAGTTGACAGGAACAGGTTCCTCAGAGAAAGGGATTGGTGTCATTCACTTTTGTTTCAGCCACAAAAGCAAACTGTTTTACACGTAACTCAACTTCGTAAATAATTTCCCTTTCCCCTAATAAAACACCATCCTCAACCTCTCTCATGCACTTACAGTTGCTTTACTTGCAAAACTTAGTTCTGCATTCAGAAAGACTAAAAAGTAGTCTTGATAAAAGATTTCCAAGCTAATATTGTTCTAAGAAGGAATCAAGCAAGATCCAGGACTAGTAACTAACCAGATTAGACATAGTGGGAGTTGGCTCTCCAAGCCCGCAGAAAGCCAAAGATAGAAGATATTGTTTAATGAGGTTGGCAGCTACTGCTATGACAGGGTGGGGAAAATTTAATCACTCGCAGTACGCTAACATTGCAAGCAAACCCCCTAGGGTGAATATGTAGACAAGGAGCCTCTTTCAATTTTGCTTAGCCCCTGATTTTGACTCGAGGACAGTCTGCTCCTTCTGCCCATCTCCATTTGCGTGCACTGCCGTGGCAACCTCAGTGAAGTGCTGACAGAGCCAATGAACACCTTCCAGCTACACCTGGCTAAAACACATTGCTTATTGGTGCATTGCTGCACCAGTCACATTTTTATGAAGGGCTCTACCTGGATCTCCTTATTACAGCAATCAGATAAGAAGAAAATTGCCCAAAAAGGACTAATCTCGCCACATCTAGAGCATTCATATAGACAACATGAGAGGGGAAATCAATGGCTAGGGCTGAGCTTTCAGGCCTGAGAGAAGTTTTGCTGCAATACTTTCCACTCCTGCCCCGAGCTGGGAAGTCGATCTGCACTCACTAACAGTCTGATAGCACAGAGCTATCCACATGGTTGTTCCACATGGGCTGTGGTGTGCGCAGGGCAGTGTTACTCTCTGAGGCTGCTCTGGTGCTCTCATGCATGGGATGCAGGCCCAAGTGTCCACCTGCCTTGGTTGGTACAGGTGGGAGCACCTCAGTGTTGGAAATGAAGGGGAAGAACAGTCTGGATGGATCACTTGGTATCAGGCCACACCAAGAAAAGTGTCAGAGCTGAACTGTCCCAGGAGAAAGCAGCAGACTCAGGAGTAGACAGCAGGACCTATCTCAGGAGTCTCCAGCAGTTGATTAAGCTGAGGCAAAACAACCACTGCCATGTTCAATAAAACATTCGCTACCACCGTTATACCATCTCTGGCAGGCTCGGCATCCAGAGCAATAGACTTTCCCCATCCTTCTCCACACAGAGGAAGACATTGTTCCACAACCTGGATCTCAGTGTTGGTGGTCTTCTTAGTAATGAAAGGTAGCCCCAGAAACTGCTTCAAGAGTGTTACATCCTATTCAAGTTCAGTTGGAAAAGTATTTGGAAAATAAAACCCGCCTGAGTCAGGATCCAAAATTACACAGCCACCCCAAAGCAGATTAGTATTTCTTTCTTTACATTTTTCTTCACTTTTCTAATGGATAAAACTGAGCAGTTCGCAATGCATTTTGATGTTGAAAAGGAAAAGTAATTTTATATTATTATACTTGAGGCGTTAAAAAAAGGAGTATTTTCGTTAAGATTAGGTGTGTTTTAACACAGCACCCTACTCTGCAAATGCAGATCTGGTTTTAGGATTCCTCAATTAATTTCAGTAAACATTGATGTAGTCAAAAATCCTCTGTTAAGATCAAAAGTAGCAAATTACTTGCTACATAGGTGTTCTTTGCAGGAAAGCATATTGAAATGGCAAATTTCTGGATATTTACTTTCTTAAATAAGAATCTGGAAACCAAGGCACATATTGCAGCACCACTGAGCCTCTTACAGTAACTGGAAGACACAGATCAGGTAAAAGCCAAGGACAAGATTAAGAGCTACATCTGTTTGTAGATGACCTGACCCAGTTAGACCATCCTTTGCAAACTCCATGACCTCTTTGGAGGTTTTAGATGGGAGCAACTGAGCACCAATCAGTCATCTGGTATTGATGTTAAAACTTCAAAGAAGAAGTAAGAAAACTGAATTTAATATCACTTTTATATGTAAACCAGGATAAGTTGGAAGACAGTATAAATATCCCAGTCTGAACTGTTTTTCTCCTTTCAATGCAGGCTTCATCACTTTGCTGCTCAGTACAGTATGTTCCTTCTTCCACTTTTTTTTTTTTTTTTAGAACGCATATTAAGAACTTCAGAAAAACAGCACATGCTTGCAGAGGAAAATCTTGAAGGACTGGCAGATACTCGTGATTTCTGAGCATCAGTGGGGTTTTCTAACTACAAATTGTTCAAATGTTGTGGCCTTGACAGAATCTATTCCAAGCTTGTCGTTTCCCTGCTCCTTTTCACAGATTTAGAGACACTGATGAATGCTATGTGTAGCAGCCCAGATGCTCTGTTCTAGCTATAAAACAGTTTTGGCCAGCTAACTGGATAAGGAAGCTTAAAATAGTGCCTTTTACCCTTTATCAGTTTAACATTTTCCAGTAAGCAACACTAGACTGAGAAGTACAAACCAGCCTGTTTATAATTTACATACATTTTCTAGGGCATTCTTTGATTTTGTTTTAATATTGGATTGGAAGAAAATAGGATTTAGCTCTTTTCATTGTCATTCTAAATAGTGACTAAGGATCTTAGCTAACTGAGCACTTTTCTATTACAGCAATTACTCGCAAATTAACAGGCCGTTTACAACGATTTTGTCTTTCTTTCAGTTTTAGAAGAGACCCTGTTGGGAAATTTCTGCCTTGTGTCCTAAAGCAGAATTCTATTTTCTAGACTCTCTCTAGACACTGGAAAGAGTCTTATTGTTCAGCCCTTGTCAGCTTTTAGATGAAAAGACTGAACTTCCCCTTATTCCTCAGCTGCATATCTGACGCAGCGTTATGCTGCCATTACCAAGACCATTTAACCAAACTTCTCATATTCGGAATACAGATCAAAATCTCCTGCTGTACTAATCACTGCAGAATAAAGTATCAAGTGGCATCTATTTTGAAACCAAAATTATTTAGATAGGTTCAATCTCTCAAATCCCGTGTGGCACCGTGCCTTTTGGCAAAGCTTCCAACACTATTCATGCCAATAAAGCAGTTTGAATTGAACTGCCTTTTTGCCTATTCCCACTAAAATGATAGTAATTGGTTCATATACAGAGGCTCAGCTGCCTCAGTGAGTAGTGCTAAAGCTTCCAGCCAATCTTGACAGTGTTTTTTTCAAGTCTGGCAAAATGAAATGTAAAGCAAATGTTCCTGTTCATGTCACTGGCCTAGAAGGTTTATGTATTTTCAGCCTGTCTGGTTTTCCACTGTATGTTCATGTCCCAGGATATGTTGGCCAGCTTCAACCAAACATGCAAGAAGGAGAGAAATCTGTTTAGTTCCTATACATCTAAAGAAAAAGAAAGGAAAATAATTATTAGCCCCTAAGTGAAGGGGATATACAAGTACAACTCAGAAATCCTTACAGAAGGAAGATAAACATCTCAAAGACAAGAACAGATTACCTCAAATCTCAAACTACTATAGATGTCACAAAATCCATCAAGTGATATGAACCTTAAAAAGACACTGTTCAGTACTTAGATCCTTCATTCTATGGAACCAATAGGATTAAAAATCGCTGGGGCGTTTCCCTCCTTATAGAAAGGATTTTCTGGCTCTAAGAGGGAATGGATATTGGTGTGCTGCTTAACTTCTTGTAAAAGTAGAAGCACTACGCATTTTCCTACATCACTTGGGAAGCACTCACTGTCAGAAGCATTACATCAGAGCCTGCCATTTTTGACTCATCTGTCTAGGTATGGGTATGGCTGTGATTTTTATCAAAACCAAATATTAACGCAATAAGTAATAATTAATTCATGTATTTCAATATTATCACAGCACCAGCCACATCACATCTGAACATCCAAAGTGAAGAACAAGACCATGCTACTCTTAATATTGAAACGATTACAATACTTTGGCTGCCGCATGGAATCCCTATGAGAGATGCAAATGCAATCTTTCCAGTAGCAGTCTGATGCTTCAAGGAAATAATTAAATAAGATTTATTTTATTTATTGAAGTGAATTATCTGAGTATATGAAGAGCAACTGTGGAGATAAGCAGGCATATACTTTGGCATTTACCCCAATTCAGAATTACTTTGTTAAGAAACAAGATTGGGGTTATCTCTAGTTGGTGATTCCTTCCTCCCTCTCCTCTATTTCTCTAGTGGAACTTTTCAAATCCACTTAGGAGCAACAATCACACAGAGGAGAGTCAAGCTGACAAACTTCTCTTTCCCTCTCCTTTCCATCATTCTTTCTCCCTCTTGTTGACCCAGCAATTTCACACATTCTCCAAGCATTTTAGCTGGCATGTAAATGAGCAAATAATTTAATTTAATATTTTATCAACCTGATGAAATATCCTTTTGCTTTGCTGAATTCTCATCCTTTGGGACTTTTTCTCCAGTTCTGCAGTAATCCCTTCTACGATAGACAATTTGCATTTAAAAGAGACATTAAAAAAGAATAAACCACTTAAAAACAAATTAATCCTTCAGCTTATGTTACGTACTAGAAAGAAACAAGAGAGTCTTGAATTCAGAGAAGAGTTATGAGCTATTCTTCCTTTTTAACAGTCTGTTTTAACACTATTCTAAACAAAGGAAACAAGATTCTTCCACATCTTTCTTATTTGGAGCTGCTCTGTAATTCATCTCTTAAGGAAACCACTGAAGGTCTGAAGACTCCAAGGATTCTGCAAGTGTGTTGAACTGCAGTACTGCACTTTTCTAACTTTCAGAAGTGCATTCCAAAATCTTTTCTCCCTGTAACTGCATCAATAAGATTTAATGGCATTTTAGTAACTGTAGCTTTGATCTCTTAAAGGTGATGGACATACAGAGTTCCCCTGGTAAAACTCTTAATGACATACCAACCAGTCTTACTGTAACCAGATAGGAAAGCAGAATAATTTCCCTTAAGTACACAGTAATGTGCAGTACCTACCACAACCTGGATTCTGATCTCATTTACATCTCACTCACTGACTTTGGTGATCTCGGTAAAATTAGGATAATGGTTTTGTGGAAGAATGTCTGCAGGCCACTGAAACTATAGCAAACTATAATTCTGAATCCAAAGAAAGGCAGAATAACTTTCAAAAATTATTATAAATCTCTTTTTTTATATAATATAGGAACACCAAATAGCCATATGCTATTCACAAATACTTATATTCAAGTCATATATATAGTATTCCTGACAATTGAACCAGTCTAAATAATGGGCAATATCACTGTCTGATGCAGTCATAAATACTGTTATCATGCTCCAGTAGGCTCTTGGCTTCCAGAATATATCCCAAGTAGCTGATCTGAACAAAAACAAAAAGCAAAACAAAAAACAAACAAACAAACAAACCACTCCACACAACAACAAACTGCACTCCTCAAACAAAAAAATTTATTCCCGATTCACAACTTTAAAAAGTTTGTCTTGCCTCTCTGGAAGTGATTAACAGAGGTTCTTGAGTTACTGCTAACACAGAGAGCATGCTCTATATGTGAAGTGGGCCTGTATTATTAGGATTCAGTGATGTCATACACAGAGCAGTTGTGGTTTTAAGCATTTGTCCTTAGATTAGTAAAAACAATGAAATGCAGTTGCACATCATTTCACATGTTTTATTTGACAGAACTCTGTTCCTTCATTTATCATTCCCCCTGCTTAGAGAGCATATGGCACACGTAACACCCTGACTGAAAGGTCATATCTTAAGCTGTAGCAAGTACCCTTGAAGGACAAAAATATAGTCTGTAACAGAGAGGAAGAAACCATTGAAAATCCTCTTCTTGACATCTACAGGTGAGTAAAGAAAAATCATTAGTCCTAGAGAATCTTGATGTATCCATTGCTCAGTACCATTCTCAACCTTAAAAGGAGGGAAGCAATATTCTATCACATTGAAGCTTATAGCTTAGTGTTTGGGACAGTTTTAAAAATGATTGTAGGCTGAAACAGCACCCAGAAGATTAACATATGCTCCCTGTGTGAAGGCTGTCCATGTTCTCCGGTTGGCACATGCTTACAAAAAAAGAAACAAACAACAAAAGAAAACTCACCACCAACAGGAGGTGAGGCTACAGCTACCTGCTTAACAGCAACTACAAGGGCCAAAGAAGACATTTCCTGGAAGGAACTGGCTTAGGCTCATTATAGGTTTTTTGGACTTCTTCGTAGCTTCGACACAATAGACTTGGATATCAATGTAGCCTGAAATTTATTGCAGCTTGGGCAATAAGGCATTGTAAGTAGAATTAGTGGTGAGTCTTGGCTGAACTCCATCACCTGATTAAGACAAAAATAAGACTAAAAGGAAAAATACATAGGGGAAGATTCCATACTTGGAATGATGTACCTCAAAGACCAGGAAACACAGAGGCTTGCAAAGGTAGAAGAGACTTATGCTTCTTCCTAGGAAGAAGTTCTAAGAGCTGTTGGGACTTGTTAGTGTCATACTTCTAGTTTGAAGGGTAGTTTAGAGGACTAGTGCCTAAGATGCAGTATAGAAGTGACTAAGAAATCTCTTTGCATGTGTTCAGAAGAGGCTAAAACTCAAATCTGCAAAGGCAACCTGCAGTAGTTAGAAAAATGATGTTATAGCAGAGCACAGTGTGGCACAGAGTAAGAAATCAGATTTATTCTCCTTCTCAGTGTGTTCTTTCTCCACTGCAGCCTCATTCCTGTTTGTAACAGATGGCGTATCAAGCATGTGCTGGGTGATCTTTGCTAACATTTAACATTTTGAAAACTGGTTTCCTCTAAGCTAGTTGTCCACACAGGTATGTGTAACAGTTGTAGTGAGTGAAAGTTGCAAGGGTGCCTTTATAAGATTCTTGAAGCTTATAAAGAAAACATTCTCTCACCAAGAAAGGCTTAAGAGGAAATTGAGAATGGGAGGAACAAGGGCTGGAAGATAATGCAAGTAGTTGTTCCAAAAGCTTGTAGAGGGAGGAGGGAATCAACAACCACACAACCATGACTAAAATCAGAAATAACTGGATGGGAAACCTATATAAGGAGAGAAGCCTACAAGAGGTTGCAGGCTATAGAAATTCTATATAGAGAAGCATCTGCACTGTGGTTAAAGCCTTCAGTTGTAGCAGAAAGAGACTCTCAATGCTTCCACGGAATTGTCCAGTTGTAGTAAAAAAACCCACAAAACAGTATGGAAAGAACTTTATTTCTATCAAAAAGTACTGTTTTCTTCTAAGACCTCGAGGTGCTAGAGAGGTCCTTACAAGGCACAGGTATACGTCTAAGCCAAGAAAAAGATGAACCCACACTTGCCTTTCATGTCTATGCCTGTCTTAGAAGAGAGCAATTCTTTCTGAGCTGGCTACAACCTTAAACGCAGAGGGAAGCAGAAGAGGAGCCCAGATTGAAACTCATCATAGGGAACAGCTAAGATTAAAATAATATGAACTGGATTAGATAAGTTAACAAAGCCTCTTTCTGCTTGCTAAAATAATAGGGAAAACAGTTGTTGATGCTGTTCATCAGAAATAAGCTTCAATTTAACAGTTTCATTAACCAAATATCACTTTTTCAGGTGTTTTTACTTTAATTTTATGTATCTATTATTTAAATGTAAGATATAAAAGGCAAAAGGTCTTGCATTAAATCATGGTTTATTCATTTCAGTGAAGATGCTGCATTATGTAAATGGCATCTTTTGAAGTTGAAACACAAATTGCCATGAGGCCCTTCTGGGATCCATTCTGATTTCCTAGCTATTTGTTCTGTTTCTATATGTGACTGATAGAATTGCACTAAAATAAGCATTTTTTTGTTGCTGTCGATGCAAAAAGGAAAAAAAAATAGCAAGTAACAAAAGAGCAATGCAACAAAAGGCTCTAAATCAGGCCAAAGACTATGGGCTGGATTCAGATGACTTATTTCAGCACAGCAAAAGGTACACAGACCAACAGAGCTAGGAATTTATGTTTTCCCTACAGCAAGTAGAAAGAAACAGGTGCCTCTGAAGACAATTCTAAGTGTTTAAGTGAGGCAGCTTTGGCTCCAGATGCAAGTGAAATTAAACTCAGCCATTCAATATGGAATAAATAAAGCAGTCTGTAATGTACATTAAGTAATTGAAACACAGGCAATACATCAAAACCCAGTCCACAGGCATGGAGCACCACCTATATGCTCCAGTGGATGCCTCAAAATCAAAGCACAACACACTTAGGAGAAAAGATGCTAGGTCATCCTGACTAGCATGTTATTACCACAAGAAGCAGCTTACACAGCTGGAGACACAGGACTTGTCTGCACTGCAGAACTGAATCCCTACAGGGATGCCACAAAAATCAGACTCAAGAGTGCTCTTTACAGATGTATAATGTGGAGGGGCAGGTGTTTCAACAGTATGACCACACTCCCACAGTACTGAGTATGGAAGAGCACATAACTTGTGACCAGGTATGGCATTGCAGAATCTCCCAGTTGTAATTTGAAAGAATGAGTACAAATCAGAGCTAGAAAATTAATTTGGCACATTGGAGTAAGCACATGACAAAGCTGTGGAAGTGTTTTCCCAATGGCAATAACACATCCTACAAGAGGAACATCTATCAGAGTATCCATGCTCCCAGAAGGACTGACTTGCTATTGCTATAGCTGCTCTGCTGGGGATGCTGGCCCTTGACACGATGTAAAATAATGGCTCAGTCTTGTGGTGTAGACAAGACTGATCTGCTGTTTCTGACTTCAGTAAGCACTTATGACCTTCCATTGGGAAAACAAATGTGACACAGTCCCAGAAAACTCCATTTGAACACTCTCAAGGGGCTGCTGTTTTGATTTGTACCAGTGCTCCAGTACAATAGGCATGATGAGACCTTTGTCTTCAGAAGCAAATTAAGAAGGCTTTTATCCCATCATTTCCTTTCTGTCTCTCAAGAACAAGCATGAGACTGACACAGATGAGGAAACACAGTGGCCTGGCCAGGGACAGAATAAGGGAGTGTGAAATCCTAGTTCAAACACTGCTATTTTTCAACTGATTATATGACAAACACAAAAGGGAATCTGAGCACCACACACAATAAACTATGAAACTTGGCAGGTTTCTTTGACATGTCTGGGAAGCAGCCTGCTACCATAGTGATTTTGCTACTCCTTCAAACTAACACAGCTGGGAAGGAAGAAAGATTTGGAAATACAAAGAGAGACCAGGGACCATGTGGCAAGGGGATTTACAAAAATCTTCTCTTTAGACAGTGTAAATGTGTTTGTTTTCAGTGAAAAAAAATAAAAGAAAAAGATCAAAGTCTAGCAAAAACTTACTAGTTTATTTTAAAACAGCAGTAGGAATACTAAATGTAGAAGTGCTCTGTGTTCACTTCTGAAGATCTGTTTATAAGGGTAGTCACAGTGTGACCGGCATTTTCTTACTCCTAAAATCGTCCCTGCTGCTGCTACCTCAGAAGCAGATGAGGAGTGAAAGAAGCAAGAGAATGTCAGGTGCCTGCTAGACTTTAACCCCAAACCTCATGCAAGGTTTTTGGCTCAGCTCTGCAAAGATGGTAGTACGTTGCTTGCAGTGGACTATGCTAGCACTAGCACATGCATCATGCATTGGTGCTGACAGCTTTGCAGCAAGAAGGCAAAGCAACTATGTGTCAGACCTCCTTTTTAGTGTGAAACCAAGGGTGATGGGCAAGACAAGGAAATCAGAAGAGGATAGAGGAGTCAGATCCAGAAATCTGTTCGGTTTTGTTTTCATGTTATTCTTTTTGGTTAATAGTCTTTCAATGTAATTAAAATCATTCTTTGGATCAAGATACAGTTTAGTAGGTTTGAAAAGCTCTATTTTATGTCATTATTATGACATACCACTACCAAGAAGGACTTCTATATATGTAACATTTCATTTGCACATTAAAACCTCTTAACTGGAGGCAATCATTTAAGCATTTGACTTTCTGTAGTGTCTTATGCTAATTATTCTGATGTCAACACACTAAGGGGGAAGGTCAAAAGTCAGAAGCCAGTCATGCGTTATCGAGAGTGTCCTCTAGAGACTTAGTCTGCTAAGAGTCTTACCCTAATCCTTCCAAGTTATTCCTTAATACTAAAAAAAAACATAGCAAACCCTCTGCAGAAAACTCCTGTACATAATGTAACACCTACTGAAGTAGTTATTTATTGCAACAAAGGTAGAATTAAAAAAAAAATTACTCTTTCACACAATCAGATTTGTCATCTTTTGTGCAATCTCTATGAGCACCATTCAATTTTAGATTTCAGATTTTTCTTTTAGTCAGCTTTCACATTGTTCTTTCCCAATACAAAATGAAATAATATTTAGCCTGTGACCTGCCACAGAGGCTCCTGGAATAGGAGTCTCTGTGGCAGCATATGTGACAGCATAATATCAGTGTTGCACAGAAAGATCAAAGCACACTAACTACGTCATGCATGTGGCTCTCAAGGAAGTTCCCACACACAGAATGAAGCAATGAATGGGTTTTTCAAACCCCTCCACCAGCACTTTTTTACTCTGGAATGCCAATTCTCAAATACATCCTTGAAAAAACCCCCAAATATATAAAGGATCATCACACAATATTTGAACTATTTCTCAATTCTGGAAGAGCAATGCAAAAAACCTGAAAGATCTGAAGGCCATCAAGAATTGGTCAAATGTATCTGTGTTTACTCACTATATTGAACCAAGTTTGTGAGATTATTCAGGTAAATAAGACTACAGAACAAAATTACATACTGGAAGAAAAAAAGTACAGAGAAAGAATTTAATCGGGTGTTATCATTACGAGAAAATATCTTGATCTAAAAGGCAACCATAAACAAAATACAAAAGTAAGGTAAAAAAAAAAATTGCTTTTAGTCTAACTAAACCAAGCCTCATAACTGTTATGTAGTTAGATTTCTTCTCTTACTGCCTTTATAAACAAGTACTGTATTGCTCAGATTAATAGACAGTCACAATTAACAGTCTGTCAATCACCACTGGAGCTACATAACTGTCCCAAGATGCTGCAGATTCACAAAAAGATGGGTTGTTTTCTTAATGCTCTTACTGCACTGGTGAAACACTACAGTGCGCCCCAAATACTGAACAGCTTAACAGGTTTTTTTCTCCCTGTCTTCTGCTTTTTTCATATATGTTTCTAATTAGGCAAAGAGGGCTAATACAAATCAAAGTAAATTACGACTATTAAAATGTGTCTCTTGGGGAAAATTTTCAGCAGAAAGGTTAGAAGGGAATTTAAGCAAACTTTTTCTTTAGCATTAATGAGAGTTTTGTTCCCAGTTCCTTCACATCACAGTTACTACGACAGCCAGCTCCTACAACTTCCAATGTTCTTTATGCAAGTTTAGACTGAGGACATAAAGCACTGGGAAGCATGCATATTGCTCATTCATAACTGCAGATGTGGGCAGAGGCTCAGGGAGATTCCAGAAACAGGTTTTATTGCGAAAACAAAGAAACTGTTCTACTAGAGCTGTTACTGAAGATAATCTCACTTTCTTCACTGTATGAAAGAACATTTCTCAGTGTTGAAGAACTTATCTTCCTCTGCAAATGTTTACCATTGTCAGATGAGCAGGATGGCCCAGAATAAAGAACAGCTATACAAATAGCATAGTTTCTCTATCTGAGGGACTCAGGAAGGCATCCTGCCTCACCACACTGCTATTCAGGGTACTCCCCTCCCTCCACTGTTCCTCCAAGCAAAACAAGAGCAGAGCATGAAATTACTGCCCAGCAATGCTGGCAGTGGTACTGGTTAGCTCTGGAATATTAAAGCCCTCCATCAGAGGCAAGGGCTCACCATGTATGCCCATATCACAAGAGTTATGTGGAAGGAGCTTACTATAATAATCACATTTCTCACCATAGAACAATTTTCTGCTAAAGGAAGACCAGGAAGTGGTCCTTGAGTTGTATTTTTTGGTACCATACACAATTCATTATAACAACAGTCAGAACTGCACGTTTGTTTTTTCTGGCTACATAAGTTATAGGATTGTCAGTGAGCAGTTTTGCTGGATCTTGGTTTCGCCTTTTTGACTAACTTTTCCATCTTTGATTTCCAAAGAACTAGAAAATAGGGAAATGGAAAGTTGGCACACGTTCCTCTTTCCTTCTTGAGCTCAGAAAAGATTTAAAAAACCCCCTTTTATATATCATGATCAAGCAAAAGCATTTTTGAAAATGTGCATGGTTTTCAAACACTATATTGAATCTATTTGCATTTCTGATGATATTTTTACTACACGCTATCTAAAGTTAGTTTACATTATTGAATCTAATAAGAAGAATAGCAGAAGTGCTTTAAGGAAAAACATTTTCTACATATGGAATTGAAATTTACTCATAGAAAAGGAATTTTCTATTGTTATAGAATTTCCTATTTAGAATACATTTTCTGCTACTTTTAGTCTCTATTACAAAGGTTATTCAAAATAATTTTTTCCACATCTATAGCATTTTCCTGTAAGAAAACAGACTAAATTTTTTTAAAAAAATTATTTAATCTTGCATAGATAAAAAATAAATAAATAACAGTTAAGAAGCATGCACCTATAAGCAGGCAAGAACTGAAGTGGTAACTTGGCATAACTTAATTTCACAAGCAATACAGAAAATACAGAAATCATTTATGAGTAGAGAGAATTGAACTCAGAAAGAACAAAAAAATTGTAGAACTTGGTACCTGAACACACAACCTGAGGTATTAAACTGTCTGCTTTGCTAGAAACTAGATGTAAACAAATGAACATAACACATAGCAGCTTTTACTGGTACCTCTTTCATAAAGAATACTTTCATTCCAAAACCAGCAAGAAACAGAAATAAGCTGGCAAAAAGATGAAATCCCTTTACACAGAGTGCTTACGCTGAAAACACAGGCAACAAAGAGGACGTCAACTGCAGCAGCTCCAGCCTTGTCTGTCACTAGATTAACTAGAGAGCCATTAACAAGGACAATGTCTCAACGATTCATGCCTGTTAGGCTTGCTGTGAAGGGCTCCATTCAGTCACCAGCTGGCACAGTGAAAAGCTATCTAAAGACGTGTACAAGTGCAAGGGGTAGAGGCAGCCTCGTGCTGCTGCAACCTGAAACCAAAGCTCCAATTAATTATATATATGAAATGTCGCCAGGAACTCCTAGCATTGTAATCAAATAGGACCACACAGAGGAAAAAAATTCTTTATCACGTAATATGCACTACACAAAGACTGTTTAGGGTCTTGCAGTAGAAGAGATTTATTTTAAAAAATTCTTTATGGCAGTATTCCTGTTGTCAGGCTCTGTAAATTTATATCTTCAGACTTCAAGTTGGCTGCTTCTGTTTTATTTCCAATAAAAGGCTTATGAACCTAACTGTGTATCTATACTTCTACATGAAAATCAGCCCCTTCATAGATATTTTATTTTCCTTTCATATATGCCTTGTTTCCTCACACTTATAGCAATAATTCCAGTGCTTGTACCCTAGAAGTTACTTAAATCTGCTAGGCATGTTTCAGATTACACCAGTCTCAGAAAATTCTCCAAGACTTTGCAGATCTGTTTTTTCTTTAATGAAGACTGAATGTAAAAATTGTGCCTCAAAACAAAATAACAACATAAGTGGCTGTGGCCAACCAGAATGAGAGAATCCGTCAACAGCATCCATATCATGAAAGAAGGAGCATTCTCAAAATCTGAGAAGTGTAGTGTTAAACTTGTATCTTCTCATCATGATCATCATTAAACACTATTACAGTACTATTTTGAGTCTGTAACAAAATTAGGACTCCTGGGCATACTACCTGGCATACATACTAATAGTAAGGTACTGTAGCTGAAGATCTTTGCAATCTGAACTAGACAAAAAAACCCAACTCAAAATAGAAAGAAAACAAAAAAAAACCCAACTACATTAGCGTTTTGTGGGGGTTTTGGGGGCTAAAAAGGTGGACACACGGGCAATCTGTGGCAGGGATTGGAAGCAAAGAAAGATGATCTTAGGCAGGTATTTAGCCCCATACACATCCTTTTCTATCTTCATCCCCCTTTGCCCATTCTTTCATTTGCTTATTTTCTCGATTAACATTGAAAGATTCATTCCACTATATTTATTTATCCATCTAATTCAAATTGAGAGTGTGGTGCTCCGAAATCAATACGCAGATGATCACTTAAATAGAAGGAAAGTGGTCTTCACTTTTTGCAGAATGGGTTACAAGTTACCTGAGAAGGGGAAATTACATCAAGCTTACTTTTGACAATGCCAGTATGGCTTGAATTTCAAGGTACTAAAATAGTGAAATATAATTAAACGGTGTTAATGATCAATGAAACGTTACAAAGGCAAGGTGAGTTGTGCTAGCAGCAAAGGCTGTAAGGATATCTTGATACTTTATTACAAATTACACATAACCAACCTGAGAACCCTTAAGAAAAGGTAACACTAACTGCAACTACTTATTATGAAGGTATGTTATGCACTCTCTGCGACGAATATTTTATGATTAAATGACATAATGGAAAGCACCAAAGGCTGAAATAGACCCAGTTCAGTGCTCGACACATAGGTCTTCTTTTACTGCCTAGGGTACTTCTTGTTGGCAGATGTTAAGGTCATAAACTGTCACTATGCATTTTGACTCATAGGGGAAGGAGGCTGATTCAATGTTCATGCATGGATACATACACCGCTAGAATGTGCAGAGATCCAAATCCTCACGTAATATCAGACATAAGAGAGCATCTCTCTCAGTCAGCATCTTGGTAATATTTAGCAGGAAAATACGTTATCTCTGAGGATGTTTGGGCAGGGGTGGTTTTTTAAAAATTTACAATTTTTGCTTTATTTATCACATGTCAAAAAAATCAACTTGAAAAGGAGGAAGAGAAGTTGCAGTGACCAGGTCTGGCAGAACCAGTACCTATTCAAATGCAAGAGAAGCCTGGTAGAGGACCCTACCAATTAGGAGGTGCAAACAGGTGTTCCTGAGTTCCCCTCTACTGTCAGTAGCCTCCGTGCAGGTATAAGAAAATAAGACAAGCAGCAGAAGAAAGGCACCCCTTGAGAGTAGAGGGCCTCAAGCCATAGCCAGAGCATATCCAGCTCAGTACTCAGACAAAAACCTGCACAAAGAGGGGGAAGGAGACACACAAAAGGAGTTTCCGGCAGCAGCTTAAAGTTACAATCATCTCTGCTGCATTGTAAAATATGAACTTCTCCTTAGAGTCAGAAAAAAAAAACACTGCCACAGTGTGACTGGGTAGTAAAAGCATGTAGCTCCCACCATATGTAGGAAGAGACTCGTCCCCCAAGCATGGTTAAATGCATTAAAAGGAGTTCCAGTAAATCAGTATTGTGTTTTGCTGGGTTTTAACCTGATGCTAGGTATTACTGGGGCAGCCCAGGTTCCCTCTACTGCACAAAACTTCTCCATTAAAGGTAAGAAATTGTTGTCATCCTTCACAGATCTAAACAGGCTAAGGGCTATATTTTCAACATGATTTCAAAAAAGTAATTAAACACCAACTGGGATTTTCAAATGCCTGTAGGTACTGAAGACTACTGATGATTACGCAGAAAGGGAAAGCAAGAAGAGAAAATAGCACTATAAATCTCGGATGACTAATAATTTGAATTGGTTGTGGTGGATTTGAAGCACGTGGATCTACCAACTGACCATTGTAATCCTCTCCTCAGGGGAGCAGAAGCAACACTTTGACTATGAAAGTGTCTATCTATACAGAAATACATACAGATATAGACACACACACACATCTATTTCAGGCCTCTTAAAACCACCAACCTACAATATAACGTGGAAAAACATTGAGACCAATTGTCTAATGATTTGTAGGGGTGGAGGAGGAACAAAAAACCCAAACAAATAACCGAAGTGTAACACAAACATTTCATTTCTAAAAGATGAAAAACTGGTATATTCAGCTAGACTGAGCACCTGAGGTTAGAAACCAGAAGCTCCTATGTTCTGCTTTAGTATTCAAACTCTCATGGAAGTCAAATATCACATATGGATATCATGTAGCCCAGTCCAACCTTTTGCTTCAAGTGAAGAAACTAGGAAACCCATGAGAAGCTCAACACAATGCTTGTGTGGGACTTGTCTGCTTTGCACCACCTTAATTTATATCACAGACCAACCAGGAAAGAAAATGTGACTAAGCATGGCAAGTCAGATAGAGATGGGGGATCAGAGGAAGGAAGGTAAGATGCTGGAACCAAACACCAAACCTCAAACGGCTTTTAGCTGCTTTATAGTTCAGCTGCAAAAGTCCTGTTTATATAGGATTCCAGTCTCTAGAATGCAAAAGTAACTATTGCATCAAATAGTCACGTTTTTCATATTGCATATGAAGCTGAACCCAAAGCACTGCAGTCTAGACTCACACTGCTGAGACACCTTGCCTACAGTCAAAGGCCTCCCCAGGCAATTCTGTAACATTTTTCATTTCTTCTAATTTACAGTTATTTAATCATTTCCATTACCCAAAGAAAAAGAACACACAAAATTCTGTGAAGACTGAAGGGAAAATAAAATATGCTGTTCTGCTTTGATAATAGCACTCTCTCAGCACTACTGTTGACAGTAATCCTTCCTCTAGTTTTCATAAAAACGGCTTTCTTTGTAATCAGAGCAGGATGAGTCTGTTAGCACTCCACAGCAACCCTGTTCATACAGGATTTGCTTTTCTTATGCCAATAGAAGTTACTTCGGGAGCTCCGAGAGTTGTGAATACCTTGGGATGCAAAATGCCTGGCTCCTGTAGAGGGGGGACTGTCCTCTCACCAAGGCAGCAGCTCTCCATCTGCAACACTGCTTCAGCGGTGACTTATTGGCATTTAGGATATCTGGACAACCAACCCTGAATAATGTGTTTATAAGAGCTAAAGAAGAAGAAAAGAAGTGCTAATGAGAAATCAGCTCATTGTCATCGCATTTTTTCCACATATTCAGTTATTTGTCACTTGCTTATGTCTTCTGACTGACAACATTCATGCCAGCTGCTAGCTGAATGGGAGCTTTCCAGAGAGCCTAAATAGACTGTTTGTCTTAATTAGTGCTTTGTACAAATTCATTCAGCAAGGACTTGCAGACTGTCATTAGGTAGGTCCAGTCTTTCAAGCTCTGCTGCCACAGTCCAAGATGTTTGCTTTAGCAGACTTTCCCCTACTTTTGTGACAGTTTGGCATTGGAGAACTGGTTTCTATTACTCTGAGTTGTCTTTTTTATTATTATGGCAGCTCACCATTGGCAATTCAAAAAATGCTTTAATGTTACACTACAAGTGGAAAGGGAGAAAGCATACACACACTATGCCTTTGAGGTAATAAATTTCATTGTATTATATGTATTTGCTTTCCCCTTTTCTTGCATAGGACAATTTAATAATGAATCCATATCAACTACATGATTGGATATAGAGTAAGAAAAAGACCTAGCCTGACCTTTGATTTTTCTGTATCAAAACAACTTTAAAGGTATATGAGGTCTGACACAAAAAATCCAAGACTGTGTTTGTAAACGTTTTCATTGAACATATAAAAATCAACTATAATCCCCTTCAAAACTGCTGCCTTTCAAGTAAACACACAGCTGCATATGATGCTGCCAAAGTTCAAAGCAATTCAACAGATCATTTCTTGAAAGGCCTTTGAGGATCTCCACCATTTTTGCTCTCAAATTTTCTACCAAAAAAAAAGGAGGGATTTTTTGAGCGCCTACTTGATGTTTGAGATCTCTTCACCATAAGCCTCAGGCAATAACTGAAAAGTTTCTGTCACAGATTTCTTGAGTTTCACAAGAAACTCAACATTAACTCACTGTTCACTCTTGCACACTGACACTTTCTGACCGAGGCTAAGAAAACATCTATATTTGAACACAAGTCTACTCGTACTGAATGAAAACATCCTTGAGCTTTATCTCTCTGTGACAGCTTAGAACATGTTCTGTAACTACTTCTTTGTCTCTCCTCTTACACTCTTGGGAACTATCCCAAGATAGAGGGTTTCCTTTCAGGTATTACATTTCAAAAGGATCCATCTTCACCACAGTTCCAAAGCATTACCCAGAGGGAAAAAAAAAATGAAACAAAAGAGTCCTTCATGGTACTGCCACAGTCTACTATTTTGATTTACACCTAAGCAAGGTACTGAAGTTTTGCTAGGGAACCATGTAAGAGGTTCTGAAGACTATTGTCAGCAATAGTTAAAAAAAATGTTACAAACCTTGCTACCCTTAATTTAAAAAAGTAGGGCTAGGTCATCAAGTCCCATCTCTTGTAGTCAGAGGTAGATACAGCATATAGACAAATCAACAGTTATCTTAAAATAAGTTAGGGTTATCCACTGCATTTCAATGTAGAGAAATGCTCTAGAGTAACTTCTAGCTTGGACACCAACTATTTATCAGTCCTTGAATTCATTCACAAATGCCTTCTTGCTAACGTTTTATTGTGAATCCTACAATATTCTAGAGTTTTGGGGGGAGTGAAAGTTTCCTTTCAAAATATAAAAACATTGCAGCTTTCACTTGGTTTTGATTTAAAAATAATTACTTCCATCTTTATTACTTTATGGTTGTGAAGAGAAGCTTGAGCAAGCTTTGTTACTTTCAAAGTCAGATGTAAACAAAAAAAAGAACACAGATATTGTTTTAGGACACATTTTCAAGGACAGTCTACATAATTGATATTTCATTGACAAAGAAGATTATGCTTTAAATATTTCTGTAACTTACTGTCACTTTAAAGGACAGAAAACTCAGTAGAAAGAAAAGGGAACTCGAAACTCTTCTGGAAGATGACAAACACCATCTAGTTCTCTGGAGAAAAAGGGAAACAGTGGCAGTCTCTCACATCTCCTGCATTGTGAAGAATGTACAGTACCAGTTTCCACCCAGATTCTGAATTTCCACATCTACCAACTAAAGCCTAATTTAAAAGACACATTTACTTGTATCACTTGTGTGAACTTACATGTAATTGAAAGCTGGGAGACACTTAAAGATCATTCTTAATAAATGACAAGATTTACTTGCAAAGGTACCTTTTTCAGAAGAGTAGAAGAATTCTAAAGAGTTCTCACAGTCTTCTAAAAAATCTTTATGTTTAAAACATTAAGAAGGTTTTATTGGACTTTCAGAGAGCACAGCCTGATTGTTATCAGTATTCTCTCCCTTTAGTCTTGTTTAAAGTACACCAGATTAATGCTTTTATCAACAATAAAGCTTTCTACAAATAAAAGACTAAGAACAGGTTTCAGCAGGAGTCTTTAGGTGTGTAAGTCTCCATATACATTAACATCTGCATCCAAAAGCTCTGGATAGATGTTTTCAATACAAAGAATAAAGTCTCATTAGCATTCTTTTTCAAATCTCAGTCTAAATTAATAATTTTTCTACATTTGATTTACTGAATGTTGGATATAATTGCACTTTTGAAAGGTAAAAAAAGTAACATCTTCTTAATGGAGGAGATAAGCACGCATTGAACAAACTAAAGTTCTTCAGAATAACAACAACAGCAACAAATCATGTCTAATTGAAAATTAAAGCTACATTGGTATTTTCATTTGTGCAATTCATTCCATTTTTGTCCTGGTAAAAGGCTCTGAGTAAAAATCCATGTAAATCAGAGCATTTTATTTACCTGCAGGACAACTTCAACACAAATGGCAGCAGTGCAAGCCTCCGTGGATTTCCTAAGCTGTTGTCTACTTTTCTCTTGAAGATACTGCTGTGGAAATCAGTTATCCATATTTCTCATTTGGTACATGAGCTAATTCAAGACATATAGTCTACATATTTTCTATTCATATCTCAGTTTCATATTCCTTTTTTCCACCATCAAAATGTATGAGCAGTGAAAACATGAGCTTCAGCAACATCAGATCAACCATGTCAACCCTTCACCGTTTTAGTACCATGCTAGATGAATCTGCCAGATGCTGGTTTCACCACTCTTTCTCACCTAGAGATGAATTAAAGCTGCAAAACTTAAGCTTTCACTACATAACAGAAAACTAATAAACTTTAAGATTATGAATATCTTCTCCTATGATTATAAAGATCTGCAATCTTATTACAGCACATCAAATCATGAAAGACACAAGAAACACTTCCTTCAATCACAAAGGAAGGTTGTAATTTTTCCCCAGAGGAGAAGCTGTATTGCATTGTCTCATGAGTCTCCCTCATTGGTCAAATCCATCTTCTCTGAAAGAAAGCATATAGTCCCCATTTCTAAGGAGGATGTCTACACATATCAGGTCTTCTCATTGGGAAGAAATTGGATATCTGCCAACGAAATGCAAACTTGAAAAGTTCTGATTGGGATTCATTTATTCAGCAATTTGGATAGGTTTTGACAACTTATGCAATGAAAGGCATATATATTTATGTCATATTTGAAAAAAAATACATCTGGTCTTGGACTGTAAAACATGCACCACTTCTGCCATACAACATAAAAAATAAAACCTCTGTAGAACAGATTCCGTGTACTAGCTACAAAATAAAATCACAGCCCACAAAAGACTAGACACTCAATCTAGTTCCATATTCCTGGAACACTAGAATTTTTGCTGTAGTCTTTAGTGTTAATTTTTTTTTGGCCCACCAGGAAATAAAGAACAATCTATTAATTTTTATGTTATTTTGTTAAGGTTGGAAAAAGAAGAAGTTAAGGAAAGTTAAGATACTTCACGCTTTCTGATTGTCTTTTCATACTGTCTAGGCATTGTCTTACAGATAGACATTATATGTTAAGTAATAGAATATCCATGAAAGAGAAAAAATTATTCTTTTACTTATTCTCTTTCGATATCCTCATTTAAGAGGATAAACAATAGTAGGGTACATTTCCAATATCTTTAGAGCAATATTGTCTTCCATAAAGAGTATTGGAAGGAAAATAGTTTACTGTCTCTTAAAGAATACCAGGTTTTACCCTTCATTACTTTATCTCTTGGACTGACTCCCCTCACCCTCTTTTACCACAAAAAGTTTAGAAACTGCTTTGTTGTTTACAAAATTAGAACTAGTAGATCTACTCTCCCATTATTTTCCTCCGTAGATTTAAGCCCTCAGAATTTCTACAAGGATACTCCGAGGACTGAATCTTGGATGTTGGAAGACATTTTTAGTTCATTCTTATTTTTATCACCTACTTCTAGAAATAATTAACAATTATCACTTTTCTGTTCCCTGATGGCTTAAAAGTAACTTCTAAATATACAAAATTAAATCACATGCCTCAATTTGAGACATGAATTTTACTGCTCCAACTACAGTAAAAGGGATGCTAATAGACACAAGCTAACACCCAGTATGTCTTCCTGTCCCAAGTAGAATAAAGTGCAAGGCCTGGCAGGCATCTTGTGCTTTAATTTATAAAAAAGACTGTGGGACTGAGCAGCAAAAAACAAGAGGGGAACAAAGAACAGGAAAAAATTTAGTTGTCTTGAAATACACCATTTACTACAGTCTGTTTGCTATTTCTGATGCGAATAGAAAGAGAAGAGACTAATATGGCTGCAAAAAAACCCCACAAGCTTTGACATCTACCAGCAGGTATAGTACAGCTTTAGAAAAGTTTGCCTAGGAAGGCTATGGAATTTAATCCTATAAGGTCTGAAAGAACACAAAGAACAACAATGCCTCTGTGAAGACTTAAAGAGAACCATAACTTTCACATGTTGTTACTTTCTTTGAAGTAAATGATAATGCTTGCATGGGAAATAAAGTATCATTAAGTCAATAGTCTTTCTTCTCCCATGTCTTGTCCAAAGTAGGAAAAACAGAAAATGAACAGTTCAACTTACTTAAAACACTAAAAAAAAAAATCCAAAACTATGACCATTTACATAACTGAAAACGTTATAATTTGTTTTAGTAAAAGAAGAGAGACTAAAAAAATAGTGACTTTATTATTAATTTATAATTTTCAATTATTTTACTTTTTTCAGATATCCTGGTTTCAGAAGAGAACAACTGGCCTCGTGCCCCTGTGATGATTGTAAAAAAAACCCCACAGAAATTCCACTCAAAAACACCAAGGAAATTGTTTCAGGAAGAGAATATTCATTTACAAGAAAAGTACAAGGTTTTTAGTGCTGATGCCAAGAACATTGGTTAAACTGTTATAAGAACACTTCCAGAGCCTAAGCTGACATGAATAAGCAATTTAGCAAACAACTCTCAAGTAAGAGAAGCATGATCTCTGCAACAAGCATAACAACTCTTAAGAAAAATTAATTTAATTCCTAGTAAGGTATAAATTCTCTAAAAATATTTTGGGATGCGTAATCGAACTGAGAGAATAAGATGAAAAATTCTACCCACAATAATTTTACTAAATAGGTCTGGCCAAAATTACATGTCAAAAAAATCTCTGGAAGTCCCAACAGAAAAGAGGGTGTCAGGAGGACATTCAGGGCCAGAGAAAAGATAATATTAGAACATGCAGCGATAGTAGTAACTTCAGATTTTAGGTGCTTGCCTTCCCTCTCCCACTTCTGTTATAGTATAGGCTCCTCCATGAGGTGATAAAAAGTGAATATGACTAAAAAAAGTAAAATGCGTTATTTTTCTGCTTCTTTCCATCCATGCATCATATGATCATTTGTACCCAGACAATGATGTTCTAGAACATCCTGTCATGATATTTCAACAATGCCAAGTCTCCTGACTTCTTGAGCTATTTAATAGGTTGCACTGTGCAATGCCTAGGAAGCTTGAAAAGGGCAACGCATAAAACTATCAGCTCATCCTTAGCCACTTTGCTTTATGTTATGAGTTTTCATCCTGCTGAGACAGCACTACACATTGTCGAAGTAAGCCTATATTTATTATATAAGCACATGTAATACTTTCCTTGCACTGAAGCATTTATAATGTATGTCAATTAATCTGAACATGCTTTCCTAAACAGTGTTTCTTATAGCTGCTTTTCATAGTGTTTTTTTTTCCCCTACTTTCTATGTGAGTGCCATTTTGCTCAACATAATGCCAAGCTACTCTAGTTGCCAGCAACAGCTGCACTCACAGCACCATCCTCTAAGTGAAAACAGCTTTACAAATGCTGCAATGCTGCTTTTTCATTACTATCTGTAGTTGAATAGTTGTGATAGACTGTGGGTGAAACTCCACTTTCAGCAGAAATAAGAGCTCCAAATCCACAGCTGCATTTAGCATGACATTGATGTTATCCATCTGAAACCTCCTTCTTCCACACTACTGTATGTTGTGCAACTAACGGAGCCTTTGGACAAGGTTTCTGCAGCCATACTTTAGATAACAGCACCTCACAATTCTACTAATGTCCAAGACCTAAAAACACATCTATTGTAAATACTTAACTTCATGAACCAGTAGAGACACGTTAGAAAGAAGGGTAATGTAGAGACGTTTCCAGAGGAGTAGACGCTACGGACCCTTTCCTAACACAGTAAGTGTAGTCAATACCATGAGCACTTTTCTGGGTGGTACCTGCACATCAGGAAGTTGGGAGCAGTTTCATAGCTTTTCTGCGATTTGTCGCTCCACACCACTCTGCCTATCCAAGCAGCTATTCAGTGTAAGAACCTTCACCTGCCCTTTCCTTCAGTATGCAGGTCATTTTCTTACAGGCAGGGAGGATTATTTAGCTATTATGTGTGGCAAAATGATTGAAAGCCTAGGAGACCTACTTTTAGCAGGTCAGCCCCAGTGTTGCAAAGGGTGCCCATAGGGATTCACATGCAAATAGCTTTAGGAATAACTGATGGGGATGAAGGCAGGAGGAATTGCTGTTGTCACGGCAAGGTCCCACATATCCATGAGAATAGAGACAGCATAAGAATTACACACATTTAAACCTCAGCATTATTCATGCCC
This sequence comes from Dromococcyx pavoninus, assembly GCA_033558185.1. Taxonomy (NCBI): domain Eukaryota; kingdom Metazoa; phylum Chordata; class Aves; order Cuculiformes; family Neomorphidae; genus Dromococcyx; species Dromococcyx pavoninus. The sequence goes on along the minus strand of JAUMJL010000104.1, from coordinate 44,117 downwards.
ATCACCTCTCACTATTGTAGGAAAGCAAACTACAATCAGTGATTCAGCAAGGCTGGCCCTCTATGCACAGGCTCTCCGGCTGAATGCAAATGCAACAAACAATGAGTAATTTCAGTTCAGCTTTGTGCTTCTTCTCCTTGGGACAGAAACTGGTTGTTCCACTCACACAGCATAAATGAAATATTTTCTTCAATTCCACACTTACAAGTAAAACCAAAATTCTAACTTTGTTCTGCTTTCACTACAGTTGCTGTTCACAGCTACAGTGACACAGAGATGAACAAGCAAGAGATGTTATTTTGAAGAGACAACCATTTAAAAGAAAATTATTTTAGTCAATTTACTTACAACAGACATCCTTTGGAATATGTTGAGGTGTATCGTTAACAAATGTCAAAACTTTATGATAACCTTTGACAACAGGTATGGTGGGGAATTTTCTGCCCTTTGGGCTGATTTAATAAATACCTATGGTAAGAAAAAGCAAATATGTTTGCTGCCAAATGCTCATAAGGAGTACAGAATGCTGAATTGGAAGTGGGTGCAAAGTAGCTGAACAAAAGGAAAGGAGTGGTGGAGGATTCTAAACCAAAGATAACATTTACACTTTTTTCTGCAGCTATATTTGATTAAATATTCCACTATGGTAACATGATATTATAAAAAATTTGAAGTCTTTGGAAAAAGACACCTAGTGTAAAGTAAAACATTCCTGCCCTATCTCAGCCAGGAGAACTGAGAACTGTAGGAAATACAGAGCGACATTTTCTAGATGTTCATAGTGGTCTGACTGGTATTCACACCTCTGAGTCTCTCCTTCATCTTATAGGAAAGTCTAGTGTATTTTACTTTGTTTATTTTTATGTAGCTGTTAAATTTGCTAAGGAATTTAGTTTTCCTTTCACATTTTGCAGCCTCCCCCTCTGCCTTTGTGATTGAGTAACTGTTTATGTTAAAGCTGAGGGATACTACAGTAAAATTCAGCTTTGTGAGGGGTGCAGGAAAACCAGGTAAGAAGTATGCAAGAGGGCTCTGGAAAGGACAAGGTGAAATTAAGTAGCATTTGGATAACCAGAATGGAAGCTGTAAGTATTACAATTACACTCTAAGTGTGTATCTCCAATTAGATCCCATTTCTACTACAATAAAAAATTCATACAGGCAGAAGTGGTGGAGGAAAAAATGCCGTGTCTGATTAGGAAAAAAAATGCCAGAGGCAGACATAATATCAGTTTTCAAACTAAAAGATGACAGCAAGCAATTATTTTTCATAGCCACTAGGAACAGGAAAACTGGAACTTTGGCTTAATTTGCAATAACTCTCAGCTTAAATACTGGAGGAAATTCTGAAGGCATTGAGAAAGACATGAAACACATGAAACAGTTATACTAGGTAGGGAGGTTGGAAAATCATCCCTGAAGGTTTTCAAGAGCAGAAACTAGGAGAACACGTCACGGAGGGCTGAGTACACTTGACCTCACATCAGCACACAGGCACAGATTAACTGGTCTGTGGGATTTCTCCCACCCCACAGCTCCAGATTTTTTTATAAAGAGAATAGAAACTGTCTTATCTGAAGGACAAAGCAAGATTCTGTTCTTCCTTTTTCTTTAGGAGAACACAATGCCTGTCTCTACAATCAAGCTATCTTTTTAAGCAGTTGCCAAACTATTTCCTACACTGCTGCTAAAGAAGGGAATGAAAATTTCTGCTGTGATTTGAAGTCATATTCTCTACCAGACACTCCTACTCATTAATCTCATGCTGTAAATTTCAATCCTTTTCCCAGAAACACTGCAGAGAAACCCTGGGAATGCATCAAGTAGTTTATCTTAAGTGACGTCTATGCCACTTACAAGCTCTGAACAACACAACAGTGTGCCTTGGTAGCCAAGAGGGCCATATCCTAGGGTACATCAAGCGTAGCAATGCTAGCTAGTTGAGGGAGGTGATTGTCCCACTCTACTCTGCACTGGTGAGGCCTCACCTCAAACATCGTGTTTAGTTTTGGGTGCCACAGTATAGAAAGGACATTAAACTAGTGTGGCCCCAGAGGAGGGCCACAAAGCTGATGAAGGGTCTAGAGGAGAAATCATGTGAGGAGAAGATGAAGTCATTTGGTCTATTCAGCCTAGAGAAGAGAAGGCTGAGGGGGGACTTCATAGCCATTTACTACATCCTCACAAGGGAATGAGGAGGAACAGGCACTGATCTCTTCTCTCTGGTGACCAATGATAGAACTTGAGGGAATGTCAGGAAGAGGTGCCAGGGAGGTTTTGGTTAGATATTAGGAAAAGGTTCTTCACCCAGAGGGTGGTGGAGAACTGGAACAGCTCCCCAGGGAAGCAGTTACTGCACCAAGCCTGACAATATTCAAGAAGCATTTGGACAATGCCCTCAGGCACATGGTGTGAATATAGGGTTTGTCCTATGCAGGGATAGGAGGTGGACTTGATGATCCCTGTGGGTCCCTTCGAGCTCAGGTTCTTCTCTAATTTTGAAAATAATCAGTCAATTTCAATATTCCACTGCTGTATAGTAGTACAGGCCCAAGAGAAACTGCGTCTGCCCCAGGACTGGAACTTGTTCTCTGAAGAAATACAGATGAAAGCTAAACAGGCAGGGTGTACCACACAAAAAGCCCTATTTTAGCTTTCTTTTCATTACATGAATTTTCTTAATCAAGAGCTTCCTTTAACACAGGTAAGTTTCAGGATAAAACATTTATACTTCTTCAGAAGTATCCTCAAAAACTTTGTCACTCAATAAAATGAGAAAATGGAATAAAAATTATCCATTAGAAACAAAGAAAGAATCAATTTCTGGGCACCTCTGCAACCTATCACAGTTGTCAGTACTCAGAATATACAAGGCTTTTATTTTTAACTGTAAGCCTCAGGTAGTGAGGGATGCTTTCAGAGTAATGGACAAACAGTATTCCATTCCTAGGGGAGCAGCCACCTCTCCTAACAGGGCGCTAGATCATTCAGGACTCAGCCCTGTAACTAGCAGGGAAAAGAGAGGTGAAATTCTATACCTTCCATCTTAGCCATTCTAGGAACTGGTAACTGCACTGAAGTAGGGTTACTGTTGGCAGGTACTAGCCAGGAACCCCTTGGCATGCAGGCATGACCGTGAGGAGCATGTCTGAACTCGAACAGAAGGTTGCCATAAGTAAGCTGGCAATTCAGGATTAATTTATTTACACCTACACTTCTCTGGAAGCGAATAAAAGCTCACCACTTCAGTAAATGCTGCTTCACTTGAAAACAGTAGACCCTCCTTATGCAGAGATGCTTGCAAGGCTACACAGCAAAAGTAAAAGAAAGAATGCACATTCCTTCACTGTGCCAGTGATGATTACAAATAAAGACCAAGGAAACTCCAACAAAATAACAGTTGGACTGTCTTCTGAGTCTAAACTGCTGCCAGTTATTACATTTTTAATTTATCAGCAGTTTCACCTAGTCGCGATGAAAATTACACTCAAATTTGTACATAGGTCTTAACATGAGACAACAGTTCCACAGTCCCTCATGCTTAACAATTCAACAGTTATCTCGATGCTTGAAAGAGTTAGTATGGCCAAAATATTGCTCTTGATCTTTCAAAAGAAAGTGCCTTCTGAACAAAGCTGCCAAGGACAAAGATTAAACCCTATTTCTGAAATAAAGCTCTACTACGTTTCTGGCATGGGGTACAGCAACAAGCCATGGGCTTCTGCTTTGGTCCCAGTAGTGGTGCTGCCATGAAGCTGACTGTGTGAGGCAGTCAGCTCCTGGCACATTCTGCTGCACTTTGTGTGGGGTTATTTTCACCTAACGAACCAGCCCTGATGTTTCTTTCAGCAAGTTGAAGAATATAAATTATTTCCCTTTAAGCCCCAGCTACTTCACATAGCGGGGAAAAGAACAAATCAACCCTGTGCCGCTGCATTTCGCATTTACTGCCAAATGTTTCTGTTCAGTATATGCACTGAAACAATTCCAAGCTTTTGGGTTTCCAACAGTACAGTTACAAGACAAAAGCCAAGTCTTGCGCTAATTATATGTTTACCTGACTCAGGAAGCTGGATCTTTAATGACAAAATGCAAACAGCCTGTGACTCAGTAGTACAAGCATCTTCCTCCTGCACAGCACTGCCCAGTGCAATAGCCACCCTTCATTAGCACCTTGTGCTTTAAGTGTTCCTGTCCCTTCACGTTAAATGCCAAAATGTCCTATCTATGAACCATCAGCAGGAAATTTAGCCTAAGCCAATGACATAAAAATGAAAAGACATGTTTGTTCGTTAGGCAAATTGCATTTGCCCATTGCTCATTTCTACAGCGTTTACAATATCACATTCTTAAACTTGGAAAACATTATTTCTGTTAGCAGAGAACAGCTTCTAGCAAGAACGATAACATCTCATGCAGGAGATACATAGTTCTTCTGACAGGCCAAATAACACAAAAACAAGTAATAAATTAGCTGCAAAATGGAGTCCCTTTGGATATAGTGCCTCAGCACATTTGCTTTGTAATTTATTTTGCTAATACATACAGAATTATTCAACCTTTGAGATTCAGAAATGAGGTTATTTGTTTCCAACTGACTGCTCATTACACCTGTCTTGATTTTCTTTTCATAAAACAAAGATCCCAAGGTCTAAATTCACTAATTCTAATTCAAGTATCCCATGGCAGCAATCTGGAAAGCATGGTCATGTCCATGGTCCATGGTCTCATACCAATGCTTAGAATGGGAGAAAGTACAAAGCAGTTCATACTGCATGTTTTCATGAAAACCATAAATCAGTTTATTTGGACACAAGGAAAAAGGAAACACATGTCTTTGTTCAAAGTTCCTCTGTATTCTCTCCCGTGTTCTTGAGCTGCAGAGCAAAAAGGAAGAGAATAAAAAAAAAAACCAAAACAAACAAAAATGCTCTAAGCTATCACACCAGTACCTTAATAAAAGGGAATAAACCAATACAAGGAAATTAGAAAGTAAAGACAACTCAATGAAGTCTGCAAAAGCTTTGCAGTTTGAACCTCAGGGGTTTGCTTGTTTGCATTCATATTTTATAAATAGTTGGCAGAGTAAGTTTGTCAATATGGGCATCCGGAGTAAATTAAAAGCAAACACTGAAGATCACTCATGAGAAGCAAATTTTGTTGGAGTAAACCTAATCTGTATAAGATTTTTTTTGTAGTTACCTAATCCAAAACTGAAGTCCCAGACTACATGAGTAGCCCTGCAGGAAAGGACAATGAAAGAATGTGAAGTATTTTTCAGCAATAGTATCTAACACTGAACAACAGACCAGGGCCTTTTCTAGCAAGTCACAGAAATTGCATTTAAGAATCAGGACTCCTGGAGGCAACCGTTATTCTTGTCTGAGAGCATTTTTAAGGACCAGGCGGGAGAGATGCAAGACAGACAGAAGCGGAAAGGAAGTGCTGCAGCACAGCCCGCTCAGGTCCTCCAGCCAGGATTTTCATCTGTATATCCCTTCTCACTCCCTCTCTCTTTTCCCATGTAAGAAATGGAGAGCAGGGTTAAGCAAGCAAGCTCTCTCCTCACTGCAGGGATCGCTACAAGGTGTAAGCTCGCCATCAGGCAGCTCCAGCACAGGCTAGACAAAAAGAGGATGAGATCCTGAGGCCACACCAGGAAGCTTGCACGACTCCTCTGTCCAGAAACTGCCATGCACAGAGCACTTCAGTCACACCAGCACTTCTCACTACTACCTACATCAGTAGGATGTTTGCCTGAAACACGGGGCTTTCAGCAAAACCTCCACTAGAGCAGCACTATCAGTTTGAGTCACAGAAAATGAGTATGCTGACCTCCGAACTGTCAGTACTGTCACCCTGACCCCATGCTCCTACATGGGCAAATTAGCTACATGAAGATTGTGGTTTGCTTTCAAAAAAAAAAAGTATGATTCATTTGTAACTTTGTTCAAAAATAAACAGCTTCTTATCAGTATTAAACTGAAAGCAAGTGTCTATGGTAAAGGCTGCTCTGAAAAAAATCCAAATTCTTTATCAATAGAAAACATTTTTCAGGCACACCCAAAGACATTGCAACAAAAAAAACCCCTACTTACCTTCACAAATATTGCAGGAAGCCAAACTTGAAAATATAAAACATAGATCTATGAAGTAGAGATACCAATAGCCCTTGTAAATTGCATGTAGGTAAGATTATTGTTCAGCTTCTTGATGTTTCCAAGTAGTGGAAAACTACTGAAGATATGCAAATCATTTTGGAGTTGACCCTGGTATAAATCTCCCCTTGTTGTAGCACTGCTATATTTCAGCTTCTAATTCCATCCAGCTCTATTAATAAATTTTCTTCAGAGACCTTGACTTTCCATAGAAGATTAACAAAAAGTTACTATGCATCCACTTACTTGGTAGCATATATGCATATGCGAAATAACAGATGCCAAGATCCTACAAAAAATAGGAACCACTGAATTAGGAAATAAACAGGAGGATCTCTATGTTTCTGTGTTACAGTGAGTTTGAGACAGACTTAGAATGAAGGATAAAATTTCACTACAATACCATGTTATACACCCACTGAACTGATAAGTCTGTTCATTTTGCCCATTGATATAGGGCCCAAAATTGATCTTTCAGAGACTAAAAGCAATATTGTTGGCATTCACAAAAATAATAAAAAAATTAAAGGGGGAGAAACTCAACCTTCTTAAAAAAAACCAAAACCCCACCACCTCAACAATGTTTTAAGAAAATTCAGGCCTGTTGAGTAAAAGGTTTCCAGTACAAGAGAATGTGAAGTCACCAGGTACAGCTAAGACAGCTAGGTCTCAAGGACTACATCTCTCATCTTATAGACTCATTCTAGCATTTTTCGTGAATCTGCTTCCCTCTACACATACATAAACACACAAAGGTAGTAAAAATTCAAATTATATCCATTACCAAGGATTCAGCTCTCTGTACTTCCCTTAATTCTATCTTTCTAATTACTATACCAAGAAGGCAGACACATAACCAAAAAAAATCCCATGAACCCCCTTTTGACCTACAAGCCATCCTTTGAATTCGACATTGAAGAACACACTCTGCAAGCAGGTGGGGACTTCGGCTGACACATGCTTACCCCAAATAGACCATCTTCAGTCATAAGGAGCACCTGCTTCACAACTGCATCAAGTAGGAGGCAGTACCCTTAGGAAAGCAAATTGGGCAACAGGGGAAAGTGAAAAAGGAACTAATGAGCAGATTTTTCCTCCAGAGCTGCAGGGAACACTACTGTAGTCTTTATATTTCCCCCTAGTAATCTGCCCTCAGCTATTGTCTATCCTGAAAACACATAGGAGAGAAGCAAGAAGACATAATAATGATTATTCCTCATCCAAAACAGAGACACCATGAGAGCAGGGATCAAACAAACAGAACAACAGATGGTGTGGGGGGTGGGAAGAGTGAGGGTCACAGCTTTCAGAGGAGGCAACTTGAGGAGAAAGAAAAAGAAAATGGGAAGAAAGAAGAAAATACCTGATAATTATCCAACAGCAATATACAGCAGCCAACAGTCTCTAAAGGCATCCAGGGGAGCCTCCTCCCTGCTTGCAAGCAATTAACAAAACAACATTTAATGGCAACAGCCTGCATCTGGAAATATCTTGCCTGATCACTACCTTCAACCTGCCGCACCAGGCCATACAGCACAGTCTTTGGGAGGAAAGCACGTGTCACTTCCCTCAAATACCTCTGTCTGCTCTACAGAGGCAGATCACCATTTGGGGGGGCTCTATCCTTAACTCTACTCTTATCTCAGTTTCATTGGAGTGACAAGTTGTCATATCTACAACTCTACAGAAAACTTCTTTTGCAATATTCTAACCTCCCTTTTGGGCTGATTTCCCACCAATGGACACCTACGGTCCATTGCTATAGAAGAGTACATTGTCGTGACTGACAGATATGGAGTTTGACCTACCCTTCTTACAATCCACTTACTATTTCATTCCTTAGAATGAATCTTAAAAAAAAGATAGATATCACATACCATACTGTTTTCAGTGTGTCAAGCAACAAGAAATTAATGTTGAATTTATAAAAGTATAATTGGCTGTAGTTTCAAATTTGTGAGAATAAGTAACCTAGAGATATCATCATAACTGCTTCAGGAAAGTAGAGTTACTCTAATTAGGAACCACCCTTCTAAAACTAAGTCCTGCTCATAGACAACTGACTGTAAATCGCTGTCCCTTGATTTTGTTTTTGATGAAAAACTGACAGCTCCTAATCAGTAGAGTAAGTCTCCACAATTTCACTTTTCAAAGATGCAAGATTCTGCTAACATAAACTCCACAGTCTTTCCTCCCCATTTTCTGACAGCAGTAATAGGTTTGAGTATGTCTGCACAACTCTCCTACATATTAATAACTGGCAGGGCTGGGTTCAGGAGGAGAGTATGTTTGTGACCAAATAGCCAAAAAAGGGGTTTATACTTCATTTTTTTGTGCCTATACCTCCCACAGATGCATTTTGTTATCATGGCAGGCTGGATGTATTATTATTTCATTCAACATTAAGAGATAACAGTAAGATCCTTAGTTGGTCATAATTGATATAATTCTGAGGATAATCTTGACTCTACACTAACACCATAAGCCTAAAGCTGTTTAAAAAAAAAAACAAACATAGAATAATGGTAAATCTCCGGTCCAGCCCCTCTTGAAGTCAGGGAAAAGTCCCTTGCTCACATCAGTCATTTCAGAACTAGTTCCTGCTGTGAAAGCAGTGAGAAGACTAACCAAAGTACAGTGAGGGTTTAACTGCATGATCTAAAAGTTCAGTTGACTCTGAACACAAGTTTAAATGAGTTTTCTTGTCATAAACACTACAAATCAAACCAGTTGCTGAAGAACAGCCACCCAGATTTGCAGTTACATGATGCTGGAGTCCTACTGCGATCTGCGTAGAAATGCAACACAGAAGAAAACATAACCTCATGCCTCCAAGTACGTACTCTCCGATAGGCTCTCCTGAGTGCAGCTTACTGCTTCTATCTTGCATAATACACTCTGGAGGAGAGCCAGTGCTGCAACTTGATGTAGATTTTCATTAACAGATCTCAAATGAGAATCAAGTGAAATAAAATTAACTGATTTTATTACTAATTAGACCTTAGGAAACAAATTATGAGGTCAGACTAATTCATTGGAGGGGGTATTTTTTAATATAAGATCCTAGACAGCTAGAAATTTATGACTGGAGATGCTGAAGATTCTATGGTATTGAACAAAAAAAAAAAAGTGCAAATAAAGCATTTCCCAACTTTGGAGCCATTATACTGTCAGTGAAGAGAATTTTTAACTTCTCAATTAGGCAAGAGAAACTTATATTCTAGGAAACTGAAAACATAATTTTTACTCTATAGTTTTCCACAGTACTGTATTAATGCAGGAAATCAGTTCCCAAATGCTTTAGATTTTTATTTGGAAGTGTTTGGACTTAGTTCCTTGGGGTATCCAAGACACTTGCCTAAGGCTGCACATTTAATCAGACTTTATGGGACCTATACTCTCTGGAACAGCAGCTAGAGGCAAGAAAAATAATCAAAGTGCCTGGTGTTGTTTGAATTATCCTATGTTATTAACCAAATGACCTGAGGACTTTCTGGCAAGATTATCTGAAGGTAGGTGGAAGGCAGAAACACACACACACAAAAATAAGCAAACAAAAAAATAACAAAACCAAAAACCCCAAAAAACAATCAATTAACTTTTCTGTAAGTTTCTTTCCCTAGTAGTTCCACATATGGTGGAAGTACATTCCTACAAAATGGACTGTTTATTTTTCTACAGATTTTATTTCTTTCACAGCTGATTTCAAGGATGTAATCAGGATTTCTAAGCGTATCAAGCCATAGCTCAAAAAATTGCTGTGTACCTGATGCAGAGGTTGAAGTATACTTATATACAGACTCCTCATGGCAAATTATTGGTACCTATAAGTTTTATCTCTCTGTTTTCATAGCCTCAGCCATTTTTTTTTAACACATCCTATGCTGTTAGAGCTAGTCTGCTGTTTGGCATTGATGAAGAAACAATATAAACTCCGTGCCAAACATGTAACAAATTATTTACTATCCTGACTATTTATACATAATTGAGTATGTGCTTGTATACATGCTAGCATTTGGACCATCAATATGCTAATTTACTTCAAATTCAATTACTTGGCAACTTAGAAAATTGCTGCAGTGCTTAACAGGTATTAATACTTCCTTATTCTTGCTTTAACATCTGCATCACAGCTTATGAAATAGCAAGCCAAGCCAGTGAAAGTGAGAGTCACATAGATTGCAAATGTCCTGCGGGACTACATGTTAAGACTTCAGTCTCCATCACAAAGCCTGGTTTGCTCAGCTTTAAGAAATCCCTCAAACTTTTGAAATAGCACAGGGGCTTTCCTAATTAACCCTTACTTATGCGATTATACATAATACGCACCTGAAGGCTGCATTTCTCTGAATACAGACACCTTCAGGGAGACCAAAATTCCAATTCTTTCTACTTGGAGCTGCTGGCAACTACTAGATAATGACTCTTCTCATCAGGCTCTTCTAGGATGGTCAAGACAAAACTGCTACTTTGCAATCCTAACAGATCTCTTACAACAGCACAAAGCAGCTGCAGAGGAGAAATTTAAAAAAAAAAAATGGAAAGGACTGTTTGCAAAGTATTTTATTTGGGGATTTGAGTTTATTTATTATTTTGGTTTTCTTCTCCCAGAAGAATGTAACATTCTTCACTCCTTGCCACTTCCAAGACCTCTATGACTTTACCACCAATGCTTTTATGAGAAAGGAACGCACAATAAAACAAGTCCTGGAGCTATCTGTGCCAGACTAAAACCAGCTAATTAAACCTGATAGACACTTAGGAACTGTGGTCATACACTCTAAACATACTGTCTGATAGGATTTTACTTATTGCATTTGCAGCCTCTTATGTCCCTCAAGAATATTTTCAGTTGAAAACTTTCCTGACTTAAAAAGGCAGAAAAGGCTCTTTAGATATAGCTGAAGACAAGGAGAGACTACTGATGGCCTCTAGAACAAGACGCTGTCACAACCTTAGTGAGCCACCAGCCAGAGAAACTGGACCTTTCAGATACAAAAAGCTCTGCTCCTTGTTAAGAAAATCCCCAAACTAAAGACAAAGCCTTAGTTTAACTGGAAGTTAATCAAACATTTTTAGAGTTGCCGGACAAAAGCAAAAATTATTTTTCTTGTCAGCAGGAAGAAAAGCATTAGTCCCATCAAGGTCAGTCATTAGGGTGGTAACAGCAGCAATGCCATAAGCTCAGGGATATCACTGAGTCAGACAAAACTTGTTTTCTCTCACTGGAGTAATGGCTGAGAGGAAAACAATTAGGTTGTGTGTCAGCAGCACAAGCAGCTAGAAGCAATGAAGCACATTCCTAACAGTAACACTTTACATCAATTAAATAACTTTCATCCAAAGTATCTTACAAAAGGAAAAAATAATTATCTTCATTTTACAGAGAAGAACTAAGGAATGCACACAAGGCATAACTCACTTATATGGTAGACAGGGATCTGTTTACACTGCACAATGAAGGCTTCTGCCAAGCAGATGAAAGTTTTTTCACTTAATGTGCCATGCTGAAAAAAAGAAATGTCTGTGTGAACACGTTAGGACTGCATCAAGCCCAGCTTAGCAGAAAAAGCCTTTCACCATGACTTTGTAGCCTCAGGCACGGCATTACCTCAGCTAATATGATCACTTGGCTTAAAAGCAAAATGTATAGGCAGATATGTGTTCACATCTGCCTTCATGTCCGAGATTGGACGACAAAACCTGAGGTACACAAGCCCAATTCTACAGAAATGAATGAGAGCTTGGTTACCAGCTTGATTAAAGCCAGGTGTTTACCACAGAGGCCTGACTTGCATTGACACTACCCAAAGTCACTTTGTGGTATAATACGCAATGGGCAGAGAGAGCTTTCTGGTTGTACCACCCCACCTAGACCCACAGCAGAGCCCAAGAGTAACATAAGTGTCAGTTCTCTTGCATAAAAAATTGGAAGTGTGAAGAATCTATCTCTGTTTTGTCTAAGTCCAACCAATTTGCACTTGCACTGTCATACCAGCAAGGCTATTTTAATTTAGAAAGTCAAGTGACGCTAAAATGGGAAAAAAACACTCAATGCCAAGCGTAGAGCAAGTTTATTGAGTAAATATAACATACTCAGAGAAGATTTCTAAGAGAAATTCTTTGGTGACTAGCAAGGAAGGTAGATGTTCTGCTGGTCAGGAAGCACAGCCCATTATTAAAAAAAAAAGTGTCCACTAAACATAATAAAAGTCTATTGTTGAAAGGCACTGTATACAAATAAAGCAAAAAATCAGGTCACTGGGCAGGAGCAGTGGTTGCATCACTTGGTCACTACTAGGAATGCTGTTTTCTCAAAATTTGTAACTACCTACTCCAGCAGATGATGACATCGGTATGAATTACCCCTTAATTGCTGATATTCTGATACAGCCTGAAGAACTCACATTTGTTTCTTCCTACACCTCCTTCACGTCATTAACGTATTTTTGTTGTTGCATAGGACTGTATCACTAAAATACCCAATTGAAAAAAACCTAGCTGGTCAGAGTAGCTATTCATAAGGCTTTGACCTCACTGATCAATTTGTACTGACCACAGGAAAGAGTTCAAAGCTGCTGTAATACAATTCACAAAACAAGATGATAGTGCTGGTTGACCTGTTGTGAGAAAAGAGACTGCACTCCCAGAAAGAACGACGTTATCTGAGAAAGGAGTATGGTGGCATAGCCTAAAACTAACACACACACACAGACACTGTTCATTGCAAGATTTTTCATGTGAATTTCAGCAACATGACAAATACGTCCCTACCAGATTCACAGATTTGAGCCATTCTTATCTTCCCCCACTATGAATATGAGCAAAAAGAATTTCTATCCCCATGAAGGGGGGAATTACATCATTATTTGCCTACAGAGTCTTTCATACATCGAATTAGCTACAGCTAGTAAAAACAAGCCCACGTTTTTAAGAGGGAAAACAATATGCACTACTGCTGCTCTGTGTCCTTGCCAAGGAGATTGTTTATGATTCAGAGGGTGACAAAGCCTTTGTGTCTGAGCACTGCACGCTTTTCAGGACATGTGCTATTCAGAACAGCACATTTCAAAGCAGTTTAGAGATGCCATGGTCCATCATGTCACCCTGAATCACCTTGACATTTCTGAGATTATGCTTCATTGAGATGATAGCCTCAGGGCTATAAACCATCTTTTTAATACATTATTAATGATAATGGCTGTTCCAGATCGACTGCATAGTCCTAACACCTCCTTTTCCTCTCAGAAATGTAACCAAGACTATTGCATGCACTTAATTTCCTGTAGATCTGGATTAGGATTTTTTAGGATGGCAGAAGACATGAGAGACTCAAATGTCTCAGCATTAGCTGGTGTCTGCACAGGAAAGTGTAGTTTGAGTCCCTAGTTCATTCCCTTGATCCGTGTACCAAAGAATACAGAAACTACAAAGGCATCAGTAGCCTTATCTATCATCCAATACAGATCTTCGATGCAGGTTTTTGTTTCAGTTAGCCCCACAGTTAATTGAAATTTCCCCTGACAGTTGTAGTAAAAAAACTTAGGCAACACACCTATTCGACATCTAGAAGAAAATGTTTGCCTGGCACTCAAATTGTATGCAGAACCGGAGTAACATTAATATAAGGGAGGCTACACTGAAGCCTGTCTTCAGTGTAATCAGGCACACCTCAGCTAGGACCAAAAAAAAACCTCAAAAATTTGTCTGAAAATTCCATCTGGATCAGTAGTTGGTTTCCAGAAGTAGGATGACATTCAGCTGTAGAGCTTCCTTCACAGTCTTGATTCCAAGACAAGCTTCGAACATGCCATCTGATTTTTCTACCAGCCTCCAACTGGCTTAAAGTTCATTCCCCTCAAGGACGGTGTCCACCTAAGTGCAAGGCTGTGTAGTTTGTTCTGAACATTTAATGACCTGGTGATATTCCTGCCTGGAGGTGTGCCCCCACACCTCACTGAAATCCTTTTGGGGTAACAAGCTTACAAACACCCTCTCCCATTCTGTAATAAAATCAACAACATTGTTTTCTCTTCCAAGGCTTTTTTTTTATCTGTCACAGTTCCCTTAGCTTCCCTGTTCACAAGGAAGAAACCCTCTCAGAAAGACACTAGCTGAATTCCTGCTGCTTAAATACATTTTGTTTGGTTGTGTGCAGTGATGCAAGTCTGTCTGATGTGAAGCCTCCTCTTCTTTTACCTGCTTAACTACACGAAGGAGTACAGCTGGGGTTTTGGGCGTTTGCTTTTAGAACTATCTTAAACAAAGGTCAGAAATTTCCTATACGCCCCTTTTTTTTTCAGTGGGTTAGCCCAGCCTACATGTTAAAACAGAAGTGCTTGGCTGAAAGTCTTCCATTATCTCTTGAAAGTCAGAGCTATCTGAATATTAACAACATTACATGGATATTCATCTCATGCTCTGATATTGTTAACTCCCAAGCTCTTGGCTGAAGAAACAGGCGACTGAAACTCCCCCTCAATTTTGCACATCAAAGGAAAAGTGACAATAGCACAGCTTGGAAAAATGCCTCAAACTGGCCAAAGTACAGAATTCATAAGCAGACAGAGTGTTCTGTTTATCTGGCAGGCGGGTGCGGTCCAGGCATGCCATAAGAGGCCAGCCACAAGGCAGCTGTCAGGAACACCCCTCTGCTGCTCTGACTCAGCGGAAAGCAGTGGGAAAGGAAACGTGTTCTTAGATTTCCAAACCCCACCAAAGCCATGCTGTCATACCAAAAGAGGAAAGTAGCTCCACCAGTGAGACAAAAAAAAAAAACGAGTTTAGACAAGATCAGGGAGGAGGAGGAAAAAAAACAAGTCACTTGAGGGAAAAAACCCACCATATGGCATCAATGTACTTGACTCTTTCTTTGACCTGATGCTGACACGTCTTGTACAATTCAAAAGGAGTGAATGGAGCCACACACCTTCCCTCCACCAGCAGGGCCACAGCACCCAGTGCTGCCACTGGGAACCTCTCTGCCTCAGTGCTCTCAGCAGCTGTAGGACATGGGGTTCAAGGAGAGAGGGCAAGGGGCAGCCACATAACACTCTGAAAAAAAACATGTACACACATGTGTGTTTGCATATGCATGTATACACACTATCATTAGACATTTGCTTTTGAAGTGCTCTAAACAACCAACACCATAGGTTTATTCTTGCAGTATATTTTAAACAGGTGCCAGAGTTCAGGAATATGAGGTCAAAATATTTCCAACTGCTGTGTTATTCCATTTCACTTTTAGACAGATTTTTCAGTGGCCGCTAAGCAGATGATGTTCAGCTTTGGTTCCTCTACACTGAAGTAGTGTTTTTGATATATGTTATACAAGCAGATACAGAGACATGTCTTTACAGGGGATGAAAAAAACATGATCATGAAATAAGAGAGCAATATAACCACATATTTCCTTCTGTCTGCATTTGTTTTGCTCAGCAGAACACCACTTGTCAGGTCCAGCTAACCAGCATTCATCAGTAAAACAAAATATCAGGGAGCAGCGAGAGCCCTAGAGGTGTTTATCTTCCTTTTCTCTGAATCATGAAGCTTTTCAGTGGGTATCTTCACAAGACAAGAGGATTGTTCATGAGTATCTTGTAGATCAGCAGTGCGACTTATAAGTGATTGTTGAAAAGCAGAAGGGACAATAGAAATGCTTCATCTCTAACCTTTCACTATCTGTCTCATTCTAGATATTTATGGTCTTTTTGTCCCAAATCAAAGAGAAAAATCTGTTAACAGGTACCTAGAAAACCTGCAAAGATTTTTTTCTAATTCTATGAATAGTCGTAGAGGTTTTCTGGCCAGCAAAAACAGTCCTGTGTTTATACCCAAAGAATGTAGAGAGGAAGATAATGGTTTGTTTTGTTTAAGGTGGAATAACTTTGGCATAGAACAGTTGTGTTGTTACTCATTTTTATACTGTTAAATACAACAATAAAATCTGAAGCATGTCTTTCAAGACAATTACAATGCAGGCTTAAAGACATCTGAAATAGAACTTGTATTGTAATCATCAGCATGAATATGTATAGAGAGTCACAATGACTGTAACAGAAAAGGGCTCTGGGGGGTTTATTTGTTTGTATTTTGCTGGGGTAGACCAACATAGCTTAGTACTCTGAACCTTACATTCATACAAGGATCTCACAGAGCTGGATTAAATTTGCCCATATTTCCACTACAGTGACATTCCCTACTTTGGAACTCTGCTTCTACATAGCAACCAACTTCCTCTCCTCCATTCACCTATCCACAACTGCTTGTCACATTTTCAGGTCTCCTCCCTGTTTTCTTCCCCCCCCCCCCCCCCCCCAAATAATATTTGGAATAGGCTTTGTCAAGTCCATTTCTAAATCCTTCCCTTCATTTTGTTTCACAGTAATATTTTTTAGGTCGCTTAATTTAAACAAAAGAAAACCCAGGAGTTATGGGTCAGTTGTTTTCAGGTAAGACTTACGTGATTAAGTCAGCAACAAGGAGTTACAGTTTAGCTAACAGCATGCATCCTGACCTGAACTATGCCACCTTCCTGAAAGGAAGGGGACATACAGTACTCTTACTGCAGCTCCAGGAATTCTCATCACAGTTTCAGCTTTGAGATTCAGCCTCACAAGGTCTGAGGCATGTGGCATGTTTAAGGGCTTATGAAAAATGGCCACCATAATATTGCAGTACAATACTCTAGAAAAGGCATAAAACACACTACCAACCCCATCTCCTATTCCAAACAAACAAAATGTCTGCAGCTAGAAACACCCCATAATGAAATACAGTGCAATAATCCCACCCTGCAACCACTGGTGTTGCAAGGCAGCATCTGCTCTCTGGTGCAGTGCCTGCATGACCCATAGGGCATTAACTAAGTCTGTTGCGTTGTGCAAGACACCTGCCTCCTAGCCCAACCCTAGGCACATGCTACAGATCAAGCCTCAAGGATAAAGTGCCCACACATACTGATTTCCTACTCCAGCAAAGTATATGGTGTCATCTGATGAACATAAAAAATGCTTTAGATTAGCCCCAAAATTATAAATTATGATTTAGACTTAATGCCTTCAAGCCATTTTATATCAGATGGCATTATCCAGGGGGTCCACCAAGACAGAATAGAGACCAAAATAGAAGGTAGGGGGTAAGGCGGTGGATATTTACCTGAACTTACTATTTTCCAAGATGGTATCCCCGTTAAAAACAGGCACATAAGCTCTACCTTGTATTGGTATATATGTATTCATGGGTGTGTCTAGCTCTTGAAAGATATATTCAGAAATATATACCCTGATTTGCTAGAGCACCTTTAGTTAGAGCGCTCTGTCAGCACCCTCCCTGTGGTCAGCCTGGTCAGCTCTGCAGGGTGACAAGACACTTTAGTTGAGGAACAGCATCAGGCTAATGTAGCTATGATGTTTGTCACTGACACTAATATGGCTTATTAGCGGTGCCAGGTGGAAATATCAGCCACCTCAAAGCTAAATAAGGACTCTGAACTCCACTCCAGAGAGTGGATACACTCATATGTTTGCACAGAATTTCCATTTGCAGACTGATGAGAGCAAAGTACATGCAAGGAGTTCAGTTCTCTACAGAACAGCTTCAGAATCTGTCAAGCATTTCCACTGAGGTCATAAATCGTAGAGGGTATTTAATAAAATAAATTAAATGAAATAAAATCACACAATTATAGAAAAACAAATGTATATGGACTCAGATGGATTAGCGTGCACTAAATCTTAATTTGCAATGGCTTAAGGCAGGGTCCTTGTTTGTGCATATCACAACCTCCACCCTCCCTTATTCAAATCAATTTCCCACTATTAAGAAGTACACTGATCAGAAGTACAATAACAGAGAAGACCATGTTTTGGCTTTGTTAAACCAGCTTAAATTTCACTGTATAAATAAAAGGCTAGAAAAAAGAACAGGCAAAACCAAGGCTGGTGGCACCTAAGGCCAAAATGATCTAACTTTGAAAAAAAAAACCCAACCATTCTTGGAAATGAACTTTCAGTTTGAGGAATCTTTAACCAAGCATTCTTCGGTTTTGACAGGTCACAAGATTGAGCTTTGAATTACTCCTCCATTTATTACACCAACAGAAATTTGTACTCTTATTCTAGGGTTTCTAGTGCCCTACTAAGAATGACAAATCAGGTCACCACCACCCATGACTAAAAGCAGCACAGAGAATGCTGGATATAATACTAAAATTCATGGCAAACTCCAGCCAGGGCTGTAACAAACATGCAGCTGGGCACATGCCAACATTTAACCAAGGTGTTGCTTCAACAGTGGAAAGTACAAAGCCAAACTAACACGACTTCCTAACACCAAGCAAGGCCATGCACTGCAGAGACTACCTAAAGCACATGGGTAAAGTTCCTGTGTACTCTTACAGTGGTCTCATTCATTTCATGTTGGAGTAACATCACTTTGAGGACAATTGCGTGAACATAAATTGATTTAAGCCAAATAACACCCACCTTTGTGTTGCAGAGTCCTGTGTGCACAGGGAATCAGAGAGCTAGACTTCAAAGAGAAATCCAGGAAAACCTGACTGTTTAGAACAAGTCTGACTCCATCTATTTATTTTTGGTCCAAACTAACAGTGGTCACTACATTACGGGTGACCTGTTACTTACTGTATGCCATTTTTTCTTTACTGTTTTTCAGAATTCATGTGAAATGGGAAGATTCTCCCACAGGCCCAGTAGCCATCTGGTGCAATTACTGTACTTCATTACCATTTTTTCATAGTATGTTATGTCAGAGATTGAAATGATTTACATTTTATAAGGAGAATATTTTCCTCATTTTTGATGTTTGCAAAACTGCTTCAGCATCACAGTTCAACAGATTACATTTTCTAGTGTTTCATCCTGGGGATTTCTAGAAGTCTTGAAGGCAGCAGCAGCTAAAAAAAAAAACCAAAAACAATACAACAAACCACAAAATGAAGTTTTAGTAGTAGCTTTATTAAATGGACATCAGAGAGTATTCTGTTTTCCCATGCTAAATAAAGCAAAACTTGTCAGTACCAGTGAAACACGTCCACACATTTAAGAGCCATGTTACAGCTCCAGACTCTCATTCAGCCATTCAAGTGCCACAGAGCTATCTGCCAAGTAACACGCATCTTAGTTTGATGTTCATTCTAGCTCAGAGAAATTGTACATTTCAGTCTTGTTTTACTCACAAGAGATTCTTCATCCAGAAAGACCAAAATTAAGTTAGTGGTTTAAGTAAAACACAGGCTAAACCCATCCTCATGAGTGCTGAAAGAGGCATCTGCAGTGCAGTAAGGAACTGGACTCGTGACTGATCATCAGAAGGTTGGCAATAAGCCCTACCCTGATACTGTTCTATACCATACCAGGATGAGCTTCCTGTGCTGTGGCTTTTGACTTGGAGCACTTAAAATTCACATGCTTTTTCTTCCCCCTCTCCCCTTCAGGGTGATATGAATAAGGCTAAAATAATTCAGGTAATATAGCCAGGCAATTCCTTTAATCAGAACAGACTGCTTGTGAGAGTTGGCAACACCTGAAGAGTGGGAGTAGAATATGTCCCCAACAATTCAACACACAACAGGCTGCAGTAGGAAGGAGCTATTAAAATCAAGAAGGAAGTGAGAGTGAATATTCATAAGTTCTCAGCAAAACCAAGATCACCTTTAGCAGTCCCTTTTCATATCTGCAAGTACTTTATCAGCCCACACAAGACTTCAGTCTCAAGCTCTGCGAGTTACCTCAACCATATTCATATATGACAGGATAGTACTTTAAGTTTTAGAAATACTGCCTTTACCCAAGCAAAATCCCAAGGCATGTATTCTACGTTGTTAGCTAGAAAAACAAACTATGTGACAGCCCTGAATGAGTTGATAAGATCTCACAGAAAGTAGAAGAATGAGGGAAAACAGGAACATTGTCTGGATATATAGGAATGGTCGTAGGGAAGAAGCTCCCCAGAGCCAAAATTAAAAAAAATGCAAGAGGCAGCAAATTTCTTCTTCTGGTACAGTGTCAGAGGCAGCAATTTTAAAGAAAACATGTTTCTGTTGCTGAATAGGCACCACTCTCAATCATCTTTAATAGGTCACAGCAATTTCAAGAGGGCCCCAATAACTACAGAAAAGCAAAAATGTCACATTCCTCTTTCAAAAGGATGATCTTGGGAAACCACAGGCTTAATCATAGTCCCCAGGAAAATCATGGAGCAACTCTTCAAAGCCATTTCTAGGCACACTAAAGATGAGAAGGTCATGGGGAACATGCAACAGGCAGTTACCCCTGTTATTCAGTTCCCCCTACTTTCCATTTATTTTTAAGATGGAAAATTCCAGTCTCTTGAAGATTCTGAGCAGAATCCACAAACAGACAAGAGAGACTATAAACTGCCAAATTTAAGAGAGTAAACTATACAAACTACAGAACAGCTTGAAGTTTCAACTTTCCTGCATTGTAGATGTCTGCATGGTCAGGCTCTACTTGCTCTGTTGAGCCAGCTTCACAGGCAATACTTACACACCTAGCGTCAAACTAAATGACTAACTGACATCATCTACCTTGACTTGTGCAAAGCATTTAACACTGTCTCACATGACATATTTCTCTCTAAATTGGATAGACATGGATTTGACAGATGGACTGCCCAGTGAATAAGGAATTTGCTGGAGAGTTGCACTCAAAGATTTGAAGTTAACCGCTCAGTGTCCAAGCAGAGGCTGGTGACAAGTGACATTCCTCATAAGTCAGTAATGGGACTGTTGTTTAATATCTTTGTCACAGACATGGTCAGTGAGGTGGAGGGGACCCTCAGCAAATTGGCCAAATGACACCAAGCATCAAAAGAACTGTGATCAGCAGGTCGGGGGAGGTGATTCTGCTCCTCTGCTCCTGTCTTCTGAGACCTCCCCCCAAATACTGCATTCAGTTCTGGAGTTGACAGCACAGGAAGGACATAGATTTATAAAAGCAAGCCCACAGGAAGGCCACTAAGACAATCAGAGGGCTTGAGCACCTCCCATACAAGGGCAGGCTGAGAGAGTTTGAATTGTTTAGACTAGAGAAAAGAAGGGTCAGGGGTGACCATGTAGCAGCCTTCCATTTCTTAAAAGGGGACTGCAGGAAAGCAGAAGAGGGACATTTTACCAGGGGATGGAGTGACAGGACAAGGATTAACTGTTTTAAGCTGAAAAGGGGGAGATTTAGATTATGTATTAAGAAGAATATCTAAACCAGGTGAGACCCTGGAATAGGTTTGCCCAGAGAAGTCGTGGATGGCCCATCCCTGGAGGTGATCAAGGCCAAGCTGAATGAGACTTTTAGCAATCCGGTCTAGTGGAATATGTTCTTGTCTATGGTAGGGGGTTGGTACTGGATGGACCTTTCCAACCCAAACCATTTTATGATCCTATGGAACAATAATAGCAGGAGAGTTAAGACCCCTCCTACCCTATCATTTCAATAAGTTCAGCTCAAGACAGCCTCACACCATGTACGTGCAAGCCAGTTAGTCAAACAATTCCTTAACTTCAAAAAAAGTTTCACAGGGCAGGAAAGAGAGTTTCTGCTTTCAAACCATTTTTTTCCTGCTTAGGGCAGAAAGAGACCATGGCCTCTCTTCAGCTAAGGCAGTCTTCACACAGTAATGTCATTACCAACTGCTGTGGCATAAGGCAGGTGGTTGCTTCAGCTATTGCTTTAAGCTGCTGATAAATCATTTCCCAGTGGAAGAGTAAAGTCATTGAACCTGTATGAATTCTCACTGAGTACTAACACCTCTTTCCAAAGTCAGCAATATTAGCACACAGCTAACAGAAGTCAGAATAATCTATTTTCTTTCAGTACATCCTCTGGAGCTGTCTTTACCTATTTTGGACTCCAGGAACAAAAACTATGAATAAAGAAGCTTCAGCATGGTTTTCTAAGTTATTTTACTCTTCAAAAAAATTCACTCTAATATGCAAAACACAGTATGCCCATTGGAATTGGCATA
This sequence comes from Dromococcyx pavoninus, assembly GCA_033558185.1. Classification (NCBI taxonomy): domain Eukaryota; kingdom Metazoa; phylum Chordata; class Aves; order Cuculiformes; family Neomorphidae; genus Dromococcyx; species Dromococcyx pavoninus. The sequence continues at coordinate 21,954 of JAUMJL010000104.1, read as the reverse complement.
ATTTAAATGACAGTACTAGGAAGCCTCAGAAGCAACGCTATGTTTTGTTTCATTACCAGTAAAAAATGGTTGCATCTCAGTTCTGAAGGATGCTGATCTTACATGAGTCCATATGGCATACCAGTACCTGGTCACTATTGTCTTCTTTTCCTCTTGCTTTCCATCACCGTGTATTCCTCTCCTTCCTATTCTTCTTATTTAAATTACAAATCTGGATATTGATATTTTGGTCTGTGTTTGCATACACTTTTGCACAATGATGTGCAGTTCAATGTGTGCATCCTAAGCACAATGTCCATACAAATTAGATTGGTAGATATGGTCTAACTGTAGTGCTCCTATCAGAAGTTCTAACATACTTTCTTCAGTCATTCCAACTTATTGCATATTAAGAGTAATTCAGCTACTATCCCAACTCTAAGAATAAAGTCACCAGCAATATAATGTGAATTTGCAATAAATAAGATTTTCACATTTCACAGCTGACCTCCTCTCCCCCAGAAAAGGTAAACAGACTGGCTCGGAAAAATTAAGCAATTCAGTCAGTGGCCAACCAAGGACAAGAGATTTCAGAATCAAAAGTCCTTTTCAAGGAAAGGTAGTCTTAGCCTTTGCTGACATGAGAGTCCTTCTGTTTAACTGTCTCCATCAGTGTCAACCATTGTGGCTCATTAGTATTCTCAGTGCTTGACAAGTTTGGTTAATAGCCTCAAACTCCATCTGCAATAGGCAGCATTTACTTAACAAGGAGATAGCCCACAGGCTTCAGTGGAATTATTTATTTCTGAAGATATTTTGTACTAATAGAAAGGAAGGAGATAGGATCTGGTCCTCCCTAGCTTACATGAAAGAGTCTTTCTGCTAAGAGGGAATAAAATGAGAATCATCTTCTTCTATCCCCCCTTTTTCTTCCTCATTCCCTTTTCAAATTCAAGGCTTGGTCCAAGGATATACAAATAAGTGAGGGATATGTTTTACTTTTGGCTGCATATATTGATTCAGACCCAGAACTTAAGTTTTAGTTTCCTCAGTTTAGTTAATTTTGTTTTCAAAAATTAGAGCAAGAACAACAATCATTTTAATAGCGTTTATTGTTTGGCTGTACATAGATACTTTGGACAACTTGCTCATTTAAAAGTAAAAGCCAATGACAAAACATTTTCTAACAACACCTCTTCTACACACACAATTTGTTCATAATATACACCCAAGTTTGTTTCAAGAAAGCATCTTCCAGTGCAATAAATTTAAACTTTGGCTTTTAAAGGGTGTTAGCTAAATTGAGACTGTTCACAAGAAGATATAGATTTTGAGATAAACACGTTCTTACTGGAACATTCAATTACAGTGTTACTGTAGTAACAGTAGTACATACTTGTACCTCATGACAGCTAAGAAAAAGAAGAAGTCCTCAACTGTCAGTCAAGTGCTGAAATGAAGTTCTTGGATCACAACCAAAAAGAAGTGGTCACATCAGCTGAGATGGCATTAGCCAGCGTGGCTGATACTTCAATAACTCACTTTGGTTTTCATTAAGCAGGGAATGCTGATTCATATAATCCAGCTGTCGGGTTCAGCCAGCTGAGCTGCTGCAGAATAATTTCCTCAAATTAAAACTGCCCATGCACACAGTGCAGGACACCATTAGCAACCATTTGGATGAGGCAGAGCAAGTAGGAGTCCAAGGCATCATTCCAGACCCTAATGCACTTGGAGATGTACCAAAAAGAAAATTTACTTCTGAAGCAATCTGAAGTTCAGCAGCAAGGAGACAATAAACTTTTACCTGTCCATCTGAGGGAAACAATAACCAAAATAAGTTCACTTACCAAGGAACGGTGCGAAGCCCGGTTTTCCCAAAATTTAACTTCATTACCCAGTTTCTTTCAGGCTCCTTACTGACCCCCACTTGACTTTGAAACACATGGTGCTTGCCCTTTCTAAAGAAGGCCTGGGCTATTACAGCTGCCCAAGACAGTCTTGTGATACAGCTGAAAGGTCTTGCCTGCATCATGCCCTGGCATGTGCCACAAAGTATATGGTTTGGGGTGAAATGGCAACCCTTTCCTCTCAGGTGTGCCAGAACCACCATGAGAGCATTCCAGTGGGCGCTAGAGTTGGTCAACGAATGAGATTTGGAAACAAGCCCCGAGTCCACCGTACACAGCTAGTGAGGAAATCTTTCACAGCGGAGCGGTAATATCAAGACAGTAACAGCTCAAGAGACAGATGTTGTCACCGTGGAAGGTGTTGGAAAGGTAAGAGCTAATTTCTTAGGCAGTGACTAAGACTTTTCCATACATGCAAGTGGATATAGCCATGCTAACAGATGCACCAGTATTGGTCCCATATACCTTCAACCCATAGAAGAGAATTCCAGACAAGCATTTTGTTTCAAACAGAAGCAACACTATTTCCTTTGAAATTAATCTTTTTTAAACTGTTTGTTACCATTAGTTTATATGATCAGATTCAGTAGAATGAGAAAGACCCTCTAAGATCACAGACATATCCAAGATAGACTAGCAAAACTGGAAGGTCCTTCCTTATCTGCAGTTTCATGTTATGAGCAAAAGCATTTGTTGTGGTATAATGCTTTAATTCACTTACCTCACCAGCATAATTATACTAGCAAAAGCACTTGTTCTGTTGTGATCAAGTCTAAAACACCCATACATGTTGCAGCATTGCCAAGGTGTCATCCTGCATCAATGCTTTGCCAGGTAAAGTTTCAGAGATGGAAGCACAAAGTCCAGCACATACGAGAAAAAACAATAAAGATATAACTACATCCTTGTTGGATCTGCCTTGTTAATACCCCTTACCCTCTACCAAAGAATGATTTCTGCAGAAAAGTTTATAAAAAGAACCAATGTATGAGATACTAACAGTGCAACTGTAAGACTAACAGCTGGGGACAGCAAGAAAAGGAGTCTCCCACGAGAAGGAGTGAGGGAAATATTCCCAAAGGCAGTACTCATCCCTTACATTTGATCTTATCCCATCATCACATTCTACACACATTGTTTTTTGGCAAGATGACAGATAGATGGAGAACAAGTAACTTCTCTATCAGTGGGATGATTTGGCATGGTACAAGAAGCATGTATCCTTACAATTACAAAGTCAGAGGCTTTAGCAGAACCACCCTGTTTACTTAACGAAGTGACATAAGCCACACAACCACACAAGCATAGCCTTTGTTCTTTCCTCCAGCTATCCCTGTTTTTCCTCAATGCCCTCACACTAATTTCAAGCCTAGCAAAGTAGTCTGTAAACCCTAAATGGGGTACTGCACCTTTTTAATGTCCAATCATGGCTTGTGTACGCATCAAGAAAGTAGCTAATTGTGACAAACCTGAACATAATTGTTATCAACTGGAATGGTCCTAGAAGTTCTGCTTATATATATGCTTTACCATTAATAAATTTTGTTTAGGAATTGGAGTGCTTTGAAGAAATGTTCATGATTCACAAAGTATATATGAATATCTCTTTATACTAAGGATTACCCAAAAACTAACAGATGGTGTTATGTTATCGTAAGTTCCATTCTTTATAGTGATGTACATAAAGATGGTGAAGCTTCCTACTGATGCGCTTAAGACAAGCTACTCTTGTGTAAGAAGATTATGGAACCTATTAATCAATTCTATTGAGAATAAATTCCTAATTTATAAAGTGTGACAGAAAAAACCAATTACCTAATACAACAGTAGACTAAACAGAACATAGCTCAACTGAACTGTAAGATATTTGCCTGTACATCAGAAGACAGGCAATTAGGATAATATAATATAATATAATAATACAAACTGGTATGATTCTCTAAGTCTCAGCAGACTTGTTTTCAAAATCTTTTGTCATTTCACTACCCAGAGACACAGATATCACAATGAAAATGGGCAGATTTAAAGGCAAATGCTATTCCTCAGCTAAGACTGTTCTCACTTTAGATAATGCAGCAGAACGTCATAATCTATTTTTGTCTAAATAAATATATGAAAAGCAAGGCCAGACAAAAAGCTATAGGGGACCAAATATGGGTTGTGATCATTTGTATTTATTAAACAATGAATACATTATTACTGCTTTCCACACATAAGCCCAGGTTTCTGGCCTGATGCAAGAGGCACCACAGGAGGCAAGGGGGTGAGCCACAAGTGGGAGTATGTCTGGGGATGGGAAAGAGGGATACTGTGGGCTGCAAGTAGTTCCCCTTGTTGTCAGCACTGCCAAGGAGGCTGGGCAACCTGCAGCATCCATTGGGGACGACAGCACAAGCTCCTACTGCTGTCACAACAGAGTGTTAATTTATAAGGGAGTGAAGAAGAGACTGAAACATCCTTAAGGACACACACACCCCTTTCAGCTCTAATAAATCCACACACAGGAAGCAAGACAATTGTTTACCATGACAGAGGGAGCTCCTTTGCATAAGTTCCAATTTACATAGTCACCAGAGCTGGAAATGCCTCAGCAACAAGTCATCAGTTCCCATGGGTCAGAGGTGACCAGCAAGACAGGCAACTGCTCTAGGTCAGAGTACCTCCGCATGCCATAGGGAGGGCACCCAAACCATTCAAGGCACCCCTTACAGGGTAAGTCACATCTTACAGGCAGCTATATGTCCTTTCCAGAAGGCCAGATGCAGTAGCCTTCCAGTACATAGGTGTTTCCCAGCCTCGGAAGCAGCCACTGCTGCCCCTTGCCTCCCAGGCTTCTCAGCCAAGAGGGAAAGGGAGGGAGTAGCAAGGCTGTTGTGCCAGGGGAGATTAATTGCATCCTTCTCCTCAGTATTACTAGGTAAACTAATTACTAATCTAAGAATCTGACAGACTGACAGTAGCCAACTCAGCCATTACTGCATCTTTTAAAGAGTTATTTATAGCCATCTCAAAAGAAGCTACAGATCACCTCCTCCTGAAAGGAAAATAAACACCATCTGAGCCAGCCAAATAATATCTCACTTCAAACATTCAATTCAGAACCACAATGAAACTGGAAGTAAAAGTGGAATTTGCTTCACTATCATCACAAACTTTCATGAATGTCTAAAATTCTCTAGCCAAGAACTGAGTTGACCAATATGATTTGAGAAGCGGTCAGTGGACAATAATAGTTAAGAAACTAAATATGAAATCTGAAGACAAAGAATTTTGCATGAGAATTTAAAAGCAATATTGCTTAATACTCAAGTCAGGTATTGCGTATGTCAAACAAACCCACATTTCTTCAAGAAACAAATGTTAAAGATAAGGCACCTAAGAATTACTTAAGCAAGCATGACATTTCTAAGGTACCATATTTTTTCCCTACAACACTGGTAGGAGGAACAAGAAGAGGAAAAGTAAGAAGCACAGGTACCACGAAGATCAAGGTCTGACTTTCTTACGCATCACACAGAGAAACAGCTAAGCAGGCTGAAGTACTGTATATAGTATGATCCTCAGAACAGACAGTTCCTTGTCCTCAGCCACCATGGAGGTCTCCATGTTTTATTTAGCAGCATTCAGAGGAGGATCAATTTTGCATCCTTCTGTCCTTGCAGTCTGGGAAGGAGATAACCAAACCTAACAGGCACGACAAAAAAAACCCCAACAAATCCAAAACTACCTCAAAAATTTTTTTCCAACTCTGACAGTCATCACATCTTGTAATTGAACTCACACACTTCCTGGTGCCCCAGAAATTATCCAACATAAGAGTTTCTACCATTTGATTTCATTCTTTTTGCTTTCTAAATAGTTGTTTGAGGCTTAAAGCAGGCTTATAACATTATAGGTCTACAAAATTTCCCTGTTCTGCAGGAACAAGCTTCTATTTTCATCAGTGAATCAGCGAGTGAATCACCATAAATAAGTACAGCAATTGCATACTTACAATATTTTCAGAAACTTAGAATCGTTGCTTTGAGACTGAAAAAAATGACATCAGTACACTGTACAGTGATAAACCAGAAGTGAACATGTGTTAGAAAAAAATCAAAACAGTGATCATGAGAAAACTTTGTAGATTAAGATGGACACTTAAGAACTGAAGTTCATCTCTCATTTCTGCTTAAAGCAATAATTTCAGCTCTTTATCTTGGTGATGGCAGCCAGGAAGATCAATGATACCTATCTAGGAATCCTTTTGAGTCTCCAATGTTTTTTGCAGCTTATCAAAATAAACAAAAAAGTACTATTTTGTTGAATTATTTGTGCACATTATTATTACTTAGCAAACATCAAGGCTCTACTCCACAATCCAGAATTCTGCAGCAGCAATAACAGTAGTTTAAGGTTTCACCACCATTCAGCTCCACCTTTTTTAATCTCTGCACAGCCCCCTCTAATTGTGCTGACGTGCAAGTCCAGCAGTTTGAACTGATAAGCTGGAAGATAACTCAGAAATTTTACCGAAGCCAGATAAATTCACTGTAAGGGCCATAATACAGCTGCACAAGCAACTGTGCCAGAACAACTACAGAATGCAAGGCATCATTTTTACCAAATACTTTGTACCATAAATATAAGTCAAAGAATCTAGCAGTTTAAATTCATCTTTTTTAAAATCCTCTGCCTCATCCTAGAAATATACGAGACTCTTGAGATTCCATTTAAAAAAAATAATTCAGCCTTAATATTTGAAGAGTCTGATAAATAAGCAGATAGACCAAAATTCAAAAGGTTAAATAAAAAAGAAACAAGTTAATTTAAAGATCATTTAAAAAAATTATAAGGAAATGCTAATACCGTAAGCTTTGCCTACAGGAAAGCCTTGATACAGACAACACTCCCCTAGGAGAGGCAGCACTACACTGGATTATATCCCTTTCACTTCATCACAGTGAAGATACATAGAAGTTGTTAATAGCTGGAAGCCACAGAAGAATTTCTAAGAAGAGATGCTGAAGGAGCTTGCCATAGCTAGATCAGGCACACGCTACAAACCACAGAAAGAGCACTGTGTTTTGTTCAAAGCACTAGGATAATGTGTCAGGCACATGCTACCTGGATCAGACCCCTCCACAGTCCTTGGACATTCCACGGGGAACAGCAGACCTATTTCCCCTCCCTTCCAGAGGATCCTGAGGCAACATCACACCAGTTACAGTGTCCAGGGCTCACAGAAGAAGAGGCAGAAGCCCCCAGCCGTGGGACTGCATTGTGAAAGTATTATGCAGCCATGAGCTGCAATGGCCCCCACTGTTCAGGGGAAGGCTCAGGCTTGGTCCATCTCTGCTTTTTGACCAAAGGAAGTGTTTTACTCTCTGTTGATTATCGGGGGGGGGTGGGGAGAAGGAGAAGGAAAAAAACCCCAACATTGCCTTATGTCTCCATGTGAACATTTCCCATAGCTAGGACAATTTATTCTACCTTTCGAACAGCCCCAGAGTAAGACCTGCACAGAGCTGGTCTCCAGCCCTTACTACAAAGGCTGAGCAGAAACATTACACAAAGCATCCACCCTGTCCCCAGCTTGTTCTATCCCCTCATGCTCATCAGGCTCTCAAGATAAGCCTGCTGAGGGCCGGGTAGGCAGGCTGGACTCTCCTACCCCTCCTGAGGCATGACTGCTCTACAGAAGCTGAGAGCTTTGAATACCTCCTCAGGCTGCAGCTCTGTGTGACTGCATACCAAGGGTGCACATTGGGTATGGTAGCATGGCACTGCAGGAGACCTGGGGCCTTGCTGAGAAAAGGGAAGGCAGGCAAGCCTGACAACACTGGTGTTACTGGAATACACCCTGGGACAGGGCTGCATCTCCAGTCCAGTCACTCAGAGACACAAGATCCCCAGGCTTTGCATTCCTTTTCCCTGGAGGGGAGCATGCCCATCTGTAACCAAGAGCCTCTCCGAACACCTAGCAGCCTGAGTCTCCAGGGGAAGTATCCAAATAGGAGACATGAGAGTCAATCATTGTTTTTTTGCCATGCCAGATTTAGCAAAAGATAAATCATTTCACCAAATCAGTACAAATTGAAACAGAGCACCACAGCGCACAGAAAGGTAAGCATCAGCACCTACCACTGGCAGCAACGATAACCACTCTGCCGTCACTCTGTCAGTGAGACAGGAGCATTACTCTGTTCAGCTCTTATCATTATGCAACAGCCTACATTGGAGCGACTTTAATTGCTTTCCCCAGGAGAGATTTTATGAGCAGTGCAACACACCAGAGCTCACAGAGGTCAGACAATGCCTCTGGCTGGTCATGCTGAGGAGGACGATGTAGATAGCATTGGCTCCACAAGCCCAACACTGACAGTTTCTAGCTGTAGACATCAGTGACAACTGACAAAGAAACGTAGCAAAGGGTTGGTTCTTCAAACACAGTAACAACAAATAATTCATTAGTCTCCCTATCAAAATATTTCTCAAGAGAACTTACCCTGGTTTTACATTCTTTATGGAAGTGTAGCAAGGTTATTGCAATACCCTTAGTGTTCTCTTTGAACTCTTTCAAAGGCAAGAAAGAGAAAAAAAAACCCAGCAGTCTGCTTGAATACAGGATTATTTGATCTGCGTCAGAATTAAAACAAGCTTTTCAGAATAGCAGTACACGACACAGGTGGAATCATGCTAGATTTCATACATCATCACTGCAGGGACAGAAGTTCACGGGGTAGGGAGTAGAAATACATAAATTGGATCCCCATTTGCATTGAACTGATGTTGGTACTATAAGAGCTTTTTAGTGTTTAGAAAAGACACTGCTTTGGGGATTCCTAGCACCAAGCTGGATAAGGCAGACTCCCACCAAGCTGGATAAGGCGGAGTCCAAGTGAGCCTCGAGCTGCTAGAGCTTGTTGAAAGGAGGGTTCTCAGCTGCTAGCGCACAAATCTTGGCTTTGTGACAAAAATAAACCAGAACCTACATCAACTTGGCCTACTGACTAAAAGGAGCTCTCATGTGTTTGTTGCCTAGTTCACCAGCCCTGTTCCAGAGGGCATCTTTTACTGCTGAAGGCCACTGAACTGAACAGCTTTATAGAAGAAGTCATTACTGAAGTTCATTTTCTAAGGCAGTTATTAGGGCCAAAGAAACAGGTATGAGAAAAGTTCCTCTAATTAAGTTTAACTTGTCACTTACCAACTAGTGTTTACAAACATGTTCGACAGTTTGTGGGTTTTTTTTTTTATAATAGCTTCCAAACATTGTGTTTTCTTGCAGACTGCATTTTTTGGGTTTCTTTTAAGACTTTGTTCACATCACTGTAGATAATAATCAGAGCGGGCAAAAAAAAATATCAATGGCCTAACAAACAACATTACTACAGTTTTTAAAAGGGATGTAAATACGTGCCAGATTACCATCCCTGGAACAGAGAAACTACTGACCACTCTGCCCAAAACGCCCAAATGTAACCTTGTTGTCCTCTAGTCTTCTGCAGGAGAGTGTCCTTGCACCACTTGCCTCTTGTTCAGGACTGAAAATCATCCAAATCCCAGCAAATTCAGCACTGCTAAGTAGCTGCACTATGTTATGCATTATTAAACCACTGCCACAGGCCTGAAAAGCAATAAGTACATGCTTTCTGTGCACATCTGCAGTGAAAGAGGGAAAGCAAGCTAACAGACACAGCACAGCTTTTCAGCAGCAGTCTCAGTTCCAGCTTAGATGTTCTCACCACCCTGGTTTAATCCACACAATACACAGAGTGAACAGGATGTTTATGGAAGCAGATAATATCTGCTTTGGAGTTTATGTACAGTTATTTTCTCACTAGAGATAGCTGATAGAAAGTCATAGCACCTGGTCTCACATCAGAGATAAGCCTTCAGGAGGTACACCCTTACTGTGCTTTCACATGATAATGTGATAAACATGATTTAGGGGGTGCAGATCTCACAGTAAGTCTGCACACCAGCTTTCTTTTTAAGATCTAAAAATATCTCAGCAAAATAAAATCAAACACTTTTCCCCAAGACTACAGAATTATACAATATACTCACCTTAGTCATTCACTAATACCAGAAGTCATTACACTGTTCCTCAAGACCTCTACTTTCTAGGTCCCTTTCTTCCCCTACTATACCTCCAAGAATTGCAGTTTGACTTCCTGAGGAAATAAATTACAGAGCATTGCCTGCAGTGAATTTTAAAAAGTATTAAACAATTCCAGTTTTCACAACACAGGGACAATTGAGACCCCTTTTCATACCCCCTCTGAAGTTAGGGCTTTCTTATCAGAAAGACTATCTGTTACTCATACCTTGTTATACAGAAGGAAATCTTGAGATGCCAAAGCACTTCATAATTTCCTCTGCTTACAGAGCTCTTTTCAAAAATTTTATTTCTCTCTCCTCAGGTCACCCCTGCGTAGCCACTAGCAAACATTATTTTAACAAAGCCTTTTCATCCTCCAACAATTTCAGCCATATTGCTGGTAGCCTTTCTATAGCCACAGGAAAGTGATTGCAACTCTGAACACATGCAGAAGCAGGCACAGGTGTTGCTAGACCCAATTACAGAATCAACAATTAGGTGGGGATTTACCTACATTTTCAAAAAGGAAACATAAGAGTTTACTATCTAAAAGCTTTTACAGCTGGCAGTTTTGTTGCACAATTCTACAGCCTTATCTCACTCCCACTGAATTCAATGAAAAAGCTACCTTTGCATATACAAGTAGTTTGACTGAGCCATAAAACCCTGTAAAAGGAAGTAATTTGTTTTACTGATTTCTCTAGTGAGAATATCTTGGACTGTGAAATGTAGTGTTCACTCTAAATAAGAGCTTTTACTTCACTTTTTCTTAATATATATGATTTAATATGCTAATCTTTATGGGATTCTTCCACAAACAGTGTGGTCGTTGACCAGCACCAGAAGTACTGGTGTGGCTTTGCTAAGGAAAATACTGCAGGAGTATGCAGAGCTGCTTGTAGATTGACACAGATTTCAAATGGCAGATCCCTGCATTTTCCAGCAGAGTATCTGGCACAGATTTGGGGCTATCACTTAGCATATAAATATAGATAGCTGGTGTAAAAGGTAGGTGTCTATATTTGAGTTAATCCGCTTATGCTTTCTGTGGAGCAAAAAGAGAAACAAGCAATACCACAGGAGGATTTACCTGACCTGCCTTAGGTACCACTCTTGAACTAAGATGAGTCATACTCTAGGCAAACACATTTTTTTCTGTGAACTTTAAAAAGATCTAGAGATGCCTAAATCAGATAAGAATGCCTAATTTTTAGAAGTCTGTTATTAGGTAAAATGACTCCTGACTGTTGTGCCTGTATTATACTGAAAACCCACAGCACTGCTCCTGGAAGGGCATTATAGACACAGTAAACATTCCTTAGGGAGGTAAAAAAGAAAAGGAAATCAGGTTGATTGGAAGAGTACTCAACTTGACCCAAAGTGCTTAAAGTAGGCAAGGATTTTTCAACACAAATCAGATAATCATGGCCATCCCACTGAAAGTGGAAGTAGCTACTTTAAAGGAAAGAAAGACTACATAGGGTTCATGCTCTATAACATTGACTGGGCAAAGCAAGAGTAAAGATTAGCGTGTGTAGTCTTCTGAGCAGATCAACACTCCCTGGTAAGGAAGGGCAAGATCAGCTTTGTGCAGACATGTACATGCAGCTAAATGAATGCAAAAGGAGGACAAAATACTGCAGATTCAAACAGCCAGATTCTATACCCCCTGTGCAGAGGCTTAAGAAAATCCATAAGGAAAAAAACAGAAGTGATTTGGGTCAAACTAATGCCATCATTAATACAGGACCCCTGTGTTAGTTCTACCTTTTAGAAAAAATGCTCTTCTATGCAAGAAAATATTGTGCCCAGGCAAGTTACGCCCTTAGTAACCCTCAGGAAAATCTCAGGGTTATCTAGATGAGCTACCATAACTTCTACTGAGATGAGAGCCTTCTCCAATGTGGGGTTTTTTTGATAGTTCATAAAACAGCCTGAAAAATTTTACAGGCATTGGCTTTTTCATGAAACAGAGAAAACCCTGCATTTGATTCAAATTTCACATTATCACTGCTAAGAAAATGTACTTAGAGAATGAAAGAACTTGAAATTATATATTAAAGAAACTAAGGAAATACATACCCATGTTTCTGTCCTCTGTGTATGTCCAGTCCTACAGCTCTAACAGCATAGGAATAGTTCTACTGATAATTTGCCAAGACTGAGCTCTTCAGGTTTTTGTGATGTACATGCAACTAAAATTAATGCCAAGGAAGGATAAAATATTGCAGATTCTAACAGCCAGATCCCACATACCCTGTGCAAAGGCTTAAGTGAAGCCATAAGTTAAAAGCCAGAAATTATTTATTTTAGGTAGCTGATTTCTGATTTGCAAACACTAATGATTGCAACTTTGCCTTAAGAGAAAATTTTCAAAGATTTCCATTTGGAACTGTGAGTTCATGCCCTTTCATTTCAATAAACAAAATTAACTCAGAGATAGAAAATGCAGGAAAAAAAAAGTTTATTTTCCTTTTTTTTACATTCCCCTCTAATATATATATTTATTTAATGTGGTAAAAGGCAAAATTAATACTCTGTTTCAAGTTTCAGAAAAGTGTGATTTCAAGGCTTATTATGTTATTAAGCTTCTGAAGTAAGGACTTACAGTTATAAAAGAAGTGCTGACACAGCCTGAACCTTAAGCACTAGTAATACTACCACAACAGTTCGTACACAGTGTGAACAGCCCTGACTACTTTTTCCTAACAAAATGAAAGATTTTAACAGAGGAAATTATTTTTTAAAAATCGTATTTCTAGTGCTGTCATGTTTGCAGTCACATTTGGGTTTAAATGATGGGAAAACATGAATCTATTTATAAATACTCAAGTTATACCCACAAAACAGGGTCCCAGAGAAATTCTTGCAAACAGGGTTTGTAAGAACACCACAGAAGTGTGTGAAGGCAGGTGTGTATGTGTCTGGATGGATTATGTATCAACATGTAAAGCTCTGTAATGCTGAAAATTATAAATTGTTGTGAATGTGTAAGGGTGGAAAGTGCATTTTACATGGATTATCTGCCCTAGTTCCTGTTCTTATTTTTGGAAAGTAATCAGCTCTTCGTGAGAACTCAGCACCACGCTGAGCCACCCTGGGGCTTTTCATGGCCCAGCCCTTCACTTTGCATTATCATCTGTTAGCAGCCACATCCTGTGCAGACTGATTCATTGCAGCCAAGAAAGGCAGAGAGAACAGGAGACCCTCTGAATCTTGAGGTCTGAAATCACTCCAAGATACTTCTCTCACTGTACTAAATAAAATAAAGCTAACTTTTCAAAGGAATTTCCAGCCAATTTTGTTACTAACTATTCCAAATAAAAGCTTATTTTGACATAACATGTTATACTAACTCAAGATGTTTGCAAATTATCTTTACTTTAAAACTTTCATGTGCCTGATTAGGAAGACTATATATTTGTCCAAATTTAATTCAACTGTAAAACCAAATAATTTGACCACTTTTACTTAACAGCTATGGTCAAATGCAAACAAAAGTCAGGCAACAACGATCCAGTTTATGAATATTTATTCACTGATGAATATGAAATTATTATTTTCAACTGTGATAATACTTTTGTATTCTGTGAAGCCAAAGCTCACGAGGTCAGAAATGATACAGTAGGTTGTACTCGTATTTTTAAATTCTGAAATGCATTACTTTTGAAATGGCACAGTTCCCTGATGCCTGACTATTGAAAACAAATAAGTCACGAGTCAATCAAAAATCCAAATTCCTGTTACAGCCTTTCTATTACTTTCCATTGTACAGTCTTTTTATTACTTTCCATTGCTCTGTATTTCTGTAATATATTAGTATCTCATAGCACTTTTAAGCATGAATTTGAATGTAAGAGCAACCATAAGATTGATTTACACATAGATGAAGGACCTTTAGGGATAAAATGACCAGATCTCAAAGGCTGGGCTAGATGTACCAATCTTCGGTCTTAAACTTCCAGCTTTCAGCATTAACTCCAGTACTTTAAAGCAAAATTACATAGTTTGATGTATTTGTTTTAGAGCTACAGTGTACCTCTGAGCCTTTGAACAGATTTTTTTTCAAACACTCCCCATCATGATAACAGCATTAGCAGGACATAAGCAAGCATTGTATATAAGCAAATTATATGATAGTGACAGAAATACAGTTGCTGAAACATACAGAAATACAGTTTGCTGTTCCCAGTGCTAACATAAAACAAAGTAAGGGATGTATATTGATATGGCAATAGGAGATCTGTCAAAAAGCATCAGTGTGGGCTCAGTCCATGAATCCCATTTGTTTCCAGTGTAACATGACTGATCACAGCTGAATTACAATAACTTTAAATGTACAAGTCAATTTTCTGAGCTAATTAAAATCAGGGAGGCTAATATTTCTAAGGTTAGCACAATTCAGCCCCTATATGAAATACAGTATAATCAAGATAAAATGGAATATATATCTCAAATTCAAATAGAAACTCTATTGCTGGAATTCAGTGGAAATAGTGCTATGAATGATCTGTAGATTGCCACTTTACTGTGTCATTTATAACAGGAACTACATAAGAATAAACTGTGTTTGCAGAGACGTTATTATACTAATCACAAAGAATCAAAAATTTCTTTAAGAAAACAGATTGAACCACAGAAGCACCTCAGATGAACATCAACAAACATACATTATAGATTCATATATTCAGTATTAACATTTAAAAGTGGAGACCTTGCACTCACGATATGCAAATGGGTGAAGGCATCTTAGAAATCCTGATGCAACTGGTGTGAAAAAACCAAGAGCAGCTCATGCCTGCAACAGCATCCAATAATTTATAAGACCAGTGGAGTTCAGCTAAAGTTAGAAACAAGAAAATATTTTTAGAAAATTTCTCTTTTTTAAGTCATCTTGGTCCAAGTTAAGACAGCTTTACAAAAAGACTAATTTCAACTAAGCAAGTTACTGCAGCAATGCTGAACATCCTTTCCTGATCCTCTTCACTAACAAACTCATCCTTATGACACCTAACTCAACGATGTTTCAATATCAAAGCCTGTGAAATCTTTCAGGACAAATGACATTGAAATGAGAAAGGGATGAAAATGTTACTAGTCCAAATGAAATTACTCTTAATCATTGATAAAGCAGTAATGGAAGATCAGTAGTTACAGGGTTGGTGGAACCTCTGGATTGTGTGTGGTGTTTGAGTCATCAGGCTTCACACGTTTACCTCGCCTGACCTAAATTCTACTATTCTGCTATTTTTAGAAAGACCTTGAAATACTGCAGCTTGTGAGTCAGCCAGGAGTCCTCGACACATTTAACAAGGCTCAACATCTCTGATAACCTTCTCCATTGTCGGTGGATTCGAAGATTAATGCAGTGATTAGGTGGCTTTCTTAAATGAGGTATTGCTTCATTTCAGCAATAGGAACACTACAGCACATAAAACAATAAAGATTTTAAACCAATTAAACCGCCTCAAAGCATATCTATTTCCCCTAGAGCTCAATGTGTCTTGAAAAGTTAGGAAAACCCAACAGTTTCAAATCCTCTCTTCCTTCACATACTCCACAGCCAACAACTGTACTCGACCTTCTCCTTTCTAACTATTCTGTCATCTTTAGCTCTTAATTCTGGTGGAGCAGCTGTGTAAATATAGCTGGCACTAAGAAACTGTAATCTTCACAGCTCAGGGATTATCATCTCTTACCTTCCTAAACTGTTTGCAAGAAGGTATTTAGTCTGGAAGCACTGCCTGGCCTCCCTGCCTGCTTTTTCTCCTTAGGTTTTTGGTTTGCTTTTGGACAAAATCAGTATCTGAGAACTCAGTAACTGTGCCACTCACCAGGCCCTGTGGTGAGCAAGGCAGCGTTCCTACAGTCACTGCAGAGGTGCCTCAGCTCACTCCCAGCCAGCAACAATGGAACAAGACACTGACAAGGAGGAAACTGAAGCCTTTAATTTGCTGCTTGGGATTTGTTTTTCAGCTAGATCTTTGAAACTGCATTTTTTTTTGCCTCTTTGCAGCTGTTTTAAGAAGACTGACTAATGCTTTAAAAAAGGGCATCAGCCCTACATATCAGCCTTTTTCTTTGTTCTCAGATACGTAGGTTGACTGCGGGAGCCCGTATGACAACCCCAGGTATCAACCTGCTGCAGAGTCAGGCCATGTATTTCCCTTCAACCTAAAAACACACACAAGAGTTTATCCACACAGCTCTGCAGTCTTGTACTACTCCTAAAAATAATCACAGCCTACAGAGTAGTGTGAGTGGGGCAGGCCTTCACATACCTATTAGTCAGTCAGGATTAAAAAAAAAAAAAAAATAATAAAATGCTTTCCTCATCCTCTAGACTAAACAAACAAGAGCCTATGCACATTCACAGCTCCCTACACATCCCTTCCAGCAGCAACAGGAGGAGTTATTTTCGCTCAGCCACCCAAGGCTATGGGCTGTCAGAATGGGGATGTAAGTTGTGACCCTCTCAAAATGAGTCACCCAGCAGTAAAGCGAAAACATTGATCCAAAAAGCATCAATTCATGTCTAAGTTTTAATCTCAAAAGAAGTTAAAGGAAGATAGCATTACGACTACCCACTCACTAGCCTTCATGCCTTGCAATCCGCACAGCAAGATAGACGTTAAGGTAGCTGCCCTGTATATATAGCACATGCAGATTGCCTTCATTTTCCACACTCTGCCTTACCAAGTCTTTCTTTGTAGTATCATTGCAGTATCTAAATCATTATCCCATGCCAAGAATGACGCTCTCAACAAAAAGTTTCAGCCAGACACTAATTAACACCCTGCTATCTGTAAACAAATGACCCAAGATGCAGATAACCCCCCAAGAAACTGGGGTCCAGAAGGGCTTGCAAGCCCCCACCCAATCAGACTGCTTTCAGCTCCTCACTACTCTGCAACCACTGCATCCTAGGTAATAAACCCCCTGTAGTACCGAAGTGCTACACAAGGGGTACAGAAGAACCTCTCTAAGTCAGACTAGGAACCATGGACTGGCTGTGGGTACTACTTTCAACACAAGAAATATCAGCCAGGATAGGATATACATTAAAATTTGAAGCAAGAAAGGTTTCAGCCATCATCTTGCTGAAAAACAATATTTATATTTTTTTTAAATGTAAAGGCACATTCAATGCAGCATAGCTAAACAGTGATGTCAGGAACCAGAAGGAATCTCATCATCCTACAGTACTTTTTCATAGCTGAAACAGCGAAGCAAATACACAGCTACGCAGCTAGAAAACACAGATCAGATCCTGAAGGCTGGTTAACTTTGAACGAATGCACGTGCATAAACAGCTGAGGCAATGCCATACCGACTTTTGTAAGCTAAGACAACAGTGATAAGGTTACAAAATCCTGTGGCTTGTTCTTTTTTAACAGTGCTGCACTGATTTAAATGCAATAACTTATCGAGTGCCTTGAAGAATTGTCATTTGTAGCCCATTTTAGCACACAGATAACTTCAGTTTTAAAGTAATAACTCCAGCATTGCAACAAAATTACATCTGCTTATTCAGGTCCTCTGAAGATTTTCTTACACATACTAGTATTTAGGTGAGAACTGTCAATTCATCTTACAGAAGAGAGCGATCCCAGGCTGATAGAACAATGCCAGCAGAAACTCAGTCAGCTAAGATACCAAATGCTCTACTGCAATCACCATTTTGTTTATAGTCTAAGATTTTGTCACAGTAATACAAAACAGGTTCAGAGGTACAGCTACATTTGCATATTTTACTCAGAACACCTACTGTAATATTCCAGCAAAACAGTTGTAGTACAGATAAAGGTTTAGCTTGAACATAAAACTCATCCTCCACTCAAAGTTTCTACTTTCAAGTTAATATTAAATATTACTTGATAATAGCCATGACATTTTTGAAACACTACTCTCCACCTTCTCTCACTTCTTCATCTGTGCTCTAGCAGCCTGGAGAAGATGTCACTGTATTTAAAATCATCCCCAGAAGTTTTTATACGTAGAAGAGTTTAAGGAGCATGTCACCAGATAAACACTAATATGGTTAATATGCAGAACAAAATACGGTTGACTTTTCCAAGCAGAGTGCTTTTTCAACTACTCCCAAGAGAACCTAACAAATACTCAAAATGAAGCAATTATTATTTGGTATTGCACAGTTTGTTTACTGGTACAAAGAGCCAGCCTGTTATCTCACCTTCTTCAGCCTAGTAGTACTATGCACCTGATTGGAAGGAAAATGTTTGCCAGATTATACCAATTACACCCCAAATTCACTGGACTCAACATCACCAATACAGTTTTTCCTCAAGACTGACTGCTAGTAACCTAAATTTTGATGTGCCATCAGTTACATAAACAGAAATTAAAATATCAGGTTTTTGGTTTGAATAGTCTTGTCCAAACTCAACAATTTCAATTTGCAGGCTGAATGAAGTTTGTCTCATTTAGGTTCAGGTCCTGAAACTAGTTAGAAGCTTCCTGATCTCTTGTCACTGCTGTAAAATCCAAGGAGGAAAATCACCCAAGGCTTAAGTACACGTAAATCCCCCAGACAGCTTTAGACAAATGAGCCTGAAGATACCAAATTAAGTACCACCTGTGAGTACATGTGATAAATGCCTAATATCACCCATTAAACATTGCACGTAACACAAAACAGGTTCAGCTATATGAAAGGTTTTTCAAATTATGTAAGATCCATCACTTCAGAAAGGAGTCACTGCAGTTAGTATTTCTTCTGTGAATACACACATGCCATTGATTTAAAATTTTTATGAGACACCTGCAATTTATAACACCATGACATTTATGAGCCTCACCACAGTAATAAGACTTTGGTTTTCTACAGAAATAGTTCTGTGTATGCAGAGGTTGATGAGAACGTACTACAGTACAAGAAGTCAGACACCTTCTCTCTGCAGGCTCGTTTTGAATTGTTTATTGAGGTTTAAGAAGTCATCCACATTTCTATAAATATAGACATTACTTGAGTAAGTGACTTACAATGTCACCAGTGCAGGTACATATATAACCAACATACAAAAGCTCCACTGGAAGCTACTTCAGTTTATTCAAAAAGGACCAAGATGTCATAAAAAAAACAGCTGTCACTTTCAATTATTGAAGACACTAAAGTGCATTTTTGTTTACCTCCTGGACAAACAGCTGCTGGTTAAAAAGTCTGATTATTTTTTTTTTAAACATATTTAAGTTACATTGATTGACATTCAGGTTTGTAGCTGTCATCCTCCTGATACATGGCAGCAGGTAAGAAAAATTTATTAATTTGCTGGTTGAGTAAGAGGAGGAAATAGATTTTGCGCTTTTTTCACTTTTTTTCCTTAATCTGATATTTCCAACAAAAGTTTAAAGAGAATCTGACATTCTGATGAATTTTTACAGCACCTCTAAAGTTAGTCTTAAAATCCAGGCTCTGTTTTAGCCCTTTTAATTGCTAGCCGAAAATCTAAAGAGTCACTTGAAGCTCCGTACCAGTAAGAAAACCTACCCTCCCTTTTCCGTCAAGCACTATCCTGCCCAGTTAACACTGTTTGCACACTCTGTAAACAAGAACAGCTTAAAGCATAATTAAAGCAGAACACAGGCCCATCTTGAAAATCTTCTTTCCCTATTCCCCCCCACCCCCCAGTAGTGTCAAATGTTTGAGTGTATAAAGCATTACATTCCTAACCACAAAATACTTTAAGAGTCACGATAAAAAAAGCATACGTTGAAAGTGACATAGCAATACCACTTTAATAAAATGGGGTATTTTGACGAGTACAAGATGTGCTCTGCTAATTTTAACTCCATCTTTACTTCATTATAATTTTGTCATATCGCCAGAAAAGTCTGCAGTAGAGCACAGAATGCTGCACTGTTTAGAACCACAACAGCCAGAGTTGTTCTTTACAGCTCCTTTACTGCAATTAATTTACTTTTAACTTGATAGTAGGAAAACAAAATACTCATAATTCAAAAATAAATTACTAAGCTTTGAGTAACAGTTTAAACCTGATTAGCACTGTATAATGATGAATGGCTACTTCTAAAAAATAAAAATCTTACATACCAAACACATGCTATATGTTGGGAAACCACTATTTCATGCTCCAGCGTGTTGTTTACATTTTTACCTATCAGAAAGTCTTTCATTTATCAGTTGAAGAATCCACAGCATTTAGATTTCAAGTATCTGAACTGAACATAATTCAATTTCAAATAGTGCCAAATTAATAAAAAACTACACGTGTAGCCAAACTTTCATAGAAATCCCCAAACAAGGTAAAAAAACAGTCTCTCGAAATAATGGGTTACTAGCTTCATACATGTTTTTAAAGCTGTAAAATGTTCACCTAAACACTCCACTTACGAGCATTAGAAGTTTAAAAACACAGAACACCTTCAAATGCAAATTGCTTGCAGAGGGCACCCTCAAACATATGAATACAACACTAAGCAGAAAACCCTCGCTTTATTTGGCTATTTAGACATCCATGTCACATATACCCACCCATCCATTTCCTGATAGTATTACATCATCTATTAGGGCTTCTGAAATAATGCAGAGCCATAAAACTCAGAAGAAACTAGTTAAAAAAAAAGTTTCATAACTGCACAGCCTTCCACACAGCAAGGTTGTGCAACTGATTGTTTAACGTAACTAATCTTAACGGCATCCAAACAAGCAGGCTTGGGTTTGGAAGCCGTCTTATGTCAAATTTTGACCATATAACTACTCTAAAATAGAAAGGTCAAAACAGAACTCATCTCTTCTTTTTCTGCTGTCTCAACATTTTCCTTCGCTTGATTATCATATCATGTAGTTTCTCCAGTCCCTCTTTGAGTCCATCTCCAATGATTGCACACGTAGGCTGCAAATGCCAGGGAGTCGAAGAACTTAGCTCACTCATTGCTAACATTTTCTCAATTTCAGAAAGGGAGAGAGAGTTCCTCAAGTCCTGCTTGTTAGCAATTATAAGGACAGGCACTCCTTGATTTTCAGATATCCTAGTAATCTTATGAAGTTCTGTTTTGGCCTCCTCCATTCTCTCAACGTCGACGGAGTCCACCACGAACACAATGCCATCGGTGCACCTCGTGTACGACTTCCACAGCGGCCGCAGCTTTTCCTGACCGCCTACATCCCAGAAGTGAAAAGTGACCGTTTTCGAGTTTCCCAGCGTCACTTTGATTTTCTCCGTATTAAATCCTTTAGTGGGGACGGTGTTGACGAACTCATTGAACTGCAGTCTGTAGAGCACAGTCGTCTTTCCAGCGGAGTCCAGTCCCAAGATCACAATATGGAAACTCTGGAAAGAAGGCAGGCTGGAGAGGATCGGCGTCTGGTCCGAGAGTCCATTCCCCATTGCCAGAAGGGAAGGTGACACCAGGCTGCCACAAGCAGGGGCCGGCTCCCGCGGCTACGCCCGTCGCCGCGCTACGCTCCGATCCTGCCAACGACACAAGCGGCGTTAGAACCCCCCTCCGCCTCCGTTCACAGCCACAACGCGCCGGCCCGAGCCAGAGCCGCCGCCCGGGCTGCAGAGGCAGCGCGACGCGGATCGCCACACGTTTCCCGCCCGGCCCAGCGGGCTCTGCCGCCCCGCGCCGCGGCGGCCGCTACCAACACTGCAGCCGACCGGGCACCTGCGTCGACGTGCACCTCGCCTACCGCTTGGCCCCGCCGACGGGCGCGTCCCTCAGCGCGGGGAGGAGAGCGCAGCCTGCCGCCCCATGCCCACACGCCGTCACCGCCGCGCTCCGCGCCTCAGCTGCTGCCGCTGTCACCGCGACTCCCCTGCATCTGGTAGTGAGGCCCCTCCCAGCGCGCGCCCGGCCCCCGCGCGCCCCGCCCCACGCCCCCCATTGGCCTGGCCGCGCGCAGGGGGCGGGGACGAAGGTGCGCTTCGCCTCGCCTATTGGCCGACAGCACCAGCCACTCATCAGAGAGCCCGGTGCCTGCCGTCCTCAGCCGAG